>OX421360.1:59829256-61106278 GCA_949126925.1 Cheilosia vernalis | reverse complement strand
CATACAACTTCGGGTAAATGTAGATCTACACCCAGGTGTATATAGTCAATGTGGTCGAAAATATACAAAAATTTCGAAATTTCTGCAAAATCAAATATCAAAAAATGTTCATACTATCTTTTTCTGAGAGTACAGATCATTTTAGTCACTGAGTTAAAACGATTTTAGAATTGGTAAAAAAAATAACTGAGATATTTAAAGGTAAAAACTAGCATCTACA
Organism: Cheilosia vernalis; assembly: GCA_949126925.1. Classification (NCBI taxonomy): domain Eukaryota; kingdom Metazoa; phylum Arthropoda; class Insecta; order Diptera; family Syrphidae; genus Cheilosia; species Cheilosia vernalis. Next base: position 61,106,058 of record OX421360.1, on the reverse strand, counting down.
CCTGGGTGTATATATCTAGTCAAGTTTAAGATTAACCTTCACACTAAATATTTCCTTGGTCACAATATGCAGTTTTGTATGGATATTAAGAATTTTTATTAGCCTACCGCAGAATGTGTTATAGTTTGTAGCGAAGGCTTAATGAGTTGGTACACAGCGCGAGCAGTAAGTTAAGACTAACATTTTTCTGCGGAGTATTGCAATTGCAACTGCCTGTGGTTTCAAAACAAAAACTAGGAAGAAAAATGGAGATTGTACAGAGTACAGAGCTTTTGTGCAAAATTCGTTGTAACCATATATATAGGGTTGAGTTGGTCTTAGCTTCCAGCCACCGATGCCAGATGTGGGGATTTTTCCCCATTTTGGAGAATTTTTCACTCAATGGGGAAAAGTGCCCTTAAAATGGGGAAAAATGGAAATCCTTGCATGTTTATTAATTTTGCATAATTTAAAAATAAAACTCGTGTAGATAGCTTTCAAATATCTCCCGAACATAAATACATCACCGCGTTGATAGAATCTAAGCGATTTAGCTCGAAACTGAAACAATTTGCGGAATTTGACAGACGCAATGTATGCTGAAAAATTGTTCAAAAAGTTGCGTTGATCTCTGAATCGACAACAAATTCTTGGTTTTGCACAACAAAAATATGTACCAGTCCAATGACGATTAGTGTATCGATATTATAAATTATAATTGAAGTAGGTACCTAAAATATTTTTTTATTTATATATTTTTTTTTATTTATGTAGGTACCTTTTACATTTATAATTTACTTTCAACCTGACTCGTTGTTTATGAATTACCTATTTAACTTATTTGGTATTAGTTTAAACTGAAAGACTTTCAATATTATTTGTTTTTGTATAACCTTCTTAAATGAAATGGCTTAACAAAGGAAAACAAATTGTTATTATATTAAAAATACGTCTTTACATCAATGAATTGAAATTTGGAAAAAAAAAGTGGGGAAAAAACGGATATGGAATGGGGAAATTCTTCAAAAAATTCCCCAAAAATGGAGGGTTTTAGGCAAAAAAAAAATCTGGCATCACTGCTTCCAGCAGTTACTAATGAATTCCAGCAGAGGTGTCACAAAGACTGCGTTACTTGTAGTTTACTGACCGCAGTGTTCTTTTTAAGGGGTAGTTTCGTGATATGGGTTCGGGCTTAGATTCGATTCGATTCAATAAGCGTTAACCCTGTCAGTGCGACGCATGCAGTCAACACCGGCAACATTACATGGTACATGCGCGAGAGCATGAAGGAGCAATACTCTGGGCCTCATTACCTCTTTTTAAAGCTCCCTTTTTGAAACCCTTTTGGTTAATGCAATTAATTACTTCTGGTTTAAAACTTCTTAACTTCTTAAACCTGGATACCCTTCTTAAGTTGGTACGATTAGCATATCTATATCTAGATCGCGCTCAGACTCAAAGACTCTGGACAAAAGGCATCTTAATGTCCACAATTTTTGTTTTTAAAACGAAAGTCTCTTTTCCCTCTTCCTGCCATTTCGAGATATACTTGATACAACTAAGTATTTTAAATGGGTTTCATAGGAATGGTCATGCCAATCATCTTTATCCCTTTTATAACCCAAAAGGTTTATTTAAGTTTGCTTTTGAATATTTATTTCAATTTGATTATTTTTTCATTAACACTGTGAAAATCATATTTCGTCCACTATTATTCCAAGGCGCAGGCATAAACCCCGCGATTTTATTATTTTTATAATTATATTATCAAAAACATCGATTTAATACATATTCTCAGTTATGTCTGAATCTGAAATATATGTTTTTTCCTCGAAACATACTTTTACAGTATTGGAATCATCGCAAGGTGAGTAGGTAGTTGCTGTTTCTCGAAGCTGAATGCAGAGGAGCAATACTCTGCACTAAAAAAATATTATTGTGTCCTTTCTGTCGACAAATTCAACACTTGTTTTATTTATTTTTAAAATTAAAGTTTTCACGGTTTATACGTCTTGATTTTTTTTTTTTTTGCTAATCAAGTTTACGTATTAAATTTATGAAGATTAATAAAAAAAAATATTTTTCCAATTGTTTAATTTCTTTCGGGACTTGCGTCCCATTTTCAAAGATATAAATTCGGGACTTATGTCTCACTTTAGTGGGATATAAGTTGATATCTAAGAAAAGTTGTAATTCTGGAATGCCTTCTACTTCCCTAGCTTTGGAATGACTCATCTAAACGAAATAGGATTTTTTGTAGTAGAAAGTTAATTTATGTACAAAGATTTTATGACATATATTATCTTTGCATGTTATCCTGAAGTTGTACAATATAAGCATTAAACTATACATTTTACACAACTCAAAAAAGTGAAATGTTCGATTGAAGCTGGATCACACTCACACTCTATTGTGATTTAATATGCGCTAAAGTGATTCTAATTTCTATAGTTTCCATTCTTTTACTGATTTTCACATAAAAATACTACATAGGTAAATACATAATTATTAACAAGTCGCTACCATTGTAAGACTAAGTCATTGTTTCCCCGGAATGGATGAAAACGGCATTTTTGGTATTCGTCGTAGTCAATTCAGTCCGAGAAGTCAGGCATCACTGAGCTAAACCGATATCAATGGTTCTTTTTCTATCAGAAAATTTCGCGGAGTGGGTTTGTATAAAAGCTGGTTACATTGATTTCAATTAGAGAAGTGGAACTCCGGCAGAAGAAAGACGAGCACGGGGTCAGCTTGTATCTAATAAATTAATTTCTATAATAAAAACGGATTCTAAAACTAAAAAAACAGAAAACCAAAAATCAATTTATTCAATTATCCAACTCTTTGTCAACTACCACCTACCGCAGCCACTAGAAAACTGTTAGTTTGGAAAATTACTTGGCACAAAAGTCACCACGAACCGAACTCGTTTCGCCTGCTCTTGAAGTTTCTTCGAACACTATCCCCGCTCGACTTTCGTTGTGCTTGTGCTTGTCGTAAGGGTTGATAATTAATGGGGAAAGTTTTCCACTTGAACGTCCTTTTTTCCTTTCGCTCTCTCTCTCTTTCTCTCTCTTTCTCTCTCAAGTATGCCAAACACTAAAACTAAAACCTACAAAAACGACCAAGTCCCTTTTTGAAACCCTTTGTTCCGCAAAATGAAATGGAAATGGAAATGGGTTTCGTCCTGGCAAGTTTTTGCGTTTTGTTTTTCTGTTTACCCATTCTATTGATTTAGATAACTACACTGGTACCTGGAATGTAATTGTTAATCCTTCGGGAAGAGACTGCCTTTCTCCCTCGTTATATGTTTTGCGTTTTCATTTCGAATGAAGGACGCACGAAAGGAAGGAAAAAAAAAACAAAATGAATTCGGGACTCGGCATTATTTATCTTTACATTTAAATTGGATTCAGCGACTGACATGCCCGTCGAAACTGTGGATTAGAGAACCGAGCGAAGGATTTACTTCAATAAATGACTCCTCTGAGATGAATGATTTTCGAGGGATCAACGCTCGACTATTCCAATTTCCAACATCCTGACGATGATGAGGATAACGCTCTGGTGCGAGAGATAATTACTTTTATGCTTCGATTGATTGAAGCTGAATGAGTGGGGTTTGCTTAGCTGGAAGATTCGTGTGAATATCCCTTTTTCTGCGTTCACTCGACTATGTATTTTTGTAGTGATTATTCTGCTCTTCACATTCCGTTTAAGAAAAATTGCTATATCATGGTATTGAGATTGATGGTGATGACCTTGCTACTTCTATCTGGTACAAGTAGTCCTTGCAAAAGAAAAATAAAATAAGTAAAAAAAATAAATAACACGGCAAAGAAAGAAAATTAAATGAAAGGATGAATTTGATGAGTAAATGAGTAAGAATAAGGCTCTGCGCGCACACATGATTAATAGTCATCGCGGATAAATGTAGGTCAACCAACTGTGCTTTTGTTGTGATGACTTTGATTGATGGTGCTCTACTTGAATGGAAATGATACATTGCGATTATTCGTATATACCTAAATTGGGAATGCTATTGAGTTGTTACCGCAAGAACACTGTAATAGCTCGTGGAGGGTTGAGCTTGAGTACCTACCTAGAATCCACTCACAAACGCAATATATAACGAAAGTGGCACTAGCCTTTAAAAAAAATAACTTACCCAAACAAGTGGATTATGAGAAGTGCGGAGTAAGGCCCTTCAGGGGCATGTTGTTGACTTAAAATTATATGCAAAGTATCTCTCCTACATAACGTTGGGAGCTGTCCTAAGCCAGTAGAGCCGGGTTAAATTTTTTTTTTTTGCGTCAACAAAAACTTAGGTAATTGATTGTGATTGAAAGCAGTTTGGGACCTGTGGATCAGGGTACAAGTCTTTATGTTCGTTGAGCGGGCTACTTTCCTGTTTTTAATATTTTTTAATGAGTAAATGGGTGAGGTATAAGGTTTCAGCTCGAGGAAAGCTTAGTCGAAGATGGTGCCCGGAAGAACATAAGTACGAGGACCTACAGTACTTTTGTGGCTGTTACAACATAAATGAAGCTCCGATTCCATTAATTATAAAAAGAGAGCTATACATGGACCAACAAACAATATTTCAGTATCCGCATATAGCTAAAAGACAATTTTTAAAGAGGTAATGAGACTACACACATCGAAACCTGGCATACCCGTCTTAAAATATTTATAGGGCGTAGACAGACCTTTTAGGTGCTCGCTAAAGATCAAAAGAGCTTAAGGGAATACCTCGGAAGTTGTAAAAGCCTTCCAAAAATTTTAAATTTCATTCGCTGTTAGAGGGCAACTTAGCAGGGGAAGACCCCACCCAGGTGTCCCCCACGATTAGAGGGCGACCCCAACCAAACTCGGTGTGTGCAACTGAAGGTAACTAGCTAGGACCAAGATGGCTGGAGGAGCCTGTTGTATTGTATTGTAAGTAATAGGCCCTGTATACTGCGACCAGAAGAAATCTATTGTGTTGGCCTTTATTATTTAACCCAGGGAGCTGTTGAGGCTCTTTATAAACCTCAGTAGCCTTCTTGGTTCCATGTTTCAAGTATCTGCAGGACTCAAAAACGACCTGCTTTTTGCCACAGCAGGGCATTCTCAGAGTATGTGTTCCGTTGTCGACAGAAGTCATCGTCGGATAGTCCAATTTTTTTGAGATAGGATCTTAGTGGCCAGTGACCAGTAAGATAACCCGTTAGAATCCTTAAATCTTCTTTGCTTAGCTCAAGTAAATTTGTTGTTTTACTACGAGCTGGGCTTATGAATCTTTTTGCCTGAAACTGTCCTCTGGATTTTGTCCAGTGTTCGGCAAGGTGATCATCTTCCCGTTTCCTGAATTTTGAGTGTACATAACTCAAAGGTAACCCGAAATAGGGCTCGGGACCAGTGAGCAGGCGTGATGCGCCTCTTCTCGCCAGACAGTCCGCTCGTTTTTCAGGGCCTTAGGAGCTGCCTGGCTATCTGAGAGGATGTAGATGCGGCACCTTTAGTGCGCCTTTGTAAGCATTCTCGGACACATATCTCTATGGCGTGTACCTCCGCCTGAAAGATATCTGGTGATTTTCCCAGTGCTATGGCTGGCTGGATCCTAGGCCAATAGAGGAGCCATAGGAGGAGCCTATTGGTTGCGACCCTGGTGCACCCCAGATTGTAAACGCCACTAAAAATAAAAAATAAGTAATTCGCTGTTAGAAGCTTGTAAGAGATCCGCAGTAGATAGGCTGTGAGTTTTTTTTTTACATCGAGATAGCCAACTCTGGAAGTTACCATAGCTTCTTCGATGTCTTATAAGGCTTTTATGCTTAACCTTATTATTCTCCATACAGACTTTCTGCAATTTGTTTAATAACTACCTTCATACAAAGCTTTAGCTGTTATCTGACGAAATCGTACACAATTTTCTTGAGACTAATGGCAGAAGATTTATTTAAAGTTAGTATATCCACTTTGACTACTTTGTTCGACAGCCAAGCCCCCGTTGGTCAGACCTCCGTGCAAGACGGTTGCAACTAAATATAAGCCCGGAGATAAGAGCATTTTTGTTTTCGAACACCATCACCACAATGTTCCTCTGTATAAACTCAGTGTCAACAGCCATTTTCCTGTACCCATTAAAAGAATCTTCGCAATAATGCACTTCTCTGAGAGGGAAAAAAGGAAAATTCCTGCTAATGCCCGAGTGAAAAAAAAACTTTTACAACTTTAACTTCAGTTCCGCATGTGCCTTTCTTCCAAAACAAATTTATCCACACATGCAGATTATGTATTTGAAGTCATGTAGAGCTACTAACAAACTTTGTCCTACTTCACAACTAACAGCCATACACAGAGACAGGATGCGTGCGGAAGTCGTTGGAAAATACCCAAATTTGCTGAACATTTCTAGAAGTAAATAATCACAAACTTTCACTTCTACGCTGCCACGACCACCCTCGCTGTACGACATTTAATGATGATGCACCAAAGGCAATCAGGTCTCCCAGAAAGATCCACAGAAATCTACCCCCACATGCAAGCCAGGATACTCTATAGTGAGTGCAACTCTCTTAAGCATGAGTTGAGGAAAATTTTCCTGTTGAACAGAATTCTGGTATTTTCCATTACGAAATGGAAATGCACATGCACAAACAGCAATAAAAGACGATGCGCGCAGAGCATCAAAAAGTTTACCAATAAAAATAAATTGGGACCGTTCTAAGGCGAATTCTAAGGACGCTGACAACCATCATAGCCGGGGGATGGGCTGGTTCACTTTGACTCGATATTCCATCGAAAGATTGCTTGTAAGGATTGCTGTCGAACAAACTCTACACTCGAGGGTTCTGCATCAGATGCAGTAGCATTCTTTGAAAACGGGCCAACACTTACAGTTCAGTTCCGTAATCAAATAGAATTACCATGGAATTTGTTTTGAAAAAAAAAAATTAAGTTTTGCTTGTGTTTTTCTTTCTTTTTTGTGCGTGTCCTTGCTGTTGTCCTTTGTGTTGACATCATTATCGGGGGAGTAAGAATATTTGAAGAAACTTTGTTTTCCATAAAGTTGTCGCTCGAACACTTTGGAAACAAATTGTGAAACATGCCGGTTATGCTGAAGATGAGAGATGAGATTTTATACGTAGTCAGATTTAAGCCAAACGATAGTTGGCCAATAAATAGTTGAGAGGGTATTTTACAGTTTTTCAGCTGAGACTTGCAGCGAACATTAAAACCTTTAAACTGTATTTTTGTGTTTGAAAATCGAGGGGCGTTTATGAATTGTTGAAAAAAGGGTGCTCCTTTTTTAGACGAGACACAACATAGCTCCGAGTTTGAAGGTCTTTGTACTGCTTCTTTAAAGATTTATGAAAGCGGCGGCTCCAAATATGTTGATCGTAGCTTATTTTTATAGCTTACCAGCACCAGGTATGCTGAGGAAAAAGTGAAAATAGGCAAAAATAGTTTCGACATTAAAACTGTAAAAGCTGTATGGCTTGCATAGGTATCGTGAATTCCTTAGGCGGTACCTTCTAATAATCACTTGTAGGTTAAATTTTAAAAGCTCTTATTGATGAAAACTTCGCTATAAATTTATTTATTGCGACGTATAAAATATTATATGTGAGCGAAAAATCGGATATTAGTTAGTAAGCCCCATAAATTATCCGGCTTTGCTTTGAGCTAAATAAAAGAAGACCGCCTGATTTTGGACGGTTAATGCTTTCAACTTGCAAGCATTCGTATGAGTTAAAATTTTAAGCCGAATAGAACGGACCTACAGTTTTATGCCGAATACGGCTGATTTAATAAGTTTCCTTAGAAGGGTTGTACTCTGGGCTGTACCTACTTGTTCAATTTTTGAAGAACCACATTTTATTAAATGGAATGGTAGGTGGCGGGTACGATTTAACTCGATTTATATTGTTAATAAAGAAAGAGCAGGAATGAGTAAATTTATGAGCATAATTTAGTACCTAAAGCTAAATTTGGAAAAGCAAAAATTTAAAAAATCCGAAGTTTTTTGTGAGAAGACAAATTCTCGCAAAGCAGCATTTCAACTCGCTCTCCTAAAGGAATCCACATACATAGAGCTGGTCATAGAGAAAGCAGGAGTATTAAAATACTCGAACCAAAAAGAAAGTTAACTGTAGCATTAAATAATGTCATCCGATACATATATAATCTTAAACGCTTTGATCACTTATATCAAGTATTGCGGACTTAAAAAGCTAAATAACATTTTAATAAGCAAGGAACCCTTGTATCTCTATGAAGAAATAAATGTTGTTACATCCTCAAGATCTTATATATTTATACAGCCAAAGTTTACCTGCACAAGTTCAGAACGTAAATTTTTTGTTTGTGTTATCAGACATTGGAATGCATTACCGCTAGATATACGACGACATCGCGGTACGAAATATTTCGAAAACCTTTTATTCAGACATCTAGTCAATAATTCATAACAATTATTATTTGTAAATTTATGTACAGTCGAAACTCGATTAACCGGAATGTCTGGGACAGAGCCTGATCGAGATTGAACCTTCATAATTTCATTTAGTATTTTGCTTATTCATGTACCAATTATCATTTCATTTCATTTACCAAACAATGCAATGTTTCGCTATTGGCATTCCATTTCATTTTCATTCCTGAATTCGATCTGTCACTTTGGCAGACTAATTTTTATTCTTAACGTTCTCTTTTTTTCTTCTATTCTAACCACGATCCGATCAACAAGTATTTTCGTGATATTAGATTAAAATTGTTGTAAATTAAGAATTTCTGTTAAATAAATAACCAGTTGGACACAAAGTTCCAACATATTTTTGGTGCCTCCTGTGAGGAATGAGCCCATATGCACGAGGATTTCGCATATACGGGCAGATTACATTTTTGCAACGTGCACACAATTCTACAGTGCTAATCGAGATTATATGTTCGCCATTGCCTGCGACATTCGGAGGTATATATAATTTCATTTGTTACTAATTATTTTGTTCTGGACTATGGCAGAGTTGAACTTGAGGACGGCGGCGGTAACCGCGCTGAGCAGATTAAGCGAACGGGTACGTGGCGCAGACTTTACAGCATGTGATGTTCATCAATTGGAGCAGGAACTCAAATCTGTAACAATGCATTACGAGCGCTTTGTGCATAATCACGAGGTTCTTGTCGGTGCGGCGAAGGCAGAAGAGCTGTCTGTACACGATCGACTGTGGGAGCAGGTGGAAACCGTTTACAATGGAACATGTGTAGTGCTTAATCGGAAGCTGGTGGAATGCAAAGCTTCCTCGGTTCCATCAGGATTGCCAGAGACCTCGAAATTATCGAATACGACGCCACACGCCGCATCTAACTTTGCTATTAAATTAGATCCAGTTTCGATCCCGGATTTCGATGGTTCGTACTGCAATTGGTTAGCATTTAAGGATTTATTCGAGACGTTAGTCCATGAGGCCGATTTTCCCGAAGCGTACAAACTTAGCAAGCTTCGTCAAGCCGTCAGCGCCAGTGCTGTGCCTTTAGTTGGTGGGTTATATTCTGGGGGATATGCCGATGTGTGGGCAGCTTTGAAAAATCGGTTCGACAACGAAAAACTATTGGCCGAAATACATGTATCGAGATTCATCAACATCAAGACGGCCACAGATGAGACTGCCAAGGCACTGCTTTCCGTCGTGGATACAGTACAGGAATCGCTCCGTGCCTTACGAGTCATGAAACTTCCTGTCGACAAATGGGATGCACTGGCAGTGCCTCTGGTGGTCTCAAAGTTACCTGCTACTACGCGACGTGAGTGGGCTATGAGTTGTGACTCCAACAAGATTCCAGCATTGACGGATCTTCTTATGTTCCTTGAGAAGAGAGCACATAGTCTGTCTACAGAGATTATGCGAGGCTCTAATCGCACGGAACTCTTATCAACCAGACAACAACATCGAAATCAACATGCCATCAAATCTTGTGTGGCCGCAACGGATGGTACGAAATGCTGCTATTGTAATGGTCCGCACAGGATTTCACGGTGTCAAACCTTGATGGCACTGAAACCTGAACAGCGCTTCGAGACATTGAAGACTTTTGGTCTTTGTTTCAACTGTCTCAAGAATGGACATACGTCCAATCAGTGCTCGTCTGGGGGATGTCGGCATTGCGGTCGTAAACATCACACCATGTTTTGCCGCGAAAACGGTGCTCAACCTTCCAGTTCAACCAGCAACACGGATTCGCCATCTGCTCAATCGATATCACAACCAGCATCATGACTAGCTGATCCCGTTACCACATATATTGCTCGTGGCGATCAGACAATATTGCTTGCAACAGCGCGTGTTTACGCAATTTCGGATCGCTACAACAGCGCTTGACTCGTATCCTCTGCGATCCCGGATCGCAGGTAAGTTTTTTATCAGAACGCTTGGCTAATCAGTTATGTATTCGCAGAAGCAAGTGTGAGGTAGCCGTCGAAGGGATTGGTGCTCTAGCTCATACACGCACTACAGGCAGCGCTTCGCTTCAACTCAAGTCAACTATTGCTGACTTTTCTTTGGACATTAAAGCGTACATAATTCCATCGATCACGTCGACAACTCCAGCTGTGCACGTCGACGTCGGCCAATGGAAACATTTAAAGGGTCTACCGCTTGCAGATCCCCACTTTGGCACTCCGGGTCCGATCGATGCACTTATAGGATCGGATGTATGGGGCTTGGTCGTAGGCGGTGACATTATCCGCGGTGAAGCTGACGAACCACATGCCCAGCGAACCCAGTTTGGATGGGTTGTTTTTGGGCCAGCATCGGTCATCCCCGTAGCAGCGCCGGCTATACGCACATTCAGTGCGAACGTAGCTCAAGATGATCAGAAGCTGGAGGAGCTAGTTCGCAATTTTTGGAAACTGGAGGAGGTTCCCGGGGACAGCGCTAACGATGACGAGTGTGAACGCATTTTTTCGACGACCCATTCTCGGACGCGAGATGGCAGATATATCGTCCGCATACCATTCTGCAGAAACGCAGAGAAGCTTGGTGATTCATTCCGTTCTGCACTTCGGCAGTTTCACTGTCTTGAACGTCGACTAGCTGCAGACAATGCCTTACGGCAGAATTACGTGGAGTTTATGCGCGAATATGCTGCGCTCGGCCATATGGAATATGTTGGTAAACCTGGTGACCAAATTGGAGGTTATTATATTCCGCACCACGCAGTGACAGCCAAGTTTCGGGTTGTTTTCAACGCATCGGCTCGTACAAGCACCGGTGTCTCGCTGAACGACACGCAATTAGTTGGCCATCCACTCCAGGATTCTTTACTCAACATAATCTTTCGTTTTCGTCGCTCTCTTATCGCTCTCACTGCAGACGTGGAGAAAATGTTTCGCCAGATCCTGTTAGCATCAGACCACAGGCAGTATCAACGTATTTTGTGGAGAGAGTCGCCGAAGAGGAACCTGGATGTTTATCAGCTGACAACTGTCACATATGGGATGGCGTGCAGCCCATTTAATGCAGTGCGTACTCTTCACCAATGTGCATACGACAATTGTGGAGAGGTGGTCGATGGTGATCAGGCAGTAGCAGCGCGGGACTCAATTCTAACATCGTTTTATGTGGACGACTTCTTGACGAGCTGCGATTCCATCCAAGATGCTGTGTTATTGGCTAAAAACGTGGACAAAATACTTTCGGCTGGACATTTTAAACTAAGAAAGTGGAACTCGAATAGCCTTCAGGCCATTCTAAATATCACAGGTGAGCCTATACCCTCTACGGAGCACATCATCGATTCTACGACACCTTCGGTGCTTGGACTAAGATGGAATCCCTCTACCGATGAACTTCTCTTCTGCGTGAAGCTTGCGGAGCCCTCCCAATCACCTACGAAGAGACGTGTACTGAGCGAGGTTGCACAACTTTTCGACCCAACAGGCCTTTTAGCACCAGTCGTCATCACGGGTAAGATTTTTATACAATCGCTTTGGACAGCGGGCGTCACTTGGGATGCCCCTCTGCCACCCGACTTATTGGAGACTTGGCAAACGTTTCGCAATGGGCTTCCAGCACTCAACCGTCTGCGTGTGCCTAGATGGCTGGGCATGTCTAAAGGAGAAGTAACGTCACTTCATGGCTTTTGTGATGCCAGTACTCGAGCTTACGCAGCGGTTATATACACTAAAACGATTCGCCCAAACGAGCCTGCACATATTTCACTTCTTACTGCTCGCACGAAGGTCGCTCCATTGAAGGGTGCGACGATACCCCGCTTGGAGTTGTGCGCAGCGCACCTGTTAGCATTAACGCTGCAGAACGTTCGCGTCGCCCTAGGACTACAACACGCCTCATGTCAATTGTGGTCGGACTCGAACATTGTACTTAGTTGGATACGTAAACATCCTACAACGCTGAAGCCGTACGTAGGAAACCGTGTCCGTCAGATCCAAGAAATTACATCGCCCGAAAGTTGGAACCATGTTCGGTCGGCCCAGAATCCAGCGGATTGCGCCAGTCGCGGCATCGGAGCGGAGGATATTTTAAATCATCATTTGTGGCTTCATGGACCTCCTTGGCTGATGGATGACTCAGTCCTTCCAGAAGATGACAACACTCTTAGCAACGAAGAAAACCTCATCGTGCGAGACGAAGAGAAGGTCTCGGTCCGAGTTTTTGTGGTTTCGGAGACATTTGAACTAACAACGAGAAGGCGTGACGGTCAAATTATCACACTGACTGAGCGTTTCAGCTGCCTTCAGCGCGTTCTTCACACATTGGCGTTCATCTTGCGTTGGTGTCCGAGCCGTCGACATTTGCGAAAAACCGTAGTCGGTGCTGATGAACTAAGGTATGCCTTGAGAATACTTCTGCGCATTGAGCAAAACAAGGGGTTTGCGACGGACATTCATCAACTTCGGAATAAGGCCAGTTTACCTCACTCCAGTCGTTTGTTACCGCTAAATCCCTACCTAGACGGCGATGGCATCTTGAGGGTCGGTGGCCGCCTGGAGAAAGCGTCACTACCAGAGGATCAACGTTTTCCCATCATCTTGCCGAAAGCCGGCGCCTTAACTCGGCTTCTTATCAAAGACGTTCATGATCGTACCCTTCATGGTGGCACACAGCTAATGCTGCAAACTCTTCGTAATCGTTTTTGGATTCTTCAAGGCAGACAAGCAGTGCGAACGTATCTACACAATTGCGTGATTTGCCGACGTCACCGCGGAGCTACACTTACGCAACAAATGGCTTCGCTACCTAGACAAAGGGTAGCCGCGTCACGACCATTCTCCGCCACAGGTGTTGACTACTGTGGTCCGTTTACCCTTCGAATCGGAGCAAAGAGATCCCGTGCAACGGTGAAAACCTACATGGCAGTCTTCATTTGTATGGCCACAAAAGCGGTGCATATTGAGGTGGTGGACGACCTATCATCACAAGCGTTCCTGGATGCATTTACGAGGTTTACTGGCCGACGTGGAGTCTGTCAGGACCTATATAGTGACAACGGCACGGCTTTTGGTGGTGCCAACCGCATTCTCCGAGAAGACTTGGCGAATTGGAGTGCTGAACAGAACCAGCAAACTTTAGCCCACCAAGGAACACGGTGGCATTTCATCACCCCCGGCGCTCCACATCAAGGCGGCCTCTGGGAAGCTGCGGTAAAGTCCGCAAAGCGACACTTGCTCCGTTTAGTTGGCGGACAAGCATTATGGTACAGCCAACTACACACGTTAGCTGTCCGCATCGAGGCGTGCCTGAACTCTCGTCCTCTTATACCATTGTACGATGACCCAGACGACAAGTATGCCTTGACCCACAAATCGTCTCAAGCAATGGCAATGGCTGCGCAAGGTTCATCAACACTTTTGGCAACGTTGGAGTGACGAGTACCTGTCTACCTTGCAACGTCGGAACAAGTGGCAGCGGCGTTTAGATGATGTGAAAGTTGGTGATATTGTCATAATTAAACAAGACAATTTACCCCCGACCCATTGGCGGTTAGGTCGGATTACCGATGTCCACCCGGGCAGTGATGGCCTCATTCGAAACGTTACCTTGAAGACAGCATATGGAGCTTGTACCAGAGCAGTACAAAAATTGTGCCGACTTGTGGAATCTATTGAACCTGATGGTCCAACCGGGCAGGATGATCGAGATTGAACCTTCATAATTTCATTTAGTATTTTGCTTATTCATGTACCAATTATCATTTCATTTCATTTACCAAACAATGCAATGTTTCGCTATTGGCATTCCATTTCATTTTCATTCCTGAATTCGATCTGTCACTTTGGCAGACTAATTTTTATTCTTAACGTTCTCTTTTTTTCTTCTATTCTAACCACGATCCGATCAACAAGTATTTTCGTGATATTAGATTAAAATTGTTGTAAATTAAGAATTTCTGTTAAATAAATAACCAGTTGGACACAAAGTTCCAACATAGAGCCCATAACGGATAATCAAAAATCCCGGATAATCGATTTTTCTCTAAATTTATAAAAAAAGCTCTTAGTTTGATGACACATTTTTTATCTTATAAAAACAAACATTAAATACATCAATAAACACAACAACTCATTTAAAATAGATCATTTTAACGATGAAAGAAACTACAACGTTATGACGAAAAATTAGTAAACTCAAAATTCAAACATTTAAGAGGAACATTAAACAGATACATACGCGAAATGTTTTGTTTATATTACGGATAATAGTTACTAATTGGAAATTAACAGAAAATACATTAATATAAAAGTTGCCGGTTAATGGAATGTCCCGGATAAAAGAATCACGGTTAATCGAGTTTCGACTGTAATATTAGGTTTTTTTTTTTGCTATTAAATTGTTTATATTGAAATGCATTAATGTAGATTTCTCATCGTCTAAATTGCATATGTTCACTATTTTGCTTATCTCATATTAGTTTAGTTAAATTAATTAAAAATTGTATTAACTTTTGCTATAAGTGGACTCTAAGTCAAATGTGAAAGACATTTTTCTAAGTCAATAAATAAATAAATAAATTTAATTACAGACCACGAAATTTATAGGCAGAACTCTTTGAAACGAAAGGTAGAAAGACAAGTTTTTCAAGGATTCCAGGCCCATTGGGAATTTCCCATTAGTTAAAGAGCTAGTTTTTTTTTTTTTTTTTTTTTTAGAATCAAATGTTTAAAATCGTGTCACACGATATTATGTTTGTAAGAGACTTGCTTGCACGCTATCCTTGACAACACTTTATCTTCTTTCAAAGAAAAATCTAAAAACGAACAATGTCCAATGCCCATGTCAAAAAATCATGATATAAAAAAAATTATTAATTAGGCCCTCTCTAACTCCTTCTAAGCACAGTGAATAATACGCATACATAGGCAGGTTATGTAACTTTTTTTTTTTCTCGGCTACTTGGGAATCGCGCAAATATAACACATGACACCAAGCAACACCTAGTGAGACACATTGTATTCGTGTATTCCAAAATTCATTCGATGTGATTCCACCACGTTGATAATAGGGCTATAATCGAAAACAGTCATCTTTACATTTGGCGTTTTCAATAATTTTGTAGGCCGATCCTCTACTCACGTCTGCAGAGCCCTTCTCCTGTTAAAATTCTTATTTTAATTTGTTTACTATGTAGCTAAATGCGCTCTTAATGTTGGAAGCTTAATCTTATTAAGTGTGTTTTTAGTTGCTCCATAAATGGTCGAGAGCGGTGGGGTGGCCTGTACTGTACAATGTCCTGTTTCCACTACACTCAACTAGATACTGATTTTGAATACGTTCAAGAAGATTAAGCAATTCCAAATGCCTTTTACCACAAAATATTTCACTGACTACAATTTGTGACAAACACTCATCAGCATAATCACTATTTTGTCTTGCACTGCATACACCATTTCCCATCAAACAGTTTGATTAATAAATAAGTCAAAAAATCCAATGAATCCAATCCATGGGATTCTACATATTACCTACACCGCCAATTCGAATTGCATCATACATTGGAACTTAATCGACCTCGCGTATGAATGAGCTTGCAATTAAAATTGGTAGCATTTGTTGCATTGCTGCAAAGACCCAACCCACAAAAACTATTCGCGATTATAGCGTACACTTATTGTCAATTAAAAAGAGAAATAAATAAAAGACTATCCAAGAGCTGTTCAATTTGTGCTTCAATTGACTGCCATTTGATTGTGCCACTTATTAGGGTAACAAGTTGGCAAAAGCCACTGCAATCCACAAGCCATCCATCATCTCTAATACTAAAGCATAGCGAGGGCAATTGAAAAGTAATTAACTGTTGCCGCCGTCGCCGCCACCAGTTGCACTTGTCTAAATGTCACACCTGCTGCTGCATAACCAAACAAAGAAACTTGTTCCAGTCAAGTCTGCATTGCACTTGCGGATTCACTCTTGTACCGAAAAGGTACCACAAATCCGCACACACACCTCGAAGTTCTCGAAGTGCCCGATGAAGTTGTTTGTTATTGCAAATTTCGATTTGATTGCAAAAGTTATACTCGAACTTTGTTTACCTAAACATTGGCGCGTGTACTTTGATTTTATGGGATAAGTTTTGTGCACAACACTAGCGATCAGCGTATGCTTCTCCGACAAATCTCACTGCGATGGGATAAGAACGTTAAAGAGGTGTTTCTGGGGTAGGTATCGTATAGCATTCGAATAAAGTTGAGCCGAGTTTGAGCACATCAAATAAAGGTTAAGAAAGTGCAAAGATGCTGGGCTCAAGTGATTGAGAAGGTATAAGGACTTAATTTATAGGTATAAAAAAAACATCAGCAGCCAACATTAAAATGCATGTTACCGAAAAGTTGAACAGTTCCTTTTGTGAAGGTTAAGAATCAGTTGATGGAGGCAGATCTTATTTGTCATGTGACAAAATCTTAAAAATGGACAAAGGATATTATGTTACGTGAAGTTGATAAGTAAATCAACAACTCTTTATGTTTATCGCTTGTGGCAAAACGCTGACCACACTTGTAAGATATTGCATTTATTTTAGTCCATAATTCATGACAATCGGCTTCGGAATAACGCAGTAATCGGTACGATAAGAAACTTGTAGCCTATTAATTTTAGTGACAGTGCTTTTACTGTATTTGACGTTATAGATTACCTACAGCATTCCATCATCGGAGCACCAATGAAAAATTTGAGTAAGGCCATAGTAAATCGAGTTATGAAAAAAACATTTTACTGGACCAGAAAGTTAAGAAGCCCATAGACAGCCCGCAACTTGTTTCCATAAATTTCTTAAAAAAAAATTAACTGAACTTTATGAATGGAACATCAGCTTGAAGTTGCCCAATCTTCCAATAAGGAGAACGTCTTCACTCTCCAAACTATTGGACCACTGCACACAATAGGCTTTTTATTGAAGAAACCAATTTTAAAATGGACGTAGCTTATGCTACGTTTCCAAAGGACATAAGTCCCGACATTAAGTACAAGACGTTTAAAATTAATCCTGAAGTTAATTTGACGAATGCTCTCTGGCTATTTTCGTTTTGGAGACAGTTTAGTAGTTAACCAGTTCTGTCACAAGAGAAAAAATTTGCGTAGCAAAACTCCAAAATATAATTATTTAACAAACAAAAAACCACATAATTCTTTATTCAAAGTAAATATGTTTTTAATGTCTAGTATAGTTGGTTAACTATATATTTTACAAAACTATAAACAAACAATTTCCAGTCAAATTCAACCACTAACACATCCGAAGAAATGGGTACTTGTTGGGTATGTAAGAAAATAATATAAGTTGGTGTGGGAAAGTGAGTAAGTATTGAATATACTTTCGTTTACATATTTTTGTTGTCTTAAGAAAAATTCCAAGATTTATGTTCACATTTCGTACTTAAAAAAAAAGTAGCAAAATAGGCGTTTTTAGGGAGAGTGCGTAGCAAATTGGAAACCGCATAGCAGTTTTCCTACGATCGTAGCAGAGTGGTAGCGCTGTACCTAACGTTTCACGGATGAGATAGATAGAGAGAGGCATTTTTCCATTTTTGACGTCTTGTTCATGATTCCTGTCAACTGCTGATCAATTTGCTATAATTTTTTCACATCCCGAACTACTTATTACTTTATAAAATTTATTATATTTTTTATTATAATGTAAAAACTAATATACTACTAAACGAAAGTTTAAATTAAATTTAGCTCGAGACGATGCGGATGGCTGCTGGTCAAAGGGAAATTAATCCTAACCTCCAAGTTAATATCAGGTCGAAACGTAGCATTATACACGTTATTTTAATTTTGGATGGAAGAAAATTAAAAACCTGCCTCTATTTGTAATAATTGCTTTTATAGTCATGCATTTTGTGACATTTCATTTTGACATTAAACCTCGAACAATACAAACAATGATGCCAAACTCTCTATGCTTATCAAAGTAACAGACTTCGCACACAAAAGTACTAGAATTACAATCTCTGACATTTTTAAGTTGATTGGAAATTTATAATTATTAACTTTTGGCAAAGCAAACGGTTAGTCGAATCTTCCTTGAACTTGGTAAAGTAAAGCGAGGCATCTTACACAGTTAGTCTGGCGTCTTTGTCTGTCTAAAGTGCGCTACCATAAATATTTTAAGCCCGCAACAATTATATTGATTCGAGCATTCATTGAAAAGGAAACTTGCCGCAAGTTCAAAACAACAATAAAAGGGACAACAAACAAGCAAAAAATGCATTTGTCATACCCTCAGAAAACAATGCACGCACAATTCTACAAGCACACACCACTCTGCCATGTTGAGTCACCCTCACCCTAGTTTTGGATGCATTCATCTCACTTCTTCCGTCCCCGATTGCGCAAATTGGTGACTAATAGATATCATTGGGCACACAAAAATATAGGGGAAAGAAAAAAAGTTGCGTATACGCCACGTGGAACGAAGAAAACAGAACCCACTCCCCAAGCACATAAAGGCGCCAATTTCATGCAGCGAAAGCATACTCGCACTAGAAACCGAACATTTGCACGCAATTACCCGTGTCAGCCCAACCTCAAAACCGCCGAAGACACACCGCCACCTGCCAGATCGATTCAGACCATCAAATCGCTATACACTTTGAAGTGCTGCCAAATATTCAAACAGCCTTGTTTCTGTCATTCGCATTTCGTTGGCTCGCAATGCTCCATTTGTTCGTCGGGAGAAAAAATAAAAATATTCGTTGCCTTTGCTTGCTCCAAAAATAGCCCCCAAAGCAATTATGATCAACGTATGTCAAACCGCATCCAACTTCCGGCGATTAACCCGCAATCAACTCTGCTCCAACAAGCACCAGTCAAAAGCAAGCAACCAACACACGCAAAAACTGATATGAAACCATAAATTGTCTACTGTTAGCATCCGACGTCGACGTCGTCGTCGGTCTTTATGGTCATTTAAAAAAAAAAAAAAAACGGTATTTCGAAGTTGTGGCGGAACCTCAGGCGAGAGAAAAAACAAAAGTAATGGAAAATTGACAAACTGCTTCGGTTGTTCTAATTCCAGTCACATCCACAACACGTTCAATGCTCGCGCGCCCTTCTGACGGACGACGGACAGTGGACAGTGGACAGCGGACAACGAACAGTGGACAGACAGACTGTGGTGACTTTCTTGGCGGATCTGTGTGTTCCTCTTGTGTGAACACTGTGCCCAACATCAGCCATTGATCACGGCCGACCAGAGAAATGGTGGCAGGCGACGTGCAGTATACGCTTCTCAGCGAACGTGAAGCGAAATTCGCCATCGCCATACGCGACACGCGGGAGCGTTAACTATCGACTACAGCAGTCTCATGCATATTTCATGCTATGTGTGGGATGATGACAATAGGGATTGGACTTTGCTTGTTGAGGTGAAATGGCTGTGGCTCCGAACGGCTTCGCGCATTGTTCTCTCAAGAGTGTCGCATACTGTTGGTGGTTGGTGCCGCCGCGCCGCCTATATGTATATATGTGGAATGATTTCTTTAATTTATTTTATTTCATTTTAATTTCTGTCGTGGGGCACCCCTTCCAATGGTGTATACAAATGCACTCAGTAATGCGTTGAACGGTTTCTTTCACAGAGAGTGGAGCAGAGCGCACAAGGAGCCATAGCTCATTGAAAATGAAAATCAATTTGTTCGTACCTATAGCGAAAACAAGAATTCATTATTGGGATGTGTGCTCCTGTGGGCATATGTTATGCACTTCGATTTGCATAGAGCTGAGATTCAATTTGGTTAGCAATGAGCTTTGGATGTGAATTCCATTCCATAGTTTGGTTCAATGGTGCACTGGGTCTATGGGGTTTGGCGAAGAGCGGACGATGCAGTGTACGGCCGGAGTCCTTTGGCATGCGGTTTGGCACAAAATCTTTGCAATTTAAATGAATTTGCATTGATTTGGAGCAGGCAAGATCGATGGACGGATGGCTAGCCCCATAGTTCGTGTTGTGTGGGTGGCTGTGCATTTATTGCTTTTATGTGGATGTGCACAGTCCGCCAGAGTTTCTTTATTTCGATGTGAAGATGCAAGATTGAAGTAGCCCACAAAGATGGTTTGAGCCTTTGGTGTAGCCAGGCTGAGAGCATCTTATTTTTTTATATCGCTTTTCGGAGTTCATATTGAAAGGGGGATTTTTCTCTCATACAGAGGGATGTGTCTTCAATTTATTTGATTTCAAGTTCCTGTCGCTCACTATAGTCCATGAGTGCTATCATATTTAAAGGCAAAACTTGTTTTTCTTGTACCAACTGCAGCGCTTTACAAAGAGAAGTTTGTGTTACATGGACTGAATGAAAGGTGAGTTTTCGTAGGTGAGTTTCCGTAAGTCAATACAAGTGAGTGTAGCAAAAACATTTCTAAGGCTAAAGCCATAAGCCATAATTAAAAAAATATTCAACTTTTCCCTAAAGTGGGCTTAAATGTTTACCTCAATTTTTTTTATTAGTTAAAGTTACTGCAACACGCCTTCCGGTTTGTCCTTTAAACGTTTCCATAATCACGATCCCATCAGTTTGCCATAAGCTGTAACATCCGTGTGTCATCTGAGAGTGCTCTTAGCAATACACCGAAGTGTTCGGAATAGAGGCGCGTGGCACTTTTACACAACTTTCATTAGTCTCAGTATTGGCAAAGTCAAAAAATTGGTACATGATTGTGTGCATCTACTTTGGAAAATATTAAGGGGCCTGAAAAGCGGGTGTGGCACCTCTCATACAACATAATTATCCCAGCTTTACCTTTTAAGTTTCTTAATCGATGCGTGTAGCCTCTTAGAAATGTTTCCGAAAATGTGGACATCTGTATTTCAATCTCGGCACTTTGATTTTGGGTCGTTGTTGAATTTTAAACAATTATACTTTGAACTTAGAGGCTGAAGCAAGTGCTTAATTTGACATGCAGGGAAGAAATGTTTTTGCAAAAAGAGTTATACGAGTTATTTGAGTTTCTGCTGTCCGTCAGTTGCAACGTACACTAGTCGGCATAAGTATATATAAAAATTGTGAATTTTTACGTTTGACTTTTAAACGGCTTTGTAAAGAATTCTTCCTTTTCCTTTTTATATATTATAACAAATTCAAACTTAAAAATAAAAAAAAACACGATTTTTGGAAAGAAACGTAAAATGATATAAATTAATTTGTAATTGAAGAAAACATTGTTTAAACTTAACAAAAGTAAAGAAATTAAGACTAAGTTAGTAAAATGTATATCCTCCTTTGGCTTCAATAACTTTATGAAGGCGTCTTGGTACCGAATCCACTAAAGTTTGGAGAATCTCTGGAGATATCTCTTTCCAAAGAGAAGTGATCTCAGAAATTGTCTCCTCCCTTGGCTCACTTTTTGATAAAAGGGTCGTTTCTTTTGCCTAACTACCTTTGGCAATCTTACAAAAAAAATGTTTTTTGAAGAGTTATACTCAAAGGAGCTTTCATCTGTCATTAGAACGCCTCTCCAAAACTCCTTTGGCTTGTGCAGATGTTCCTTTGGGAAGGCCAGTCTTTTAAGCTTGTTTGCCTTAAAAAAATCTCTTAAAATCTCCTTTCTTCAAACGTCGTCGGATAGTGCGTTCATTGTTTGGGTTCTTGGTCGTCAAATTCCATTGATCTGCAGCAGAATTTGAATGTTTATTCAAAAATATATTTTTTCACGACTTCTTGCAAGAGGGAAGTGTTTTCTACTGATCAGTGGTACAAGTCGCAAATTTAACGATCCAGTGCAGTAGCCTATCAGCGAAAACTTTCAAGTTGCAATTTGCACCCTTTTTTGGAGGAGGAGAAAGAAATTATTTTTAGAAATCTCTACTAGACAGCGGTCTGGTGTCAGAGGTGGTGCAAACGTCTCTAAATCTCTAATGTTGCCTTTCGATCTTAGGAGGGAAAGGGTAAATCTATTTCTACCGAATCATTTCCTAAGTCCTTTTTTTCTGCGAAAGAGGAACATTGTAATGTATACCATGCTACTTTGTGGCACATTCGTCTTGCTTTGTCAAGCTTTCAAGTTGTTTCTATCACAAGTCAGAGATTTTGGAGCCTTTACCGTCCCTACCCCGCTCCATTTGACTGGAGCTCTTCAAAATTTATTCCTAGGTACTCTCGCATTTACGACCCAGTTAATAGGCAAAAACAACGCTTGAATACTGAACATCAATAGTCGCCTTCTTCACTTCAATTCATCGAATCACACTTGGACGGAGTTACTACCTCAATCGATTTAATGCAGCGCCATAAAAATAAACGAAGAAAAGTACTAAACATACCACTCACCTAATAAACAGTTCACTATTCAATCCCGCCCACCATTTGTCCATGTCCTTCTCCCTTGGTCCGTCTTGTAGTTGGCAAAACATTTTTCACCTCATGTCCAAACTGGCAATAACCATCTGTCAATTGCCAAAGTCAATTTTCCGGGCTCCGAAACTTATTCCATGGAGAGGCTGTGTGCGGGAAAAAAAGACCAAACTGAAACAAAAACAGAGAACAAGTAGCCTTGGGGGATATAAACTTTCTACACCGTTCTGTCAGACGGTATACCATTTTTGCTGCTGCCCCTGTATACTTTTTTTTTTGTTTCTACACTTTGATTGCCCACAGATAAATGGGCAACAAGGACCACTACAACTATATCACTATAGCCTCCTAGCCATAGCCGACACAAAGAGCAGTCGTCCCGTCGTCCTTGCCAGCTTGTTGTCGTAATTTAATTTCCAATATCTGCAGAGCGCAATCTTCCCGCTCTCTGGATCCTGAATGGGTCTGTGTGGCTGTGTATCGCCTCGCCGGTACACTGATCCGAAATGGCGGAGTTAATCGGCCCTAGCGAGGTATCCGTCGGAACGGAAAATTATCCGCAGCGCATACTCTGTCGGAACAGCAAATCGCATTCGAGGTATCCGTTTTCGGAAAATATAATTGAAATGCGATGACGCAATGACTTCACATCCTCGTATTGTTTGGTGCTTGGTTTTTCGCTAGATTTTGCACTGGAAACACAAATTTAGTCAATAAATACAAACAAATTCGTTGCTATATTGTTTATTATTAATTTATTTACACTTTACCGCAAACAATGAATAAATTCCGCTACTCATTGTACTCGGAGGATATCGTAAACAAATTCCGCAACCAATTTCTCTCGGAGGATATCGGAGCCTAGCTGTCAAAAATTAAACAAGAAAATGCACTTCATCGCACTTCAACGTAATTCGCCGATATGCGTTGCAAAATGTCGGAACAACTCTCCGAACAGTTGTTCCGAAGAATACCTCGCAGCAAAAATCCTCCGAATCGTATAAAATCGGAGAATTTTCCGTTCCGACGGATACCTCGCTAGGGCCGATTGTTTATTATTAATTTATTTACACTTTACCGCAAACAATGAATAAATTCCGCTACTCATTGTACTCGGAGGATATCGTAAACAAATTCCGCAACCAATTTCTCTCGGAGGATATCGGAGCCTAGCTGTCAAAAATTAAACAAGAAAATGCACTTCATCGCACTTCAACGTAATTCGCCGATATGCGTTGCAAAATGTCGGAACAACTCTCCGAACAGTTGTTCCGAAGAATACCTCGCAGCAAAAATCCTCCGAATCGTATAAAATCGGAGAATTTTCCGTTCCGACGGATACCTCGCTAGGGCCGAATGTGTTTTACTTTCCTTCCATTTCATTTTGTTATTCTACGTTCAATCGTCGTCATCGTTGTCCTTTGCCTTGTGTTTTGTGGGGTGTGTTGCTTTGTGTTCAAATGTTTATTCAATTCGGAACGTTATTTCCGCTCGACTGGACCAAAGACGTACGGCAGCAAAAAAATGGGATTTCGACCCGCAAAATGCGATCCTGGCACTATCGTTTTATATTTGAGATATATTCCAACCGCATGCATTAATTTCCAACATCAACCTGGTGGGATAAATATCCCGTGTTTAACAGACTTGTTCGGTTGCCTGACTGAAGTAGACCACGACCAGAGTGCTGAAGGATATTCCCTTCCCCTCCGATTGGGGGTGATAAGGCTCTAGAAATAGAAGTTTACTGGTTCATGTTGTCACCTAATTGAAAAGAACACATTGTGGGCTGTGGGTGCGCCAGGGAGATGTTGACGGCACAGGACACTGCTATGTGAGGGGTTTTTCTTCTTTTTTTTTCTGCCTACTTCTTCTAACGAGGCAACTATTTCATGGACTAACTCAAGCTGTAGGCATGAATGGAGTCAGAATCAGAATGACATGGACAGGCGATTAAGTAAATTGAATTTCAGTGGCAGTACGGAAGCAACAAATGTACAAGATGTACGAGAGTAACGACTACGAGCAGGACTATTTCAGGAAAGCTCCTTACGTGGTTCGAAAATAAATGCGCTCCTTTATTGAGCGTACAAGACGCTGAGTCGTTGATTGGGAAAAATGTAAATCTAACCATATTGTAATTTATTGGCGACGTGAGGTCGTATTTTCCCTTTAATAGAAGGACTCTGCCAAAAGTCTGTTTGCGAAATGACTTGAGGTTTATTTGCCGTGGTATCCGCGTTCCACTTTAATGCAAAGCTATATAACAGGGTATAATATAAATAAGAACGGCTAACGTGGATTACGGGGATAGCGATGGGCTGAGACTTCTCATTTCGTGTTCAACCTAACCTTCCGCTGACTAAGACGACCCAATGATTTTGCAAGAATGAGAGTCGATACGTTTGTATTCGGACCTCATATTTTCAAATCGGATGACATTTGAAGACCGACCGGCCAGGCAATCGATGGAAGGTACAGGACCGAAATTCTATAAAATATCCAAAATTTTCTTACACAGTTTTATCTTTCAAACACAAAAAATTCGAAAGATTTAAATCCACATACGTACTATCACTTTCTTCGTTGGGACGCTAACTATCATTGTTGACTATACGCTGTGAAACCTGCCTTGTCTTGGGGTCCCACAGAACCAAGCTTAACGTTAAGTCTCTTTTTGTCGCAAAGAAGAACTTTGCTTACGATGATAGAGGAACTCGAAAGAGGGGTTTTCGAAATTCTGTCAGTCTGTCCGACTCTCCGTATGCTCCTGAGGCGTACTGTATTGACGATTGACCGGATTTTCAAACTTAGGATTTGGAGTTTGTGGGCCTACAGGTTGTGTCGGTGTTTTTTTACACGGTAACTTTGCACTTTGCATACAAAATTGTCATACCAGTTTGATTTGTTCGAAAACGGCTCAAACCAAAGTTCATATTTTACAAAATAACAACACTTTCAAAATATGGTCATAATGTCCAAAACGGTCCCGCGATTGCTCAATAATTAATTTCGAAGGTACGAGTAAAAAATAAATGTTTGATTTAATAGTTTTTCTGTTTTTCTTCTATATTACCGTTCGATTAATTTTTGGAAAGAGTAATTTTTTTAAAAATTTTGTATTTCAGTTGACCTGAAAACGGCACCAGCAAATTTATGTTTTCATAATGTTGGCGTTTTTAGTTTATAATTGGAATTTAGCCGAAAAAGCTAGTTTCAGAAACTACTCATAACTCGAAAAAGCCAGTTTCGATTCGGTTCAAACCTTTGAAACCAAGTGCAACCTTTATTACCCGACTGGTCACAGGCACAGGGAGGGTTATTGTTTTTCATAGGCTAAAAAAAAAAAATAAAAAAAAAAAAAATTGAAAAACCAAAAAAACCCGACTGACGTAAAGAAAAAAATATATATGAACAAGACAACATTACTAACTATTGGGCATTCGAAGGGTACTCATATACTTGTTTAGCTGTGTGGGTAGGTATAGTCTCCGATTGTCAAATATGTATAGTGTCATGTTCATATTATTTTAAAATTTTTCTTTACAGTCTGCGGTTTTTTTTTTTTTTTTAAATTAACTATTTTTATTTATTTATTTATTTGTTTGCCAACAAAGTACTATGTCTTTTTTTGAAAGCAGGAATTCGAATTTGAAAGTAGTAACATCTTACAAATATAAAGTTTTTAGCGCAAAGGGGTCGGTAAACACCCTAGCATTCCCTATGGTCTATTGGCCGTATTCGTGATATATGTAGGACAGTTTACTATCTAACTTTACACCTACATCGTTTAATAAAGACACACGCGGAATAACATTACTGTCGAAGGAATAAGCGTGAGTGAAAGTCGAGGCACGACGGGAAAAAGTAACGACCGAACATTAAGGGACAAGCAGTTTTTATTGCACCATAAAATAAAGTCTTGGAGATGTGCATTCAATCTATCAAGCCTATTCGGATCATTGCATGAAGAGTACCTATATATTTAAATCATCAGCAGATATTGCAATGTGGAACAGGTTTGGCTACATCATTAACGAATAAAATAAATAAGAGTGGGCCTATGTGACTTCGTTGTGGGACACCGAATGTCATCATGATTTTTTACAAATACTGCTCTAACGTTTTCGATCCAAATTAATATTGAAGGTATCATAAGTATTGGCGTATCCTTGAAAAGGAAATATTTTAGCCTGGGAAGAGTTAGGTTAAGACGAAAAATGCGCATTTTTAACTTTCTCCATTACGTAGTAAGAGAAAGATATTCGGCCCTAGCGAGGTATCCGTCGGAACGGAAAATTCTCCGATTTTATACGATTCGGAGGATTTTTGCTGCGAGGTATTCTTGGGAACAACTGTTCGGAGAATTGATCCGACATTTTGCAACGCATATCGGCGAATTACGTTGAAGTGTTATGAAGTGCATTTTCTTGTTTAATTTTTGACAGCTAGGCTCCGATATCCTCCGAGAGAAATTGGTTGCGGAATTTGTTTACGATATCCTCCGAGTACAATTAGTCGTGGAATTTATTCACGATTTGCGGTAAAGTGTTAAATAAATTAATAATAAACAATATAGCAACGAATTTGTTTGTATTTATTGACTAAATTTGTGTTTCCAGTGCAAAATCTAGCGAAAAACCAAGCACCAAACAATACGAGGATGTGAAGTCAAAGCGTCATCGCATTTCAATTATATTTTCCGAGAACGGATACCTCGAATGCGATTTGCTGTTCCGACAGAGTATGCGCTGCGGAGAATTTTCCGATCCGACGGATACCTCGCTAGGGCCGATTGTTTTCGTACAAAATTTCGAACTCAAGATATTAAACAATTCTGATATTACGATGATAGAGGAACTCAAAAAAGTGGGTCGCAAAATTCTGTCCGGTCTGTCTGTGGTCATTTGTAGCTTAACAGCCAACTCAGTTTTTCGAAAAAAGTCTCGAGAAAGTTTCGTTCGACGCAGTCGTGAACTTTCGGCCCTAGCGAGGTATCCGTTGGAACGGAAAATTCTCCGCAACGCATACTCTGTCGGAACAGCAAATCGCATTCGAGGTATCCGTTCTCGGAAAATATAATTGAAATGCGATGACGCATTGATTTCACATCCTCGTATTGTTTGGTGCTTGGTTTTTCGCTAGACTTTGCACTGGAAACGCAAATTTAGTCAATAAATACAAACAAATTCGTTGCTATATTGTTTATTATTAATTTATTTAATACTTAACCGCAAATCGTGAATAAATTCCGCAACCAATTTCTCTCGGAGGATATCGTAAACAAATTCCGCAACCAATTTCTCTCGGAGGATATCGGAGCCTAGCTGTCAAAAATTAAACAGGAAAATGCACTTCATCGCACTTCGCCGATATGCGTTGCAAAATGTCGGAACAATTCTCCGAACAGTTGTTCCGAAGAATACCTCGCAGCAAAAATCCTCCGAATCGTATAAAATCGGAGAATTTTCCGTTCCGACGGATACCTCGCTAGGGCCGTTTATTATTTCTGCGTATTCTCCTTCAAACTTTTTTTACAATATAGTTCATTGTATGATGGTGGGATAAAACTTCCATTTTGCGCTGTCAGACCGGTAATACGCACTAACTCGTTCGCTTATGGGATTGCCAGCCTCGGCAACAAGTTTTTTTAATGAACTTTCATACTTAGCTTTTCTCCAACAAAATTTTTATAAATCTGTTTTTTTAATTATTTTCCAAAAACTACTACCGAAAAAGGTTACTTTAAAAAACCCGACTTACTGTAAAGGAACTTCTTCTTTTTTTCACCCATTTTGAATATACACCTTAAAATAATTCCAAACGATTGAAGCTTACACAATCAGAATATCAGACTTCATTTGCACCCCACCACACTTCCATCGGGATATTCAGTTTATACCTGTTTTATGCCAATTCAGAAACAAATCTCTGAATTTTTACATACACATATATCGGTCTATCAAGAAACCTACTTCCAATCAAAGATACCTTAAGCCAGCGTTACCAGTCGAAAAGTTTCGTTCGACCCAGTCGTATTATTTCTCTAGAAAACCATTCGCGATATATGTTAGATAAAATCATTTTAATAAATCAATAGTTGCAAATATAATGTATCAGAAAACTTACAAGTAACTCCTCTTTTGAATATATTCCAGGACACACTTGATGAATCTGTAAAGAGAAATGCGAAGCATTAATTTTAGCACAGTGTTGCGAAAGGTAGATCAATATTTTATTACAGCCGCAATTATAGCCAAATTTTGAGCAATTACTGTGACTTATTATCCACTTTCACTTCCCTCTTATCTGATAAGAAATGTGTAAGTCATAGGCCTATCAGTTATCGATCGTATATTGTTTTGACTACTAAGGCATCAATTTATTTCATTAAATAGAAGGCTGGATATCAGTCATCAAGAATATGCGTCAAATACAATAATCCCTAACCCTTGTAGAAGGACAGGTTTGAGCTGAAAATATGATACCAATGAATTGCTAGTTCACCAGCAGTAACATTGTGCAACTCCAACTAACACCACTACTGCCAAAACAAAATATGTACTTGTCAATGTCTTCCAACAAAACGTTGGTGGCGGACTCTTCTGATTTGAATTTTGGGAAATAAATTTGTAAATATGTTTTCATTTTGTTTTCAAAAATCGTGCACCTGCGACATGAGCAACAGATCAATAAAATTTGATTGGGGAAACCTTATTTGATATTCGTCTCTGTTCACACACAATGGAATTATTTGCAAAAGAAAAGAGGACCATGATATATGAAGCGGAAAATTGTAGCATGCCCTGTGGAACGTAAAACGACGCACGTAATAACTCAAATTCCTTACAGGAAAACAGAATAATATCTATTTATGGCCCATAAGCTGGGAGAGAGACACGTGTTCCGGCTCCTGGGGCTTTATTAAATCGGTTTTGTTATTCCTCTCATCAAAATGAGACTAATTGATTAGGGATTCCTTTTTTTAAATATTGATTTTTACTGACAATGACAATGGGTGCTTTTATTTTTTATTGTTTCGACTTGTTTGTGTAGGAGGTTTAAGGTACTTAAACTGTTTATATGGATAGGTAAGGTTGGGCACTTGGCCAGGCTCGCCTTTTAAGGTAGGTATTGTTACAGTTTTATAGGGTGAGCCTGGCACTATATCAATTTAGGCGGCGATATCCTTCTTGGATATTGATTCCATCTCAAGTAGCTCCGCAGCTTTAAATACGGCCAGAACTCAACAACATTAATCAACTGTAGGAATTCGCATTAGAATAATAAAAAAAGGTCAATTGGTTGAAGCTCCTAAAGTTCGTCAAAAAGTCTATGCATCTCCACACTCAATCGATGGAAAATGCACCGAATATCCCTCGAAGATATTTTTTTGTGAAATACAGCCCGAGGAGAGTTCTATCCGCTTTTAACAAACTCAATGCTTCTGCCGAATAATCAGAACTCGGATATTAGTGTCCTGTACAATATCTTCTTGGATATGTTAATCTACGATATAGTTAGGGCTTTACGTTTTATAGCTTTCTAATTACGAAGAGACCGTGATTGGAAAAGTTAATAATAATAATAATAATATTTGGCTCAACAGGTCTGTAGGGACCCTGGGCCTAGCTTCTCGCATTTCGCCGATATTGTTATTTCCTTCTCTCAAAACAGTTAAGCTCTTCGATGGAATTCATCTTTTGCAAAATTTCGCCACGGGTGAATTGAGAAGTTATAGGTACTCTCGAATGTTTGTTAGACGTTCGCGAGGTGGCGCAGTCGAAAAACCTTTGTGGCATTCTGCACTGAAAACTGCCTACAGAGTGCACAGTATGTCCTTATTGTTGTTAGTGGGGCGGAGGATTATTATGGTCCATTAATCGGAAAAAAAGAGCAAAGGAAAAAGACGTAGGAAGGATCTTCCACCCTGCCTGATTTTATGAAGCCTTCTTACCTTGAAGCAATCTAAGTTACAACGCAAAATTTAAATATTCGACTTCTCTCCTCCCATGTCCAGCATATTATGCTCCCTCAATGTCCACTGCAACTAACCGATGATTCCAAACTGGATATTAATGAAGTAAAGAAAAAATCATACACCACGCATTTTGTGGGTCAGATCACAAAATGTAACAAAGTCATAGCCATCGATTTTAAAACTAAAAAACTGTTTCCAACTTGGAACGCTTAAACCGCACACTCACGAGACAAGCTTTCTACCCCCCAACAAACAACTTCTAAGCTGCAATGCAAGACTCCGCATGGACAAACAAAATATCACCCAACCCTGTGGAAGCCCACATCGATTGGAGCATTTGATTTCAATAAATCAATGGCAACCCCTACCCCGTTCGATTTGACTACTCTAATTTCGATTTGCCAAAACAACTTTCTTTGGAATTGTTTAGTTTTCCTGTTCATTTCACCCCATTTTCATCTGATGTTCATCTCGATGGTTTTCCATCTTTCCGACATACCCTTATGCGCCATACGTGGTGGTTAGTTTCCACTCGACAGCACACTGCTTTTGTGAGCCCCAAGATCAGCACCATCATACCATTAGCGGCAGCGCTGCGCCATTGAGCTGTGCTCACCAAATCGAATTGTCAATCGGAGTAAAATTTATTACCCTCCCCAACAAAGGGATCCGAATGTCCCCCCGGATTGGATTTGCCATAAAAAGTCCGCTTATTTAAAAAGAAAAAAAAACGTCCTTCCTTTGTGCACTCTCTACCGTGGTGATGGTGTACTTGCTTATCCTTCATCTTCAAATCACTAGCTCGAGTCCGAAACGGGCGACATTTTAATTGTGGTGGGTACACCAAGACCAACCCATGTCATGGACTCTCCTTTTCTTCACATTTGAAAAACTCTCTATAATTGCAAATGCGAACTATGAAATAAGAAATCCGTTTTCGCGCGGAAAAGCGAAAAAAAAAAGGATATTTCTCGCTGGAATAACGTTGGAATAAACATAATTTATCTCTGCGAGTTATTATTTCCTTTTTTTCCTCTTCACTCGTTTCATTGTTTTTAATAAATTAAAATGTCAACATGATAAATGGGGAATTCAGTTGTTGGTGGTGGTATGCCTGGTGCTGCTGCCGCTAAAAATGATGATCGCCTTAAGGATAATGCAGAACGATGGACCTTGAAGCATGCGGAATAAGAGGAAAAACAAAACAAAAATAACTGTTTATGGTCAAGAAACTGACAGCGAATCTGAAGGTGGAAGTTGGGGTTGTGGTCATTTTGCACCGCTTACAGCGGATTGGTAAACGCCTGAACCGTTTTCTTTAGCTGATTTAACGACGACAAGGATCACGAGTAACGAGAGGATATTTAAAGAGTCTTGGTGGATTTTTATTTTGTTTTTCTTTAAGAATCCAACGTCCAAGTCGACCCATAGTAACCAATCGTTATGGGAGTTAAGTGCAAATGCTTATTGTGGGGAGTTTCTTACCCGGTCCCTTTTCTTCCTGTTATTCAGCGTAAAGTACTCAGAAGCTATGGCAATAAATGCGGCAATATCTAACCGTAATGAAATTCTCGTCGCTTTTATGGTTTGTTGTTGTTAGAATCCCATCAGGATGTTGTTGGAAGCAGTTAAAGTTTTTGAATTTGCTTAAAAGTTATTTCCTCGTGAAAATTTGATATACCCCCTGTTTTCGACTGCTGTTTTTGTTTGGGGGGGACAATAATATGAATGGAACAGCAATCGCCAAACGGACAACGTTATAGGGGGGGGGGGGGGGGGGGGGGAGGGGTAATTGAATTGACAAATGAATAAAATATATCCGACGTGACCTTCGACACATTTGAGCTGTTTCAAGCTGTTGAAATGGAATTGCGATGAGAAGCTGTTTGAGTGGAGGTATTGTGGGAACCTACATAAGAAGCTTTTTGAAGAAAACTCCATCGATGACTGACTGAAGGGAAGGAGCTGTAAAAGGTCGGAGTTTCTCAAGTAATATAAGCAGCACTATGGATACTGGGAGATGGAGAAACCACCGCAACTAAATCATAATGGAAAGGGAGATTGGACTTTTCTAAATAAGCTGAGAAAGAAACTGTTATGGAGTTTCTTCTAACAATGTCTAAGCAGCTAACATAAATTTCGTCATTTGCAAAGTCCCACATGTTGACATTTTCTATTATATAAAAACCAACTGTTGTGCGTTAGTCGGGTAAAGGCTCGAGAACTGCTAAACCGATTTGAATGATTTTTGTTTCATTTTGTTCGTCTTGAATCAGGGATGGTTTAGGAAAAAAGAAAAGTCGGAAAGTTCTCAACAGCTGGCGTTGCAGGCACACATTTCGTTTTTCAGTTAAATTCAAATATCTTCTATAACATAGTAATACAATAACAATGAACTCCGTGATGATATAACCCGATAATCACCGGACCAATTCTTATAATTCTTCTTTTGTTTTGTTCGTATTGCTGTATATCAGGTTTAGGGTGTCTTAAAATGTACTACTTTTGGGAACGATAGGTCTCCGAAACAGCTCAACCGCCTTTGAATATGTATTATAAATCCTAAATATTTATTGAGCGCGTAAGTTTTCGCCAATATAGGTAACTTATTGATATTTGTGGTAAAACAGATTTTCGTTTAATTTGTTTGCACTCGGGTAAGAAGATATGCAATTATTATTAAATTCGCATAATATTACCTCCATTACCATTTGCATGACACTTTGTTCGTTTAGGTACTTTACTATCCCCTTTAAAGAGGGAAGGTTATGTGTTTACGTTTTATATTGGTATCAGTATTTCTATTTCAACTTACACAATACACACATATGAAAACCAATTTAACAGCTCACTAAAATTCGGTAACAAGTCATACCCAAAATACCAATTTATACCTACATTATATAAACTGTTACTGTTACGGAAACACGTCTGATCTGAAATATAGGAACAGCGCTTAGACTATAAACAACAATTTCTACTTGGTTATTGACCAGATAAGTGGCGCTGTCGTCGAACTCCGAAAACAACCTACCTATTTCAAAAAAAGAAATTGTGTGCATGTGTATCTAAGATTTGTTCAATCTTGAGAGATAAGGTAGTTTTCGACCCGATAGGTGCTTTGTCGATCTGCGAAACCACACAACTGATTTCAATAAATATTGTGCATGTATAATGGCTGGTGCCCATTTGAAAGATAGAATACCATCCTATAGGAGGTGATACTTTGCAAAACATAACAGGTAGGTATAGGAAAACGGGTTGTAGCACCTTCCATTAAAAAATAAAATCAAACGCTATTTCTAGAGTTGTATAATTAAAATTATTAATGGAAATTGTCCAAATAAAGCACTTTGCGAAATGCGAGCAAGACTTAAAACGAAAGGTACTGTCAAAGTCGGGTGGGTATAGCTACATATAAGAGACTGACGTACGAATGTGTACTCAAAACTCGGGAACGGATCGTTCGATTGTTATGATTTTTAGTTTAGATTCGAATTGGCCCAAGGAACGACATATGCTATACTTTTTGTCGAGTAAACAAAACAGATAGTACCACTTCCATTAGGAATAACAAAAATTATGTAAAATTTTGAATTTTTGTATTCTTTGAATGTTCCGCTACACAATTTGAAAAATGTCGGCCCATTTATAATTTTTTTGTGAAACCTCAATGCACCGAAAGTTTGCGAATGATGAAACACATCGACATTGCTATACTTCAGTTATTTCTATTGTATAACTATAAGTTTTGAATAAAGACTGTGAATTGAACGAATAACATAAAGTAAGCATGAGCTTTGTGCATGCTTGAAATTATTATTTTCATTCCATTAACGAATTCGGGCGGAACAAAGTTCGCCGGGTCAGCTAGTAAAATATAAAAGAAAAACCAAACTGCCGAATTTTGATCCCAAAGTTCTATGGTTCTATTCTATAGTTGCGGTCTCCAAGTTGGGTGATGTCCCCTTCTACTTTCCCATATAGAGTGTGGAGACCTGTGCAATGAGAGTCTGGCAGTACTGCATTGACTGTCACCCAGCGCGGACACTATATGAATAAAGTGGACTACGTATACCTACTATGTGTTGAGTTTTATTTATAACTTAAATCTGGAGTATTACATTGGCGACGAGGTAAATATAAAGTTATTTAAACAAAGGAAAAAAAAGAGAATCAACAGAAAATAGGAATAAAATGAGGAAATAAAATAAATGTGATGAGATTCAATTCGCCATTAAAGCTTGAAAAAAAAAAAAAAAAAAAATGCATGCAAAAGTGAAGCATGTATTTTCTTGTTTCTTCTAGTGAGAGAAGAAGACAGCGAACTGATTGCAACAAAGTTTATGCAAAAGTGAAACATGTATTTTCTAGTTTCTTCTAGTGAGAGAAGAAGACAGTGAACTGATTGCAAAAAAGCTTATGCAAAAGTGAAGCATGTATATTATTGTTTCTTCTAGTGAGAGAAGAAGACAAGTGAACTGATTGCAAAAAAGTTAATGCAAAATGAAACATGTATTTTCTTCTGTTCTCTTTCTTATAGGTAGAGAGAAAGAAGAAAATAACCAAATAACACTCATAGTTGACACCACGGTGGTCAGTGACAGTTGTCAAATCACAAAACAAAAACCGATCGGACTGACACACGTGACAACATAATTTCTGAGTGGAGGAAAAGGCAACGTGTTTAGTTTCTGCTGCACCGTCCCAAAATTGGGAAATAAATAATAATAAAAAAAAAAAAAAAAAAATCATTCGCAGAATCAAAAGAAAATATAATAATTATATATAGCAGGTGTGTGAGTGATTTTCTTTTCTTGACAAGAATCAAATTTGTAGATGTTAATTAATACAGTAAGCATAATTCCAGATTACGGTACGGCGCGCGACAGAAACCTAAATATAGGATGGGGGATACGGGGATAAAACCCTTTCTTTGCGACACGATCGATAAGTCGTTAATCCGGCTGGAATGGGAAAAATGGTACAAGTCGTTTTCACTATTCTTAGAATCCGAAGAGATAGTGAGCGCATTAAAAAAGAAAAGTAAGCTACTGCATCTAGGTGGTCCGCAGTTACAAGAGGTAATCTATAATATCCCGGGTGCGCTTGTTGATAATGTCACTGAGGGAGATGTGTTTAGCGTTTTGGTTGAAAAGCTAAACCAATACTTTTCGCCCAAACGAAATTCTACTTTCGAAAGGCACTTGTTTAGGTCTCTCAAACCAGAAGACGGGGAAAGTTTAAACAAATTTTTAGTACGCCTTCGGAACCAAGCAGCGAAGTGTTTATTTGGTAAGACGCAGCAGGAAATAGTAGACATAAACCTAAAAGATAAACTCATTGATGTATGGGCTCTGGGGGAACTAAAAAAACGCTTGCTAGAAAAGGAGCACTCGCTGGAAGAGATTGTTGAAATGTGTCAAGTACACGAGCAAATTAGGTGTCAGACTGAAGCGATGATTCCTTCAACTTCTAGTAGCGTTAACAAGATATCTTTTAATGCGGAAAAATCTTACGAGGTAAAACGAGAGTGTTTTCGATGTGGGGGAAGGAGTCATATGGGAGATAGCAACAACTGCCCAGCAAAGAGCGTGAAATGCAATAGATGTGGGGCTATTGGGCATTTTGCAAGGAAGTGCCAAACAAAGGTAACCAAACGGAAAAATACATCTGGGGATAATTGGAGCCTGAAGCGACGTCGATATGAACCAGCAAAGGTACAGTTTGTCAAAGAAGGGACACGGAATTGGGTTGAACCAGGTAGGGAAAAGCCGGACCAGCACGATTGTTTCCAGGTGACGAACGAAATGGATGATCATATGAGCGAGATGATCACTTGTTTTGTTGGGGGTGTTAAATTGTCAATGCTTATCGATTCCGGTTCAAGGTACAATTTGATTGGAGAAAAGGATTGGGAGTACCTTAGCCGAACTGCTGCAATATTAGGTGACATTAGAACGGGGTCACAGAACCAATTTAGAGCATACGCAGGAAATGAAAATTTGGAAGTAAGATTTGTATTTGAGGCTCCCATAAGCGTTGACCAACGAACAGAACTAATTGCATCATTCTATGTAATTAAGCATGGCAAGCAATCATTATTAGGCCGTGAGACAGCGATTAGAATGAGGGTTTTGAAGTTGGGGATCAACGTCCATCAGATCGAGGAGCTTCGGCCATTTCCCAAAATCAAGGGTATCCAAATACATCTGTCCATCGACAATTCCGTCAGACCGATACAACAACCCTTGCGGCGCATACCAGCTGCGCTGGAGGAAAAAGTGGAAAAAAAGTTGTCTGAGGCGATTGATCAAGATATCATCGAACCTGTTTACGGACCGAGTTCTTGGATATCTCCGATAGTGGTTGTATACAAAGAAAACGGAGATATTCGATTATGCATTGACATGCGCCGAGCCAACTCTGCGATCCAAAGAGAGAACTTCCCGCTTCCGACTTTTGACTCGTTTCTAACTAAACTTAAGGAAGCTAAGTTTTTTTCCCGTCTGGACCTGAAGAACGCGTACCACCAATTGGAGTTGGATGAAGATAGTCGCCGCATCACAACGTTTATAACCCATAAGGGATTATTTAGGTACAAGCGGTTACTATTCGGAGTCAATTCAGCTCCAGAAATATTCCAGAAAGTGATGGAAACTATTTTAGCTCCTTGCCGAAACACGCTTAATTATCTCGATGATATTATCGTTTTTGGATCATCAGAAGTGGAGCACGATAGGGAGTTAGAAACTGTTCTAAATATTATTCGCGAGAGGAACATAACTCTGAATAAGGAGAAGTGTAGTTGGAAACTACAACAACTTAAGTTTTTGGGTCACATTTTGTCTTCTTTTGGAATTTCAGCAGACCCTGAAAAAGTAAAAGCTGTCTCGGAATTTCGATCACCCAACACAAAAGAAGAAACAAGAAGTTTCTTAGGACTAGTCACGTATTTAGGAAAATTTATTCCTGACTTGTCGGACGTGACTGAACCACTATGGAACTTAATCAAGAAAGACGTGAAATTCACATGGGGAAAGGAACAGGAGCAAGCGTTTCAGAAGCTGAAGAACACACTGATAGAAATTCCAACTTTGGCATACTTTAACCATAAGAACCGTACTCGCCTTGTAGCGGATGCAAGTCCAGTGGCGTTGGGAGCGGTTCTACTTCAGTTTGAGGATGAAACCCCTCGAGTTATATCGTTCGCAAGCAAAAGCCTTTCTGCAGTTGAAAGACGGTATTCGCAGACAGAGAAGGAAAGTCTTGCTTTGGTTTGGGCGACTGAACGTTTCTATTACTACCTCGCAGGAATTGAGTTTGAATTGGAAACGGATCACAAACCGTTAGAAGCGATTTTCAAGCCAACCTCGAAACCACCGGCAAGAATCGAGAGATGGGTTCTTCGCCTACAATCTTTTAAATTCAAAGTTATTTACAAACCGGGAAAATTTAATATAGCAGATTCGCTATCGCGACTTTGCAAGATTGATAATTCGGAGTGTTTCGATGGCCTCTGTGAACAAAACATTTGTGCAGTTATCGAGAAAATGGTTCCACGCGCGCTTACCATTAGCGAAATTGTCCAAAACAATAATCATGACGAGGAACTTATGGAAGCGGTTGAAAACTCGAAAAGTAACGGTTGGAGTCCGACGAGTAAAAATAGATTTTTTCCATTTCGAATGGAGCTCTGTACATTGGGAAACATTTTATTACGCGGAAACAGAATTGTGATACCGGTTGCGCTACGTTCGAAAGTCTTGAATCTGGCTCACGAAGGGCATCCGGGAGAGACAGTTATGAAACGTAGGCTCCGTGTAAAAGTTTGGTGGCCAGCAATGGACAGAGATGTAGAGACCTTCGTGAAGAGCTGTGGCGATTGCTTATTAGTCTCACAACCTGCACGACCGGTACCGATGAAACGACACACGTTTCCCGATGGTCCTTGGCAATGTGTAGCGATGGACTTGTTAGGTGCATTACCAAATCACGACTTCGTCTTTGTAATAATAGATTATTACTCCAGGTATCAAGAAGCCAAGTTCCTGACAAAAATCACTTCCACCGAGATTATAGGAGTTCTGGAGGAAGTCTTCTGCAGATTAGGATATCCTAAATCTATTAAAGCTGACAATGGCCGTCAATTTGTGAGCAATGAGTTTAAGGAATACTGCGAAGACAGAAATATAAAGCTTATCACTTCACCACCATACTGGCCTCAGGCGAACGGCGAAGTCGAAATGAAGTGGTGGTAAGAGCGGAGAACGGGAAGGTTAGCAGGCGGAATATTAGCCATGTGAAAAAGATTCCCAGTTTTGCTGACGCAGACTTATATCAAGCTGCCGATGAAGGTAGGGTTAATTCTTTCTCTCTTCCAGGCACTTCTTTCTCATTGACTAGTGATGATAATGAGGAACCTGAAAACACGGAGAATCCAAAATTGAGACTGAAGCTGAAAAACATCGAAGGGATGTGGAGACCTGTGCAATGAGAGTCTGGCAGTACTGCATTGACTGTCACCCAGCGCGGACACTATATGAATAAAGAGGACTACGTATACCTACTATGTGTTGAGTTTTATTTATAACTTAAATCTGGAGTATTACATAGAGCATCTGTATAATGCTTACATTCACCGTCTTGTTCATAAAATGTCTACAGAAATTAATTTGTTTCTTGGTAGACGTTTTAAAGCCATTGGTCATTGCACAATCAGCCATAAATTCATCAAGCCTTAGCTTTTAAATTTTGTAAATTTGTAACCCCGTCAAAAGCTTATGCATTTTTCTAGTTAGCTATAGGTTTTTTTATTATTATTATTTGCAATAATTGACACGTTTCACTTGTCATTTGTTTTTATTATTATTCTACTGCTACCTTTTGTTCCATTTAGGCCCGTTTTATTCACTCGAAGTTGAACACAACTTGGGGATTTTTATATGGAAAACTCCTCGAGTTGTGTTCAACTTCGAGTGAATAAAATGGACCTTAGCCCCCCTGCTAATGTCCCAGAGAGATATATTCCCTCAAAGAGTTCCCCTAATGTTTTAATTCCTTTCGGAATCATTTTAGAGGTTATTGTACTTGTTGGAGCATGGATGCTATCAGCATTATACCCTGACATAGTCTTTTAACCAGCCTCCATTTCACAGGTTCCTTCGCTTCACTCCCTGTTGCACATAGAAAAAAATCAAAGAGAGTACAACATGAGATAGTTTCTCGCTTCAGCCAGTGTACAGCATAAAATGGTAGGTCCCTTTAAAATAAATATGAAACTCAACCAAATGAATTTAAAATCATTCATTTGCTTCAAACTCTACCTAAGTATTATGTGCACCAACCAGGAGGGCCGTGCCAAGGTTTGGTCCAAATTTAATAACCTGTTTAGTGAATACCCATGTTCTGGTGCCGTTGGCCTATTAAATAATCCACCGCCATCGCATTAATTTTCACAAATCTTGAAAATTGCTGAAGATCTCATCGGCATATCCGTCGAAGAAGCTCATAATGATACTAAGTCTACCCCGCCACATATATGCACACCATACTCAATAATTTAGCATCGCTCAGAGCTATCCGCGCACATGCATATTATGTATTTTTAAACACCCAGAAGCAACAAGAACTACCCACTTACTCATCAAATATTTACGTGGATTTCCACTGTATTATTTCAAGTGCAGTGCCAATTTCCCCTTCCAATATTCCCCCCGCCACAACCTTCAGTATGCAAATATTATTATAAATGTAG
This sequence comes from Cheilosia vernalis, assembly GCA_949126925.1. Classification (NCBI taxonomy): domain Eukaryota; kingdom Metazoa; phylum Arthropoda; class Insecta; order Diptera; family Syrphidae; genus Cheilosia; species Cheilosia vernalis. The sequence continues at coordinate 61,065,546 of OX421360.1, read as the reverse complement.
CAGCACGAAACTCCATTCACAGCAATCGCCTGACCAATTTCATTGACCTCCACAACATAATAGTGTATTCCGTTCGCTCATAAATACCCTCCAGCCACTCGTTAAACAATGAATACATTGTTCCCCGTCGCTGAACACACAGCCAACAAACCAACGTTTACTGAAAAGCAAGAGCCCTGCACCACCCAACAGCAAACAAAAGTCGCAGTCCTCATAAAAGTTTCGCATCGTTTCGTCGCCAAACTTCCATTTTGTCCTTATTACAAACAATTAAAATTGCGAAATTTATTTGGGTTATTAAATAAATTTATTGGTAATTAAAATTAAGGGATCCAGCGGGATCACCAAGACCCCTTTTCATATAGGTTACATGGAGGGGGCGGCATTCATCCAACCTGAAAAGAGATATCTCACCCGCACTGCCACCCTATCAGCAGCAAAGCGCGCTGCAATCGCATATTGCGGTGAATTTGCCGAAAAGTACTTCGAAAGTGTTGTCCCCGAAAGTCGTTTAACCCCTCCTTGACAGTCGGGACTCTCGACAGAACTCCACCACCCACTAGTGCGATGCTAAATAAAATCCACCCCCAGCACTATTTCCACGGTTGCATTGCAGAACATCTTCAATTTTGTTTCACAGCAAGCTTGGAATTTCATAACGTTGCCCTTCGCCACTGCACTATGTGTAGTGTGTGTACACAGTATACAGAAGTTTTCATTTCCTTCTTGGTGGTGCTCGCACCTCCTTGGGCTCGTCTTGTTGAGTTGTAAGCGGAAATCCTGTTGCAGGCCCCTCTCCATTGTTGTCGCTCTGACTGCTAGTTTTCCCTAGCCTTTTATTATCAAATTTCAGCTTTTCAATACCTACAGAGATGAAGTTTCCTCTTCTGCAATTCTTTCGATTTCTATCCTCAATATGGAACGCAGAGGTGCAGAGGACAGAAACAAACACAAACACATGGTGAATGCATTCCGTGGCGTGGCGTGGCAGGCTGGCAGGGCGAAAATCAAATAAAAGAAATGAAATGAACGAGTGCGAAGAGATCTGTTGTATTTTCGCCTGTTGGGACTTGGGAGTTTAAGTGAAAAGAAAAACTTTTCTTAAGAAAGAAAAATATAGCAACCGAAATAAAAGGAGAGCAGTTAATTTTCCCCGTCATTTGCCACTTTGCAAGGCTCCGCGCTCAGAGGGCTGCCGTGTGATTCGAAAAAACGTATTCCTGACTTTTTAGCAAGAAGATAGAAAGGGGTTTTTAGAAAGGTTGATTTTTAGAAAATTATTACAAGAGGATGTATACGTGTAAATTTTCAGGAAAATGTTGCCTTCTATAAAAAAAAATACTACATGCGGAGTAAATCACAATTTTCGTCCGTTTAAGTAAGTGTACAATTTTTTAGACAACTTTTTCACGAAACCGGTTTTTATGTTGTCATACAAACAGTGTTGCGCTGAAGTACCCAAAAGTTCAGCTTTGTTTCACTGCTCCGAGCGAAAGAGTGGTTCACCTATTTCTTGAAACTTAAATATTATTTTCTTTAAAAATTTTAATTTACTTGACTGAACGCCATAACAAAACTAAAAAATTCTGTTTTTTTTTTCTGTTGTCTTACAAAATTCTGCTTTTTAAAATTCTGACAGGCAATATTTTAAAGAAATAAGTTCTGCTTTGTCTGTTTTTTTTTCCAATTTACGAATTTAAAGAAAACAAATATTTTTCAACTTTGTCAACAAATTACAATATATTTCATATTAAGAAGCAACACAGTCGGGTACCAGAAGCCAAAACAGCCAAAAAATTACCTCATATTTTCCTTTATTGGATTTAATTACAGATATATTTATTTTTACTCACAAGGGTATTGATACATAAATTATGCATTTATTTTTTTGAGAAATCACAACAAACTCCTCCGGATCATTTTCATTTAACTTGACTATATCCAGAAGAGCCATCAACCTAATTCCGTATCGTCACGTCACAATAATCATGGTTCGACCGTGTCTTGAATACTGTAGTGTAGTTTGGAACCCGTTTTCTGTACAAAATATTAGATAATAGAATCGAAAAGGTTCAAAAAACTTTTTGCGATTTGCAATGCGCCGCTTCTTTTTGAGCGATAATGTCTACCACTCCTAGCGTTCGAAATGTTTGCTGTAGGGGATTAGATTCTCTCGAAGTTCGCCGTAAAATGCAATCCGCGGTACCTAGCTACTAATAATCATTTTTAGTGTCCAGGCTAAATTTTTCGATCTCACAATGGCGAAATTTTCCATACAAAATTGCATATTGTGACCTAGAAAATATTAAGTGTGAAGGTTAAAAATGATTATTAGTAAGGTCTAATGTGTTATGTTCGTCCGAGATTTACTTTGTTCGTCTATTGACTGTCCGCGATACCAATAATCTTTTTTAGTGTCCAGGCTAAGTTTTTCGAACTCACAATAGCGAAATTTTCCATACAAAATTGCATATTGTGACCTAGGAAATATTTAGTGTGAAGGTTAAAAATGATTATTAGTAAGGCCCTGTGTCTATTTACTTTCATTAATTGTTTTATATGCCCCCCCAAAGGGTTCTTAGGTCCAGATCTTTGTTATTTGAAGTTGATCACTCCACTTTATATTTGGACAATGAACCAGTTACGGTTTGTTGTAGATTATTTAATATCGTTTATGAGCAGCTTGATTTAGTATTGCCAAGATCTAGATTTAAGTTTGTAATTTTTTAATTATTTTCCTCGATCTGTTGATATTAATATTTCGTAGATCTAACTTTGAAACTCCTTGCCCTCTCATTTGAAGAATATTTCAACGCACCCAGCCAATTTTAAAAGTGCAATCTTTCAACATTTCTCCTACTTATAATAATTATTGGCGCAGCAGGGCCGTAGGGACCCTAGGCTTAGCTTCTCACAACCATTCGTTTTGTGTGAGATTTAATTTTTGGAACGAATGGACGGGATCTACAATTTTATGCCGATTCCAAACGGCTAATTGAGAAGCTCTTTCAAGACAGTTATACTCTTGGATGTTTGTCAGACGTTCGCGAGAGGTGGCGCAGTGAAAAAAACCCTGAGTTGGAATTTGGGTTCTTGCGGGATTCGAACCTGAACCCCTCGCTTAGTAGTCCAACACACTAACCACTAAGCCACCGCGCCTGCATTTCTCCTACTTATCCATTTAAATTCTCTCCCTCATTATCCGCTCCCTTTCTCTTTTTTCTTTTTTTTTTTCTTTAAGCCCTCTTCTATCCTATCTCACACTTAAATATATATTTGTTATTCGATTTAGTTTTAAGTGTTTAATTAATTCCTTATACCTAAATATTAAAAAAATGTCAAAGCTTAACGTTTTGTCGAAACCGTCAACTTCTCTTATAAAATAAACGGCGCGTTACTTTCAATTGTAAACTTAAAAAAATACCTTGGGGTCATTTTTGAAAAAACTAGATTTCTTAAAACATAATATACCACTTTTTAGTCGCCAAGGGTAATTCAATGCTGGGATTTATCTTGCGCAATTGAAAAGAGTTCTGCGATCCTCACACTTTGAAATATCAGTTTTTTTCCGTTTGTTGATGTACTCTTGAATATTGTAGTACTATTTGGTGCCCTTTGTATGAAGTTCACTCATATAGAATAGAGAAAATACTATAGACAGATGTGTAAATTCTTAAATATTTTAAAAGATTATTAACTGAATTGAATTGAAAAACTTATGTGGCTCCAACTTGGGTCAGAATCCTCGGAAAATGGCTCAACTCTAAAATTACTGCTGAATAACGCAGCCTTAAGAATATAAGTTTACTGTTTTTGACGAAAAAGATAGATACTTCTAGCCAAAACTTTGGGCCCCTGTTTCTATCCACCAATGATAAAGTTTTCTCTAAATTTATTTTGGGTAAATGAACACGGAACTTAGTTTACAAACCTTCGTCAACATACAAATTTTACTTTCTTTCTAAAAATTATTCCAGCTGCTTAGACCTTCTTTTCTAAGTCTAATAGGCTGCAAGGCCCCAGTTATAGCTTTCATTGAAATGCATCATTGAAAATTTTGATTTACGATTTTAAGACTAATCAAACAATATATGTAAATAACTTAATTCTGATTAAAACTTTTCTCTAAATCCACTTTTATTTGAAATTTCAATGGTCATTGAACGGTTCATTGAAATTTCATTTCTTCTCCGATACCTAGCTTGTTAGTATCACATATTGATACGGTGATAATGGAGGTTCATTATGTTCATCGATTGTGATTTAAGCCAGTTTTCCCGATGAGTTACCTATTTCCATTTCTTGAAAGCTGCGGGCTATTTAAGCAACGTAAAGCAACACATATCTCACCTATCGTTTATAATAAGACCTCTGAATATATTTAAACAAATCAAGCATTTCATATGATCATGACTTCGTTTACTTTTGTACTTCATTCTTGGAATCGTTACAAATACCGAGTCAGCACTACAAACCACACATTGAGTCACTGTACATTGTACATAATTTATTACATTTTATGCAGATCAATTGGTTTCTCAAAGCTCATATAACTATGCAACGGTAATAATCAAATTCATCTTTCGGTTGGTATCTGTGCTTCACATTCAAGTTCGCCCGACCATATGCAACAGCATCGACTCAATTTGATCCCCCACTTCGGATGAATTTAATTTATTTGTGGTATAACTGCTGGCATAAGTGTAGTCCTCAAATTTGTAATGCAAATTTGGATATAACCATAAATGAGTGTAAGCAATCAAAACACACAATACCACTTTCCACTCCCACGTCAACATGGATGGTTCATGTCCATTTCCATTTATTGCCGACTAAAACCGCCATCAGACACGCAATCAGATTCAGATTCGCCTCCCGGCATAATGCGAATCCCCTAAAACAGACGTCGCCGACCATTAATTATAACGAATTCCTTTCAAATTATCAACCACGTTGCCGGTTCCATAAAATCTCCGATAAATATCATGTTTTCATTTCCATTTTTACGATATTTACAACCTTTCATCGTGTACCCAGCACAAATCATCCCCCACCGAAATCAAATCAATGGCAATCGTCCGCCAAAAGGCACAGGACGAAATTGAGAAAGAAATTCCTCACACACAAACTGAAACTGAAACCAGCCGCTTCCCCCGATTTGTGTGGTGCGAAATTGTATACAGCGGTATGGCTGCTGCCTCCCGGCAACTTTAAGTAGTACTGTGCTGAAGATTTTATAAGCTTTTATTTAGATGAATGGCCGTTTCGTTGTGCCGTGCTTAGTCCCTTTTGGTAAAACAATTGTTTTTCTCCTCAAAGAACAACAACTTCGTGAATGACAGATAGATGGATGGCGCGCTGCTTCTTTTGAGGGCAAATCAATTTAAAAAGCCACTCAAGTAAATGGAAAGGTTTTCGGTGTCCGTGTGTATATAGTTTTCTTTGGAGCACCGCAGCCATTCCCCGGAGTTAAGAAATCGCTGAGACGACTCCTAATGGCAGTCGGATGTTTCAATATTAACATTTTTATGTTCTTCGTCGTTGGAAATGTGAATTTTGAATTTTCCCATCATCGATGGCTGGTCGAGGGTGGGTTGCCAAACATAGGCTGCGACAGTCAAAGAGAAATTACAAGGACACTTTAATGGGGAATAGAATGAGTTGTAGCCTGGAATTATAGCCGCGGGGTTTGACAAATATCCCCAACGAGACATAAACTCGATGTGATGTAATTGGTCCGTCAATACGAAACAGGATTCATGCTGCGCCATTGGAATCTGCGGGATAAAATTGATTGTGTCGTCCCAGACAGTCTATCTGTGTGTCTGGATCTACCTATCCAAGAGAAGGCGTTAAGCTTTAAAATATGCACGCCTTTCGGGTGTTGGTGAGGCAAAATATGTTAATATAGATTATAGACACATGGAGGTCTAAAAGTCTATAGGTGTTTGCTGCCTCATACTTCAACCTTGGAGGGTCTGAATTTTCGATTTAGAAAAGAAAAGTCTGCAGCTTGAAATGGATTTATTCAAATTTTTTGAGTACCTAATGATGTTCACCTAATATCAGTGGCGGATTTATGTTCGATGTCGCCCTAGGCCCCGTGAGATATGCCGCCCTTTTTGCTGTATGGAGAAAAAATTATTAACATTACAAATTAAATTTTTAAACTATTATGAATTCAAATTTATTAACTTCAATACAACATTTAATTAGTTAACATAGGTATAACTTTTCCTATAAAGTCTTAAATATAAATTATTAATTTGAATATAGGTTTTTTGAGTTCACATTTTCTTCTTTCTGGCTTTAGTTCGTGCGAAAACGTCAATTATATCATCGTAATCCAGTTCTTGTACCAACTGAGCTTCAATAGATACCTAATAATAATGCAAGGGCATTAAGTCGGTCTTGGCCTGTACTTGCACGTAAATAATTTTGTACCCTTTTCAGAGTTGAAAAAGATCTTTCTCCAGAACAATTTGTTGCTGGGATGCTCAAAAAAATTCGTAGAGACATATCTAAGTAAACATCACAAAGATTTTGTGAATGTAATATATTGCATATATTTTTCGCATACCTAACTTACCAGCACCACTGAGTTTATTTCGATATGCACTCATATTATGAAGGGTTTATTGCAAAAGCCTGATAAGCCACAAATTCAAATAGTGGAGATAATCGCATTCAAAGTTTAGAAAAAATATAACAAATAATCTAGTCATGCTATTTACCTATTTTTTATTTTAAAGATGAGTTATGTGTTATTCTTCAATATTATGCCTAAATAGTGGGGAAACAATATGGAATGCGTTTATAAAAAAAAAAAAACATTTTAAATTTGGTGGCTTATCATGTTACTGTACAGAATAAATACATTAAAATTATAATTTCAAAAATATACAAAAAATCTTTTTTTTTACTAGAATTACTTTATTGAAGGAAAATATTCTTTATTGTTCAAATCTCACTAACCCTTCTTACAAAACATTTCACTTGATTTTTTTATAATAATATGATAAGCCACAAAAATAAAAGCATTGTTCATATCTCAGTCATTTCTGATGATGAATCATGATCTGTTAGCCTAAAATCCTTATCAAGGACACTGTCATCGCTATCTTCAAAAAACTCGTCACTATCGATGGTTTCTTCACTGAAATCTTTATTTTTCTGTTGCATTTTTAAAATTTGTATCAGTTTGCGGATGTGGCTTATAACGTTTTTACAGAAAAACTCAATGAAAACTCTTAATAGAAAATGTCACTCTTGTGAATACTAGCGACCTCATTTGAAAAATAGCGAACAATTTCATAGCGTATAAAGATTATGCTATTTCCCCATAGATCGGGTAAGTAAGCAGTTTTTTGAAAAAATGTGGCTTATCGTGTTATTAACATAAGCCCTTCTTTGATTAAAAATTTATATCAGAATTGCGACAATTTTACTTGTAAATTTGAATTTGTTTTAAACTGATGAACAAAAATTTTGCATTCCGCAATCACTTCACTGAAAAAAACTGAGAAATTCACTGGCGATTTTTTAATGTACCTATCTAAAAAAATTTTTTGATATATTCAAAATTTTTCATAGATATAAAGGTAAATTAATCCACAAAAATTATCAATTTCAAATTACAGTCAAACTTGGACAACCTGGACATTTTAAATTCGAATTTTTGAAGCGAATTTTCATTTGAAAAGAAAACGAGATACTTACCTACATACACATAAAAATAATATGTAGGTTTAAGAAATTTGACTTTTTTATTACCGACATGTTTCGTTGCTGGTTGGAAGTTGTAAGTACATACATATACAGGCAATAATTTTATGTATGTTGTAAATACTTATGTACCTACTACATTAATGTAAAATGTGTTAGACTTAATAAAAGCACAAAATGTGTGTGCATATGTATTTCAGATACATATTGAATTGTTTGATTGTTTTAATTTTGAGCAACAATTTGGATAAATCGAAGTCTTGATAAGTCGAGCTTTTATTGTGGATAATAGCATTTTGAGTTATCGAATTTTGACTGTATTCTAACATTTTACGGTTCTTGATTTTCAGGGTTATCAAAATTTTGCCGCCCCTAAAATCATGCCGCCCTAGGCCCGGGCCTTACGGGCCTAGGCGTAAATCCAGCACTGCCTAATATACTTGAATTTATTGATAGGACAGGGCGCAGCTGTGAGTATATAAAATAGGTACGGAGATCATCTAATTTTGACTTAAACTCAATTCAATTTAATCTAATTTTAATAATGGTTACGTGTGGACTAGCATTTGTGAATTGCTTTCGCTACAAACAAAGTTTACCTTACTTGTAGGATGAAGTGGAAAAAGTGGCATTCACCTGCAGGTACTAACGTCGTCAAGTCATCATTCTCCTGAGCACTCGAAAGCGGTTTCGATTTTTCTAAGTTCTTCAAATGATCTTTGAGACACCACTGTACTGAAGATAGCAATATGCAAGTGATGCCTTTATAGGAATGAGAAGTCTACCCATTCTCCTTAGGGATGTTTCAAACCCTTGAATGGTTTAGAGGTGAAGGTGATTTCTCTGAAATGTATCATTTAGTCATTCTGAATGCTATAGCTTTTCAGTGAAAGGCAAAGGCAGTTAATGGACTTCTAAAGGCAATTCGGCTTTCTACAATTACATCAAATTTTTTACTGACAGCCAGATATTAAACGGAATCAAAACAAAAATTGTTTTAAACCTGCACCCTCCACACTTAGATCAATGTATATCCGTTGTGATGTCATGGGGTTCTAATGACCCTCATACTGTGGAAACCTATGAAACCGGGTAGTCAAGCCATATTGAGGAAGAATAAAAGATCAGGGTACTCCGATCGCCTTTGGTTAAGAATTCATCCAAGCATACAGAGTAAGAGTACTCAAATTTTTTGAAGACTACGAGGAAGAACTTACTTTTGAAAAACTTGAAAATACTGGTGGAGCTGGATAAACATAAAGTATATAGAACGTGGAAACAGTTTAACCTGAGGTGGGTATCGACTCTTGACAGGCAACTAAGATTTGCAAGGTCGCAAAACGCTTTTTGCATGTCACATCCCTGCAGTAGGTAAACATGGCTTAACGAATCTTGACATCTTTACGGAAGACACATAAAAAGCTAGAGCTATCTAATCGGCACTTTTTTTTAGCCACGCTACCTGTATTTCAAACGCTGAGCGGATTGTTTTGAAAGTCAGCCTTGCTAACAGACCTTAAAACTTGCCGGTTGTTTTGGTTTCAAATGATACTTGACCATGACCATCTGTGTGATAGTGGTTAATTTAGAACTGCCGCCGTGGATGTCAGTGGCATTGGGCTTGTCTCCATATGAGGATGTTCCTTAGCCTTTTTGAGTTTTCTGGTTCTTTCCTTATAGCTAATCAGTGAATTGCAGCTAACCCGAACAATTTTTAAAAGGTTCATCTTCGATCGTTAGACAAACAGATCTGCGTCTCTTTGATAACATCGATTATCGATGACAAAGGGAAATGGGGTGGTGTTGAGAATAGCGGTAGGAGATTTTCGCCTCGGGTTCAGCCTGTTCGATTGTGGCTTCTGAAGAGGTCTGTCGTGCGTCTGGCAACCAACTCGGATTGTGGAAATTGTTCACAAGAATCCATCCTTCGCTAGATCTTAACTTAGCCGCGTGGGGAAATATAACCTCTCAATACGTTTTGCGCATTTCATTTGTCTGGCCACTAAACGCGATAAAGATCTTCCCAAACCAAACGGACGTCGCGGTGGGGTCCAAAAAAAATCGCAAATCGCTATTAGGGGCCAACGATCCCCAAAACTTTTACGGCTCACCCTAAATAATAGAACCAAAACATTCTAAGAAGGTTCCGCAAAGCTAGGGCCTACAAAGTATATAAAAGTGCGTTGTCGAACCTAGTGTGGCGAGAGTGTGGCCCAACGCCACAAGGGTCCATCGATGTACGGATACGACACGAGTCTGTGCTGGGTGATCTAAACCCTAAATCCACATCAGTAGTTCAAGAACCGGTTAGTCTTATCATCAACCGCTGCTAATTTTAGGCTTCGGGTTGTTTTTCTGCCACTTATTTATTTTGATTTTATTTTCTTACGTTATTATCATATTTATCTTACCTTTCATTAAGACTTTGATTTTAATTTTTCTTTTATTTTTTATTTTTCTTTTACTCACTGTTATATAATATATATTTTTTTTAATTTTCTTTGTCGACACTATATCTCCTTATTTTCCACATAGTTTCTTTTTTTTTAATTTAGCTTGATTTCCAAAGGTTTTTTTATTCTTCGAACTGGCGTGTTATAAACGGTTGTCCGCTAGACTAGCGCAAGACCCCACCCCACAACTTCGCTCAAGTCGACCGGACCCCCTTCCACCCGCTACATCAGTTGGTAGTAGTACTGACCGTTAGAATCCATAACCTTGACTGTCAACGCCACTGGATGTGTGTGACATTTTTCATACTGCTCGACCATTTTGCGTTGCTTCCTCATCAAAAGCCTTAGGTATCTCTTTAAACTAAGCAAAATAACTTCTGGTAGTTTATTTAAAAAACTAAGCTTTGCTTTCGTAATCATCTTCGATTTCTTTGCTCTGAGGTAATTGGAGCCTTCTTTTGATCGGTGGGAACGAGAGTGTCCTCGAGAAATCATTCCTCTGTGTCAGAGTCTGAAACGTTACAATCTATACAGAGATGAAAAACTCCACCAGTCAGGTGCGACCAAAATCTCTACTAGAGTCTTAAATTTTAAGGTGACGGTGGAGTAATCTTGACAATTTCGAATTAGTCGGTCAAGTATCAAGTTGCCTTTACACGTTTGAATAACATTACAATCTTCCATGAAAGTTTGGTCTTTTCAAGTCAACTTAAAGAGGTGAGCAGAATTTCACTTGCGGTAAATCCACCTGGAGTAGCTAAATCTTTTTGCTGTTCTTGCACATTTTGCTTTCTTCACGTAAGTAAGTTCAATGACAATCTAGGTTGCATTGCTCGGTTGTTTGTAACCCGTTGACGGTAAAACCAACACTTGAGAGTGACTCCTTGTGTTTATAAACTGAGACTCTCATATAAGACAAGAGCAGATTGAATAAAATGGACGAAAAACCCAATTCATTATTCAAGGAGTCATAGTCGATTGGGGACTAAGATGGATGTACCATTTATTCAATATTTATAGATCAGCCTCTTTGGAGTTTAACTATTATGACTAAAGAGGTGCAGAAGCATCTCCTATTTCTGTATAAAGCACCGAGGAGACTGAATATTGTTTCCAGTTTCACTACTAAACAGTGTTCATAGTGGCTCAGATACTATACTAAGCGGGGTTTCCCGGCTTCGATCCCCGGAAGAAGACGAATTAAATCTAGAGGTTTCTTTTTCTGCGCCAACTTCAGCGAACATCTAACAAACATCCGAGAGCATAACTGACTTTGAAAGACGTTCTCCGCATTCAGCAATTCTGCATGAAATTACCGCAGCCACTCAGACAACATTTTTCCGCCAACTTTTTATTTTTACTTTTATTGGTTGATTGTAAAAAGAAACGTCAAACAAAATATTCAAACTCAAATAAAAGGAGTTGAGGTATGTCAAAAAAAGGCCCAATCAGTTCGCTTTTCGAGTAATATTTGCTGATTGTTTTTTTTTTTTATGAAAAGTCCTCCGCCTTTACACCTCCGAATGATCTGAATGCGAGGATATTTTAGTCACCGGTAGGTGGATGCATAAAATATGCATGATTTACGAACTATGAAAATTTGGGCAGCATTTAAAAAGTGCGCCACTAAGTGGATTTAATCGATTTCAGTTGAAACACGTTTCCACATTTTACAGCCAGCTTCCAACAGGCTCAAGTCGATACAAAAAACCGTTGCTTAAATTGCAGTCATATTGCGGATGAATGTTTAAGTGATTATTTTTGTTGCCAATAAACTGTTTATGAATGCTGGACCGGGACCCTGAGTACGCGTTTAATTGCTTGCGCATGGAGTAAGTGCATCAGGGAATTAGCGCTGAATGGACTTCCGTTTTGTTCATGGAAATATTATTTTATTCAATCACACGACTACATGAGTTGAGTATAGTGATATAATTGCTGTGTGCCCTATTTGGTACGTATAGTGAATGGAATCACAAAATGGGTGCAAGGAGGCTTGACGACCGACGCCCATCCAACTGAGAGTCGCAATAATGTGAGAAAGGACCTCATTATGGTAATTTGTATGCATTGAGTGTTGCTTTTCAGTGAAACAGTGAAACACGGTTGGCCCAATGACGTCAATGAAGCCATGAACAATGAACTGAAAGTGCATTTGTGTGGCAGGATATATGGAGGCTAGTCGGGTAATTAGCTTCTGTTTGAACGCAAAACGTACATCGATAAATTGCCAAAAAACCTAGCCACTTACTCCTTTCCCACGTACAACTATTTCTAATTCATTGGTTTCCCCCAAAGGATCAACCACGAACATTACTAAAAGGGTTACAACAAAAAAAAAAAGCCAAATTGCAACTAAGGGACAGTTTTGCAAATTAGCTTCTCATCTCACGAAAATGTCGACCATTAGTCAGACAAAGTCGGACACGTTCCAAAAAAAAAAAAAACTAGGACACCTACCCCCGGACACCTTTGTCCAATTAATGGCATCTCGTTGCGGAGCAAACCATTTTCCAAAGGTACTCTCAATGGATTAGAATTAATCCATTCTCTCCTGTGCACTTGTGATGGGAAAACAAAGGAAAAAATATCCACCACCAGCCTTTCGGTTGGATATGTTAGTTTCCACAGGATGTGACTTGCTCGAGGCTTGGGAATTCGAACTAGCGAAATTCCCCGAACACAATCGTATACTCGTTGATGAAAAAGACAGAAAAATACTGGATAGGGGAATAAAATCGAACACCGAAAGTCGATGAGAAATATTTTTCTAATTTTTCAGGACATTCACACAAATGGAGGAGGAAATTGAACAGAACAGTGCAAAAGGGGAGAAAAACAAGGAATCCTCTGGTTCTCTTGGAGACAAGAATTAGTCGACGTGTGGGCGTATTCCTAATGAAATGATTCATGTCCTGTTTTCATTTCGGGTATCGAACACGGAACGACAAATTCACCCAGAAAGACAGAAGCAGGAGATGATCAAAAAAGATACCAAATTGGATGGCAATGGCAAGAGTTTTGGTTTCAGTTCTGCTTCTGATGTTGGGCGAGAAATTTATGTGGACACTTTTTCGTTGTATGCTCTGGTTCCGGGGTTTCTTTTTTTTTTTTTTTGTACCGACCCAAGTCGCAAAACATGAAAAGAAGTTTTTGGTAAGGACAACGGGGCGGTTGCAAAACCAAAGAAAAAAAAAATGGATTCTTTCACACTTGATGTTGCAGTGTGGTTTTTTTTGAAAGATTTTTTCCAGCGATGTAGTGCAGGAATTATTGGACCCACCTTCGGTCGAAAAAATACCACAAATACAGGATGTTCGTGAAGTTGTTATGGGGCTGCTGGAAATTGAAATCTCTGACGGCTTTTTTTTCCGAATGACTTACATGGGTACTCAAGGTTTTCTATAGCCAATATTCATTTTGAAGCGAAAAATGTTGTGGCCTCGATTTTGCACAACAAAAGGAGTGTCGGGCGTATACAAATATTTTGGTTGCAAACGAAAGGTACCTTTAGGTACCTATTTCTACTTTTAAGTGTAACTAGTTGACAATCGGAGACTATCTGATAAAAATATGCGCAGCCAATTAGTTATACTTGAAAGTGTCTTGTTTTGCTCGTAATCTTTTGAAATCTTTTTTACAGTCAGTCGGGTTTTTAGGTTTTTTGAATTAACTTCTTTATTTCGTTTTTTTTTTTAATTTATATTCATCTATATATATAAAAGGCAATGAAGTCCGTGTGTGCGCGCATAACTCGATAAAGGATTGTTGGATTTCAACGATTTTGGGCTTGACGGTTTCGCTTTGGACCAAGGAAGGTTATAGGCTACTTTTTGTCGCGAAAACGAAACATTGAGGGGATGAAAAAGGTTATGAAAGTTTGTATGGGGAAATGCACTTTGAAAAATAATAAACGGGGTGGAAATCGAGTATGTAGTGATACTTCAAATATAAAAAAAAAATATTTTTAATTTTAATGGCAATTGTTGTTGTCAATTATTTTAATTATTTTGCAAGCAAATTGTTGTTGCCAACAATTTTGAAATTTATTTTTTTTAAATACACCTAATAAGTTTGCTTATGTTTACTATTATGTCACATTAAGTAGCTTTTTGGAATGGAGTAGATACTTCGATTTGTTTGATGGTGTTTGAATCATTTTTGTTTGCCAAATATTTTCAGGATCTTTGCATTTGTATGAGTGAGTAAGTTGAAATGTTTGAGATGACGATGATGATAGGCAACACGAGAGTTGTTGAGCGTTTTGAGTTTTTACGCGCATAACTCGAGACATGATGGTTAGTTTTTAAAGATTTTGAGCTTGATGGTTTCGATTGGGCCCAAGGCAGGTCATAGGCTACTTCATGTCTCGAAAACAAAACTTTGACAGGATGATATTATAGAGGATGAAAGTTTGTGTGGGATTCGGCGATTCCAAGACAAATTTGATCATGCCGCCATCGCCAGTGAGAAGGGCAAACGTTTCACGCCGCAGAAAATCAGGACGAAGAGTCAGATCGGAATACTAGCAATCGAGAGAATATGTCGGAACTCCGGGAAAGAATATCATGCAGTCGTCCATACCATACTGGATACCGAGATAGACAACAACACAATCGTCATCAGCATAGCGTTCCATGTTTCTCACATGGTCAGTTGTATGTGGCGTGCTCACGTGTCGGCAAACCTCTCGCGAGTGCCAAATCTTTCGTGAATTACCAGGCACGCAGAAATCACAGCTGGACTACAACTTACAAAAATGTCGTAGACCAGCACCTCTACAATATGCAATGCAAGCCGAATGAAATTCCTTTCATTGCTGTGTAACAGTTGATGGCATTTAACTTGCGGCGATGGATTGCATCCATTTATGAGCTGGGGCATATTAATTTCAGCTTTTTGTTGGTGTGAAATAAAGCATGTTTTTCATTTATGATGGTGTCACATTTCTTTCCTGTGACGGACATCTTGAGGAAATTCGGTGCCAAATATTTCGTGAATTACCAGGCACGCAGAAATCACAAATTTAATCTTCAAATGAACTCCAACCGGAAAATTTCAACAACACGATATGGAACAACCATCGATGCTGTCTTCCAGCGTAATCTAAATAGATTACAGTCTCGCATGTACACATCTTACTTCAGCTTCCACAAACCGATTGTATCTATTCTACCGAAACTAGCACAGAACGAATAACTTATTGTTATTATTTCATAATATATCAAGAATTCGGTTATTACAACTCCCTTTTTTCTCAATGACGTGTATCAAGCCACACACACACCGCACGCACCGTTTTGCACATATATTTCGGGACTGTCGCACAATTTTTTTTTTAATATAATCATACCTTGGGAATAGACTCTTCCGTGTTAGAAATGGAAACGAATACTCGGAGCTAAAAGAAATTTCGGCCGGTGTACCGCAAGGAAGCGTCCTTGATCCGCTTCTCTATTTGTTATATACTCGCGATATACCAAGAGAAGGTGGCACTACCCTTGATACGTTCGCCGACGACACAGCTATCCTAGCAGTAGGTAATACAATCGAAGAAGCGACTACAAAACTGCAAACCGCAGTGAATAAGGTAAATGAATGGACAAGGAACATGGAACGGAT
Source organism: Cheilosia vernalis (assembly GCA_949126925.1). NCBI lineage: Eukaryota > Metazoa > Arthropoda > Insecta > Diptera > Syrphidae > Cheilosia > Cheilosia vernalis. The sequence continues at coordinate 61,049,746 of OX421360.1, read as the reverse complement.
CGCCCTCAACGAAACTGAATCTCTTCACGTGAATTTCACCTATAAGAAAACTAATGACTTGCCAATTTTTCTAAACTTGGCCCGAATACCCCTTGCAAACGAGGCTAAATACCTGGGAATGACACTCGACGCAAAGCTGAAATGGAGTTCGCACGTGAAAATGAAACGTAAAGAACTCGATATCAAATATAGAGAAATGTACTGGTTACTCGGAAAACATTCCCAGCTCAGTACTGATAACAAACTGCTTTTATACAAGCAAGTGCTAAAGCCGGTGTGGAGTTACGGTATACAACTTTGGGGTTGTACCAAGAAAACAAATGCCAATATTATACAAACTTTTCAAAATAAAGTGCTTAGAGAAATTGTACAAGCACCGTGGTATATTAGAAACGACGATATCCATAGGGATCTCGGAATTCCAACAATCGAAGCTGAAACTAGAAGCTTCGCGAGAAAGCATAGAAACCGACTAATCGGACATATCAACAATACAGTCCGACTAATCATGGACGAGAGCAATTTATTGCGCCGACTACAAAGAACGAAACCGTTCGACTTGGCAAGATAAGATTAACCGCGTTTAATTTTCGGAACACGCAGGATCTTTCATTGGAAAATAACCTGTCAAAAGTTGTTATTTCAGGATAGAAAAATTGCTTGATAAGTTATTTTTGCGGAACGAAGTTCGCCGGGCCAGCTAGTATTTTTATATTTATTGGTTTAGCCTATGAAACTCCGGGAAAGAATACCAATTTAATGAAACCTCACTCGGTCAAGCCTTTTGGGCTACTGGGCGTCCGGTCGAAATGTGCATAGGACACATGCGAAACACATAACCCTCCCTGCGTCCAGTCGGGTAAAAAAGAACGCACTCAGTGTTGCTGTGTTATTGAAATCGTTTTCCATTCGGAAATGATTTCTTTTTTCGTACCCGCAGCATATTGTTTAACTGCAATTTTTGACCAAAAAAACTTTTTTAAAATAGCTGCCATAAGTCATATTCCAAGCCCAAAATTTTCAAAAGAAATGGCTTATAAAGCATTTTACCTATTTAAATTTATCCATTACGTAGTAAGAGAAAGATATTGCATTCGAACAAAATTTTGAGTTCGAGATGTTAATCAATTCTGACATTATGATGAAAGATGAACTCAAAAAAGTGGGTCGCAAAATTCTGTCCGCCTGTAGGTAGGCCTACAGCCTTATTGACCGGACTTGGTTCGAGCTTTTGATTTTGAATTTTTTTGGCCGTTCTGGGCTGGTTTTTTTTTCAAGGCCACATCAATATTAATGGTAGGTAATTCACATATAAAATGTTCATTCCAGTTTAAATTGTTCGAAATCCGCTTTAACGATCATTGGTAGATGCACAAAATTAATATTTTAGCTTAAGTACGGTAGTTTAAAAATTTCGACATAATCTCGAAAACGGTTTATACGATAGCAACAAATAATCATTTATAACGTAGCCGTCTCTAACCTAATAACTAAGTCTTTTTTTTTTTTTTGGTCCATATTATCGTGCAATAGGTTTTTGAAGTAGGTACCTAAGACTTTTTTTAACTTTCTCCATTACGTAGTAAGAGAAAGATATTGGTTTCGTACAAAATTTCGAACTCGAGATTTTAATCAATTCTGATATTACGATGATAGAGGAACTCAAAAAAGTGGGTCACAAAATTCTGTCCGGTCTGTCCGTCTGTCCGTCCTTCCACAGGCCTACAGCCTAAACGGTTTCCCCGATTACGTTCAAACCTCGGATTTGGAGTTTTTGGGCTTACAGCTCGGGAGGTGTTTTTTTTTTCAAGGTAACCTCAATATTATTGGTTTGATTTGATCGAAAACGGCTCTAACGATTTAAACCAAAATTGATATTTAAGCTTAAGTAGGTGAGGTTACCAGGACTGCGTACCCAGTTTTTGGCTAAAAATTCGAACAACGGTACTTATGAAATTTTGACATATCTCGAAAACGCTCTATACGATTGTAACAAAAAATAATTTCTAAGGTAATGTGGTCATTTATAACTTATTAGCAAACTAAGTTTTTCTCTACATTATCGTGCAAGGGATTTTCGAAAAAAAATTTTTTTTTAAATTTAGCTTTTTTCAGTTTACCAGAAAACGACTCTAACGATTTCAACCAAAATTGATATTTAAGCTTAAGTAGGTGAGGTTACCAGGGGTGGGATTCTGTAAATAACGAAACGAAAACCACTTTCGCGTTTCAAAAAACGAAATAAATCACGCGAAAGCGAAAATCTGCTTTATGTAACTCCTAACGTTTTTTTTGTTCACATTCGTTTAGGTTTGAGAAACTGTGTGACAACAAAATTATAGTTTGACAGTCTCAGTATGTAGCTTTATTTTCGTTAAATTGTTTTGACGTTGAGGAAAGCTTTAAAATAGGAGGCACGTATGTATTTCGTGTACCTGTATGCAAATGAAAGGCAGCTATGTTTAACCTAAAACGTTGAACAAAACTAAAAGAAAAAAATAACTTTCTAACTAAGAACCAAATTTAAATAAACGAACAATCCCGCAGATTTTTTCAATTTTTTTTTTTTTTTAGTTTACGTGTTCATTTTCCATTTCACTTTCGTCGCTTTCGCTGGTCAAAAAGTAGTTTGTTAGCATTTCTAGTAAAATATTCAGCACAATCTTAAAAGTTAAAATCACCAAACTCAAAGAGAATAAATAGGAAAATGATAAACGTCAACAAAATATCTGTCGTTTGTTTTCTTTCGTGGAGACGATAAAATCTGTTCGTTTTTAAGGTTACATGAAGCAAGAAAAGCGAAAACGTCGAAGAAAATGTGTTCGTTCGTTTTTTTCGCGCCCACGAGAATTTCTTTCGTTTTTGATGTTACATGAAGCAAACTGTTCGTGTGCACGAAAACGTTTAAACGTTTTCACCTTACAGAATGCCGGCCCAGGACTGCGTACCCAGTTTTTGGCTAAAAATTCGAACAACGGTACTTTTGAAATTTCGAAATATCTCGAAAACGGTCTACCTATACGATTGTAACAAAAATTAATTTTTAAGGTAATTTGGTCTTTTATAACTCAATAGCAAACTCAGTTTTTCTCTATATTATCGTACAAAGGATTTTTGAAAAAAGGAATTTTAGTTTTTTTTTAGTTTACCGGAAAACGGCAATAACGATTTTGACCAAAATGCAAACTTAGAGTCAAATGGATGTTTTCAAAACGTTTGTGTCCTCAATTTTCGATTTGCTGAAGACTCTGAAAGTCAGTCAGACTCGCACTAAACGAGAAAGTTTCGTGCGACCCAGTCGTGCACTTTATTTTAATTTGCCTTAGTTAACCGGAAAATGCCAATAACGACTTTGACCAAAATGCATACTTTGAGTAAAATAGATATGTATTTTCAAAATTAATGCGTCCTTAATTTTCATTGCGTTAATATTAAAAACCGCTCATATCTCGAAAACCCAATTTTCGATTTCGATAGAACGTTAAAAACCAAGAAGGTAAAGCTTACATCCCAAACAAATGTGTAATACGTAGTTTTGTGCTGAATAGATAAGCAATTGTTTTGGATAGTAAAATAAGAAAAACTAGCTGACCCGGCGAACTTTGTTCCGCCCAAATTCGTTAATGTAATAAAAATAATAATTCCGAGAACGAACAATGAACATGCTGCTTTATGTAATTCGGTCAATTCAAATTCTGTATTCAAAAGTTATATTAAAAACAATACAAATAACTAAAGTATAGCATTGATGTGTTTAAATCAAACCGCAATGATTGACATGTCAGCCAACCTTAATTTTTTTCACTAAAGTGCTTTACGGTACACTACGTACAAAGCACGCTACATACGATTGATTGATACGATTGAAAAACATGGGAATTCAATAATTGATGTCACAAATATCCAGCGATTGACCTTGCGACTTATTATTTTTTTTTTTGTCATAATGAAAGCGATATGCATGGGAAATTGAAGGCGCTCGGAAACCAATTGCAAATCATCGGAATCCGCGGAATTATATAATCGTTGCTCGAATTTTTAAGTCAAAATCTTCGCTTCCAAGACATTTGATTTGAGATTCTTCACATTAAAATCAAACCCAATCCGTTAAAAAAGTTTCGGTTGGTTGGGGTTGCTCAACAAAATTATAACTATGAGCCGACTTTCGAATTAAAATTGTGTAGCGGTGAGCCGGGAACATCTAAAGAATTTAAGAATCAAACTTTTGAAATAAGTGACACAACCCGTTTTCCTATCCAGTATATTTTTTTACAAAGTGCGGTTGCCATACTAAGTTCTATTCCCAATCTCATCCCCTTAAACTTTTATTTTCACGACAAAAAGTAGCATAATGTCCTTCCTAAACGAATCCTCCAAGCCCAAAATCGTAAAAATCGAACGATCCATTCTCGAGTTATGAGTGCCACACACAGACGTCAGTCTCTTTTATTTATAGGGGTACCCACCCGGTTTTTCCGTGCCTTTCATTCGGAACTATCGGGTCCAAAACTATCCTATCTCTAAAACTGAAACCAACTGGATGGGTATCCACAAAATTTCATTGAAATCGGTTGAGTGGTTTCGGAGATCGACAACACCTAACCAATTCCTCCGTAGATTTTCAAATTAAAATTCTTTCTTAGATTTCCTATCTGTGAAATGTGAATGTGTATAATGTCATAAGAGCATTATTATGTTGTCCTTAATCTTGACTGTAACTCTCTTCGGCCGTCGACTCTCTTTCGTGACGTCGTTTGTAATTTGTACAGGCATGCGCATGAAGAACGAAAGAAAAGTGTATCCCGAATCAAAGTATGTACACACAGTGGCGGACTAAGAAGCAGTGACACCCGGGGCGGTAAAGCAAGCTTACACCCCTTGAAAAATTTAAGAAAAAAACACGAACAAATATTTTATTTAAAGGTGCTTACGAGCTTTTATTGTACTGAATGTTTCGATTATATCATTAAAATCTATATACGCTTTAGTTGAAAAATTTTTTGCCTTATTGATTTTCCGCTGCTGAAACCCACTTATTTTGGTTCGCTTCATGTTTTAGTCTATTTATTATCTACGTTAATAAAGCTAGTAAGAAAAACATCAAAACGCTTACCTCCACCAAACTTGAAATTTTACCGGCAAATGTCCTTTTTATTTAAGAAGTAATTTCCTTATGTTTTTGTGCATAAATATAAAATTTAATCGATAAGCGACTAAGTAGGTGCCTTAAGAACATCTAATAAATAAAAAGAAAATAAACTCTCATTCATTTTTGTATATTTTCACCTTACGACCTTACCTACTAGAATTGTGCACACAGTGAGCGTGATCTACATCTAAGATGTAGACTAACCTTTTGTCACACAACAAGCCTTGGGTGGGAGTTAATTTGTTAACAATAATTCTTTTTTTATATAATAGGAATGTAGGTATTCTAGAACAGAACAATAATAAATAAAACTGCCTGCATGTGTCGACTGTATGAAAACGAATGACCAGAACCAGGCCACAAAACAAAAAATATATCTTACAGTCTTGCACTCGCTCCACAAAAATAAGTTTAATAAATACGTATATGGGAGAAAAAAGCGTAGGGTTGGTGGTGATGAAAAGGAGATGATAAAAGAAAACACATGTATAAAAAACAAACAACAGTGAACAGACTATAGCCTTAACCAGACTTGTAACGTGTGGTGTGTTGTGGAGTGGTGTGTCGCTATCACTTAAATGTATTTCATATGCGTAGAAACATATTTTTCTCGTGTGTTGTGTTGCAGTGTGGCGCGTTTTGTCAAAATCGCTCCTGTTTCGATTGCGCCACACCACTCCACAACACACCACACGTTACAAGTCTGGTTCCGGCTTAAAAAAAAGAAAAACAGAGCATAAAATTGCGCGGATTGCTTGGTTTTATACTCCGTCCTCTGGCCTAATATATATATAGGTAGGTATTTGGGAAACAAATTTATTGTTTTATTTGTGTTTTTATTTTTTGTAGTGTGCAAAGTTATTTTTCTGTTACTGATGGCACCCCCTATTAGTCTGCCACCCGGGGCGGACCGCCCCCACCTTAGTCCGCCACTGTGTACACAACTGCGTAGTTGAAATTTAGTGTAGTAAAATTCAACTTTTTCAATTGTTAACATTTTAAAAAAAAGTAAAAATGCAAAGATAAGCAACCTGAAAATATCTTTTTTTTGACACTTGATTTGTTAAGATTGGTTGAGCGTGTGAACCGCAAAGGGGAGAAACACACTACAGAAACTACAGAAATAATATAGAGGGGATTATGACCCCATACTTGGTTATTTTTTCAAAAATTCTAATAAATCAGTTTTTTAATTATTTTATCAAAAATTACTACCTGAAATCCTATCTCTGTTCATCCTATTTGTTTTAAAGCTCAATACAGCACTTTCATTAAAAATGCAATTACAGCGACGAAAACCTTATTTTTAGTGAATTATTATCTACCCACTTTTTTTCAACAGAAACACACTCTTCCATCGGTATATTCGGCCTAAAACTTCTAATGAAATTCAAAAACAAGCCTCTTAAATCTTACATATAATCGGTATAATACGAACCCTACTTCCATAGAAAAGGAATATGCAATCTCTCCACCAGTATATACATACAGGCCTATTACTATACTCTCATTTCTTTCAAAAGGTTATGGAGAAGTTGATCCACCTTCAAATGTCAATTTTTTTTCAGTACTCAACTTGTTTCCAAGCTCAGAGAGTTTTACAATTTTTCGTCGTCTGCCGCGTCAATAACAAACTCTTACCTATCGGAAAGAAAATAAGTTGTTGATGCAAATAATTGCATCTCCAATTTTAAAGAAACCTTTACTGGTGTTCCTCAAGGATCCATTTTGGGACCACTATTATTTACAATATTCATGAATAATGATCTTCCAATCTCAATTAAGGAGTCTTCTTTCCATAATGTATGCAGATGACGTTCAGGGTTCAGCTGTATAAATGTTGTAAGCTGGGTCTAGTTGATGATGCAGTTCACAATCTTAACGAAGATTTAAAAAACCTTCTTCGTTTCGTAAGCAAACAACCCCTTTTACATATTTGTATCAAAACAACCAACCAAACTTTTGATGAACGAGAGAGTTTCGTTCGACCCAGTCGTGCACTTTATTTGTTTCAATAAATATAACCGTAATAACAACACCAGTGCCATGACTATAAGGACATCAAATATTGCTCTTGGAAGCCTACATATGTTAAGCGTGCTGTTGGGAATATTTGGCTCAAGATTGTCATGACTCTTAATTTGACAGACAGTATGCGCTTCATCAAGGACAGCCGAGACCTTCAAGTCAGACCTTCACAATTGTCTTGGTAACCTACGACCACTTACAATTTACAATAACTGAAAATTTGTTCAACTATTCGTTATTATTATTTGACAAAAAACCCAACGTACATATCAGATATCAAAACACTGAAGATAACTTAGCAATTAAATAGTCAAACAAATTTATTGGTTTTATTAAAGTAATACAATTCTTGGGCAATGGCAATTTCTGGGCGCTAGAGCTTTTTCCTGATACATTTTTTTTATCGACTTAACTAACCATTCTTCGTGTTTACTCTAATAAGCCTCCGGTTTCCAAACAATTTTTTAAGCACTACTATAAAGCTGACTCCCCGACCGAGGACTCTTTCTTCATGTACCTATCTATTAATAAGTTCTCCCGTTCCATCCATGTAGTTCGCCATTATTCATTCTCTCTTGCACAATTGAAGTATTTTGCTTTCCTTTCTGACGTCTAAGATTTCCTCCTACCAACGCTGTTAGATTTTTTTACCTCTCCAGTTATTTGTTCCCTTTTCCAGACAAGCCTCATCTTTCACTTTCAACAAACAGCGCCAAGGATACCTACCGACTTTATTCAAGGAAGCTTGCATATGCTTAAAAATACAATTTTAATAAATGTCATTTATAGCAACTAGGTATAAGGTGTGCATTCAAGAACGAAAGGATATCCTCCGGTATATCCTTTGTATAGTTACCTGTTCGCTGCACAATGTAGCTGAAGTGAGGTCTTATATCGACTCAAATTGAAGCAGTGTGCTCGTTAAAAGGCATAGCACCACCCGATAACTGGTCCGATTTCTTATTATCCCTTTTCCACTACAGTTCCCGAAATAACAGTTTCTGCTTATGTTAGTAGACCTACGGCACATCAATTTGAATATGAAAATCAGGAGAATAGAATTTTCGTTATTTTCATTTTGGTTTTTCTTTTAAATTTTGGTGTTTGTTCCGATGTTGCTTCGAATGCTTTACGCAGGCATTGTGTTGCCTATCCAACAACTTAATGGGAAAGGAAATTCGAGAAAGAAAACGCTCCTTCAACCCCTCAGTTTCTATACAGATGTGGGATGTGTTATTTGTTTGGTAGTCGAGGATGGGTATTCTCGTAAATAAGCAATCCTTTATAAGTAGAATATAGATATATCATCAATGGAAGACTGGCAAATACGGATATCCAATTGTTGTCATCATTTTCGATGCTAAACGGTTTAGTGTAGTCAAAATAGGCACTTGGATTCTGTTGATTATGTGATTTTGGGCTTCCTAGGGGTTGGGAAAAATTGCCTACGGCATAAAGGAAGTAAAAGGTATTTATTTATGAATAGTGGAAAAAAGGAAATATAGGACATTGGTTGTATTTTTTCAACTTTTTTGAAGGTAGGTGGCACCCAGAGCCATGACAACTAAAAGGACTTTACTATACAAATCAAAAGAACATCAGGGGGATATTATTTCCGTGGTAATAATGCGCCAAACTGAAAGCTTTTAGATGAAAATTGTTACAACTAGACAATGGACGGTATGGTTTGTTATTTCTCGTCGAAGGAAACCATAAGATACCGTAAAAACAACATCAACAACATCAATTGAGAGGCTCCTAAAAACCAGCAGAGTGGGTAGGTAGGTAGGGTATTACCTCTGCAGTGTTTCAAGTTGAAGTATTATCTTCATGAAGTGATTTCCAAGGTTTCATTGTTTATGTTTGACTTTCTTAGCTTAAGAGGCAACCTAGAGCCACTGGAGTCCAAGTGGTTGTCAAGAGTTAATTGTCAAATATAAAATTTTTTTTCGAGAATATTTGTAAAGATCCTTCAAAACAAATACCTTGGTGGTAATTTTCAAATAGACATGGTTTAGCGGCTGTTTGTTAAGGACTTCCTCTTGGTCGAAATGATTGCCTCTCAATAGGTCAGCCGTATTATGACAGCTGTTTTTCTGATATAATCTTCTTAAGCCCTCATGTGAAAAGGTTTAATATGTAAACAGTTTTCTACTGTCAATTTGATACCATCTTGAAGACATTCCATAGATATTAATACTGTTTCGCTCCTGTGACGCATTCCCAAGTCATTTTCGAACCTACTGATTTTATTACTGAAAAGTTACTACCTAAATGCATGTTCCTCCACCACAACACATCTGTTTGCCATTAATCTGCCACCCGGGCAATTGTTTCTGTTTTTCCACAACACCAACTCAAATCCGTGCCACTAATTATTCGAAATCCAGTTCCGGTTTCCCGACAACACACGTATGAATTTAAAAGCGCAATTCCATTGGAATCTGTCTCGCAGCTTAATAGCGGTAATGCGATTTTTATTTACCACGTATCACGTTTTTTAAACGCACATATCTCGAGCACTGCGCTTTTAAACAAAAGCTGTCCTTTTCAATTCCCAAATCGCAGAGTATAGACAAACTCGATGTGGAGTACACAATTCGATTCAAATTGATTAAAATTCGGCCCAGCGCAAACAATAAAATCCCAAAAACTGATTCCGGTCCAATTGACTCCATACCTACCGACCCGGCTCAACGTGTCACCTGCGATTGTAATTCCTTGCCTTTTTTTTCTGTTTTTTTTTTTTGTGTCCCCCGACTTAGAGCCGGTATTTTCCGTATTTTTTGAGGCCGAAAAAATAGCGCAATATGCTCCTGCTGCAATATAGCTGATTGGTAGGTATACCTACCGTATACGAGTTGCAATCGAAAAAGGAAAACTTTACTGAAATGGAAATTTCCATTCGGATTCTCTGTCACTAAAATTAAAGTGCATTTATTCAGTTGACTATGTGGAAAAAAAAATGAGTAAAAGGACTCGGAAACAACACGATTCGCTTTTGATTAGCGTGGAGCATTGAGAACGCTGATTGCGTTTTTTAATTACCTCAACAGTTGAGTGCGAGGCACACAACCTTGTATAGAATTGAACGGAATGCTGCGGACACTCGTTTTAAAAGAGAGACGCTAAGGCCGCTTATTTATGGAGCTACTTAACCAGAAGTGCGCTCATTAAATTGATTGCCATTAGTGATAAACGTTCATGGTATCAAACGTGAAATACCACCACAAACTCGTATATCTACCAATGGTATTCAATCAGGAAAATTTGTAAACTCACTCAACCGCTGTCGGTCAGGATGCGTGCTTATGCATATATAGCGCGAGCGGATTGAAATTAATTATTTCAGCTGGATCTGTATATTCTAGCCGACTAATTGGACCGACGTAAAGTACTGCGGCCGAAAATAGGTTCGCGCAACAACCCAACCTTCTATTCGATGGTGTGATTGCAAGAGGATACGAAGTGCAGGGATGGTGGTTGGCGTATGATTTCAATAGAATATCGGGACAAAAGACCAGAGCCAATATTGCCGACGTTACAAACCAAATCGTAAATGTTATTATTTCTATTTGCATTAGTGCTTTCAGCGAGGTCAAATCTATATGCGCCGATTAATATTCGCATGATTCGTTCGTATGCATGCATTGGAGTAGGGGGTAGGTTTGACGACCATTCATTTGGGATTCATAGAATGCGTTTCTTTGAAATGTTTTTCGAATGTACTACATGGCGTTGGCGTAGGTATACATCCTGGTGAAAACAACAGGAGAGGTCGGCCCAGTTGGCAAAGAGCAGAAATGATTTGGGCACATGGTCGGTCCCGTCACTGATTATTATTGAGAGACTCACAGCTGACGGTGATCATAAAAAATACATATACTCAAAAATGGTTGACAGCGTTTTTCTCAGTTCAACACTTTCTGACGAACATCCGAGGGTATAGTGTCTTGGGCCAATGTTCTCTAACTCATGCGGTAGATTAATATTCGCATAAAAATCTTAGGAACATTTGTTTCAATTTATGTCGCTTTAGTGACAAATCAAAAAAAAAAAAAAAAAGAAAGAAGAATTTCGCAAAGTTGTTGCATCAATTGTTTTTTTTTTTTATTTTCAAGTGGACCAATCGCCGCTTTTTAGTCAGGAACATCTACGTAATTTTCCAAAAGAAGATGTTCAGAGGTAGTAGCTATAGATTCCCATCAGTATCTAGTCTTTTCTATCCCATACAAGTTTCGGGGATTACAAGCTGCGAAAGAATTATCTATATCCTAGAGGAAAACTACTAAGCCTGACTGAGTCTTGTCTTCAACTCACCGATTTCTGCTTGTCGATTCCACAGAAGAGAATTGAAGCTCTTTTAAATCTGAATCAGACACCTTGGGACGCTACTGTTTATTTTGGCTATTTTGTCAACTTGATGATGAAACCTGACCAAAATCAAACTCGAATATCAAACTCAAGCCCAAATAGGCTCATAAACACTATCTGCGATACCAATAATATTTTTTCGTGTCCAGGCTAAATTTATGGAACTCACAATTATTTAAGAATGATTATAAGTAAGGACCTAAAGCTCGTCAAGCAGACTATTTAAGTCAACAGAAAACACCCTTCATAAGTGGAAACAACAACTTTGATGTCAAATCCTCTACTGTAGGAGGCTCCCGCTCCATGTGTGTTACTAATTGGCGTAGACACTTCTACAGAGATTTAAATTAAACTTCAATTCCTTAAGCAGGCCTTTACTCAAATAATCTGTGCAAATATTATTAAAAAGAGCGGGTTAGCTAAGGAAACACATTCAAAAATCGTTCAGGCTAATAGTCATCTTTTTGTTACACCTTGCAGCTGAGGTGCAGTAAAAAATAATTTAACTAGACAGTAATTCCATTGTGGAGCTTGCCCTTGTTCCATTCTGGTCTGAAGGGTAATTTTTAATTAGTTTGTAGCCAAGATGGGTTTTTGTGTGACCCGTTGGCGGCTGCATTCAGTGACCTTCCATGACAGCATTAATGAAAGAGGCAAGAAACCTTCCATTGGGTAGAAGCCCAAAAGTTATAAAAACAAAATTTTCGTGAATTTAATTTTTCATATGTTTTCAATTTCCAAGAGCTTTTATTTGAACCGAGGAGACCACTATATTATATCATCCCATATTCTCTCGCCCAAGGTGAATAAATCTCAGTAAGTCGGATGTAAAGGACCGCCTTTGCCTTTTGTTTTGCCAAAAGCTTTGCCGGAACAAGGAAAAGTTCTGCAATATTTTTTCCCAGTCTAAACTGAAACTAATTGTAAATAAAGTGCACGGCTGGGTCGCACGAAACTTTCTCGTTTAGTGCGAGTCTGACTGACATTCAGAGCGTTCAGCATATCGAAAATTTAGGACACAATAGTTTTAAAAACATCCATTTGACTATAAGTTTGCATTTTGGTCAAAATCGTTATCGACGTTTTTTGCTAAATTGACAACAAAAAAAAAAAATACATATATATTTCAAAAATCCATTGTACGATAATATAGAGAAAAACCACATTACCTTAGAAATTAATTTTTGTTACAATCGTATAAAGAGCGTTTTCGAGATATGTCGAAATTTTAAAAGTACTGTTGTTCGAATTTATAGTCAAGCAATACCAATTTCCACGAGTCTTAATTATCGAGCTTTAAGTGTACCATAAAAACGCATATTAGCTGTTTTTCCCACGCTCCCAAACGGTTACTCGACATAAGTATACAAAAATGCTTTTGAGCTGTAGACACCAGCGCTTGCGACCACAATGACGGTAAGTTTTGGTCTTTGGGTATACTAGCGACGACCAAGGGAGTTCGGGAAAAAATTCTAGCAGATATGTCACAATTGTATAGTGAGCCCAGTCTGTCATACTGAGTGAATTTCTGAAACAACTGGGGGCCGAATTACCGCAACTGTGAGTGAGCCATACGTCACTGAATTGTGGATTTTACAAGCAAAACAATAACAAATTCAGTCACGTATTACTCGAATGCCAATGGCCTAATGGACACTGCATTGTGGTTCTGTGCCAGGCTATATAGTTCCCAATTCAACAAAAAATATTTAAACCTGCAGAAGTAGGCGCAGTGGCTGAGTGCTTTGGACTACTAACCGAGGGGTCATTGGTTCGATTCCCGAAAAACAGCCAAACTCCATATCTTAAATAGTTATTTCCTCAATTGAACGTTGGACAAACATCCGAGAGTATACCTGTCATGAAAGAACTTCTTTATCTATTAACCATTTCGACTTGGCATATGATTGTAGATCCCTTCCACTCGCTCCAAAAATTAATAACTCACACAATCGAATGGTTGCGAGAAGCTAGCCCTAGGGTCTCTAGGGACGTTTTGCACTTTCTATTTATTTTCCTGCATGTCCTGTAGAAAACCTAAGAACCATCCAAATTGGTACCAAATGTATTTTTATCGATACGCCAGTTTTGGACAAAGTCCCAAAAGAGATCATAATTAATCGGTTATCACGAATCATCCCATCACCTATTCCATCCCGAATTCGCAAAGGCCCTTACATAATCATTCTTAACCTTCACACTAAATATTTTCCAGGTCACAATATGCAATTTTGTATGGAATATTTTGCCATTGTGAGTTCGAAAAATTTAGCCTGGACACTAAAAATGATTATTAGTACCGCGGAAAGCCTCTTAAAAGCGTAAGCGGGAAGCTAATTCTACTTCCCTGTTGAAGGGAGGTTGTTTCCCTGCAAAACAAGAAGCTCCTATACCTATTTAAGAAGTCTTTGATATATGATACAATGAAGTGAAACCTTTTACACAAAGGAAGGCTCTCAATAGAATTTAAAACTCTAAGTTGCTTTCTTTGAGGCAACTTTCATTCTAGAAAAAATATTCGCTTTCGTCGTTAGCGACCGACGTGCTTCGTGTAATTCCATAAAATCCTGCGACAAAAATATTGTAGGTACCTATTCACAACTCTAAGAGTATTTCAAACTGTCTTCTTAAAGATAAAATAAAAAAAATCGTGTACATAAAATATAAGACGACATCACAAGAACAGCACCTGCTTCCGTTTTCCCTCACACCTCTCCCTAGAAAATAACAACCCTCCCGAACATGACGCCCTATCAAAATAAGCAACAAATTTGATTGATATTACTTTGGACCTAAATAAATTTGGTCGAAGATTAATCGGATGTTATCGCCGAGAGTACAATTTAAAGTTTATCTACAACCCCCACCGTTCTGCTATGTAAAACACTTATAATGAGATCACAAAACAAAAGGTTAACGTGGCAATAAATATCCGCTCAGCTCGCACCTTGCCGCCAGCCAGTATTTATAAGGACCCGTCCTCTACGCCACCACGTTCACTTAAGAGTTTTATTAACACTCCATTAAATGGGTCGGTCAGGGGCGGGCCCAAGTGGCAGCATCATTCACCGGGTTATATATTGCTCTTGTATCATGTCGAAGTTAATACTCGTAAATCACCGAAACCACTTGACCCTTGTTAAATGGCTTTGGAAAGGCTTAATTTTATTGGCAGATTATAGCCGGAACGTATATACCCACCCCGTCCGCGCTAAAATTGGGTTCAAGATATAATTTGTTTTACTGAAGATGGTCGTCCGCATATCGGTCTCTGTCTTTCTCTCTCTCTCGAAACTGCATATACAAATTGGAAAGGATAATCGGTTTTCGAATGTCGAAGAGATTTTTCAATTCGTTTCTGCGGTAATTTCCGTGCCATTCATCAAAAGGTATATACCATGACCATCTGTAACGCGTTCTTTTTCTGCACTGCTAATGCGATTGTGGAACTCATCACCGACACACCAGCCCAACTGAAGACGGTAACTAATTTTTCACCATCCAGAGGTTGATTGAAGAAATGGGATGCTTGGAAAAATTAGTCCACTGATCATTATTGGTAAGGGCCAGCAGCCAGAGTCGGTAATATACTCGTATTATGTGGAGACCGTTCCGAGGGAGAATAATCACTTTGCTGGGAAACACTTTAATCCCCAGATCATCAATCACTTAAGTGCTTCAAAGCTTCATATATGGTCTAACATTTGAGGGGGCGATGGGGCGAATTGCTGTAGAAAAAACCGGGTTAAATGCATCACGTTCAAGGATTCCTTCGTAGCCGTCCGACACGTTTTGTTGTGCTTGGTTTTCTCAATTCTCTTCCAGGGAGTTGTATTTTTTCTATCCCTTCAACCAATCATTATACATACACATATACCTAGTACCACGTTCGTCCATGGTCCGTGGTTCGGAAAATGAAACCGACCGGACTCGAAGCGGAACTATTCTCTCTCTCGGAGTTTCTTTTCATATCCGTCTGCTCGGGTGTCATTTAACTTTTCCACCAGCAAAGATGAGATGATGATGATGATGTGGCGTTGGAGAGAGATCTGCTATAGACTCGCCCACATACGAGTAGATACGATGTGTGTGTGGGGGAATGATTGTAGTCTATTCCCGTCATAGTCCTTTGAGGAACATTTCCCATTCACTGACGGCGATGATGTTCCGGTTGATAGAAAGGACCTTGCTGATGATGACAGCGCGCTAGTGGGTGATGAAGCAAAAGTGTTGAAACTTGCGCTTAGATTTATTTGCAGGCAGCAGGATGCCTCCATATACTGGAGGATATGTGCGGGTGGGACATATTCTTCGGCACGACACTATTGGGATGGCTGTTGTATCAACATGACATTTTCTTTATATTGAGGCAGAGGGTTGTTGTAGTTGTTTATTATTTGACAAAGATCTGTGATAAGTACAGGCGAATGTTAGCTAAATGAGAAGGCGTGATAAGGCGTAGGCTTTAAGCGCATGCAATTAGCACTTGCAACTGGAGCAATTAGATTTGAATCATACGTTTGCTTGGCGAACGAGCAGAGGTGTGCTACTTTGAGATAATCAGGGAAGCTTTCTGTTGAATTTGTCTTAATGAGCGGGGGGTAAATCATTGAATTGATTTGTCCATCGTTTGCTGTAGTGAGTCCGATGTCGTGACTTCTTGAGGCTAGTACGTCTCAAAACATACAACTTCTATAAACTGATTGAGATTCCTTGGATATTGGACCGTATATCCTCTTGGTACTATATGTTATCGGACGTCTTTTGGAATCCTTTTTGTATTTGGCTGTATGAATGTTGTAAAAGCCACATTTTGAGATGCTTTTGGATCTGTCGTAACCATGCCTGTGTTCAGATTGTAGCGTGTTGTCAACTAAAAGGATGAGAATTTCTATTCAGAGCAAAGCTTTCTTGTGAGTTAGGAGATGGGGCGTAGTTTTTTTGTTATGAGCCAATTGGGACGAGAAGCTCTCAGAAATAGCTGATGGAAGTTTCGACATATGGCACTAGAAGCTATGTCTGATTATTCCACTGACCAATACCTCAAGAGCTAAGATTGTTTTAAGACCATCCTAAATATGAAGGAAAATGTCGAGTTCTGTCCTGAATTTATAAATGCTCGATGTAGCTATGGTAAATTAATGCGATCGATTCCTACCAACAATGGCGACCACTTTTAGCGCCCCACAGAAGACACCCGACCCAAGTTACATGTGCGCAATACGATAGGACAGAACCCGATTTAAGCCACATGAACGCAGGACCAAATGTGACAATAAATAATCTGCTCCATCATCATTATCACACACCAACCCTAAAACATAGACCGTATACAATTAGACACCGCAAAACCACCAGGACGGCAGTTCAACCCTTCGCCGAAAAATGTTTATAGATAAAATTTTAACAACGCTTCAGGTAAATTTGGAAATTCATTCATTGTTTCCATTTTCTTTAATAAATAATAATTTACAACGTACAAACTATTTACATACACAAATTTCTTTGACTAACAAGCAGAACTGATATCTGTCAAATTTTACTAAGCTATACGATTTTTTTAAGAAGCTTCGAAGAATTCACATCTCTCCGAAGATCTCTATCGGCATTGGCCATTTTCCATTGATCCCTAATGTATATAATACCTCAGGCGGAACAACACTCGCTAGAGCTCTACGAGCGGAATAAAAATTACATTTGGGTTCTTTAACATTTCTTTTCACATCAAAACTAAGCGATTTTTCATTGAACGGTTTAATTCATTCCAATTTTTATCGACCACTTATTTTATTTGAACAAATTTATGTACAATTAAATTGCATGCACCGATTGTTTTGTTGTCGACTTTTGATAGGTCAACCGTCAGCAATATTAACATTGTGAACACAATAAAGTTGGAAGGTTTGAAAAATGTTCGTACCATCAAGCTCAAATGCTAGCAACTCAAAGCCAGCCACACTATATGGCGGCGATTTCCTTTTTAACTGAGTCTTGGGAGAACCATGTTAAGTGAGAAAGTAATTTCCAAACGAAATGAGAAAAATCTAGAGAGTAAACAGTTCTGTTTGAATAATGTAGCATTATCATCACATCAGTATAAGGGTCAAACAAAATAAGCTTTGAAATTTCGGCGAAAAAAAATTTAAATTTTTCTGGGTTTTTACGGAATTTTCCGAGTTTTCAACTAAGATTTTTCTATTTTTCCATTCGAAAAGCCATTCCGTAACAATTGCTCACAAAGCTCAATACAAAAAATCAATTTTCGTTTTTCCCGATTTCCCCATCTATAACTAAAATTATTGTTTTAACCCTTAAATGCATTATTTTCCAAAAATGTAAATAAAAAATGTTTAATGATAGAAATAGATTTATTAAACATTCTATAATAAATAGTTTTTAAAAAAATATATTTTAAGTAATAGTAATTTGTTAAAATGCATTTGTGCCATATATGGCACACTATGCATTAAGGACGTTACAAAATATTGGACAATTGGATTAAAATACAATTTATTTCATATAGCATTTGACAGTCGATATAACAAACAAAATAATGAAACCATATAAAATCCATTTTACCGTCGTTTAGTTTTGTTTCCAAAGAAAAGGACTGACAGAAAACAAAAACATATAAATAAATAAATAATCCATATAGGTAATACTAGGTATAAACTTGAAAATTTGTATATTTGGCGTACGTTGTTTCAAATGGGCATATGATTTATTGCATCATGTCTAACATCCTTGCTTGGTATGGAATTTGCTGGTACTTGTCTTTTCTTTGCGGCATGTTAGTATTCAACAGATGGACTTCCTGAAGCCCTTCCCAATTTAGTTGGGATGCTGGAGCTCATTCCTATATTGCACAAAGATTTCGGCAGCTCAATTCGGAATCCATACATGTGCATATGTTTCTGACCGCTTGTTTTTTTTTTTTTTGTACATAGGTAAGCCAAGAATTGATTGATTATAATGATAAAAAAGACACATGTACCATTTTAGGAATTCATTGATATCTTCGATCGTCCAATGTAGATGTCCATTAAATCGACGTGTTCCGTGGGCTGGTTATAGCAGAAGGACAGTTTATTTAGATATTTTCTTTTGTTTTTTCGATCGAACCTGTTAATTTTTGAAACTGGATCGTTATGTTGCACTCCCAGAGCGGCTGTGTTGGATGACGATCGCTCAATTAATTTTTGAAGCCTATTTCATTAGAAAAAGTACGTAAAATACCAATGGCGCAATCCAGTGATTCTATTAACTTTAAGAAAATAGCCCAGTGTTGCAAGTTTGTTTTGTTTAACCTTCACCCAAGGTTTGATACTCTTCTATTAATTGTTTTTTTCTGAATTTTTTTTTTTAAATCAATTTAACCTTACCACTTAAGGTGTGTTTATTTTTTCATCTCTCCCGTTACATAGAATGGAAAAAAATAATATTTTTATTAAATTCACAGCGCAGAACAAAGAACCTCTCCAGGAAAGAGAAAGACAAAAGAGGTTTTGCTTTCACAGAAAAAGCTTTTCATTTCCATTTCAACGATAGAGTAGCACTCAGCGGAAAACGAACGACAAATATCCATTCAAACGCACGTTTACCTATAATATAGGTCCTATATACCCAAACCCAAGACATGTCAAGCCGCCATACCCAGTTCTCATTCGTTTTCTTTATCGACAGATTGCGTTACGTACACAGTTGAGTTGGTTTCCGGTTGACTTTTCCATTCAACAGTTACTAGTTCTTTGGGGGTGTGGTAGGGCGGGGAGAAGAAATACAATCACCCACTAGTTGAAGGTGAATTGGCAAAAGTTTTAATCCCAAGGGTTATTAGGAGGCGTATAGTTCTCTCGTCAACCCCCATCTCTGCTTGCTGTCAAAACAGTGAGTTTTCCGATCGACAAAAGGAGAATAAAAGAAACGAAACGAGTTAGTGTGTTCATTTACAGTTGTTATTATCCACATGTCCCTTTGTAGTAGCACATGCATAATTGAAAGGAAATCCAATTATTATTCTGCTCCTAGTTGTGAAAGCATACAAATAACAGGAGAAAATGTCTTGTTATCATCCATCCAGGTTGTCATTCATGTTTGTAGCCTTTTATGTTATTCTCGTTGGCTCCGGCTGCTGCTGCTGCTGCTGCTGGTACAACATTATCTCCCGTTGTCGTTGTCGTTGATGTCGATGTTTTCGTTGCTAGCTGAGTATGAATGAATAATCAATGAATGCGAATGCATCCGCCATTATCGCCAATGGATGCTGCTTCAATGTTTCAGAGGACCCCCAGCCCTATACAACCCATCGTCATCAGCGATGTAGTCCCTTTGTTTCTCGCTTCTTTTGTCTTGCTGGGCGCTCGTATTTCACTTAGCGAAGCATCACTCTCGGGTGATTTTGTCATTTAATGAAAAATAAAAATATCTATGCACAAATAATCACCCAAGAGCCAAGAGAGGACAGTGAAGAGGAAAAACAAATAGAGCGCAAATAAAAATATACGCCAAACGTATTTATTTTAGCACGATGAATAGGGAAATAGTGATGTGCATTGGTTTTGATGTCGAAATCAATCTGTCCGTATTGTTTTGAGCTCATCGCAGATGATTGGGATCCGGAGAGTGGTGCGCGCAGAGGAGTTTTGGCCAAAGAATCGGAGGTTATCAGGTTCCGGCCAGTGGACAGCAGAGGGATTTACTCATCAGGAAGTGCATTTGTAATTATGTAAATATGTGTGTTTGGATTTGATGTCTTGTATCAGTTGATTGGTTTGCTGTTTGCATCCAGGTAGATGATGTCAGGCGGGAAATTAAAATGGTGGTGGACTTAGGCGCTGTCACTCAACCAAATGAGCTAGTTGGTGCATATCTATAAATCAGTTGCAGAGCTTTTGAAACAAGTTACCTTGAGAGATATTCGTGTAAAAAAATAGTGGTTGGCGCAAAATTTCCGTAGGGACCCAGGGAAGGCTCTACACAACCAATCGTTTTGATTGAGATTAAATTTTTGGAACGAATGCCGATTCCAAAGGGGTAATTGAGAAGTTCTTTTTCATGACAGTGTTATACTCTCGGATATATGTCAGACTTTAGGTAGAGTTTTGGGTTTTTTGTTTGGGAATCGAGATTGGGACCTCTTGCTGAGTATTTAATGACTCTTCAGGCGCATACCTACTATACCTACTTTTATGAGGTTTATGAGGCGACTGAAGATGATAATGGATTTTAAGAAAATGTCCAATCTCACTTCAATCAAATTGTCAAATCGTCATCTACAACAACAGTGAGACAAAGAAGGTCAAACGAGCACATTGGATTACCAACAAGTTACGAAATGCATGTCTAGAGAAAGATCGACTATACCGGAGATATAAGAACAACCGCTGCAACGAAAAATACAAAAACGAATGTAAACGATGTCGAAATAATTTAAATGAACAAATATAAAACGCAAAATCAAGATATTTCAGGGAACAATTTTTTTAAAGCAAAAGACAATCCAAAGGAAACCTGGAAAATTGTAAACAATATACTTGGCCAAAAGGTGGTAAATTTGGATAGTAAAAAACGTTAAATCCGACAATTTTGATGGTTAATCCAATCAGTTTGCTGACAAATTAGTTACTGATATCACAAACAGAGTACACTTATGTAATTAAGTCCTATTCCGGTACGTCAAACAATGTCCAGCGTTCAATGTTTTTCTGTGAAGTCAGTACGGACGAAATCTTGAAGATTATCCTCTCATTGAAGGAGAATAAATCAGCTGGTGAAGATGCCATGCGGCCAAAAGACCTGAAAAATAATGCTAATGTTTTGACTCCAGTAATAGCAAAACTTGCTAACATGAGTTTTGAGCAATCAACCGTTCCGGAAGGTATAAAAACATCAATTGTCCGTACTATAATATAAAGATGGAATAAAAAACGATATCGGAAACTATCGGCCGATATAAATACTTTCTGTTATGGACAAGGTATTAGAAGATATTGTTGCCAAAAGTCTATACCAATACCTTGAAAAGTGAGATATTCTGGCAATCAATTAATATGGGTTTAGGCCAAATAAAAGTATGAATCGACTACTCGGTCACTTCTCAAATAAAATAAATACAAACCAAGAAGAACAACATTATACATTTGTACTTTTCATTGATTTAAAAAAAGCATTCGATAATTTATCCAATGAAAACATTTTAAATCAGCTGGAAAAAATATGCGTAAGAGGATTGTAACTTTTATGATTTAAAAGTTATTTAAAAGATAATATAATAAAAGATAAAATAATATCAAAAATAGTGTAAGCGAAGAAAAGTTGTCAAACTATGGAGTGCCACAAGGGTCAAAGCTGGGTCTTCTATTTTTCATCATTTATATGAACCAATTGCTATTAGCTCTCAGGCAAAGCACTGTGTAATGTGTATGCTTATGCTGACGCCTGACGATACGGCAATTGTGGTTAGTCACAAATACTTTGAAGCTGCGGAAAAAATAATGCAAAAAGAATTCAATGTAGTCTCGTCATGTTGTCATGATAATGGGCTCATTTTTAACGCGAAAAAAAAACAAAGTCATGCACATCCGTCCACCATATATTTTTTAAGCAGAAAATAGGATTAAAAATACACAATTCGGAATGCCTGCAGGTCCGTGACCCTGTTTTACTTCAAGACGAGGACGAATGCGCGGCCGTGCTTGAAAACGTATCAACGTACAAATACTTGGGAGTTATCGTTGATATATAACTTTAAATGGAGCTATCACATAAACGCGTACACTTTATCAGTTGGTATCAACCATACTAATCTGTTGTTATTAGTTACTTTGTTATTTACGACCGAGAAAATTTGGAGGGGAAATTGATAAATCAGTTATTTTTAATCGAGTTTCGCTAAACAAGTTGATTTGCTTATTTTTAATCCACTAACTCTGTAAGAGCTATATTAACAGTAGGTACCACTAGCACTAGGTTGTTTTTAACCCAAAGTTGGTTGATTTTAAATAAGTGATTTTTCTGCGTACATGAATCAGTTTTTTGGAAAAAGATCAAAATAATGAATCTTAATGTTAATGCCTTAAAATTTATGTAAATTTTTAAACATTTTATTTTTTATTGTTAATGTTATATTCTTTTTTAACCAAATGAAGCAAATGAATTTATGTAAATAGAACTCAATGAGAAAAACAAAATATCCAATCTTCTGCAGACAAGCCACTTAGGATTTGCAGGAAACATATTGTTAACTGTAAACAGTTTGAGCATAATAATAATAAAATTCAATTCAATTTAATTTTTAGGTATGACCATGGCGAGATCGAAACGAAGTAAAATGCCGAGCTGGACATTATAAAAGTCAGCCTGCCTGCCTACTATCACCATCATAGTCTTGGCGATTGTATAGCAATAAAATGGCAGCAGGAATTATAGCCGCAGTTTCGTTTCGCGTGCATTCAGTTCATAACTCTGTGATACATTAAGTAAACACCCACCGCGGAGTTTATTCTCTGAATAAAATCTGTGCAGACTTTATCCACATAAATATAAGAGTACATGCGCTTGTAAAATAGGCAAAGCAACTATCACATCATCTCCCTCGCCTATTTACATTCAGCGATTGCAAATCCGTGGAAGGAATTCGTTGCATTTTCTGTTTACCCCGAAATAATTGGTATAGCCCTTTGAAAATCCTGCAAAATGTTTATGTAATACCTGCCACACATTTTGCTGGCTTTACAGTGCGGCAGTGGCATCCGCACCGTCTGCAGGATAACCGTTCAACCCCTTCAGCTATATTGACTTGGTGTAATTAAGCCAATCAACAACAACATACACGAATGTTTACACTTGGGCTCCGCATTTGTTTCAACCGCACCCTATACAGTATACACCCCCAGCAAATATAATTTGACAAATTACTTCCTATGTATCTGGTAAATATCCTTCTACACGGTTTACCGTGCAATCAATAAAGTTTAAAGAACAAATTGCCTCCACCGACCTTGTGTAAGGAGAACCGGCTCCTCTAAGGTACATAAACATTCTTGTACTTACAGTTACAGCCCTCCTGCCAGGCCTACTAAGTCACTAATTGCGAACAAGCAGGCTAATGATACGGTATTAGTACTTCCAGTAGGCTGGCAACAATACCCTCTCGTATGTACATAATTAAGCTCGCACACACAGTTTCACTTGGATTTTGTTTATTTTTTTATGCTCATGTGCTCGGCTCTTGCCAACATTGGCATTGCCGGTATTTTAATCCGCCATCAAGTTAGGGAGTGTGTACAAATAGTTTGTAGCTGGGATAATAGTTTTTGGAGGCGGTTCGTCCTTTTCTACCATCTTCTCACATTATTCGGGATAACAGTTAATTGAAATTGGTCATGAAATTGTTTTTATCTACGGTTTTTTGTACTCTGCAGGTGCAAATTAATGGCCTGGAATAAATGTCCTTAAATTTGATTATATGGAGCCTCGATTATGATGTCATTTTTGCTGAAGATACAGTTTTATCTTATGGCAGCTTAGCACCCACTTCGTTAATGGGGAGTTTTGGGGGAAAGTATGTTTGCGGGAAGGGGTTACACTAGAGTTTGTGGCTGCAAAGGGTATTTTTTTCGAATAGTGAATACTTTAATAAGTGATTGTTCGCTATATTTTTATTTCTAGTTTTATGTCTTCTCAATGTATTCCTTTCAATGGTGAAAATTTTTTTGTCAATTTCTTTGAGTGTTCATTTCGCTTAACAATATATTAGATATTTGAATGTTTTGATGTCAACATAGGAACCGAGCCAGGGTTATAATCTTAATGCGACTTTATTTGAAAAGCAGTATACTCGACATAACTCTTTCTGCTAAGGTTGGATTTTTATTAGCTTAATATTAAGCTGTCAATTCAGTCACGCGGCAAGTGGCGTATGAGTCCTTTATGTAGACGCATTCTACGTCCAATCTCCCGAATTTTCCGGAGGGTTTTCAAAAAATGTTCTTCCGTAAAAACCTTCTCCTGACAATTACGAAAAATAAAAAAATAAAAATTGATACCAACCGACCAAGCCGTTCTCAATTGATAAATTACTATAGGTACCTACATTTTTTTTACCAATTTTATATACACAGATAAATTTAAGAATTATATTTAACCGGGTTAAAAAAAATGGCTTCAAATTAACTAAGTCTCCGTTAAGAAAAGAAACGAGTATTCGTTATTAACAACGACTGAGATGTAAATCCATCCTTTAAAACAACACAACCAAGTTTCTAGATTAATATCAACCAAACAAAATAAATTTCTTAAATTGTAAAGAATTACTTTGTTCTTTACGACTGCGAAAATTTGGATGGGATATTGATAATTCGCTTATTTTTTACTCAAACAAGCTGATCGGTTATTTTTAATTCACTGACCCCACATGAGCTTTTTTTAACAGTAGGTATTACTTGGTAGTTCTTAACCGAAAGTTGCTTGATTTTAAATAACTTATGTCTTTGCATGAAGTAGCTGGAATGTTAATAACATTGAAATTGATTATTATTTATTTTCTAAACAATTTTTTTCATTTGTATTAATTAGCAGAAATCTCACCCTAGAATGAGCACGCGCTGAACACCTTCACAGCACATAGGGTATCTTTGAAAAGATCTCCACCAGCATGGAAAAAAAAGAAGATTTTACCAGCAAATTTAAAGAGGAAAAATAATAACTGCCCTTAAAAACAATATTAAAATATAATCACCTGCAAATAGTTCCGGTGTAGTTAGATTGTCAGGATATCCGTTATATTATTCACGATGTTCTGTAAAGATAAAGGAAATTAAATGTCAATACAATAAGTACAAAAAAGGGTCAGAAATACACACAAAGCTTTAGTCAGAGGGCGACTGTTCTTAAAAATTATGGTTGAATTGTTTTAAAAGATTAGTGCTATTTTTATAGTAAATAAAAAAATGATGACGAAAAAGGAAACATTTTCTTGTTTATGTAAAAATACTTCCAAAAAAGCCATCTGTGTCTACCTATGTATTCTTTTCTATGTTTCTCATCAATTTTTTTGTCCATATTCTCAAAAATAACTTGAGCATATTAATATATAAGTATACACAACACACCCGCTATAAGGTTTCTTGGAAATTAAAAAAAAAACAAACAAAATTAAATATAGATAGATTTAAGGCCGAAAGGCAATAATGTTTAAGGATATTGTTAAGTTTAGAGCGCTCGCTAGTTTTAAACTAGATTTACTCGTTTTTGTTTTGTATGTAAATTTAATTAAAAATACCAATAAAAATTAATTTAAAACTACACACCCGCTTTTCACGACAGTTGCGTGTTATTTATTTTTTCACTAGTTGTAGACAAACAATTCAGAGTACAATAAGTATTTTCAACTAGAATGGCATTTTATTTCTTAATAGTAAGTAGGTACTTTACAATTTAATGAGAAATAAAAGTGAAAATTATTAAGAACCAAGAAAATATGCAAAATGTTGTTGAGTAAAAAACATTATACAAATTTCAATTAAGAGAAACAAATTTAGTATATAAAATAAACTTTAATAAAAAATGTTGAGAGTTGCGCGAAAATATTCCCTCATGTTTTCAATGTGATTATAAAATCACATTTTGCAGTCAATTGCAAGCCCCAGATATTTAAACACATTGACGCTTTCTATTTGAAAACCTTTTTCGCTACAGTTTAAACTGGGAAAAAAAGTTTTAGAGGGAAGGCTGGTGCTACAGAAGTAGCTCCAAACTTTAAGCCTTCGGCACTCAGGTGCATGATAATAAACTTCAGCGTCAAACTAGTGCTGGACTGAAAAACATTACTTTTAATTGTTTTGGAACTGATCATAATTAAGTTTATGCACTGCAAACCATTTTCCAAATCCTTTTTAAATCATATGTTAAACCCACTTCATCTGCAAAATCAGTGACAAGGCCTTTGAAATTTAGCTCAAATATTGAATTGATATAATTATAAGTAAGTGCATATCGCTCAGAACAGTTCGAAGTGCCCTAAGACTGCACCTAAGGACCAAGCCTATAAAATCCATTACTTCCACTGCGTCAACGGATCCGTCAATTTTCACACATTTGGCGGAACAATCAGTTGAATCCTTCGCCTACGGTGACATTAGAGTGACAGTTGATGACTGTAGCTCTCATTCTCTCAATATTTCCACCAATGAAAGTGCTTCTCTCACGCTGCCATTGCCAACTGTTGGCGGTAGCAGCTGACAGAAAAGTAGAAAGCAAAACTTCTTTATCCGTCGCATCCGACATGTGCGCTGATTTTGAGTCACCTTCCATAAGCTGTGTATCAATTTGTCAATCGATTCCCGCAACGGCAGCGACTGATTCTATGGGATGGGCCCTTTAGTTTTCGGTTGGACTGCTAAATCGTATTGCAAATATTGAGGTGGGAAAAACCGACAACTAACTGAACTCCCGCGAAGTGTATTAATGTGCTTTCATGTGCGTCCATAGGTGTTCTTCCTGCACCTTTGTCCACGCTTCACAAAATATTTTTCTAAGATGGGAGTCCAGTTTACCAATTTTGATGATTTCCGAAAGCTCGTGATTTGTTCGTGTTTTTCAGTGCTGCTATTACTCCCCTATAGCCTTTTTTAGATTTATCCCGTTGGTATTTTCTTTCCCAAAAAAAAAAATTAAAAAAATAACTCTTCCCCCTATGTACCTGTTAGGATATTACATCGCACCAATTCCCCTTGTATCCTTGGTCACTTTGCCCGGCCAACAGTTTCGCAAAAATTCTATAATCGACTACAGTATCGTACAATTTCAAATATAGATTTCCAATATCCGGTCACGTCTATATGCCCGCCCGAAGTTGATTTCAATTTTTGCTTCAAATTTAATTTCAGAATTTCCATCGTTGAGGGGATATCCGCATCATGCCGTTTCCACTGTTATTAGAGCGGCTGACACCACCATCACCACTGCAACCGTGCGCGCCCGGTCCAATACGAAAATACATGTCCTTTGCTCCGGACCTTTCATCTGTTGGCCGCAGTGCTTGTTTTCTAGTCATATGGGGAGGACTTTTGAACAGCCGAATATCATCATCATGATCATCAGCAGTGACAGAAGCAGCATCCTTTCATCAGACGGATAGCCCATGCCCAATGGAAGTATACGAACATCATGTCCATCGTTGTAGGAAACGCTGCACTCATGTGCAGAAGAAAATTATAGGAACACCTCGTTTGAGAAGCGCTGCAACTTTCGCAAACGCTTACGTGTAAACGCACCCGCACTACCAGTGGCAGCCATATTTTTTCGTCCACTTTTCGCCTAGTTTATGGTTTTTTCTTTAACACCCTATGCTCGGTTGAATCTAATTCAAACCTCTATCTTTATCTACATATAACACGTAGAAAAATCGCCCCTGTGCTTTAACATCGTTTTCAGATTTTTCTGAACATACCATTCGTCACAATATCGTTTTGAAAATCTACGCCATAGTCGAGCGCATAAGTGCGAGCGAGACGACAACACCACCCCACACGAAAAACTCTTAGATGTAAACCACGTACAGCGTTGGTTCGCGGGGATTTTTAGTCAGTCAGTATCGAGAGTCAGGTTCGGTTGGTTGGTAGGGCACTAGCGCATGGTCGCATATTTTTTTTCTCGGCATTTTGCCACGTTTTCATTGTTCGCGCATCCTAAGTAGGCGGCCATTGTGTCGACCGAAAAAAAAAACTAAATCGCAAATTAAAAGTTAAATATCGCGATTGTGATTCGCCGGCGAGGGAATTTTGAGTTCGGTGAAGCCGATCAAATACCCGCAAATCGTTTCGCGCATTGTTTTGAGAAAAGCGAATAAAGAAAAAAAAAACCCACGATATATATATATATCGCGAGGAAAAACTTCTCGACCGCGTGTGTTGAACCATACCTCGTGGATACATAAAACCACCCCCACAAAAAGGGAAAGAAAACAAAATCGAGAGTCGGTAGTGTGCTTTACGCCATTCCACTCGGCAAAAATAATTCTTCGTAAATCCAACCCCGCGCAAAGAAATAAAATTCCTGACGCGCCAAAACATAAGATAACCTCATCGACACCCAGT
The DNA here is from genome assembly GCA_949126925.1 of Cheilosia vernalis. Taxonomy (NCBI): domain Eukaryota; kingdom Metazoa; phylum Arthropoda; class Insecta; order Diptera; family Syrphidae; genus Cheilosia; species Cheilosia vernalis. Next base: position 61,021,099 of record OX421360.1, on the reverse strand, counting down.
TAAGGGCGCTGAAATCGTGAAACATAAAAGAAAAGAATAGTTAAAACGTTTAGAACATTGAAAGGGAAAAATTCCCCAACGTCCCACGAAATGATATAAATTGCGCAGCACATAGCACAGGCGTTGCACTAGCGAAGCACCACACCTCAGAGCTAAGACGCAGTCGTGCATCCATCCTCCAGTAGGTGGAGCGAGCATCACCACAGACCATCACCCCATCGAATACACCAACCTTCGGACTTCGTTGGAGACGAGACACCAACCTCAACGATAGTCACCTCATCGAAATTCACCTCTTCGTCAACACTGCGCCTACCGATATACTTTAAGTTAAGTAGTTTGGGTCCAATAAAATTTCTTGTTGTAAACATTTATACTTCTCCAAATGATTTTATCTTCCACTAAGGTATAGATCCGCGAATTAAAGCATATCAAAGAGCTTATGCATAACATCCTGGAAGGAAAGGCGGTGCACTGCAGTCCCTCACCACGGATCGCGTTCAGGTAGCTATCCCCTGAATAAAGAACGGGGTAAGTTTGGAATAAATTAATCTCATTTGGAAGAAACACAGTGTATTAAAAGTAGTATTGGCCCAGTTGTGATAGGCTATAGCGTTAGAGAGTGGTCGTGTCGATTGACCCAGTTTAGTCTTGTCGTCGTTTGAACATTGTAAAGTAAAGCTAAATAACGTAAGGTTAGGTTCGGATCGGTGCGCCAGTGAATTAGTCGGTAGCATTTGTGACACTCAGTGAGGATCTCACCAATGAGAGCGTGAGCGTATATTCTTCGTCGTGGAAGCATCAGCTTGATTTTCTTTTATTATACACGCGGACGCAAAAACTAGTCACGTCCCACAACGCTGCATTACGCGAGTAGATAGGCCACGGGTACATGCTCTGGTCTCTACGTCTAACATCGAAGGGTTATTGTTTTTCGTTAATTTTGTTCTGGCTGTAAATGATAACGTAATCGAGCGGCAACAGTAAGATTTGTATGTCCGCACTTGTACTGACTTGTGTTGTAACGTCCACCCCCTTAATTAAGTACTAGTTTTAAGATCTTTTGGTTTTGAATAAAAATAAGCTTGTGAACTTCACGAAGAAGAACAATCATGTGTGTTCATTGGCTATGGAATTTAGTTTAGGTTTCGGAAGCAGCCGCCAGATGTGCGGATAAGGAAGTATTGAAGGGAATGTCGGCCATGGGGGCGAACACGATCCGAGGTGGTTTTACGCAGTTCGGTTCATGGCTGTAGTTTAGTAGTTAGTAGGATATTCGGACTCTAGGGGTCGTCGTTCAATAGGAGCGTGACGACGACCATGGTAGCTTGGCCTTGGTGCTAAGTAGGGGTGGGTCAGCTCAGGGGAAGATTACTTCCACCTATTTCTTCCCCCACTTTCTTCTTTTTCACTGTGGATGTAAATATTTCAACGGATCGCACTACTCGGGCCTCGCAATCTTTATTGTTAGGGATAGTGGTTTAATCCGGTCGTGTCCAACATCTTTTACGATCTATCTTTTTTGAATTAACAGGCATGTAAAACTAGAGGTAACCCCAGTCCAGGGCCTGCAACAAGATCCCCACCCACCGAGGGCTAGCGCGGGAGGAAGCGGTCATGCCTGGTTGCAGGAGGCTTGGACAACCCCATCCGTCATGCTGCCCGGACTGCCGTAGGGGTCCTGTGACCTTGCGGTATATGGGTAGTTTAAGTGATGGATGGGGTATGGTTCGCGTAGCGGGGCGTAGGAATTTCGACTTTCCTTTTTGTTCTTGTTTGGTTGTTGGTCAACTCAGTTGCGCGTAGGTATAGGTTAATACTTGCCTGCGTGTTTGCTGACATGGCAGAAGGAGTCGCTTGCGTTCCGTAACGTGAACGTACGTTACAGGTGGCGCCCAACGTGGGGCCCGAAGTAGTGATATGATTCAGAAGTATTTACAAAAAAATTTACACAAAAAATTTTGTTTTTCACCATTTTCGACTTTACTCTTTTTCGTTTCACGTAACCGGTGTTTGGGTGTATTTTCATCCCCATTCATGTCTGTTGTACGCTGAAGTCTGAGATCTAGTTTTGCGGAAATAGGTGTAGGAGTTTGTAATCCTTTAGTGTTCTTTAAGTCCCTTGTCCGGTAGATGGGTAGACTTTGTTCTCCATTTACGTCCGTTGCTCGGGCTTATAAGTTCTTCACATTTCCATCTTCAGCATTTGAGCCTTCGAGTTCATGTCCGGTAAGTGGGTGAAGTTGTTCCTCACTTACGTCCGTTGCTTGCACTCAGGGCTGGTGTGTAGTTCGCTTTTCTTTGGTAAGTTAGTTCTGTTAAGTCCGGTATTTGGATCGACCTTTGTCTCCATTTACGTCCGTTGCTTCAGGCTGTCTTCACCATGTTCCATAGCAAAGCACAGAAATTTAGCAACTCTAAGGTCACTTGCGATTCTGCAGTGATTGTAAAGCATTAATCCATCTAGAAGCGTTGTCGCTTCAGTAGCCACAGTGGAATAGAAAGTGTGAATCTATCCTCGTTGTTCTCGTGTTTGTCCTCTATGTGTTCGACATTCCTTCAGGTTGATGTTAAGTTTAGTTTTGGTTTAGTTTTGATTTAGTTTTGAGAGAGTTTAGTTTTGAGAAAGTTTAGTATCGAGATAGTTTGAGTTAAGTTTAGAGACAGTGTAGTTTTGAGAAGTTTAGTTTTGAAGTTTAGTCATTGAACGTACTCCAACGTTTAGATTTGAGTAAGATTTAGTCGGAAGTTCAGTGCTAGCGATTGCTAAGCCAGCCTTCCACACATTCACTTTAGTTTTAGTATTGAGTTTAGTCATATATTACCCGATACGACTCAACAGTATAGCGATAGTATAGTTAGTTTTTACATTAGGATATAAGTCCCTGAATTCGTATAGAATTCACCATCTTTATTTTTGGTATTTTTATTATTATTGTTTTCAAGTCAGCTGTGTGGTAAAAATGTCCAATCTCGGCCAAAGTAGTCGAAGGGAAGTTCAGAGTGATTACACACTGCGCAGTGGGCGCAAGCACATCCCGGCCACTACGGAAGAGCCGAGCCTTCTTCCGAACATGGTTGGAACCAGCGAAGAGGTTGACCGAACAACAGTCACGGGAAATCCCCAAGATAACCCATCAGTCACGAACCCGTCTGCACCTCGAACAGCACCGGGAACGCAGGACGCTAACGAAAGCGCACAATTCGAACAATATGTTCAGGATGTCGTAACGGCAACCGTCGGTCTCAATCGGACAGACGAGCGTCGGTTCATGCGAGAAGAGCTCGACCGAAGTCGTGTTGCTCTCCAACGCGAACTCGCTTCGTTGGTTCAGTCAGCCGTATCAGCTGCTATGCGACCTCCAGCTTCCGCAGCGAACAACGACCACCAAGAACCTAACGCAGATCGTAACTCCCAACCTGCTCACGCAGAATACGACGTAAATCGGCGACCCGAGGTAGCTCCACTTCAGGCGAGTGAGCCCCCGAATATTCCCCCGTCAGGTAATCCTGTGGTATACCCCGTGAACATGCCACGAAGTAGCAACGTGGAAAACTTTTTAGAGCAAATTAGCAGAATGAATCTGTGCGGACCAACTCCATCTCCGGAACCGCCGGCTCAGACGTCTTCACCCTCGTCTTCCTTTAACCGATTTCCCAACTATCACAAGTGGGGAATCAGGTTCGATAACACCCATATGTCCGTGGATGATTTCCTCTTTCGGCTTGGAAGATTAAAGGAATCCCATAACGTGACTTGGTGTGACGTCGTCGCCAATTTCCATCATTTTGTCGCTGGTCAAGTTGAGACATGGTATTGGATGTACCTTAAGAGTAATCCCGGCGTGAATTGGTCCACACTTCGTCTCGCCTTGATAGAACAGTATCGCAGCTTGGAGACTGACTTCGAATTATCGCGAAGAATGTCCGATCGGAGGCAGGGTTTGTACGAACCGTTCGACGCGTTTTTCACTGACCTTATGCGCCTCAACGCAAAACTGCGAGTCCCTAAGTCTAATCGTGAGATAATTGAATTTCTGAAACAGAACGCCAACCGTAGGATAGGAGAACACCTCATAACTTTCAGCACACACAACATCCCTGAAATGGTTCATGTGTGTCGCACGATTGAGAAGTTCGTAAAGGAACACGATCCACCGCGGCAGCGGATACCTCAAACGTATTTGCCCCGTCGGAATGTCAGTGAAGTAGAACAGGTCGAGGAAGGTTACGATACACCCGTCTCTTCCGCACAACTTGAGGAAGTTGCTTTCCGGCGAAGGAGCCCTAGTGTTCTGAAATGCTGGAACTGCAAGGAACTCGGTCACACATTCTTCGATTGTGCCATTCCTCAAAGAGCTCTGTTCTGTTACAAATGCGGTTGTGAGAACACGACGACACCTCGTTGTCCTACATGCGCGGGAAACGCCCAACCGAGCAATCCGCCGACCGGGGAGATTCGCTCGAGGGATGTCAACCCGGCAAACCTCTCAGCCTAAATCCAAACCCACCAACCATTCTAAAGCGTCCGGAAGCCCATAGGGTTGAAGGAGCCGCTAGCACACCCTCAACAGCCAAGAAACCCAGTGAGCCCAAGTTGACCTTCCACCAACGTCTAACGTATTACCGTCAAGCGAGAGAACGTATCTTCGGATCACCAATCCTGTCTCCGAAAATAGCTAAAGTCAGGAAACGCTTTGCGGGAAAGAAACGGCAATACCGCGCAATCGCGGCAACAACTTTGCTAGGATCCTCAGGGGACCCAAGACCTTTTGTCACGGTCAAACTTTTCGACCGAGAGTGGCTAGGCTTGTTGGACAGCGGTGCGTGCATTAGTTGTATAGGAGCAGGAGGCATTTCGTTCTTGCAGAACAACGGAATCCCTCTCAGAAAGTTTTCGTCAGCTGTTACCACTGCGGACGGAACCAAACAAGACATCATCGGCGTGGTAAACACCCAAATACACTTTAGAAACCAGATTGAGGATATCACCCTCTATGTTGTTCCTTCGTTAACCAAAGATTTGTACCTTGGGGTCGATTTTTGGAAGTTATTTCAGATAGCACCCAATGTAGTCTCGGAAGTGTCTCCATTTCCCTCGAGAGGTGAACTTCCATCCATTATGATTGAACACGCAAGCGACTACCGCTTGTTAAGGAAGCTAGGTGGTCTGAATAATTCTGAAGTAGACATCCTGCCGAAAGCTGCGAGGATGAACATTCTGCATTCTTATATTAAGCAATCTCTAGAGAAAGCACACCTCGGGCATGAACGTGCCTATAACACCCGTAGTTCATCGGTGAAATACAAGGTGGGCGACGTTGTGTACCGGCGTAATTTCGTGCTTAGCAATGCCTCGAAGTCTCGAAACGCAAAGCTTTGTCCGAAGTTTATACGGGCAAAAGTTCGCAAGGTTATCGGAAGTAACTTATACGAGTTAGTCGATGCAACCGGACATAGTCTAGGGGTAACCCACAGCAAAGATCTTCGTCGGTAAGACATAGCCGTAGGATATTTTTGAATGATAGGTACAGGAAGTTAGTTCAGACGTTTCGAATTCCCAGTAGGATAGTGAAGTAGTAAGGAAGCCGTTGACCGCTCAGAGTCGGTAGAACATGAGATTCTTGTGTCTCGGGCGTGGGTCGTTTGGTAGGATTTAGCAGGTTTCATTTTCTTGACCTTTTGCAGTCGCAAGTCTCTGAAAATGTCAAGTTGTGTAGGAAACGCTGCACTCATGTGCAGAAGAAAATTATAGGAACACCTCGTTTGAGAAGCGCTGCAACTTTCGCAAACGCTTACGTGTAAACGCACCCGCACTACCAGTGGCAGCCATATTTTTTCGTCCACTTTTCGCCTAGTTTATGGTTTTTTCTTTAACACCCTATGCTCGGTTGAATCTAATTCAAACCTCTATCTTTATCTACATATAACACGTAGAAAAATCGCCCCTGTGCTTTAACATCGTTTTCAGATTTTTCTGAACATACCATTCGTCACAATATCGTTTTGAAAATCTACGCCATAGTCGAGCGCATAAGTGCGAGCGAGACGACAACACCACCCCACACGAAAAACTCTTAGATGTAAACCACGTACAGCGTTGGTTCGCGGGGATTTTTAGTCAGTCAGTATCGAGAGTCAGGTTCGGTTGGTTGGTAGGGCACTAGCGCATGGTCGCATATTTTTTTTCTCGGCATTTTGCCACGTTTTCATTGTTCGCGCATCCTAAGTAGGCGGCCATTGTGTCGACCGAAAAAAAAAACTAAATCGCAAATTAAAAGTTAAATATCGCGATTGTGATTCGCCGGCGAGGGAATTTTGAGTTCGGTGAAGCCGATCAAATACCCGCAAATCGTTTCGCGCATTGTTTTGAGAAAAGCGAATAAAGAAAAAAAAAACCCACGATATATATATATATCGCGAGGAAAAACTTCTCGACCGCGTGTGTTGAACCATACCTCGTGGATACATAAAACCACCCCCACAAAAAGGGAAAGAAAACAAAATCGAGAGTCGGTAGTGTGCTTTACGCCATTCCACTCGGCAAAAATAATTCTTCGTAAATCCAACCCCGCGCAAAGAAATAAAATTCCTGACGCGCCAAAACATAAGATAACCTCATCGACACCCAGTTAAGGGCGCTGAAATCGTGAAACATAAAAGAAAAGAATAGTTAAAACGTTTAGAACATTGAAAGGGAAAAATTCCCCAACGTCCCACGAAATGATATAAATTGCGCAGCACATAGCACAGGCGTTGCACTAGCGAAGCACCACACCTCAGAGCTAAGACGCAGTCGTGCATCCATCCTCCAGTAGGTGGAGCGAGCATCACCACAGACCATCACCCCATCGAATACACCAACCTTCGGACTTCGTTGGAGACGAGACACCAACCTCAACGATAGTCACCTCATCGAAATTCACCTCTTCGTCAACACTGCGCCTACCGATATACTTTAAGTTAAGTAGTTTGGGTCCAATAAAATTTCTTGTTGTAAACATTTATACTTCTCCAAATGATTTTATCTTCCACTAAGGTATAGATCCGCGAATTAAAGCATATCAAAGAGCTTATGCATAACATCCTGGAAGGAAAGGCGGTGCACTGCAGTCCCTCACCACGGATCGCGTTCAGGTAGCTATCCCCTGAATAAAGAACGGGGTAAGTTTGGAATAAATTAATCTCATTTGGAAGAAACACAGTGTATTAAAAGTAGTATTGGCCCAGTTGTGATAGGCTATAGCGTTAGAGAGTGGTCGTGTCGATTGACCCAGTTTAGTCTTGTCGTCGTTTGAACATTGTAAAGTAAAGCTAAATAACGTAAGGTTAGGTTCGGATCGGTGCGCCAGTGAATTAGTCGGTAGCATTTGTGACACTCAGTGAGGATCTCACCAATGAGAGCGTGAGCGTATATTCTTCGTCGTGGAAGCATCAGCTTGATTTTCTTTTATTATACACGCGGACGCAAAAACTAGTCACGTCCCACAACGCTGCATTACGCGAGTAGATAGGCCACGGGTACATGCTCTGGTCTCTACGTCTAACATCGAAGGGTTATTGTTTTTCGTTAATTTTGTTCTGGCTGTAAATGATAACGTAATCGAGCGGCAACAGTAAGATTTGTATGTCCGCACTTGTACTGACTTGTGTTGTAACGTCCACCCCCTTAATTAAGTACTAGTTTTAAGATCTTTTGGTTTTGAATAAAAATAAGCTTGTGAACTTCACGAAGAAGAACAATCATGTGTGTTCATTGGCTATGGAATTTAGTTTAGGTTTCGGAAGCAGCCGCCAGATGTGCGGATAAGGAAGTATTGAAGGGAATGTCGGCCATGGGGGCGAACACGATCCGAGGTGGTTTTACGCAGTTCGGTTCATGGCTGTAGTTTAGTAGTTAGTAGGATATTCGGACTCTAGGGGTCGTCGTTCAATAGGAGCGTGACGACGACCATGGTAGCTTGGCCTTGGTGCTAAGTAGGGGTGGGTCAGCTCAGGGGAAGATTACTTCCACCTATTTCTTCCCCCACTTTCTTCTTTTTCACTGTGGATGTAAATATTTCAACGGATCGCACTACTCGGGCCTCGCAATCTTTATTGTTAGGGATAGTGGTTTAATCCGGTCGTGTCCAACATCTTTTACGATCTATCTTTTTTGAATTAACAGGCATGTAAAACTAGAGGTAACCCCAGTCCAGGGCCTGCAACAAGATCCCCACCCACCGAGGGCTAGCGCGGGAGGAAGCGGTCATGCCTGGTTGCAGGAGGCTTGGACAACCCCATCCGTCATGCTGCCCGGACTGCCGTAGGGGTCCTGTGACCTTGCGGTATATGGGTAGTTTAAGTGATGGATGGGGTATGGTTCGCGTAGCGGGGCGTAGGAATTTCGACTTTCCTTTTTGTTCTTGTTTGGTTGTTGGTCAACTCAGTTGCGCGTAGGTATAGGTTAATACTTGCCTGCGTGTTTGCTGACATGGCAGAAGGAGTCGCTTGCGTTCCGTAACGTGAACGTACGTTACATCGTCGTTGTCCACTCACAAACTGGCAAACTGAATAAATATTCCAGCATGCTGCAATGCAAACATATCCTGTATACATATACACGTTGGACGTGTATACGCTGAGGCAGTTGCAGTCCTTTCTCCATTCCCCATCACTGAATGGATTCTCAATCTGTTGCAATTGCAATGGATACAGATAGAGAGGAGCATAAGTGACGAAAGATGCCAGTATAAACTGGCAAAGGTTCCTTTTGCAGAAAGCCGGTAAAACCGACTGACATGACATGTCTCAAAGGCTGGTGGTATGTAAGTATAGGTTTGTGTGCAAAGGTACAACTGTTTTGGGTGAAGTCATTAAGTTATGTCTCCTCCGGGCGGAACAATCATCCCGAACTGCCACAAACGAAGAAGAAAGGTAAAACTTTTTTTGTTTTAAAAGTCGACGTTTGCAACAGGGCCAAGACCGCATGTATCCGGCTAATAGCCCCCTCCATTGTTCAAGTATCCTAAAGTATCCGCTAATGGTGACGAGAGTAAGGCAATTTGACGTATAGTGCCGAGAAAAACTTATTTTCCGCCAGCCTTCAATACCTGGTTACATACACATCTGCATAGATGGGAATATTGCCAGCCTATCCTGGTTAGTCGTTTAATTACGGTCCGAAGGATTGAAAAAAAAATTCAAATTCTAAAAGAGTTTTTTTTACACAATCTCGGGTGGATCGGGAGAGTATATCCCTTTAGCAGGCTCACGTCTGCCTCGGATTGAGTGGCGTATTTCTCGCCCAGAAATGCTTGAGTTCAAATCGAGGGCGGGGGAGATGCGAATAGTGTACGAGGACTGATGTTTTTACGCGCAGTTGGGCGCTGAATTAGAACTCAAAGAGAATGCGAGATCTTTCATTTGAGATTTTTTGTGTCTGCTGTTTCTCTTTATACGGGTATCTTTTTCTGGAAATTCTATTCCGCTGGGGATTTTTCCGGGATTTTGTTTGCCTTAGATAGTGTATATGCGGTGGGGATGAGAGTGGTAGGTGTGAAAGGTAAACGTGCAGCTTGTATGCAAAGGGATCAAATGGAATAGTCCTTGGTTTTTGTTTTTATTTTTCGGCGAGTGTGTGTGTATGTGTTGAGTTGTGTATTCGAAGCGAGGAATATGGAAACATTTAGGGGTTGTATTAAAGGATTTAAGAGGCCAGATAAATCCCGATGTTTGTGAGGAGCATTTAACTGAGTGTTGAGGTCCTTTAAAGGGGGTATAAAATATATTTATTTAGAGTTGGTGAATCTCTGTATAAATATAATCAGTGGAAGGTCAAAGAGCGGGCTGAGGTGGATCTTCTAATTGGGAACTAGGTAGGTACATTTCTTTGAGGACTTGGATTGTTGTGGCGGTTTTGTTAGGACTTGGTCAAGTTTTTAATGTCCCAAATGTGTCGTATGTGAGATAATGGATGACAGCAACACTTAAAAATTACACCAAGGTATTAGGTTATAATGGAGAGACTACATCTGCCTTTTCATTTACGAGAAATATTTATACTGTCGCTGGTAGCTTCAAAGTAGCTTATCCTTTCAGTCCAATGTAGCAGTCAATTTTCGATCGCTTGGAGCTTTTTTTTTAATATTAGGTACCTCTGGCAAATTTTTATTTTACTTCCCTGATTCACTGCTTGACTTTCGACCCTATAAACTTTAATCGTACTTTAAAAAAAATCCATTAACTTCAAATTGCAGCTCAGCGAAAGCTCTATGAAGTCATTCATAGCTGAACTCACAATCAGAGGCTGAGTCTTGAGGCCCCAACCTCCACTGATTTAAAAATACATACCTACAAGTAAAGTGTTATGCTATCGCATACTGGTTAGGTATGCTTGGCTTTGTTCACAATTATTGAACTTCGTGCGCAAATAATGGATTGCTGCTCGGCATGTTTGGCAACTAGAATTGTACTGTCATCTTTAAGCATTCAGCTACAAATTTTTTTGCAGATGCCACATTGACATTTAAGTCTGTTCTTAAAACTTGAATACCTACTATTTCGGCATCATAGCATACAATATGGAAGCTTTTGAACTTGGAATATTTAGAAACGTTTTCCAATCCAAGCCTAGGACAACCCATTTCCTACTTTGGAGGTATGTTTCTGTCATATTTTTGAGTGCAAAAAAACTTCTGTTGGTGTCAGAATAACACGTTATTTGTAATAAAACCACCAGATGTCATATCAGATGCTTCAAGACGAAAGTAGAAATTTCGAACGAAGGTCCGGTTTGTTCAATCATTGGTTATTTCAGCTGGTAACCAGCGAATGTGTTTGTTCAACCAATTATTAAACAAAGAATCAGTGGTTTGGTTAGTTAACCAGAGAAATCGATAACCAGCCGATTTTGGCGGGTTGATGAGATTTAACCACTGATTTTCTGTAATTTCGTTTGTTGAAGATTTTTTAAGGACTACGTACCTAGGTATTTATTTTGTTGCAGCTGCTACAAAAAAATGTCTGTGCAATATTGTGCAAACAAAAAGAAAAATACAAATAATAGAATGAACGAATTTTTAATAGAAACCAATAACATCTCTGACATCGAATGAGCTATCATTAATTGAGGAACGCATTAGAGGAAATATTGTAACAAATTTTATTGGGTATAGCTTTTGGATTAAAAAAAAAAAGCTTTTTGTCTCACAAAAACAAAGTTTCATACTTCCGTTCTTAAAAATTGGATTTTGACATTCTTTTTTGTGTTTAGTAATGTGGTATTCGATTGGGCGCTCTCAGAACACTGTTTTGCTCTCAGAGCAATTTTTATGTTCGTTTGGTAAAAAAAAACAATCTCTTTTCAGACTTCAGAACACTTTTGCGAATCTGGATATTTTCTCAGACTTGCTTTAGATTTAGGTACCAATCCAAATGCGCTTGAATTTGGCAGCTGATGGAGTTTGTTTAAGTTTTCGTGAATTTTTTCGGTCAATCACTGAACTGACAAATAAACTGGAAAAATGGAACGATTTATTGCAAAGCTATGGTTCAGTGACTGAAGTGAAAAAAACCCTCAACAAACACTAATCGGTTATCATTGCTTTATAATCATTGGTTAACCTAAGTCTATGGTAACTTAACCAAGGATTTAAGGTGCCTTGAACAGACCGGCCCTAAAAGTCCGTATGTACTCTAGTTACAGCTTCTTACTATCATTCGTATTTGTGTGCTTTTATTTTTTGACATAACGCGAAGATATATGGCTTTACTTAAGTAACTGGGTAAGCTTCCTCTGCCGCAGGAACTCTTTCTTTCTTACAAACAATGGCCTCCAAGAGATGATGGCAAGACCAAAATAGGATTACAAAACCTTCGTCAATCTCCTCTTAAGACTTTGTTGAAAGTTCATCGATAAATTCGTTCTCGTAGGTCCCATCAGTGGGATCTTGAATCCATACATCGGTCTTACTTTATATGATCTTTAACCGAGATTTATGTAGGAAAGTCGACTGTGTACGATGTTGTTCACGATGACCTTTAAACTTCAATGCACGTATCACCAAAACCCGCCTTAATTTTAACGAGCAATAAGCTAAAGCGCGCTACCCGTGACAAACAAAAAAAGAGGAGGCAGATCCGCAGTAACTCCAGAGTTACTAGATAGGTAGTTTTCCTAAACTGTCCAAATGGCGCATAAGCATGCGAGAGCCTATTATACCAAATAATGGGATATCGATGCTGCTATTGCCTGCCTTGTAGCTCCGCATACGACTTTTTCTTCATAAAAAGCCTTTTTATTGCTGTACTCGAAAAAAATCACATCTTTTAAGGGTTCCGACTTCACAAATCGTAGGTAGCCCAAGCAGCTTGCTGTCGATGACTGCCCTGAGGTTTTTGACTTCGACTTTGTATATGAGGTGGTAATGGGAAGTACCAGTCGGCTTCCTCTCTAATTGTTACCAGTGGATTTTGCACAAATGGTTAAAAAACTTCAATCAACAGAATGCTCTTTGAAGCCATTTATAACCCATTGACATCTTCTGCTAAAGCTTACTGTGACTATATTTCGCCAATCAACATTTGCCTAAAGCGCACGCTTTTTGAACATAATGGATAGGTAGATCCTGAGAAGAAGCGTTTTTTTAACACAATCCTGTCTAGAAATTCTGCATAGTGTAGTTGAATGTTTCAGCCCCCTTTTTTACAAAGATACGTACGAGGTAGGGTTCGGTGGCAAGCAAAGCGCCTTCCTCTTGTAGAAAAAGCTATACATAGTAAGGACTTCTACGCATGAGGTGTTATTTTCAAGTTGATTCTTACGAAATATTAACCAAAGGAAAAGTGAGCTTCCATGTGAATAGTTAAATGAAAAAGCATGTAGAAATCAAGCTCATATTACCCTAAAATGCAAATATATTCCACCCAAAGTGAATATTATTCATTTGAAAAAACCCCTCGACGGCATTCCTTAGCAGGGAATGGACAGAAGCGCATCTGCGACCTTTCTATCGCAAAATGTATATCTCTCTAACGTCTAACGGACTCTAACCCCTTAAGAAAAGCTTTAATGGAGGAAATCTAAAAAGCCAACTACAACTTGATAAAATCTGGCTTCCCATTCGCCCGGAGCCCGCACTCCACCGCTTCCATTTCAATTTGTTCAGCCACTCCACAATTGTTTTACTCAAAAGCAACTTGAAACTTAAACTAGAAATACAAAATATCGGTGCCCTTACTTTTCCTCAAACAAATGGACACCAATTAACATTCCTCAACGTCATGCCAAATGAATCAGATAACCTAAACGATTTTATCTGATTCAACGTCACACTATCAACGATGACAACGAAAGTGTCTTCCCCCCATCCCATCGAAGAAGTACCTACAGCTTTTAAGAAAATTTCAAAATCTGAAATCCAACAAATGCAATGTTGGACCCACCCCTCAAAAACTTAATCGATTGGGCAAACCTTTTCCACCGTAATTTCATTTGCATGCCTAATTAATTTTGCACAGGAACATCAACCTTACGCATTACGGTAAGATGGTATAGAAACTTACGCCCAACTTCTTCGGCATCTCTGTCTTCATATATACGGATGCCCAAAACAACTGTACTCCTTAGAACAATTGCTATTGTGATAGGATTTACGTAGCGTCCCGGAAGAAGGGTCTTCGGCCAAATAAAGTACTTTACTTTAATTTGTAGCACCACTCCTTTTCACTTGCGAGAGAAAGTTAAATTGCTCAATGAAATAGAATCAAGCGGTTCAACTACAAAGTGGATAGGGATAATGGACTTATGGACAACCGACAGAGGAGACGAATACGAAGACGAGCTTCCCGGCGATGGACAAAAGGATGTCTCGCGTCGAAAGCACGAAAATCCCTTTTCAACAGATTTTCTCAGGATAATTTTCTACGGTACGTGCATAGATTGGCCTGGTGTTATGCACGTCTCGTCGTTATGTCACAAGAGTTATGTGATACGTTTCTCGTCAGTCCCGAACTGTTTTAATGCGGACCGTCTTCCGCCATGCGACTGCGTTATACTGTTATCACTTTTAAACTAATTAACAAAGCGAATATTTTCAGTTGAAAATGGAGCGGAAAGATGCGCTGTGTAATGCGATGAGGAGAATTTATTTATGTCAGCGAAATGTAAGGAATTCGGAAGCGTCGAAAGGTGTAAGCTGGAGACAGTGTGGTTGACAAGACGAAATGTTTTGTATTGTGGTTGTGTTTTTTTTTTTTTTTTTTTTGAAGTTATTACTCCTTTAGGCGCGTTGGGCACTTTTAGATGGGCAGAAATTAATGAATTCGCATTACCTTTAAAATGACACCGCGTCATCGTCGTCACCGAGAAACCGACACCCGATAGGTGGCGCTGTTGTCGATTTTTTTGAGAAATTTAACCGATCTCAATGAAACTTTGTTTGTGTGCGTGGTTGTATGCACTTAGAAAGATAGGATAGTTTTGTACCCGATAGGTGGCGCTGTTGTCCATTTTCTGAAAAACTCAACATTCCAAGCTATCATCTTCATGAGCAAAAATAACCTTCGTATCCTAACGGGCACTGTAAACTCAAGGAACACCTCAGGGAAAAAAACAATTAAATCTAATTATTTAAAGCTAACATTTATCTTAATTCTAGCTTACTGGCTCTTAGCGAGCGCTTTAAACTTAACTTTATCCTTAAAATTATTGGCTTTCGGCCTTATATCTATCTAGCTATATGTAGGTATATTTAATTTGTTAAACGTTTAAATAGCGAAAACTATTCCTATTTCAGTACGCATAATTTTAGTGTTGTCGCACATTGGCTTAGGCTGGAAAAGAACAAAAAGTATTTCCTGCGCAATAAAAATATTTCCTGACGATTCGAAAAATACCCACGTAATTGTTCAAGTAATAACTTTGGCATTCCCGGAGTGCCTCATGTTTTTTGTTTCCTTAACAGCCCACCGGCTAGTATTTTCCAAGGGCCTGTCACATAGTAAATTATTTTTTTATTTTCTTATAAATATTATTCCCATGCCCCGTTGCCTGACACTGCGACATACTCGTAAAATGTCTACTGAACCAACCGTAAAATATTCATTTAGGTACAACGGATAGAGCAAATTTAGAATGATTCTGCCAGTCACTCAATTCGTCTATAAGCCTGATATCTATCGCACCATTCCAATCCAGATGTAGAGCTGCGAACCAATGCTCCGACTAGGAACGTGTAAGCCGGTTACAACTATAAACATCTCAATAGGTAAAGTATAGTTCCCTTCACAACAGACTGTTCGCCGTTAACTCATTCATCGCTTATCTCTGGCTGAGTACAGATATTTTTGGCTCGTTTTGCAACTAAAAATCCCTTCCATTTATTATCCTCATTAGCTCAGTCAGAAGGCGTTTCATTTCCGGACGGAAGGGATCTCTCAGCGCTACTTGCACCATCATCACGTACTTTGAATAAATAAATCGCTTAAACTGGACATACAACCTGCCGCTGTCGTCCCCATCATTCACGAAAACATAACTATGTTTCCCCGAACAGAATCTAGGACTCAAACACATCCAATGGCAACTCAGAAATAAATTTAATTAAATCTCTAATTAAGTATCCTAGGTGTAGGACTGTAGGTACCCCCGATTGTCTCACTTCCACATGAAATTTCTTCGTGTTTCCATTCGCAACTCCTTCGTGCCTATCCCAATCCCAATATGTAAATGTATACACGCTGTTCCTGTTCTCATTAAAAGAGATTTAAGACCAATCTCAGTGTAGACCCATTCAGTTGTCTCGCTCTCGCTGTGAAACCTTTTTTTTTTTTGGTGCTCTGCTTGTGTCAATAATGGCTGGGAATTTTCATCAGTCCATGTCGTCGCAAGTGAAGTTAATGACTCCCAAACCATCACCTAGCAGTGATTTAATAAAATGGTGAATGTCCTCTTTTATGGGCAGTGTGCGGCAGCTTTGGTGTCCTCACATAGCTCGGCTTACACCTTTGCCAGGCGGCGGCGACAACGGCGACGGCGTTTGTCTTTTCATCTCATTCGGTATTCAGTAGCTGATTATGATGGCATTGCGGTGGCATTACAGGGCTCGTGTAAAAGGTGCGGTCTTTCGTCGTCGTCCTTTCGTCGTTATGGTCGGGTTATGAATTATTTATATCATCAAATATTTATACTGAACAAATTCGTATAAGAACCCCCGATGAGATAGCGAAATCTGAATCAGAGCTGGGATGCGGGTACCCTTCGGCAAAAATGGAAAATGTAATCATGGGGATCACAGGAAGAATTAATCGTGTGTTTGTGTTAACGGTAACCACCGATGGGAGAGGTAACGAACGAAACGACGTGAAAAGCGATTTAGTTGATGCGAATGGGAGCAACACTATACCGAGCAACAGATTTTATTTTTATCGGCTATTTTCTAGTGGGAATAAGAGTGGCAATTTTCATAAAACGTTTGCCCAATAACCGGGCCATTTCATCTTGGGATAGATTGGGGTGCGCAATATTTTTGATGTTCGATTGGAATTTGAGAAGAATGCTTTTTGGAGGAATTTGTTTTTATTTGCCCTGTGATTTGTCGCTTTGGAGGCGATTTTTTTACACGTCCTTTTTTATGATGGTGTTCACCTGATGTTCTAGTCTTATAATGTATTTGCTCACATAGGAATTTGGCAAGCACCTGTAAATTTATTGGATAACCTGAGTCAATGAGCACGGCATTTATATAAATGAGAATTGCAACTGAAATTCTTCAAAGCTGCGGAAAAAAGAACAATTTATTTGAGGATCACTGATGGTACCTAAATTGGAACTTTGTATAAGCTTTAGAACTGTAGGAATATTGTTGCTTCACACTTACTATGTGGTCAGATGTTAGGTTAGGTAAGGAGGTAGGTAGAGTAGGTCGAACCCTACAATACCACACTTAGGCCCTTGTATACCCATTGTAATTTTTTGGGTTAACCGTGGTTCCATATAAAACTCTCCTAACGATTCTCATTCCGGTCGGCAATATATATGCATAAAAATAAAGTTTTGTTCGTTTGTCGGCATGTAGCTCATAAACGGCGTGGCGAACTTGCTTGACTTTATTTATATTTTGTTCATTTTTGTGTTTAGAAGGTTTTTAGCAAAAAAAAGTTGGGATAAATTTTAAAAAAAAGTATAATTTTCGCGAATATTGATCAATATTAAGTTTCGCGTGAAATGGAAAAATGCGCACAATAATTGAGCCATTTCAGAGTCGTTCCGGAATAAAATTCCCAGCAGCTCTGACATTTATTAGCTAATTGCTCATCGTTTGGCTGAGCGAACGCGCATTAGTGGCTGCCAAGAACAGAGACGCCCATTAGGATTTTTATGCGGTCATTCGAAATGGAATCGGTGAATAAAGTCTTGAAAGTAGTCAGTCATCCAAATGGGTTTTAGAATTTCTTCGAACATTTTGACTCAGCATTTGGTTTGATGATTGATAAGTAGCATTCATCAACAACAACCTGGAAATGGAACTGACTAGGGGTGAAGAACTCTGAAGAACAACAAAGAGACCATTCTCAACTTAAAGTACAGACGACAAATGTCTTTTGATTCCACGAATTAAGAATAATCCCCAGTCAATACGCAACAAGTTTAGATGAACGTGACAAAGAACCCCTCCCTATTGAGATACGTGACGGATTTAAAGATAATTGAGGTAAACTTTATTCCAAGGTATGTCATTAAAATATTCTAAAGAGCAAAGAATACGGTGCCTTCAGTAAACAAAAGTGCACGTTCAGCAAGGAGGACTTTGTATCATCATAACTCAAAGAAAATTCTTCGCAAAAAAAAAAAAACATACCTGCAGTTTTTTTAATCATCATATATCACAAAAGAAAGTAAATGTGCTTTGAACATTATATATATTCATATCTACCCTTACCTGTTTCACGAAACACACAAAAAACAAAAAAAAAAAAAAAACACCCCAAAGGAACGCAACTAAAAACGCTTCAAAAGTGTCCCAAAGGCGTATTGATGACAATATCCGGTAATGTAGCTAGTAGTAGGTACCTGTATTATTTGTTCGCAATGTCAATTTGACATTGCATACACTCAGGAAATAAAAAAGTTAATGTAAAAAAAACAAAAAAATCCGACTGACTGTAAAAAAGAAGTGACAATCGGAGACTAATTACACAATCTGACAAAAATATGAGCAGCCTCCGACTTCTAATTAGTTATACTTGAAAGTGTCTTGTTTTAATATTTTTAAATCTTTTTTTATTTTTTTAAATTAAGTTTTGCTTTATATTTTTTTTTTTCAATTTATATTTTTGTATTTATTTGTTAAGCCTATGAAACTCGGGGAAATAATACCAATTTAATGACAACTCACTCTTCAAAATCAAAACACTTAACCCTTCCTGTGTCGAGTAAAAAAGGAATGTTTAATTTGAGATTTAATTTTGAGAAGCTAAGTTTATGCCGATTCCAAACTGCCGATTGAGAAGCTCTTTCAAGACAGTTATACTCTCGGGTGTTTGCCAGACGTTCGCGAGAGGTGGCGAAGTGAAAAAAACCCTGAGTTGGAATTTGGGTTTTTTTTGTGGGATTCGAACTTGGGACCCCTCGCTTAGTAGTCCAAGATTCATGTACCAATAAGCCACTGCACCAAAAATTACAATTTAACCAACGAAAATAGTTGGCTTTGCATTTTTTTCCGAGTACATATAGCTAATTAAATTGCATTGTAGTTGTATGCATGGGTTGGACTTGTCCATTTAAAAATAATTCGCTAGTTGAATCCATTGCCATTCCTAGATAAAAAATCAAAAAATGTGATGAAAAATTAAGAAAAAATAAAAATACAATAGATTCCTCTGAGGAAAGGGTGTTTCTAAGAAGATGTGCTGGATTATGGTGCAAAAGACTATCTGAGCATTTGGGGCCTAATCATAAACATAGATCCAATCTTAAAATAAACATAAAACATAAAAATATACATATCATACAATGATTTCCGTTTCTATTAGACATAATATCAAAAATAAATAATGCATTCCGATTTCCGATACACAAAAATTTCAAAGTAGACGTTCGATGTAGTGCTTTCTTGGTAGCTAACGGGTAATTTTTTAAGAGGTTTAGAACTTTAAAAAAAAAAAAACACAAAAAATTCGAAAAAATGAATGAAATATTTATTTGAATCGATAGCTTGAACCTTGCAATTTAATGTTTAAAGATAATTTCATGCAAATGTTGACCGCGGCTGCGTCTCAGGTAGCCCATCCGCTGAGTCCAATTTTTGCATACTCTTTCACACATATCGGCCGGTATCTCACGAATGAATGCATGGATGTTGGCTTCCAGTGCGTCAATCGAAGCGGACTTCTCCCTATACACATTAGCCTTGACATACCCCCACAAAAAATAATCTAATGGTGTCAAATCGCACGATCTAGGCGGCCAATTGACCTGCCCGAAACGTGAAATTAACTGTTCACCAAACTCGCCTCGCAATTGCGCCATTGTTTCGCGTGCTGTGTGGCATGTGGCACCGTCTTGTTGAAACCACATATCATGCAAGTCAAGAACTTCCATTTCGGGCAAAAAAAAGTTTGTTATCATCGCTCGGTAGCGTTCACCATTGACAGTAACGCTGCGATTCGCATCATCTTTGAAGAAATATGGCCCAATAATGCCGCCGGCCCATAAACCGCACCAAACAGTGGCTTTTTCGGGATGCATTGGTAGCTGTTGCAATGCTTCTGGCTGATCTTCACTCCAAATGCGGCAATTTTGCTTATTTACGTACCCATTCAACCAAAAATGAGCCTCATCGCTGAACACAATTTTTCGATAAAAAAGCGAAAATGAACATTTCGAACCGAGCACGAATTTTGATAGTAAAATTCAATAATTTGCAAGCGTTGTTCATTTGTAAGACGATCCATGCTTAAATTGCAAACCAAACTGAAGCTGTTTGACAGTGACACAAGGTACTAGACACACGTCAGCTGTCAAAACCCGTGTTGGCAAAACCAAACCAGCTAAAAAATCACCCGTTATAACCTTTCGTTTGGAGTAAACTCTGGAATGTGTTTTTAATGAAAATGCGTTTTAATTTTACTTGTAAGCAATTTGAGTCTCACGGAGATTTTCTACTTTCTCCTCTTTTAATAAGCTTGTCCCTCGGTATCCCCTTTAAAATTAAAAATATTCTTTTCTGCTCAATCTTCGATCACTAGCCAGCAGAGCTGCAGCTCAGCCACGAGATAGCATTTGATAAGGTCTCCGATCCAAAAGGTTTCATTTCAGGGACCAACTGTGGTTTTGTGAAAAAGTGAGTCGAATAAATCCTTTTCACATTTGCTCTTACAAATTGCCTTAATGTTTCCGACTCCCTCGGTATTCGAAAGGGATTTTCGCTCAATAAGTGCACTTATTGTGGTGAATTCAAAATCACATATTGAGTTGTACTAAAAACCATTCGCCTTCAATTTGCAAATGGGGACGTGAAAAAAGAATTATTCATATGAACATTTTTTAAGTTTGGTTTCACATTTTCGTAGAACGAA
Source organism: Cheilosia vernalis (assembly GCA_949126925.1). Taxonomy (NCBI): domain Eukaryota; kingdom Metazoa; phylum Arthropoda; class Insecta; order Diptera; family Syrphidae; genus Cheilosia; species Cheilosia vernalis. The sequence continues at coordinate 61,000,540 of OX421360.1, read as the reverse complement.
AATCGAAATTGTGGTGAAAACATTTCTGTTCCACCTTTTCACAGAACGCAATTTAGCCCCATTGCCGCTCTTGACATAATTTAGCTTGTAATCAATTGTCCTTTTAAATACCGTATCGTAAGATACGCTTTGCAGCATCCTAATGTTGTTTTCCCGGATTATTGCTGAATTGGTATAGTTTATTCCTAGTTCGTAACTATGCTACTGTACGAAAATGGATGGAGCTTGTTGTGTCTGATCGAATTCTCCATATTTCGTACAAAGTCTGTCGAGAGGAGGGCGGAGGGCTCATCCGATGACGACCCAGAAGGGAGAGTACTTCCATCGTCTAAAATTAATCAGTGCACGGTAATCACTGAAGGGGGCAAAAGTGTGAGGTGGAGTATAGGTATACGTATAGTATATACTCTCCACCCACCGATCTGGTCTCATAAGAAGGCCATACAATACTTTCATGTACCCCTGTTTGGTTTTTAAGGGCTTTCATGCGCAACACTCGTTTCGACGACAAATTTAATTCGATATATTGTCAGCAGTGATGCCGTTTCGTACTTTCATTGCGGAGTATAGTTGAAATTGGGGAGTACCGGGGAGTACAGAACGAAAATTTAGAAATTTATTTTTTAGCTAAGCGTTTTTCAAATGCGACCGTTCGATGTTGGAAGCCTGTGGGCTGTGGCGGCCATGTTGTTTTGGTAGAGTTTCTCTTATCTATTGTTTATTTATCATTCACTGAATTTAGTATAAAAATAAGTGTTTGTGAGTGAAAAGCATTTCCAGGATCCGAAAGAGTTAGCTAGACGGTAATGTAACAAAATAGAACCAATTTTAATGAAGGAGAAGTTAAAAATTGTTTTTTTAATTAGAGAAATGTTAAGGTAAAGTAAAAATAATTATAGAGAATAGGAGTACAATTTGACGACAGTTTGGAAGGTAAAAGTGCTGCCAAATTTGCATTAAATTTAAAGTGAATTAAATTTATTAAGGTTGAAAATAAGGTCTTTAAAATATATTGGACTACGAATGTGAAAGGAGGAGTACGGGAGTAGGTACGGAGATGTTGAAAGTACTACAATACTCATATGGGAGTACTTTCGTCAAAGCTGATTGTCAGACAAACACAGTCAGTTGGGTGTCAATTGCCGTAAATACCTATTCTTTTCTTGTGTATTGAATGAGCGATAAACCATAGCGGTAAACAAATGAGAGAGAAATCATATTAAGTTGCGGAACCAAACCAAATTGATTAAGAACCATTTGAGTAAAGACAGTCGGAAAAAATATGTTAATAGAGCGACAATAAGGGAGTTTCTTGTGTCAGTATACTATGCCTCCGTAAATATTCTTGGAAATACATAGCTAGTATTCTATGTCGTAGACTTAATACCCTAACCGATTACATTATTATTATTATTATTATTATTATAAGCTTTATTTACCCTTTTGAAAAAATAAAAATTAAAATTCTTGCAATAATTCATATAGTTAAATTACAATATTTTGGTTGTTTAAGTATTTAAAAGTTAACATAGGTATTCATTTATATCATAAATAGAATATTCGATTTATTTAATTCAAATTTTAGTATTTAAAACTTTAGGAATTTATTATAAACGGGCATAAGCCTCCCCCAGGTGTCGCCATTGTTGTTTATTATGTGCTACGTGTCTCCAATTGCTAAGGTGATTTTGAATGTCGTCCCGCCATCTTAATTGTGGTCTACCAACTTTTCTACGTCCTTCATATGGTGTCCAATTTGTTGTTCTTATTGTCCATCTGTTGTCGTTCATTCTAATGACGTGTCCTGCCCAGCTCCATTTAAGTTCGTTTGCTCTTTTAATAACATCAGTCCACTTTGTTTGTTCCCTAATGTTTGCGTTCGTAATCCTTTGTAGTCTCGAGATTTTAAGTGTTGACCGTTCCATCGCTCTTTGACATACTTGCAGTTTTTTAGCCGCTCTTGTGTTTAGGGTCCATGTTTGTGCACCGTATGTCATGACTGGAAGTATTGCAGCATCGAACAAGTATTTTTTTGAATCCGGCGTTATATTAGAATTGAGAATCGGTTTCAGATTCCAATATTGTTTCCAACTATTCGTTATTCGTCTTGCAATTTCTTTGGCAGTTCGTTGAGTAAAGGGTATTAATTGGCCTAAGTATATAAATTCGTCTACATATTCAAGGTTCTCAGTTTCAAGTTGAATTTGGAATGGTTGTGCGTTAGTCATTAGTTTCGTCTTTTCTTTGTTGATATGTAGTCCAACTTTTGAGCATTCTCGGCGTAGGTCTTCAATCATTGTTCTTAGTTCAGTGTCTGATGTGCCTATTAGTGTAATGTCATCGGCAAATTTTAAATTATTTATTTTTCTCCATCAATGTTGATCCCCATCTCACTCCAGTTTAAGTGTTTGAAACATCCCTCCAATACAGCTGCAAATAGAGTAGGAGAAAGTGGGTCTCCCTGGACGAACTCCCCTCATCAATTGGAAAGGGCGACCGATCCTTTCGAGCCTTATTGTTGCAGTGTTGTTGTTGTACAGCTTTCTAATTATGTGAATGTATTTTGGATGTATGCCTTGTTCGTTAAGTGACTTGAAGATCATGGTGTGCTCGATGGTGTCAAATGATTTCGTGAAATCGACAAATCCCAGATATAGTTTTTGCTGGTATTCCGAGCATTTTTCGATGAGTTGGTTCAGAACTTGTAAGTGGTCAGTTGTCGAGAACCCGGATCTAAAGCCTGCTTGCTCACGAGGCTGGTTATCTTCCATTGTGTTATTTATCCTTCTCAACAGACATTTGGCAAAAACTTTGTAAATTGTTGATAATTATGATACTTATTGGTCTGTAGTTGTTAATGTTGTCTCTGTCTCCTTTCTTGTGAATAAGTATCATTGTAGATTTTGTCCATTGAAGTGGCATATCCTCAGTTGAAAGAACTTCGTTGAATATTTCCCTCAGTATTGGTGTTATAGCTTTTTTCCCAATCTTTAGCATTTCTGCTTTAATTTCGTCATTTCCCGCGCATTTTTCATTTTTTAACTCGTCTATAGATTTGTCTATTTCTTCATCTAGGAAGGTTGGAATGTTGTCATAGTTATCGGCTAGTGTTATTTCGTATTCAGTTGTTCTATTTGACAGTGAGGTTGTGTACAGCTCTTTGAAAAAGTTCGTTGCTGTTTCGATTATAGTTTTTCTGTTTCGAATGTCTTTTCCTTTTCTTCTAATGGCAGTCATCCAATCTTTGCCATCAGCTAGGCTTTGTTTCACTTTCTTTATAGACTTGGTATCTTCTATAATTTGTTTAACTAGTGCGTCATTATATTTCCTTAAGTCAGTACGAATCGAGTGCTTGGCTTCAATTTTCAGTTCCTTCCATTTTTGTTCTTCTCTTTCATTAAGTGTGCCTTTCGTTTGTAATTTATTATAATTAACCGATTACATAAGACCATCAAACTAGATCTGTCCTTTTGATTGCCTTGATTTCAATCGGATTGTGCAAGTAGGTACATTGTGAACTTATGCTTAGGTACTATCCATCTTCAACTTCACTGGTTAATTGTTTGCGTATGCCGAGGACTTGTAGTTGCCGATAAAAAAAATAAATAAAAATAAAATCGTTTCCAATTTATTTAGAAATCCTTTCCGCAAGTAGACGTTTCTATTTATGTTTGCACTACTCCCTATTTGAACATATTATAGCTACCAAGTATACACTACAACCCTCTTTCCTACAACTATCTACTATCCCCACTATGTTAGGAAGCGCCCGCCCCCCTCCAAGTAAACTCACTTTGAACAATTTCGCGAGTGGATTTTGCCATTTTTCACTCAATCGCAGTTCCAATTCCGATTGTAAATATACGCCTTGCTATACCCACCAATACGAGTAGTGCACTGATTGTTGATATGCGGATGGATAAATTGGAAAAAAAATAAAACTGTCCGTCTTTCGACAAGCACGTCGTGTCAGTTATTCTATCTGTCAGTCAGTCAGTTCGTCCATTGATTCGATATGTATTTCCTTCTGGGTTAACAAACATCACATGGCACAGACGAAACGAGGGGGTGGCACATATCACACTATATAGGGAAGGAGTATAAAATCTCACTCCTTTCGGTCCTCTTGGAGATGCACACGAGAATGTTTGCATACCAAACACGTTTGGATGCTGGTTTGGTTGTGCGCTGGGTCTACAAGGTTTCTTCACGATTCGCATCTCCACTCAGTGGGAACGTCACGTAGACGTTTAACGATTCTCGGGTTTTTTTTTCCCCTCACAAACAGAGAATGAGTTTGCAGAGGGTTACGGAAGCGATTGAAATCAATGGAATCAATGCACAATCCGAGCTAAATAAAATATTAAATTGCAAGGATTGGCGAACGCCGGGAATGGTTGATAACCTCACTCGCCTGTATAGACGGTGTATAGACGGTTCTTGCATGGATAAGTGGAAGCGGTTTTCTCTTTTTGTAAATTGTTCGAAATCTTGATAAGGGTCGAGCTCGAGTGCACTTTCTCTCTACAGTTGAGAGTACAGAGGAGTGGCAGCTGGCAGCGACAAAATGTGCAAGACGACGAAAAAATGATGAAAGCAACAAGAGGAAATACCTGACGGCCGTTAATCTGTTCAATATTTGGTGGCTAAGTGATTAGAAGGTGCTTGGAGTGTCAACCATGAATCGAACTGAAGGTTTAGGCCTCACAGGGGAGGCCCTTCCAAGAGAAATATTTACGAACAAGTGAAAGTCAGAACTCCACTGTTGAAACATTTGTTTAAAGGAGCGTGATGATGTATCCGTAGTGTAGTGCGGATTAAGGAATAGCCACAGATAAAGAGCACATCGAAGAAGACAATAATTTGCTTCCAGCCGACCCCATCGGACAGTAGGTCTCCGAATGGAACTCTAGTGTCTCAACATCTCAGATGACTCATGTCAATCTTCGATATAGATCTGTTTATTAGTTTGCACCCTAGGTCACCATTCGATTCAAAATCCACTCATACCAAAGAGCGTTGGCTTAATACAAAAGCGATCAACTGACGAAGGTATCGTCTTCACTTATTCCTTGCAAAATTTGTCATTGAGTTTCGCTCGATTTCTACCTAAATTACAGTGAATATGATTTGAAAACAATCGCAACCTACTCTTTAGAGTAGAGATCTGTGCCGAGCCCATCAACTTATTCATTACTAAATCGAAAATCGCTTTCCTACATCAAATAACTCTTCAAAAGCGTTTCCATTCCCTCTCTCAATTGGCTTTGGACTCATCCTTCAACAGGATACACAACTGTGGCACCAGCGCCACTATCAAAAGGAACAAAAATCCACCTCCAATCGAATTAAAAACGCTTCCCAAGTGATGAATAAACAAAAATCTGAGAACTCCAAAACGGGGTTCACTGCTACCACAGTCGTGTTGTCAGTTATGTCCGCCTGCGGCAGGGAGTGCACTTGCTTTCCCTCAGCAACAAATCTGTGTCGTACACATTTCCTTTTCTGGGCCCCAAAGGCAATGTTTTTCTTTGAACGCATGCCACCATTTATACAAAAGAGTGTGTAGAGGAAAATCGCGTCAACAAAGCATCCAACAGGAGAGAACATGAGACAAGGAACAACAAAAAAAAAAAGAAGAAATTTGATAAAACCACAGGGTAAAGGAAAAGCTGCTATAGAAGTTGCTTCGTTAGTTCTCTTGGAAGATGGGCGGATAACTAAGTAAGTATTCCAGGACCAGCGCTAGCAAGGGTGCACCGCAACGTGGTTATATTTACAACGCCCTCCAACTTAAAGCGAATTTTCGAAAATGAGTTTGCACTTTCATTCGGTTCCTTGCTTCGCACACTTACGGAGCACGGAACGTGTATAGGAGGGGATAGTATATTTTGTTCCGTAAACCGCCCATCTACCTCGCGTTCGCATTTTTCTCAATGTGGTTTGTGGCTTTGGCATAGTGGAGCCCGTACCCAGCTCCACTATCGCCCATTCGTCGTCTCCCTGCTGATGGGGTTTGTCCCGCTTTTACGCTTTGCCAAATGGTTATGGGGTTATTTTTGTGCAGCCTTGAGAGTAATGTTCTGGTGCGGTTCAGACGTGAGATGGCGGATTGACAATGCTTTGCGTGGAATGACTAAAAGGATATATGTATACTGAAAAGGGGTGAAGATTCGTTTCCCCAATGAGATTGAGAATGTTTCGCGAAGTGAACAAATTTGCATTTTTCGGAGCAGATATAGAGAGAGATGATGGCTGGATGGCATTGAAAAATTGGATTGATGGAGGGCGAGCCTTTTGTTTTTGTTCATCGAGAATATTTTATGAGCTACGTGCTTCCGAGACGGTCCCTAAGTAGATTTCTGAGTTTATTTGAAGAGCACAGCACACTGGGTGAAAGTGTGATCCTATCTCTCCGTTTGAAACTTAGGAAAACTCCTACCTATGTGAAGGTATAGGAGGGACATCGCTGTTGCATAAATAACTCTCGCAAGTGAAAAGTGTTGTGAGCAATAGGTAAGCGAGAGGAGGGACTCTTATTTTTGGAAATACTTTGAAGATCTGTCTCGAAATAGATTTGATTGGGCAGGGAAGACTTAATAAAGATTGTCGGCTCATGCATGAGCTGCACTTGTAGTCAGCGGTCCCAGACTGAGGCCACTTTATTCGCTGCTTTTCGGTAGTGTTTCTTGGTCTTAGTCGGAGCTGGTGTGAAACAGGGCCTCAACCAACAAGTCTGCACTGTTTTGCCGAGCATTAGCCAAATGCTTTCAGTTGTGATTTAAATTCTGGTTAACGTTTCTACTTTTAACTTTGGTGAGGTCTTCCGTCTGAGTTGAAGTTCTGGGTTAGAATCAAAGTTTCAGCAGGCTGAGTTCCCGATTCCCTGCTATACCTTTAGGTATTCAACACAAACAAAACTAAATATTTAAGGAGGAGTAGATATTTCCGTCGAACCGATTTATGTCGAAACGATTTATGTAGAGGAGACCCTCCTTCAGAATCATTGCAAAGGCTGCAAGTTACGGGTAGGTTCCTGAGTCGTAGATGATTGAATACCCTGGGGTACACTCAGGTTTTCCATTTGAATGTTTTTTTTTTCCACTTTGCTACCTCTCTTGAACGTCTGACAAACATCCGAGGCTGCAACTGTCATGAAAGAGCTTCTTAATTAACCGTTTGGACTCAGCATAAATTTGTAGATCTATTTTATTTGTCCCGAAACGGAAAAAATCGCAGAAAGGAAATGTTTTCCGGGGAAAAGTTTCCAGGGATCGACCTTGTGACCTTTAACTTAGTTGATAGTATAACACAACAGCTCCTGTGTTGATACAAACATCTAGAAACCATCCTGAAGACAGAAGATTGTCTGTTGATGTGCTAGAAAGCTCGTCTAGGTATCGGTATATATATAGACTTCTTGTCAGAATTTACCCATTGCGGTTCATCTGAAGTTCGCCTCATTTGTGGCTATTTTCCCTGCTGGAATCTCAAAACCAAGAATTTTCACAGAGAGATCAACTTGTTCTAAGACAACTGCTGGTCGTTGTAATTAAAACAAAAGTACCTACATTTCGGTACAATTCCAGAAATTTTCTCGCGAATTGAAAATTCTTGCCGTGAAATGTGAACTCTAAAATCCACAAAATACAGTCGCCATCCACAAAACCACGAATAATAAATTCGTTTGCTTTTAAAACTAAAATTAAAATTGAGACTGAACCGCTGGTATATATGTTGTACGTGTACATGCGTCTCAAAAATGTTTTGAATAGTCCTTTAGTTGTTCTGAAAAAGGTCTTACTACAAAGTTTCCTTTTAAGCTTTATTATACAGCGATTGTCAAGACCAATTCCTCATTTGATTCCAAACTATAGTTATTGTTATAAGGTTGCCATATAGAAAAAGTCCTCTAGCTTAAAAAAAAAGTCTCAAATCTTAGTAAACAACTGCCTTGTGAACCTTGAAACCTAAACCTCCTCTCAGTCGAAGGAACATCACTTCACCGAAAGCAGTTGACTGCGCAATTGCCATTTTTTGACATTAAACTGCTCTGTCAACAGTTTCGACACATTTTCGTCAATTTTCACGCGTTTTGTATCTATTTATCTGTACGTCTGCCGTATGCTTCTGTACCTCCTCATGCCATGCAGAAGTAGACCCAACTCCACCATATGCGGTGCGAGTTCAACCAATTTCCCATTATCGATATCATTTCATTGCGGTGGCGTTTACAAGCGATTGCGAATCACCATCACAAACAAATAAACATGCAGTACCGTTATGCATCTGCTCAAAAACAGAAAACCCCCAACCAAGCCATAATAAACATTACTACCGTTCAATTTCCACCTTTGTGTAACATTGATGACATTTGTGACACTTGCAATCCCTTCGTTCTCATTAAAATCGATTTCCGCTCAATTAACCGATATCCTGATTTTGACAATCGACTTTATCAATAATTTCCCATTTTGCGATATCGTAGGCGGATATAATTCCAAATGGAAATTGCTCTTAAAAGCTATTTTGGCCCGATTTAAAATCCTATTTACCAAGTCCCAGCCGTACACAGATGTACAGTGCACACCGATAAATGCCAAACGAATTAATGTACATACGGTATTCTGTATCTGTTGATTTTTATACTTTTCGGGTGCAGACTGCCCAGAGCCAATGAGTCATTAAAACTGGTACCATGGAATTTCACCCTTCGACCAGTAGATTTTCGAAAATTTTGCTCACACCTACGAACGTGTCCCTGCTGGCTTGCACACAAAAAAGTAATTACCAAGCATTTTTGGCGTACACTGTGTGAATATGGGATTGAAGCGGACTTAAATAAATTTCACTAGACAAGTCGGATGCCCTTGACATTTGGTAGGGGAGTCCTTTTAGCAATCAATCGCATCCAAACAAACTGTCCTCAAAACAAAAAAGAATTAAAACATTTTTTCGTCGATTTCGTGACTAATGATTTGCGCCACAAAATTAATGAGAGATCATAACGTTATTAATTGGGGGAGTCTTTTGCAGCTTAACTTGAACCCGCACCCAAGGCGGAACGCGGAAGGCCCACTTCCATTGACGTGTATCGGCGTCATCATCATCATCATCAACATCATCATCGACTGACGACAATTGATGGTGTCTTATCAGTTCACGGCCCATTTGACTTCTATGAAAATTCTTAATTGCTGCCAATTTATTACTGTCGTAACACCACCTCGAAGGGAGAGGTATAGCGGGCATCCATCCTTGCGGCTGCTGTGGAAGACCACAAGTTTTGTGAGTGAATAATTGAATGCTGGGCAGAGGGACCTTTGTTGCTGAAAGACAATGTGAAGTCGATTCAGATTCCACTAGATACCATGACGATATAGTCAAGCTATGGCTGTCAGAAGTCCTATAGAGACCTGTTGAGACAAATGGTTATTTATTGTTTGCCAATAACATATTAGACCGGTAAGGTGAATCGGGGAAATGATGTTTGGTATTTTACGCGTTATTTTGGCTCATTTTCATTCGGATTCATTCTCATTAACGTTTTTTTTTTAGGTTATCAAATGCGTTTCTTTAGACTTAGTCTTGAAGTTTGACGAATTTCGCACGGCAGTTTTCGTCACGCCGGAGACTTTCTTCATGGATTTTTGACGATCTTCAGTTCGTATTATTTTTTCTTTTTGATTAAATTTGTAGCGCCACATTTTTGACTATATTCAGCTTGCTTTTGAAAACATATTCGATCACTTATTTAAAAAGCACCAATTTTCAGCACCTTTTTTGTACGTTTGCGATGACATTTTGACAAACTCCAATCGGAGCAATTTTCTCTCTATTGAGTTGCGTTTCCTTACGTCTTTATTTAGCATTTTTGTCGTCTTTTGAGCTTTTTAGGGAGTTTACGACTTATTTGTACCTATAGGGGTACCGAGAAGACAACGAAAGGTTTCGTGACAGTTTCCACTTGTCACCTATGATGATAGTTATGACATTTTAAGATCATCGATATAACCAACCTTACGACACAAGCTGTTCGCTCTACTGTTTGGAATGAGAAAACGAGACGACGCATTGCGCCGTACTTATAACAAATTTTAGTCTCGACTTTAAATTCACGAAAAATCAGAATTGCAAAATTTATAATAGAAAATATAGCTATTTTAAATTATATACTAAAATTCAAAGGAAAAACTAAAAATGCTTATTGGTAAAGCTCAATTGAAAGTATACCTATTTGGGCTTATTCTGCGAAATCTGTTATTCTGTTATGAATATTCTTCTATGAATCATAAAAGGTCTCGACCATAAAAGATCTTTTATAAATCGTATTCTGGGTTTCGAACTTTTATGGAACTCTGTTATATAACTACGAAAACTAAAATCTGTTACGAACTTTTCAAAACAAGCAGCTTTGTTTTTATTTTTTTTGTAAATAGTAAGTGGGCACCTGATAGAATTTTTCCAAAAAAAAACAACATAAAAATGCCGATTTTGGGATTTTATTAATAATTCTTAGTTCCAGCTAAAGCGATGGATGTTTTCGGCAATTATTCAATTATCATACTTTTTAACACATATTTATTACATTTGTCTCCATGTGTAAGCATTTCGTTGACAAAAAATTATAAAGACTTCTTATTTAATAAAAATCTTTTATAATAAGAATTCATGAAAGACTTTTCCGTTCCACACAGAATACGAATTCTAGAGCCCGCAAAAGATTTTTCGGCAGTTCGAACGCATAACAGAATAACAGAAGAAATTCATAAAAAGTTTTGTCGAATAGGTCTGGTTGGCTGTATTGTATAGAAATGAAAAATTCTAAGCACTAAAGTTGAAATAATAAATCAAAGTATGCTTAAGACTTCATGAAGAGAGATTTGGGATAGCCTTAAAACGACTAAAAACTCTTTTAAAAAAGTCAAAAAGCGCGACTAATATTATTCACGGAAAGTATAATAAAAACTATAAAATCGACAGAAATATCGCCGAAAAGTCCTCCAAAACTCTTCGTAATGCATGTGAAATCTGAATAAATAGCCAAAAATGAAGGCATTTAGAGCGAACAAAACTTAATCAAAAAACGCGAAAAGAACGCATACAAAATAAGGACCGAAAACCTATCGAAAAAGAACGTATAGAAAACTACTGTGCAAAGTCCCCCAAGCACCGCGACAAAGGGTTAAGAAACGTGCTGAAAATTTCATGCAAAACAACAAAAAGAAAGAAAAGAAACTCTCCGATGAAAAGCAAAAATTTATGACATCTCAAGAAATTCTTTCAAAATAACCTAAAAAAAAAAACTAAAAACGTATAAAAATGCTCGAAAAACCTTAGGATGAATAAGTCGTATACTTATAAACACACCACAATAAAAAACGCATAAAATACGTCAAAAATCGCGACTAAAATTATAAGAATCAGTTTGCGGAAAATATTTGTATGAAAAATTCATCAGAAACAGCACTAAAAATGTCTTAAACAACGCCAAAAGCTGGGTTTTAGTTAGTAGACCACATCAAAACCGTCAATAAATAAACTTTGATTATTTGTAAATCAACAATCCAAATCCAAATATATTTGCAATAAAAGAAAATACTTTCAAGTTGGATTGAAGCAGAAATATTAAAGGCTGATACTGTTTCCGTATTTTTTGCCATCGCGATTTTGAGCACATTTCATGCCATTTTTCGTCGCATTCTTCTTTTTGATGTTTCCCATATTTTTCGATGCGATGTTTCCATTCATTCTAAATTTATTTATTTTTTCAAATATTTTATTGTTGACCAAGTATAATTTTTGTGTACCTATGTCTTTTATGGGCTTTTTGGTCGTTACTTTTCAAAGGCAAATAACAAGAGTAGTACTCCATCTTCGTCTTTATAATTATGCTTTTGACATACCAAGCAAAAAACCGTCTTTTCCTCTAAAACCAACTCGATTTCGTTTGACGTTTCAATCAGCTGTGAGACACTAGTCGTTAAACTTCGGTGCAAACTAATTTGGTAACAAATTTTGATCGCATTAATTAACAAACAAAATAAATTTAGTGCATATTTCAAAACAATATTAGCCCATCAAATAATTGTGGAAAATGATTTTAATTTGTGAGTTGTGAAAATTGTTCGGTCAGCCAATTTGCTGGATATTGCAAAAGGTGTGTTTGTTCCAACAACCCAACGATTGGAAGTCGTTTTCGTGGAAACCGAGTACAAACGACTCGTTTTGAAAACTGAAATATGTATTGGAAAACTTTTGTTTTCGTAGAAGTTTTCGAGAGTTTTCGCGAAAACCCGGTTTGGACTTGGTGTGAAAAGCCTATTAAGCTTTTCACTTTGCGACAAATTTTAGTTCTTTTTTTTTCTGTGCGTTTCCTAACCGCTCTTATCCGTTTTGGGACATGTTTTCAAAGCCTTTTTTTTCGTTTTTAGCTCCGCATTACTAAACGCATTTTCCCATTTGTCGGGTATTTTAACTATATTCTTAGTCAATTCTTAGTCAATTCTTTGTCTATTAGTTTTTGCATTTTTCAAAGCTCATATACCAAAAGTCTCCACCGCCTGTCAAATTTGTTTCAGAATAAGAACCCTCACAATCCGTGTGGAAAACCACTTTTTCATCTTTATAGCTTTCTGTGCAACGGGGAATATTGAGAGCAGATGATTGACTGCATACTTATTAGCATAAAACTTTCCATAAGAAAACTACCGCCAATGCTGAAATGAATTTCCTCAATGGACTGCGACAAAGACTTTATGTGCGAATATACGAATACTCCCACTTTACGCGATACTTATTATCTTTACTAATTACATTATGTAGTTGGAGGTTGTAGTTATTTTTCTCCGTTTCTGCTTCCGGTGAAAATTTAACAAATTTCACATACCTACAGTTTGTTATGACATGTTCTCTTGAAGGTATCAGTACCGCTGCCTCTCCCTCTTGGCATGCCTTTGATAAAAGATTAAGACCTTTTCTCTTCTTCTACACGAACTTCTTCATTTTAAGCCAAATTGCTTTTGACATGAAATCAATGACAGTAAACATACTGCGAGAACAGGTTGCCAAACCCCTCCCCGCCTCACCCCACTTCGCCCAAAGCGGTGTAAACTTTGAAAGTTAAAGTTGGCTCCAACTCCTGCACTCACGCTGTGCTTTGAGGAAGACAAATTATAATTTCTGCACACAACAGACAGAGTTGAGGCCTATTTGCTGTGGCTTGGTTATGGTTATGGGGAGGTAGGCAAGTAAAAGAAATAAAAAAACTCCAAGTCAATCATCGAGGCGAATAGTTTCGAGAGCATATTTTCGTAAAGTTTTACAAAATTCTTGGTTAAGATTTTCGTTTAAACTTTGTCAAAGTTTAACTCTTTTCGACGAGTTGAAAAGATGAACGCTTTATAGAGGAAGGTGCGCAAAATGCTTCTTTGAGCGCGGAAAAAGTTTACTTAACGGAAGTTGTTATGCGCCCTTAGTTACGATTATGTAATTTGGTAGTCGTTAAAAGAAGAGTACCGAAATGTGTTTAAATGCTTGCGTTATATTTAAGGTGTGGGTTCGTGTCTGGCATGGGGAATGAGTTATAAAATGGGGGTCGGTAGGGGAAAAGTGATTGACATATTATTGTTACAAGAAGGATGGTAGATGGATTTAAGTTATCGTGTTGATTGGAGTTTTCTGGTGGCAGCTGGTTTGTACAAGTTTGTTGTTGTCGGTTGGAAATTCAAAAAAGGGAACGATTTTGATGTTTTTGAAGCATTCATTTTTCAGCACCCATATCGCCATTCTAAGGAAGTGGAGGACAGGCGAAATACTACACATTGGGTAGTCCATGCCTGTGCGGTCTTAAGCCCAAGTCAGTTTTAACACAAGTCTGAACACTCCGAAAAAACTGTGAAAAAACACATAAGTTCTAAACAAAGACACTGACAAATAACCTCTTTAAAGACTTCAAAGTAGTCAACGTCGCTGGCTAACTTTATTCGCTTTTACAAAATTATGATGCGATGGACAATCTCGAGGCTCTGCCAAAATTTGAAAAATCAGCTCCAAATTTGGTTTAAAACAAGCTTCGTATCACGTTACCTCTTCAACAGCTATTCTGTACGAAACTTGCTTGGGGTACAGCTTCTTAAGAGACCGATCAGGCAATCACCTTCTTGGATTTGCTGGTTATATTGACATTGTCAGGAAAACGCGGTGAGCGGGCAAGTTTAAAAACGGAAACCGCAAATATCAATCTGCCTTAAAATACGTATAGACCGAAGTAGAGCCTGTAATCGAGACGGGGGCTTCAACGAAAAAGGAAAAATGTTCCGTTGCCATGGGTAGATATCACTTCGAAGTAGGTAGGTAGTAGCTGACTTTGTCAACTTGGCCCCCAGTCAACTACCTTGCAGAGATGAAGTAATGTAAAGTACTTATGCCAATCTCTCTTTCTTGGGCTAAACAGAAATTCAGGTATTACTACCCTTTCTAGTTACACCAAGGAGATTATTGTGCAAGACCGTAAACATACCAGTTCGAAGAAGACAGCGTGGAGCACTAGGCACTACGCACGGCTGCTTAAAACTTATCAATTTGTTAACACACGTTTAGCTCAGAAAGATAGTCCATTTGGCAACTTCAAGTGACATCAATAGGGCGTAAGACTTTATGTTCCTCAAAATGGAAATATCTTCCCCATTAATGAGGCTATACCAATATAAATACTCGGCAAGACTGACTACAATTTTCCGAGGTTCCTTCCTAGGAATCTAAAGCAGGCTTTTAACCAAGTCAGCTACAAATCGTAAGTAGCACTTACAAGTTCGTTCATTTCTACTGTACTTTCAAGTTCGTTGATCCCATTTCCACCTATACCTCATTATCAACTAGCTACTTACAATTGCTCTTAACTCTTACAAAACTATTTCATTCAGCAACAGAAAATATGAAGGTACACGCATACCAAGTGTTTTAGTTTATGTTTCCAATTTCGAGCACGAGCAAACAATTTTCTTTAGAACTTTAACCAGCCATTTGATCTCTTGTATATAGAATAGGGAACCAATTAAAACCCCACAACACGTAGTTACATAAAAATTAGGACTCCGCTCATCGGTATACCGACAATTTGCGCAAACCGCAACCAACTATGTATGGCAGCAGCCCTCACTGTCACTCGGCGCAAAAGTGTCCCCTTGAGCGGAGTATCCTCTCGAAAGTTTTCCTAATTTAAAACTTTTCTCCCATCGACAAACAAAACTTTTCTGTTTAAACTTGTTTCGCTTTTCGTTTGTTGCTCATTTCGTTTAACAAAATTCAATTTAATTACCCAAACAAGGACATTGGTGTATCGTTTTGACAGACCAACAAAAAGGAGAAACCCCCAAAGAAAAACAGACAAAGAAACGACAATTAGCCAGAAAAAAAAAAAATAAGTAAACCAAGTCGTCCTATCAATTGCAGGATAAAAAACTTACTATATATAGATACCTACCCCCTCATCCTGTCGACACAACAAGAATCATTCCATATCTCGGCCGACGCAGTCTACATCTATTCACTCCAAGGACTAACTTTAAACCGAATTAAAACTAAGAAGTTAATCAAGAATACCGAGCAGTTGTGCAGAGTGCGCAAACAGAAGGATAAAAAGAAGAATACAAGCAAACAGACTATCTAATAAAAATAACATCCTTGCATTGAGTAAATCAGCCACCATTGACCCAAACCCAGCGCATGAACAAGAATAAAGTTGCAAAGTGAAACTCGTGGCAAAGTCTAGAGACGAGGCGACAACATAAGCTTAAGCTAAAAGCAAATAACACTGGCGTGAGCTACAACAAAATATCCTTACAACTTTTTCGGGCTTAACTTACAACATCATGTGTATCCGTTTATCCATTTGCTTGGGTTTCTTTTTTTTTTTTCCTTTTTATTTTTTTTAGGAAGGAGGCTGCGCGCCAAAACTGCAAACTCCTCTGAAAGTGCAGTGAAAAACTTTCTGCAGGTTCTTAAGAATATGGCAAAAGGGACGAAATGCAGCGCATTAAAGGAATGAACCTACTCACCTAGGATACTTGACATTACACCCGACTTGTCACGAGAATACTCGTACTCCGGCGGAGTACTCTTAGCTCGTACACTGGCAAAGTTCCCACACGATTCCTATCTAGACTGAGGGAAAACAAGAAAAGAAAGCTATGCACGGAGTCTTGTTGTTTTCTGGATATTTTTTTTCCTTTTTTTTTATTCCTCAAAGCGATAAAAGGAAATGAACACGAATGTCCTTAATGAATGTTTCATGAACTCGCCTTTTAGTGGAATCTAATACACCGCAGCGTGAGTGTGAGCTGTGAGCGCTGCTTGTGTGTGACTTGGCGTGGAGTAATACCTAAGACGCCTTCTGGTCATTCGGTAGGTATACTTATACTGTATACTGTATACTGTATACATGACGACGACGCACGGCGAGAAGGATATAAGAACAAGGAAAACTTTTCCCTCATGAACTCACTCGTCTCTCTCTCCTGCCGTTGTTTACTGTTTTGAACTCGCTCTTGTTGGCCACAGGGATACCCCCGGCCGTCGCAATTAATCGAGAGATAACGACTGATTAAGGACAATATCATTATTTAGCTAATTTAATCTGCCAGGACGACGACGACGACGACACGGTGCCGGCAATATTTCTGATTTATCTCTCGGATTATGGATTGTTAATTGACAGGGATTGGGGTGGATGTCACAAGTAGTGTACGCTTGTGACAAATTAACAAGCTGGCGCACTGCATAACAACAGATTTCGGGAACCTGTTCGCTGCCGATGCTGATGAGAATATTGTGGGGCTGCCTGCTCAATCAGTTAAGTGGCCACAGTCTAATTATGACGTAAATCGATGGAGAAACGGTGTCGAAGCCTAACAATAGTGCGGGTCAGGCAATTAGTTAGATTCAAGTGGCTTTGTCGAGTGGCGTGGTGTGAGGCATGATAATGATGGCGATTTAGCTAGGGCTCTATAGGTTGAGTATTGTGCACGAAATGTTTCATGCATTTCGGGTATAGGTGCAGGGATGTGACAATTACCTTATCTGTTTCTGAAGTGTGGGCGAAATTCATGCATAGCCTTTACGCGCCTTCGATTGACTACGAAAAGCCTGTCAATTTGAAATCACATGGCCGCCATTGGCTACCGGTACCCTAGACCTATAGCTTCTCACAATTATTCGACTAATTTGAGAAGCTTTTCCAGAGTCAGTTGCACGAACGCGTAATCAAGGTGATTAAAGGTTTACTCGCACTTCACATGCACGTGAGCTTGAACTATACCAATTAAGGGCTCCACTGCGCCAAAAGTGACCTTTTTTAGCGACCAAAAAGTTGGGAATATATAAGGGAACCCCACGTACCCAGTGGTGCTAAGTTCCATTAAATAGCTCTCCTGTTTGAATTTCGTCACTATAGTTGCTTTGACGTCATTGGTTCAGTCCTTCCTAGATAATGCTAAGCACCACTTCTCAATCTAAAAAGAAGTTAACAAGTTCTAAAACCAAAACCATAAGGAGGCTGAATATCATACCAGTTTAGACCGGGCCACATTAGCCATGTAGTCTCAAAGACGATATATTGAATTATAAATAGATTTAGCAAAGCTTATCTCTGAAGTGTTCAAGCTCCAGGTCTTAAAACCCCAGTCGTGTATCAAAAAACCCTTATTGCTAATTCTAACAAAACAAGTCTCCAAATTATTCGGCTGTCTAACGAAAATCAGGGCTCTGTAAAAACACGGTTTAATTGATAAGTAACTTTGGTGGGCCGCTAATTTTTTTTATTTAGTATTTTATTTACTTATGCAAACAACCATATAACTACAAAAGATTACAATTAAATATCTATAAAGTGTAAATGTGATCAAGTGAAATTATTTTAAACAAATTGATTACGAAAATAAGTTACAAAGTGTTTTGATTTGAAAATGCAACTGAAAGAAAAAAATAAAAATAAAATAAAAATGATAAAAATAAATAATAATGATAGAATGTAAAAATGAAGGGAAAATCTCGCATTTAAATTTTAGACACTGTTATTTCAGGTCATAATTAAAGTTTCCACCATTCAAGCTAGCTTTTTTTTTAAATCTATTTATATAGATTAAAAAATCACAGGTCCTAATAAACCCCCTTGTGTTACTAGAGCAAAACCATCGCTGATTTACAGCACTGCCGTATGGCGGTTAGAAGGAGATGGTTTAGTTAGCCTTTTTACGAGTACGCACTGATTCTTCCACCGAACCTGTGAGATAAAGCCTGTAAAGTTCCACCTAAGAACTTAAATAAAGGTTTCAAATCAGAAATATATCAGCCGGTGCTATAACCTTGTTTTGAAACCAATCGCAAATAGGTCAAAAAAAACGACAAAGAGGTCACAGAAGGTAGTCAAGAGTTCCCATAAGTAGTTTTACCCGTTTTGGTTTCTCGGCTCCGTAATAAACCAACAAGAAGCTTCCACCGATGGTATCACCAATATGTATTGGAATGAAACAAAAACTAGAAAGCCTATATCCTTAGACAAATTCTGATAAAACAAAGAGGACGCATGAATATTTGTGGTCTTCAAAAGGCATTTTTTAATTCAGAGATTATTAAGTGTTTCAGTGGATACTAGTTATTATATGTACTCAAAATATTGTGATGATTTCGTCAGATTTTTCGCAAGTGGGGCAAAATAAGATAATATATAGAAAAAACAGTGTCATACTTATGTGAAACTGAGCGTAAAGAGTTAGAGCCTAATTTAAAGCCCGGAGGAAGAAAACAAGTATGTACTCAACGACGAGCATATCGGATTTGGTTCCGTGGAAAAAGTTTTTAAATTAAATATACCTCATGGTGAAAAAATGTCTATGATTGCTATGTCCACAGGATAAAGAGTTAGTAGTATATAAGTAATTGCGGTCAATTCACTAAAAATAAAATACCAGGTACTATTTACAAATTAAATTGTAAAAAATCAATATAAATAGTTTTGTTCAACTGAAAAAAAAAAAACTTTTGTAATGACAAATGAAATTTAAGTTTTATCATTTTAAACGATATTTTGTTAAACGGATAAAACATTCACTACAGCACTTCTTCTTAGAATAAAAAAACACATTTTCAGTTAAAAAAGTCAATATTGTATCAATAGAACAATTTTATTGTTGAATTAACAAAGTTTTATTTGGATCCATAGAAACAGAACCAAACTGAAATGACAAAAATGTTTGTAGATATGACATAAATTCTGTTAAATTGATAACACATGTTTCAAATCAATAAAAAAAAAAACATTTTAAACATTGTTATCCTTTGAATCATTGAATGCAATGCAATGCTATTGTTGGTGTCATTTATTATTTGACAAGAGAAGTAAATAGTTTACAAGAGCGCATAAAAATATTCGCATAAAAGTACCCTAAGTAAATTCAACACTTCAAAAGTTAATATATCCTTTTACGGTTGAGGAGAGGAAAAATAGAAAACATTTGAACGACCTCTTGGCTATGAATTGGTTAGAATTGCAATTTGGTAATTTTTAAAGTTAATTTACTTAACAATTAAAGATACAATTTGACGTCAACGCTCTGTTCTTCAAATATATGCTGCAAAATTCAACAGGATCATCAAAATGCTTCAACCGAAACTAAAAGACGCAATATTGAATGAGATGACTACATCTACGCCGATGTCGGTGTTTAAAGTAACACCCTTTGATACTCGTATTTTGAATTAAGTTTTCCAGTAAAAATAATTTTGTTAATTTAACAAAAATAGAAGGGTCAAATTGATACATTTTTGCGCAAAAGCGAACAGCGTTTTGGTAAATCTAACAAAATATTTACATATTTAGGCTTAGGTAGGTGAGGTTACCATGATTGCATACCCAGTTTTTGCTTAAAAACAACGGTACCTACTTTTGAAATATCGGTCCGAAACGGTCGAGAACGGTCCATAGTCCATACAATTGTAGCCAAAATTTATTTCTAAGGTAATGTGGTCATTTATAACTTAATAGCAAACTCAGTTTTGGATATTTTTGGAAATAGTCAAATTTTTAAAATTTAGTTCTTTTCAGTTTTACCTGAAAACGTTAATAACGATTTTGACCAAAATGCAAACTTGGAGCCAAATTCATTTTTTCAAAATTTATGTGTCCCTTATTTTCAATTTGAATCACCGAAAACGCTTATTTTAAAAACTGCTCAAATCCCAAAAACCCCATGAATGCCCCATAGCTACGCAAAACTTATTTCTAGCAAATACAACGCACTTTTTCTTTTTTCAACAATATTGAATAGGCATGCATCTTAAAATAATGCCAACCATTTCGGGCTTACCCAATCAGAAAATAAAACTTCATTTGCACCCCAAACACGAGGATCGGGATATTCAATTTATAACTCCTTATGCAAATTTACAAATGCTTGATTGAAGATAGCGGTCTATCACGGGCAATACTTTCAATTCAAACAAAAGCTTTGAGGCGGGATAAAACTTATCAGAATTTGGCAATCTGATAGAAACAATTTGTTTTACGTATATTGACATATTGACATATACCAAGGCTTTATTTTCAGTGTTGCTTCCATTGGCTCGAATGGAAGACTTTCAGTGCACCACTCGTTGTCATAGTTGTAAGACTTCACTCTGTATAATATTCGTCGCTATACAAGTTCAAATATTGACCACAAGGCACAACTGTTTGACTAACATTTCAAAATCTTCAACAGACGAACGAGCTTCAAAAGAAGTCCATTAATAGTATGTCAAGGATACTGATGTTGATGTGTAATTGCAGTTGGCGCAGCTGCGAAAATCTCTAGTTTTTGTGTACCTAGGTACTGCGCAGTCTTTGCTACGTTTGCTGATCAAGATATTTCAACCTTTGGATGCATACCTCTCTCGTTGCTACGTTTCGCTAAAACCATATGTCCTCCACATAAATATCTTTGATTTCTTTCCGAAAATAGTCCTCTATCACGCGTTTGATGAGTAACTCACCTCATTTCTAATTAAGCCAGTAGCAGCCACCAAGGCTTGAAATCTGGTTCAAGCAGAATCGTCTTGTCCTTGTTATTCATTAAGCATAGGTACTCCCCGAGTAACAATCACAAGCTCAATCCGTCGCTGCCTACTCCATGGCCAAGTCTGGTTGTTATTGTCCTCCGATGGATCAAACATGCTTCTAAAAGGTAAGCAACATGTTTTTGGAAATAAATTCCTAGAAAATTTCGGTTGGCGGAGTAGTACACCATCAATTCGAATTATTTCCGTCACTCGCATTTAAGAAACACGCTGGCAGCCGGATAAGTCGTAATAAGTTCTATTTGCAGGCTGGCGATACTTTTGAAGAACGCTAACTTCGTTTGGCCAATTATCTGCCCATAGCCATGCCCTAACCATCTGCTCTTCAGCTCAATCGTCGCCGTCTCTCAGCAGAGCATACAAATAAAATTTAAAATCATCGCCATCCTCTCATTCAAACATACATATATGCAAATCCTCGAACGTGACAATTTCCAAAAATAGACACACCTACCGCACTGCTCATCGGCGCAACATCAGCCCATCAGAGAGCTCGTCCCTTTGCCCCGATGATTGACTGGAACCAGGGGCTGAAGCAGCATCACTCCAGAGGCACCGCATGTGAGCAAGCAATTTCCTGTTTTATTCATCTGCTCCATTCCGCTTGGTTCTTGATTTTGCATCTAATATTTGTGAAATGGGGAATGTCCATATATGACCATGACGATGTCTGGGATCGATGCCAAATCGTTTTATTTGTATTCCAATTGGTTTGGAGGAACAGACGACCGTTGACAGAAATTCCATTGCCGGAGTTGGCCGGCCCTCACTGCTCGCTCCATTCAAGTGAACTCTCCAGAGCCGTATCTAGATGAGGCCGGACTTGAAGTCTATCATCAGAAGGCATATACATATTTATAACAATATCCGTTCGGATTTTGATGAGTGCTGTACAAAGGGGGTACTCCATTTCTTCCTTGTTGGCCTCCTTTGATCGCACGTGTTTGGCAGGGAATTGAGTTTTTGAATTGCCAGAGATTTTCTGTAAACGATAGGCTCGTCGCATCGAGCAAGGGGGCGCTTTATATAGGGTTGCGTTGCACAAACCGCACCCGAAACTGCAACCTCAGATAAGGATAATGATATGACATGTGCGGTTTGTTTTTCGTAGTTGTTTTCGCCAAAAACCAAATGCTGCAGTGTCCCTGTGTTGACATCGTTCGGAGAGTTTGTTTTGTTCTGGGAATTTTAATTGTACTTCATGTTGCATGGTGTATACGTAGGTACTTTTGGCAACCATTGCCAATTATTTTATTGGACATCCTATTGGTATGGGCTGGCTATTGGTTGTTTGTGGTATTAAGCAGGTATGATCATACGTAATTTTAGTCGATGAGGCAGTTGGGGACTGAATAAATGACAAAAAAAGGCTTTCAAAATCCTATGGACAAATGTTACGAAATCCTCTTCACTCCGCGAAGCTTTAAAAAGGTTTTACATATGCTAAGTCTTTGGTTGGAAAAGTAGATGGTTAGATTCCTAAGACTTCTGTGATCTGGAATCTTATTTGTATTGGTCGAACCAGGTGTTCTTGAGCTTAAACTGAAGTGACAGCTCATCAGAGTCTGTCAGTCTGGTTATGAATGATCATTTTGTACGTCTTTCAAGGGTAACTCTGATAAGAGTTGAAGTACAGATCTAGCATCTATCTGTCCTAGATATAGGTCGCTAGCGAAGCTCTATGATTCGCTTTTCCATACAAAAAGAATTGCTAATGTGGCTTTATACTCCAGGAATAGACGGTTGGTTAAAATTGATACTTCAACATCCTGGATTTACATTGCATAAATAGACAGTTATGTAAGTTCAGCATCCTGTATAGCTGGGGACAGAAACTAATATTAAACACGCAGCGTCTTCGCCATTATCGAACATGCGGGAAAATCAGATATACACTGGAGAGAACAACTCTTCCGCACAGAAAACAAAATCGACTTTGAAGCAGGCTTCAACTATTAGATTTAGATTAATTTGGGGGAGGTGGAATAAAGTTGCCCTATCACTGCGGCCACAAGTGGGCCTATTGTGATTACCTCCATTTAGATGAATACCAGTAGATCTTTGAGTATGGGCTGTCTGATAGGTCCTCTGGCTCAAGGTAAGGTTTTCCTAGATGGTGTTGACGTAGTAGCTTCAACTATGAAATACTGAGAAGGAAGGCTCAAAAAGTCCTTATAGAGATGGCGCAAGGTTTTTCTTAAAAATTGTCAATCTTGGCATAAGCTTCTACCTTCCAAGGTGCTGTAGTGTCTTTCAAATCAAGTCGACAGCCAAGTGCCAAGTTTATTGTTATAACCATCTATAGCCAAGGTTAGATTAGGATGAAGTGGCTGTTTGGCAACAGTGGTCTTTGTCATTTAGGTCTGTATTTCTGAGATTTTTCAGGTAGTTGCTGTAAAAATTACAAAATGAGCTCCGAGTGCTTTGCAAAAGTCTGGGCAATAACTGAGAAATTCTCCAATCCTCCTCTTTGTCTATATAATAAATTGTACAAAAATCATTCAAAACTACACCAAGCCTTGTTGCATTCTCGCTTTTAGGAGAGTTTTCAGTGGAGGCACCTAGTGTAGCTCAGTCTGTCGGGAGAGATCAAAATCCTAGAAAAGCTGCTATGATCCTCCCAACATTCAGAATATACACTAGTCGGCATAAGTATTTTGACAAAATAAAAATAGTGAATTTTTGCGTTTAACTTTTGAACGGCTTTGTAGAATTCCTTCTAATTTTTTCCTTATTATATATAACTAATTCAGACTTAAAAATAAAAAAAACAAGATTTTTTCATAGCGACGTAAAAAGATATAAATTAATTTGTCATTTCACGTGTTGGCATAAGTATTTTGACAAGAATATAAAATTAAGAAAACATTTTTTAAACTTAACAAAAGTAATGAAATGAAGACTAAGCTAGTAAAATTTATATCCTCCTTTGGCTTCAATAACTTTTTGAAGGCGCCTTGGTACCGAATCCTCCAAATTTTGGAGGATCTCTGGAGATATCTCTTCCCAAAGAGAAGTGATCTCAGAAATTGTCTCCTCCCTTGTTTTATTTAACGAAACTGTTCTTTTGCGTTTCAAAAGAGACCAGACGTTTTCTTTAATATTTAAAGCCGGACTTTGATGGCCACCTCAAAGTGTTACCCAACATTTTTTAAAAATGTTGAAATCTTTCGCGCTTTGTGGCACGGGGCGTTATCCTGTTGCAGGATAAATGATTCCCCAATAAGCCTTTCTCCAGAAGTAAAGGCATTATCATTTAGGATCATGAAATATTGGTTTTGGTTCATCGAGCCGGTGATAGAAACCAAGTCAACCAGTCCATTATAAGCCACACATCCCCATGGCCCACTTTTTGACAAACGGGTCGTTTCTTTTGCCCAACTACCTTTGCCAATCTTACAAAAAATTTGTTTTTTGAAGAGTTATACTCAAAGGATCTTTCATCTGTCAATAAAACGCTTCTCCAAAACTCCTTTGGCTTGTGCAAATGTTCCTTTGCGAAGGCCAGTCTTTAAAGCTTTTTTGCCATCGATATAATATATGGCACTTCTTAGCTTTAATTGTCTTAAAATCTCCTTTCTTCAAACGTCGTCGGACAGTGCGCTCACTGATTGGGTTCTTGGCCGTCAAATTCCATTGATCTGCAGCAGATTGAGGCTTCAGAAAAATGTTTTTCTCAAATTCCCGTAGAAGGCCTCGGTCTTGAGCGGGCGTTGTTTTGCGCTTAGCTCCTAATCTCGCTAAGTTCTTATGTCGTCATGTTTTTTAAACTTATTAATTTGATAGTGCAGAGTTTTACGCGACACATTAAACTCTTTTGCAATGTATTTTACTGCCGTTCCAGCGTTAAACTTTGCTACCATCGAAGATCTGGTAACGAAACTCAACTCTGTCTTTTTACCTATGGTTTATAACACCTATTAATCAACATGTGTTTTTTTATCAGCGTTTATAATCAATTAAAGTTAAATACAAAAGTTGTTTGGCTTTAACGTGCTCAAAAGTGCGAACATATTTACTCAAAGGTTCCGTCAAAATACTTATGCCGCGCAAAAATTGTATGTCTCCATTAATTCTTATCATCAGAAAGAGAATGGAAAAGGTAAACGGTACAAAATTTGGCATGCATAGAGCTAAAAATAGATTCTTTCTTTTGCGCATCATTTTCGCCCCGTTATTTATCGATACTAAGCTAAGCTTCATTCAAAAGCCAGAAAATGGTTTCGTCAAAATACTTATGCCGACTAGTGTAAATGTGGCCTTCAGATGAACTATCGCAAAAAGTTTCCTCGGGCATTAATAGTTAGACCTTGTAGATTAGGCAGGAGCATTCTATACTGTCCCATATGTTAGACCAACTTCACCTGGTACGACTGTATGAAAAGGAAGGCACAAATGGACACATCTAAGCTATAAGGTGAAAGTTAGTCTCATCTGACCAATTCTAGATGTAAAAATTATCAAAAACTCAACATATTCGAGGGCATTGATGATATAAATGAAAGGTAAAAGCTGAGCTTGATCAACAGCAACATTTATTTCTGAGCACGGAAAGAATTGAAAATCACCAATTGCAACATTTTGAGTTGTAATTCACGAATCGTATATTTTTCGCAAATCACAAAGATTTTTTCTTGAATTGATATAAAAATTTGTAATATGTCAGTGAAAACGGCGAAAAATATCAAATGTTGTTTGTTGCATTTTGCGATTAAAAGTATTAATTCGAGCTTCTTTAATTTGTAGTGATTTGCGAGATTGTTTGGAGCAATTTACAACTTCAATAGGCAAATTTCGTAAACACCACTTTGCTATCTCAAATTGCGAAAAATATTTGGTGATTTACCACCACTCAATGATGAATCAATAAAATCTTATAATAATTTACCACATTTAAATCGAGAACGTAAATTGACGTAGAGAAGTCGTAAATTGCAAAATATTTTTTGTAATTTCCATTGAAACTAACTACATAACGTGTGAAATTTTTGTATGCACAGGTAGTCGACAGTAACGATAT
This sequence comes from Cheilosia vernalis, assembly GCA_949126925.1. Lineage (NCBI taxonomy): Eukaryota > Metazoa > Arthropoda > Insecta > Diptera > Syrphidae > Cheilosia > Cheilosia vernalis. The sequence continues at coordinate 60,974,409 of OX421360.1, read as the reverse complement.
AGTCCATGGGTCGAAATCCTTTCTTTATATGGATCAATATACTATACATACATAATATGTTTGTGGTGTTGCTGCTTGCTGGACAGCTGCAATCATAGGCAGCGACAGCGAAAGACAGTCGGTATTTAATCTTTGCTTAAGGCAGTCGTTTTTTAAGTATAACTAGTTCTTAGTGATAGTGAGTGTACTAACCATTATAAAGCATTCTGGAATATATATCATGTAAGTACCTATTTAATAATGGAAAAAAATTAAACTAAAGTAGGTATATAAATCTGTATTTTTATTTTTTTCGGAATGAAGATATGTCTCGCTATTAGAAAAGAAGTAAATTGGTATGGATATTAAAGTGTGCAGTCGAAAAGGTTTTTTAAGGTTCGTATCAATACAAGTTCTTCTAAACAATTTGCGTGTATTAACAATTTCAGCATAGACAGAAAAACCACCCCAGATAAATCCCGTTGTCTCCGGACGATATGGCGTCATATGATTCTCAAGGATATCAAGAGGAAACAAAAATATAAAATACGACTATGAATTCTGATTGTAAATCACAAGATATAAGTTGTAAATTGAAAATAAAGTTTTCTAATTTCACGATAAAACGTTTTTAATTTAAGACGGTGATGCCTCAAATCACTACTCAAGAATCGTAAATTGCAAAATATGAATTGCAAATTGCAAAATATGAATTGCAAATTGATAAAAAGAAGTTGTAATTTACGATTAAGAATTTGTAAATTGCAACTACAGAAGTAGCAAATCAGCACTATTGAGTTGCAATTCAAGACTAAATGGTTGCAATTCGGTAAGGGATGAAATCAAATTTACCACAGAGAAGTGGTAAATTGCGAAATGTTTTTGCAATTCACAACCATAGTAATATCAAATTTAGAACTACTTGTTTAAAATTGCGATCGGTTATGGCAATATGTATTCCTCGTTTGGTCATTATTTACAATAAGAAGTGTTGATTCACGATTTTTGGGGGTCAATATCTTCACTTCTTACAATTTCTAAAATTGCGAATAAGAAGTCGTGAATCAGTAAATCCTGAGCTAAGCTCTAAAACTAGACAAACTTTTCGTGATTCTGCGCTCATTTTTCTTGATTTGATCTTAAAATTTTTTCCGTGAGGCTTCCTCTACAGCTGCCGTGCTTCAACGGTTCGCCTTTCTCGGAAAGACTTACCAAAGCAATCACTTGCTCAATGGTTTTGGTAAAATGAACATCTCTTAGCACCGAACAGAAGAAAATATATCATCGAAGGCATTTTCACTTATACGCAAGTGGTTTGGCAAGACTGGAGAATCTTGAACCACTTAGATCCATTGTGATATCCTTGGGGCTTATGAGTCCCCATGCTATAGAAACGGTGCCATGAAACAACGCCAATTGAAATAAGGTCAACCTTTAAAAATTGGCCTTATTTCGCTATGCAAAAGTGTAATAAAGCCAACTTTCAACGTTTGGTCTTATTTCACTGCAAAAAAGTGCAATAATGCCAAATTGGTGTTATTGCGCTTTCAAACTATGAAATGCCAACTGTAAACCCAAGCTGCCCCCCTGCTTGGGTTTACTGTTGGTTTTATTACTCAAATTTTGTTGGCGTTATTGCCAATTTTTAGAAGTTGCTCTTATTTCACTTGGCCTTTTTTCACGGCACCTATAGAAGCCTATGAAACCGTGAAGATTGGCAATCCATTCCGAGGGTCTTGCAAAATTTAAGCCGACCAATTTTAGGCCTGCAGGAAAGTTAAAGTATTTTTCAATTTTCCAAAAATTATATTTCTGATATAGGTAGGTATATATGGCAGAGTACTGGGCTGTGGCAAAGGAAGTTTTGACTTGATTTGAAAGGCACCCAGGCCAACAATTATAATCCTTATTTTCACTATAGTCCCGGATGTTGATTGTATCACATGAGTCTTCAATCTCCTTGAACTCTAAGTCTGCTCCTTCTCCGCAGCGTTTTGCTCTGCCACCTGTTATATACACGCAGTCATTAGCATAATCGACCTGTTTTTGATCTGCGTGCAGCTCCTATAGGTAGAACCAACCCAAGACTACTACTATACATTGGCCCTTAGTAATAAACATTTCTCGACTTTAAATTTACGGAAGCTCACAATTGCGAAATTTGTATGGAAAATATAGCCACTGAAAACTACTTAAATTTAGAGTCAAAACTAAAAATGTTTATTGCTAAAGCCCATTGTCAACCCTCTTTTGCTGAATTGATAGTCTATGGGGCGTCTTTAGAAACATCTGTGATTATATCACGGTGCGGACAGATTGCGTTATAATCTTTGAGGCTTAAGTTAAAGACCCTATATTGATCCTAAGACTCTGGCTTGAGGCCTATTTTATCAAGCACGAAGTTTCTGTCGATAAATGTACCCAATTTGAAAGGATTGAACAGCTATAGAGCCTCTGTTCAGCTATAGAGCCTCTATTCAATTCTTTGAAATTTGTGGCAAGTTGCCGCAACAGGATCTCACAACCTTTCGTTTTGAGTGGATACCAATTTTTTTGGGATAAATATCCACAAATTCACTTACCAAATTGTCAAACCCTCTACAATCAGACATATCCTATACACACAGTCCTGCGATTGACTACCTCCTTCATCTATGATTCACAATCTTCAAATACCATAAACCAGTTCAAATAACCTTTTATCACATCATTCCCTAAAACTTATCTCCGCAGGAAAACACAAAACGAATCCCAAAGTTCGGCTGTTGTAAAAGTGAAATATATACGTTTATCACCCAAGACCCAACCCTTCTTTCAAACGAACCCAACCATTACTTCTGGTCTGTGTCTGTCTTTTACAAGGCGCTTAAAAAAGTGTCGTCCTAGCGATAAAATAAACTATCAAGCAATGCTCTCTCCAAATCAACCGACGACCCTTGTGCCCGACAATAAAACAGGATGCACGCTCAACTTCAATGAAGAAAAACTCAATTGACAACTTTACCCAAAAGGAAGTTTGGCCCATTCAGCAGAGCATATTTTCCATGGGACAAAAGGAAAGGACCCTAAAAATAAAAACGAGAATGTTCCTTCATTTGCAGATTTCCTGTCAAACATAAAGTCACACAAATTTCATAACAATAACCGATATCACCGTCGTCGCTGGGAAATAGTTTTCTTATACCAATTCCTATATGGCCATGGCCATACACACATAGGTACAGAAAGGACGAAAAGCGAAGAAAACCAAATTGTTCATAAATTCATTTATCCCATTCCGCACCAGTGACATTTTTATTCACAGCAATTTTTCCCCTGAAATAATTTGTTTTCCGTTATGTTTCTTTGTCCTTTGCCCGAGCTTCCGCTCTTTTTGCAAGACGATTAGAGGACTTTTGCTCGCAGACAAGGAGGACTAACTTAAATAACCCAGTAGCAGCAGACAGTCGTTGCTCATTTTTTCCTACCTCTAAAGTCTAAACTCGGTTTCGTTCTATTTAAAAATGGTGGATGACAGTGGGGGCCTGGGGGCTATAATATGTGACTATACTGTTACCAATTTCCTGCGAATTTATCCTGTGCATGTTCGGTAGTTGTGTCTTGTGTATGTCCATGGGCATTAAATAAAAAGCGCAAAGTCATTCTTTATCTAAGGATGGTAGTTTTTGTCTTCTCCTGTTTGGTCCTTTGTTTCTTGTGGTGCCTGGCAGTGCAGTGGGAAATTTGCTTAAGTGTGTTTGCACAGTCGCGACAATGAGAGGAAAAAAAACCAAAACTGAGCGACAACTTGTCTGCACATAACGTTGGATGTGGTACATTCTCCGTCTAAACAGAAACACGCAGTGCGAACGAAAAACAGCAACAGAAGCATCCTGATTTATTAGATTCATAAAGCATCGCTAAATTGATTCAATTGTGCAGAAGAAAGCGCTCATATCATCTCCAGCATATCCTGACAGAGTGCCTTCGCGTTTGATAAGGACCTTCAGAAATATTGTCCTCACGGTGGTGTTTTTCTTTTTCTTGTTGTCTACTTAACGCGATATTTCTTCACTCAGACGCATTCCTTATACAGATACCTGCGTATGGGGTTTGCTGCGTGGGGAGCTATGCAAATTGGATCAGATAAAATAGGCAGAATGAAAGAAAAAATTTTAATTCCAAGGAAGCCGAAGGAATAATCCGGGGATAACATTTTCGCTTGTGAAAATGAACGATTTCAAGGATTTGCTCTCATCTCACTCGCATCCAGTGTGTAAGATGATAAAAAAAACAAAACATGTTTGTATATGTTGGCTACATGTTCAGGCATTTCATCTGCCAAATAAAGGATACGTTACGCAAAATGCCTCCGAGTGTAAGACTGCGAACTTCGTTTGGATTTCATTGCGAGCGCTGTTTTCACACTTTGAAGGAATCAGATTACTTTTGAAGTGTTGAGCGTTTTTGGTTTTGCCGCGGGCTTAAACTAATCCCGTTGCCTAGGGTGAATAACTTTGTAAGTCAGTATCTCCTCGTTTTAGGCGAATAAGGATTTCCTTATTCGAATTGTGCTCCTTTTATCGCTGGGAAATTTGCACAAGTGATGATTAATGCTGCTAGAGTCGTATCGAAAGAGATACATTACTATGTATTGGTTCACACTGCTGGGCAATTAAATAGTAATGAAGAGCCGAATGTCGGTATCTAGAAGACGGCTCTATCCGTTCCCACTTGCCGGTGCCGTCCACGGTCCACCCCATCTCCCAGCCATATCAAAGTCCAAATATTATTCCCATTAATTCCCATAAAGACACCTCATTGCCGGCCAAATTGTCACCATCAATAGCCGCGTCCGGCTATAAGAATAAAAAAGAAAAATTGCTACTGCTGCGGAACACACGCAAACAGCTACGGTCAGCATCCACCCCCCGTGCAGTCAAAGTGAATTACAATCCCCTAACGCCCTATAAAATTAATAACAATAAAACCTAATTAGCTTCTTCGATGTTGTACATTTATCCTTGGCCACATATAGCTTCAGCTTCTCCAGTCAGCACCAGAAGCCAGTCAGCAACATCACTCAGCTCGACAAAGGACACCCAGAGCGGTGTACACGCACCCACAGAGAACGTATGCCCAATTCTGTTGGTCCGAAATATTCAATATAACGATAATCATTCAATAGACCCACAACGGAACATAAAACGCACACACATTCGTATATAAAACGCAAAAAAAAGCCCCCTTTTCTATCCAGCGTCCGACGGATGTCAGAATGGATCGAGAATTTGTTATGTAGTCGTTGGCGTTTGCTGGAGGGGTGCCCTGGAGTTAGACGCAATGTCCTACCTACACATTCACATTCACATTCACGCATGTATCCATGTGACGGTGATGAGTGGGCGAACAGACGGAGGCTGACCTGAGGCAAAACGACCAGCTAAACGGAGGACCAGTCCAAAGGCCAGCGAAAGAACCCAAACTCCTATAGGTATACCTATACCGTACGATGGCCAGGACTTGATGGCATGTTTGGTGAAAACGTTAACTCAGCGAATTCTGTGCTGATGGCTTCGTCTTATACTGTGTAGTGTATGCCCGGGTGGTAATTTAGTGATGGAAGGCTAACATAAACATAAACGTACACACATTAGGGCTGAGCAAAGACCGGATGTGTTTGGAGTTTTATACACATTTTGTGCTGGTGGTGCGATGCTGAAAAACATGCAGTGGGGTCGTCAATATTTACATCGGACATTGTAAACAGACATAGGGCCATTTGGGGGTTCGGTATGAGAGAGGGTGTCGGTTGTACTTTGCGACAGATTGGTTTATGGCTTAGTAAGTGAGGACGAATTTCTCTGGTGGACATGGCTTAAGACATGTCAACAATTTAAGTGAAGAAAGGGATCTAACTCGTTAGGTTTAAGTCAGAGTGATGCTAGGGTCAGAGGAGCAGAATTGAGAGTATCCTTTAAACCATCGCACCTTGTTAAAGGCGTCTGATTGCAGCGGGGAAACCATGAGATGAAACTCTTTGTGCTGCTTCCAATCTCTGGAGAGTCAGTTACCGCTTTATATTCATTGATTGTTGCAGCCTTTATAATTCTGTGGCAACAAAGAATTTCTCCAACTTTAGTGTGGGTGCTTTGCGACATGTTTTGGAGAATACAGTTCAGCAAAAATTAGTAATCTCTAATGTGACTCACATTTTCGGCACAGCTCGAAGTACGAGTACAACTAGTTATTAAGCATTCAACATTCAAGTGGTATTTACTTCTGTTGTATAATGTTTATATACACATATGTATACACACACATTGCTCTCCCATACCATGTTCTTGTACATGTATATACTCTGTAGATATAAGCCTTCGATTCTATTCTAAAGTGTCTTCGACCAATAGCTGTCTCTTTAGAGTCAGTCGTTAATAAATCTTGAAACTTAGCAAACGTCTTTTAATAATCTTACATGGTGTCAGATGAAACTCTATAATGGCTACCAACGATAACAAAACGGAACGACCAAGTGCGGAAACTAATCAGAGTGCTGCACCTTCCCAAAGTTTCTCTTCGTCAATCCCAAACATTAATCTTAAAAGCACAAACTTAGCTACAACCTGGAAGCACTGGTTTAATCAGTTTAAAGTTTTTATGCGAGCTACAAATCTGGAATCGCAGTCAAGTTCCCGCAAAGTCGCCCTCCTCTTACATCACATGGGCCCAGAATCATTCGAAATTTTTAATTCCTTCAACTTAGACTTGGACCGGGTAACGTACGAAGACCTAATCAAAAAATTCGATGATTACTTCTTGCCAAGAAAAAACATAGCGATGGAGCGACACAATTTTTTTTCTCGTTCGCAAAGATTGGACGAAAGCATCGACTCGTATATCACAGCGCTTAAAAACTTAAGTCTAACATGTGAGTTTGGGCATTTAAGAGAACATCTCGTGCGAGATATTTTTGTATGTGGGCTGCACGCAAATTATACATACATAAAGGAACGTCTACTCAACGAAGGAGACATCCCGTTGGAGAAAGCCGTTGAAATCTCAAGAACATGTGAAATAACAAAAGAACATTCACAACAACTTCTACAACAGAACAGCCCCAATACAGTCATAGGTGCTCTCAACAAACAATACGGTAAAGTTAAACAAAACAATATATACCAGCAGCCACAGTCACACGCACACCAACAGCCCACAACAAGCAGCGGAAGAGTACAGTCATCGCGATTCCTCCCACAACCGTCTCAGCCAGCACGTCACAATTATCAAGCCGACAACTCAAATCTTTGTCCGAGGTGCGGTGAAATGCACAAAAACAGGTGCCCTGCTTCAGGAGTTACATGCAACAAGTGCGGAAAAAAAAACCACTACGCCAAAATGTGTCGGTCAAATCTATATATTCGCAATGTCGAAGCTGAGCCTAACACATCATCATCAGAGTCCGAAACGCTGTTCATGGGTCTTCTTGAAGCGTCACAGTCGTCATTATCTTGGGATATATACCTAAACATCAACGGTACAAAGCTCAAATGTCAATTAGATACCGGCGCACAAGGCAATGTGATGTCGAATAAAACATTTGGCCTACTTGGAATAAATTATTGTAATATTCAACCAACATCGAGTCGTATTCTAACATTTATTAAAGAACCTCTTCCAATTATTGGACAAATTGAAATCAAATGTGTTTATAAGAATGAAGAAAGTGTTATAAATTTTTATATATCTGAAATTGATTGTCATACAGTATTAGGATTACCAACTTGTATCAATATGAATTTAATTAGACGCGTGAATGAGTTACATTTTGAAGAAGGTAATAGTGAAAATAATTTGTTTCATCCTAGTAACAAAAAAATAGGATTTCTTAATGATTTTAAAGATTTATTCAATGGTCTGGGCTGCTTAAAAAAGAAAATTCATTTACAGTTGAGACCCGATGTCGAACCAGTGATTGATTGTCCGCGCCGAATACCATTCAGTCTCATGAAGCCACTTAAAGAGGAGCTCAAAAGAATGCAAGATCTAGAAGTAATTGTCAAAGTCGAGGAACCAACTGAATGGGTAAGTTCTATTGTGTTAGTTCAAAAATCCAATGGTAAACTGCGATTGTGCCTGGATCCTCGAAATTTAAACAAGGCGTTGCTAAGGTCTCATTTCCAATTCCCGAACATTGATGAATGCAAAGCTCGTGCCTCTAATGCAAGATTCTATTCCATTCTTGATGCTAATTCAGCATTCTGGGTTCTACCTCTTGATGAAGAATCTTCAAAACTATGCACTTTTATGACTCCTTATGGAAGATATCGATTTTTAAGACTACCATATGGCATTAACGTAGCGCCCGAAATCTTTCAATCACAAATGGAAGAAAGCTTTAAAGATATTGAAAATATTTTCATATACATGGACGATTTTCTAGTATTGGGATCAACTATCGAAGAGCACAATAAAACGCTCAACATCGTGCTCGAGAGAGCAAAGTCTATAGGGCTAAAGTTTAACCTATCTAAGTCGAAATTTCTCCAAAACGAAGTTAAATTCATTGGCCACGTGTTCAGCCCAAAAGGGGTGCGTCCCGACGAAAACAAATTAGAAGCCATTTGCAAAATGCCACGTCCCGAAAGTGTGTCTGATCTCCAAAGATTTTTGGGAATGATCAATTACTTAGGATCATTTATTAAAAATTTGTAAACGCAAACTTCAAATCTGCGCCAACTGCTGAGAAAAGATGTTTTATGGCATTGGTCCGCTAAGCATGATGAGGAATTCCAGAACCTGAAAAATCTTATTTCTAAAGCACCAGTTCTCACATACTATGATCCGAAGAAACCTCTTACTTTGTCTGTAGACGCATCTAAGAGCGCGCTAGGAGCAGTCATTTCTCATGATTCCTCTCCGATCGCGTATGCTTCTGCAACATTGACGTCATGTCAACAAAATTACGCTCAAATTGAGAAGGAACTTCTCGCAATCCTCTTCGGCTGCACAAAATTTCATCAATACACCTTTGGTCGACACGTAGTTGTAGAGACGGACCATAAACCTTTAGTCCCTTTATTTAGTCGTTCTTTGTTTAAAATTCCGGTGCGACTACAGAGGTTTATGCTTCGGCTTCAGTCCTACGACTTAGAGGTTGTATATAAGCCAGGCAAATATCTTTTTGTTGCCGATACACTGTCAAGAGCAGCTCTTCCTGAAAATACATTAACAGATTTCGATCAAGAACTACGTCTACACTGCAATCTTCTCACTAAAACCCTGTCCGCAAGCGAGTCAAAAATAAACGAAATTCGCTGTGCGACGTTGAATGATAAAGTTCTCGGCCTAGTCAAAAAATACCATAAAGATGGTTGGCCTGTCTGTAAAAAGTCGGTTGATCAATTAGCTATGCCCTACTTCAATATAAGAAACGATCTTCAAGTCATAGACGAGTTAGTTTTCAAATGTAACCGTCTTGTTATACCAAAGTCTATACGTCATGAAATGCTATTACTTCTACACGAAAGCCACATGGGCATCGAGCGTTCTAAAAACCTCGCTAGAGACTATATGTTCTGGCCAAACATAAATCAAGATATTGAAAATGTAGTCAGCAATTGTGAAACCTGTGTTCGTCATAGGAATGCAGTGCCTAGAGAACCACTAAAACCTCACGAGGTCATCTCGATTCCTTGGTTTAAAGTCGGCATTGACTTATTCGAATTTAAAAAGAAGATCTACCTATTAGTAGTGGACTACTTTTCGAAGTATATAGAAATTGCCCTTTTGAATAATGGCTATACAAGTCGCTTCGTTATAACCCAGCTAAAGTCCATTTTTGCCCGCCATGGCATACCAGAGGTTATGATAAGTGATAATGGTCCACCATTCAACTCGGAGGAATTTAAAATATTTGCTCTGGAATGGAACATTGATCACTTAACATCAAGTCCATATCTGGCTCGTTCTAATGGACTTGCCGAAAGGTCTATCCAAACCATTAAAAAGTTATTTTTAAAATGTGAGGAAACAGGCTCAGATCCTTACATCGCACTTTTGCATTATAGAACCACCCAAAAAGGAAATATGAGTTCCCCGTCTGAGCTATCAATGTCGCGAAAACTACGAACAAAACTTCCGGCTATTCAAGACATTTTCAAGGCCCAGTTAGTTGACATAACAAAATATGAAAAAATTGCGAAAGAAAAAGAAAAGAAAGTCACATCGTATTATAACCAAGGCACAAAAGCACTAAAACCATTGAATGAAGGTGAGCGCATATTTTACAAGAAAACTTTAAGTTCGGAATGGTCTCCGGGTACAGTTGTATCTAGATGCCGAGAACCTCGATCTTATGTGGTTAGTGATAGGGATGGTACTCATTACAGGCGATCTCGTCAGCATATTTTTGAATCTCCTATCGATGTTAACGTTGAAGAAATTGTTATTCGCGGATGCCTTTGGAGAACACATGGTTTCCTTTTGATTACCCGATGTTTTTGGAGAACCCATAGTTTCCTTTTGAGTACCCGATGTTTCTTCCGATGATTGATTGTTGATGCCGAGAACCTCGATCTTATGTGGTTAGTGATAGGGATGGTACTCATTACAGGCGATCTCGTCAGCATATTTTTGAATCTCCTATCGATGTTAACGTTGAAGAAATTAACAGTAACAAACAAAACAATCAATCATCGGAAGAAACATCGGGTACTCAAAAGGAAACTATGGGTTCTCCAAAAACATCGGGTAATCAAAAGGAAACCATGTGTTCTCCAAAGGCATCCGCGAATAACAATTTTGTTACAACTCGTTATGGAAGGCAAGTAAAACCTCCTGATAAATTTACTCATTCCGATTATTGTTAATTATTATTATTTACAAATCTTAATCTTTAATTCCATCTAATCTATTTATAACTGTTTTCCAATTCCTTCAAAGATTCTTAAATATATTGTATAATCTAAAATATTATGAAATATTATAACTATGAAGATAAAATTTATTTGATATCATTAATAAAATATAAAGGGAGATGTTGTATAATGTTTATATACACATATGTATACACACACATTGCTCTCCCATACCATGTTCTTGTACATGTATATACTCTGTAGATATAAGCCTTCGATTCTATTCTAAAGTGTCTTCGACCAATAGCTGTCTCTTTAGAGTCAGTCGTTAATAAATCTTGAAACTTAGCAAACGTCTTTTAATAATCTTACAACTTCGAATGCCTTTCGCCTCGCTGTAGTGCGAAGCCCCCATCTGTCTAAAAAAAAAGTGCCGCGACATAGCGCCACGGGGCATATGCCCAAATCTGAGAATCCGAATTCGACTCTCGCACGAATTTACTTTTTAGTTAGGTTCTCGCTTGGCCTTGCGTCACTGCACCGTCTGCTTACTCAATGCTCGCAGAGACTTAGAAAATCACAATCAAAATGTGAACCATCAACCTGATACAAGTCTTTGGTCAAAAATGGATCTTAGGTATTGTTGAAACTAGTTTTTCTGTAATATTTTGTAGGCGCTCTAAAACAAGAAAGAGCGTTGCTCAAATGTAAAATTTAAATGAGGTGTGATTCTGCAAAAAAAAAGAGAAAAAAACACTTTCGCATTGGAAAAAAAAAACAATCGAACGCGGAAAATTTAATTTCTTCGAACTTCTTCTTTCCCTCTTTCATCAAAATAATTTTAGAAGCAGCGTAGGTAGTTTATATTCATACCTACTCTAAAGCCGACTTTCATAGTTAAAGGAACTTTGGTTTTCGTCAGCTGCACCTCAACCTCTTTGCCCATCTGGCTTTTGCTTTTTCGCAATCAAATATGAACTAATTTTAAAAACGTTTCTGTCTTAGAAAACATAAAAAGAATTTTGTCTCATTCGTTTGAGACATTTTCTATCTAATACTGGAGTCATTCAACACAAAAAGTCTTGACACCAGCAGCTCCCAGAATTTCTCTTTCCTTTGACACATTATTGATTATTTTAGTCTAAATGCTAAAAGCCGCAACTGTGGTTAAGACTTTAGAAGTTATTGAAAGAACATAAAAAACGAAAACGTTTTGCAAGGCATGTAAAGTGAAAGTAAAAGCGAAAACTTTAAGGTAGCAGGTTTAATTTTTTTCTTTGCCTTCGCGAAAACGATAATTATTTTCGTTTTCAAATTAAAACGAAAAATGTATGGTGTACCGGTGCGGGGAAATAATTTCACTTTTTTTATGTGAAGTTATTTCTCACTTGAAGTGGGCAGCATACATTTTTTACTGTTTATGAATTGTAGGCTTACATTATGTCGTCGCATGTTAAGAAAAATTATTTCCCACAAAAAAGTTTTGAAGTTTTTGCTCACTTTCAATGGGAAATAATTTCACATCAAATAAGTGAATTTATATCCCACTCAAGGTGAAGTTATTTCCCAGCACCTTTTGAACAGGTTAGTAGAGAACATATGGCCTATCCTCTCACAATCAATTGTTTTGTGTGAGTTTTTTTTATTTTTGGGGCGAATGTAAGGGATCCACAATTTTATGCCGAGCTCACACGGCCAATTGAGAAGATCTTTCAAATCAGTTAAAACCTCGCTTAAAAGTTCGTGAAAAGTGACGCGGTGAAAAAAAAAAACGCTTAAGATGACTTTTTTTCGGGAATCGAACCTGGGACCCCTCGCCAACCAGTTCTTATTACCACGTAATTTATGTCATTTTGCAACTTTCAGACATAACGCTCATACTCCTGCGCATCAACAGTGACGATCTTGTCAAAACCCTTATACACAGGCGATTTTTATGACTAAATCTATACTATACCAAACGGATTCTAAAAATCGAAACGAAATCCAGGACAATCTGACAAAGGGGACATAAAATTATCTAAATACTCGTAAGTTTACGTTTCCATCAAATTAGGCCAAATAGTATAACTCACACCCACTAGGTGAAACTGTCATGGTAACAACTTGTTTAGTGGGTATGTGACATTCATATTCTGTTAGAACTGGTTTATTTAAATACAGCCCCATTCAAGTTGCATATCCATTTCTAAGGGCGACTTCCCACACCCAACAGGATACACCCATCCCCACAACCTACAACCTGTGCAGTGCATCTGCATCTATAGCCAGAATTTCTATAGAAACTCCAAGAGCGATGTGTACACCGCATACATCCAGCTTCCAGCCACCATCCATCACATTTTTAGATAACTGAAGTAGAAAGTTAAGCTCCTCAGGCTTCAGTCTTCACATAGATGTAACATGTTATTTTATGCTTATTACCACTCAAGATATTCCATCAGAGTCCTTTTGATGTTCTCTTACATCAGATTTTCTTTTTCGTCTGCCTTCCGAGCGAGCATTTGTTTATGGGTCAACAATTTTTGTGCAAATTGTAGGTACGACTATCCTAGCAAAGGTCGGTCATCAGATGCGTCCTTCACACATGTTGAGTTTTTTCAATTCAGTTTAATTTTATTTTTCGTTTTTAATTTTTTTCTTTTTTTTTTTCATTTGCATATGTTACACTTACACATGATGTTCGTCCTTTAAACTTTTAATATCATATTTTTTCACTTGGCAATTCATAAAGTTTTTTGCGCTCTTAGTGATTTTTTTTTTTCGCCTTCCATTTGTGGACGGAGAACCTCCTAAAAAAAAAAGGGTGTCAGCGAGCAAAAACTGTTAATTTATACAAATAAGAACATTTTATATAAAATTTTAAAAATTACTTGGTGAAACAAACACCAGCAGCGAGAGGACGCTTTAAATGCAGGGATGTGGAACTGTTGCGTGTGATTTTAACCCAACGGGGATATTTTTCATTGTATTTCAGTTTTTAATTACCGCGTGCATTTGTGCAGAGATATCACTACTAAAAATGACAGCAAGAAAATGTTTGTTAAATTGTTGAATGGATAAATGTTGCAATTGGTTTATGCAGAGACTTTGAGGGAGTCTTGTAGTGCGATTGGATATTACTGGTACCTTTACTTTAAAGTACTTTTTTTTCGTATAGGTAGTAAATTGTGACTTTGAGTTGTTGTCGAACACAAATGTGCTTGAAATTTATAAATAAATCTCGTTAAGGATTTTGGACGCGTGGATCTTAAAAGGTATTATTATCTATATGTGTTGTGACTTTATAACTCACGAACGGTCAAACCGAATTCATTTTAATTTTTAGCGTTTGCTCGCATGGTCATGTAGATGGTTTATCTAAATTTCGCACGAAATCGGTCTTCACGTTCGTGAGCTATGATTTTTCATGTCAACATGTGATTTTGTTCATATAAAAAACAATTGAGACCGGCTGGACCGATTTGGCTCAATTTTTTTTCAGTTGTTCGTAATTGCCAGGAGAAGGTTTGGGAAAAGTCGGGAATTTGGAAAACTGGAAAATTGATTTTTTGTATGGAACTTTATGTGCGATTGTTCCCGAATGGCTCTTCGAATGCACATTCAGCTTTGAAGCTGCCGATGAATCTTCTCACGGTTGACAAGCCAACGTGCACAATGACCAAGAATTCGGGATGAATGCACACAATGGCGAAAAAACGAGTTTTGGAGGCAGTTGACCGAACGATGAAGGACCTACGAAATGATTCGAAACAATTCGGTGGGGCTATGATATTTATCTCCGGAGATTTTCATCAAACGCTTCCCCTCATCCCGAAATTTACTGCTGCCGATGAATTTAATGTATGCCCGAAATCGTTGAAATCGACCACGAACATGAGAGTCGCATTGCAGCACGACCCATCGGCAGCTGAATTCTCGAGACAACTGCTGGAACTTGGCAATCACAAAATTCCTGTTGATGTCCGGATTGGATTGATATCGTTCGTGGCAAATTTTTTCCGAGTGTATCGAACTGCATGAGTATTACAACCTTGCAGTCGTTGTATTGAGCAAATATATAAACTTAAGGAAATGCCGAGAAGGTTCTGAGATTTGTATGACGAAAGTCAGTCTTTCAGCAGGAATCAACCGAGAAGATTTTGTTAGAATATAATAAATAAAAGTGTTTTTTTATAACATTTTTTCCACTATAATTGTCTTGTCTTTTTATTTGTCTGATGGTTTTATATTTTTACCTCGAATTGTGACGGGTAATATTTCTTGTGCGTATAATTTCGCTGAGCTACGATACACCGAGTTCACGTCGTCAAAGGTGGAACTCATCATAGTGTTCCCCGGAATTGCACAAAATTATAAAAATCTCGTCGTCGATCATCAAGGGCAAATTCAAAGAAGCGGAAGTCCTTATCCCATAAATTCCGATTATTCCAACTGATCTTCCATTCCCATTCAAGCGGATTCAGTTCCATGTTCGATTGGCTTTTGCAATGACAATCAATAAATCGCAAGGCCAATCGTTGGAAGTCTGCTGGAATAATCTAGATTTTTTCTGTTTTTCATTATGGTCAGTTGTACGTTGCTGGTTCGCGTGTTGGCAAACCGTATACGTTGTTTGTTTTTGCGCCGGAAAACAAATTGAAAAACTTTGTTTATCATATCGCTCTCCACTGATTTCAATTCCATTCAAATAAATCACATTTAAAATTTGAACTATCTGTTGGCGTTAAAATCCGGTCCGCTAGTCGATCCTATAAAAATAAGTAGTATTGTGTTTGTCGCCAATGCTCTCTGTAATGCGTGAACCGATTTTGATTCTGGAAACTTCTCATGAAATTTGACGTTAGTGCCATGGTTTGTAAGAATATACGGTCTTTGTAGGTGTATTGATTGGTTCATGAGTTGAAGGGGCGTGGCAGCCAACCATACAAAAAATGCATCCAAAATATTATATTTCGAAAACCACCGAATCGATTGAGTTTTGATTTACAGATAATCTTAGGTAGTGGCCCAGGAGCCAGGAGTTTTGAATTGGAAAAAGGGGCGTGACAGAGCATTACAATAAAAACTGTTTATCACTGATTTAAATCAATTTGAATTTGATTTTTTTATATTTCTATTTTGCACTACGAAGTGTGCAGGGGGTCCGCTATTTATATATTAATAGCAAAGTAAGGAGTTGATTTATCTCTTCAGGATGAGGTATACATCAATTCAGAAGTGTGTGAACAACCTCTGGCGTTTGCTAGGAAATATAGGATCAAGCTACTCTCAATATTTTTTTTATGAATATAGAGGTAATAATAAATAATAATAATTTTTGGCGCAACAGGTCCGTAGGGACCCTAGGCCTAGCTTCTCGCAACCATTCGTTTTGTGTGAGTTTTCATTTTTGGAACTAATGGAAGGGATCTACAATTTTATGCCGATTCCAAACGGCTAATTGAGAAGCTCTTTCATGACAGTTACACTCTCGGATGTTTGTCAGACGTTCGCGAGAGGTGGCGCAGTGAAAAAAACCCTGAGTTGGAAATTGGGTTTTTGCGGGATTCGAACCTGAACCCCTCGCTTAGTAGTCCAACACACTAACCACTAAGCCACTGCGCCACATTCAAATAAATGAATATAGAGGTACCTAGTCATAATTAACTAACCACAAACATGTATAAAGTTATAGACCTAGATCTTGCAATCTTTCGGTCCTGCGAGATTTTGGTTTTATTTATTTTTTTTTTTTTTCGTTGTTGAAAGGCAATTATAATTGTAGGTATGCGATCTAAGAATCTTATAAGGGCAGTTTGTATAGCGCTTAAACGACGAAAAGTGGTGCCGTGAAAAATAGGACATAAGTTGTATAGTTTCTCTGTTAAATGTAGGACTCTTCTCTAAGCATGTCTAGCATACTTAGCACTCAGCTACCTTTTCGAGTTTAGCTCCTCACAAGTGCGGTTAAAGCATGAGGTACAGTCCATGACATAGAGGCTCATGTGAACTCAGTTGAAACTAAATAATGCGAAAAACAGTTCTTTTTGAATGAAGTACGGAGTGATTTGAAGTGGGCTTAATGCGCCTACATATAAGAAATTTGATTGCGACAAATAGTTTGAACAATTCTATAGCTTGTACCTCTATTTTAGACATCTGCTTACCAAGTATGACCACCCAATGACTGCGTATGTCAAGTGGCACTCACCACGCCCCAGCATACTTAGTTTTCCTGGAATGAACATCCTGTTGTTTTCCCCATCCGTTATCGCCCTGTTTGCTGAGTCCTTCAGAGATAAAACTAAACAATGGAAGTGGTAACCTTGCCAACCAACAAACGAAACTGTTTGAAGGACCATAACCGGTCAGCAGTGCTGTCATTTGAATATACAGATGCTTCTACATATTTCAACTCAACGCCATGGGAAAAGAACAAAATTTACAAATTTTACCAGAGCTCTGTCAGAGCTTGAAAATTCCCTTTCACAAGAATCATAAATATGGAACAAAAAAAAAACAAACTGCTGCACACACCATTCATCCTGGACAAGCTCTCTCGACCTGAATAAATACTGAGCAGTACATCCCGTTTTGCCAGGAGAAATTAATGCATCACCGTTGTCATGTTAGTCTGTTCTGATTTCGGTTTCTCTTTGTTTTCCAAGTCAATCTCCAACAAACCGAACATCTGACTCCATGCGACGTCATTCAAAGTCAACATCCAGCAAATATGCGACCATAGGTGTACCTAGTACTTTCTCCTCACACGTGGGATGTGTAATGAAATCCTTCAAATTATTTCCCAAACATCCTGTTTTGCATGTTTTTTTTTATTCGTACTGGGGATCTACTTAAATATCTTCCATTTCCCCGAGAGGCTTCACCTTTCATTAACCCTATATCCTTCCGGATGATCATACAACCGGAAATTGGTAACGCAATTGCTCGCACACAATAAATTCACGGAAGGCAACAGAAAAGGGAAAAATAAAAATAAATGCATAAAGCCGTTCTCAGCCAACTCGGGTCCCCAAATGGGGCACAAACTACCCCCAAGGATACGATCCGTAACAGATTTTTATATCTACCTACATTTGGAGGACAAAATAAGAGCGCACAAGATTGGATACGGTTTCTTTTAAGGTACACTCCTCGATGTGTGTGTACTTTCCATTTCATTCGTTTGCCTTGCACTGCCTATTTGCTCCAGTTCACTTCAAAGAGGGAGAGAGTCTGCTCTGCCACCCTGAATTTCGTTCCTCTTCTGTATACCATGCTTACCGGGTTACATTTTATCCTCTTAAAGTGTTTTTAATCCGCCCGGGATGGAATCCTTTGGGCCCTTTGCAAGTGAATTAAATCCAAGTCAACTGTGGAACGACTATATGCCACTACACCGTATATAGTACCTACAACCGCTTTTGTTTGTTCGTATCCTCTTTCTACAATGCCATTAGGGCTGAGAGAATAAGAACACAAACCCACAATGTATGTGGGTAATTTCGGTTACGACTTGGTAACTGTGTTATTACCTTTAAATGTCCTTGCCACGGAAAAATGAAAACTCCCAGTGCTGGAGGGTTGGAGTGTGTGAAAATAAACATTCTATGTATGCAGCGAACAGCATCCTAATTTGGGAGAACAAATCTGTAAGAGTGCTCACCAGAGGGCGACACAAGCACATATCAGCAGGTGGATCCCACAACTACAGTTCGGATACAATCTTGTTTCTTTCTTGTTTTTTTTTCCGGAATATCTCCCATCTATACAGAAGATGAAAAGCTACATCTGGTAGAGACTTACAGCGAAACTATTCTGTAGGTATACAAAAAGTCAATACCCCAGGTGGATTGTAGTTGATTTTGTTTATCTTCTTTTACTTCTGGCCTTACACTGGAGACTGGAGCTTTGAATTTCGAGAACGAGATCCTTGATGCGGTTACGGAATTAGTTTTGTATTAAGACGCATGCAACGGGAGAAGGCCCTTTTGTTTTGAAACTTTAAACACCCGAGGTTTTTCCACCAATAAGGTGCTGGAACTTTCTTTTAGAACCCATACATCTTGATGTCACGAAACACATCAACACAGCCGACGTTATTGATGTTACTTAGATTCTGGGGAAATTTTGTTTCATTTACCAGAACTTTCAAAACTTTAGTCTCGTTGGCGGAGACATTTTATTTTTGCCATAGATGTCGCTGTCTGCAATCGGCTTCAAACAGGTTCGTCTTAGCTTCAGCAAAAGTCGTTGTATAAATCTGTTTTAATTCAAATCAGGGGCTTCTTCTTCCACAATCTAGAGGGAGTTAGCTGCTCAGGCAAAGTTTAGCTCATGGTTACTTTATGTTTGTGTGTAAAATAAAGTGCACGACTGAGTCGAACGAACTTTACTCGAAACTTTTTTCAAAAATCCATTGTACGATAATATAGAGAAAATATGAGTTTGCTATTAACTTATGAATGACCACATTACCTTAGGAATTAATTTTTGTTACAACCGTATAGACCGTTTTCGAGATATGTCGAAATTTCAAAAGTACCGTTGTTCGAATTTTTAGCCAAAAGCTGGGTACGCAGTCATGGTAACCTCACCTACTTAAGCTTAAATGTCAATTTTGGTTGAAATCGGTAGAGCCGTTTTCGATCAAATCAAACTGGTACGAAAATTTTATATGGGAAGTACCATTAATATTGAGGTTACCGCAAAAAAAAAACACCTCCCGAACTGTAAGCCCAAAAACTCCAAATCCGAGGTTTGAACGTAATCCGGGAAGCCGTTTATGCTATAGGCCTGTGGAAGGATGGACAGACAGACAGACGGACAGAGCGGACATAATTTTGCGACCCACTTTTTTGAGTTCCTCTATCATCGTAATGTCAGAATTGATTAACATCTCGAGTTCAAAATTTTGTACGAAAACAATATCTTTCTCTTACTACGTAGGAAATGGAGAAAGTTAAAAAGGGTATGAGTGAATGGAGGTTCTGACGTTTTAGATTCGTTAGCCGTTAGGGGTCATTAAGCACCCGCTATGGTGACTATTTTATTGGGACAAGCCCACAGCACTTCGTCAACTAACCAAACGCACAGCCAGATGTTCCTCGTTCTAAATGAACTAGATGGCTCATCAGGGACCCCAAAAGGGCTATAAAGCGGATCACTCAAATTTTATTGTTATGTCACTAAGAGACATTAAAAAAAAGTTTTGTCTTAACAGAAAGCACCTTCTGTTGAAGAATAGGAAGTTCGGTCTTTGCATGAAGTGATGTACAAGCGACCAGCCTTAGACTTGGATGTTAATTAGTCGGGGGTGGAAAATCTAAAGTTAGGCAGGGTCCACTTTAACATCCTACACCTGGCACACTTCTAATGGATATTGGATGTTCGGAAAATTTATTATTATTTATTATTTATTTATTGACCCCTCACTACTGACTAGATCATCCTCGAAGCCTCCTTGATTGAATCTTATTGCACACCCTGAAAAAAACATCTTCTTACGTTGATGCTGAGATAAGGATTTATGTCAACAAATCTAGGACAATGATCGTCCTCTGAACGAATTTTCAATGTACTCTGCAATTTTTTGGAGTCCCCTTAAAACAGGAGACATTTAAGTACCTCTAGGCCTTATTGGCGACAGGAAGAAGCAGCGATGGTGAGTTTCTCTGTACTACGGCTCTGGCTTGATCAGTTTTGAGATCAATTTTCTAGCGAACATGATGTGTCAAAGCAAAGTTATCGGTGTCAATTCACAAACTCTCGGAATGACAAATTTTGGCTTACAGACCTTTTCTGCTGTCAAGTGAGTTTAACGTTCAGCTAAGAATCAAAAGCGCATTTGAAATCTTGGAGAAGATAAAAGAAAGAGATCATTTTTGCGCTGGTGATGTAGGATCTGTCAATTACTGTGAAGACGACCAGCACTCCAACAATTCCATCGATAAGAATTACGAACCATATGACTGAACCTCTTTTCTTCATTTCCAAAGATTACCGTGACAAAAATCTTCCTCCAACAACTTGACCCGAATTTGTCAAACGCACAGCCTTTAATTAGAATTTGCAATGCTCCCTTTAATAACGTCCACAGCATCGACACTAAACTTCCAATGGTAATCGTCTTCGTCACCATTTCACCCCCACAATAAATATTTTTTCAGCTTCATTTATCCGCAAAATATGCTATTGCCCAACCCCCCAGCCATTTGCTGTCCCAGTGTAATAAATTTCCGCCTAATTGGGATTTAATTGCTCGAAGAACTTTCCCATCGACCATCGCTCATGAATTTACACAAAACAACACTTGACGAGATTTCCTCTATCCCATGTCCTCTGGCAAAGCCATCCCTTTCGCGTAAAACACCAGCAGCAACAACAACAACAGAACAATTCAATAAACACTCAATAAATATTTTATGATCCACCAAAATGCCAAAACAAGCATTGTAGCAATAACAGTACTACCAAAGCAGCAAATCAGAAAAAGGACATTTCGACCCAATTTCCGTCAGAAGACGCTTTCACTTGCCCACACTCTGTGCCAGTGGGTTATCCTTTGCTATTTTTCTTCTTCCGTCAATATGACAGATTTTCAAGTTGAGAGGAAAGAACGAAGATAAAAGGACCACCCACCCCATCTCCATCTCTTCACCATCATCAATCTAATTCAATTCATTCATTTGGCAATTCCTCCCGTCGTCGCATGGACGTGGGTATAACTTTTCCCCGACAACAAAATGGAAACAACAAACAAACACAGATGTCGCGCATTCAAGTCCTTGGATTGCAATTGTTTTTATTTCTCAATAAAAAAAGGACCCATTTTTGTAAACTCTCTCTCCCAACGATAAAACAAAGAACAAGAATAAGAAAACAAAAATCCTTTCACGTTTATTATCGACTCCAGAACGAGTTACAAGGCTGCAGAAAGACGATGAACAAAATGCGGGAAAAGAACGAAAAAAAATTGCGGAACAAGTTTGAAGGATTCCCGCATCTGCAAGGAGTAACTTTACGTTTGTAAATTTCATTCAGCGATGGCGAATTTTACTCGTATTTCTCGCACATCCCACCAGTTTGAAGGAAGGACCAAAAGATGACGAAGAAGAAATACCTTCCTGTTGGTATGAATGATTAGCGCACGGAGCTGATGGGGATACTGAAAATTGATGAGGTTTTTTGTACGCAGCCATGCCATGGCAATTTGGGCAACAGTGTACTGTACCTATTAAAATTGAATTATGTACACGGTTTTACTGTCGAATGTTTTATAATGGGAGACAGAGATCGCCTGGTTACTCTTACTAGATCTCGGCATAGTATGCGAATTACAGCAGCAGATTTCAAACTTGATTTTTATGACTGCATTCTTCGGGGAGTAGAAGTAGAAGTACCTACTCCCCGGATTGGATGAGTAAGACACATTTTTGAATGTAAATGCCGCAATTTAGCGGAGAATAAAAGTTTTATAGTGTAGGAGAGGGGAATAGTGTCGTGAACAATGTAATAGAATTTAAGTTACACGATTTTATGGAACTCATTTGGGTTTTTTGGTGAAAAGGAAGAGCCGAATCCCAGTTGGATTGGAATCGTTAAGCTTTAAAGAGTTCGGTCGGTGATCCTACATAATATTGGTACCGGCATTATTCGTCGTAAAGTTGGAAATTGTTTGTCTATGTGCAGACGATTTAACGATTTGACTGATTTTACTAAAGGAGATCTATAACGGGTCCTGTCATAAAGCTGAAAATGAATTTTGAAGTAGTTACTTATGGTGGTGGTTTGGGATTTGAAGGGACGTAATCCTTGGGTAAACTTATTGTAAATTTTGTACTAAATTTCTTATAAACGGTGGGAAATAGTAATCAGAAACTGTTCTCCATGAAGCTTGGGCCTCACTGTCCTTGGTTGTGGGCGTAGTGGCCCGCGTACAAGGTCCTATCTGCCGCCATTCGTATTGACAGTCTGAGTGATCGCTTTTTGTGCAGTTTAGTTAAGGAAAGTCGAATTTCTGCACTAAGGCAGTTTTTGATAAAATCCTAAGAAATCCAACTTTACACTTATTGACATTTCGTCGGTATCAAAGTAGTCTCTCACAGAATGTTGGAAGATAAGCAATATAAATGCCATAGGCCTGTCCGGGATTATTTTTTTTTATTATTTTATCTTAAATGGATCCAAGTTGGGCTACGCGATTTTCTCCGACTTCTATAAAATCGCATGTTACAAAATTCATCAAAACTCCCTGGCCACCACCGGGCGGAATCTTTCAAAAGTTTGTTCAAAAAATGTTGTGCATCAAAATTATTTTAAACAGAGGGAAGTTCCACAGCCTACTGATGCGTTTTGAAGTTAGGAAACCGAGGCTGAAACGAGATTAACTGTGAACAAGGCCAAAACTAAGTATATGCTATCAAGTAAGACCTTGAGGTGGTTAAAGACTTGATTTTTGTTGGTTCAGTTTTACCTTAGTATCTCCAAAATAAAATTGTGCAATGATAAAAGGCTCATTAAAATTGATTTTACAGCTCTAAAGTCGGCCTTCATTTTTGAGTTTTGGGATGAAGTATAGGTACAGAGCTGAGGATCCATCTACTTCCTTTGATTGGTTTCTTGAAGCATTTATCTCACGCAAGTATACATATCTAACAAAAAAACTTACAAGTTTAAACCTCTTAAGCTGTGGATGACTGGTACTCTGATTACTAAAATCAGAAAGAAAAATCATCTGGTTAAGTGTTTAAAAAAAACATCCCAACAACTTAAGACTGAAACGGTATTATAAAAATTTGTGTCCGGAACTGAAAACTGAAATACCTCTTCAAAGAGATACTTATTTTAGTAATAAGTTAGCTCAAAGTTTAGGTAATTACAAAAGAGAATGGCAGGTTGTCAACGAAATTTTGAACACAAACAAACCTAATTCTGATGTTACACTCTTGCCACTGTGTTCAATGATTATTTTTCCAATATTACAAAGGCTATTCGTGAATACATAATAAATAATAACTCTAACTATCAATGTGATAATTCAAATTTTTCTGTGTATGAGTATGACACTTTCCAAAGACAAAGCTTTATCTTTGAATTTTTCCGGAATTACTTAAAACAGCTTGTCGCGTTATAAAACGCCACAAGACCTAATCCCACTTCCATCCCTCCTCTCCAGTCCATATTCCTCTTTTTTTACCCATTCGGTCATTCCCGTCACTTACGATGGACAAGGGGCCAAAGGGGTGTTCCTGAATTGGTTTCAATTCAGCACTCTCGCTGGTCAGGCGTCCGGAGAAAGCGACAAAGCAGGTCGAGCCCAGACGGACGGTCGGGAACCTCGCAACGATGTGTGAGGGAAGATTTGCCCCGAGGAACAATACGCAAACGCACCGATGAAGAGTGGGGGGAGGAAGATCCCTTAAACAGACACTCCAACGATAATAGTAATACGATAATATGGTGCAAATACCGAGATCTCCGCTCGCTAGGAATGCGACCTTTTAAAATCAAACAAACAAACACAACATAAACTAAAAACAAACATAAAGATCGAACTAATCTAATCTTGTAATCTAAAAAAAATCTTGTAATCTTAACATATCCACTGATTACATTGTAAGGAATTGGCACATTATCTGCGAGTCTTTTCCCCAAAATCTGCGCGGAAGTCCACGGAACAGGGTAGGGAACGCGAAATATTAAGTTAAGTTTACTCTTCGTTCTTCTCCGACTGCACTGTAAAAGAGCGAACAGAAAATCCGCCGTCCCCAAGCTATCGTCTCCATGAACCTCTCCTACACTTTTCAATATTAATTAGGTTTCGTTGTTGGGAAAGTAATAGAAAAATAATTTGGTAATATATAAAATTCTCGATTTAAGGGGACTCTAAGGCAATTTGGCCCACTGTTAAATCAATTAGATATCGCAAGAATAGTTCTGCACTCGTCCATCGAAACGTCAGGCACCGGAAATTTCCCGGCGACCTGGCGAATTCGGATATGTATGGAATGAATGAGAGTGAGAGTATGCATTGGTGATGGTGATCATTAACTGTCGTGTACCATGGCGAAAAAGCTGTGAGTAACGCTCAAAACACTGTTAATGATACCCGTTGCGGCTGAATGGTCGAATGCATGAGTGTGTGAGGTTCGAGAAAGAACAAAGGGAAATGTGGGAAAAATAATCACTTCTTGGTTGACCAGTGATTAGAGAGGAGGCAGTGTGCGAATTGCCAGTTTAGAGTTTTTTTTTAAATCGAGAAGTTTTTTTGCGTGTATAATAAATTTTGGAGGAATTTTTAAATTAAAAGTTGTAGTTCGAAGTGTACGGACCCAAGACTGTAATAGAATACAAAGGAAAAGGAAGGAAATCAGGAGAAAGGAGAAGTAGTGGCAGGACCGGTTGAGAAATGATAAAACGCCAGGACGGCAGGGTAGAGAAGAAGAAGGAAGAGAAACCAGACAGAAAAAAAAGAAGGAAGAAAAAAGATAAGTAGAATTCTATAAAGTGATCGTTAGTTAGGTACCTATTTGTTAAGATAAAAGTAGTTCCGTTGGCTTCCGTTACGTCAAAATCCCGGAAAAGAGCGGGACGCGCGACCCTTTCCGTTGTTATTTTAACCGTTCGGACAACGCGATAACGGGCCAATTCCAACGGCTAGAAAACCGTCATCGAAACAAAAATTCAATTTGTCGCATCCGACAATTTTCTTTTATAACGGCCGTCTGGTCGCGTCGCTATCAATTCTTAAATAATTTACATCGTCAATAAATAGTCGTGCTCATATCGAGCTTTTATAACGCAAAATACCCACTTTGTCTTTGTTTTATCTTTTACCCTACAGCAATCATCGTCGGCATTTTCTTCAAAAGGTTTAACAATTCCTTTCAAAGATTGTTTGGCGCCCACCCTATTGTATCGTTTCGATTTTTTATTTTTGGACCCACCCCAGCTGAGTGGCCGAGAGTGGCAGCGACCAACGCGCTGCTTTGTTGCACACGATTTTCCCTTTTGTTCGCCCTTCGCAATAAGATTTTTCGCCCATCCGTCATTCTCGACTTTTGACCGCCGGGTACGCAGCCGAATCTGCAATCGCGTATTTTTAATTGTTAAAAAGGGATAATTTTGCAACAAGCTGTTGTAATTCCTCTTCATAAAAAAAGTGATAAACAATTAAACAATTACCGTCCTATATCCCTGTTATTATAATGCGGGTTTTTCCCAAAGTCTTTGAAAAAGGGGTCAAATCTAGAATGCTGTCTTTCTTAGACGAAACTTATTTCTTTAGTGTTTGACAATTTGGATTTCGAAGTGGCAAATCTACTGAAGATGCCTTGTTGAAATTGTGCGGTGAAATTTATAGTTAGTAGTCTAAATGTTTTTGATGTCCCTGCTTCCTTATTCATTGACATAACTAAAGCATTTGACATGGTAGACCATAAAATATTCCTTAAAAAACTTTATAACACGGGTTTCAGAGGTTCACTTCTTATCTTGATAACCGTAGTCAGAAAGTTAAGATTTAAAATAGTTTAAGTGAGAAAAATCTCATTAACATAGGTATTCCACAAGGCTCTGTTTTGGGTCTTATTTTGTTTTTAATTTTTGTAAATTCGCTTTGTCTTCAACCTCTTGGGGGTAAATCACATTTGTCCACATCCTTCAATGTTACTGCTCCGCGTTTTATCAGTAAAATACCTTCAAATCTGCGATGTGAACGAGTTAAATCTGTGTATCTTAAAATGTAAAATGTTGGCTTTTCTCGTTAAACTACACTGTAATAATTGGTAATTTACTGTACCCTTTGGTATGATTCCTTTTGTTGTATTTTTGTATTATTGTTATAGTTGAATTTATACTTTTTTATTATGGCATCCCCATCGATAAATAATTTTTTTAAAGTATGGGGTTGGGTACGAAAACTCCAAAATTAAAATCCCCAGACTGAAATCCCCAAGTCAATATCCCCAAACAGAAAATCCCCAAATCCAAAATACTTAATCATTCAAACTATGAAATCTGTATGGGGGTGCATGCTGCCCCCCTGCAACCCCCCTGCTTGGGTTTACTGTTGGATTACGGGGCGGGTGCAATGTTGGTCTTATTACTAAAACTTGTACATGTATGTACAATCGTCGTCTGTGTACAATCGGAATGTACAATAATCGTCATCTACTGTGGGGATTTTGCGTTTGCAAAACGTTTGGGGATTTTCTTGGGGATAATCAATTCGGGTATTTTTCAAAAGGTGGGGATTTTGGGGTTTGGGGATTTTGCACTTGTGTATTATGTAGGTATCCCTAAAGTATGCACTGCACTTTCGCCTCTTGCCAAAATCTGACAACAGAATATACATAACCATTTCAATTTATAATTTAAATGCTAGACTATCTTTTAAATCTATCTTTGAATTTGTTATAAACATTTGTATAACTTTAAGTTATTAATGAAATAAAGAAATTAAATAAAAAATTAAAAATAAAATAAAGCTCTAGCCTAGCAAATTCGTTGCAGTATACGAGTACGGGTCCTACAGGACTCGCTCTGCCGTATTCACCCATAAACCTAACCTGTAAACGGGAGGAGGTAGAGTGCTTTATTCACCCCCTGTCACATCCGAAGACATACACTGTATCACTCACCTCCCACTCTACTAACTAAAATATAAAATTGTGTGAAATTAAGTTTGAGGCTCGGTGACCTTCGTGACCAGGCATCTTCTCAAAGAAGCCTGTACGCAGCAATATAACCCTCATTAGTTTAGCTAGTCTAGACCACAGTCTGGCCACATTTTCTCTCCCCAGCTTATCTGATGGTATCGCAATGGATCTACAACTACAACTCTGATCTAAGTATGGTTTTTGAAAATAGCAAATCAACCTAGCCTAGCATTATTCGCCCTGGGAAACAATTCTCCAATGATAGTCTTTGACAGTCTTTTTGCTACGAAATCCAAGCTCATGATAACTATGTGCCTCATCTATGAACGTACAAAGTCTTCAGGCGTTGGTATGGATACTCGTCCCCATTTTCGGCTTCGAAGAAATATAAACCTCAGGCGAGAGACCACTCGACGCTGTGCTTTTAGTGGATTTTTATTATATCTGTCGCCTGCAAACTATTGGAAGCTTTTCCGGATTGTTCTTGACAAAACCTTTAACCCTTTGTTGACCAAGCTATTAAAAACTTTTTAAGTTTTTTTTTTTTTCGATAATATTTTATTTTAGGGTGTTTTAAGAAGGATAACTCATTTTCGGGTTTTTAAAGGACCTTCCAAAGTAGGTCATATTCAGTTTTCCTTTGATTGTTTATAGTCTCTGGTTGACAAGACGTGTAACAAAACGTTGACATCTCAAGCTTAGTATTTCAATAGACTGGGACATTTTTATGTCTCCTTATAACTGAGAAGTTGTCATAAATCTTTTATTCGACAATAAAAATCCATCTTTGTGTTGGCCAGTGAATTAATATCCAACCTAGAGGCCTAAAACAACTTGTTAGAAAAAAACTTCTCCGGTCCACAGTTATTGAATTTCAAAATCCACTTAGTGCGGATGGTTTACCCTGTACCTTAAACATAGTAGAAAGATATCGGTACCAAATTGAAATAAAGGTCTGCCGGTTCAAAAATCGAATATTTGCATTTTTAAATAAAAAATAAATTCACCGAATTCAAAGGGCTGACCAAAAATACCTAAAAGCTCAAAATTTCTCACACAGCCGCTTTTCATCTTCGATAAGTCGGCGGCCTAAACGCATTATCCGTTACATTGAGGCGGAAAAATGTGTTTGTTTATTTGTTTTTTCTTTTCGAATTGATCATCCCTTTTGGTAAACTCCTATCACATTTATAACAAATAGTTGGACAGGGGTTTACTTTTCCGCCATTTCCCATTCATATCACGCCCTGACCCACTTATTTCAAATCAGTCAACACAACATTTGGTACAACTCTCTTAACCCTATATCAATTTCACTTCTCGCAGTATACAACTAAAAAAAAAAAAAAACGATATCATCAGAATAGGGGAGGCACGCACACAACAGCAACACGACACACGAGTGTATTATTATACTGGCTCACAAAGGCTAGTCAGTCGACGACTATAGCTGGGTGGATCTGGATAGGTTGTTCAAGTCCATTGTAGACACATTACCCAGCTCAGCTCGTTCACTCATGTCTGCTGAATTATTTAAGACTTCCCAGATGAAGCGCCCAACCCACTCACGCTCGGACTGGGGCCTGGAGGAGTATTTATCCGTACGACTCTGCTTCTCCAAGAGAACACAATATTATCGAGGTCAAAACATCATTCAGAGATGCGTGTGTGCGATAGCAACAAGAACACAAATGTGAGTAACGCTGTAGCATCCTTTTTCACTTATTCATATCGATTCCACAATGGAACTCGCCTCAAATGAACCGAAAAAGAAATCTTTTGTTGAAAACTTATTATCGTAATCCCTGTTACGGATCGATTCACAAATGGACGGAACGTTTCATATTTTTGTTTGCTTTGTGTGTTGCTGTGCTTTTGCGTCCTTAGTTGTTCAACTGGGTGTGGGTATAAATGAATATTCTATTTAAAAAAAAAAAATACTGTTCACATCACTGTTGCTTGAAATAAAAATATAATCTTGCACTGAGTTGAGTAGCTTAAATAATTTACTTCCGTCTATGCATGTGCTTTTGAAGTAGGTACTATACTTACTTAGTACGCTTAAGTCAAAAAAGAACCTTTTAGCAGGTCAGTAAAAATTCAAAGGGATACTCAATTTGGTGTTCCCTTATATAGGTACTTTCCAAGCGGTATGTACAATGTCGGTTTGGGGACTTAACAGAGTTAAGTACATCAAAGTTTTGTCGTTTAGATGTAATTCTATATATACTTTTGATAGGTTTGTTGGTCAAGGCATTAACAAATTATTTTAAAGGTCTAAAGGCAAGAGCGTTGAATTTTTTTTAGACAAATACTCTACTTAAAAGTGTCTCTTTGTTGACTAGTATTGATTGTGTCATTTTATGAATGATAACCTTAAATGCATGAGACTATTCATTGGTTTTATGAAATTATTTGAATGTTGTATTTCATTGAACTGCAAACTACAGCCGTTATTAAGAATGAGTCATTTTTGCCAAATTGTACTGTCTCATTTCTCAGGGTCTAACTCTAGCGTTGTATGAACAAATACTTAAATTGTAAGAATAAATTCATATTTTATATGAATTCATATTTTGTTTGATTTTATGAATGGTTTCATTCGAGATAAGCATTTTCTTGTTTTTTGTGACTTTTTCATAATCCACATGAATATTTTCATAGCTTGCATATTTACTTTACTTGTTTGAATGTAAAAATTCAAAATTTCAAAAAGTAGAAACAGTAAAAATCGTAAGAAAATTTGTTTTTATTTATTCGTAAATCATTCGGGATAGAGTTTACTATTATTTGTTCAGTCGGTTTTCTCCTATAGTGATTTTTCAGTTCGGAGTTTAATAAATTAAATTTGTTATTGGATTGCTTACACGTAATTATTATCATTGTTAAAAACATGTTCATAAGGTATCTACATTGTTATTGAGTAGTGCTCTCTTCACTGCCCACGTCTTAACATTGTTCAATGCTCCTTCAATGTCGAGGAATGCGGCAAGTGTGTATTCTTTGTCATTTAGGGATTTCTCTGTGATGCAAGTGACCTCATGCAACGTAGTTTCGACTCCTTTACATGGGAATGTGACCACATTCGAGGGATCGCGTGAAGAGTCTCGTCAGAGCTGGTATAACAATTGACCTGGCTTTCTGGAGCATGATTGGAAAAATCCCGTCCAGCCCAGGATATTTAAAAGGGGAGAAAGTTTCAATCGCCCAGTTAAGTTTTTCCTCGGTTATTATACCAGCTGGAACTGTTGCTACTATAGTTGCAGTGCTTGGTGCAGACTGGACGGTTGTTTTGATACAACCCGAAAAGTGTGTTTTTAGAAGCAGACTTAATGTCTCTTCTGAAGACTGTGTCCAGTTGTCAATATTGTCTTTAAGATAACCTGGAAACGCAGCTTCTTTCGATAGGATTTTCCTAAGTCTAGCTGATTCCCTGGTATCTTCTATTTCATTGCCAAAGGTATGCAAGGCTGTACGTTTAGCACTAGTGACAGCAGCCTTGAATTTCCGTTGACCGGCTTTGTATAAGTCCCAGTCTGACTGGGAATTGGTGCGTTTGGCCAAATTGAACAGACTTCTGACTTTCCTTCTAATTTCAAGGAGGTCCTTGGACCACCATGAAGAACAATTCCTTTTCTTGATTGTATGTCGAGTACAGGCTTTATCATATGCCTTGCTTAGAATTTTTATTAAAGTCTCTGTGAATGCGTCGATTTCGGCTGGTGTTCCTATTTTTTGATCATTCCGGCTTTGGCCATTTCTCACAGCCTCTGAGGCAAAAGTGTCCCAGTTGGTGAGTCTTGGGTTCCTGAATTTACTTGAACTACTCCCCAACCGATTTAAACTATTCCACCATTCATCCGATAGGTTAGGATCAGGACACGATTTCACAATACGACCGTTTCGTGTTAACTTCAACACACACAAGCCACAACAAAAATTGGCTTCAATACTCTGATTAAACAGACAAGCCAGGCAAACATGCTGACACACCTAGCCATTGCAGCAAAACGTTTCAGAAACTCCTTCGATTTGAACAGCTCGGACATAATTAAGTTCATTTGAAAAAGCAGTAACTGAGACAATTCTACTGTGTATAGAACTTCCTATACCTATAGTGCCGTCAACTGGGGTAACTTTGACCGATGGTATAACTTTGACCGAAAGTTACAAAGACCTTGTTAATGGAGTTTATCGCCACCTTTTGGAAAATAAACTAACATGTACTGCATATTTAGTAAGTGCTATTCATTAATAGATGGCAGAAAAAAAGTTAGAGGGATCAAATTTCGTTTGAGCGAATTCAAATCGAAATTGTCTGAGGTATAAGGTTGCTTTGTTTTTGAGTCTTCCAAACTTCATATTTTTTGGGGCTGATAGTTAACGTATTGGCACGAAATTTTTGGACTAGTTTGTAGATGAATCAATTATCTTTCAGAAAAATATATTTTAGAGTAGTTTTTCTTAAACTTTTTATATTTTTGTAAGGAAATACAAAAATGAACCAATATTTCGAGTAGAATGGGTAACTTTGACCGACCTCAGTTAAACATTGACCGGGTGGTCAAAGTTAGACATGACTATTGGCAAACATTGACCACCCCTTTTCCCGCGTTTTTTTTTATAAAATTTTGAATTTGCTTCTGCTATGCCGCCAAAAAATAAGATAAAACCAAAAAGGCGCCACCGAGGAAGTTATGCAAAAGACTCTATGCCTTTTACGAACAAAACAGAGGTCTATTAATCATCATCATCAACTCGTCAGCCGCCTTAAAAATGAGCACCCAAAGAACATTTGGAGACCAACGATTTTTTCAAATAATGAGGAAAATGCTATTGCTAATGTCCTTTTAACGGTTATCAAATGGGGGTTTCCATTCGATTTCCGAATGATTCGCTTGCTAGCAAAAAAGGGACTGGTTCCTTAATTCTTTCATTTCGGAGACAAGACACTTAAGGCAAGAGGTTGTCATAATAGGGGATAACTTGGCAAGTCATTTTTCTGTTGAGGTAGAGGAAGCAGCGGTACCTATCTAATAACATTAGGTTTGTGTGCTAACCAACAAAATCAACAAACATTTGTCAGCCTTTAAATGTGGCTTTTTTCGCACCCTTAAAACGAAAATGGAGATGCATTTTGGAAAGCTGGAAAATCTCTCAAAGGTCAAAGAGAGGTCAAAGTTAATGGTAGAACCCGAAAAAAGTGTTGAAGTTATTGCTGATATACTTGCTTCCCATTCAACACACGACGAAGGGAACACTTTTGAAAATGTTGAATATTTAGAAGACTATCCTGGAGATAAGGAAGAAGATCACAATGGACCAAATGCTGACAAAGACGACCTATCAGTCGATGAAGTATTTGCCATTTTATGCGCACAAAGAAGTACATAAGATGGTTTCTTTTAACGATTTCATTTAACATTTCACAATAAGTCTTTCATAATAGGTGCAAAAAAAATTAATATTGCAGCTGTACCTTCTGCAATATTATATTAATTAAGGTACAGCCGCAATATAATTTTTTTTTCTACCTATTATGAAAGACTTAATGTGAAATGTGTTCCTTTACTAGTTTTAGCTTTATTGTAACTATTTCTTACCTTTTAATAAAATAAAACGGTTGAGAAACGTTATCCAAACTGCTTTTGATATTAGGCGGTCAAAGTTAGACTTAGGGCCGGGAAACATTGACCACCCAGTTTTTGGCCAAAAACTACCCCTAAATATAATATTTATATTAATTTTACATATACAAATTAAAGTAATTAACTCAGCCCCAAATATAAAGTATATAAGTTCCAATATAAATTATTTGGATAATTGCTGCATTCGTTTAAAGTTTGAAATCGGTCAATGTTTGCCAAGTTGACGCTCAAAAGATACAAAAAGATAAGCAGTCATTTAATAAAATAAGATGGATCCCTAACCAACTTTACACCTAAAGAGAAGGTGACAGTTTTGCTTGAACGTTTTTGGAGGAATTCGCTCTAGTTGAGGTTATAGGTTAAATGGCTGACTTCAAGGGCTCACTTACCCCAGAGACTGATTTAAAATGGGGGCTCTCGGAAATACCGGTACCTACCTACAATTTTTTTGGAAAAATCTCGAAAGCAAAAATCTCGAATGTAAAAATCTCGAAAAAAAAAATCTCGAAAATTTCTTTGTGCTTTTTTTTTAATTTTGGAAAAATTAAGAGAATTTTATATACCTACTATATAAATTTATAAATGTCAATCGTGCAATAAATCACTTGCATTGTGCATGCGAGATGGTAGAACGTTGCCAGCACCAACTCCAATAACCAGAGTTATTGATATTGTCCACCGGAAAATTCTGCCTAAATTATAGTGATTGTCGATAATTTTTATTTGTAGTTTGTTTATTTATAAGATCCTTTCTGTTGTTTTTATAATATTCCTGGCGTGAATCATATTATTTTTTTGTAGTTACATTGTTTTTCTTGTTGGTATTTTGACCAGCTTGTTTGTGCTAGGTTTCGTTTCGCCGTTGTTCCTTTTTTTTTGGTTGTTTCGAGCCCGCGATTTTGGAAGGAAAAAGCCATCTATATAGAGCTCTAGATAGGTAGGACGACGGGTTAATTTTTTTTTTATTTTTTATTTTTACAAGAAGATAACAAAAAGGTTATCAGATTGGGTTGGGGTCGAAATTCTGGCGAGGTCAAAATTCTTTTTTCAAAATTCTGCTTTCAAAATTCTGTTTTACAAAATTCTGCTTTCAAAATTCAGCTTTTCAAAATTCTGCTTTACAAAACTCTGCTTTACGAAATTCTGCTTTACAAAATTCTGCTTTACAAAATTCTGAAAAAAAAAAATAATTTTTGAGACAATGGTAATTTGCGCAAATTATGAAATGTGTATGGGGGGGGCATGCTGCCCCCCTGCAACCCTCCTGCTTGGATTTACTGTTAGATTACGGGGTGGGTGCGAGGTTTTTTACTTATATTTTTTGTTGAATTTTCAAATTGTTGGGCCCAAAATTCGAATTTCAGCACTCAAACTAGATAAAAATTTTCGAGATTTTAACCATTCTTGATTTTATTCGTTCTAGTAATCGTTGAAAAATATTTGTTTTCTTTAAATTCGTAAATTGGAAAAAAAACAGAATTAGCAGAATTTATTTGTTTATTTATTTATTTATTAGCCTGTCAGATTTAAAAAGCAGAATTTTGAAAAGCAGAATTTTGTTAGACGGAACAGAAAAAAATCAGAATTTTGAGAAGCAGAATTTTTGTGTTAAAAAGCAGAACTTTGCAAAGCAGAATTTTGAAAGCAGAATTTCGACCCGCTCCCCAAATAACAATACCACAGGGTGAAGCCAAATATATTTAAAATATAGATTTAAATTTTTTGATATATGTATATTTTTTTTTTTATTCTTGTTTCTTTTTGTTTTTGATATACTATTTGTAAGTTTGTATATAGTTATAATATTTTTTTTTTTTGCGTATATTATTCTTTTTTTCATATTTTCATTTTTTTTTGTTTGTTGTTTGGTCGATTTTTGATTTTTTTTTTTTTTTTGTAGTCTAAGATTAGTTTTCTTTAAATAAATTTAACGAATAATTTAGTTTTAGGATACCTACCTTTTTGTATGTATTAAATAAAAAAAAATCTACGTTTATGTTATGATCACGTCATACCATGGTTGAAAATTTGTGTCTTTTATTTAATGTTCTTTTCCATTAGCTGAAATAAGCTCAATGGCCTATTAAGAAGATTTTCAGGGGTGTAGTAGCGTTGGCTACGGTCCTTTCGGCGAAAATGGACTAATCAAAGGCATCTATGCCAATATTGGGGAAGTTTTACCATCGGCCGCAAACTTCCAGGAGGGGAGGGAAATGGCCAAGCTGCAACAACATCAGCAGCCCCTCAGTGTGGTAGCCGTCCGTCTGCTTTAGTTATGGTAAGTTCTGGCATGTTTAATGTTTTGTGGTAGGTTTTGTTAAGTGTGTGGACAAGAACCACCCCATCCGGCGAGTAGAGCCGTGCTACGCTAGCATGCCATGCTCCTCGCACTTAGCACTCCATTCCCTTCCATTTCCATTTCCTTCCTAAGGTCCCGTCCGCATCCTTTCATCCTTTCTTTCAACCGCTCCCAACGCCCTCTATAATCCCGATTTAAACCTACATTACAAATGTCATTTTCGAGATTTTTTTTTCGATATTACATTCGAGATTTTTGCTTTCGAGATTTTTTTTTTTTTCGAGATATCGTGGTAAACCCCAAATTTTCAGTGTAATTTAATTGAGCTAAAGTTTACCTATCATAGTCTTCGGTTGCAAGTCTTGAATGAAAGTCTAAAAAAAAAATGGTGGTTTACATGCAAGTTTCTTTTTTAATCATTATTGTGACACTGACGCTATCTATCTCTCTCTCTCACTATTTCTTTTTCAGTCAGTATCATCATAGGCAAAGTGTCTTAGTGGTTAGTGTGTTGGACTACTAAGCTACCCAAATTCCATCTTATTAGAGTTTTTTTTCCACTGCGCCACCTCTCGCGGCTCTCGCGAACGTCTGATTACAACTGTCATGAAAGAGCTTTTAAAATCTCAATTAGTCGCTTGGACTCGGCATAAAATTGTAGAAGCATTTTACTCGTCCCAAAAATGAAAAACTCACACCAAATGAAAGGTTGTGAGAAACAAGGCCTAGGGTCCCTGTGGACCTATTGCGACAATTACGTATATATGTAGGTCCTTAGGGAAAGAGAAAGAGAAGAAAATAAGCTTATTAATTTTATGTCTTTTGAGCGCGGCAGCAGCTGATGTCATCAGTATGACTCATACTCCTTAAAAAAGTCACTCCTATAGTCAAATTCTTAAATGCAGGCATTGTTTTTAAATCCAAGTCCATAACAGTGATCAGAACTGACTCACCCAAAATTCACTCCCCCAATACATTTAAAAAAAAAATAACATAAAACTTAGTTTGCACTCACCTTAAACAAATATCAGAAATCAGAGTCCTTTAGTCTAGTCGCCAGAGTTGATTAAAAATTGAGGCTTCACAAATACAGCTGTAGAAATTGTTAGCAAATTACTTTTTCCCATTAACACTCACTGCACCTTTATTTATTATTTTAACTTTTTTTGGGAGAAGATTTTCGCAAATTAATAAACAAATTCAGAAAAGTTTGATTTGATTTGGCGACCCAAAATTTTTTTTAACTTTTCTCACCGTCAAAATAGCCGCCCGCTTTTGAGCAACAATTTTCAATTAAAATTTAAAACTTTTCTATTTTTCGCCGGACACAAATAAATTGCGAAACACAAAACAAGAAAATGCAAATTCAATGATTAAAAGGAAGGCAAATGAAAAAGGAAACAAAAAAAATAAAACACCAGCTCCGGAACAGCACCAAAACAAATACCGTTTACACCGCTATTTACTTTTCGCTATCCAACTTGCTCTTCATTTGCTTTTCAAAACACGCAAACAACGTTGTGTCGGCTTCACGTTCTTCTTTGGTGGGGCGGTTGTTCTTCATGTGCTGCAGTGTCCCATATTTGTCCTCTCTATATTATGTGCAATAGACAATGGCACACCCACAAAAAAGACACGGCGAGAGAGAGGTGGAAAAAAGGACAATTCTCGCTCAAAAGCCCCCGACGAGCAACATGCAGCAGAACAAGTGCGACGGACACGCAATTATTTTTATTTTTTAAATGGGTTTTGTAGTATTTTTATTTTTTTATTTTTTTGTCACTTTGTTTAAGTTTTTATTTGAATTTAATATTTTTTTTTTCTACTTTACTGCAGTGCGCGGATAAAATGAACCACAAAACAAAAGCGACTCACAGGGATTTTCCGTGTGCGATAACTTGGTCACAAAACAATATTTTTCATTTCGTGTGGAGGACACTTATATCCTTTTTTTCTGAGTTTTATTTTTTGCACTTTTTGCTGGTGTTTTGGCCTGGCAGAGGATTATTGTTCATCGTTCATTCGCACGGCGATGAGGACAAATACGCGTGAGGAAAAGCCACCAAGTGCTGGGTGCTGTGAGTAGATTGTTGCGCCATTTCGTGGGTGTTGTACGTTTGTCAGGTGGTTAGGGTTCAGAGCGTTTTAAATTGCTTCAGAATGATGCCACAGAATCAACAGGATTTTCGCTGCGGAATCGAGTTCGAGTTGATGATTTAACCTGAAAAGGATTTATAAAATACTTTTAAACATTATTTTTTTTTGTTTGTTATCAAATTGGGATTTATGTCAAATTGAATTTGGATTTGTTGGCAGGTCTTTTAGGTGGTTGACTTCATCTGGCAGGGTGGATAAGATGTGGTGGGGACAAGAGGGTTTGCTACAGCGGGTGGTGGACACGGTTAGTTTTGTTTTTAATGTTTTTGAGTTCAAAGGATGTGTTTATACAGACCATTTTCTATCAAAATTGATAAATCT
This sequence comes from Cheilosia vernalis, assembly GCA_949126925.1. Taxonomy (NCBI): domain Eukaryota; kingdom Metazoa; phylum Arthropoda; class Insecta; order Diptera; family Syrphidae; genus Cheilosia; species Cheilosia vernalis. The sequence goes on along the minus strand of OX421360.1, from coordinate 60,936,527 downwards.
TTATGTATGTGACTTTGTTATAGTATCATGTTAAAAGTAATCGCACAATCCCTAGGAATTTCCGAGACAGAGTATAGTACTTAGTGGAGTGAAAGAGAGTTTTTAAATCAACGCTATTGCTGAATTTTTTCAGAAGATGTGCTAATTTAAACATTTTCTGAAAAAGCGAGAATTTAAAGAATTTAAAAATAAAGAGAAGAAGACAACTATTGGTTTTTGGAGAAAGGAAACTAGGAAGGTCCTTGTTGGTTAGGAGCGTTTTCCTACCAGCACCAAAGAAAACAACTGTCCGCAGTGTTTTAGCGTTTTTTATTTGTCTTTAGGCTCTAAGGGAGCTTCCACACCGGACGGAACAAAACGCCTTAGACAAACGAATCTGCTTTTCTGTGTGTTTTTTGAAGTTTAAATAGCCATAGAGAAAAACAGTTTTGTTTGTCTGTTCCATCCGGTGTGGAAGCACACTAACATTAGCTCTATTCTATGTTTTTTCTATGTAACATAAAAATGTTGATGAAATATAAGATGGCTCGCCCAAACATTGTGGCGGTACATTTAAAAATTCGTTAACTTTTTAAGTGTTTATATATAATTCAATTTAATTTTTGATTTGATTTAAGTAATTCCTATTCAATATTTATGTTGCGCCCCAACAGTCCTTCCTTAGATAGTGAAATTGGATGACATATTTAAGCAACACAATTCTTATACACGAACAAAAAAGGGCGGGTACTCTTCGGAATTTCAAATGTAAACCGGGGATGGGGAAAATCAAGGATCTCAATACATAGACTATACCCATTTCAATGTCAAATAGACAGCTCTTGAATAAAGTCCAGATAAAGTTAAGTGGACTGTCAGCAGGTAGCAACTTCCATTAACGTGGTTTAAACAGTCTTCCTTACATCTAATCCTGATAAGATACTGACTTTTAGACAACAGCTGTATATAATCATTTCATCATCAGTCCAAAACTTGGAAACAAGTTCGCTAAGAGCTTGCTTCACATTGATCCGAGGACACACAGGGGTGGGTATTTTTATCGCTCTCTTCAACCCAATATTTCTTCTCTATTATACAAGTTAATTTGCTCCCCCATCAAGCCATCTTATTTTTCTCCATCCCTCCGGCGAATACCATCGGACAGTAAATAGTTGTCACACGAATTACTAATGCAGCGGCAGGTCCTCTAACATCCCATCATTAGTACACTTCCCATCAATTTCCAGGCTAAATGATCCAAGATGATTGATTGACAGTGAAAACTTGTATGACCGCCTTAAACATCATATAAATTAGCTGCTCCTAGAATTTTCCTTCAAATCTAGACAAAATTCCACTATGACCGCTCCTCCCTGCCAAACTATCAATTCATCACTCACCCTGCCACCATCGCACCACTGCGCCATTGGCTAGACCCGAACAATTGGAATTCCACTGTATATTCCGCAACAATTTGTCAGAATCGCCCCGTTGGGGGGTCCAAAGGCAGTGTCCTGTAGCTTTTCTGTTTATGTCTATCCGCTCATCAGCCCCATCTGTCAAATGTAATTGATAATGTTCACGTACTGTATATACGCGCAATGATCGGGCCACTTTCAAGTACCTAACTTTCGTATATCGTTGACGCGCACCCACAGGTAAAAGTTCAATAATTGAAATGGCAACCAACAACAACTGTTAATCCGTGACAGTTTGTCTAAGTGTATGCGAATATCCCTCCTCGAGATTCTGTATTATAGAAAACGAATTACATTTCGCCTAGGATGTAATAAAAATGCGTCTTTTGTTCGGCTTTATTTATTTTTGTTTTTATTTCTCTGTTCCTAATGCCACTCCTGGATAGGCGGAACGAAGATGGAGATGAAAAATGATATTTTGATTCAAGACGAATGGAAAAAAGACACTTCCCATAGGCTTAACGATGATTAATGGCATTGACGGAAGAAAGAGAAAAAAGCAAAGAAAAAATGAATATACCCTGTAGTCCGTTTGTCATGCTCAATTTCGCGGTTTAAGTCCTTTGGCTATATTTTGCGACGCTTCATTATAGCGGCGACAGTTAATCCGGTCTGAAATTCTATGCCAATTAACTTATTTGTTTTTCTATAAAAATAGGAAATGGCGCTATGGTCTTAAGGGATGCCAGCGAGGTGGGAGTTTAATTTTCACAATGTGGCGGAGGAAAATTTTGTGAAGAATTTGGAGCCTAATATTTACGAAATAAGAAGTAACGAAGAAGTTATTGTTATTGGCGATACTAACATTAATGTATGTGAATCTAACTTAAGATATGCTAAATACTATATTTAGAAATGGTAGCGTCATTGGCCCTATTAAATTTAGTCACAAAATATACGAGAATAGATGTGAAAAGGGGAACGAAGTCTATAATAAACCACATATTAGTACGCAAAATAAACAATCGAATTAATTCCTATGTAATTGAACGTGAATTAACTGACCACTAACCTACCATATATTGCAAAGGAGAACCTCAATTGAATGTAGGACAATTAATATCCATGCCGTACACATGTAACAGCAAAGTGAACGCGGTCATCTCTGAATCAAATTGGAACGATGTACTAACTGAAGGTGATGCAGGTATATTCTCTATGAGAAGTTAGTCCTCAAATTTAACGACATTTATTTCAAATCGACCTGCCTGAAAACAGTAAAAATTAAGCACAAGAAAAACCCATGGATGTCCGCCTCAGTCATTTCAAAATGTAAAAAAAGAGATGATCTTTACAGGAAACGGAAAAACAACATACTCAAAACATCTTATGAAACAGAATATAAAGGCTGTCGAAATAAATTAAACAAAGAAATACTTATACAAAAATCTAGCTACTACAACTGCAATTATAATGAAATTAGAGCAGATCCTCGAAAAACATGGAATTTAATCAATGAGATAATGGGAAGGAAAAAACTTAACGTAGATGAAGTAATAATTAAGAATTTTCCCAAAAAACTCTACAATTAACATAACAAACGAATGTACGCAACACTTCTCCCAACAAACACATCAAATAATATTTACATCGATGCGGGTTTACTACATCAAGTCACCACAACTTCACCATCGCCAATACAATTTTTCCGAAGGAAACTCATACTGCAGAGGTTCATAATGGGTGCAAATAAATCTCCAGGAATAGATATAGTACTAGAGCGGTGGATATAAAAAGACACGCTGGTATTTTTGCCCCCATCTTAGCCAAATTTATTAACCTAAGCTTAATACAGGGGAAAATTCCTGAAAACTTGTAAGGTGGAGGAGGTTTAAAATGCGAGTAAAGTAACTATCGACTAATATCAACATTACCAGTTATGGAAAAATGCTTGGAAGATGTGATCACTGATCGAATGCATAGCTTCATTAATAAATATTCCCTTATTCACGACAGTCAGTAGGTATGGTTTCCAAAAGAACGAGTGTACTGGAAATTTGCTAGGAGAATTTGCAAACTGCATCAATGAGAGCCTAAGTAAAAGTCACCATAAACTTGTATTATTTATGGACTTTAGTAAAGCTTTCGATACGTTAAACCACACTAAGCTGCTAGAAGCCCTTGAACGGATTTGGTGTTCGTGGGACTATGGCGAATTGGCTGAGGGACTATTTAAACAACCGGAATTTCTGTGTAAAGATAAAGGATGAATATAGCATCAAAAAGGAAGTTCAATACGGATCGAAATCGGGCCCAATCCTTTTTATCCTTTTTACGAATGTGCTATTACGACTTTTTAATAAAAGCACACCATTTGTCTATGCCGACGATACCGCAATCGTGGTTCGACACAGGTCGTTGGAGACGGCTACAGAAATAATGCAAGAGGAGTGCAACAACGCAGTGAAGTGATGCCATGACAACGGCTTGATAATCTGTACCTACGCCAAAAACGAAGATGATGCACATAAGAAGCCCACATCACAAAGTCACTCAGCAGCAGATCTATATCAAAAATGATGCCTGTGCTTCGACACCCAGTCTGCCCATTGAAGTCGTGAACACCTACAAATATCTGGGAGTGACTATTGACAGTCATTTCATCTGGAGCACCCACATCGATAAAATCCGTTCTGACTTGAAAAAGGCTGTTTTTGCTCTGGGCGCATCTACAACATCATGCAACACCGCAAGTCTTGAAGCAAGTTTATTATGCACTATTTGGGTCTAAGCTGAGGTATGGTATACATGCTTGGGGAAATGAGTCCAAAACACACATTATGACGCTTCAAAAACTACAAAACTCAGCGGTCAGGCTTATAAAATAACAGCGAGTCTTCTGAGGAATGTTATTTTAATGTGATGACAGTTCAGCGTATTTACAACATGACTCTCATACTCGATTACTACGATGACATGCGGCGTAAGAGGTCAATCGATCATGAAATCAACACCAGAAGACGTGCCAATGGTCTGTTTCCAAGTTCCAAGAAATTGCAACAATTATGGTAAAAGGCAGCTAAAATACCACAGTCTTAAATAACTTACCCCATGAACTAAGATTAATTAGAAACCATAAATATAAAAAAAATATAAAATCATTTTTCTTGAACTCAATGTCTGAAATCTAATCTAAGTTGAACTTTTTCAACAAAAAAATAAATAAAAATGTGCCTAATCACCTAGAAAAACTATGGAGAACTTGCTAAATCTAAATCTGCAGAAATAAACATTTATATAAATTTTTAAAATGGGTAGTAATAAAAAACCTCTATCTCTATCTCTATCCTATCTCCATCTCTATCTTGTAAGGATGGTCGGAAATAAATGAAACTATACACAATATTTAATATTTTTACAGTCTTTATTTTACACACAGTACTGCCTAAAATCGAACTCATTCGTATGTCACGCATCTTATTCGCTAACCGATCGTATGATCAAAGTTACAGTTGATAAAAGTTAAAATTGAAAGTGTTGCCGCTGTTTTCTTTCAAACTCTATCTCTATCTCTAGCTCTATCTGTATCTCTATATCCATCTCTATTCCCATCTCTAGAAAATCTCTATTTTATCTCAGAGCCACAAACTACATATAAAAAACCGGCCAAGTGCGAGTGTCACTCGCGCACCGAAGGTTCCGTATTTGGCTAGAGTCCAACACATCAGATATTATTTGAAATCTATATCATTCAATCTTTCCCCTCTTCATGAATTCATCACAATTTAGTTTAATTTAATTACCTACTTAATATCTTTACTCTCAAAAATTATTCGCACATGAATCTCATTTTCTAATTATTACCTAGTACCCAACCCACGCCAATTTTCCATTCTGTATGCGACCTGTCCCAATTGAAAAACTATTGACTAAAAATACATTACTTTTATTTTGTTCTGTACTCCCCAAAAAATGTATTATACTCCCCAAGGAAATTATGAAGCGACAGCCCTGGTGTCTTTGATGGGGTCAATTGTGCACAACTGCGTAGTAGATTAGAACATAAATGAGAGCAACGTATTTTACATGGTAAAATTATCTTTTTTGAAAATATCTTGTAAACTATTAACTTTTCGGCAAAACAGTATTCAGCACATATATAGATAAGAACATGATCTACAAAAAAGGAATTTATGTATTTTTTTGTGAATCAAGAAATAAACCGTTTTTTGGGCGAATGAAAATATTTTTTTCACCAGATTACTAATTAATCCAAAACCAATTGATGTATTCCTTCCATTGGTATTTGTCGTTTAACTAGAGGTTATACCGGATGTTGTGTGTAAATTTTAGCCTCATATGTCAATCGGTTCTTGAGATAGACCTGGTAACAAAATTGGCTTAGTGGGTTCGGACAGACAGACAGACAGACAGACAGACAGACAGACAGACGGAGAGACATCCGAGCGAAACTAATAAGGTTACGTTTTTTCCCTTTGGGTACGGAACCTTAAAAAGGAGCACCTATGTACATAACCGGCCTTACTAATAATCAATCACTAATGTCGACAACTAGTTAGATGTCAGCTTTAGTAAAAATGTACAGCTTTTGTGAAATGGTACCAATAAACAATTAGACCTCCACATTTACTAGTCCTACAACTTTCTTAGAATCTATTACATTTGTTGTCATTGCAGAATTCAAATTTCATAATCTGGTCTCTTTCACAAGGAGGATTTTATTCTAAAAGAAGGAATACATAAATTGCAATTAAATTTGCCCAACACATATCTTTCCAATGCTCTGTGAGACTTATTATAAGCAAAAAGCTAAACACAAAATAGGAAATGCACAAAATATCCGCTGATCTGTCAAATATCACATGCAAATCAGTAATGCCCTATCGTTCGATCGGACACAATTTCCAGTACTTTTATGGTACGCTTTCCATTGTTTTCAAATACTACCTCGCGATTTCTTTATGAGTGCATTTATGTCGTAATAAAATCCCTTTCAAATTATTCAATAAACGGAGCACAGTTTATTTGAATGGTTTCATTTATTCGTAGGCTGACGATGCAAATCAAAACTTATTAGTGGTCTAAACATCACAATTGCATCGTTAGCAAGAGAATATTTTTGAAAATAGAAATAATATCTGGCTCATTCATTTCAGAATGAATAACAATCGCACGTAGGAAGCGTGTTAAGAACTTATCGCTTCCTGGTTTGAAAATAAATACAATTTAACCTATAAAAATTGTATGGCTTATATATTACTTAATTCGGGAAACTTAGAAACCGACAAAAGTTGAAATTCGAACTGAAAAATATAAAACGCATATTCTCGTACTACCTGTTACTGTTAGGCTGTACTTGCACCCCCAGAAGTTAATAAACTTGTTATTTTGCATGTATTTTGCTGAGTTCTGATAATTCTATTTTTATAACTATATTTTCCGCGAAGGGAACCTTTTCACGCCAACCATTGTCTCATTAGAGATCCTCATTCTCGGTAAACAAACTCCTTTTGCAAAGAGTTTGAACAGGGTTTGGTTGGTTCTTTGGTAAGAAGATATTTTATTCTATTTGCGACGACTGTCAAGAAAGTCTTGGAATTATCCCAAACTTATATAAAATTTATTTTTTATTAAGCAACTAACTAGGAAAACCAATCAAAAAGCAACAGAAAGAAAAACACAGAAATATATGCTTCACGTGTTTAGAAATAAAACAAAAACGCAATATTTTTCAATATTTTGCATACATTTGTACAAATTTGTGATTGTTAGACTTAAAAACCATTTGCATTGTTGTATTACAACGAATAAAATTAGAAAACATTCACAATTTAATAAAATTAGTTAATAATTGTAAACGCTCAGGCTGAACAACATCGTATTAAATTCTCTCCTATTTCGAAATTTAATACCGCGATTTTGGATGGTTGGCCAACACTTGTCTTCAAAATGACATAAGGGAGGATTTATTTAGCTAATGTCGGACATACACGATAAACATGACTTTCTCAACACTAACATTTAACCCTACAGTTAGCGATAGTCTGGCAACTATATTTGTTTATTGGTAAAGTGATTTTGGAAAGTGTGGAGTCTTTTCGTAAAGTGCCAGACTAAAGTTGATTATTGGTAAGGCCGAACGACTTTAAGGTTGCCCTCAGTAACTAGCTGCACAAGTGCGTATTTTTAAGCAAAATCTTAAACAGTGTGTCTCGCTATGAAGTCGACGCCAAATCCTGGTTTGATTGAAACCATTTTAAAGAAGAGCTCGCTCATCAATTGCTAAATTCAAGACTCACTATTGGAAAATGTTTGCAATGGAATTCTCCCACTAGTCTTAAATTAAAAAAATATCTTCAACCCATGGCTCACTTAGACTGCGAAGCCTTACTACAAAAGTGGCGCGCAATAAATCCGACAATTGTGAAAGGCTTCGTGCAGAGACTCGCGAAAAGATCACAACTTTTCAATTGCACTGAATAATTGAGTTGGTTGATCATAATTTCTGACAAAGACCTCATTATGCTCTTTCACTCCCTTCCCAAACCACTCGACGTCGACAGTTCTCCCATTTCCTTTGACAGTCTTAGCATAGTCGAGTTGATTTCGAAATACATTCCATGGGATTAAGTGTTCTCCTGCATAAATAATTTCCTCTCAATTCAGCAGGAAAGCGCCTCAACAAAAATTAAAAAAAAAAAGAAAAAAAAATTAGAAAAAAGAAAACTCATTGAATTACCCCACCCGCTTAGCACTTAATGTAGGATTTCCCAGGACTCGCAGCAGTTCTAGTTAGTCAAACCCACCGTCTTCCATCTCACGAAATAGTTTTCTTTTGAAATATAAAACACTTTTCAGTGAGAACTTCAAATATTCATGAAACTTGCAGTGCAGTGCATTTGGTGGAAGGATGCGATCCTTAGAAGCCTATTCCACACCGACTTCCTCTCCTGTGTTATGCTATTATATATTTTGGTGTTTTTTTTTTTTTGGAAAAAAAAAATCCGTTGAGTGGCAGAGTGTAAAGGCAATTCACAATGTCTGACATATTTTTCTTGTTTTCCTTTTTTTTTTTTGGTTGACGGTAGGTAGCCTCGGAGACAGAAGCAGCAGCTGATGTTAGTACAGTAGCCACCCACCCCTGTCCGCCGTCAGCTAATACAAAATTTACAAATGTGTGCGGTAAAGTAATTCGGAAGAAAAGTCCTTGCAGACGGAAAACTTTGCCTCTGATGGGATGAGGCGGCAGATATATCCTTGTAGGTGGAGAATGTACACAAAAACTTGATTTTCATTGAATTAGCGGCTCGAATGGAGCAAAATGGGCTTTTGTGGCGCGGCAACGCGGCGGTCTTCCGAATGTACACTAAGTACAAATTTGGACTGACGCCAACGAGCCAACCAGCCGCTCCACCACTCGTTCACCGTGCTCTGCTTAAACATCCAATTTTATTTCATCGTAAATTTGAGCGGGTCCTTTCTATATTTGAAGACGTCATAATGGAATACGGAGTATACAGACTCCGGCTGAAAGGATATTAGCCAGAGCATGGGGTTTTGTTAAATTTGAATCCTGCCAAACGTCCTCGTTCGTTGTCATAATTTCTGGGCTTTAATTTGCATCTGGGATCTGGAACCTGGAAGCACCTAACATTCGTCGCGTTGTCGGTCGGTTCGAGCGGCCAAATTGGTTGAACGTGCCACCTCCCAGGATACAGAAATTGTTTCTTTTCAGCGCAGATCGAGAGGGAGTGCGAGAGATTTATATAAATCGTCACTCTTTCGTGAAGAGGTCCTATCCTAAATTCCTAAAAACGAGAAATTCGTGCTAACGACGGAAACGGTTATTACTTCATTCTGTTCGTCGAAAGGAATTCTTTTTTTTTTCGTTGAGGAAACGTGATTATGTCCCCAGGGGCGGTGGCACAGTGTATGCGGTTGGGTGTGTATTCCTCGCCAGCGTATATGGAGTTGTCACGTACGGCAATGTTTCGAAGTAATGAGGCGGCTGTAATTATGAGGTTTCCAGATGAATTATTTGGGTTTGTTTGAGTAGGTATACGAGTACACTGGTTTTGCGCCTTCCTGTGCAATGTGAATTTAAATAGCGACAGTTGGTGGTGTCAAAAATTCACCATCAATGAGTTGATTAAATGTTTTAGGAGGACGGAGGACTAGCATTAGAATTAAAGGCGGAAGTTATGAATTGCGATTTCCCACAGAATGGCACGAGATGTGAACGAAATTCATGATTAGATGGTGAAAACTATACCTATATGAAGTCTTTTGTGTTCCTTAAAGAAAGGAGAGGGCTTGGGAGTTTTAATTATTTTTCAGGTTACAAATTAATTGAGCATAATGGTAGTCGAGGTTATCTGAGGGTTGCTTGCGGTCAGGTGCGTCTTCTGTTCGTAGGTATAGTTTAAGTTTTAAGAGGTCCATGAAATTTCAAGCCCCCAGCACTGAATACTACAATTTTCTGTCAAAAAATTCTTGGAAGGCGGTTTAAAAAAAGACTTACTTGCATAGCTCCATAAAATAAATTCCGTTCGTACTTTTATTTTTGATGTAGCTTACAGTCCAATAGACCTGGCCTCTATCAAGTACAATTCTCTCGATTTGTGTCAACACAAAAGCCTATCAGTATCACATCGTTTCAGGACAGAAGCAAAATTTAAAATTTGATTATAAATTGAAACACAGCCTAACTCAATTTCGTTAGATGTATTAGCTACTCTACATCCAAGGCTACAATGTTTTACATTCCACAATCGCATGCTATAGGTACCTACACCCACCTACAAATTACTCCCCTGAAGCTCCTCCAATTAGTCACATTGAAAACAGACACGAAATTCCTATCAGGCCCATCTTTAATTGTATCAGAAATTCAGGACTGATATACCGCATTCGCAAGTCTAATACGATTAAGACTGACAAATAATTTAATCATTCCTTAATTATGATCCCTTATGCATAACATTCGCCATCATCCCCATCACTGTCAAGGGTGTAATAAATAAAAAAAAATTCCAACGACTCCTTCAACTTGCTAATGTGATACTTCTTGCTTAAGGTGCGGCAAAGGGACCATCTGGTGTCAAATTGGCTCCATCATCAGGCTGCTGGTGTTGGTTGGGGTTGTGTTACTGGTGCGTCATGCTCAGCCCTACTCATCCCAACACGTCAAGTCCTCTTAGTACCTTGGATGAGAACAGAGAAAAAAAAACACATACACCAACAGAAACAAAAAGCGAACCACAACTGTTGCGGTACCAACGCACGCTACAACCTGCTCTTGGCTGAGAGCTTTGAAGATTTTATATATTCGATTATAAATTGTAAGCAATTACCAGTGGCGCCTGTGGCGGATGCTAGAAAAAGATCCTTAAAGCAATTTCTCTTCATCAGGATGTTTCGCATTTTCGAGAGGGGTTTTGCCGGAGCAACAGAGGCCCGGCTGTTGGAAAGTTTGCCTCCAACTCAACTCTAGTAGATAGGTCGAGGCTCACACGCCAATGGTATTTATTCGCATCTGCGGTACCGTTTACTTGCATAAAAGGTAAAAATTAATGTTTTCCATAAATGTGCGGACTCTATTGGTGGGATAATTTATGAGTGAATTGAAACACCGTTCCTGGCCCCGAAAGTGGGTAGGAACCTACTTTGAAGAGAATATGAAAAAAAAGAGGAAAGGGACTGTTCGATGAAATGTACTCCTCTGAAGCTTAGAATAGTCGTAAAATTATGCAAAATTGTAGCACTTGGAGCGATGGAAATCGAAAGACCAATGCACATTGCACACTACCAGGAACGGTTTATGGGCTGCTGGTTAATTTGTTTTTTTTTTTTCACATATTAAGAGTCAAAATTTCACTATTAGTGGCGCCCTGTATAAAGGGCTATGTTCATGTTCAACGATACTTTGTTCCGCAGGTTCCGGGGAAATTAATAAATTAGTTATTCTTAACCAAGTTTCCTTAAACAAGATGACTCTGTTGTTTTTAGTCCATTAACTTGTGCCGTCGATGTCAAATTAGTTGTCGCTCGGAGTTCGTATCCCAAACGAACTCAATATGAATTTTTGTGGTACGACTTTTCAGAGGTGAAGGCTGTGATAGTCTGACCGTTGTACGACTAATGTTGTAATTTGCCAGTTTTCTTGACAGCCTGCAACCATTAGTAAGAGAAAGTTATTGTTTTCGCACAAAATTTCGAACTCGAGATTTTAATCAATTCTGACATTATGATGATAGAGGAACTCAAAAAAGTGGGTCGCAAAATTCTGTCCGATCTTTCACAGGAATACAGCCTAAACGGCTGCGCGGATTTCGTTCATACTTCGGATTTGGAGTTTGTGGGCTTACAGTTCGGGAGCGTTTTTTTCGCAAGCTAACCTCAATATTAATGTTTTTTTTTTTTGATGTGATCGAAAACGGCTCTAACGATTTCAACTAAAATTGATATTTAAGCTTAAGTAGGTGAGGTTACCATGACTGAATATCCAGTTTTTGGCTAAATGTTCGAATACCTAACGTTATTTTTGAAATTTCGACATATTTCGAAAACGGTCCATACTATTTTAACAAAAATGCATTTTTAAGGTATGGTCATTTATAACTTAATAGTAAAAACATTTTTTCTCTATATTATCGTACATTGGATTTTTGAAAATAGTAATTTTTTAACAATTTAGTTTTAATTAGCTTACCTAAAAACGGTAAGAACGATTTTAACCAAAATGCAAACTTAGAGTCAAATTGATGTTTGCGCAGTTATTGTTGCCTTAATTTTAAATTAAACTGCTCATATCTCAACAAATTTTCATTTTCGATTTCGATAAAGCTTTCAAAACAAAGTATTGCTTTTATCCAGAACAATATCATATACTCTACTCAGTTTAAGGCTTAATTGTTACTCAATACTATTTTTCACGATAAACATTGCAATATTTGCTACTGTTTTGCCTGCATAATCCTACAAGAACCGCTTTAACGTTTTTGACTCAAATACGTATTGATGATCACATAAGTATTCTAAATAAGATCCCGTGCTTAATTTTCCTCAAAAAATTCGAAGACATCAGTTTTTTTAATTATTTCTCAAAAAATACTAAAGAAATCACGATCTAGGTATTTTCTACGGTATATTTTTGTAAAAGGCCTAATGCCCCATAGCTACGCAAAACTTATTTTTAGCAAATACAACTCACTTCATCTTTTTTCAACAATATTGAATATAATTATGCATCTTAAGATAATGTCGACCATTTTAATCATATTTCAGTAAAAATTAAAACATATCCTAGTATGTAGCTCAAAAACAGAAACTCCTACTAGGCACGCTTGTCCTGTAATGCTGTAATCAAACATCTTGTGAGGTGTAAGACCTTATAAAATAATACAGTAGGCTCTTATAACTCTCTAGCCAGAACTTGCTTTTTGTTTGTTCTTTTATCATCCAGTATCGAGAAAGTTTCGTTTTACCCAGTCGTGCACTTTATTTTAATTGGAGAAGGTGTTGGAAACATTTTTCGAATGCTTTTATTTCCAAATAAAAATACTTAAAATGTAACACAGTTAAATATGGTTCAACAACTCAAAATTTTGCAGAATATCTTCAGTAATGTCTTCAGGAATATCTTTCTCATTGGCCCTTTTTCTTGCGACTTTTCAAAATTGCGCAGCTCCCCCTGGATATGAGTAAAATATTTGTGTTTTAAAAAATCGGACCTAGATTATGTCTTAGGCATGATTTTTATTAAAATAAATTAATGCCCCATGTTAAAGTTTTTGGAAATTCTCAGAACCTCTACCAGCCTACTGCAATTTAGTTGAGCTAATCGGTATCAAAAAAATTCCAAACCTTGGAACTATAATCATTGCACAACTCGCTTCGTTAAGTGGACTATATTCTATCTCTTAAAAGGATTTATAAGAGGAATTTTCGATAACGACTTATTGCTACCTTCACAAACAGCAAACATCAGACCACAACATCTGCTGTCGTGCTGGTAAGACTAGGAAACCCATCATGTACAGTCAACAGTGATGCAGAAATAGTCGTGCCGGAAAACCTCCGACCGCATCTACTGAAGGTAGTGCTTACAAATTCTCAGACTACAGATGCTGTCGATGAAGTGCTGGTTAAATGTGAGAAAATACATTGAGACTTTCGGACAAAAGTGGAATAACTATCTACTCCTTCTTGCACTATGTTATGAATCGGAATGTACGCTATCAAATGGTTTTCTAGGATATTGCCAATCACACTGAGTATCAGAATGATGGCTGGCGAAATGTGAACCGATGCACAGTGTTAAGTAGGACACTATCTTCATTTATCCCACGAAGCGTAGAAATTTTTCCCATTTCACAGTAGATACTTCCCTTCTAAAAATCCCCCGACCCTTTTTTTCGAAAAATTTGAATTTTTAAAGTAAAATTTGTATTACACGGAAAAAAAAAATGTTAAATTAACCTGGAGTAATAAAATCACGGATTGTTATTATTACTATGACTATTTTTGGTGGTACTTGAAAATGTTCATGAAAGAAAATTTATAAGCAATTTTTTATGGACAAGTTTTTTGTGGTATGATGTAGATATTTTGATGAAATTGCTTTTAAAACTTGTAGTTTGAAAGTTTTTTGTTAGATTCCTAAAAATCCCATGATTTCGTGCTGTTTCTCTTTATCCCAGGGAAGGCTTTTAGACATCGAAACTCACACCAAAAGGAATAAGTCCCACGATGTAAAAACACTGCCGATGCATTCGGCGAAGGCACCAGAAATCTAAAATATCATTCATTTGAGTAGGGTCTCGAGTTCGATCCTCGAAAAAAAGTAAATTACATCTTAAAGTAAAGACTCCGCATAAAATTGCTGGGCGCTTCCGTTCGTCCCAAATATAGGACAAAACGAAGGGTTGTGACGCGATAGAGGAGCTACGGAGGAGCTGTTTTTTTTTTTTTTTTTGTTAGCCCCCGGTAGCTATGCAGATGCAGACGTTGAGGTTTCCTCTTTCATAAACCGTGCAACAAAACAGTGTGACTTCTATGTGTCAAGTTGAAACCCATACCTTTGTGGACTCAGGTATGGAACTTGAGTTTGACAATGGGGGAATATTGCTGCGTGTACATTAGTATACGACTGGCACTGTTGTAAATTTGTATAGTATGCAAATAGCTTGCTCGTCTTGAACGTTGATGGGTTCGATAAAGGACACAATTTGTAAAAATTGCTCTGCTTACGGGCGAACGGTGAATCCACGTCTTGGTAAAACGGAGCAGAACACCCAAAAGTCGAACATTCACATCTCCCAAGTGGCTTTGGAAAAAAAACACAATCTATATGGATGTGGAGGGAGAACTTCCCCCCTTTCAGCACAAAAAGAGTCACCAACGCTTTATGTAAATTGCTTAAATGGTCTTTAAGAAATGATAACAGATTCGATGCCACCACAACACTATGTCATTGCACTCGTACAATCTTTGTTCATTTTCGTACACACACCGCAACACCAGGCGACAGGAGCAAAGCTAAAACTTTGCATAATGTAATCCGATGGAGAGTGAGTAGAAAAACTCACAAAGAGCCCTTAAATTCTTGACATCGAATGTATCCTAATGAAATTCTTCGCATTATTCATGCGCAAGCATCCTCTCCGGTTCTCCATGCACATGAGGGGGATTAGTGGTTTCTGCTCGACATTACGGTGTTTGATTCTCGAGGCAGACATCACCTATTCGTTCGCTCGGGTGCAGCAGCAATCCACTACCCCCAAAGGAGGGAAGAAATTTTCACCAAAGCCTGCAAAAAAAAAAAAAAAAAATACACAAGTGCGTGTATGTGCAATGCAGCAAGTGGAATTCTTCAGCAGGTATGTGTGTGTGGATAGGAAAATTCTTCGAAGGAAATTAAATTTCATTCAATCAAAAAGGACGATAAGGAGCAAGGCAAAGAACTAATGTTTCTCATAAGATATGGAAGAAGAAAAAAAAATCCCTCAAGGATATCTAATAATTCGAATGTAATTCAATTTCCTGTTTTGATGCCTTGCCAGCCATCTCATCCCGCCCAGCTACTGAAAATGTGTTTTTATTATTTATGAAAATGGTCCGAATTTGAAATGAAGGACATATGGGTAGAGCCATATAACACACAAATAAGAACATGAAAAGGACGAACATCAGGTTCTTCTTTGTAATTTTTTTTTTTTTTGTGTTCTACTTGGTTTTGTTTTCCCAGCTAAAAGGATACCGATTTTTGGGATTGAACTGAGTGCCTATTTGTTTTCCACAGCTGTGTCCTGTGTGTGTTTGTGTGTGATGGCGCCCCATTAAACGTCTCATGGTCGAGAAATCCTTTTTTTTTTTGGGTTTTTGTTCTTCTGTTTCCCCCCTTCCCCCTTCGATACCGATACAAAGACGGAATGAAAGAAACGTAAATGGTAATCGCTTGAGTTCACTAAGTAAGATAGATGTCGTTTTAATTTGTTGTTTCCTTGAATGTCGATGATGGCGGTGGTGGTTGTCGTTGTCGTATTATATGGTAGTGGATAGTGGTAGCCCAATGACTGTCCATTTTTCTGTATCGTTACATTTCTGTTTGATGTTGTTTGGATTCTCTCTGGTGTTCTCTTTTTTATTGTTTAACTTTTATATGGATGTCCTTTTGCATAAATATACCATTTTGGGGGATAGTATACATAATTTCTGGGCAATAAAAAATGTTTTAGTGTGATGTGCAAATTAAGTACTTGGATGATTTAATTGGAGTTGCCCTTCTTGTCCATCATTGCGGCTGATAAAATTTCTTTTGCGAAGGAGTTCGCGAGGTGTTGTTGTGTTTTGTTTTTAATTTCGTTTTTTGCTTTATTGTAAACTGCTGGGGGGACACTCAAATTCGGCTTGGAGTGGTAGAATCCATGGAAATTAGTGTGCATTAACACGATTCGGCGTTGAGAAAGCAAAATATAAAGATAAATGCGATTGCGAAACTTTGGTTGGTCCTTAAAAATAAAGTGGGATATTCAAACGATTTAGTTTTGTTGTTCGTTTGTTTATTTAGGACTGTCGTAGAGTTTCCTTTTTATTCTTTATACTTTTACAGTCGAAATTAGTTCCAAGCCTTTAACCCCTTTTACACTTGGAATGGTGTGTAGATCCTTTTTTCCTTTTTATTTTTTTTTTTATGGCATGAAAAAGTGGGTTAGTGTTTTAAATCTGATAGGACGCAACGTTGCCGCTTAAAACTTTTCCAGAAGAGACTAAAAAGGGGGCCTCCACATAAAATACTTATAGGTCTATGGAAAAAAAAAAAAGACAAACCATTTTTTTTTATAAGAAAAAAAATATTTTATTTATTACGCAACATTCATACGTTTGCATTCTTTTTCATTCAATAAAAAATAAAATCTTACTTAAACTGAAAAAGGGGCCATTTTAATAATTTTCAAGAAAGTGGGGGGCCAAGGGTCTTGAAGCTCGAAAGTTGGCCACACTGCAACTATGTATAGGAGTGTAAACTCTTACTGACATATACCTGCAATCGACTTGCTTAACTTTTAAGTTCGAGTGTTAAACTATAGGAGAATACTGAATCTATATGATGCTCTTTACAGAAGTATTACATCCGCAGTCTTTTAGCTCAAGATAATCTAAGAAAATTTCAATGAAAACAACATAACTACCCACAGGTTCTATAGCAAGGTCAAATATAACATGTTAGTTGAAAGCGTGGAACGCAGGAAAACAGTCTTAACACGTTAAAACGTCCTCTGCAGGAAATTTCCTTCGTTTTGATCTACATCAACACCAGAAACTTTAAGGTTTTTATGTGAGGAGCTCAAAAGGGAAATCATAGCTCTTCGCTGCAAAATGCGGCTTTGAAGCTTTTTTCAGCCATCTTTCAAAAAAATTGAGTTTCCTGAAAGGGAGTAAATATTTTTCAGCACGATGTTGCACCTTGCACTATTCTCAAATCAAATTGCATCTCACCGGACCGTCGAGACATCATTCGATGAACACATTAAAATTTCATAGAGACGTAATTATAGAAATGCATTTTAAACAGAGTCCTAACGTCCAACTTCATCATAATGTGCTGCCAAGTCCTATCAACAGCGGATCTCTGTAAGCTTTCTATACGGGCGGGCAATCTCTAAAGCAGTCGTTCTTAACCCTGGAAGCATCCGACGTGGTCCGCGAAGCCATCAAAATATTAAATAAACTGGCTTTGCCCGCGCTCAGTAATTGTATTAAAATGCAAAAAAAAAATTGCGAATAAATCGATTTTCCGGCACCAAAACAAAAAAGGATGCCAGTACCGACATGCGTTTTAACTTAGGTCACACTGAACCAAGGATCCAGAAATTAGTGAGTATGCAGTCACAAAAATCTCATTAAATTAATATATTTTATTTCTATAATAGGTAGGCTTTTTTAGCTCGAACTTAGCAATGCAAAGTAAGGTAGGATTTTCAGCACGCAATTAATTGACACTTCGAGGACTCGCACTAGGTATTTATTCCCACCACGAGCTATTTGGGAGTAAATAATGTTCACCAGGGGCAGAACATTTTATATTACCACCCTTGCATAATATGGATCTGTTCGTAGAGTTTCTATATTAATAGTGCATACAAAGTGTTGGTTGTGAAATGCATAAGTAAACTAAATTTCAAAATAACATTTGTGCCTTCCCCGTACCGCCCGTATCATTCTGTCGCTGACACAGACCACCCACACTGATACACACGAGACCCCCCGCATTGGTCTATGACATCGTACAAGGCTTGTGAATTCGATACACTTTTGCCCCACCAACAATTACCCGTGCTAATATTTCTGTTGACAATAGAATTCACACCCGCTTGCTCGGGTAAACCCTACGTGAGCACAGACCACCAGCAAAATCCCCAAACAATCGAGCAAGATCACATAGTAGAATTTAAAAATCTGGAGTAGGTAGTAGGTACTCCCGATTTGTTCCTCAAGGAGTCGTAGGAATACTTGAAATTTTTGACGTTAACAAGAAACAAGCCCGCGGGTAGTTAGCAAATTACCGAATCCTCCACACGGAAAATTTGTAGATTGCAGGTACTGTCGCAAGACGGACCTGTAGATTGTCGAGACTGCCGCAAAGCGGACCTGTAGATTGCCGGGACTGCAGCAAGGCGGACCTGTAGAGTGCCGGGACTGTTGCAAGATGGACCTGTAGAGTGTAGATTGCCGGAACTGAAGAAAGATGGACCTGAAGAGTGCCAGGACTGCAGCAAGGCTGATCTGTAGGTTACCGGGAATGTCATAAGACGAACCAGTGGAACGTCGGCGCTATCCCAAGCCCACCAGTAAACCGAGCCATTTAGGAGCTTAAGCCGTATCCGTTGCCGTTCGAGACCAATTTAATTGTAAGATCAGTAGGTAATTGAAATGTTAGAGTTGATTAAAATAAAAATAAAACTTTGAATTGTAAAAACTGTAATAATAAAATTGATTAAATTATAAAACTTTGATTAAATTAAATTATAAAAGTTGCAATCAGAAAAAATAAAGTTGATAATAAAGAATCGTAAAATAGAACTTAGATATATAAGAAAGCAATAAAGAAAACTCCTCTATAACCAAACTTCGTGCTTCTTTGGAAAGGACCTTGATCACAATTCACAATTGTTTAAAACAAATTTACCTATAATCATTTAATATTGGCGGGTTTATCTTTGAGATCAATTGCTTGTGCCAGTACAGAATTACTTAATCAGATTTTATTTTCGCCGCTGTTTTCAACCCGAGAATATGAGGAAGGATGAATATCCTTTTAATAAAAAAAGTGTCTTTCTTCGGCTGAGTAAAAGGTACTTCTACAATTCTCATCCAAATCTCACCATAATTATCAACATACTTACGTCTTAAAGTCGTATTTATCACAAGAAATGTTTTAACCTTACCTCTAACTTTTATTTAAGGTTTCTCTTTTATGATCCACAAAGACTAAAAAGCTGATTTAAAGCCCATATTGACACATCTTAAAAGTTTTGTTGCGGTCTAGGTAAGACAAAATAAATATTTTTCAGGTAATATGTATAAATATGTGCTTATCATAAGTCATTATAAACATGGCTCACATTTTACTGGTATCAATTGTCAAATTAATACAGTCTACAAACCGAAATCTTTCCATAAAATTTCTACAAAATTTTAAAATTTACCCCAATTCATTGTTTGCCAGTTTTTACTTCACAACAACAATCGCGGTTGTTTTGTTTCTCGTAATTTGTTTGGTTGTGGTGAACGTAAAAGCATTCCAGCGATAAAACCAGCTTTTTGAAGTGCTTCTGGGAACCTAATGTAAGATTGTCGTAAAAGAAATAAAATACTGCTGACTTCGAAGAATTGTATGCGTGTTTTATAATATATGGATAAAACAACCTATTATTCATTTACTTCTACATTTACTGATTGTTTCCTCTAAACATTTGGTGGTCCAAGGCAAGACGGAAATTTAGTCAAATGGTCCCTCATCAGTAAAACATTAAGAACCACTGCTCTAAGGGAACGCATTCGGTTCTGTCACAACTGTCAGTGCTTCAGTACAAAATTTCTTGTTAAGCTCTTAGAAAAACGCTATTATCAAACTGCCAATAGGCGTTTTCTTTCAACTTGGTATTACTGATGAACGAAACACGTCTGATATTCTTTGATCATTAATACACTTTCTGAGTATTGGATAATTTGAATGACATCAAAATAACCGTCCCAACAAAAAGGTCATATAGCTTCCCTGATTATTTTTGCTTAGTACACAGGCCCAATTTAATTTATAGGCAGTGCCTCCTGCCGAAAACATAGACATCCACTTCATTGAACTACGAGTAGACGGGACATCGGTCTTACAAAATTGCTCTAATGGACCCTTAAGCAATGTTATCATGTGGCGTAGGTAGCTCATTATTTTCGGAAATAAATGAAAAATGTATGTACTTCCAATACAGCATCGTGTAATGTTTTCATTAATTTTTCTACCGTTCCAACTCAAAAGCAATGTTCTACGGTTTCAATTGTGTGATTACAATCGCTACCTATACCTACATTTGAAAGAGAACTCCAACTTCGTTGTTCATTTGCATCGCAGAAGCAACACAAAAAGTAGGTAAACAGACAACGAAAAAAAAAAAAAAAAAAAAATTGGTAATGACAATAATTTTCGAAGAAAATTCCACAGAATCCTGCAAAGTTTTTGTCCCGTTTGACGACCGGAAGGAGACGAGAAATTTGGCATTCATGGAAATTAAATTCCTCCGCGAAATCCTTTGAAATTTGTACATCACAGTAGGTATAGCATCTGTTGCTTTTTTTCTCCTCAAAAGCCGATTACCAATTCGTCCTGTTCTGCCGACTCATTGGGGATGGTTCGTTACAAAGGCAGCATGATGTCGAGTGTTTTGTGATACGAAAATCGATATTATCCCTAGAAATGGGGGCGTTCACGAATTTTTTTTTCTTTCTTATTTCAAAGTATACAGTGTCCTTTGAAGGACGGACACACTAAATGCGGTTGTTAATATTGTCCCTCTCAGCATAAATAACTCCGTCTGTAAGCTACATATCTTTGGTTGTCCATTAAGGACTCGACACGAACTGTGAGACTATGTGAACCATCAGAAATGGAGTAGCTAGTATCGATTGAGTTAGTCTTCCTTTCACTTTTTCTGCCAGTGAAATGATGGAAGCAACATCACGGGGGGGGGGGGGGGGGGGGAGTAGAACAACTCGCAATGTCATCGAGTCCATTCATTCCAATTTTCGTTTAGTAAATTAAAAGATAAACACGAAGGACGGCCACTGCCCAACTCGCATGACATTGAGTAAGAGCCGAAGCTGGAAATTAGATTGACCTGGGATGGTGCGTTATCCCAATTGGGTCGTTATTAAGAAATCGAAAAGCTGCTGCTGCAGTCGGATTTCTTTATTTTTCCTATCAAATTTAAGTTCTTACAATAACGAAAGGATGTAGGTAGTAAAAATTTAAATTTCTTTACGAGTGGTTGGATGAGTTTTATTCCTCTTTTTGTGAGCTCCCCCATTTCGCAAGGGTTTCATTTAGGGAAAATTGCCAGAGAAAAAAGAAAAACCAAAATTTGCATTGTTGCTTTTTGCCGTTGAGGAAAAGGCGGTAGCGATGGCAAAAAGTCAACCATAGGAACGAATTTGAATGCTTTTTGATGCGGATGCGGGAATAATCATAAAATTTCAATGGAAATGATTTGAATCGGTAAATAGTTGAGTGGGTTGGATTGATACTTTGTGGAATAATTCATTTTCAATTTGCTCTGCTTTTTTGGCTCACTCCATTATTATTTTTTCTTTTCATTTTTCTGTGAATTGTCGTGGGCATATGTTCCAATTAACCTTTCTGTCACAACTCACGAAAGGCCTTCGGGCATTGGTGTCCTTCTTTTTTTGTTAACGTAGTCTGGCCAATGAGTGTCTTAAAATAATGGATATTAACAAGTTTATTTTCAATCAAATTACCGAACAGAAGCACGAATGAAAGTTGCGATCTGCCTGGGGCTACATTCAGACCCCGTCTCTTCAGTTCAGGAGGAGAAGTCTTTCGCTTTTGACAAAATGAGCTGTATGGTTCGTGTATCTGTCATTTAATTTGGCTGGTAGTTTTTTGTTCTAAGCCAATGAGTGACATCAATCTGGCGATGTTCAGGCTTGTGACTGCAAATGAACAATTGTCAGTGGTAGCCACAGGGTAGGTACTTGTCAATGGCGACATCAGTATTTTATTTTCGGGGCTGGTCAGTACGCTAAACAAGGGATAGTGACGGAGGGATCATTTCGTTACTGATACCGGAGCAACTTGGCCCTATCCTCAGGCGGTGCTGTTGTACAGGGATACAGTGGATATTAACGCTAATTTCAGGTCTAAAGACATAAAGGAGAGCAAGGTTATATTACAAGTACGCTGTCTACAAAACGAAACCTGATTGTAAATAGGCTTTAAATATAAACCACACATATATACATGTAGTAGCTGTTTTAAAGCTCCCTCTCTCGTCGAATCATCAACTAATTTGAGCGCGTAGGAATTTATGGGCTGGGTCACAGTGATGCCAGCCCGGATCGAAGTTTTTATGCCTAAACATGAAAAAAATGATTCCTTTTTCCAAAAAAATGGTGCCTTTTTGGTAAAAAGGATATAAATTGCATATCTTACAAAGGAACTGGCAACTAACCTACAAGGTGATCAAGATTTACCAAATTCAAGATGTTTTTCTGTGAATTGATTTAAGGAAACAATTGACCAAAAATTTGCCTTTTTTTCTAAAAATTATTCCTCAGTTGGCATCACTTGTTGCGTGGCATTTAGCTAACATAACGAGTTCAGAGCGAATGTCGACTATCTTGTTGCCCCGCTTGATGAAGACCAGAAGTAGGCACCAGTCCGAGATCTGTTTGACAAAGGACAGCTTGGAATACCAACATAGTCAGAAACTCATAAGGACGTCTGAATGGAAAAGTATCAGCTGAGTATTCACCTATACCTCAGGGGCCAACAACCACTTTTTTAAGCACAGCGATATGCGCCAGTAATGGTATAACCGGTACAACAATAGGTTACCAACACCTCTGACAAAATGGTTTCTCACTACAGAGAGGTGTCAGAAAATGTATACATTTTGGAAAAGCGAAAAAGAAAGGAGAAGAATTTTTTAAAAGATGTTTAATTAAGGAGATAAAAAAGTGATCCCAAGACATCATTCAGACAGCCTAGCAACTGGTTGGTAGCCCTAAGAGCGGGACGTCTGATATTCGCAACCCAAACCTATATAGTCACTGAAGTATTTTTAGTAGGCAGCTTGGTTGTTTCCAATTATTTTCATTGGTCGATTTTTTCAATCCAGTTTTGCAGAGGGCAGGTGTCTATAGACACACAAGATACCATCTTTCAAAAAAAAATTCACAAGGTACTGTTGTATACATAAACCAATCTTCATAAAAGAACAGTCACTACCCAAGGTCCTAGCTGGCATAGGAGCAACTTCACCCGGTGGTTATGTTCGGTTCAAAAACTTAATTACTGTTAGGTACATGTTAAATTGTCATCAACTTTCCGAAATTTACGAGTAACATGCAAGAAATTTACAATTGAATATTCCAAATCCGCATTTACGCTCGAAGTTAAAGACGCCAGCCACACCAACCTTTTGAATGAAAATGCAGCAATCAAATGAAGTAAATTCATATTTTTATAAAAAAAAAATTAAATACTCTTAATATTCAAATTATCTTAATACCTATCAGCAAAAAATAAAGAAAAAAATATGTTACGTAAAAAGATTTCATTGATTTTTATTTCAACTTTCTTTACTGAAATTGGTGAAAAAAACTCGTTCCTTACCTTAGTTTCTAGGCTAACTTAGTATACAAATTACCTAATTTAGAACAAGAAATAAGGTAAGTCTATATTGTCGAATTTGGCAAAGTAGGGTAAGATTACACGTTCCTAAGGTAACCTTTATGGCTAAATTCACTCTAGGTTTAAGGTAAAATGCCTTAGCAAAGTTTTCCAAAAACTAGACTGATTGGAATTAATTACCTTAATAAGTTACCTTAGAACTTACCAAGTTCAAAACGGCCTTAGGACTAAGCTAACTTATACCGCGATTTAGGACAATTTCACACAAGTTTTTCTCTGAGTGAACGGTGAAGTATCACTTTTTAATGAGTGTTGTCTAATGGCAGGTTTTTGGAGTTTGGTCCGACATCTGTATTCTTCATCCGACCGTTTACAAAAGGATCTATACTAATAAAGTGCTAATGTTTTACATCGGCGTTTATTTTTGTTTAATTTTTTCTGCCTGCCAAAAGTACGTTTTTCGTTACTATGCATAGTCTGAGCAGAATATTTCTATATAAGGTGCTGTTAAGAGCCCCGTGTAATACAACAAAAATGGCTTGGCACCCGTCATTAAAATTTTGTATAATTATACTAAAGACATGTTCCCAACCCTACATCGCAGCAGATCCAACTCCCTTCTCTCAACTTTTGCCACAGATGGCTTGTCAATCTATGTATAACGTCACTCCAAATCACCACCCACCAGCAGCAACATCACAAATCCCACTTATACTTATTTGCAATAGAATAAAAAATTCGCTTGTCGCCATATTAAAAGTTCGTATAAAATCCATACCACTTTCCACCGAGCTGTATACAACACGTTCCAGTTAATTAGCTTCTGTTCCAACACATGTAGGATATTTTTCACCTTTCTCCAGCACACACAGTCGCAGCCAACATCAAGCCAACTCAATTGAGCCATTTCGCATTCCTAACAGCAAATTTAGTTACATAAACTCCCCGGCGATTAACAGATAATCGTAATTTGTGAATTCACCCACATTTGCAGCCATTAAAGGACGAACAACCCGCAGCCCCATATCCATGACAATTTTGCTCTCATCAAAAACCTCCATTCGCCGAACATCAAGCATGCCATCGCCGTACCAAACATTGACTTCCCAGGGCCCTCCGCACGTCCAACATCAACATTTCATATGACTCCATCGCCCGCCCAGCACCCCATGTCCCCATCACTGAAACATTAGCCAAAAACCAAAAAGGCTAACGCCGGCGATATTCGGCATGTAAACTCGAACTCGAAATGAGCAGCGACATATACACGCACACGAGAACTGGCAGACACCACGAGCGACGAGCGTAGACATTTAGTCGTCCTGCGGATGGCTACGACTATACAGATGGACGGCTGCTCAGCGCTCTGCTAATGTTCGGGGTCTGTATACACGCAGAGCGCTGGTCCTTTTTGCGCGTAATTTTTATATCCGCACACATGCCCTGTGTCATGTCTGCAAACGGGTATCGGGGTCGGGGTACATGCCAACAAACTCACATACACTGGCTGACTGTCAAATTGACAGGGATTGTGATTAATCTTATGGGTGTTGTTGGTGGCACGGGCCTTAAAAAAATACATATACGTTTGTATTCAGTCATCGTGAGTCGTGAGCGTGACCCTTTCTGTCGCCGTAAATTTCACTAATTTCACGCAGACACTGTTTCGGAAATCGAGCAAATAAGAGAGCTTACTGTAGCTGGCGCTGCGGATGACAATGTGGTGAGCAAACTGTGCGGAATGGCACGGAATTTACTGATATGACGATTGACGAAATGTGGGATCTTTCAAGTGAGATGAATGCATGTTGGATGTTGTTGTTGTCTGTCAAAAGTATCCGTTTGTAGGAAGCTGTGTTAGATGGTAAGTGGGACTTTGAAAGTTGAGTGGGGAGAATTGAGATATTTGGTCATTTAAAACGGGACGAAGTCCAATTATGCAGTTTTCTCTTTTAAATTCTGCTCAAAAGTTGTGCAAATTTTGGTCCAACTTCTTGGCGGTGCCGACAATATGAATATCGTCGCAGAACAAAGTGAGAAGTCAATTTCACACAAGTTAATATGAACTCGAAAGCCACTGATATTAGTCTGACCTGTTCCATTCGGTGAATCAACTATGCATGTGTTTTGTAGTAGAACTAGGACGAGGCTCACTGAATCAAAAATGTTTCAAAGGCTCTTGAGCTGGTTGGCTTATACTGGTTTCGCTTTTATCTCCGGAGAAGAATGTACTTTCCAGCGCTTCGATCTATCTGACAAAACTCGAACTAATGCCCACAAGCTGGTTTTAAAATACGTCTTCATCTGATTCCTTATCAACGAGCTGAGCTCGAAGTTTCGACTCAAAACTGGTGGTCTACGTGCTTACTGACTCACATACCGCATTAACTGAGAGCCTCTAAGGTCTGGCTCGCTCCGGGTTTAAAAAAAAACACAATTTTAAAACGCCTGCCTAGCTCCCAGAACCCATTTAAACTCCAAAAGTTTATTCTACATAAAGTGAATGAAAGCCCAGGCGCCTTATACTCGTACATCCACGAAATGACTTTCGAATATGAAGATGTGCGAGCTATAGTCCCCAGCACCAAAGAAAGCGTCTTACAGTGCGATTTTGTCAGTGAAAAGTCTGAGTTTGACAGTTGACGTTGGAGAGAACTGTGACAGCTAAGAAATCAATATTTCTTCGGTTTGAAATCTCGCAACAAACAGACCACTTTGAAAACTAAGATCGAATTCCACTTGACCCAAGTTGCCTTTTTATTAAAAACAATAAACCCTATCCAATCTGCTTCGGTCACAGATGGCATCATGCAAACGATTTGAGGTTTAACAATTTAAAAAAGGAGTCAAAGGCATCCCCTCAAATTCACCCAAGTCCATATGCGATTACTTCTTGTTCTCATAACCCCCTTCTCAGGTTCCACAACATTCAAGGCAGTACCTGTGCAATTTTTTTGTACCCTCTAAAGTTCTCGTTGAGAGGACATTTTTCCACACACAACCGAGTCCATGTCAAAGTCATCATTATACAAGGCGCAAAAGTCTTCTTCTCTATTTCGTCGAAATTGCGGTCAACATTATTGCCCTTGTTACATGATTACGTTTAAATCATTTCGTCGTGCTTGGAATAATAAATGCCAGCACACCCACATCACATCGCATGCCTTAACATAATAGTTTGGCCCCTAAGATCAAACCCTTCGTCCTTGCATGTATGCGTGAACGGTAAATAAGGGTTGTGAAGCTTCTATAGAAAATTTGTACGATAAACTTTTCTATTTTCGATGCGTGCAGGTTCTCATTCATCAGAAGTCAGAGCTTCCAGTCTCTAGTGTCAAAGCGGAGCACCAGTTGTTGTGTGTTATATCGCTCCTGAAGGTGTTTGCTCTTTATGGCTTGTTGAATGAGAATGCCAATGCTGACTCTGGCAGTACGTTCCATTTATTTGGGCAGGATCAACACACACGACATGAGGAGACAAGTTTTTCTGTGCTTTTCGAATGGCTCACATGAATTTTGATGGAAAGCCGAGGAGGATGGTCGACAGACGACCCATCCAGATGCTAAAATCTAATTTAAAGTTTTCTATTTAATTATAAATTGGAGCTATATAGTGGCCACTTTTAAGGGGACGTGGGTTCCGTTTTTTTTTTTGGAAACAAATTAGGTATATTTATTGCTCTTTATCTGTGTGGGGGGCACATAATGTCGCCAAACTACATTTTACACCTGTTTTTGTCTTAATTTTTGACGCGCAATCATGAGAATTGGATGCTGCTCTGATGATTGCACGTCTATCGGCACTTGATGTGGCGCTATAACTTCCACCTTTCATTTTTTTCCCGTACTGCTCAACATTCCGCAAATAACCACTTACTACATTTTGACTTCTGTTAATTTTTTTCGCCATGCATCGTTGGTTTAGGCCAAATTCTCGAAATGCCTTTATTTTGCCCTTTTCTTACTCGCTTAAAGATTTTCCGCGACCCATTTTCGTCGTTAACAGATGAACACAATAAGGTTTATTAGCCGAAAAAAAATTAGTACAATTCACCGACGCAACTACACGAAAACTTAATTTTTTGCTTTTGAACCTATTCAAATGAACCAAAAAATGTGTTTGTTTTTATGTATACATTTAGTCAAGCCACCGTGTGAGAATAACGGTAAGCTTTAAGACAACATTTGTTCTCTGAAACTAAGCGCATAATGATGCTCTTTCATTACATGTATAAAAAATATGTGTCATTGCAATATATATGAAGAGAGGCTAACAGTTAGGTGAACAAAAAGTTGAACCTATTCAAATGAGCGGCAGTGTATATAGTTTTGGCTAGAATGTTGCCTGACATCGAGTTTAATGGCTGTCTTGTTGCTTGTAAATAATAGATTTGGGCAACCCTTATTAGGAGAGAAGGTAGGGTGAGTTTTTGTTTTCACATGCTAATGGAAGTAGTGCTTGATAGATGAAACGTAACTTCACAGCACATTTAGTATGCACATTTGTTTATTAGGCCATACACTTTATTTGGTTTTGGGGGCACGATGCTGTGCTCGACTGCTCAAGAGAAGGGTTCATGCGAATGGCTTTTCATTACTACTGATTGGATAGTGGAATTCAGTGATCCCAGATTGGTGAGAAAGTCGGCAATTTTGTTGATTTTTTCCAACAAAAGGGGAAGGGGAAAGGGATTTTTTGGGGGAAAAAATCATTTAAAATTTTATTTAAATAAATTCATCGAACGACTACAATATTTTTAAATATAACAAAAACACGAATCAAACTGTCTACTTCCACTTTGGCTAGAATTTTGTAAACAAAAAATTTATTAAAAAAAAGAAGATTATTATGACTTCGTGGTGGAAAAAGGCTTCAAGACTTCACAATAGTGCAATGTATAAACTTTGGTACATATGTATTTTTAAATATAATTCTTATTATTATTATTGCTATTATTTTTTTTGTTCGCTTAATTCGATGATATTTAAATAAAATATAAAATGTTAAAATAAAACTTAAATAAGGGATTACGTTTTTAGGGAAAAAAAGGGATTTTTATTTTTGAAAGGGGGGAAAAATATCGTTTTGGTGTTAAAAAAGGGGAATTTTTCTTTCTTTAATATGGGATACCTGGTTGAAATTGGTCGGCTCTCCTGAATTTTTAATATGACTAAGATCCAGTTTCAAGTTTCTTTCGGAGACGATGGTTTAGAGCGGAAGGCGTCAAGGGAAACTAAAGCCCATCTTAGGAATAGCAAAGTCTTAGTTTTGGAAGACCGGTCGACTAGTCTATGGAGAATACTTGAAACTGAAACTGGTACCAATATCTTTAGTCTAAACAAGGAGCGCTAAATTAACAATAGAGGGAGTCACAAAATCTTTCGAATTCTAAGAAGCAAGGGCTGGAAAAAATAAAAAAAATGACAGAATTATGGGGAGCTTCCATTGCACATGGTGGCCAGTACCCAGTGCTACTTGTCGTACTCGTTTCGTACAACTCTGAGGCATAACCGACAGCTAAATTTTCACTGCTCCTTAAATGGCGGCACTGCCCAAATTTAAGTGTTACCCTTATTGGGGCTTCACCAAATTCAACAGTGCAAGAGAAAAATAGCTCTTGAGCTATCTTGCTTTCGCTAGTAATGTGGAATTCAAGATCACCTGACATTTTTCTTGAGGTTTTCCTTTCCACGGATTTGGCGATCCAAATTGGTAGTGACCTTCGGGTTGCGAAAGCTCGACCATTAGCTATATAATGGCACCATGGGGATGGGCACAGCCTCTTTACCAAAGCTGATGCAGCCCCACCATTTGAGGTTGTATTCGCGGGGGCTGTGGTTTATTCCAAACGCGGAGACTAGTGGCGTTCTTTCAGAACGAAGAGGTGTCACGATAGGCCTCGCCCTTACCAATGGTTCTGACTGTTGCCAAACCGGACAGCCAAGGTGATTGCACCAGGGTCGGTACTTGTACTGGCCCTGAGGCGTTTGGTCAACGTCTTTCTCAGTGACTCTAATGTGGGTATGCCCACCGTGAAACTAAGCCGTCAAGGCAGGTGTTCACGTAAAGCATTACTTTTCATTTCTGTCCCTTAAATGCAAATACCATGAGTAGTTATGAAATTTTTCGGTGGCTAGGCTTGTATTAGAAAAATTCGGACCTTATATCTTAAAGAGCAACGCGTACATTTTTATGGTAATTTAAGTATTTATCAGTAAGTCCTGTTAAGTGGTTCACGCAATTCAGGCCACATGTCAGCTATAGAGCGGGAAAATATAAATTTAAAATTTTGATCGGCTAAAAAAGTGTCTATACCGTGGCGCATCAGTATCTACCCCGTTAATAAATTATTTATTTGGGATGGAAATGGGCTACACTAAACTTCGATAGTGTATTAGAATGATGTTCCCCGAGCTTAAGAACTCAAAAGGGAAGCGGGTCGAAATTCTGCTTTCAAAATTCTTCCTTTTAACACAAAAATTATGCTTTTCAAAATTCTGTGTTTTTTCTGTTCTGTCTAACAAAATTCAGCTTTTTAAAATTCTGACAGGCAATATCTTCTATCTATATATATAAAAGGCAATGAAGTCCGTGTGTGCGCGCATAACTCGATAAAGGATTGTTGGATTTCAACGATTTTGGGCTTGACGGTTTCGTTTTGGACCAAAGAAGGTTATAGGCTACTTTTTGTCGCGAAAACAAAACTTTGAGGGGATGAAAAAGGTTATGAAAGTTTGTATGGGGAAATGGACTTTGAAAAAAAATAAACGGGGTGGAAATCGAGTAGTGATACTTCATATACAAACAAAAAAAAATTTAATTTTAATGCCAATTGTTGTTGTCAATTATTTTAATTATTTTGCAAGCAAATTGTTGTTGCAAACGATTTTGAAATTTCTTTTTTTTAAATACACCTGATAAGATGGCTTATGTTTACTATGTCACATTAAGTAGCTTTTTGAAATGGAGTAGATACTTCGATTTGTTTGATGGTGTTTCAATGCATCATTTTTGCTTGCCAAATATTTTCAGGATCCTTGCATTAGTATGAGAGTGAGTAAGTTGAAATGTTTGAGATGATGATGATGATAGGCAACACAGGAGTTGTTGCGCGTTTTGAGTTTTCACGCACATAACTCGAAAGAGGATGGTTAGTTTTTAAAGATTTTGAGCTTGGTGGTTTCGATTGGGCTCAAGGAAGGCCATAGGCTACTTTGTGTCTCGAAAACAAAACTTTGACAGGATGATATAGGGGATGAAAGTTTGTGTGGGATTCGGCGATTCCAAGACAAATTTGATCATGCCGCCAGTGCGAAGGTCAAACGTTTCACGTCGCAGAAAATCAGGACGAACAGTCAGATCGGAATATTAACAATCGATAGAATATTTCGGAACTTAAGGAAAGAATACCATGCAGTCGTCCATACTGGAGACCGAGATAGACAACAACACAATCATCATCAGCATAGCGTTCCATGTTTCTCACATGGTCAATTGTATGTGGCGTGCTCACGTGTCGGCAAACCTCTCGCTTTGTACGTTTACGCACCCGTAAATGGAACGAAAAATGCTATGTACCATAAAGCACTTCAGTGAAAAAGCGGTAGGTTGGCCGACAAGTAAATCGCTGCGGTTATTGCAATTGTATTTCGCCGGGCCAGCTGAATCTGAATCCTGAATATTTCTTTAGCGCGTGGTATTTGTAGTAAAACAGATTTTCGTTAAAATATTTTTCGGTACGAAGATATGCAATTATTAAATTCGCACTATATTACCTCCATTACCATTTTCATGGCACTTTGTTCGTTTAGGTACTTTAGAATCCCCATTAAAGAGGGAAGGTACCAGTATTTCTATATCATATTTTCTTTTTCGTGCGAACCAACTTACAAACACATGAAAACTAATTTGATAGCTCACTTAAATTCGGGAACATTCCGGTAACAAGTCATACCCAAAATATGTGTTTCCCGAAATAGTAATTTTATAAGCTACAACTTTTTCCTCACTTTGGCCAACGTTCCATTCTGCGCTGGAAATAAAGGGTTTTTCAACAGGGACGATTTGACGCTGTTAGACTATTTCCTGTGGGGCTACGTCAAGTCTATGGTCTATGCCAACAAGCCAGCGATGATTGATGAACTTCGTAGGAATATCGAACGTGAAATTGCAGCAGTATCGGCCGATTTATGCTTGAAAACCGTCGTAAATTGGGTTCAGCGTCTGGACTTCTGCAAGCGTGCCCGTGGTGGCCATGCAAAAGAAATCGAGTTCCATACATAATGGCATCGAACGTACTTTCACAGGAATAAAGAATTTCATTGATATCCAAAACCGTTTTTGTTTTATTTAAAAAAAAACTTTTGTAGCGCTCTTATTGAAAAACCCTTTAGTAAGCACTCTGATACACTATGCACACTGTTATCTACTGTTACGGAAGCATGTCAGAAATGTAGGAACATCGCTTACACTATAACCAACAATTTCCACTTGGGCTCTGGACCCGATAGCTGGTGCTGTCGTCGATCTCCGAAACCACACAACTCTTTTCAATGAAATATTGTGCATGTTTATGGCTGGTTCCCGGTTGAAAGATAGGACACCATCCTAAAGGTGATACCTTGCAAACCATAAGCACAAAACGGGTTGTGGCACCTTTCATTCAAAAATCAAATCAAACGCTATTTCTATAAAGTTGTATAATTAGGTAAAATCATAAATGGACATGGTCCAAATAAAGCACTTTGAGAAATCTGAGCAAGACTTAAAACGAAATATACGGTCAAAGCCGGGTGGGTACAGCTATATATAAAAAAGACCGACGTCCGTATGTGCACTCATAACTCGGGAATAAATCGTTAGATTTTTATTATTTTTGGTTTAAAAAAGAACATGTTATGCTACTTTTTGTCGAGAAAACTCAATACCTTATGGGGATAGAATTTAGTATTGAGAATCGCATTTTGAAAAAAAATTACTGGATAGTGCCACTTCCAATAGGTGCAACAAAAAATATGTAAAATTTTAAATTTTTGAATTCCTTAGATATTCCGTGCTTACCGCTACACAATTTGAAATTGTAAGTCGGCCCAGTTATAATTTAGTTGTGAAACATCAATGCACCGCAAGTTTGCGAATGAAAGACATCGATATTGCTATACTTCAGTCATTTCTATTGCATAACTATAAGTTTTGAAAAAAGAATTTGAATTGACCGAATTACATAAAGTAGCATTAGCATTGTGCACGCTCGAAATTATTATTTTTATTACATTAAAGAAATTGGGCGGAACAAAGTTCGCCGGGTCAGCTAGTTTTAAATAAATTTAAACAAAATTCTGCTAATTCCTTTTTTTTCCAATTTACGAATTTAAAGAAAACAAATATTTTTCAACTTTGTCAACAAATTACAATAAATTTCATATAAGGAAGGTACTCAGGTTGGTACCAGGAACACAAAAAAAAAAAAACAGCCAAAAAATGACCTTATATTTTCCTTTATTGGATTTAATTACAGATATATCTATTTTCACTCACTAACTAACAGAATATTTGTCTAAACCATGAGAGCAAACTTAGAACCAATAACAAAACTCCTTTTACCTCTTCTTCTATAACAATAAGTAAAGCGCCCGCTTTTTAACATTTTCCAAGCCTTTTTTTTATTTGCAGAATTTTGTAAAGCAGAATTTTGAAAAGCAGAATTTTGTAAAACAGAAATTTAAAAACAGAATTTAAAAAAAAAATATTTTTGACCCCAACCCACCCAAAAGCTGTTTACCACAACTTGCAACCCGTACCCAAGCTGTTCAACACATGTAGTACTCCCACAATGCACTTGAAAATTTCTTGACTCTTAAGCAAGAAAATAGATTACTTTGTTAAATGTTTGCAAAAAGTTGTACATAAATTTAAAAGTCACACAGTCACAGTTCACAGTTCACACAAAATTTACAGAGTGGAAGAAATCAATTGCTTAAGAAGAACTTAAAACCAATTTCCACCTCTTTGTCCTTTTTTGCAGAGCACACTGTTCCACTGTAAACAAATTTTTGCTATCAGTGCACTAAAGGGCACATTTTCAATTTAAAACTCGTAACAAGAACAGTTACCAACACGATATAACTTTTAATCAACTTAAAGCCCGGAAAAATACTTCCAATGTGACAGAGGCATGATACGAGAAAGAACATTCAAATCCAAACAGTCACACAGTTCACTCAGTCTGCTTTTGTTATTCTATCTCCGTCTTAACAATGAACAGGAAACTATTTTCAATAAGGAAAAACACATTCCATTTCATTAAGTCAAGTTTGAATACTACGCAGAAGAAAAAAATAAAGGGGGAAAAACCTCAGGACAAGAAACGACCAAGAGCCGTTCTCTTTTTCCGCTTGAATTGAATGATAGAGGCATTTGGCCAAGAATATGTTCTTTTTTTTTAATGTGGATAAATACACTTGTCGTTCACATTGTTGTTCGTTTGTCGGACTGTTTTTTTTTTTTTGTTGTTGTTGTTGTGTTTTTCCATTTTAATCAATGTCAATCCATTTGAGGAAAAGGTCTCTAAATGTGTGTCCTGTTCATGTCCAAGTTGTGCAGCGTATACACATCTGAGATGGAAAATGAGGACAATCGTCACATGTATTTCAATGAATTTAATCCTGAATGGGTCATTTGATTTGGATTAAATTCTTTTGTGAGTGTATTCGATTTGGCTTGCGCTGATGTGAAGTGAAATGAATGTGACGGCAATCTCACCGAAATGGAACGAAGAGTCATGTCTGTGTTGAAAAGGACATGCCGACAAGTAGTTATTGATGTTTCCGTGTAATTAATTACATTTTGATATGAACTATAGGTGGCATTTGGTGGGTGGGGGCACAATGTTTTGTGCCTGTTGGAGAGTATGGGTGGATATTGATTGGACCGATAGCTTGTAAGTTATTGTGGAGAGGTTGAAGTGGCACTTCATTAACCGAGACAATTAGATGCGCAACAGAGGGGTCGAGATATTTGTGTTCGATTAAGACTCAAACTCAAACACCTGTTGTAACAAAGTATCTACAGATATGAAAATTATAGGGTAAGAATAAGTAGATATGTTTATGGGTACATGTCGATTTGGGCAATTTTTACACCCTTATAATTATAGTAAGCGGGAATTAGAGGATCGAAAGCATTATTTTACTAATAAGTGGGCGTGGCGCTACAGATCTCATTGTCAGCGTGCGAAATTTTTGTAGGAAAAACAGATGAGTTCAAATCACAAACGTTTCAAATGGCCTAACAGGGACAGAGATTAACGATTTTCTGTTAAACTAAAATTTGTGCTCTATACAGCATACTCTAAGGTGCGTACTATACCTACATAATGGCATGATTGTGGAGAAGAGTACTCCTCCTTCTAAATCCATCAAAAGCTCAAATAAAACACATTTCAAAACATAATTTCGACCTTTGCCTCCTTCACGATGTTTATTTTAATAATAACAATTAAAAATTAAATCAGTGGACTCAGCCACTATATTATCAACCGAAATTTGTCCGGTTACAATCACACAAACGTGGTAGTGAGTCGTATCTACGGATGTGTGCGCAAATTGTGGATCGGAGCATGCTTTACACCTCAGGAAACAAGACGAAAGTTGGTACTGTCTCAAGAGTCCTACCCCTCATAACATATGCTGAGGTGGTCTATGGCAGTCTTGACTCTTCATCCCAGCGTTAACTGCCAGTTGCCTTCAACGACGCAGTGCGTGATATCTATGGCATACGTACCTATATATAACCATATTTCTGTGTTTGCTTGGGGGTTTGCTTGGTTGTACTCTGGAACAATATATCAACGCTAGAAATTGTATGTTTTTGCACATAATTATTATAACTCAAAGTCCGTCTTACAGACTCGATTTTACTCGCTCCTCAAGAACCATCAACCTAATTCCCTATCGTCACGTTTTTTTTTTTATCCCTACTATAAGGCTTTGGAACTCTTTGCCTTCTCATTTAAAGAATATTTCAACGCATCTAGCCAATTTTAAAAGTGCAATCTTTCAACATTTCTCTTACTAATCCGTTTAATTTCTTTCCCTCATTATCCATTCCCTTTCTCTTTTCTTTTTCTCTCTTTGAGACCACTTCTGTCCTATCTCACACTTCGATGTAGATAAATATTGTTATTAGATTTAGATTTAAGTATATTTTTAAATTATTGTAACTCATGTGCAAAATACTATGTAGGTACTATAAAAGATCAAATCTTAATGTACAAACCTTTGGAATTGAATGCACCCAACTACCTACTAACTACCTACTTGATTTTGTGATACGAATTGACAAGTGGTAATCAAGTTATGTTGAGGAAATTTTCTTCTTTGTGGTAATTTTTTCTTGACTAAATTACGTAACTTTCTTATTTTTTTTAATATATCTCGGTAAAGGGAGATAGGCGCTGCTTCTGCACTTACGTTTGTAAAGGAAATATCTCCTTAGGCATCTGGAAGTGCGTCCAATGTCGTAATAAATGGCAAAATGAGTTTTGGAGACCTTTGCAGTTATCAAGTCTCTTGATAGGTAATGCGTCTTATAAAAGCCATTTGTCGCATTTGATGCCATAATTTAGTTAAGTTTTTCAGATCATTAACCGAAGGCCTGCAAATTTGATGCGAGTGTAGGATCTCCTATGAGTCGAGCAGGTCGCGTCTCTTCATGCTGGCAAGTAGGTGAATGATTTCGAGCCGATTAGCATCTCATATGGGAGTTATTTAGTCGAAACCTTTTCTAACCTGGACAATTGAGAAGGATCTCCAAAAAGTAACATATATTCCTTGGAATAAATTTATTTGTTCTATTTTAATTTGTGTAACATTCGATGCTTTTCCTTCATTAAAGGTGGTGAGCTGTGTTTTTTCTGTATTGAATAAAGCCAAAGTTAATTTTCCCAATATGTCTATCTGATAAAGTTGAGCTCACTGTTCATGATGGGTGACATGAGAGTGTTGCCATCACCGGATCTGTTAATTTTAGTACATTTTTTCGCTTATAAGAACCCGGAAAATGTCCTATCTCTACTTGTTATAGAATCGTTTTTCTGTTTGTACCTATGTGCGTGGATTTTGCTTTGTTACTGATCCTGCTACTGCTACTCATCCAATCTATGTGGATTTTTCAGAAAAAATAAAACGTTTAAATCAGCGGCAAATACTATTTATTTCATTGCCATTGGTGAACCCATTTAAAAGACATACGAATTATAGATTCTCTGGAAGGGAGCGATAGTGGGCAATAACTCATACTAAAAGGAATGTTCGTACCTTCGTCTATCACCATCTATCGAATGGATGGAAATGTGTTTAACGATAAAACTCCTGGGAAGTGGCAAGGCCAAGCAAGTTCGGTAAGTATTATTTTATTCAGAGGGTTTCCAGTTTGGACGATTTCGCTTTTTAAGGTTCCGTACCCAAAGGGAAAAAACGTAACCTTATTAGTTTCGCTCGGATGTCTCTCCGTCTGTCTCTCCGAACCCACTAAGCCAATTTTGTTACCAGGTCTATCTCAAGAACCGATTGACATAGGAGGCTAAAATTTACACACAACATCCGGTATAACCTCTAGTTAAACGACAAATACCAATGGAACCAATACATCGATTGGTTTTCGATTAATTAGTAATCTGGTGAACAAAATATTTTCATTCGCCCAAAAAACGGTTTATTTCTTGATGCACAAAAAAATACATAAATTCGTTTTTTGTAGATCATGTTCTTATCTATATATGTGCTGAATACTGTTTTGCCGAAAAGTTAATAGTTTACAAGATATTTTCAAAAAAGATAATTTTACCATGTAAAATACGTTGCTCTCATAAGTTTTAATTTCTACTACGCAGTTGTGCACAATTGACCCCATCAAAGACAGAAGACCACCAGGGTTCCCGCTTGCTAATTTCGTTGGGGAGTACAGAACAAAATAAAAGTAATATATTTTTAGTCAATAGTTTTTAATTGGGACAGGTCGCATACAGAATGGAAAATTGGAGTGGGTTGGGTACTAGGTAATAATTAGAAAATGAGATTCATGTGCGAATAATTTTTGAGAGTAAAGATATTAAGTAGGTAATTAAATTAAACTAAATTGTGATGAATTCATGAAGAGGGGAAAGATTGAATGATATAGATTTCAAATAATATCTGATGTGTTGGACTTTAGCCAAATACGGAACCTTCGGTGCGCGAGTGACACTCGCACTTGGCCGGTTTTTTTTTTTTGATTGTTTTCTTTTTCAAAATCATATTTTATTTGCATTTCGTTCTAATTTCCTTTTCGGTAACCTTAAAATGTGCCTCAGGATATTGCGGATTTAAGGAAAGCTGATCGCTGAATAAAAAAACTTAAGAATGGGGTGGGGTAAAGATTAGTAATTCTGTTCTGTCCACTTCCAAATGATTGAAAATTGAACATGGCAAAAGAGGAAAAAACTAATGTGTATGTTACATTAAAATTCTGTAAAATAATCGATCGATTCTTCCAAGCTATATTTGCCAGTGAAAACAATTTTCTTTGACAAAACAAGTCTTTCAAAAAAAAGACAGCTTTTTGTAAGTGTTTCTAAAATATTTACCCGGATTTTATCACCAATCTGATCTGTAAATTTTATAAACAACAGCAGCCCTTAGCTTAGTAAATTCCTACTATAGATAGTTTCAAAACACAACATTTTCGAGTATATCTATTCAAGATCGAATTACGAGCTAGCTGTTTAAATTCGAAATTCCTACTTTAAAGCTATACGTAAAACATGTTAGAAGAATAATGACAAAAAGTTTTGGAAAAACTAGTCAAATCTGGGGGTTTTGCAGATTTATCTGGAAGGAGACTATTTGCACTTTGTTTTGGTTACGTACATCTTTCTCTGCCTACACAATACTTCATTTTTGAAGTATCCAATCTGAAAATGTCTCTCACCAGCCCGCTAAATCCATTGTCATCGTCCTCAGCAATTGTCTCATTAAATTATTTACGTTACCCAGATTGACCTCCGAAAATCATTCCACATGAAAAAGTATTCAATCTCCCCACAAGTGCTAACGGAATTACCATCAAAGACTCACAATGCAATTATAATAAATCGCATTTACTTTTTAATTATATCAGCCAGACTGATTTTATGCAAATCCCCTACTCCCTATTGACCTCAACCCGCACTAGTACACAAAACGCACCCTCAATAAGCATCTTATACAAAGTGCCAGCCAGAAGAAAGTCGCATCCGATTTACCTCTTTTATTGCGCCCCCATACTTTGCTCCCTGTATCTTCCCATCATCATCCTACTCCATTCTCCATTCACCATCCAACATCAGGCCCAAGCCCAATTAGCAAGAGACGCAAGTCTTTAGAAATACATTTAGCTATAGAGTTCACCCTTCAGCAGACAAAGTCGAGGAACCGTTTTAACTTGAAATTTGTCATCTCTCTGACGGACACACACAAACAGTCGTACGGACAATAAATCATTTTTGAAAGCCTAATTAGATAATGTCATCTGTTTCCGGTATAAATGATGCCATCAATTAAATTAATTCATTACTCCAGAACGATGATCATTGTCTTGGTCGTCCGTCGTCCTCAACGTTGTGTCATATGGAAAAGAGCAAACGCAGCGAATATACCGTGTGTGTGTGTGTGTGTATGTGTGCGTATACAGTCAGTCACCATTCCATAGCTGCTATTGTATGAGTGTTTGGTGACTTTGAGGAAAGCAACGAATTAATTTTCATTTCCGACTGTCTCGAGTATTCCCATAGTGAGGTCCAAGATGGTGCTCTGCTATTGAGGAAATCTCCGTAAGCCCATCTCAGATGGATTGTGCTGGGAAATGAATTGGCTTTGGGTATTCAGTAATTTCTGTATATATACAATTGTGGTGAGGACGAGGGCTATGATTAATCGACCATCAATGATGGAGTTTTGGACAAGTTGTCGGTGTTGAATTCTGTTGCTCCAGTTCAAGGAGTAATTTGTTTTCGGGGGCAATTCCCAATTGACCAATGAAACTGAGACCTATGCTCAGTTGATGGCTTCGGCATGTCAAAGTTTACACAAATTGGTGTTTTATATTATTTAAGTATTAGGTTGACTCTTATTGGCTGTAATTGAGCTATGGCCTGAATGCTAAGTTATTGTCAGCAAGACACTTTCGGCTTTATGCAAAGAAATGTGGCTTTAAGGTGTTTCTTAAACTAAACAGTGGCAAAGTGAATCATGTAAATATTTTGAGGTAAGAGGTTGTTTTCATGTACTTACTTAAGAGATTTTTGCACTGAATTTTCGAAAGCATTGAAGTATTTGGGTTTAAGCCCAGATGTTTTCGTTGTAATCCTTTTATTTTTATTTTTGTTTTATGGCACTGCAAAATTATACTTGACCTTCTTCGACCTTCACCCAAATTCTCTCAAAAACTCCTTCTTTTCAACCATGTTATAAAAATTATTTTATTCGCATGTTATAACTTTTGACGTATGGTTAGTTTATACGTCAAAAGTTACATTTGACAGTGAAAATTCGATGATCAATTGACACATATAGTTATCTTAGTGATAAACATTTGAACATATTGTAATAAATACATAGTTGAATCTTGAAACATGGTTTACGTCAGGAGCACCAGTAAAAGTTTTGAAAAGCGAAAAATCTGCCTCTTATTTAATAGATGAAGCGAAAAAGAGTCATTTGAAAAATTTTTATTGGAAATACGATCGGAGTAGAATAAATTAAAAATAATTCTCTCTTCACAACCAAATTACAAGTTCAAGATCTGCCACAGTTTTTGTTTAAATACTATCTATACATACGTCCATAAATGCTCATACTTGGAACAATCAGATTAAAACCTAAACCATTTTAGACTAACTCAAGCAATCTACAGTACCGCCATTACCATAAGGGCCCTTGCTCACGGACCCATTATAGCGGAACACTATAATTTTTTTTTTTCTATTTTGGTAAATATAGCTCGATACAAAAATGAGAGAGGAGTTATAACCGACTTTAGGGAAAAAGTAATAAGCCAATATCATTGCCGCAAATCGCCACTGTAAAGATTTTTATCGATATATGAATCAAGACAATAGATCTGTTTTGTTATATTTTTCTAAACATTGAACATTTACAAACTTATAACAATACCTCAAAGGCAGGTACATAGAAAGTAAAACTTCCCGACTTGAAATTTTAAATTACTTCTAAACCTAAAAACTCCGATTTCTTTGATCTTTTCTCGCGAAACTTACCGATATCTCACGAGTCACAAGATCCTCACAAGGTGAGCTCACATTTATTTTGTGAGGATTTCGTATATATCTTGCGAGCCACACAAAAACAATCGAAAACGATTGAAAAACAGGGTTAAGTGCTTAAAACTGACAATATTTATATTTTATGGCCCTGGTTCCCAATTTTCACACACTTAATGGCCATGCACATGACAATTTATGCTATATTTATAACTATTTCGGGAAAAATAGATAATTGTATGAAAAAAACTAAGGAAGGTGGGAAATGTCGTCAATAATTTATTTATTTCAGTTCTAAATCATATCTTTGTTGATTTTAATTATTTTATGTAATAAAAATACATAAAATAATTAATTTAAAAAAAAAAACTTAATTTGGTAGACTCGTCAAGACACACTTTTGCTGAATTTACAAATAGGATCAGATGATTTTATTATGAAACTTGGATAACAGATGACAAATCGGAACTTCAAAACTACAAAAGGACTTCCTAGTGCAATTGAAGTGATTTGTGGCGCCATTGCAAAACAATTGCAATAGACCTACATATAACACACTACGAACAGGAGAGATACAAAAATTAACGTTACAAGTTCACTAACTTCGTCCCAATGTATTGGCCATTTGCACCAGAACTCATGGGGCAATTGCTATACCTACCCCGATATAAGGAAATCCTGCCTCTTACTGCTTCCTTGTGTCGAAATAATTATACCCACAGTATGACAGCTGCATGACTTCAGCATTTAAAAGCGGATTTCCAGCTCGTATCTCAAATCCGATTTTTAAAAGCCAGATACTATTTAAAAATACCGACTCACGAACACAAAATCTTTGCTTTCAAATTTCAACAAAGCATCTATCCACATGCGGAAAATTGAAAACTTTCTAATCTGAACTCTCAAAATGCCTGCACTCGGTAGGTAATGACGAAAAAGATAGGTAGCCTGTTCAGTGATTATAACCAAACTTGTTGTTCCAAAACTAAACTCCGAACTAACTTAAAAGTCACAACACATTATTCGAAACCTCTGCCTAACGAGTTTATAAAACTTGGCAAAGTGAGGAAGCCCCCAATCGTATCTAGAAAAACTTTCGAATAACTAAGTGCCGCTTGGATGGCCCATTTCGTCAGAACATTCAGCAAAAATAACGAAAACTGCTTCCCAGGGATGCAAACATCATCGCTACACCATCACGAACACAAGTATCAAAACCAACATCACCTCGAGCAGGAATCCTAGCATTAGAAGACCATACCTTTAGTGTTACCACAATTTACAACCTCCACCATCTGCACTCGATTCTTCAATACCACCAACATTCTGCCGTCTGCCGATGCATCAACTATTTTCCGAAAAAGAAAGAATTCGATATAACAATAGCAAGACACGTCGAACATCTAACCGAGCAGTTAAAATGAAAAACGTGCAACAACAATGGAACGGAGAAAAATCGAGAAAACGTTTCCTAAATGCATTTTAGGTTAAACGTGCGTTAGTTTTTTTCTCTCTCTCTTTGTTTCTAAAGAGGAAGTGCAAAGGATGTTCTTGTGCTTCTTTGCATACTATACGTAACTAGAACTACTGTATCGCATAGTAGAATCTATCAGTATACCCACAGTCCCACACGTCTGGCTCTGGATGAAAAGGTGAAAGCTCTCGTTCCATTGAGTACATATTCGCTTTCTGTTAGCTTCAGCATCTCCTTTCCTGTTCTTTGTTGTTTGCCTTAAGAGGGAGACCCACTCGAACCTATATTTTAATGTGTGCGAAAGAGGCAAATCGGTTTTAATATAAAGGAACGTCCTTTTATGCGAGAAAATTCATAAAATCGAAAATGATGAAGCAAATTTAACAAAAGTAAGAGGGTGTGGTTCGCCAGTCTTTGTCAGTGAAGGATGGTGTTCTTTTTTTCTTTGCTGCAGACACGCATTCACTCGGTGAGTGGAAAATGATTTCTTAATGATCCTTTCTACTGCTTATTTTTTGTAATTTTCCTTTTTTTTCCTTTGTTTAGGAGGGAATACAATAAAAAAGAAAAAACACACTCTCCATCATTGAGGATATGTTACAACTGCTTTTTTTAAGGAAGAATTTGACGCATCAGCATTGGGGTGGTTTCATTGTCTTTCTGTTGATAGCCGAAAATCAACTCAAATGATCCATCTTTCTTCCTGAGAGAGGCAGATGCCAGACAGGGCAAAGAATCCAGTCTGTATGAAAATTGGATTTTAATGCTGCCGAAATCATTGGCGATTAAAATCACTTTGTGATGACAAGTGACTCACCACACCACGGGACATGATGAATCACCCACTGACTTTGCATGTACCAAAGTTTTAACTCGCACTTTTTTTTATACTCTCTCCTGAGATGGATGAGTATGTCCTGACTCCTGAGGCAATGTGGGTATTATGTCACGGCCCTCACAGGAGCGATTATTTTATTTAACTACAATCGGGGGTCTGGTTTTTTGAACACCATACTGTTGTTACGTAAACTTTGGTTAAGGATTACGAAGGATACTTACGCCAAAGAAGCATGATAGTTAATAGTTTCGGAAGGTATGTGGTTCTTCAGCTGATGTGTGGATTTTTTTTATGACTAAAGGAGGTTAGACAGAGTTTGCTGTTTGAAGAACTCTACTACATTGCTTTGCAACAATATTTCCAAATATTTGGCATTTCATTTTGTATGGTTAATTTTTTTGCTAGGAAAGAGGGATGTCAGGAACTAATCGATTTACCAGGATAATAGATGGCCAGGAAAATAGATGGCAGAGAATTCAGTTTGGGAATTAATATAAGCAGCATTTCCGTAGTTAAGAACTTCTTTTGGATCAGCACCTTGTTCTGTAGGCCAACATATTATGAGTTACAGTATAAAATGTCAAGAGGACAAAATTCGCCAAAGCTCCAAGTTAGAAAAATGTGGGAAAAAAATTAAAATT
Source organism: Cheilosia vernalis (assembly GCA_949126925.1). Taxonomy (NCBI): domain Eukaryota; kingdom Metazoa; phylum Arthropoda; class Insecta; order Diptera; family Syrphidae; genus Cheilosia; species Cheilosia vernalis. Next base: position 60,892,430 of record OX421360.1, on the reverse strand, counting down.
GAAACGCACTGAGGCCCGTTTGCTGATACTCTTCATAGTGATTTAAGTTCTACTTAAATACCTTATGGGCTACTTTTTCTATGTCATAAGCTGTCACATAAAATGTTAACTGGAACTTAAATCGCTGGGAGTAGTATTAGCTAAAGGGCCTGACTGACCTAACCAACATTGATCCTAAAGCAGACCAAGTAATATTCTTATCTAAAGATCATCATTAGAGGTAGGTTTGAAGCAACCCTTAACCAGTATCATGCAAAATGCCGTGGTAAAAGTAGGTATAAGCTGAGAAGGATTCAGTACAGGTCCTTCAGAACAGCGATAATCTCATTAAGAAGAATGAGAAATTTTAACCTATACAAGTTCCATACAACATACAAATTTCATTCTTCAAGGAAATATACTTTTTAGACTCCCAGTAGCAAATACTGTCTCATGGGCTACTTACTCAAGATTATTCGAAAAAATAGAGCTTCCGCTAAAAAATGTTCTATGACACAATCGACATGTCAATGAATATTTTTTTCTTGGCTAAATCCAACCTCGATTCCAAAGGCACTTCAAATTATGCAAGGAATGGCGTGCGTTGTTATCTCAAGAGCATTAGAAGAAATCTTCAACTTTCCTTCATTAAACACAGATACGACTTTTAAACAGCCGTAGCTTGCGCTACAAAGCTCTAACTCGTTAAAAATTCAAACAAGTAAACCCTTCGATTAAAATAGGTAACTGCTTTTATATCCACAAAAGTTTACGTCCATCGAAGAGGTCTGTGTGTGTATATCGTTGGGAAGGGTCAGTGGACCTCCCTGATGCAAAGTCTCAGTCTCACTTGGACACAACAACATTTTTCCAAGTGAAAGACATTAATTTCTCAATACGAATAATTATTGGAATACCCCGATTATCAAGAATCGTTCTCACTACTCGCTTTCCTATACCATACGTTCAAGCTATTTAAATCTGTGTCACAGAATGCTTAACACGCAATCTCAGGTGATGGATATTCAACCATATTTTCAGACAGGCAGAAATTCCACTCTTTTACTTAGAAGAACAACAAACTGCGGAGCTAAACCAAAACTGCTAAAATGAGGAGAAAACTCTTACACAGAGGCTTGTTATAGCCTCAAGACTTAAAAAAAAACTTATCAGCGACAAAAACCGAGATGTACCACTGCGACTTTGATTTACATGCAATACCAAGTCAATCAAAATAAACTAGGTTGCGGTTATTAACATTGAAAGTATCATCCAAACCACAAAAAAAAATAGACGAGCCTATGAATCTGCAGGCTCTGAAGCTTTTATGGGGAATTCCAGGTTTAAAGCCGAAGAAGTAACACAAAATCAGGTATAGATAGAGTCCTAAAAAAATTGTTGTCGGAAGTAAGCAAATGACATCGTTGGGCTAAAATTTGTCATGAACAATTCAACCACTTAGTTAAAGAATGCAAATGTGATTAGGCAAAAGACGGTGTCCTAAGAAAAAATATGTCGCAAGTAGGCAAATAACATCGCTGCGGAACAAGCATTCATAGATAAGTGGATCAAATTCGTCATGAAAAATATTATCGTTTAGGCAAAGAATTTGAATGGGATCTGGCAATTGTTTTCGAGTACCTAGTGCTTGACTACAGCCTGGTGAAGGCATCAAGTTCCTATCAGTTGTCTACAGCTAAATAGTCGTCAAGGACAATGTCGGAGTAATTTTAAATGGTGCCGTGAAATAAGGCCAATTTGGCGTTATTGTACTTTGTCGGAGTGAAATAAGACCAACTGTTGGCTTTATTACACTTTTGCATTGCGAAATAAGGGCAATTTTTAAAAGTTGGCATTATTTCACTTGGCGTTATTTCATGGCACAATTCAAAATGCCTGCATATACGAGAAGTGTGACTGTGTATTATCGGCTCACTTCTCATCAAGTTCACGTGTAGTGTAGACCGGCTATGAGATTGAAGCTCAAAAAACACAAGAAATTTTTTTTTTTCCAATCCCGGTGAAAGTCAAAAGTGATATATTTCGAGGTGATTCACAACAAGATGTACTTATGTATATTATTTAGTTTGGTGTATTTTGGAGGTATTTGCATTTTTTTTTAATTTTGAAGGATTCGCCAACAGTGAGGCAGTGTTAAATAATGTGGCCGATATATCATTTGTTACCCTAGACGACATAAAAATTGTACTAACCGATCCTATTCCATGTGGCCATACGATTAGGCAAGAAGGCACCATACAGTTTGGAATACATTTTGACCAAATTGATATTCGCTAGTTTTTTTTGTCTAATTTCGTTTTTTTAAGTATGAGTTTTATTTTTAATTATGTTTTTACCTATGTTTAGTCACTGAAGACTTTTTTTAACCTTAAATACTCAATAAAAAAAAATTTAAGTCTACCAAAACATTTATTTATTCTTAATTTCAGTAAAGAAAGATAATACATTTATTTAAGTCACGTGTCTCACTTTTTGGTATCAGCTGTCTCACTGTATGTGCACGTGTCCCATCAGTGAGATAAAAGAGTTTTGCAGAAATTTTGTATCACCAATTCTATTCCATAAACACAAATACTAAATTTGAGATGCAAAAGCTAAGAAGAATTTCAAAATGTTTTGAAAACTTTTTGTGTTACTGTTGGCGTGTCTCTCCTACCCATATTCAAGCTCGTGAGTTTACCTTTGGTATTTCGAAAGCTGAGTTGTATTTTTTTATATTGCTAAATTGTATAGCAAAATAACATAACTAAGTTCGACTATTGTATATCCATAATCAGCGGCAAATCAGACTTGCCCGAGGCTGGATCTAAAACCTTTTATGAGTTTGACCTCTCTCAACATACTGACCATCATTTTCAAGAACAAACTATGTGTTCTCCCAACGGCCAGTGTCTCATATTCAGAATGGAAGATTTATTACTTGAAAAAACGAGCCCCTTCCCAATCATTGAATTTTGCTACGATGTAAAAAAAAATTAATTCCATTGAAGCATTCCTATTCGGGGCCTTTTGTAAGCCTATCGGAGGATGTTCTGACGACGTTTTGAATAAAAGTCAAGCCTTTAGCCGTTTTAGATCGAAATTGTACAAAATTACCTTGATGCCATTAAGTTTGAATGAACCAAGAACCACGACTTTAGTGAGGGCAATGCCAACTATCTAATAAGCGTCACGCTAATGCATTTGTTCGACCTCTCACCTCTGTAAAATAATGATGTCTTCCTGGTTCTGTTTTCTCTCTCTTCAGCGAGTTATAATCCTTTTAGAGTCAAACAGCAATTTTATTCCCTACAATCAATCGCATCTATGTACAATGTACCCAAATATGTAAGCAATAAATATCGCAAATTAAACTCCATAAACTGTACACCAAATCTGTTCGATTTCAACCGACCGCACCATTGGCATCCGTGGCTCACTCCAATTTCTAATTATTTTCGAAAATTAAATCTAATTTCCGCCCTCTTTTATAATAAAATTAAATTAATCCATATGAACGATGTAAAATGTGCGCAGCCCGTCCCTTCGACCACACCTAATCAGCCGACCTAAAACCTATTCGCCCGCCCACTGCACCCCCAAAATTGCCAATGATATCAATAAGCCCCATCTGGCGGTGGCAAAAGCTAGTAAATAAATCCTCCCGCTCACACACGCACACGACAGATATCTCTGCGCAAAACCTAATAATCATTATGAGCAACATGTTAGAGGTAACTATGGTTTTTGGAAAATATTACATTCCTCTCTGAGGTTCCGGTGGCAGCCAGCCACCCTCACCCTCAACCATATTGTTCGAGGGATTTAGTCGCTCTCGTTAGATAAGCAAACATTGCATTGTGTCGGACTGCACGAGTGAAAACTAATTGGAGTGTGACACTGCGATAAGGACCTTATCTCACTTACTGACTCGAATTAACCACCGAAATGAGGGCTCTTGGTTCAACTGCTGAAATTAGATGGCTGATAGGATTTTCGAGATACAAAAAAAACCCACACACAATGTCGGCTTTTGTTGCACTATTACCCAACAATTACCATCATGGCAGTTCATTAGCTGAGGTCATTGTGGCCAGCTGCACACAGCAGTGTGTTTTTTTTTTTTTAGGATAAAATTTGTAAAATAAGCCTCAGTGGTTTATTAACAATTGTATGAGAAACTTTTTCATACATTCACAGCAAAAAAAAAAACACCAACCAAATCAAAGTCCTCTGCAAAACAATAAGTGAGATAATTTTTATTGCATTGGTTGGGTATAATTTATTATGCGACTGCAACTGATAGCCCAACGGGCCAGCCACTGGGCCGATGCTGTAGTGATTAATTTGTGCGATTTATTTAACAAAAAAAAAAAAAAAACGACAGCCGAGGAAATTATTGAAATTGTGGCAGACATTTAACAACAAAAAAAAAATTTAAGCCACAAAACTATAATAATTGAGGCCTTCGGCGGAACATTTCCATTAGCGAGCTGTGCAAAACAAAATTAAAGCGAAAAAAGAGAACTCGCCTGTGAAATATCAGTTTCGGCCTTTGCCGCCTCAATTTATTATCCCTGCGCATATTAATTAATTTAAGAGGGTTTCGATTCATTGAGTAATCGATACAATCAGAAAGAAGCAATCTGTTTTGACATAATTGTTGATGGATGTCCGGTGGTTCATTGCAATGAGTGAATTTTTAATTGCGGTGGCTTTCCCAGGAGGGTGGAAAAAAAATCAAATAAAATTAAATGCAATAATTTGAAAGTGTCGGGGCACCATCGCAGCCCTGTCAAGTCCTGCGGAATGTTATATGAATTTCCTGTTTGACGTATTTATGATGAGATGGGCTTTTTTTTTAAGTTTCATAATTGGTATTGATTGCGTATATTTTCAGTACTTCGTTGTAGGATGTTGGGGATAAACAGTAAACACATTTTGTCCTTTAAGTTTTTCCTGCAAGTCAATTATCTTGGCCGAGTATCGGAATTTTAATTTAAGAGGCGATTCTTTAGTGATGCCGCCTACATAAAGTTTTAAAATAAGTCTCCCACGACAAATTTGGAGGGAGAAATGAATCCATAGAAATAGAAGAAGCCAGCTAATATCAAAAGGGATCAAAAGAGGAATCCTACGGAAAGATATAATTCTTTCGTGGACCTGGGAATTATACTTGACAGCAAACTATCATCGAACCAGCAGATTGAACGTACCTGTTTACGGAGCCACCAGATCTTTATGGATCTGTCGTCGTGTCTGCGGTAAGAACTGGGGTCTTAGACATCGGATTATATACTGGCTTTATTAGCTCGTCGTAAGACCAGCGGTTACCTATACTGCTGTGGTCTAAAAGCTAGAACGAGTTCAACGTATAGCCGGAAACTGCATAACGGGCTGTGCCTATACTATGGCACTCAATGTCATCCTAGGCCTAACACCTCTTCAAACCCATATTCAAATGGAGGCTAGACTAAGTATTCAACGTCTGTTTCATTCGAATAACTTTGACCCCTATTGCTATTATGGAGGTCATCTGTCGTTACCCGACAACATGGAGCCATCAAACCCAATATGACATATACTACCGGAATATGGCTTCTACAAAAACTTATCCATAATTATCCGCCCTAGGGAAGAGTGGAAAAAATACAAACCCGATCCATCACGACTCGATATTATCAGGTACACAGACGGTTCTAAGATGGAGTCGTGGACAGGCCCCAGGTGAACTTGTCAGTCAGCCTTCTGAAAAACTTATCCGTATGTCAAGCCAAAGTCCTTGCAATCTACCATTGCTTTAGAATAAATCTTAGTTCTAACACACGCGGAAAAACCCTACTTATCTTTTCAGAAAGCCAAGCAGCTCTCAAAGTCTTGACTCATCTGTCATAAAATCTAAACTTATCTTAGAAACATTCACAGCCATCCACGAAGTTTCTAAGAAAAACCTAGTCAACGTCCACTGGATTCCAGCCCATCACGGAAAGAATTGAAAATCACCAATTGCAACATTTTGAGTTGTAATTCACGAATCGTATATTTTTCGCAAATCACAACGATTTTTTCTTGAATTGATATAAATATTTGTAATTTGTCAGTGAAAACGGCGAAAAATATCAAATTTTGTTTGTTGCATTTTGCGATTAAAAGTATTAATTCGAGCTTCTTTAATTTGTAGTGATTTGCGAGATTGTTTGGAGCAATTTACCACTTCAATAGGCAAATTTCGTAAACACCACTTTGCTATCTCAAATTGCGAAAAATATTTGGTGATTTACCACCACTGAATGATGAATCAATAAAATCTTATAATAATTTACCACATTTAAATCGAACACATAAATTGACGTAGAGAAGTCGTAAATTGCAAAATATTTTTTGTAATTTCCTTGGAAACTAACTACATAACGTGTGAAATTTTTTTATGCACAGGTAGTCGACAGTAACGATATAGTCCATGGGTCGAAATCCTTTCTTTATATGGATCAATACATACATAATATGTTTGTGGTGTTGCTGGACAGCTGCAATCATGGGCAGCGACAGCGACACACAGTCGGTATTTAATCTTTGCTTGAGGCAGTCGTTCTTTAAGTATAACTAGTTCTCAGTGATAGTGATTGCACTAACCAACGAATTATAAAGCATTCTGGAATATATCATGTAAGTAGGTACCTATTTAATAATGCAAAAAAAAGAAACTAAAGTAGGAAGGTATATAAATCTGTATTTTTATTTTTATTCAGAATGAAGATATGTCTCGCTATTAGAAATGAAGTAAATTGGCATGGATTTTAAAATGTGCAATCGAAAAGGTTTGTTAAGATTCGTTTCAATACAAGTTCTTCTAAATAATTTGCGTGTATTTAAAATTTCAGCATAGACAGAAAAATCACCCCAGACAAATCCCGTTGTCTCCGGACGATATGGCGTCATACGATTCTCAGGGATATCAAGAGGAAACAAAATTACAAAATACGACCATGAATTCTGATTGTAAATCACAAGTTATAAGATGTAAATTGAGAATAAAGTTTTCTAATTTCACGATAAAACGTTTTCAATTTAAGACAGCGATGCATCAAATCACTACTCAAGAATTGCAAATTGCAAAATATGAATTGGAAATTAATAAAAAGAACTTTTAATTTACGATTAAGAATTTGCAAATTGCAACTACTGAAGTAGCAAATCTACCCCTGTTAGTTCGCAAATCAGCACTAATGAGTTGCAATTCAAGACTAAATGCTTGCAATTCGGTAAGGGATGAAATCAAATTTACTATAGAGAAGTGGTAAATTGCGAAATGTTTTTGCAATTCACAACCATAGTAATATTAAATTTATAACTACTTGTTAAAAATTGCGATCGGTTATGGCAATATGTATTTCTCGTTTGATCATTATTGACAATGAAAAGTGTTGATTCACGATTTTTGGGGGTCAATATCTTCACTTCTTACAATTTATAAAATTGCGAATAATAAGTCGTGAATCAGTAAATCCTAAACTAAGCTCTAAAACTAGACAAACTTTTCGTGATTCTGCGCTTATTTTTCTTGATTTGATCTTAAAATTTTTTCCGTGCACAGAGGACTTGCGAGGGTAACGCATCAGCTGACTTACTGGCTCAAATCTGAGCAACCACTCTACTTATCGGACCTGAACCCTTCAGCGGAGTCAGTTAAAACCATTTCAGGAACTATTAAAGAACCTTTCTCGCATCAAGTCAAACGAGATTTGGCGAAATACAGCTGGGCAAAACTGCCCTTAATTCCCCCCCCCCCCCCCCCAGAAAATCGCTTTTCCTAATGATTAATCTGGAGAAAAATAGTCTGAGGAACCTTATAGGAACTATCAGTGGCCATGGTGAAAAAACATTTCCACCGTATTGGCGTCTCAACGGATCCTATCTGCAGACTCTGTCTTGAGGGTGATGAATCCTATCTCTTCACATACTCACGGATGGTCTGGCTTTATGTCGTCTTAGGAAAAACATCCTATAGGGTACGAAATTGCCCTCTTCAGCAACCCTTGCTGACATATACCCAGAGACGATTTCTGTCTTCCTGACTGCCTCTGGAGTGAAAAGATGGCTCTAGAAACCTACCTGGGAAGGCACATTGGGCTACTTCAAAAGCCGCAGTGCCAGAGCCCCTTGAAGACTCTCCCGCCGTATAATCTAATGCAATGTAATCTAATCTTCGTGGACGTCTTGGAAAGTGGTCACCTAATGAGAACTGACTCATTTAAAGTGCTTTATTGAACGTGTCCAGCCCCCTCAGGTATTGTAGGTAGCTCGTTGCAAACAAAAATTTGGAACACCACTATCTTAATATTGAAGACGAAATCTTCACCTCCCTGCGAATCGCAGTAGGTAAACAGAGCTACTTGACTGAAATATCGCATATGCTTTACATCTTTTATAAGCTACAAATAGAACTAATGAGATACATCCCACGCTTGTACTAGGTAGGCAGTAATATGGTTGAACTCACGGAAAGAGCGACATCACTGCTGGCGTGACTTGTACTCGTATGCCAACCATCTGATGGGGATTCGTCTAACTGATTTCAGTGTTAAAGATTCGCAAAGACAGGCACTCCCTCGGGAATAATTTTACGAACAACCCCAATACCTCTTAACTGGTATTAAGCATATAATGGACTGCAAGAACTTTGCGTTTCCAAAATTGCTTTTCAAAATTTTCCTATCTGCTACATAGATGCAAAGTGCCAAACAGATCAGCTGTGGAATAGTTGACGAACATCGCACATGACAAACAAGAAATTTTCAAGGTTCAAGATTTGAATAGTGCGACTTTTAGGGTCGTACGATATGACCAATCCTTGGAGCAGTTTTTATGTAGCAGCACCAGTAAGTATTCAATTACAAAACTTGTAGATGCGCTTGCAATAGGTTAGGGACAGGCTCTTATCCTTGGCCGGCATTATAATGAGTAAGTGTTAACCTGTGTAACACGGGCACTGTTCCCCATGGCACAAACTTTTCGCATTTTTCGCATCCATATCTACTTTGATATCGCTTGAGGTAAATGTACCTGTTGATACAAGTGGAGAAGGGTGCGATCGTATTGAATTCAAACGGATGAGTTCAGAAAAAGTCGTCCTTCGTCTGACATTTTAGTAATACGCTTTAAAAACTGACTAAAGTAGCACAGGCAAAAGGGATGCACACATTAAGTGTTCCGCTTCAAGTCTGCATCAAGTCGCAATGTCAGCAGTTCTGTAATTTGTTTGAAAAATAATAATTATTCATCAATCTCCAAGCTGTCTGCTTCAAAGACATATTTCTTTCATGCTCTGTCCTCGTATTTCTTACCTAAGTCTAGCAACACCAAAGTCGCATTTAACTTGTCCAAAGTCATACACATACTAAGAAAATTACACTGTGCTCATAAAAAAATATCTTGCTCTGTTAAATTGGCAAATGTAATAAAACTCGGATATCCCAAAAGACAGCATCCGACAATTTTATTTTTAAACTATCCACTTGCCATTAAATTTCCGCTACAACACTCCAGAGTTGTAAATGAACATCCACTACTGTAATATACTCCTTTCATCCCGCTGGACGAATTTAGAAAATGTTCAAGAACTCGACAACTATGTAGGTACCAGTGTATCATGTCTGACAAACGCGAGTATGCAGTTAGTTATGTCTGCCATTTTAGTTTAGTTACATTGAGTGAACACCTCGCCAGCGCAAGCAACACAGTGACAGTGGTGGTTAAAAGTGAGTACCCAAGGTAAGTTGTTGCTTATTCTAAATATGGAGTATTTGTTTGTCAAATAGATGAAACATATCCGAGTAAGGGAAATGAGGAAAAGTTTTCTATCCTGGCGCTTTATATCCTAATTAAGGACAGAAGGGGGTAGCTCCTACTGCTGATGTTTTTTTCTTAAGACCTTTTTTTAATAAACACATTTGTGACTATTTAACTCTTCACTGGTATCATCTTAATAAATAAATGAGAGACTTAAAAAATTATGTATATAGATCTTGGTGGCAGCTTTTTACCGAAAGATGGCGCTACAATCTTATTTGAAAACTGTAGCATTTAAAAATATTTTGCACGTTATTTTAATGCAAAAATGTATTAATTGTTTTACGACTTCCTTTCTACGGGCACTTCTTGCAGCACACACTGTGCCCAGTTTAAGTTGATAATATCCCACTACACAACACAGCAACGACGGGACACACGAAATTCCTCTTTTAATTTCCAGCCAAATGCAATTATGAGTTCACTGGTGCAGAAAAATGGTAATGCACTTCCTAGAAATGAGACGACAGCGACTGAATAGGGGAAAGCAACGTGTGCTCTGAGGTATGGTGAATGCCTTGTGTGCGATGCGCTTCCACTCTTGATAGTGGAGGGGGAGGCGATGCGACGCCAAATAGCCTTCCGTATGCTGTAGCTTTATAGCTGTTGCCAAATTTTGCCTGACACTTTGTTTACTTAGCTCAACTTTATTTTTATACCACAAACTGTTTGCTCATACTTTCATTTACGGTTTGAAGTTGGTCTTGTTTTTGTCAGAGCTAATTAATAGTAGCTAGTTTTTGAGTTTGCGTCGCTAACATTATTTTTCCGACGACAAAGTGCATCTGTTTTCATTTTATTATTTTATATTAGTTGAAAATACTTTGGATTAAAAAATAGTTGAGAGCAAAACTGATATTTTAACAGGAAGCTGTCCTGTAACAAACCGTGTGTGAGGTAATTATATGGAATTTGTATAGTTGCAGAAGGAATTCATTACGATTTGCTCATTCGCTCTTTTACTGTTTTCAATTATTGTGTGCACTAATGTTATATTTCGCTAAAATAAAAAATGCCATAAAAAATATTTCGATGGTTACATATACTTAAAATCTTTTAGAAACAGTCCTAATGGACTTTTGACTTTTTTGTGCCAGTTTTCTTATGTAAAATGACAATTCAGCTTAAAATGTATGCCATCTGCTGATTTTCTGTCAAGTGTAAACCAAATTAAAGTCCACTTTAATGGATAAATTTGTTCTGTTAAGATAAAATAAACAAAACTACAAGGTTATTTGACAAGTCAGTGACTTTTTGCATAATATACATATTTTTTGGGCAAAAAGTTTTTTTTTTATTTCTCAACATAATCTCCTTTTCAGCTCGATACACTTAGCAAAGCGTTTTTACAATTTTTTTGTTCCCTCCGAATAATAGGTTTACTCAAAGCTCTCAAAATGGGAATTTGTTTCAATGATGACCTCTTCATTGGACCTAAATCTCTTACCGCCCAGCCATTTTTATAGGTTTGGAAACAGGAAACAGTCGCAAGGGGAAAAATCAGGGGAATATGCTTGATGGGGTAGGAGTTCATAGCGTAATTTGTGGAATTTTGCCATGCTGAAAATCCTTTGAAATGGTTACTCGGTTGCGTTTATGGTCTTATGGTCGATTGTGAGCAATCGCTCGGATAGCTTTCTCATGTCCAAATATTCATATAAAATATGATGTACCCGCTTATTGAGATGCCTGATGCCGCAGTCATCTCACGAATTTTAATTCTCTGATTGTCCAATATCATTCTATTCTATGGGGCGTCCTGAACGTTCGGCGTCATTTGTGCTGGTACGACCACAATGGAACTCAGTAAGCCATTTTTTAACCATTGAAATTGATGGTGCAGATACCCCATCTAGCCTTTCCTTGGTTTCGGTGATGGTTTTTTTACTTAAAAAATAATGCTTAATCAGCACACGAGATTCACTTTTTTCCATTTTTATTAAAATTGGAGAGGCTTATTGCTTTAGCTCTAAAACACAAAGTAAATGACGCCGGCTTCTCAAAATTTCACAGTAGTCTAATAACAGATGACAGTTGACGAAAGTAAATTAAAAAATTGCTATTACTGAGGAAAAAATTCAAGTCAGTGATTTAACAAACTGATACGCTTTAAAATGCGAACAAAACTGAGACACCCAATGTACTTTACTTGTTGGGTTTCTGTGCTGTAACCTTGCCACTTTTATCTACTAATCGTATCGAAGTTTATATATTTAAATTGGTTTTCTTATTGAAAATCCAAAACAAAATTACAAAAAGTGGCATTAAAATCATAATTATTAAAATAGACTTTAATGCAATTTTATTGTTTAAACTGGCTTTCTTAATGAAACTTAAAAATAAGATTAGGTAGTAAAATTGGTAAAATCTTTAAACGCCTGTAAGTTGTATGCAACTTACACAATGCAATGTAATTCCCTTCTGAACTAAATTTAAAACTTTGTTATAAGTCAACAATTTTCTTTGATAAGTCGGCTGAATTTTTAAACCAATGTACTTCAATCTTCGAAGAACAAGAGACCACCAGAGAATTACTCGTCCTTAAGCCGCGAATAGAAACAACTCTAAAATTAAAAAGTATATTTACCGAAAAACACTCTCTCAATAATATAACATTTAAGACAATATACAAAAATTAGTAAAAACCACAAAACTTCAGCCCCTTTTTTTGAGTGAAATTTTAGTTAGCAGTGATTCTAACTATTCGAATAACAGAAATCAGTTGTCTTTCAGACTTAGTTTTAGCAGCTAAGCTAATTTTTGTTAAAATATTTAAAATAACTACCTTAAAAATAGGACATCTCCGAAAGCTATCTATAAATGAGTATTTCTAATTTTCGGAATCTCCTTTAATTAAAAAGCCACCGAAATTAAATTTAACATCATTGCTTACGACAGGTCCGTAGGACCCTAGGCCTAGCTTCTCACAACCATTTGTTTTGTGTGTTTTTAATTTTTGGAACGAATGGAAGGGATGCAATTTCATGCCCATTCCAAACGGCTAATTGAGAAGCTCTTTCAAGACAGTTGTAATCTCACATGTTTGTCAGACGTTCGCGAGAGGAATTTGGGTTTTTGCGGGATTGGAGCTCGGGCCCCTTGCTTAGTAGTCCAACACACTAACGCCTAAGCCACTGCGCCGAAACTACTACTATTTTTAGTAAATTTAAAATGATTTCCAAGCTTTTCCTGATATTAAAGAGACATTGGTTTAGTTCTCATATTCTATAGTTATTAACAAAAAGACTAAAAGTAACTTTTATCTGTATTTTTTTAAAATTTTGCCCAACCTACACATATGCCCTTTTGAAGTCCCAGCCTGTCTCTTTGTCAAAAAACATTGCTTTTAGTTAAGAGGTTAAGTCTGTGAGGACGTGAAAGGTAGAGTTAAATCCGCATTTAAAACTTGATTTGATTTAAAAAACATACTTGTTTCTATCTACATTGAATTTGCTTGGTAACATGAGTACCAAGCTTCCTTTCTTCCTTACGAGTTTTTAACGTTTCTTGATTGAACATCAGTATATTGCAGGTAAAAAAAAATCTTACTTTAGGCTGCTCTTGACTGATATCACATTCTTCCCACCCTCTATAAAGTTGTTGTCGATGTTATAAGTCTGTTAAAAACGACTTCTGCTGCTCCTGCCAAATTTTGCCATTGATGCTGCTGTTTGAATATCTTTTTTCGTTTAACACATTGGGGGTTGTTCGCAAAATCTTATCGTTATCTCACCACGCACGTGGCTGCTTAAGGTTTGAAATATTCGATTGATTTACTCGGATTGAGGAGATGACTGTTTGGTAATTTTTAATACCTATACTTTGGTATATTTACAAAAAAAAAAGTTTAGCCCCTAACAACAAGAAGTATATGTACCTATGCATCACATAAAGCGGAATTACCATGACGCTTAGTTTGTGTTTATGAGGGTTAAACTTGGATCCCTCAAAAACTAGAATCCTAGCTTCGCTTAGTATTCTAGCAGGCTCACAACAGAGCAACTGATTCCATTTATCTAAGGCTTTTGTCGCTGGTTGTCAAACATTACAAATGGCACTACAATATTGCATTTTCAAAAGCAATACAGGTAAACAACTCACAACTATAAGAATAGGTTATCCTAATAGTTCAAGGGCACAAAACAAATTTAAAAATTTGTGTCCACCATCTTCCCGGATGAAAGCTCTGCGAATCAAGTAGATACAACTTTTTTGCTACTTCTGTTGGAAGGGATGTGTTTAATGTTTTAGTGGTCCAATCCAAGAGGTTGTATAGGTATTTATGAGTTAACATAAGAAGTCCATTAGAATTGCTATACCTTTGCGGATCTTTAAAGGGATGTACACATAAAGCATGTAAAGATGCTGATCCCCACAATCATTGTCCACGCCCAACAAAATTTAACAGCTCCTTAAGGACCACAGAAAAACTACCAGCAGTAGTTTGTAACTACGTACCCCATTTAAGAGAGTCACGTTCTACGATTGCTACCACCCCACTGGTAAAAGATGCTGGCAGGTACAATGTCTCAACAAAATTCCATCACTCGACTCCCACCCGTAGGTGTTGGTGCCTACACCGACCACCAATTTGCAGGGGTAAAGCATAGTACGCTTATTTCCTAATGAACATAAATCCCACAATAAATCGCAATGAAAGTGCCCTTCCCCATTGCTTACGTCCTAATCATCGGTCCACTTAATTAGTCTCCGCTACAACACTGTGATTCCTACTCCTCCCATTTGCGAACAAGCCATCAACATAAAGACGAAAACACAAGGAAAAAGGGGAACAGCAAAAAAAAAACCGATCCTTGAGTTCCAATTAAATATACAAAATAACGCGGCACGTTTCTTTATCTTCATATCAAATATCACATTCACTTCCTTTTCTCTGTGGCTACTCGCCAACAACCCCTCCAAATATATGTAACCTGACGAACGAGAAAAAAATCGAAATTAATAATATAATCCTAGTAAATTATCTGGCTGCTCTTCAATTAATTAAGTAAATATTTTCCTTTTTGCCTCCCGACGAAGAAAGGACCTAGTGGCAGATGAAGAAAATAAGAGCCTCAAGATAGAAAGCTTCTCCATCACCACAATGTAGACGTACTTTGCTCTTGTTTACACACTTTCCCCTATACCACAACAGAAGAAGAAAAAAAAAAAAAACAAGATAAAGAAAAACAAAAATGCAAATATTAATAATGAACACAAAACAACGAGACAGGACTAAAGGGGAGACCGCGAAAAAAAAAGAAAGAAAATTCATCATCAACATCTCACTCGTTGTAGTGGCGGCCGATGGTGGGCTTCTTGAACAAATTCCAAGACTCGTTTACACAATATGAATCACATTTCTTATAAGTTACAAATCCACTTCTCAAACACACACGAAATGGGATACGCGCCGCACCAAGCTATCTAACTTCTCTCGATCTTCTTTCACATTTTTCCACCCATTTTGCACGTTTGATTTTTGTTTTGACTGGATTTTAATTTTCACACTTGGATAAGGGTTAAATTTATTCATGGATTTGGTTCAACGATATATTTTATTTGATTCATCACGCATCACTGGGACATAAAAAGAAAACAGCGAAAAGGACTCACGAACGATTCACTTGGCGGCGTGACAGGGACTCACAACAACAGCCACAATAAGCCGATTGTTGGCAGGGTACGTGCGGAGGGCTGGATATTTTTTGACACAGACAGACCCAAACAAACACAAAGCATTGACAACAACATACTTATCCTAGAATATCCCTTCTATTCATTTTCTCGCTAATACGAACAATGTATATCGTCTGGCGTTATTATGTAATCCTTTTTATTTGGGAGCCTTTTTTGGGGGCGAATTTGGAGTTGGATTCAATATTACCACCGCAGATGGAACAGAAGATGATTGTGGTGACAATGAGACGCGTAGAGGGTGAATAATATGACTGTGCTCGTGTTGTCAAGGAATGGGTGACATGCCTCCGCCTCCTCCTCCGAAATGACATAACGCAATCGTATGAAGCTGGGATAGTCAAACTGGCAGAAGGCAGCCAACTTTGGATCTACATATTTACATATTCTTAGATATGTGCGGAGGGGGGAGCCTCCACAAACAAATGTAATCCCAAAAAGGACTCATGCGAGAGGGGCAAATTAACAAAAGACTTAATCCAGGAGGTTGATTAGAGGGCGGCTTTTAGGGACTTTATTTCATTACCAATTTCACGACAATTTCCACATCATCACTGGGCTTATATTCCAAACCGCAAGGATACACACAGAATCCTTTTTTTATTTATTTTTCCACAACACGATAAAGACGAGGTTTACTCGACACTGTCGACGACAGGGTGAACGTTACTCCCACATTTAGTATGAACCACGATTCGTAAAATTCACACGAAGACTGAATTCCAGAATCGTTTTCATCTCGTGCTATGGAGAACAGGGAGGCACCAGAGATGCTCAATGTGTTCTCCATTCGGAGTCGGACTCGGTGTCGGTGCTCGGTGGTATATTGCGGGTTGCGGCATGGGAAATTCCATTTGAGGGAAATTTCCTCTCTCCGATTGGAGATGCTTTCTCTAAGTGGAGCTATTTTGTGGAACGTATCCGACGGTTGGATGATGGATGCTGCGGAGATGGAGAGAGCGGTTTGTTTTGGTACTGAGTACTGACACGTGCTCTCGCTTTCCATCAGTATAGAGCATCGGAGAGTGACGAGCAAAAATATGAGTGCTGATACTGAGTTGATGTTCGCAACAAATTTGTATCAAGCGGTAGCCTCCGGTATGGAGAATGAGTGTCTAAGAAGCGAATTAAATAATTAGAGGATCATCATATGCACATGGAGGGACATAGTTCGACCTTGTATACGTGCAGGCAATGTACTTGTTTCAATGATAAGTGTTTTTAATGATGAGAGGGAGCACTTCTGAATAAATTTGTTTGGGATAACCTTGTAACTTGAGCTTGTAAAGGTGGTTCTTCAAATTCACGTCATTAAATTATCGACTATTTGGTGACATTAGCATCACGGTTCAAACACTGAAAAAAAAAACGTCACATTATATTCATGGAAAAGTTCGTCAATGTAACGAAAAAGTCATCAATTTTGGTCCAGTGAACTTTTTTATTGATATGACGAAACGTATACTGCATCAACTTCTTGGCATGCTTCCTCACCAGAGCTATGTCTCTGTCAGAGAGCTGAGTAACTTCTTTGGTCTTCATTTTCTTTAACAACCTCAGAGAAAATTTGTAACCGTCTCTGGTTTTCTATTCTGAGATCTGAGATTTTTGTTCTTGTGTTCTTCTTTTGATCGGTGGGAACGAGAGTGTCCTCTAGTAGTCTGTTCTCTGTCTCGGAGTCTATGGGTGGAAGGGGCACAGGTCAAAAGGTAAACATCTCAAATTTCAAAAGGTCGAAAATTAAAAAGGTTAAAATCTGAAAAGTTTAAAAGGTCAAGAAGTAAAAAGTTCAGAAGGTCAAAAGTTCAAAAGTTCAAAAGGTTAAAAGTTAAATTTTAGGCGGAGAGAGATATTTTATGAGTGGATTATGGCACAATCGGGTCAATTATAAGAACACGACGTTTCCTATTAATGAATTCCAAGAATGAGGAAGTTGGGAGGACTCAATTAAAATAAATTAAACTACGGAACGACATAAATAATAGCCGGTTGAGGTTATTGCATGTAATCAGATCTACTCTCCATACGCAACAACAAGTCACAAATGATTGCTTTCACAGAAACAAACTGATTTCAACTGAAGTCTTCAATCCTCTGATCACTCAGAACCAGAAGGGTAGCACTTAAAGTTTGAAATAAACACTTATAAAAATACCACTCTATTTCATTTGTCAGATATCATCATTTATTTTAGGCTACAAATTGCATACCTAAGTCTTAGACTAAATTTATGTAAGTTGCAAGTTTTCTACACAAATAACTGACTAAAATAAATAAATGAATAGTTGACCCAAACGGTCCGTTGGGATAGGGACCCTAGACCCAGCTCCTCACAACTATTCGTTTCTTGTGAGTTTTTAATTTTCGGGACGAGTTAAAAACATTTACCTGAATCCAAAGCCAAACTCCCAATTGAGTAGCTCTTTTATGACACTCTCGTGTCAGACGTTCCCGAGAGGTGGCGCAGTGGAAAAACAAACCTTAAGATGGAATTTGTTTTTTTTTACGGAATCAAACCTTGACCCCTCGATTCGTAACCCAGCCCACTAACCACTAAGCCACTGCGCCTACAACTGACTAGGTATAGCGTTTTATTGAACTTATCTTAGCATAGGCATTGAAACTGAATGTTTAAAAAACTATTCAATTTGAAGGAAGAGCTTACATGTTCTATAAGCCATACCCATAAAAACAAGCTGTTTTGACAGGCAGACTTATCAATGTAGGGACCCACCCGCTAAGTCTTCGAGTGATGAAATTTTGTAGGCTTACGATTTTGGATATCCAGCGTGTCCCTGGTGAGGGGTTATTCCATAATTTGTTTAAGACTTGCTGACTCACTAACCATATACCTATGTATGTAGGTGCTATTTAATAATTTAAAATAATTTAAAAAAAAATAACTATTAGAAGTGTATACAATTTTTGTAAAGTTTCTCCTCAACTCCCTTTTCGAGGGGTTAATTGGTAGAAGTTGAAAATTTAACATGTAACTGGGAATAGAATACCCCTAGAATTGTATAAATGTTTGTACCGAACAAGACTGTTCTGATTGAATTTACTTCAGACTTAGTAGCTATTAGTAGGTAGGGGAGAGTGGGTATTTAGGGACACTTTTCAGTCAAATGTGATCTGCTGGCAACTTATAAATCATATCTCCACAAAACATTTTTTTTAAATATACGATAACATTTTGGCAAGCTATCCAAAACATAAAAGTAACCAAAAGTATACCAGAATTAAAGTTAAGACGCATTCCATGCACCAACAAACTTTGTCCCATTCCTCCTGGAAGCAGGAGGTATGGGACAGCTATGTGGTGGAATGGGACGCCTTACATTACAAGTGTGTTTTTTATCTTAAAACCTTTATTTCTAATGTACTTTGCGTGCGAACATTTTTAAGTGTTCTTTGCTTAGACTTTGATGTGGAAAAGCTTTTTTTTTGTCGGGGGGTGTTACTATCCGATGGAGCACTCAGACACAACTACTGGTCCATTGTACTGCCAAACAGACACCTTTCACTACTATACTTTGGTTACCTAAGGGGTAGTGTAGTCTAATGTTCTCGCTTTCCACAAAGATTCCAGAACCTGACCCCTGTTCGGTTCACGGACAGGTGTCCCATTCCTCCTGCATATAAGTGTCCCAATCATCCTGTAGGGTACTTCAAAGAGATCAAACATAATATCTCTTAAAATACGGCGCAGACTAAACAAAATTAGAATTCATTCACTTCATGATATATGATGTTTATATCTATTTGATTCACTTTTTGTACAATATGTTCAATCATTAATTATTATTTTTCACTCAAATTTCACCCAATTATTTTACTTTTTATGTACAAATTTACCTTTTTTGCTCTCCACTACGTAATTTCAACTGCGCACAGGACCTGCTTCGTTGACTGGTGGGTAAACACTAAAGAGCAAATTTGTGATCAACAGGAACGAGAAAAAGTATGCGACGTTGAAGAAAATGCGTATGTCCCATTCCTCCTGTGTCCCATACATACCCACTCTCCCCTACTCTACGATGCAAATAATTTGTTCTTTTATTATTCCCCTAATGGGTAAATGATGACCCTAACCATTTGAAGAGGAAGTAACACACTGCCAGAGAACCAAAATCTATTTAACACTTGCTTCGCTGTTTGTCAAAAAGACCTCTTGTATTAAATTTTGCCATTGACTCGTTTGAAGCAAGCAATACCACTAAAGGGGTAAGGTGAACTCCGAAACGTACCTGCCTGGCATTAAGTTTGAGTAGTTACCTTACGTAATAATAGGATGTTCCTTAAATGATATCTGCGAATCAACCACGAACCACGCAATATCTACATGTATAAAATATTATTTCGGCTCAAAACCCTGTACGAGATTTCACTTCATTTAAAAGCTTGAGCTATATTCTGAACAGATACAGACCGGCTTTCTGGAGCCAAATTTGTACAGGTAAGCTAGTTCTCCACTGAAACACTCAGAGCTGCGAAAATTGTAAATTGCTCTAAATATTTTTCGGACTTAATTTTCTAGTTGAATTTAGAAAAGGCGAAAAGTTTTCTCAACTAAAACCGGATAGGGATAACAACCACGGTAACCTTTGGGCTCCACAATAGGGTTTGTTGAGCTAAAAGATAAATGGCTACTTATACCTATCTATAAATCTTCTTTTAATCAATCTTCAGTCAAAGAAATCAGCACACCTGTGGAATGAAAGTTACTAACGACATTGCTAAAATCCTGAGGCGTTTTCCATATAAAAATCCCCAAGTTGTGTTCAACTTCGAGTGAATAAAATGGGCCTAAATCTGCTGTCCTTCTGGGTGAAACTAGAATTAAATGGCATCCGGCAAGACTTTTGTGAAATATCCAGGGTCAGACAGTTATATGCACAGATATAAACTTTTAACTTTTTTCGGTTGTGGTTGATATAAATCCTTCTAATGTTATAAGACCTAAGAAATGTTTCACCAAACAGTAAAACACGTGTTCTACGAATTACTTCTTTTAAGAATTTTGTTCTATGATGTAGGTAGTCCATATTTGCAAAACGTCCCTTAGTGGCACATATCTTAGGATGTAGTTTATTTCCACCATTACCTAATGAAATTTTGTTATCGAAGAAGCATATTTATATTGTATAGGTACAAACTGCTATTCAGAGTTCAATTAGCTCTCCTGTATCTTGATCTTGAGCCACCACCCATATCTTTTGTATCCCCGAATACCTATTGAATTACCTTTTAGATCTCTCAACATGTGGGCTTACGCAGTTTTTCAAAAAGCTCCAGCTGCTCCTTTACAGATTCAGCAGGCGAGTGGTCCTGCCTCTCCATCAAGTCTCTGCACTCTCCACGCAAGCACAACTCTAACTCTCCTCTAATGCAGTATTATCGGATTGTCTCTCTCCCTCTCCGAGGACAATTGTGCGTCCATGACAGTGAACGCAGAAAAAGAGCACGGAGTGCGCCAAACAGCGAACGGCTTTCAACCCGATTTATGTGTGGGAGTCCTTAGCCGCACTGAAATTGAATAGCTCCAGCTCGTGTCGTCGCCATCGTGTCAGACATTGTGTGCGCTGCTTTGACTGACCTTAACCAAGGATGGGTTCATTGCGTACCCCGTAGAAGGAAGGACGACGACGACATTGCCATGGAGTATTGTATAGAACAGTGTTAAGCGTGTGATAGAGCCCCACATGCTAGCCACAAGAGAAAACTCCTTTGGGCGATGAATTGTATTCTCGTCTTCTTGTTATCCATCTTCGTCCTTTGTTCTTAAACAATTTTTTATGCATTTCAAGTCTTTCGCGAACACTGTCTACGTTCGTTCCTTTGGCTTAATTTATTTTTCTATTTTTGCATATGCGTCTGAGGTTATTCTTAGAGTAGCTAATTATTTTTTTTTTTCTTCATTCCTTTGATAATTATTATTTGGAGGATACATAGCATGGAAATCCTTGCCGTGCAGTGGAGTGTCTGAGTTGGGTGATTAATTGCGTATCGATTTCAAAACAGAACAATCGCGACTGGGAAAAGTCCTTTGTGGTGTGCACTGTGCACATGATAGAAGATGTTTGCGGTCAGTGGCTGCGGTTTGGTTGACTCCTGCACATATATTTGCTGGAATATTTGCGGTAATGTTGGTCATTTAAAGGGCGGTGTGGGACGTTAAAGCAACAAATGAAAATTTGCTTTGCATGCGCTGTCTAAATAATGAAATATGAGTTGATCCTTTTACCACAAATTCGAGCGGCCGGAAAGGGTCAATTGCGGTTTGTGAGGTCTGCCTCTGCAGGCATTTTGTTAGGACAATAATTCCGTTGGCTAGATAAGTCCGTATAAATGCATCGTGCCTAAGGTGTAAAGGTGTGGCTGAGGGGGTTAACTTTAACACCAGCAGTGGTGTTAAGATTTTAATTGCATGTGGTACATATGGAAGGGATTTTACGTGAAGACGTTACTTGGGATTAATGCGTGCGGACTGTGACATACTGCGCGGCAAGCTGGGGTACCTACCTATACAGGCAAATATGAAACAAAAGGTATGTTGGAGGATTTTCGTTCCAGTCGCATTTACGTTGTGCATACCTAGTAAAAATTCTTTGAATTTACTCTAAGCGTGATTCAGCATTGCGATAAGAAGGACTCCAATAAATACAACAGTATTCTAATATTGATCAAAACATTGAATAGAGTTGTGGAAATGAATCATTAAAAGCTTTAGAGTTTCGAAAAATTAAACCTAGCATGCGATTAGCTCTGCCTACATGTTTAAAGTTTAGCTCAGTGTCAAAGATGACTCATAAATCTGGTCTGAAACCCTATACCTATTCAATTATGTACATGTTTTCCGTTTTATAATCTTCTTTATCTATCTATATAAAAGAAAGTGTCCGAAGCGATGTTATCCCATAACTTGAGATTGGCCGAACCGATTTTGATGATTTATACTTTGTTGGAAAGGTATTTGCTCAATGAGCTCAAATCCATTTTTAAGCAATCTCTTCTTCTTGAAAAAAAGTCCCCAGCCTGTAATCAAAGTCACCCTACACCCTACAGGTAGAAGAAGGATCAACCCGTGGATATGGGAATGAAGTGGAATAGAGGACAACCTAACCTAAGCTCATGCAGCCCACTAAATCATTCATATTTGGACACAAGAACTCACTGAATGTGATTTATTCCAACCAAACCCCAATACGAGAGTGAATATGGAAATTTCAAATTTGTATTTTCATTTCCGTTTTGGTTTCAATTTTCGAAGCCATCTCCAAATGGAAGTTCCATTCAGCTGACCATGAAAGTTTTCTCATACAACTTTGAGACCAAGTTTTAAAAATGTCTTTCCTCCGTCCATTGCGAAAGTAAAAACAAACAGAATGCAAAACAAAAATTAAATTTTATTTTCTAAGAGGCCAATCCATACAAATTAAAACCCCCGAAAAAAGCAAGGAACAAAAACAATAAAGCGCGCTAATAATTCATTTTTATTTTTCATAACATTTCGCCTACAACAATAACCGGCGCTCACCTTTTACTCAATTGAATTCGGAATGAATCCTTAAATACGATTATTGGTCTATTCCGGGACGAAGTTGTAGATTCAAGAAATTGCCTGACAGAGAAAAGGAGAGGGAGATAGAATCCAATTCGCACAGTCGAAATGAACTTGGAAAAGAATAATAACGCCAGAGGTCAGGGTGGGGGTGCCCTACGCTAGCAACAGAAAATAATAATCACTAGCGAGTGCGAGAGAGACTGTATCTGATTAAATGATTTAATGTGAGCCTCTTTAAATCGAAATATAATTTTTCGAATTCGGCGTTGGCCTCCCCTGTCGCCTTAGGTGACTAGAGAGAAGATTTCAGAAGTTTATTTGATTTATGGAGAAAATTAACCATCGGAATGATTCTGAGAGATATGGCTCAATGAAGCTTCATGGACTCATGTTTGCAGAGCGATATAGCTTGACCTGGCGGAGTTATCATTTTATGACAATTTGAGCAGCGGAATGTTTAAATTTTAAGTGTGAGAATACTTATACAAGCTGGCGCAAAAGTTGTCACCCGATGTTCTTTTGAATAAAAATCTTTGGTTTTCATTTTCGATGTTCATTTGATGTCGTAGATTTGGTTCCTTGAAGTCGAGCATATTATATCAAGCCCGATGTACAGCATTTTCTATCAATCTTTCCAGAACTTCCAGTTATAAGTCCTCGCATTCTTGACGGATATTATATTCTCTTTGATATTATTTGTTGTTTTTACGAACAAAAAACTGTCATTTTCTTTTTAGTTAATAGTCTTTGCCTCTGCTCTACTACAAGTTTGATGATTTGATTTGATTTGGCACTCAATTAAAGGCGTTTGGCGTAGAAATATCACCGAAATATTGGGTAGTTTAAGCTGCATTTATAGCTTCATATAGCAAAAGCAACGTCTTAAGACATGAGATAAAGGTTGACCATTAAAAATACATGGCCCAACAGGTCTGTGTAGGATCCAAGACCCTAGGCCCAGTGTCTCACTTGCTTCTATTTTAAAGATAAATAAAAGGGACCTAAAATTTGTATGCCTAGTCCGAAAGTCCGAAAGTTTTATCCTCGTATGTTTGTCAGACGTTCCTGATAAAAGAAATCTTGGGCTTTTCAAACTTTAAACCTCTGGCTTAGAATTCCAAATTAACCACCGCATCACTGCGAACAAATATGATATTAGTTTTAGTAGAAGGGTTGTCAAACCAACGAGATAAGGCAAAAAAATTACCACCACGTAACACTGAGGTTCATAGGGAAATTTTTAGGGACCGGACGGAAAGCCTATCTATATATTTTAAGAGGAGAGAGGACTCTTGTTATGAAAAAACGTAGGCAACGTCATCGACAGTTAGAATAAAGAAAAGATTACCTACATGCCTGCCTGGTGGAACCCCAGAAATGATCAAAAAGGAAGGCTGCCGAACCTCTAAATTAGCCACTGTAGTAGCTTAACTTAACGATCTGAAAAAATTGGGCTCAAAGACAAAAACAGATGATTTATAAAAGATTGAGTGATATGATGGGCTCCCTGAAATGATGCCAAAAAATGTTTTGATAAAAAGACCAAAATAATTGGGGCGTAATAATTTTGGCAAAAACGCCAAAAACTAAAAATGAAAATTCGCCAGAATACCAGCCCATGTTTTTGAAAAAATAGCCAAAAAAAATGGAAACTACGCCAGAAAAAGTTTATTCTTTTGGCATTTCTAAATTTGATTTGGAAATAAGACCAAAAAGGCGGTTTTACTTCTGCCTTTATTTTCAGAACTTATTATGGAAATTAGGCCCAAAACTCGTTGTGGACGTGAGGCGTGCGAGAAAACGCATAGGAAAAATCACCACAACTGTTCGTATGAATGGAGATTTTTTGGGCTTATTTCCCATTTTCATTTTCTTGGCGTAACTTAAGCGATAGCCATGCGATGTTTCACCAAAAGCCTCCCTATCCCTAGTTGCAGTTACGCCGAATTCATTGACTCAGGTTGGGACCGGGCTTTTGCGTTGTTGTCTTTACCCTCCAACCGATTTAGCCAGAGGTCGAGTCGACTGTTTCGTGACGGAATTTGTTTTTTGTTTTTTCATGCATAGCAAAAGCATAAACTTATATCCGCGATACTAATAATCATTTTTGGTGTCCAGGATAAGTTTTTCGAACTCACAATGGCGAAATTTTTCATACAAAATTTGCATATTGTGACCTAAGAAATATTTAGTGTGAAGATTAAAATTGATTTTTGGTAAATACTAAATTCTTGTGAATTTTTGACTCACTGATTGTGGTCTTATGGCTCACGGATGAAGAAGGTGAAGAAGAGGACAACGAGCTTGAAAGCGAAGGTAAAAATTCTAGTAATGACCTATTTGCGGTGTTTGCCTCCAAAACCCACAAGACACACTTCTCCAGCATTGCAATCATTTTAAACTATGAATTCTGTATGGGGGGGCATGCTGCCCCCTTGCAACCCCCCTGCTTAGGTTTACTGATGGATTACGGGGTGGGTGCAAGGTTCTTCTTATTACTCAAATTTTGTTGGCGTTATTGCACTTTGTGGGAGTGAAATAAGACCAACTGTTGGAGGTTATCCTTATTACACTATTTAAGAGCGAAATAAGGTACATTTTTAGAAGTTGGTCTTATTTCACGGCATCTATCAAACATTCCCATACTTTTTGAGTTGTTAAAACAACTCTTTTTGTCATATGGATAATTGCGGACTTATGGCCTACTTTCATTTTAAAATTGTGAACCTATCGCCCAAATTATTGTGAACTTTTGGCTCAACTGGGTGGGTTATAAGTCCACAATTGATTTGTGGGTTATAACCCACATAGATGGGTCAAAAGTCCATTGTGGACTTTTGGCCTGTGGACTTATGACCCTGCGCCGTATAAACTGGAATATTTTTGGTAGAATATCGTGATTGGCTTGACAGTCGGTACGAACTGCTAGTCGCGTTTTTTGGATTTCACAAACTGAAGTATTCTTTAACATTTTACAATAAATAAAGCGATCTTTAGTATACTCACTCGCTGATGGCATTACTAGTTTTCTAATGTCTGAAAATGCAATTTACCGAACCTAGTTCATATGCATTTTACAATATGAACTAGGTATACATTTCCTCGCGATAAGAATTAAATTTCTTCCAATTCAACAATACCTCTTCTGATTCTTCAAACTGTTAAGCAGAGTGTGCTTGTAGTAATTGTGTGCCCCCACTTATGCACTAGGAAAATATCCATTAAAACACTCCCAATTTCATTCACTTCAACATCAATTAAAGGATTTCAATTGAATTCAGCTGTTTTTCGTTTTATTCAAATACGAAAAACATTATTGAATATAATTCAAAATACCACTCAAAATAACAGATCCTACTCGTATAACAATAAATGAAACAATCAAATCGGGATTATCTCTTTCAAGGATACACGCGCAGTAGGGTTTAACTGAAAATGAAAAAACATTTACAAATGTAGGTAGCCCCACTTACTTTCAATTCAAAATTAAAATAAAATTGATAACAGAAAAATAAAAATGCTACACAATATGCACACTTGTGTATATAGCTTTGTACGGCTCTATATATTGTCAGGTTCCCTAACAATGGCAATATAATTTCGCTTCTAAGTTGTAAAAAGGAAATTTTTCACATGAATCCCACTCAGTATCGCCGTGATTAGG
Source organism: Cheilosia vernalis (assembly GCA_949126925.1). Classification (NCBI taxonomy): domain Eukaryota; kingdom Metazoa; phylum Arthropoda; class Insecta; order Diptera; family Syrphidae; genus Cheilosia; species Cheilosia vernalis. The sequence continues at coordinate 60,865,677 of OX421360.1, read as the reverse complement.
GGTGTGGGATAAACAGTTTTCGCGGAACGTGTTTTTCACGGCACGGTGGTATCAATTTCTATCCGAGACCAATCATCACCACCTGTTTGGCAAACAAACTTTACTCGTTCACTCTGTTCCTTTGTTCGTCTGGTAGGTCGTACCACGAATTGCAGCACTCTCTGCTTTTGCATTCGATAAATTGATAGCCTTCGGGGTACACTTTACTGTGCTGTACGTGTACAGTGGTAAATATTTGCGATATTTGTGCGCAATATTTTCCACTGAGGGACGAAAGATTTCGAGTTAGGTACTCACTTTAAAAATATATTCAACTGCGACAAGTCGAAGAACAACTCACTGATTGCATGGAGCAGTCGGTCGAGAAATGGTTACCGAAAACTCTGTTCTCAGTTGTTTTTAGTTATTGGGCTTTTCTTATAACTATTTTTAACATTTTGTTGGTCACAATTACCAATTTTTTATGGAAATTTTCGCCATTTTGAGTTTGAATAACTAAAATTGATAATATAGGTAATACTAGCTGATCCGGCGAACTTCGTTCCGCCCAAATTCGTTAGGTAATGTAATGAAAGTAATAATTTCCAGCATGCACAATGCACATGCTACTTTATGTAGACGCTTATACCTCTTTGGTTGGGACAAAATTGCAAAAATTCTGCGACAACGAAATCAATCAAAGATGGATCATTTAGCAAACATGCGATGTCGTCAGCTGGAGTTTCTTCAAAGCATTGATCTCATCGGCAGCGGTCGATCGTGGTTTTACTGGTAGCGTTTGCCGGAAATCGCTTGAGAGTAAAATCAATGCACCCCCAAAACGTCTTGCGTCATTATACAGATCTTTCATATTGCGATTCAGAGCTTCTAACGCACGCTTATGCGACACTGTGCATTCGTCCCAGATAATAATTTTGCTTGCTACCAAAACTTTGGCCATTGCTGAATGTTTCGCTATGTTACATATTGGTTCTTCAACCGCTTGAATGTTTAATGGCAATTTCAATGCCGAATGAGCGGTTCGGTAACCTTCCAGCAGCGTAACCGCTATTCCAGAAGATACCATCGTTGCCAGTGATGGTCTCATTAGTCAAATTTCGTGGATAACGCTTGGAACACTTGCCGTCGACCATGCACGGTGATTGTATTGTATGTTTATGGCGCCACACGGTCCATGAATTATGTTTGTAATTATGACATCATGCAGGTCTGGATCGGTTTCGGGACCTGGAATCTCGGCACATATGATTTCATTAATTTGGTCTGGTTGCATTCTTTCGACTAACCAAATGAAAATGTGAGCATGAGGCAAGCCTCTTTTTTGCCATTCAATTGAATACATCCAACATCGAGTATAACCAAAGACACGATGCTTAAAAAATAGTCCATCAGCGACCGACGAAATATTTGTAACTTTAACAGCCAAGAAGAAAACTAACCGCACCTATCAACTTGGTTGGTAAGCCTTTTCGCTGCTCTCTCTACACCGGTACCGAAGGTGTTATGGTACCTTTGAGTTGCCCTCCCCATAACCCTACTCACGAATGAGCAGAATACGACGATTGTTACTCGCTCATTTTTCGTAACAACCCCTACGTGCAAACTCAAAACGCTCCACAACTCCTGTTGCCTGTCATCATTGTCCAGTCCATGTCATCTCGATCACCCCTACAGCCCTACATTTCAACTTACTCACACATACTTATGCAAGGATCCTGAAAATACATGTCAAACGAAAATGATGGATTCAATAACCATGAAATAAATCAAATCTACTCCATTTCAAAAACTTACTTAATGTAACATAGTAAACATAAATAAACGTATTAGTTAGGTTACATTTAAAAAAAAAATTTCAAAATTGTTGACAACAACAATTTGCTTGGAAAATAATTAAAATAATTGACAACAACAATTGCTTTGAAAATTTAAATTTTTTTTTTTGTATTTGAAGTGTCACTACTCGATTTCTACCCATTTTATTTTTTTTCAAAGTGCTTTTCCCCATGAAAAACGAAGTTTGTGCCTACAACGCCACTGGTTGAGAATTTTCCGACTTTTCTTTTTTCATAAACCATCCCTGATTGAAGACGAATAAAACACAACAAAAATCATTGAAATCGGTTGAGCCGTTCGTGAGTTATAAAGTCACAACGCACTTGCAACAATTTTATATATATAGAGAAGATTACGGCGGATTGCATTTTTAATTTATACAAAGATTTAATTTTGCGTGTGGCTACTGCATGCTTTTCAAAATAAATACATCTGGCCTTACGTATTGCTACGAGCTAAAATCTGATATGCTCAATTGCTCATATCGGCTGTAGTACTAACTTATAGACTATAGAGAAACTAGCGAACCCACTGCAGCGCCATCTGCCGGGCTGGTTTATGAATCTAAACCATCCAGGGCACCACCCGAACGCACACAAAAAAATTAATTTAAATCGGTCCAGACGTTTAGGAGGAGTCCAGTGACATACGTACAGTAGAATTATATACATTAAGATATTTATTTATTGCATTAGGAGACATAAGTTCAAATAAATCCCTGTGAGCAAGTACATCCTGATAAAGCGATTGTTAACTACATTATTTGTTTTTTTCTAGACATAAACTCTCCAACGCATCTTTGAATCAAGAGTCATGCTTTACGCATTGCCTGAGCTCGAAAAAGGAATGCTTTTTTATATCGACAACTCGACCTATACCGTTTATCTGACAGCAAGTAAGGCGTGTCAATGTCAACAGTACCATTATTGCTTTCTTATTTAGGTCACTGGCTTTAAGAAGGAACAAAATAGGCCCTAGCACACTACCGTGTGTGGTACTTCATTTTTCTTATATTACTTCAGTTTGAAATATTCGTTTTTTGCTAAATTCCGAACACAATAAATAATCTACAAATTCTGACTCTTGTTTAGCCAATAGACTAATCCTTCGTGGCATACTCTATGAGAAGCCTGTTGTGTCACATCAATAAGCTGTAAATATTTTTCTTCTTATAACCAATCAAATTTTTTGTGTGGATCTAAACTCTTCGCTTCTTTTTATTACAAACAAAATAGATGGCTTGACATTTATATAATTCTTTCGTCGATCTAATGGAGCCGTCTAGGAAGAGCTACGCAAGCACTGATCCGCCTGATCGCAATAGGTAAGATCGGTAGGTTAGGTTAGGTTAGATAAATTAGTAGTTAGAGCGGGGTGAGCCATGCAATACCTCACTTAGGTTCTCGTGGACCCATTGTGATGCCCTTTATTTGGGGTTAACCGTTTGTGTTCCATCGGTGTCTCCATCCTCCTCCATTCGTGGTTACCTGACGCAGTCTAACCATCCCGATATATATAAGATCGGTAAGTAAAATCTGGCAATTTGCAAGAGTTTTGTGCGATCGTTATAAACTTACACGACTTTCGAATTGCTTGGAACAAGCCTCACATCGAGCGAGTGGACAACAATAATGATCCAGGGTAGAAGATCTTTGAGCAAGTCCTTAGCTACCCTATGTTCGCATGTGACTATGTCTTGGAAGTTGTTGGAATCAACATTTTACTGAACACGAAATTGAACTGATTTATTGTGCAAATGTGAAATATTCTTTTGAAGCATTTACATTTCGACGCTGCTCCAAAGAGGGTTTGGCTAAACCATTAACCTGCATTGCCCGCCAAGTCCGCATATTTAAAATGGTTTGCAAGCCAAAAGACTTGCCGAGATACCGTCCGAATTGTGCGGAAAAGTGGCTAAAAAATACCTCAAAAGAATCCCATGCTGCAAATCTTCCCGAGTCGGCTTTTTGATGGATATTGTTTTTCTCACTTTATGGCAAAGTCCAAACTTTATAATGGAATAAAATTTTCGTCGAAAATGTTTCGCTGTGTGTGTTTTATTTAGCTGTACTTTCAAAACCGAAGAATTATTGCCCCTTTATTTTTAAGTGTAACCAAAATCTAAACAGAACGGGACGCCAGAAACTATTTCTCCCCAAAAATTGAACGCTCGATCCACTGTGATGTGTGCGATGGGATTTTATTTTCGAATTAAGATTTTCGCAAAGTGATTCTCACACAAAAAAAAAAAAAAAAACAAACACACGGATAAAACCAAAAGCAGTGCGGGGAATCAAAGATTCTTTCAAAATTAACCTGAGATTACCTGCATCCTGCATGTAAACAGAGAGGTAGCACTTTTTACGGGGGATAAAGTGAAAGCTTGAAAATCGTTTAAATACGTTTTAGGATATTCGCAGGCTAAACCTACCAAAGGAATGGAAGAAACTGTTCGTGGCAGGGCGGTGGTTAGAAATGTTTGTGTTCTGTGGCATGTGCGTTCGATGGCTGTCGTTAACCTGAGAGCAATCGGCTGGGTTGGGTGCGCTGAGTCTTGTGTTTCTCTTGCCATTGGCAGATTGAATTTCCTAAAGTCGATGTGCATATGGAGAAAGCATTTTTAAACAAATGTGAACCAAAGGACGTTGGAAGCACTGCATTTCAATTATGAATTTGGAATAAGTTTAAAAGAATCCGAATTAGGATGCATTCTTGAAGCTTTCTGTACAAAAAAAACCTTAATAGTAGGTACCTACCTAGTATGGGGACCGATGATTAACGGGAATCTGCGCCTTATACCAAACCAAACGCTGTCCACTACAAACCCAACCGATTACCATTCAAATACCAATTAATTAGCTCGCCTTCCACTTAGCTATACCTTCTAACCACAAACATATAAGAAATCCTCCAACCATTCAACTTATTTCCCTCCAAGGAGATGAGGCGATGAAAAAATTTTTTTTTTCAAATATTCAAATTGAAGTCATATCCAGCACCTGGTATAAACAAATCGAATGCCATGCTGCGGCAGAACCACCACCTGTGCCTAATTCAGTCATAAAATCCCCGAACAAAACTTCAATTCAATTAAAACTTTCACCCAAAGAACAATAAACTCCTTACTCGCTTGCTGGTGCGGAGATGGTGAAGCGATGTCTTCGAAGATATCCCACTGACGGCACTCAAACGCAAATCCTGTCTCAATTTTTGACTGCGTGCGCCCCCCTTGATGTGCTCTATGCCACAAGGCAGCCTTAAGCTTTGTTTATCCGAAAACAAAATTTAGTTTTGGCCAAAGTATTTAAATATTTAAGCCACCCACTCGACAAAAATGCAAATCAGAGAATTTGCCAATTTTTCTTTTGCCGCTGTGCTGTGCGGTAGTCGGTGTATAGCCTGAGCTTAATTTATGCATTCAGCGCCCAGATTTAGTGGCGTTAAGGCGGTCGCACTCCTCCGTCGCACCTACATCCTGTGGTGCGGCTAAGTAGCTGTGAAACTACTTGAATATGCATTTCCTCTCCGATGCACTCTTGTACGCCATCATCAGCAAAAATGTTCGATAACTCCCCGGCATGGCCCAAGAGTGGTAAGTGGTAAGTGGCAAGTGGCAAGTGGCAAGTGGTAACTGGCAACCGAACAATAACAATGTCATCGTATGCACTTTGAACAGCCGGAAATCAATTTACGGCAAATGTCATCCAGAGCGGGCATGATTTGGCCTGGACAAAGCATCGGTCCGGTTGGAGTTGGAGTAAAGATTGAGAGACAGCAAGTGACCGCAGTACAAACTGCAAATCCTTTCGGTATATATTGCCATGATTAAGGGCTCGTGTCACAAAGTGTGGGTCATTGAACGTGGCGCTAGGGAGTGGTCGATGAGGTTGCGGTGGTGCCAGAAGCATTCACGATTGGATGTGAATGGTCAGCAACGGTCAGTCGGCCACCCCACCCATCCCCAGTAATGAAAACAACAGGAAATCAATTTGCAATTTCGCCCGCATGCAGTGATGCAAATGTCCAAGATGGAACGGAGCCACGCCGACATCGTTTTTGAATGAGTTGCTTCCAGTTTCACTTGGCCGGCTAGTGTAAGACTGGATTGGCGTTGATGTGGTGCGGTGGTGGATGGCTGGGTGTCGGAACTGGTGCCAGGGATGACAGCTAGTTAAATGCAACCCCAAACAGATTCAATGGAATTAAAGTGAGAGTAAAGTGGTTTTGATAGGTTTTAGTTAGTTGGACGGACTATAACCTTACCTTTGCCAGTGATTCAGTGATGACGTCTCGTCAGTTAAGAAGGTCGGCCTGGCGGTTACTTTGCTACGGATGTATTTAAATATTAAGACTGTTAGACATTTAGGTATGATTGATCTACACAGAGAGAAAGACTACCAACAACTATGGAGAGTCTCGGAGTGTCAAGTATAGCGTAGTTGTTGTCCAACTTTACTTTGCTTTGCTGAAATCGAAGCTCAAAAAAATAGGCCAAGTATTAGGCTTTAGTTCCCATAAATAAAATAAAATCTTTACATAAATGAAATAAAATCTGTACAGGCTCATATGCAGAATACTTGTATTTTTCGATTGAAACCTTTAGAGCGGTTTTTGTAATTTAGAGAATGCAGACAAAACCGTAGGTAACAAATATTTTATGTAATATTTACTTTGAAAAGTACTGTTGCTTATTTAGCTGAAAAATGAGTATTTTATATTGCTCTATTAGATATTGCCTGCGTTACTTATGGTTTTCAAAGTTGTAGCCATATCGAAAACGTTGGTTTTCGAGATATAAGCATTTTTTGATATTAACGTTTTCGGTGATTCGAATTGAAAGTGAAGGACGCAATAAGTTTGAAAATATCTATTTCACTCAAAGTACGCACTTTGGTTAGTGCCGTTTTATAGTAAACTAAAGAAAATAACATTTCTAAAAAAAAATATTTAAAAAAATCCATTGTACGAAAATAATAGTGAAAATGCTATATTGGAAGTACCATTAATATTGAGGTTACCTATAAATAATCGTACATGTATTACAAAAGTGTCACAACTCAAAAAATACATTTTTTTAGTTTTAAATACAAAAAAATATTTGATATTATCCCGGACCTATCTATCTAGTTGCCATTGACTAAATTTGTTTAGTTTTTTCTCCAGAAGGTAAAATATTGTTTTAGATGTTCAAATTTAAATCAGAGATGCTTTGTCAAAAATGACAATATTTGAGTTCTGTCGCGGTTCTGCTGCGGAACAGTTGTTTAAAGTTTAATAAAATATCAAAAGTGTCTTAATTTGAGTTGTGCCATTTTATTTAAATTAGTTAAGGGTTTTATTTTGAGTTACTTTTGCTGCTTTATATGAGAAAAAGTATTTGTTTTAATTTGAGTTGTGACGTTTAAGTTGTTTGAGGTAAGTAAGAAACCATTTGTATTATTTAGAATTACTACACTTTAGAAAAATTTAGAGTTGTAATTTAGAGTTAATATAGTTTTGTTGTTTAAATAAAGTTTTATGTTTTTAAAGCTCAATTTCATATCAAATTCATTCAATTTCTTATAAAATCGTTTTCTTGTTATGGCAGATGCATTACAAATACTTAAAATCGAAACGATGCCCTTGTTCATGCATTTTTTCATGTTTTTTCGAGTTATGACACTTTAGATGAATAAATTACCTACACTAGATAAAAAAAGCTATCATTTTGCCATGCTGACCTAAAATCTGATCTGAATTCAGAAATTTTCTATCACTTCACGTTTTCCATATTTTTTCGTATGAAAATCTGAAAACGTTTTCTATCGCTGACCATAAACTTTTAACGCTTTATAACTGACTGAGCTAGTTTCAAAAAACATTTTTTTAATGATTTTCTCGCGAGAATAATTTGAAATTCCTGTTCCTGAACCTTTTGAAAACGTAGTTTTGTTCTTCAGTTTTACTTTTTTTAACCGGTTCTATTTTTTAGTAGTCATTTATAATGTATTCGATGAGCCGTTCAAGATTGATGGTGCAGTTAGCAACCAAAAAAGAACATCCTGTAGCAATTTTTTTAACTTTTTTCGATTCGTTTCAAAACGAGCCAACGGATTTTATTAGTTTGAGGGCCCCTGAAGATGTTCTTAGCTTCTCAACACCCTTGATCAATGATCACTCCTGAAACCATGAATTTTAACGATTTGATCCTGTATAACACAGCAAATTCCACAAACGAAACATGAATCCAAATTTCCGAAAGTAGAACTTTCAAAATTCTTAACAATAACGTTTCAAAAATGTTGTCTTTTGTAAAAGATTTTATATACATAATTTTCAGTTTAAATAGAAGAAAGTTTCAAAGAAAAGCGGGGTGAGTTAAGGATCTAGTACAGGGCCTTTATTCTGTAACTAATCACTCGCAAAAACTAAGTGAAACTAAAGGATTCGGAACAAAACCAAAGGAAATTTATAAATTCATGTCGAATCCATCGTTTTTCACATAATTTTCGCGACTGATAAGTTACAGAACAGGTCCCTTAATATAGTAGACATTGATCATTTTTCTTCATTTTGGTTTAAGATAGCCCGTAGAATTATAATTGTAATTCTAAACTAAAACCAAAGTCATGAACAAAATTTGATTTAATTATTCAGAAATAAATACATCAAAATCGTCACAACTTAAAAATAAATTTACTAAAGTGGCTTAACTCAAAATAATACATTGTTTTTTTTAATGAAAACATTACGAAAAATGTCATAACTCAAAAAACGTGAATGTCCATGGTAAAAGCAATTCTTTTAGGCTGGTTGTTATGTAAAGTTGATTATTAGTGTAATTGCCCCTATAAATATTGATTTAATAGTAAATTCCCAGTTTCTATCGTCGTAAAATGGTTGTTCGACTCTATTGAAAAACAAAGATTTTTGAGTTGTGACACTTGTCAACACTTTCGCCCTAGCCTGCATATCATGTACACAGTTAAACTAGTCCCGTTCATGTTTCACTATCTAGGACAGTGTATTTATTTGGTCCCCGCAGAATCGCTGTGTCGTGTATATCTTATTTATTTTATATCACTGTGCCTCCAATCCGCAGAGTTATGCTTCATTATGCGACAGAAATTTATCGATACCGTATGATACGATCAATTTAAATCGAATAAAAACCGCCTGCAGCTTCGCGTTTTACCTGTGCATCCTGTCCACACCATGCTACAGTCTACAAATGGGGACTTGTGATACATCCACTAGCCAATAAAACACGCGAAAAAGGACGAGATAAACTGAACATAGTGTACATGCAAAAAAATCGAAATAAAAGGAAATCCGGGCAAACTCAAAATGGAAAAACATTTTAATGAGTCGTTGTAAACGAGGGAAAACTTTATATATGCATACAAGCGGTGCAGGTGCAGAGGTATGGTTGTCAACACAACCCGTCGCGTATAGCCGAGAGTAATTTAGTTTTGTCGGCGAACCACATGAACATGGGCATATACCGTGATAATTATTGGCTCCGTTGCGTACTTTTAAGCGCTTTCCGACCTCGTGCTCTGCACAATGAGATGGGAAATCATTGTTGGACCGCAGTTGCTGTATGGAATATAGTGTGTCTTGGAAGTCGGGAGCCAAGCTGACCAAAGTAATGCAAATGCAAATGCAATTTAACAAGAGTAAATCTCTTGAAGGATGTTTTTTCCATTCCCTCACTGCTTGAGGGGTTTTATCGACAGGTCTGCTTTTGTAAATGGAAAAAGTTATATTCCACACATCGCACTACAAAACTTGCCTCCTACAGCTATGTAGAACCCGTTTTGTTCAACACATTACTCCATCGTTCGTCCTTGTTCCATGCTATACAATCAGGCGTTGAATAAAAATCCGATTAAGCTATGATTTTGGCGTGGTAATCATTTGTTTATGTGCGATCATGTTACGGCCGCCAGAGCGGTCCATTTTTCAACACAATGTTTACACAGTATCTGCCATCACGGTATATGCCGCGGTGCCCACGAGGACAATTCAAACCTCATATTTGCTTTGTGACCTGTGGTACCTACACACCTGGGGCTAGATATAAATAAAAGAGAAATGCCAAACTATAAGCAGTTATCATAAAAGCAGCAACAATGGCATTGAAAAATATGTGTTAACGCACACCAGCGTTGCCGTTTGGTCCTTTTGATGGCCAAACGGCCCCCTTTCTGAGCCTTTTTAGTTCAAGTAAGATTTTAGTCTTTATTGAATGAAAAAGAATGCAAAGGCATGAAAAGTAGTGTTTCGTAGTGCATAAATTTATTTTTTGTTGTAAAAAATGGAAAAATGTCTTTTCTGCTGTTGTATAACTTTCTCCATTAGGTACGTAGTAAGAGAAAGATATTGTTTTCGTACAATATTTAAAATTGGAGATGTTAATCAATTCTGGCATTACGAGGATAGAGGAACTCAAAAAAGTGGGTCTCAAATTGCTGTCCGCTCTGTCCGTCCGCCTGTCTGTCTGTCAGTCCTTCCACAGGCCTACAGCTTAACGGCTGCCAGGATTTCATTCAAACTTTGGAACTGTAGTTTGTGGGCTTACAGTTCGGGAGCGTTTTTTTTTTTTTTTTTGCAAGGTAACATCCATATTAATGGTACTTCCCATACAAAACTTCTTCGTACCAGTTTGGTTTGACCGAAGACGGATCTAACGACTTCAACCAAAATTGATATTTAAGCTTAAGTAGGTGAGGTTTCCATGACTGAGTACCCAGTTTTTGGCTTAAGATTCGAACAACGGCACTTTTGAAATTTCGACATATCTCGAAAACGGTCTATACGATTGTAACAAAAATTAATTTCTAAGGTAATGTGGTATTTTATAACTTAATAGCAAACTCAGTTTTTCTCTATATTATCGTACAAATGGATTTTTGAAAAAAAGATTTTTTTTTTTAAATTTCAGTTTACCGGAAAACGGCGATAACCATGCAATATCAGAAAATTTGGCCCTGATATTGCATTGACGTTTTCAAAATTATTGTTTCCTTAGTTTTCAATTCGAATCACCGAAAAAGTTAATTTCAAAAACGGCTCATATCTCGAAAACTCCATCCTCGATAAAACTTTAAAAACGAAATAATGCTAGTATGCCGAGGAATAACTTATAACAGGTGTTCAGCTAAATAGATAAGCAATAGTATTTTACAAACTATACATTAAGGGTATTCACTTAAACGCGTAAAATCCTCATAAACTGCGTAAACTGCAGAAATTTACCACCTCGTAAACGAACTTTCAGATTTTGTATGTAGAATAGTTTACGCAAGCCTCATAATTTTCCGCGACCAATTAGGCTCGGAAATCGACTGCAGATTGCAGAAAGTTACGCAAATTTACAAATGTCAAACTGTGACAAACGGTTGTGTGAATTACTTTTCATGTTTTCAGAGTTACAGCAATGACGGTAAAAATTTAATAAAATATATAGTTATTCTATTGCTTTATCGTTGTTTGCAGTGAATTACGCAATGTCATTTCCGAGAGGGGCGTTCACTTAAAGCACCGCAGAAAATTATGAATTTACTGCGTAAAATTATGAGATTAAGTGAATACCCTTATTGTACCTAATATTTGGTACTGTTGTTGCGGTAAAATTTTCCGCAACAAGATCCACTCTTTGTCCCCTCTTCGTTCCATCCCGGTCCCTCTTTTATTTGGGTGAACTGCATAAGGTCCTGGGACGTGGATGGGCAGCCGAGGTCCCATCAGCCTCCGGACCACATCCCCGGAACCATACGGTTACACCGAATAGGTTTTACGATGGTCAGAATGGCCATAACCATCTACCCAACAGACGGACGGTCTGCTTAGGCACGAGAACCGGTTGCGTAGCCCTTCGGGCGGAAGGGAGACTCGCTTCCATTGAGGCAAGTCAGTGTTGAGCCTGGCAGGCGGCCAGGAGACTCACTGACCCCAAGGCACAACGAAAAACAGACGGGCGGTCTGTAGAGAAGGATGAGTGGGGGGAGGACGATCCCCTTAACAAACACTCCACCGTGGGACCACTAGATACAAAACACTTTGTCTAGTTACCGGGTGTGGCGGACAGCCAATACCAAAACACCCCAACGAACGTCACAGACCACAATATGTGATGAAAGCATTATGTTCGATGGGTGGAGGGACGACGATCCCTTTTTATTGAATCACCCCGCCGCTGGAGCAACGGAGGAGCAGCAGGGGAGTGTAGGCGGACGGCCAGCTAAACAGACACTCTTCAGGGCAATAACGAAGCCACTGAACTACCACACGGAACTACCACACTATCGGTAGGGAGTCTTGTTCGATGGGCATAGGGAAGACGATCCCTAAATCAATGCCCCGACGATGGAGCAACGAAGGAGCAACAGAGAGCGTGGGCGGACGGCCAAATAAAATCACGCACTCACAAATACCACCCGCACAGAAAGTGCGTGATAAAATCATTGAACACATAACACATAAGTCGGAGCAAGCCACAAAAGCAGCATCAACAAATGAGAAGGGGTACGAACAACGGATCCCAGTCCAGAAAAATAATTCACCAGCACTGAACTGTGATAACAGAAGCGAAGGCATAGATCATTACCGTACAACAATGATAGACCGAACGAAGGTTAGCCTCGTCAGCTAGGATGCTGCATACGTCAACTACAACACGATGGCCGAGAGCCCACCCTAAACTAAACTTTATTGTAAGGGATGGCCCACTATCCGCAAGCCCCATCCCCCAAATCTGCGCGAGAGTCCACCGAACAAGATTAATTAGTCGCGAAAACAAAAAAATAATGAAATCATGTGGATTCTCTGTCACCTCTGCCTGTCCAAAAGGAAGGAAGTCCAAGTCCGGGTGGGGTATATCAACATAAGCGTCCACTTATATCCTTTCTTCCATGATTCCATTATATATTTAATTTTCTTGATATAATTCGTGGGGAAAAATGCCGAGTAGAATATTCCTCCACGAATTATTTTGTTTGTTTACATTTTGTTTTGACTAAATGTCAAAGATAATTTCTTAAAGGAAAGCCAACTCTGAAATAAGAGAAAAGTTCGAAGTCGGCTGGCTAATCTCAAATATACTGGAAGGATTCCAAGGGCGAATTCCAGTATACAAGAGAGGAACGACTGGAAGTTTTGAGAGGATTAGCGGGTTACGGCAGCGCATTGGTGTCGCACAAAATTGACCGTTTAGCCAGCTAATATGTTTGAATGTGGTGGTTAATGGCCGTGGGAGGCATTGCTGAATGCCAACTTAAGATCCCACCGTTGGGGTCTAACACCAGCGTATGAATGAGAGTACGAATGAGAGTGTGTGTGAGGAAGCCAAGGGACTTCGAACAAAGTCAAAACCCTGGAAGTCACTTCTTGGCTAACCAGCGATCTAGCGAGGTGTTTGAAAGGAGTTTTTTTGTTTGGATTGCGAGTAGCAATTTTTAAGAGTAGCGCAAAGTAAATCGTGGAGTAAAGTTAAAAAAGTAAAGTAGAATTGTAGGAAGTGCAAAAGCAAGCAACAAGGAAGAAAGGATAGTGGACAGAAAGGAGCAAGAAAAAAAAAGGAGTAAAGAAGGGTGTCAGAAGGGACACCAAGTAAGAAGAACAGGACAGAGGAAGATTGGGAATCCATCAGGAAAATTTAATAAAGATAAGTAGAGTGACATATAAATTTATTTCGTTTGGTTAGGGTAATTTGAAAGTAGTTTTCGGTAGGCTCTCGTTTCGTTTAAACTCCCGGTAAAGCGGGACACGCGACCCGTTACAAAAATTTTTATAATCTTTCGGACGACGCGATAGTGGGCTATCCTTAACGGTCTGAGCACCATCTTTGTTTTTTTTTCACCATCATCATCATTTAATTTCTTGGGTTTTCCCCAAATAAATAAAAGACCGTGCTCCAACGGAGCGTTATAACGTTTTAAAAAATCCGCTGTTTCTTTTGTTTGGACTTTCAGGTTTTTCGCCGTTGGCTTCCAACCTCCGTAGTGTATTTTCGTGGGTTTATTTTTTCTCGTTGCCCGAAAATTGATTGGTTTCAGAATTCCAAATAAAAATTCTGTGGCGCCCTTATTATTTTTTTCTAACAACTAGCGATCTGCGTAAAACCTACCTGGTGAACCCACCCCCTTGCTGACTAGCCATTGGAAGCATCCAAAGTGCTACCTGTTGCACATCTTCTTCGCGATATATGGTCTGTGGCATTTGACACATTCGACCCTTTAACTCTCGGTGCAGTGGTGGCTGCAATTTTTACATCAATTTATTTCTTTATTTGATCGCGTTATTATTCGGTTTGACCACCAATTAATTCGTATAATTAGTAAAGGAAATATAAGTGCAACACTGTCTTGTCTGCATAGTTTTACAATTTTGATCAAAATACATATTTAGGATAATAAAACAACTCTTAAGATTAAGATTCCATTCCAAAAAAATCGAATAAAGAAGTTTGTAATTATTTCTCAAAAATTACTACAAAAAAGCCGATCTCTGTTCATACATCCTTTTAAAACTCAATACCGCACTTCCATAAAAAATGTAATAACAGCGACGCAAAACTTATTTTTAGCATAATATTACGAATTTCTTCTTTTCAACCATATTGAATACGTAAGGTATGCACTTTAAAATAATTCCAACCACTTTAGAAACAGATACTCCCACTACGTTTCCATCGGTATATTCGGTTTATAATTCTAGTGCAAACTCTAAAACAAACCTCTTAAATCTTACATGTATATCTATGTTCCAGTTCAAAATAAAAACATACCCTAGCAGATCAGAAAACAGAAACTCCGACTACACTATGTCTTGTACTCAAAAGTCTTATAAACAACTGTAAGAGCATAAAATAGTACAGTAGGCGCTTATAACTATCTGTATATTGCCTGTCACTGAGAGTTTCAATTTTTAAAAAATCGCATCGTTATTTTAGAACAATATACTGCCATGTCAGGTGAATCACGCAAACGTTAATTTTATTTAACACTATTCCTTTTTCTGTATTTTATGAACCGTTAATTTGAACTAGCATTTCTTTCAGGTTTCAGATCCTTACCTACTCATCAGTAGGGTTCTCCCTGCTCTACCTAACCGTTTACCTAACCTAGTTACATAGTAAAATAAGAAAACAACCAATCAAACTGTTCAATCAACGAGAAAGTTTCCTTCCTTCGGCTCGGGTCCCTTTTTAGTCTTCTTTTTGAAATTTTTAAGCGACAATGGTGACTCGCGCTATACGCGTGGACGATAAAATTGTCACACACACAGCATAGGTACACAAAACTTCATCCGGCCGATGACAATAGGGGTTCGATTTTGTGCATAAGTGTGTAAAGAAAAGTACCTTGAAGGTATCCAATGGTTTATAGGACAATAGGAAACTCATTTTTAAACAAAGAGCTGGCGAACCGATTTCCCAAATGTCCGTATGGATTTTTTTTTGTGATTCTATGCAAGTTTTATACGGAGTGTATGGCGTATGTACGAGTAGTTCATGGATGGGTTAGGAAATCGATTTTTTTTTTCAGTGCAAACCGTCCGCTAAAACATTTTCCGTTGCCGTGTTTTTGTTCAAGAAAAGTCCCACACACCTCTCTAAAGCTGGTATTCTCCATTATTTTCTTTTTAGTGTCAGATAGCATTCACCAAATAGTACCGATTTGCACTATAGGAGCACTAAAATTCCAATCCCTCAATTCTCTTAGGTAATATCCCACTTAGGTCCTCGTTCATCCATTGTGAACCTAAATATCTTCCTCGAACACGAACGCTATACCGACAATTCAACTGAAACAATTCCAAAATGCATTGAAAACTTCTTTTATTAGTTGACCATCGCTATGCCATCCAGGACCCTGACAGAGTGCATACACCTCTGAAGTAAAACTATCCATCACGCATCTCTTCTTCCAATAATGCTAAGTGAAAATACAATTTGCGAGTGCTTCTATGGCACGACACAGCACACACTACACACAAACCTCTGCGAGATGGGTGAATCCATCATCGGAACCCAGCCATGTGGATCGAACGATAAACTGACGCATAGACATTCCCGTCCAGGCTCGTACTGCAATTCTACACGAGAACGAAATTATGAATCGAATTTCCAGCACTCAAGGTATTTTGAGGTTCACCTGGACAATAACGGAGACCGCTCCACTCTTTCAATAAATCCATTGGAGATCTGAGACCGGTATTCAGTTTTGCATTAGTTTCGAGAGAGTACTACACTACGCTTCAACGAAGGGGGATCAGGGTACTGTTTACCAATGCATGTGGGAACTCTTAAGGAAGGACGATTTATTCGCAGCATAACTGCGGAACACCGCTGCATCCCCAGGTGTAATGGAGACTTTGGTCTGCTTTTTCATTTCGCTTGTTAAGTGGAATTAACCAAAAAGCAAACAATTCGTTCGTCTTCTGTGCTTAGACATTGCCACTGGGGACAGATGCTTCCGACAAAATGTCGCTTTCGAAAACAACGCGGTGGAGGGTTCTCGTTGTCGTGGTGTTCTCAAAGTCGCACTTCGCACAGCATAACTGGAACACTCGCACTGGTCGGACTAGGGGTCGAGTAATTGTTTTATGGACGCAGTGTTAATAGAAATAACCTCTCGTGGGAATGGCTTAAATTTTTTTCTTTTTTGGGGGGGAAGCACAACAACGCATGGTGTTTGGTGCTTACCAAGGACAGAGCGAACAGCGGGAGCAGTGTAACTGGCTGAGGTCAGAAGGAAGGATAATTATTTTGCTTGTCTAAATGGATTTAACGAGTTAACAAGCTGTGCGACACGGTGGCGCTACTATACTGTTATACTGTTGCTGACGGTGATTGTGCGGTGAATAGGGCTATGAAAACTAATTAGGTTGTTGTCAAGGTGATCCTTATGGGATTGCAATCTGGAAATGCAGGTGAATGGATGTACAACCACAAATGAGGATACACGCGCTGAGTTCGTGGATTTACTGCCCGAAATTTGATTGAATTCGAAGACGGCAGTCGCATAATAGGCCATATTGCAAACAACGGCAGCACCAGCAAGGAGAACTTATCACAAGCAATGGAGATGCTGCGTGTTCTGACTAATTAATTACTAATTGGATTGAGCAAGCCGGTTGAATGCACCCTGCTAAGATCAGGGGGCACTACTTTAGGTCTATTCGCGTACTTTCCAGAGCTAAACACTAACAATCTGACAAACATAAAAAATTGAGGGATACGCTCTCGGAGACCTGAGAAAATGCCCAAAAGTACGTGGATAGCCTTGGAGCTACTTTGAGCCACTTTCATCTTTTTTCTTTGCAAATTTAATTTTAAGATTTTTAATTTGTTTCTTGTCAACTTTTTGCATTTGACATATTTATCATTACTTGTCCGTTGAAAATCTCTGAGCTACTACTCGTTACTCGTTAATTTGCTAATTTTTTTGTCTGTTTTGATAAGAACGTATGTAGGTATATAGACTTTGTCCGATTTAATAACCGCGTACGCAAATGAACCTTTTCTTACGTAGGTACGAGTATATACCATGAGGAGCGATCTTCAACCACATTTTTGTAACCATAAAGGCTATGATGTGGTACTGCTTTGAAAAAAGGAAATTTACACGAAAGAAAAAGCATGTCCTTCTTAAGATCTTGATAGACAAGAACGTACTTACAAAATGCAATCCATAAGCACGGGCAAATCCAAAAGGGTACCTGCAGTTAGTAAATTATAAAAAAAAACACCTGGACCCCAATTCTCAAATTCGGCATAACATAATTCGTATACGAGCAAATCCGCCTGAAATTTTCGCATAGGTCAAAAATTGGTATTCTCAAAGCTGTTCGGGGTTTTTTTTTTCTCACCTGTGCGAATATTATATTCACCTTTCGAATGAGGTAGAATTTAACAGCACATCAAGTAAACTATTTTGACAGGTTGTGCAAAAAATAAAGAATATTCAAATTTAAATTGTTTGGGAATTGTTGTTTTCGATTGATAAAAAAAGAAATACTAATGTATGTTTAACGAGCATTTATGGGTTTCCGAAAACACAAAGCTATCCGAGAGCACCAAGACTGCTTTGAACGAATGGCACTATTTTCGAAAATATTTATGTCAATGCGAATTGATTCAATTTAAATTGTTTGATTTATTTTAATTTGACTCACAACAAATCAAAAAATACTTCGTTTTTTTAACCTACGTGAAGTTAGCCCGCACTTTTTCTAGATGAAAAACGTGAATTGCAGTTCGATAGACATTAGTTTGTAGTTGTTTGTAGTGACCGTGACGCATTTCCGTCCCCGCAAGTGAAATGTGTGGAATTACTCCACCAGATTCCAACAAAGCGCGCTTAGATGTTTACGTATCAAAAATATTTCAGCCCGCACTTTTGGCTTTTTTCTAGTTTTTTATAGTTGTTTGTAGTGAATTACTTTTTTCCTAGAAATGTCTTATTTCCGAGATATATGGACATTTGTGTTTGCACCTCCGAATTTTGCAACTCCGAATTTCATGCATGTATATGCTTTATCTAATAAAACCTTAAATGTTGAAATTGCCCAAACCAAAAAGAATTTATATGCAATTTAAACAGGCGATATAAGACCGCGTTATCTTCGAAACGGTACATTTCCGAGTGATGAAATGTCCTATTTCAACAGTTTTCCACCTCACCAATATCTAATAAAACAAAAATTGTATCAATCGGCCTAACAGTTTGTGATTTAGGTATATGCATTTTAAGCGAAATTGCAGCTTAATTTTTTTTTTTTTTTTGTAAAATTAGCCCTCACTTTTTCTAAAATGGAAAACTGAGTTTGCAGTTCGATAGGCATTTGTTTGTAGCGAAAAATGTCCAATCCCTTAAAACCTTGTTATCTCCGAAACCGTGGCAAGCAGAGTGATGAAATTTTCTGTTTCAAAAGTGTTTGCCATTACTAATCTAATGAAATTTAAATTATACAAATCGGCCTAACGGTTTAAGATTTTTTTTAAATTTAAGCAAAATTTTGGCTTCTTACTTCCGGTCCCCATAACTCAAAAACTGTTGAACTAGATACGATGAAACTTGCATTTCTATTCTCTGAACCCTTTTCTACCTACGATATAAAATAGAAGACAGGAAACTTTTTATTCGCAATTTAAGGGGAGAATTTAACGAATGTCTATCGAACTCCAATTCACGTTTTTCATTCTAGAAAAGGTGCAGGCTAACTTCAAGTAGGTTTGTTTTAAGTATCCAACTCATAATTCCGTATACGAGATGCAAATCCGCATGGCAAAAACAGACGAGTAACATTTGAAGAGAAATTCACGTAAGCGGATTTCGAGAACTGAAAATTTTGGTTTTTGTCATAGCATCGGAGATTTTGACTGATAAACATAGGTATGCGAGAATTTTTTAGAATTGGGGTCCTGGTTCGAATGCATTTCCATGCGTTAGAAGTCCAATTTTTTACATAAATTGTGGCTCCTCTCAAGTGTTTTTTGGTTCCATTTCTTGCTAATGGTCTCCCAACATAAGACAATTGAGACTTGATTAAATTAAATTTATTGATTACACACTCACACAGTAAGAGTAGGTACACTTATAATCCAGAGATAGCTAAACAATATAATTACGCATCCTTCGTTATAGTACTCGCTTTAATAATAATTAGTAATTATTAATTATGTAATAATTAGTGACAATTCATGACATTTAATTAAGGAATTTCGACAGTTAACTTAACAGTAACAGGGCTCATACACAAAAGTACTAGAAGTACTATCTGCGGCATTTAAACGTAGATTGAGATTTATAATCTTTAACAGCCCGCAATTTCTTTCCCTCCAGTAACTTAAAGTCAATATAACCATTGAAGTCTAATCGCATCATTAAATCAAACAACTATAGGTATAGATTTTGAAATGGGACCCATATAACATTCAACCTATAAACTGTATTGTAATCAATTTTAGCTCCATTCTATCGCAAACAAATTTAAAGGACTTACATCGACTTTAAATCCAAACCACCCTCAGCATCGCCCTCACCCCATTAAAAACGACCATCCTCATCACATGCAAATTATCATAAAAAAAACAGAAACAGTAGCCCGTGTTACCTACTTCGCAATGATTATTGATTGCAATATGACAATCGACAGTTAACAGTTTTACCATCACTTCCAGTTGTCGTATTGACAACCACGAAAATTTAATTCCGCCCATTTTTTTTTTTGCATATCAACTCCAGAGCGAAATATAGCAAATATTCGATTAAAGTAAAAACCAATTCAGCGATGATATCAAACACGGACGCGACCAAATAAAGCTCTGGTATATAGTTGACAATTGGCAACCAATCGGTCATGCTGCAGATGATTGCATTATGCTCTTGAACCGCATTGTTTTATTTACTTAAATGTTATTGTCCGGCGATGCATGTGTGTATAAAAAGGCTGACAGCATTTTTTATTACATAATTAGCCACCTGGTCGAATTGTACGTAACTTATAAATTGTTGTCATCAATATGAGTATAGTTGTCGCTTTAAAGGCATTTGTGCAGGGTCCCAGTTATAAACTATTCAAACTTTTCAAAAATTATTCAACTACAAAAGGTAGCTCAATAATCGTCTATTTTTTAAGCCCTTAATCTGAAATAAAAATTATGTAATAAAACTTAAAAAGTATTTGAAATTTGTATTTAATTAAACCACACTCTATTTTAAGCCGGCTTGTTCCCTACGCAATTTCATCAAATGAAAGAATTGCTATTTTATGCAATGTGCATGTGGTGGTGGTAGATATCGGCGGATGGATGGCCTCATTTCAATTTATTTCCGTTTTAATTTCAATCATTGGTCAATTGAAAATCATTAAAAATCAATGAAATTAATCCAACAGTTTAGCATAGTGGAAATTTTGAGGGCGCATTTGTGCTGCCATTACTATCAGGTCTAAAATTAATAAATTCGAGCAATGGTCCTTGAAGCGAGAACCAGCAGCGTTTAAAAACGGATAAAGTGTTTTTGATGTTTACAATGGTGAATTGATAAGGGCTGTTTTGAGGAGTTTTTGAAATGGAGGCATCTTCTTAGATGTGGTGCAGTTGTAAGTGTGCTAAACTAATGAGCGAGGGTTATAAGGTTTGATTTCTGGAAACAAACAAAATAATAGCTCTTAGAATTTTTTTTTTCACTGCAGAAAGGTCTGACAAATAGCCCACTGTCCTGTAAAAATTTCCCAATTCAGTCGCCTGAGCTCGAAAAAAAATTATTTCAGAACTGTTCGGACATTGTTTCGACGAACGTCAACCAAAAATAGAAAAAAAGTAGTTGATGCAGGGACGATCGCATCTAAAAGGAACCTTGATTTTTTCGATATTTGCCTTGTCTTAACAACCTTTGCATAAATTTTTTGTTTTGCGAAATTATGGTTCTGATAGTGAAGTGATCCATAGCTATTCCCTCGTGCATATGAACTAGAGTTCTTAGGAGTCACAAGACTTCTTTACCTCTGACAATTTAAGCAGTGTTCTTGAGGACCACAGGTTTGATCTATTTTTCAATTGGAATCCAGCACAGCTTGTCATTGTGGTTTTTATGTTACCTATTTTACTAGCTTCAAACAGGTCTTTTGCAATTTGTTTACTATGTTTGGTAGAATCAATTAAAGTGCGACTTGACAGTACGAAAGCTTTACCACTTTGTTCATTCGCTGCGGCGATCGGGTAAGCTCTAGGACTTCTCTCTAATTCGGAGAGTTCTCTTTGCTGCGCTGCGTTTAATAGAAATATCTAGGGGAAGGTTTCTTGTGGCTGATGGAACAGAATTCAAGATCAATCCACGGGCTTCCATTGGGTGTTTGCTTTGTTACACCTGGCTAAGCAGATGCTTCCTGACAACACTGCTTTTGGTCTTCTGAACTTAAGTCTAGGCAACTGAGTTTTTAGAGGTTATTTCTGAAATGAGATCTGGCAGCCTTGAATTGAGACCTCAAAACTTGTGTCATAAGGGCAAATAGTAGCTAAATTTACTTCCGCCGATAGTATACCCAATGTGACTGTCACAGTTGTTCATATCGCTTATATTATCCTAGAGAGTGAGCCTCGGCACTACCCTGTTATCGCCCCCAAAGTTCGTGATGGAAATCGACAAAATTACGTATGTTGCCATGATCATTGTATTATAGCCAGCTGCAAACTTATCTTCAGTTTTGATTATATCAGGTGTTTGGACCAAGAGGACCCTAAAGCTCCCATTCCCAATTGACTGCGTAAAGCACATGTGAAGTGATTCCACAGAACATGCAGACAATGATAGTTAAAATGAATAAATTACCATCCATCCACGCAGCACATTTCTGTATAGGAGTAAATTTGGGACGTGATAGGTTGCCACATCCAGACTAGGATTTATTGAATACAATTTCCCAACTCTATTATAGCCAATAGCTGCTCGTATGAGTATGTTTTTGGAAACAGTCTCCGTCGGCATCTCATCTCTCTTCTTCGTCGAAACTATTTAATTTAGAACCACAGCACCAGCTTTAGGACAATCAAATTAACTCGACTATTCTCTTGAAATCATTGACATCTTCATTCGCAAAAATGACAATTCCAATAATCGGCTGAATGCCATTTGCTCAGCAGCCTTCAAGGTAACCGCAGCCTTTCCATTGCTGTCTCCTGAACACATACTGTGTGCATACCAAAACAAGTCTAGAGCCGAGAGATCAAAGCCAACAGGATGAACCACCATATCGCTTGTGCAGCGGTCATTCTGCTTCATAGCCACACCGAAGACCGCACTTGTGTTGTTCGGTCATAGTCACGGCCACCGCCATAACAATTGAATACCATCATAACCATTAAATCGTAGTCTCCTCTGAATCTGGTACCTATCTCATCGTCGTCGTTGTCGAAGAAATAAGAAGTCCCATACAGATGAAGTGAGGCTTTACGGTTTACGCTTTACAGTGTTTGTCGCTCGTTCTCCTCGCGCGTCGTTTTCCTCATATTGCTGTGCGGCCAAAAATGTTTCCACTTGAATTCGTCCCTTGGCTGTGTTTTTATTAACCTCTAGGGCGTTAAGTCCGTTTTATTGGTATGCAGGAAGGCAGTACTCACAAGCTATCGGGTGTTCAATCGTGTTGAAAATATTTATTGATTATGAAATCGAACGATGGTGGGAGCAGCGTGCTGTGGTTTGACCGGTTCCAAAGTGCCGGTACCGGAACAAAGTACCAAACAGTGGATATAACAATATTTCAATAAATTTGTTTTTGATTATCCGAGAGAAGTGAAGTTTTTGTTGGTTGCTGTGTGTGGTTTGGCGCCACGATGGTTCTCCGATGGTATCTTTGCCCAAAGGGAATGCGCATTGCTCGTTTATGGTTGCAATTAAGTGTAGCTCTGACATAATTGAGGGGGTTTACCTTTGGTATAGTGATGGGGAATTTCTGACTTGTATTTCGAAAGACTGGTCCGTAGTTAAAGAAATTTAGTTAGTCGCCTCTAACGAAGTCGTAACTACGCAATAGTGGATCCTGTTATTACAGGAAGTGTTATATTTCTAAACTCTGTCATAATGCACCATAAGTTGATATGGACCTCATATGTATTCTATGAGAAAGTCCAATGGAATTCCAAATTATTTTACTATGGTTTTATTGGCGTTTTATCCTTAAGATGTGTTAAAAAATTAAAAAAAAAAAAATTTCGGGTTTAGATATATTATATATTTGCTTGGACATTATATGTTTTTTTTTTATAGGGATCTGTGTTATCATTATATTAATACGTCTTGCATATATGCCGCCATTAAGACTTGTCAACTTAAGTTACGAAATCCCCATACAAAATCATCAGTTAATTAAAAGCAGTTTGGTGGCATTCAATTTGTCGCCGCAATATTACCATAGTAACGTTTTGAAATATACGAGTATATCATCTTAAGCTAAGTACGCTGCTCGAGCTAACCTATATTTTATATGGTCTCCAATTTTTCTCTCCAAACATCAGCTAAAGTCCTAGCTAAATTTTGATATAGAGAGCGCTGTGGATAAATGTCACACAAAACAGCTGTTCTTTAAAAATGACTTACTTCAAAAATTCAACTCTCTCTAATTTAAACCATTTCCGATTGTAGATACTGATCGTCGAGGAATTTATTAAAAAAAACTGATCCTTGCTTACTTCTACCACTCTCCGCAATACAAAAACGCAACAAAACAATAGAACACAACTATCTGTCAAGATTTAGCTTCAGAAAATGTTCCGCCCCATTATATGGGCACGCTAAATTTTGACAGTACACGATGTGCATTCTGAAACAAAAGTTTGATTTTTTAGCTCGAGCAGCGTAGGTACCGCTTAGCTAAATGGGTTCGCTTAACTTTAGCTCAGCTAAATTTTAATTTAATTACGAATGCTGCGAGGTGTTAACTAATCATTTACGTTTCAATGATGTTACTATTGAATAGAAACTAACATTTTTCTACATAAATTTTCGTAGTGAAGTGTTAATCATGAGCCAACCAGGCCCAAAGTTTTTATTCCGAAATCCGAAAAAATGAGCCTTTTCGAAAAAAATTATGGCTTTTGGTGAAAAAGATAAAAATGTATACATTTACATTTTACAATTATTGTAGTACCTACAAGCTAACAATGGATTTTGTTTCACGTCGATTTAGTCAAGTTGAGAATTGGAAAATAAAAATGAGTGATGCGAATTCGATCAAAGTTCCAGATAAAAAAATAAAAAAAATTATTGTGAAAATATACGTCTTAAAAAAATGTATGATTTTTCTCACAAAATTATTTCTGAATGCCTGAAGCATCGGAATCATTACCTAGTTGGCTTCACTGATCATGAGAAACGAGCAAGACTTATTTTCAAAGGGACGTATTTTTTCATATCTAAATGTTGCTTTTTTCACTTATAAGAAAAAAAAAAGAAGTAAATATCGAAAAATCAGTATTTTAGTATTACATACATATAGGGTCGATTTTCTAACACACTGTCAAATTCGCTTATAGCGACCTCGGTTATAACGACCGTGTGGATTTATAACGACGCAAATTCTGAGTCCTTTGATTTTACACTATATTTTTTATACAAATGCATCCTGATATAGCGACTTCGGATATAACGACCATTCCGTATTAGCGTCCGTTTTTCGCAAGAATTTAAAATATTGTTCCTGATATATTGACGAAGAAATAATATAGCTGCCTGTGGAAAAACACAAATTTAGGTTTTTTTTCTCTTTAATTCTATCTGAATAATTAAAATATGAATACAACATGCGTTACATACGTCCCTCTCTGGTAAAATAAAAAGACTGTTTAATTTTTCTGACCTTCGGTCCCTTCACCGTCGTTATATCCGGAATTCACTGAATTGAAATATGCAAAAATGCATGTACCCACTTGCATTACTTCCAATTTGAAGAATACCGAATGTAATAGGAATAATTATTAATATATATTTTTTTATACACTAAATATTTTCAACGCTTCTTATTTTTTACTTTTTAATTGAAATAAACGAATTTAATGGTATTTTGCAATATATAAAATTACAAACCTAATTAATAAATAAAATAAAATAAATAAATAAAATAAATAGGGACCCTGGGCCTAGCTTCTCGCAACCATTCGTTTTGTGTGAATGGAAGGGATCTACAATTTTATGCCTATTCCAAACGGCCGATTGAGAAGCTCTTTCAAGACAGTTATACTCTCGGATGTTTGTCAGACGTTCGCGAGAGGTGGCGCAGTGAAAAAAACCCTGTGTTGGATTTTTGCGGGATTCGAAGCTGGGACCCCTCGCATAGTAGTCCAACACACTAACCACTAAGCCACTGCGCCTACAAACCTAATTACAAAATAATAATAATTATGTTACTTACTTTACTCCCACTTATATATAAGTAGGATCCTACGTATCTTACAACAAGAGGTAAAAAAAAATATTTTCTTAATCTTACAACAAAAAATAAGTATAGGTACTGAAAGGGTTAAATAATTTTTTTTTTTTCAATTTCTCACAGTTCAGGGTAGTTTTGTATATGAAAGGTCTCATCCGTAAGAAAAATATTCTGAAATTCGAAGCCTAACCTAGGGTTTCGTAAAATTGCTTAAAATGTTTTTTAAAAAAGTTACGCGATAGTTCTTCGCCTTTTCTAAAACCAAAAAAGATAAGTATACGCCTGAGAATACCTACTGCGCGTGTTTTGCTCCGAATTTTAAATTACTTATTGAGCGCAGTAGGGCAAATAAATTGCACGTCTGTCATTTTTAAAATGGGCATCAAGCCAAACCTTCCTTTTGCATAAGCAAGAAATAATTATGGCTTGAACCCATATTAACATCAGAAATTATAGTTTAAACCTCTCTTATTTTAAAGCGCGTCTGCATTCAAATAGTCGTTTTGAAACATTCAACCTTCAACTTCTCACTAGGAAAGCTGCATATGCGTACAGCTAGTGTAGCAATATACTCGTACCTAGACCTACTGCCACAAACTACATTTATACGAACAAAGAACAAATGTCAAGTCGATCGATTTTACCATAGCCAACTGCATTCACTGTTTAACAAAAATGTCAAGCAGTCGCTTTTTGAGTTGTGACTTCCCGTTTCAAGAACCTGACTAGTGACTACCCAAGTAAATGGCGTTGAATGTCTCCGATCAAATTCCAACTACATTTTAAATTAGCCTGACATTTTCGAATCTATTTCGACATTTTATTATCAAAATAATACCTACTTTCTTGACCCACCGCCTTTAGTTGGCGAATTCTTTGCCCAACTGTTTGGAATTTATTGAATGATGTATCCCGCTCTACAACTGTATCTCTATAGGTCCACAATCCATAACAGAAAATTACAAAAACATGTCCGACAAAAAAAAAAAGTAAAAGTTTCTCAAAATTTTCGGTAACCGGTATTCGCAGTTCCATCGGACTTCTGGTTCGCATCAGCCGAAACCTGAATGCTACAAATGTGTCGAACATTCCGGCTTAATAATATATGGAAATGCAGTCGCAGTGTGAGTGCTGCTGGTAGTTAATTAATCAAACAACACGCGTTGTTTTTACGAATTCCGTTTTGGGAGGAAGTTTGTTCGGCGATGTGGATGCATATCCAGCTCAGTTTTCATTCCGTGCCGAATTGACGAACGAAAACAAATTTTGAGTGTGGTGAATATCAAATGGCGGATTTTCCTGAATGAGTTGAGCCAGAAGTGAGCGCGAACTTCTCAACTCAAATGGGCGGTACCCTCACCCAAAATTATTTATTTCTGAAACTCGAATCTGCCTAATTTATGTCAACGACTGTAATTAGCATATTAAATGTCACGGATGATGTTAAAGTCGAAAATATCGGTTATTATTGATGTGCATACATTTTTGGCGGAA
Organism: Cheilosia vernalis; assembly: GCA_949126925.1. Taxonomy (NCBI): domain Eukaryota; kingdom Metazoa; phylum Arthropoda; class Insecta; order Diptera; family Syrphidae; genus Cheilosia; species Cheilosia vernalis. The sequence continues at coordinate 60,838,434 of OX421360.1, read as the reverse complement.
CATTGTTTGTGTTAGGGAATCACACTTTCGTTTTCGTTGATAAAATTAGATAATCGGTTATGGGCGTAATTTTAAATTTAACGGTCGTTCTGGTCGAAGTTTATTTTTAACGACAGCTTCAATATTTAGTCTGTATGAGTTTATTAAATAATAAGTTGATCTGCCTGCTTGCTGGGAATAAGTTACGGAAATCCGCTTTTAACCTGTTAGCCTTTGGGCATCAGGCTTCAACACAGCTGTGTCTATCTCAGTAAATATGCGATATTTCAAAGTTTGCATTAGCATTAGTATGAAAGTAGGCTTTTGAATATTTGAATAATAGGTTGCTGATGTTTATTTAATTTTCTAGGTGTTTTTTAAATTTTGTGCCCTAAAAATCGATTATGTAGCATGTACCGCTCAAAGCATTTTTGATGGAAGCTATCCTTTTACATAATAATAGTCACACGCTCACAATTACTGTCGAAATAGGGGACAAGCTATGTCTGCCATTGACGATCTCATAAACTTTCTTCACAAAATTTCTTTAAACAGGCTAGATCGGTGCATTATGTCAACGTCGCCTATCTGACATGATACAATTTAGTTTGATTTGCTTGTACCTAAGTGATAGTTAATTGAAAAACTTGAAGCATGAAACTACGGCTATTGTGGGGTTGTGACTTGGTTCTAAAATGCTAAGAGAGGAGTTTTAGTTCGATCCGCGGAAAACCACAGATTCCATCTTACTTTTTTTCCACTGCGCTATACCTCTCGGGAACTTCTGGCAAGCATTTCACACAAGTACAAAAGTGCTTCTCTATCCAGCTTTTCGAACTCGGAACAATAAAAACTCGCACCAAACGAGTTTTTTTCACAAGCCAGTCAAAAGGTGACATTTCAGCCATTGGAGGGTTTTAATATTTATAAATAGTGTCACACTCCTCATACCTACTATCGACGTTCTCCGGATTGATACTTCTTCTACCTATCCAGTGTCTGGCAAACATAGTCTCCCTGGTCTATTTATGGTTATAATTAGGATACTTCAAAGTAGAACTAGGCCATTCTGGCTCAGAAGAAAGAAATTCTACTGGCTCTACTGAGGTCTGACTTACATCTCCAATCCTAATCGTCATTCATGACAGACTCTCAGTTAAGCTCGGGAAGGCAACAACTTTATATTTTTTCTTATAAAGCCGTTTTTTCATTGGAAAAGGCCAGGGCCCAAATCACGTAACTTTTCAGACGGCTGTTGAAGAAACGACATACTTAAAACTTTTGGAACTGTTCCAAAATTACAAGTTTGAAAGCTAAAAAAAATCACCAAGAAAATACATTATTTTGGTTATCTTATCACAAATTCAAAAACGCTATTGTCCAGACGATTATCGTCATATGGGATCCACCCCCAGTCATTCAAGAATATGGATTTATTTTGAAGTGATCAATCTGGATAAAGGTCTTTTGATGAAGAAGCTGACTCGTTCCTTCATATTCGATATTCGTGGCTAGATATTTGTTTCTCTTCATAAAGTCGCTTATTTCATTTAATATTAGATTTGTAATGGCTTCCATTAGAGGGCTACGATGCAAATCATCAGGGCTTCTGGTAGGTACACCTAGGCCTAGTGAATAGTTGTAAAGGCTTAAAGAAATTGTCAGAGAAGACCTTTTAATCCTCTGGGGCATATACTAATTGAATCAAAACTTGTAATTTTACCTTTTTCGTGAAATAACATTTCACACCGCAGCTCTTTTCATAATTTGCCGTGTGCTATTTTAGTCTTTTAAGAATAACGTTTGTTTGGTATAAAAAAAGCCGTAAAAAGGTTAATGAAGCAAAAATAAATTCTGTAAAATATAAACTTATAGGTTTGTTAGAAGTAAAAAAATATTTAATTTTTCCTGCCAAGAGGATTTCAGACGGAATAGTTTGTTTTAAAGAGAAGTTTACATCTGAGGTTCGATAGATTGACTTATTTAAAAAAAAAAATAAGGACACATAAATAGTTGGTTACCAAGATAAATTAACAACCAAACTAGAAAGTTAATAAAAATATAAAATTATGAAAAATAAATGGAGGAGAAAATCGGCGCAGGGTCATAAGTCCACAGGCCAAAAGTCCACAATGGACTTTTACCCACCACAAATCAATTGTGGACTTATAACCCACCCAGGTGAGCCAAAAGTTCACACAAAATTCTTGTGAATTTTTGACTCACTGATTGTGGTCTTATGGCTCACGGATGAAGAAGGTGAAGAAGAGGACAACGAGCTTGAAAGCGAAGCTAAAAATTCTAGTAATGACCTCATTTGCGGTGTTTGCCTCCAAAACCCACAAGACACACTTCTCCAGCATTGCAATCATTTTAAGATTGCGGTTTCAAACTATGAATTCTGTATGGGGGGGCATGCTGCCCCCCTGCAACCCCCTCCTTAGGTTTACTGCTGGATTACGGGGTGGGTGCAAGGTTCTTCTTATTACTCAAATTTTGTTGGCGTTATTGCACTTTGTGGGAGTGAAATAAGACCAACTGTTGGAAGTTATCCTTATTACACTATTTAAGAGCGAAACAAGGTACATTTTAAGAAGTTGGTCTTATTTCACGGCATCTATAAAACATTCCCATACTTTTTGAGTTGTTAAAACAACTCTTTTTTGTGGACTTATGGCCTACTTCCATTTTAAAATTGTGAACCTATGGCCCAAATTATTGTGAACTTTTGGCTCATCTGGGTCAAAAGTCCATTGTGGACTTTTGGCCTGTGGACTTATGACCCTGCGCCGAGAAAATCTAAATAAAACCAGCTGTTCCCGAAAGGCTTTGGCCGTGCTAAGCTAAATTGTTAATTAATTAAATATTTCATTTCATGTATTTTTGACAAATACGATCTCACTGTCTAAGTGTATCAAAATAAAAAAATAAAAAATTCCCGTGCCAAATGTATGGAAAACTAATTTTAACGAATTGTAAAATTTCCTTTTAAGATTTTTCAATTTTCTCGCGGTATGAACCTTCCTTAGGCTTATAAAAATACAACAAAGAGTTACAGATCCAACTTTGTTTTATATAAATAAAGATCGTAATTTAACAAAAGCAAGAAAACACATTTTAAAAAGAATAAAATAAGTACACTTTACAGAACGAATTATAAAATAATAAACTAATTTAATTACTATAAAATTCATCAATGTCTAACAGAGGTCAAAGAATAAATAACAACAAAAAAGAAGAAGAGCTATAAATAGTAAAGTTTGATATTATTTCAATTGTTAAGAGTAAAGTACTCAGATTAATTGAATTAAATTTTGTCTTGTATGAATCATGTAAAAACAAAATTATAAAAATTGATTTTCTAGTGAACTGGTCATAAAAACACAAAATTTACCACGGGCTGAGGCTGTTGTGCACAAAATTCTTTTCACCCCTGGATACTTAGTTAATGGTGAGTGAATTTTTTATTTTTAAAATTTTATCATTCTAAAGCGATACAGTTTAACATTTTAATACTTGCGCACTTCATATTATCATTACTAGTCAATTAATAATTGAATTTTAATGTTGATATGCATTTAATTATTATCAGTCTACTACTAAAATTTGACTATATCATCAAACTCAATTTAGTTAATTAAATCAACAACAAATATTGTCGTTGCTTGCAATTACTTTTTTAAGTTAAAATTTTAGACATTTGAAAGGAAAGAAAAGGGTATACTAAATTCTTAAATATGAGGGATGTGACAGGGCACGGCGATGTCTAAAAAATAGTAATGACGTTTTAAATATTTTCGGGCTACTATAGAAATAATAATACGTAGTTGAAGGTCAGCAAAGGAAGAGTCTTCAAGTCATACTTGTTGACATAAGGGAGGGCTAACTCTGGGCCACCATAACTAATTTCCGCTTGCCACCCTAAAAGGTATCTGTATCGTTATAGTTAATGCTTAGTAAACAATGATGTTCATAAGTATTTCAATACTACGAAAAATAAAATATTCTAACAAAATTTCCGATATAATGAAAGTAACGTCAGTCCGTTGTGTCTTCAGCAAGAATCCCCCATATCCGCCGAGCTAGGTCATGCAAAATGCAAGCATCCTATCTTGATGCTGTAGAAACACGGACGCCCTTCCGTTTTCACTGCCCGGACTCATAAAGTCCTGTAGTTATGGATCATAGGAATGGTTTATGAAGCGGAAGATTACGGTCCTATTTAATTTTCCCGATATTTCGTTACACATTGCCGATTTAGGCCTTGACTTTGGAGTTTATTTCCCCCAAAATGTTACACCCCGCCATTATAATTTTCCAGAGCATACTCGTACTTATCGACTTGTAAAGGGTAAACTCGACCACGAATGGCTTCTCCCATTTGACAAGTTTTTCTTCATAATCAAAATGGGAACAAACCCGCTCTAAACCAAAAACTTTCTGTCAAGCACGAGGTTTTGTTGATTGGCTTCACAACCAAAAAAATATCCATTTACTCAAAACCCACTTATGTTTTCAAAACAAACAACTGTGCCCAAACGTCCTCAAGTAACCCCGATTAACAGCACGCTTGGCGCACTGCATACGAATAAGGTAAATTCCTCAAAAAATAAAGGGGAGTACCTAGTTGGCTGTCTTTATGGCATTGCACTCGCCTTCACAGAAACTAAAAGAACAATCCACACAGCTCTATCCACCACGAATCTGTCGCCTCTCAAGATCGTGGTGTAACTTCATAATTACCCGCTCCGTCGGATTTTCAGGCAGTCAGCACCAGCACCATAAGACACCGCGGCGTGCTAATTGCCCCCACCAGGCATACTTTCGCAGTGTCACCCGCAAACCGTAAAACATACCATTTTCGATCGAGTTCTGTTCAAGAAACCCGACCCGATGACGTATGTCCATGCAGCCGTAGACTCAAATATGGGCTTACCACCAGCATGATCATGAACCGAAGGTAAGAACTGGTAGTTGGTAGCTGGTACATTCGAATTATTCACCAGCGACAAATTGAACTGCGAGGGGTCTGGAGGGGTAGAAGCAGCCCCCCCATAGCCAACCTGTTTAAACCTGGCCTGTAGCAGAGGTGGATAGGCGACTCGGCTCATAAATTTGTTTCCCTCTTACCTTCTTGCAGTTTTGCTGGCCAAATTGGACTTCAGTTGACGGTGAGATTTCGTATCGGTACGATCGGAATCGAGGGAGGTTCCAATAAGCAAACCAAAGTTGAATACGTGTCGTGTGCAATCGATCGCGAGTTATAGATACATTCCAGTGTGACACTTGAGAAACGTATCGATTGAGATACAAGAGTTATTTTTGTGCGTGCAAAATGGTGCGTTTATCCATTGGATTAGCTTTCGTAGCGTTAAATATTATCTGCGCCGTCTCTGTAAATGGTAAGTTTTCGGACTTTCATTATGAGTTCTTTTTTTTCTGTATACGTGTGGCATACACATGCTTCCGAACGAGAGTGAAATTCAAGGAATGTCAATGTGTCTGCATGACGTAAATGCATCTGTCCGACGAAAGGGAAACTTATTCTGTGTTGAGATGATGATTTTTTTATTTATTTTTTTGTTACCGCTTTCTGACGAATTATGCAACAAAAAAACTACATAATACCGGATGGGATGCTTCAAAGTTTATCTCGTGAGTGAGTGTTTTTTGCCCCCACACGCGTAAAAAAAAAAAAAAGAAAGTTTTGTCCCCGCAAACCTGCCCATTCACACATAATCTGTATCTGCATAAATATGAATATATGTGCGCGGGGTTGTGTTGCATAAACAAAAAAATAAAATAAAAAATTGATTATCTACGACTGCACCTATGCCGCCGAGAGTATTTGGTGGGGGATACAATTTCGCAACGCGTGCTCCGGCCGCGGCAGTCTTGTGGAATAAAATGCTGGGCATATTTTTGCATTTTTATGGCAATCATCTTAATAATTGTCTTCGTAAACAATTAAGACACAAATCTGTTAACCAAATAAAGGAAATTGGTAACGGATGTTTAGTGTGAGGCGGTTTGCAGACTTCGGCTTGAAGATGATCAAGGCAAGCTGGGGTTGTACTCGCGTAATCAAAACGAACCGGTCGTTGCCGTTGAGCTGGGGCGGACCTTAATAGGTCGTGTTGTTGAATTGAGACAAATCGGTGGTCGTTTGCATTCATTGACCCGTGTTGCAATTCGGAGGCTTATTGGTGCGTAATGAGCAAAGTTTCACTTTTAAACAGAAATGGCTCATGTGTTATTTTAAGTGAGACACGCAAGGCACACGGTCCGCTTCAGGGGATATTCTTTAAGTGGATCTGGAGTATAACTGGCACGTGGATTCTTTCAATGAGACCTGTTTAGAGCTTCAAATGGAAACAAACAATTTAATTGTCTTGGGTTTGAGCTGAATTCGAACGCTGCACAAGTGTGCATTCTCTTTCATGAGTTGCATCACAATCGGTCTGTAGCTAACTGGGGCTTGGATTGCAGGTCAAGATCTAGTTATTTTTAACTAATTCCGAGAAGGCCTGATAAATATTCCTCAACTCTAAAGTGCATGCTCTGTACCGATTTTGGTGAGTCGATTAAATGCGTACTAAGGATCCGTCCAGCGTTTCCCAATCTTCCAGATATATGACTCCGTTTTTGACTCCGACCTAAGAGTTTTATGTGTAGAACTTGGGTAATTGTGACAGCAGACTTTAAAAGGCACAATCTTTGCAGTCATATCTACTCAGTTACCGTGGTACCGGTATACAGCTTATCATCTTCAGAATTTTAGTTGGTATCCACATAAGGCATTCTGTCACCAGCGATGGATAGTAAGTAGTATTGCCCTTGTCGGCTCTGACACGTATAGGCTGAAATTTTAAGACAAATTTTAAGGTTGGTGCATTATTGTCCAATTTGACGATATAACTGAGTCAATGCGCTTTTGGATTAAATTTTTGTGCAGCTTCCTTTTACCATTTGTGGATTTTTTTCAAACTTTGTTGTCCTGCCTATTCACGCAATCGGTGTCGTGAGGTCGAAATGTTATATCAAGGGCTCTGCAGAATATCAGGAACTATGAACATTTGTCATGACGGCGTTTATCGAATTTAGGGTTTTCCTTATTGTTGTAGTTAACTCAGGAACCGGGCTGCAGTTTCATAATTTCGTTGGGGAGTATAATATAACTTTTTTTGGGAGTACCGGAGAGTACAGAACACAAATGACGAAATTTATTTCTAGCTAAGGAGTTTGTAATTAGGACAAGTCGATGTTGGCAGCCTGTGGCAGCCATGTTGTTATTCAGTCTCTAATTGATAAAACTTTACTAACAAAATGAGCCGACGGTGAAAACGTTGCGCAAATTTTACGCCAAACGCTGTGTCACCAGCTTTTCTTTAATTCATTTCAAGATCGACAGTTAATTATTGGAAAAAAATAAATATAAATAGTGTCAGAAGAAAGGTAGTTTTCACGATCCGCAAGTGGTTGATTGACGTGAATATAACAAAATCGATCACGATTATATTACCTTGCGAGTGGTGGAAAGGTAACTGTAGTTCGCCATTGAAGGGAGAGGGTCCTCCTTGTCACCCTATCCATCTCTCTACATGAGGAGATGCTTGAAATGCTGCTAAGCAAATTTACATAAATAAATATACTTTAGTGACTTAGTTCGCTCTTTTGTTGAGCCCGCTTTCCTGCACTCATTTGACTGGCCTAATTACTGGATGTCGTCGGTTCAGTCGCAAGACTCCTTGATCTCTTAAACCTGGGAGCCTGCAAAGACCCAATTTCATATGCATGTTAATTTTCCTAGCTACACTTATTTTATGTTGAATCAGTGGGTATTCGAACTTACGCCTTCTTCCCGGTCTTATCAATATTTCGTACGTAGTTGGGTAGTTAAAACCATGGGCAACTACAATTTGGAGGGCCCTTGGCTTTTATTGCATATTCCGGTGTCAGTTACTTCACTTTATTAACTAGCGTTGAAGGTTCATCAGCGCTCACATCTATTTCGACAGATTCAGCCCTGAAAAATTCTTACTACCCTCAGCTCCAGATACGTCGTAGTAGGTCACTAAAGGTATCTGGTCAGCTGAAAGATTAATTATTCAATCTGGTGAACTTATCCCCCATAAACCCTCCTTCCTTGAGACTCATTTAGCCGGTAATTTTCAAACCTCTCCTTATATAGGGTGACAAGGGCCGTACAACAAAAACAGCATTGAATTGTAATGTGCTGATTAAATAAAGATAAAATTCTTAACGCCATGTAAAACACTTACGTCGTTTTAGATTTGGCTTTTCAGATTTTGATCTGGGATTTCAGATTTCAGATTTCTGCTGTAAAATCGAACATGAAATCTGTGGTCAAATCGCGTAATCCGTGAACAGATATTACGTGATTCGTCATACGAACGAACGTATTGAGGTTGTGTCACGCGAATGCTCATGGAACCTTATATATGGATTTGACGTAGTAGTTGTAATAGATTAAAATTAAAATGGTAAAATTTAGTTCAAACGTCAAATAAATTAATTCAGAAGAAAAATCTGGCAAAGTAAAAGTTTATATTTCAAAGAGATAATTTTAGAGCCTTCAATTGACCAGTGATGCCAGACTTTAGAAGCAGGTTATCCCACGGCCCTACCCAAAAAAAGTCCCTTTTATCCCTCGGCAAAATTTCAAAAATCCCACATTAATCCCACAAAGTTTAAATTAAAAAAAACATGTATTTCATTAAATTTAAGCTTTTTTTATTATTAAGAAGTTACAATATTCGTGTTTATTTTGAGCTTCGATCTCAGCAAAGCAAAGTAATGTAGGATTTTCACCACGCAATTTTTGCATACCAATAATTCAAACAATTCATAAGATATTTATTTTACGTTAGTAGGTTTTTCAGAACTCAATTACTACAACTACGCTATATTTAACACTTCCAAAATCGCAATAGTTGTTGTATTTGAGTTCTGAAAAACCTACTAACGTAAAATAAATTATTTGAATTATTGGTATGCAAACAACTTTATCTCGGTTGGACAAAAATTTGAACCGCACACTGTGTTGCACGATCTTTGTTTTGCCGCAGAAGAAAATGAATGCATTCAAATATTTTGAATGACATTTTTCTAAGAAATAAAATATTTCATGTGATCGTAGGAAGACTAATTTTTTTATTCTTAGTGGAATCCCCTTTTTTTGGTTTCAAAAATCCCTTTGTCCCTTTTAGCTTATTTTAAGTGAAAAAATCCCACAAAAAGGAATAAATCCCTCGATCTGGTATCACTGCAATGGACCCGAAGTTGTTATTTTACTTAAACTCTTCAGATGAAAGTAGTGACAACAATGAAAAAAATTGTTCGCAAACAGCTAAAGGATAACAGCAGTCCGCTTTCCTTACAAAGCGAATTTACGTACACGGTGTATTTAATATACTTAGATTTATTAAGCGGTTACATTTAAATAAATAAGCATTTCAATATGTTTTTACGAAACTGAACTTCTGTGTCCAATTATCAAGGGCGGGACCAACTATTTTGCAATTAGCAGTGAGCTTATTTATTAATTAACATTTAAATAGACCGATTGTTATTACCACAACACGAATTGCGAACACTAAAAAACAATCGAATGACTAGGATCAAACGTATACGTTTAGGCATTAGTTCAGCCAGGTGCTGATGCCAAATTAAGTTTACGGATATACCTACGTTCATGTACCTATGCGATTATGCCAAACACACTTTTTACGAAATCGAGCTACTCGTTCACAGAGGTCGCGATTCCACCCCTGAATAGTTGGCAGCAAAAAAAAAGTTCACTAGCACTGTAAATCCATTTCATTTATTTTTCGTTCACTTAAATAATGCATTTCGAAATAATTTAATATAAAAAACTCGATCCCATACGCGTAAAATGAATAGTTCAGCTAAAAAAGCGTCACTTCCAACTGCATATAAACAATTCGTTACCACCAGCTGTGTGTCATTAAAATTGGTATTAGTGAAAGTATGTGCAAATCTCAGAAAAAATTTTGATTCCTCAAAAGTGATCTAAAATGAAAAGCAATCTCTATTCTATTAATCCCAGTGAGCACCACACAATACATAAAAGAGAAAGAGACTCCCTGTTTTTTCGAAGTCCGCACTTACCTTACTTACCTGTATTTCCTCAGAAATTGAGCGGAAAAAAAATCCGCTCTTTATCTTTCATAACCAACTCTCGAATATATCATGACACGCAAACATACTTTTCAATGTAGCATCCTGTAGGTTGTAGGCCCTACCAACCACCTTCCTTTTTCTATATAACGGGTGATTTTTTAGCTGGTTTGGTTTTGGCAACACTGGTTTTGACAGCTGATGTGTGTATAGTACCTTGTGTCACTGTCAAACAGCTTCAGTTTGGTTTGCAATTTAACCATGGATCGTCTTACAAATGAACAACGCTTGCAAATTATTGAATTTTACTATCAAAATTCGTGCTCGGTTCGAAATGTTCATCGCGCGCTGCTTATCGAAAAATTGTGTTCAGCGAAGAGGCTCATTTTTGGTTGAATGGGTACGTAAATAAGCAAAATTGCCGCATTTGGAGTGAAGATCAGCCAGAAGCATTGCAACAGCTACCAATGCATCCCGAAAAAGCCACTGTTTGGTGCGGTTTATGGGCCGGCGGCATTATTGGGCCATATTTCTTCAAAGATGATGCGAATCGCAGCGTTACTGTCAATGGTGAACGCTACCGAGCGATGATAACAAACTTTTTTTTGCCCGAAATGGAAGTTCTTGACTTGCATGATATGTGGTTTCAACAAGACGGTGCCACATGCCACACAGCACGCGAAACAATGGCGCAATTGTGAGGCGAGTTTGGTGAACAGTTAATTTCACGTTTCGGGCCGGTCAATTGGCCGCCTAGATCGTGCGATTTGACACCATTAGATTATTTTTTGTGGGGGTATGTCAAGGCTAATGTGTATAGGGACAAGCCCGCTTCGATTGACGCACTGGAAGCCAACATCCATGCATTCATTCGTGAGATACCGGCCGATATGTGTGAAAGAGTATGCCAAAATTGGACTCAGCGGATGGGCTACCTGAGACGCAGCCGCGGTCAACATTTGCATGAAATTATCTTTAAACATTCAATTGCAAGGTTCAAACTATCGATTCAAATAAATAACTCATTCATTTTTTCGAAATTTTTGTGTTTTTTTTTTTTAAAAAAGTTCTAAACCTCTTAAAAAATCACCCGTTACATTTAGAAATATTATTGGATAGCTTCTTGGGGACAATTTCAAAGCAGTTTTAGTTATAAGCCGATTTAATAAAGAAAAATACCACTTCCCCCACAAATACTATTTAAACACCTGTCCTTTTTTGTCCGCTCGCAGTTAATCCCTTAATCCTTATACAAAATCAAAGTAGGTAAATCCCCACTTTGCTTCAATTTCCCTTTAAAACTCTATACAAATTCAATGCCTTGACACAGTTTCGTTTCACCCCATCCCTACAAATAAAAACGAAAACGAAAAACAACAACGCAATGAAAAATACGTTTATGCCACACATATATCAGACAATTTATTATTTTTAACGCAACATAAATTTCCTAGGCGCAAACCAAATAACAAAAAAAAAATACGAAATCCGCTTCACTTTTCCATTCTGTGGGTAAAAGATAAATTTTCGTTCGCCAGAAAATTGACCAACGTAGCCCCGAAAAATGAAGTCGTTTATTAACAGTAAAAAAAGAGACACCACCAACAGCATCAATGAACATAAATAAAGAACAAATAGCAGAAAAAGTCTTTTAAAAAAAATAACCTCTCACATTCCCCATTTCTACCGCCAACAACAGCGCCACCACCGCCGCCGCCGCTGCCAGATTCACAAAGGTATCGTACGGCGCGGCGCACGGTAATATTTTTCAATTAACCAACAATAATTATCGAAAATTGATGTTAATATTGTCAACTATAAAAATGGGCTTAATTAAAATTAACTGAGCTTTTGATATCATCGCCGCATCGCTTTATCGAACCGTATCCTTGTAAAGTGTACCACGCCTCGGTTTTGCTGTTCCTTTTGTGCGTTGGTTTTTATTTTGCAAAAACCACCACACCGTCATTATTCATGCAACACAGCCGAACGTATTATTTTCGCCGCAGGGCAATATTTAAAATTTTAACCAAAAACAATTGGAAATGTAGAGCGGAGCACCAAACCTTTTCATACTCCGTGGCCGAAAAAGTCTCCTGGGGGTAGAGTGCTTGCAGAAATGGGTTTCTGTTTTTTTTTTTTTTTTTGCGCGAGGGTTGTGAAAAATATTTATTTACAAAAAATGTTTCCATTGCGTGTATAATATTGAATTTAATTTGCCAGTTTTACCCGTTCGCAGGAATATTTTTCCCAGTTCGATTGAAATATCCTACTGCACCCATGTAGACGTGCAATTTATTTTTAGATTGCAATTTATTTATGCGGACGTTGGAAGTTTTTGTTTTCATCGATATTTTATCCACACTTGTCAAAACACGTCGATAGGCCATGAATGGTGAACGATTTTTTGGGGGATTTTGTTTTTTTCTATTTTTAATTCGTTGAAAATACGAGTACCTACTCGTACTCGCTAAAATAAGGACCAACCCTTTACTGGGGGAGAGCTACAGATAACGACTGCCGTACGCAAACTGCTGATGATGATCTTCCTCTTCGATTTAACTAAAAGCTTAAGATAAAGTAGATTAGGGCAAACCTGAGACATCGTATCCAGGAAGAGAGACATTCGATGCGGGCTGCTACTCGATAGCATAATGTGATCGTAAAATCTCAGAACGCATAAATCTCTGCAGGGATATGCGACACACGAACATAACCAACTTAACCTCGTCGGTACATCTTCCAATTTTCCTAGAGTCGATAAACATTTTTTTTTCCTCCTTTTATTGGACGGATTTTTATGGTTTCATAAAAAAATAAGACGGAATAACAACAAGCAATGGCGGGGAGGGTGGGGGGGGGGGGGGGGGTTAAATCGCAAGGCTCATGAAACATTTATGAATCAATTTTTTGCGTATGGGTATCGTGCGCCCCAACGCAGGAGAAAGACAATAGACAGCAGAGGTTAGGACAATGAAAATATACTGGATGTACTCTCGGTGCTCGGTCTCGACTTGTGTGCACTAGAGAACGGCAGCAGCGGTAACTCAATTCAATGAAAGACAGGATGGGGGAAAACAAATCGTAGGACACATTTTTTATGCGTTTTTAAGCCTTAATGATGTTGTTTCGAAGCAAAATTTATATAAATATGATCAGATGAGGATAACAAATAGTATAATGGCGGCCATATAACACAAAAATACAGCAGAGCAGCTTATTCTTTTCGTTTCCTTGGGTTTGTGTGTGAGGATAGATTTTTACTGCTATTTCGAGGGAGGCTGTTGTGCGCATAGGGAAATGCCATTGCAGGATTAAATTTGGAGGAATAGGCGTTTGTTTTCTGAGCGGGGAGGGCACTTTTTTTTTATGAACACGGTTGTTGATGTGAAGTGGGATCAATTTGTAAAATGAACATATTATCGGGGCTCAAGTGACATTTTGGGGAATGAATTGAGGCAGTTTTGAAGTTGTTTATTTCTTTCACTGATTTATCATGCACCTGAACACATGTAATAAAATTGGGAAGTATGTCTTTTTCTTTGTGGATTTGAACACGCATCACATTGATACAAATCGCCCTTCCGATGAGGAGATTAAGATAAAGAAGAACGTTGCCGAGCTTTGGATGGGGCAGATGTTACTTACAAGGTTCTTATCAGTGATCCCAGATTAAGGGGAAAAGCTCCAAAAGCGAATTGTGCCGATGGACATGCGTGGGGGTGCAAATAAAGTGGGAGTCTCTGATTGTGTAGGGCTCCAAGTGGTTGGAATTACTTGAAGGTGCACCTGCACCCAGTATGATAGAAAAAAAAGAACAAGTACGAAATATTTGCTAAAAGGAAGTTGTAATTGAATTTTTTTTTTGTTGAATTCGTTGTACGGTGTTGAGATTTTAAATATATACAAATTTATGAGAAAAATTCAAAAAACGGATTTATTCGCTTTTTTTAAGAATATTATTTAGAATACTCATTTAATTTTTAATATTTATTTTGATCAAAATCGTCAGAGGGGTTTCTGTTAAATTTGGCAGACAAAACAGGAACAAATATTGAAAAATATTATTGCCTAAATATTTATCTGAAAGCTGAGTACTAGATAGGTACCTACTGTTTGAAATGTAACCATTACTTGGTTTTTAAAGTTTTGTGGTAATCGAAAATATGGTTCTCGAGATATGCGCAATTTTTGAAATTATCGTTTTCGGTGATGTAAATTGAAAATTAAAAACGCAATTATTTTGAAAACATCAATTTCATTCTAAGGATGCCTTTTGGTCAAAATCGTTATTACCGCTTTAATATAGGTAATAACTGAGCTAGCTATTACTATGGTCAGAAATGCTTTTTTTAACTTTCTCCATTACGTAGTAAGAGAAAGATATTGGTTTCGTACAAAATTTCGAACTCGAGATTTTAATCAATTCTGATATTACGATGATAGAGGAACTCAAAAAAGTGGGTCACAAAATTCTGTCCGGTCTGTCCGTCTGTCCGTCCTTCCACAGGACTACAGCCTAAACGGCTTCCCGGATTACGTTCAAACCTCGGATTTGGAATTTTTGGGCTTACAGCTCGGGAGGTGTTTTTTTTTTTGCAAGGTAACCTCAATATTAATGGTACTTCCCATACAACATTTTCGTACCAGTTTGATTTGATCGAAAACGGCTCTAACGATTTCTACCAAAATTGATATTTAAGTTTAAGTAGGTGAGGTTACCAGGACTGCGTACCCAGTTTTTGGCTAAAAATTCGAACAACGGTACTTTTCAAATTTCGAAATATCTCGAAAACGTATACCTATACGATTGTAACAAAAATTAATTTTTAAGGTAATTTGGTCTTTTATAACTCAATAGCAAACTCAGTTTTTCTCTATATTATCGTACAAAGGATTTTTGAAAAAAGGAATTTTAGTTTTTTTCAGTTTACCGGAAAACGGCAATAACGATTTTGACCAAAATGCAAACTTAGAGTCAAATGGATGTTTTCAAAACTTTTGTTTCCTCAATTTTCGATTTGCTGAAGACTCTGAAAGTCAGTCAGACTCGCATTAAACGATAAAGTTTCGTGCGACCCAGTCGTGCACTTTATTTATAATCGTATTGACCGTTTTCGAGATATGTCTTCAGAAGTACCTACTGTTATTAGATTTATTAACCAAAAACTGGGTCACCTTACCTGCATAAGCTGAAACATAATTTTTAGTTGAAATCGTTAGAGCCGTTTTCGAACAAATAAGACTGGTATGAACATTTTATATGGGATTACCACTAATAATGAGGTTATATCTACTATATAAAAATAAGTCGGGTTTTCCTTCCTGACGATATAACTCCAGAACGGCTCAACCGATTTGAATGATTTTTATTTTGTTTTGTTCGTCTTAAATCAGGGATGGTTTATGAAAAAAGAAAAGTCGGAAAATTCTCAACAGTTGGCGTTGTAGGCACATATTTCGTTTTTCATGGGGAAATGCACTTTGAAAAAAATATAAACTGGATAGAAATCGAGTAGTAGTAGTTCAAATACAAAAAAAAAATATTTTAAATTTTAAAAGCAATATTGTTGTTGTCAATTATTTTAATGATTTTCCAAGCAAATTGTTGTTGTCAAAAATTTTGAAATTTATTTTTAATATACGATATAGCTAGAGCTAGCTACCTAATAAGTTTGTTTATGTTTACTATGTTACATTAAGTAACTTTTTGAAATGAAGTAGATACTTTGATTTGTTTGTATCCATCATGTTTGTTTGGGAAGTACCTATTTTCAATATCCTTGCATTTGAATAGGTGGGTAAGTTCAAATGGAGGGGTGATTGAGACGATGAGGACAATGATGACAGGCAACAGGTGTTGCTGAGCGTTTTGAGTGTTCACGAAGGGGTTGTTACGAAAAATGAATGAGTAACAATCATGGTACTATGCTCATTCGTGAGTAAAGTTATGGGGAGGGCAGCTCAAAGCTACCATAACACTTTCGGTACCGGTGTGGAGAGTGAAGGGAGAAGGCTTACCAACCAAGTTGATAGGTGTGGTTAGTTTTCTTCTAGGCTGTTAAAGTTACAAATATTTCTTTTAGAGTTAGTGTTTATTGATGGCGAATAAAGTGCGCAGTTGGGCATGACATCACCTAATCGTCCAATACACGATGCATTCAACCACGAATTGCAAAGAGAACAACAAAACAATACGATACTGCAGCAATAGCCGAAGCAGTTCGTAAAAATGTTCTGCAATTGAATCGACAACAAATGATTGCGTATGACTCTTTGATGGAAGCTGTGAACAAAAGAACTGGTAGCATTTACTTTCTGGGTGCTCCCAGAGGTACTGCCAAAACGTTCTTATTTTCATTGCTTTTGGCACGGATTTGATCGCAGCATGAGTTGCCCTGGCATTGGCTTCATCTGGAATAACAGCAACTTTGTTAGAAGGCTACCGAAATAAGTGGCAACACTGTGCTTTATTGTGAAGTCGTGTTTTTCTAATTGTCTGTTTACTTTTGTTATTTTTTCGTGAATACTGTGCTTTTTATAAAATTGCAAAGTGAAATTAATGTTTGTGAACAGTCAAAGTGTGTGAATATTGAGCTCTTTGTAATTTGTATTAACTTTACCTATATCAAATTGATTTGCTTTTTGTTCTTTGTTTTGCGTTGATGATTAGGTGAGTCAGTGAATTAATTGTACTCTCTTCTCTAAAGTCTAACGTAAAATAACAAATAAAGACTTGAGTGAGTTATTGATATTAATATCTAAAGTGCTGCATACATCTCGGCGCTTCAGTTTTTAGTAAACTTTTAAAACGTGTACTATTGCATACTTTCGGGATTGGTCAAGTTGATTGAAAACGAGAAACAACTTTACAGTGCGCGTCAAAAATAAATTCTACAATAATTATGACTTGCTTGTATTGTAATGTTTTAATCAACGAACTTGATAAGATCGTCACTTGTTGGATCTGTGAGCAAGCAGTCCACATGAAATGCTCTGGTGTTAATGCTCGGGTAGTTGACGCTCTTGAGGAGTCTAACGGTCTTCGTTGGTTTTGCAAGACATGTAACTCAAAGAAAACTTCCGATCTATACCTTATGATAAGGCAAAACAAAAAAATGTTTTCCAGCCTTATTAGCGATTTTAAAAAACTGCAAGAAAGTCTGGAAAAATATCAAACATTATTTAATAATTTTGAATTTGACAGTGAGTTAAATGTGTCTCCAAAACGAAAAAAGTCGAACAAAAATACTAAAACTACTAAACCTACTACTTCTGATTCTCAACAGAATATTATACCGCTGCAAGAACCTCATTGTTCCAATAAGCCTCCTCAACAGGATCATTTAAGTGACAGACCAGTAACCAGATCGTTAACCGTCGGTTCAATAGCTTCCGTAACGGATGAGAGCGTTTCGGCCGACTTGGTTGCGGTTCCGTTGCAAAAATGCATCTTTGTTTCTAGGTTATCACCTGGAACAACTGAGGAAATGCTATTGGGCTACGTGCGAAAGAAAACTAGGGATCTTGTTGCTGACATTAAATGTTTGAAACTCAAATTTTCGTATGAGCGTCGTATAAGTTCATTTAAAGTCTTTGTTCCTAATCAGTTGTTTAATGTTATGATCTCTCCGGATTTTTGGCCTAAACATACTGTTGTTCATGAATTTAAACATGAGAGGAGGCTTCTTAACACAGCTAGTTTGGATAAGGAACCTACTGCTCTATCAAATTCAAAAAACTGAATATTTACTTTCAAAATGTTGGAGGCATGAAATCAAAGTTGATAACGTTTTATACCAACTGTCTGGAAGAAACTTACGATGTTATAATTCTAACTGAAACCTGGCTTAATTCTGACATTAAGAACTGTGAAGTTGTACCGGAGGATCTTTATCAACTTTATCGGACTGATCGTTGCTCTGCCAATAGTATTTTTGGAAATGGCGGTGGTGTTGCCATTATGGTTAATAAATGTATCAAGTCTGATCATTTATATCCAAATGAATTCTTGGATTTGGAACTAGTTTCTGTTAAATTGACCTTAGCTGATTCATCGTGCATTTGTATTGTTGCTGTCTACATTCCCTCTGGGTCATCTCCGTTCGTATACGAAAGGTATTCTTGTGCTCTTGTCCAGATTGCGGATCTTTTTGGTTATGGTAAAATTTTTATATTTGGTGATTTTAACCTAACCTATACAAATTGGTATGTGGATACAGAATCTCCTTCGTGTTATAATCCATCAGAACTAGGACCTTTGCATGGCAAACTATTTTTAGAAAATATATTGAGTGTGGGCCTCTACCAAATCAATGGATTATATAATGAACACCAGCGCTTCCTTGATCTAATTTTTACTGACTGTCCTGATATATGTAGTGTTGTTCCCGCTGATGAATGGTTACTACCGAAAGTACCTCACCATAGTGCAATATGTTGTGCAATAATTCTGGACCTTAAAATGACTGCAACTCAATCAAATTTGACAACAAAATATATACCTGACTTTAAGAGATTTGACAGAAATAAAATGGAAACTTTTTTCAATTCATATTCATGGACTAATATATTTAATGAACCTGACCCTGATGAAGGTTTAAACAAATTTTATCATATTTTGTATAATTGTATTCGTTACTCTGTGCCGTTAAAAAAAAAACATTGCTTGTCACAAGTGAAAGCTTTATGGATAAACAAAGATGTCCGACGTCTAAAAAACTTGAAAAATAATTTTTTTAAAAAATGGAAACGAACGAATTGCTACTGTGATTACCTCTTATTTGCTGACTACAGACAACTTCTTAAGGCTGCTTTAAAACGTTCCTATGATGCATATATACTTAAAACTAAACAAAATATTAAAAATAATCCAAAGATGTTTTGGAACTATATTAACTCTAAGCGGAATTCTTCAAATTTTCCGAATAATATGGAATATAATAATTATGTGTCTAATAATGACAATGAAATGTGTAATATGTTTGCTGACTTCTTTCAGACAACTTATTCAAGGCCTGATACGTTGACTCCGAGTTATTCCGGTTGTATTATAAAAACTAACTGTGATATTCCGAGCATAAGACTGACTGAAAATGAAATAGTGCAATATATAAAGACTTTAGATGATAACTGTGTTCCTGGTCCTGATGGTGTTCCAAGTTTATTTGTCAAATCATCTGTAGATTTTATCTGTAAACCGTTAACCTATTTATTCAACTTGTCGCTGTCCAGTGGAGTCTTTCCGAAAATGTGGAAATCTTCATTTATCATGCCTCTACATAAAAATGGTAACAAGCACCACGTGCAAAATTATAGAGGAATCGCAAAACTGTCCTGTATACCCAAACTCTTTGAGAAAATTATTTGTAATTACGTGCAATTTCACTGCTCTAAAATTTTTGCTGATGAACAACATGGATTTCGTCCCAAAAAATCAACTGTAACTAATTTAATAGAGTTTACTTCCCATGTCAACGAAAGCTTGATTAACGGGTTACAAACAGATGTTTTTTATGCTGATTTTAGTAAAGCATTCGACAAAGTTAATCATGTAATCCTGTTAAAAAAACTTGAACTTTATGGATTCCCGCATTGGATATTGAAATGGATTTGTTCATATTTAAGTGATCGTACGCAAAATGTGAAATTAAATTACTGTTTGTCTAAAAATGTTGTCGTCTATTCTGGTGTCCCTCAAGGCAGCCACTTTGGTCCACTCCTGTTCCTGTTATTTATCAACGATCTATGTCCTCTTATTAAATATTCCAAAATGTTGCTATTTGCGGATGACTGCAAGCTGTACTATTCATATGGTAGCCAACAAGGTTATATATTTTTACAACATGACATTGACGCTATGCAGGATTGGTGTAGAAGAAACTATATGCAACTTAATCTTAAGAAGTGTAAAAGCATGACCTTCACGAGACGCAAAAATTCAACTGCGCCCATTTATTTTATCAATGAGGAAGCTGTTGAAATTGTTGATTGCTTTAATGACCTTGGTGTGGTTTTTGACAGGAAGCTCACTTTCAATCTGCATTTGGATTCCATTGTTAGCAAGGCAAGAAGCCGATTGGGACTTATAAAACGTTTCTCAAAAGAATTTAAGGATCCCTATATAACCAAAATTCTATACTGTTCTCTTGTCCGACCTGTTTTGGAATACTGTAGTCCTGTTTGGTGTCCGTCTTATGAATCTGGAATCTCAAGAATTGAAAGTATTCAAAAGCAGTTTCTTCTCTTCGCTTTACGTGATTTGCCTTGGAACCCCGAGAGTCGTCTTCCACCCTACACAAGCCGATTAAAGTTGCTGAATCTTCAGACTTTGGAAAAACGAAGAGAAACATCCAATGTTATATTCCTTTTTTGCGTTCTGACTGGTAATGTCAACTCCACATATGTTCTCAACTTCATTAACATCAATACCAGACCGAGGACAACAAGGAACCCTAATTTTTTATATCAAAGGACATCTCGATGTAACTATGGGAGTAATGGCCCCATCAATAACCTGACGAGGGATTTTAATGAGTACAATCATGTGATTGATTTCAATCTATCAAAATTAAATTTAAAAAAAATATTGAAAGAAATGTAAAATAATATTAAGCTTTTTAAATTAAATCTGTTTCATTATTGATTAACTGTGACATTATGTATAGTAGTTATAATAAATAAATAAGTGAAAACTGCACATTCAGCATTGATATTGCCACTGAACATGCAAATCAACCAGACACATTCTTGAAAATTCGAAGAAAAAATGCGAAGATTTTACAATGATGCAAATGGGTCGAATGTACGATGGCCCCACAAAAGGTCAATGGTGGCGGTGGACAGGACGTTGAAAGATCTTCGTGTCAATCAAAACATTTTTTGAATAGCCATGGTTGTATTATCCGGTGATTTTCGGAAGACTCTTCCAGTTATTCCCACGATCAATTGCAGCTGACGAACTAAATGCGTGCTTGAAAGCATGAAATTTATGGCTTCATGTCAAGACACTCCGATTGACGAGATCAAACTGCAGATGTGTTTTCGAAGCAATTGTTGGACATTGGTAATGAAAAGATTGCAGTTGATATCTCGACCGGACTTATCACTTTGCCCACTGATTTCTGCCACATGACCGATTCTAAGGAATAGCTCATTCGAAGTGTTTTTCCGGGCATACCGCAGAATATAGAGGAGAAGATGTGTTGATTCCACGCATCCCGATGATTCCAACGGACTTACCATTCGAATTCAAACGACTGCAATTTTTTACTACAAATCTTTGCATTGAATGTTAATATCATCTATTTTACAGGAAAAGAAAAGGCATTGAATTAATTTGAATTACTAACAAAATTTATTTAATCACCAAACTAAGTTTAAATCGAAAAAAAAGCTTCAAATAGATAAAAATTAGGTGGTACGAAGTTCACCAGGTCAGCCAACACCAGATGAACCGCATCAATTTCTGCAAATATATTTCATTTCGTCGATGGTGGATCAGCAATATACAGGGAACACAACAGTTAAAGAGACGAATTATTGAACAGTTGCAAGCAATTTTTCATTTAGAAAATCATTGTTTTTCACATGGGCAGCTATACGTTGCGTATTCACGAGTTGGGAAACCATCCGCTTTATGTGGTTTACCAAAGAGCACTTCAATGAAACGGATAATTTGCGGACACGTATATAACGCTTCGATTCAGTATTTACTTTGGATTCACTTTCATTTTTTACTTAGAGAAGTTCAACTAAATTACACTTCATTTTTGTAATCGAAATTAATTCATTACTGTTGTGAAATGAAATAAAATTTTCCATTTTCAAATACAAGAAAAAAATAATAATTTTTCTTCATCTTTTAATCCTCAAACGAAATGTTACAAAAAACGAAGCCATCTGGTGGCGAAACGGAGTTCGCCGGGTTTGCTAGTAATATAATATAATTTTTGGCGCAACAGGTCCGTAGGGACCCTAGGCCTAGCTTCTCGCAACCATTCGTTTTGTGCGAGTTTTCATTTTTGGAACGAATGGAATGGAATAATGAGGTTACCTTTGCTAAAGTAAAAACGGCCCCGAACTGTAAGCCCCTGACCTCCATATCCGAGTTTTGAAGGAAATCCAGACAGCTGTGTGGGCTGTAGGCCGGGTTCGAGTTCGAAATTTTGAACGAAAACAAAATGGAGAAAGTTGAAAAAAGTTTTTTTAAAAAACCAAAAAAACCTGACTGACTAAAGAAAAAATTAAAAAAAAAATATGAACAGCTAATTGTTAATCGGAGACTATACCCAAGTAGTCAGGTATAGTCTGTTGTTTATATTTTTAAGGTTCCGTACTCAAAGGGGGGAAAACGGAACCTTATTAGTATCGCTTTTGTCCGTCCCAACCCACTAGACCAATTATGTACCTGGATCTATCTCAGAAACGTAAATAGTTTAAAAGATATTTACAAAAAACTGTCAATCACTTTATAAAGTAGGCTTATTTTAACCATGAAGGATGTGCATGTGCATACATTGTATTCAAGTACAGGATCGCTTTTAGAAGCTTGTATGGAGTAGTAAACTCTCCGCTAGGATCTATAGTTTCCCTAAATATTATAGAAGCCGTATATTCAACCTCACCTTACGTTAGACTTTCCTTGGTCTGAGCAGCTTCTTCTCAGCTTGTTCCATCGGAGCATCTCCATATGTGGCATAAGTGTAATGTTGCTCGTCACAAGTTTAGCCTACAGGGCTTGAGATTGGCTCATTGGGATCTCTATCAGGTTGTCAATGATGTACTAGCAGCGTTCTATCCATTCTATCCATTAAAATCAATATTCGGCAAGCAGATCGTCCTTTTCCATCCATGATACCAAGCCGTATATGACCATAAAGCGTCCCATGCCAGCTTCATCTTACCTTTGGTATTGAGGTGAACCACGACGACTCCTGTCCACTGAGCTAAGATGGACTTCTCACAGTCCATCTTCGCAAATGCTAGAAAAATCACCTCAATTCGGTTAAAACCCCCCGACCATACATAAAATTCTCAATTTGGATGTTAATTCCCGCACAATTATGCAGTCATTTCGTATGCAGTGTTAAATTAAAATTAAATACACACACATGGTTCATAAAGAAAATGTCGCATTTTCGAGAAATTGTCAAATGAATCAGATGTGACCCAGTTTGGGGAATTGTTTTTTTTTTTTTTTTTTCTTCATCAACACACCCCCACTTAAGGGAACCGAAGCGGCAAACTCCTCCTCAGGTGTTTGATATGAGCTCTGTGCACCAGCACGAGTATGGCAACGTCTCAACATATAATTTATCATTTTTATGCTTACACTAGTATGCAGCAGCAGCCGGTGAACTCCTATATGACCGGGGGAAAAACTATCTACAAATGGTCAGATGTAGCCTCACACCTATACGAGCTACCGTTGACCATATGGTGGTGAAGTGAAATATAAGTGCTGGCCAGCTACAGATGCAGCAGCTTTTCCACTTTATTAGAAGGACAACTCGACTCCGGCGACCGGACACTGTTCCCCCTGGTAGAAGTTTCTTTCCTCGGCATCTGACACCTGCTCTGTTATTTTTTTTTATTATTATTATTTATTCCTTTCGTCTCCTACTCTGAATTTAAATTGTTTTCGCATCCATCTGTGTGTCTCTGGGGCTAGATGCGAGAGAATTTCATTTCCACATCAGACGAGGTATTAGTATATCGCAGCGGCTACTTAATTGTCGCCCGGACTGATGCGGTGCAAATGTGTGAATGATGCTGGTGCCTATCTCGTGTGCAATTGAATGTGAAAAGGGTGGTGATGGAATACAAATCTCTTGACACTCTCTCAAGTGTCATCGAAAACATTCAACATTCAGAGATAAGTGCGAATAGTTTACGAAGCAAACATACAGCCCCCCTATGTTGTCTGTGATGTACTAGATCGGTACCTTTGGCGCGATTGAATTATTCAAAAGTATTTCGGTATAGATTTTTGTGTGTGTATAGATTTTTGCTGTTTCACGATGACTGACTGCAGCGGAGATACGCTTTTTTGTCAAGAATCCGATACCCAACTCGAGTGGATACTTGCACGAGTATCCGTCGCTTAGGGTAGGGGTAATTGTGTCAAGATCTCATGTGTCGCTCTTGAGTTAATCGACAATTAGCATCGTTAGTGGTTGATGTTGTCTGTTGATGTTGCTTTGAATGCAGATTGGATATGAGTGGTGCACACTTGATGGTTAGGAAATTGGTGGAAATATTTTTACAAAATCACCCCAACATCTGTTGCGCTAATCTACTCGTAAGTTGGCTGTTCAATGTTCAAGCAAGAAAGCATGTTTTTCCGATATGATTGCGAATATTTGTAAAGTTGGAAACGGACAAAATGTCTGAGCTGTCATGTTTTTTTGAATATTTTATGAGGATGAGAAACCATCAACCTCCATCAAAGTCCCTTTACGTGTGTACTTTTGCAACAAGCTATTGGTTGTCATTGCCACCAACCTGTATCGATTTCAGTGAATGTCCTGTCACAGAGACCATTCAAGTTATACATATACGCACTTCCAAAATACTTTCCGATAATCAACAGGACAAAAACCAACTAAAAATTGGATCAATTTGAGGAAACCACAGGTCCACAATAAAAAAGTTTTCTTTAGCAATTTTGTGGCTCCTCCTAAAAATGTGTAAGAAATTTTAACCAGCGTATGTGTGTACATGTACAAGTATACATCGCAACTGTATGGTGTAGATCAAGCATTGAAAAAGTTTTCGACAGTTTCGTTGCTTCCTGCTTTTTGTGTGGATTTGTTTCACAAGTCCAAACCTACAGTTGAAGCGCTAAGACCAACACTTTGTTCCTTCTCATTCAAACCACTACTTTGTTGCTACCACTTTCCCAATTTTGATTTTCTTAAAGTTTCCTCACAGCTCGCATCAAGTTCAATCTCAGGTACCTTTGTTGCCTCCTTGTCGACCAGCAAACAATAAACGAAATGTGAATAAGTTATGAATTCGCGGTACACCAAATACCGTAAAAAAATATTTACAATGAATGGGGATGTTGTAACCAACAACATGTCAATATATCGACTACATAAGCAGGGCATGCGAAATAACAGAGAACAGCGTTCGGTATGAATATTTAAAACTTATTTGTTCAACAAACAATGCTACATTTGCGGAAAAATGTTAATAACAAGAATTATTCGCAACTAGATGCGTTTTAACAATATGTCAATTCACTGGCTAACATAGGTCAATTTGGTGTATTTGTAAAGCTGTCGAATGCAACTGAATTGTTCGAGAATTTAACATCCGGTCGCTGCTATCGATTGATAACAAATTCAATTTTAATTACTATTGTTCATATTTTTTCGTTGATCACTGGATTAATGTGATGCATTTGGAAAATGTAATTGGCATAAATTTTATGTATGTCTCTGCCTGGTGGATATTTTTAATTTAATGATATTTTTGCAGAGCGCTATTGTTGTACGCACTTTTTCGTTATTGCGTGGTGTAGTTGTTGTTGTTTTTTTTCGCCTCTGGGGTTCAGTAATAATAAACAGCTTATTATGTGTACTCCATACTATACTGAAGAGACTCGCACTACATTAATAGTGATGCGATATTAATAATTGCTGAGCAATATTTGGACGAAATCATTTTAAAAAAAGTGTTCACTTATTATTTTTCATATGTGTTGATTAGTAAAGCGATAATGGCTGACACTGCCACCTAAAAGATCTGTTGAATCAAACAAAAACGACGCATGACATCATATAGTCGTGTTTTTTTAAAAATAAATCTTAGGAAATGTATAAAAAATTATGTTTAGAAGCAAGAATATTTAAAATTCGTTATGCATTAAATATATTTCACAAATTTGGAATTTTTACTCGACTGGAATGCGATCTTTCAATTCGCTATGAGCTGAGCATGGCATGCTGTTGGAAAGCTTGGGAACCACTTATGTACATCACATGCCCCTCGCGGCTTCTATGGTGAAACGGATAAAATTGTTCCAATTTCTAATGACTCTGTATAGATCCAAGAATTTCAGCGATGGCATTGGTTATTTTGGCTTTAAAGGCATTTGTCGATTGCGGATGATTGGTATAGACCTGCGACTTCTGAGATCCCCCCAAGAAAAAGTATATAGCGGCGCTAAATTAAATCGGCATACTCAAGTCAATCATGACGTCTGCTGTGGCACGTAGTCCCTTCCTGATGATGGAACCGCACATCGTCTAACTAAATATCGTTTAATTTTGTTCTGTGGCGTTCGTCGTTGATAGTGATGGTCTCACGAATGTCATTTTCGAACAAAAATACAATCCGCGGCAGGCCCAAAACTTCTTGTGGATGCATTGCCTCCTGATGATCCTCGTGTAAATTCGCATCGTCTACATAATGTACGGCAAATTTGCTTGTTAACGTAGCCATTCATCCAAAAATTCTCTAAAAACAAATTTTCTGTCAAAATTGAGGTAACCTTTCAAACGCTATGAAGCAAAACAACATGGCCGCCACAGGCTGCCAACATCGACCCGTCCCAGTTGGAAAACTCTAAATGAACTACCTACCACAGTCTATGGTCCAAGTCTCCTTTAAGTATGACAAAGTAACTAGTCGCACTCTATTCGTATGTCCTTTGTTTACAATTCAAATCATTTGACAATGTAAACATACTTCAGTAGTACTTGAGACAACAGACAATTGAAGTTTTTTTAACCATCTCTAAGCTCACCATTATACAAATTACCTCATCATGACTTGGAGATGTCTACTGATTAGACTGAATAATTCCACATACCAAGTCGGAGCACAAAATCCTCTCAACCATGCTAATCACATACGTCAACAAAATTTTGGTAAATTTGTGCCTTGGCATTTGTTTTACAACAATGCATGCGCAATTTATAATTAAAATAATTTGACAGGCGTAGTTTTGTTTCTCCAGTTAGTTTCCCTCGTTTTCAATATCCACACTGAGCCAGTCCTGTCGATTTGAACCTGCCCTAAGGAGTTCATTGCTTACTGACTTTATTTAAATCTACCACTTAAATTCCCAATTGTATGCATCCAAGTGTATGGCTGTGTGTTTCCATTGTATCCTGTAGCTCAATTTGTATTTTATTCTGTATTTTTACTGAAATGTGTATCTCCACGTCCGTTAGTTAGTTCAGTACCCTAAGGTCATTCATCGGAATGACGTACTGGCTGCTGATCGTTCTCCCAATTATTAAAACTGGTTTTGCTTGTGGTCGAAAATCGACCAAAAAACGTACCACAATTTTCAATAATTATGGCGTTTTTTTTATAAGCGAAACGCCTACATCTAGACATCGAAACAATTCACCCCTTTTAAAAAAACACTTACTCTTGGTTAATATATTAATTTTTAATACGTCACTATGCAAATTATTTAGAGCAGAAAATGTGTGTCGAAAAATGTACCTTTCCACAGTAACATTGTAATAAAAGTACTTTATTAATATAATGATAGTTTCCTAATAATGGTTTTGTCTACATCATTTCTTTTTTCAGGGCAAGCAAAGGAAAAAGAGGAATACAAATGTCCCTTGTCAATTGGTAATGGCAACTTTGCAGACCCTGCGACATGTCGCCGATTTTATCAGGTATGTTGTGTCATCGCACCTATCCTCCGCCCTGTGTGTGTGGATGGGAATGCATTTAATTTTCCTAATAGATTTGCTTATCCCTAACCTCACTTTACTTTTTGTGTTCTTCATTTTACAGTGTGTAGATGGCTACCCCTACTTGAACCGATGCCCCTCAGGATTGTACTTTGATGACTTAAACAAATTTTGTACATTCAAGGATGAGGCAAAGTGCGGACCACTGCCAACCAGTAAGTTTTGATCAGTTTTTCTTGCACTCACTCACTACTCCCCCTTGTAATAGGGAAAGTTGTTCGATACATGTATCTCGAAGGGATAACATAAAGTAGATACATATATCTGTCTTAACCCTTTTCATAGAAAATTGAAAAGCCACTCTACTGCCACTGTGGGTGCTTGTGTGGCATTTGGAAAAACGATACAAACTCCATAGAAACCAACGTAATAAAGTTGAGGTCCAAATCACGTAAAAGGATTTACTTGCATACACGCAAGCTTAGCTATGACATTGACAACTTCATGTAGACCAATGGGGTCAAACCAGAAACAAGGGGACTTAACATTTTGAGCTGGAAAGTAATTCTTAAAAAATTATTCGCGTGAATGTATAATTAGTGGGATCAAATGCAGCTGTTTAGTTTAACTTATAAGAAAGTGCTTGCCTGGTCAAGTGAAAAGTCTGAGAAAAGGATATTTCATACTCATTTTCAAATGTTTGTAATAAGTACCTACTAATTTATTTTCTGTATTTGTTTTAGCGAACGGTAAGTTATTCCGCTTTTTCCTGCAACCATTATAAAATTTGGCAGAAGGGTCATCAAGTCAAATTTCCCTTTTCCAAGATATACTTGCGTCGCTCATTTTTATAGTTTCATATGTTCAGTTTAATAAATAAATTTTTCATTTGCTTCCATTCGCAATTGTAACTTTTGCTTGCTTTACGACATCGCACTGAGGACTTGCAAGTGTTTTTTTTTTTTATTTATTCGAGTCGTATAAGCGCCATCTATTGGTATTTCCTTCAAATCGCAGCGAAATAAATCAAATATATTCCGCGTTTGCTTGTTTAACCTTTAAGTTACTTTTTTTTTTGTTGTAACTTGTAAGACAAGAAAATCTTTCTATTTTCTTTTTGATGTTACGGAAGCCCCTACTAAAAACATTGGATCATTATTTTTCCTAAGAATTTGTTCTTAAGTGGTCTTTGGAAAGGTTGCCAGATGGCACCGATTGTATCAACTGGCAAAATTAATATTTTTCTTCAGTTATTTATTGCAAAATTGAAAAGATAAAATTGTTTATTACAAACTAAAAGTTAACTTTTAAAAGTATAGATAATTACTTTTAAGTAGAGTTCAACATACCATCTACCCCTACGTATATATTTTTAACGCGGCTTTGGAATAAAAGAAATTTTCGGTCATTGCTGTAGGAAATTCATTACCCAAAGTATAACATCACTTAGATTATTTTCTTCTTCTTGTAATGATGAAAGCTTTTACATTATCCAGCTCTCTCATTGCAGTTCACAAGTAAATGCATTAGATTAGGGGATTTTTTTGGCGTAGCTGTTAACATAACGACAGAACCAAGGGAGCCTCTTTAAGGTTCGTAATTTGCGTTTATGGGGGGATTAAAATTCGAAGCCCTCAGTCAGTAGTCCGACGTCCGACGTCCGACGTCCTAAGTAATGCTGTAATGAATGCACTGGTTAATATTTTGTCGTCTAATCCATAGGAAAATGTTCTTAGAAAAGATCCTTATCTAAAATAAGCAACGAACAGTTGTAACCTTTCTACCAAGTGTCGTTTGAAGCTATGACGCGCTTTCAGCTTTTTAGTAAATCTACAATTGTATGGATCTTCTGTCCCACCAGTTCAGTGATTTCATTGCTTACGTAGAACATTTTTCTGTATCCATTTCTGATCTCCATGGAATGTAGGGTCCCGTTAATAGCTTAATACCCTCCAGTGTTTGTTCCACTTATCGCCACGAAGCCAAGTAATTTTCCCTTTCACCGAAACTCCCACGAATAGAAAAAAAAACATGGCTTTGCAGCTTTGCCAGTCCCTACCGTTGAAACAGCCGCAATGCGGACTTTCATGCCTTTATGCCGTATTCACAATGTCGCGTTGACGCGCGCGTGCGTTGACAGATTATGTAGAAACAAAGCGTTCATATGCTGCTACACAAAATACAGCTTCAGGCGTTGAGTCGACTTTAGATCGTAAATATCGTGTCAAAGCTCGACGACGCAAGCACGCATTCAACGCGACATTGTGAATTCGGCATTAGGCGCAGTGGCTTAGTGTATTGGACTACTAAGCGAGGGGCCCCAGGTTTGAATCCCGCGTTTTTTTTTCACTGCGCCACCTCTCGCGAACGTCTGACAAACATCCGAGAGTATAACTTCTCAATCGGCCGTTTGGAATCCGCATAAAATTGAAGATCCCTTCCATTCGTTCCAAAAATTAAAAACTCACACAAAACGAATGTTTGCCAGAAGCTATAGGCCCAGGGTCCCTACAGACCTGTTGCGCCAACTATTATTATTATTTAAGCTAAGTATTTCTTTTGCGGTGACCATGCTGTATCAAGCGATTGTAGTTTGGTTTTCACCCACATACTATTTAGTGGGATCTTCAAAAGGCGCTCTAGACTTTTATTAGTAGGTTGAGAACGTCTGGGAGACTTCTTTTTATAGCAGATAATGCGTCTTTGTTTGAAGATTGCTTGCCTGTAGTTTGACATCCCCCTGATTTTACAGCAGCACCTTCTATAACACATCCATTGGCATTGGCACATCTCCAACAAAACGTATCCTTTAAGAAAGTGACCTACGTACATGTACCCCCGATATCGGCCCCACTGTCAACTACCATACTACCGTCATTAATCTTGAGGCAAAAGTTTGCATATGCTAACATGAGAGTTGCTCCGAAAAAGGACATCCATCTCTTGTGCACTCGTGCTCAACTCATATATTTCTACCCGACCATCAGTAGCAACAACGACGACGACGACCATCGGCCACCATTCCACTCATCAGATGAAGATATAAAATTAGATTGAGATTGAAACCTCTTTGTATTTTCAGCTCAAACCATTTATTCACTCACTCCGTTTGGTGGCGCTCTTGAATCGATGACCCTTTGAGCTCGTCTGGGTATAAGGCCCTTTCACTGTTCCACCTACCTCATGGCTCCCATCCCATGTGCTTTATGAAAATTAAATCGAGACAGCATTTTCTGGCAAATATAAATTAGAAAATTCCATCAACTATGCCATACATTTTCTAAGCCATCACACATCCTGTTTCGGGTGTCCTACTCCTACTCCTCTTATTCGCATGTGTAATTTCATAACTCATTGAGCAAGGGATTCAAAGCGTGAAACACGACATTCCACACAGAAAAGGGACATCTTATGTTTGAAAATATGTTTTCTGATCTAGCTCCCAAATGAACAGCTACCGGAGTAGTGTATAGGGTCTGCGAAACAGTTACATCATCAAGGAATGCATCACACTGCAGTTGTGTAGTGTACACCTTCTCGCGAAAGTCACATTTTCCTGCTCAAAATTCCTTGCATTCCATCGAACGTTAAGGATACAGACAACAACGGCAAAAAATAAAGTGATTCCCAAGTAAACGACATCCCCGGGAGACGGTCATTGTCCTGTTTGGAAATTTCAAATTGATTCCAATTTACTATGTCTCTGCGCAGCACTTATGTCGGGCGTCTCCTTTCCTTTTTCTGTTCTCAAATTCAAATATGCTCATTTTGGGAACGGGTACGGGATAAGGGAATCCTTGAAACTATTTGCATATGCTCGTAGTCGGTAGGTACTCGGGAGTGAGTGTTCTTTGTCAGTGCGGTACTGTATGTGTGTGTGTGTGGGTGTTGGATTTAAGCTGACACTCTTCGAGGACTTGCAAGAGATGGATTTTCGAGATTTTCATGTAGTCCCGATTGATTGGAGAATTTGTATCGTTGTAATGATTTTAAAGGAATTGAGTCTCTTCTGAAGCATCTTTGGTTCTAGCTGTTTTCCATCACTGCATCATTTTGTACATAGACGCGTAAGTGCAATTGAATACTTAAAGATGCAAATGTACTTTTAGCATACCGTTATTGGTAGCTTTGTCAGACATCATAAATGTTTTCCATATCGATCTGCAAATGCACATTTTGACTTTGATGTGACAATGCTATGGAAACAGATGGCTATGCTGGGTAAATAAAATGTTATATACGTATTGAAAATAGCAAGGACATGAGCTCCCCACATATAGTTGTGAATCATCTGCTTCAAAGGTTGAGCTTTTGGCATGCTTACCATTTCACTTAGTCCGACCTACCTGGATTCCAAATTTAATGCGAGTTGCCATATGGGGAGTATGGGAATCAGAAGCTGTGCTGGCAATTCCAACGGTGGAAGGTTTCACCCAACCAGCCTATTTTATGTGTCCGGCCAAGGTAAATGATTTTCTTTATTGTGGTCCTTCGTTACTGTCCGTATTGTGTTGAATGAGGATGATTTATGGGGATTGAGAAGTATGTGTCGAGGAGTTCTACAAAGGTGCCTTTATGTAACAGAACAAAGCGGTTGGGCGAACATTTGTCACAAAATTCGGTTATAGCGACAAAATTCGGCTAATTTAGTTGAAAATATTTCAAGCTATGTTGGAACTGTAATTATTGTTTTGAATGATTTCCGTAGTAGATATCATAGAGACCTACTGTTAGTTACCTTTCCTATACCCTTTGGAGTCAATGTTATTAAAGTTAACCGAATTTTGAGAACGTACATAGATCAGACGTTGAGGAAGTTGTGATAAGATTTTCACACAAAGTCGACTATAACAAGGACACTTACACATAATCGTTGAGACAAAGAATTTTGAAGTTCCGATTGCAGCGTAAAATCTGAGATCTGAACAAGATTTTCCCAATGGGAAACGGCATTTAACACTCTTGGTGTCCTGTCACAAGTCGTTCAACAGAAAAGAAGCAGTTGGCGAGAGTATTCTGAGAGTCCAGAAACACCAATTCAGCACCTTTGTCAATAATTGGGCATTTCGAGAAGCTCTCATGCTTACAAAGTTCAATTGACCTTAAAAAGTGAAGACTACTTGCCACAGAGTTCCTTGAATGGATTTTGGAACATCAACAAGAGGATGCTGATTTTTCGAACAAAATCATCTTCAGTGATGAGCTCATTTTCATCTTCATGGCTTCGTTAATCGTCAAAATTGTCGCATTCGGGGTTCAGAAAAACCACTAGTAATTGTTGAGAGACAAATGCTTCCACAACG
The DNA here is from genome assembly GCA_949126925.1 of Cheilosia vernalis. Lineage (NCBI taxonomy): Eukaryota > Metazoa > Arthropoda > Insecta > Diptera > Syrphidae > Cheilosia > Cheilosia vernalis. The sequence goes on along the minus strand of OX421360.1, from coordinate 60,805,325 downwards.
CGTGACTGTTTGGTGTGGATTTTAGGCTGGAGGCTTCATCGTATCATTGTTGTTCGAAAATTTGGCTGGTCAGATAGTAAAAATGAATGGTGTTTGTTATGGTGACCACGGTTACCACATTAAACATTTTCTGACCAAATTTGAACATTATATCGTGTTCACATTGTTATATCTTTTTCAGTTTGGTCATTTTATTAGATTAAATGCTCAAAAATGAGCGCAATTTTGGACAATATTTCGCAGAAGATATCCACATCGGTTATCGGTACCTGCTTTAGACCCTTTGGCATGTAGGGCTCTACCCTTTATTTTCTTCTTATACTAGGGACCTAACTCTAGAGTCTAGACGTTATTTATTCCTTGCAGATCTTTCAGATGGGTTTTAACTCAGATATCCAGTACAAGTATATGACGTCTAACATCCTTTGAAAAGACGGTCACTGTACTGCATCCTTTTTAAGATTGCAATACTAAAAATTACAGAAAATGCTAAGAAAGCATTTGGCATTTTTCTTTAAAGTCTTCGAAAATGCTAAACCCAGCATTAAAAATCCATGAATCACTACATCTTACTACTTATTTACGATTTTTAAATAAGTCATCTGTACTGCATAATATTTAACAGCCACATATTGGTTAGGTTACTTGATGCAAAAGACAACACCCTATAAGCTCCCTTTCGATACCACAAAATCCAGAAAAAAAAATAAACGTTTTGACTACTCATTGAATCGATTTGAGCCTCATAAAGTGTGAGAGACTTCTTCGTTATAATATAAGACTCCTTACAATAGAAGACTCAGACTCAGTTATCATTTTTGGGAGAGAACAGAGAAAGAAATGAACAGTTTCCTCCTCATTCTGTAAAAGTCGTTTCAGCCAATTCAGTCTATGTCAAATTCTTCAGCGATCTTGACCAAGTCCACCATAGGTTTATTCTTTCGATAGCATTCAGTTTCATCATGAGATTGGGATTTGTAGTTCGAATACCGAAGGTAGCCTTATTGGGTAGAATAGTCTCGACAGTTTTCTCAGTCTTACATAACCGGGGAATCTTCCTATGACCCAGTAAAATTTGAATATTGACCTGTTCGACCAACTCCCAAAGATACGATTGACAGTCTGAGACCACTATTGAGTTTATAGAGACTGATTCCACATACTCTCAGAAAATATACGGATCTGTAGTTCAAAACAAAATACTGTCACTTGTGCTGTTGGCTTAGTGAATTAAGCTGCTTTAACGGAGTTGCTGTTGGCAGGTTCTGAGTGTATTTAGGACCGCAGAGCAATCTCAATGAGATCAATGTCTAGAAAGGATGCTGCCATAGCCAAGCCATAGGTACTCAAATCACTGAGATCAATTCAAAATCATTAATTAAGGATATTCAAAAGCTGTCACACACAATGGCTAAGGTTTTATGCATTAGTCATGTATTGGATAGTGCATTGTCAACGCATATAATTAAATTCATTACATGTAAATTTAAACACTCATCACGTTTGAACTACTAAACCAATCCCTATGGTTGTCTCTGAAGGTTGTAAATGCATCATTGTCGTCCAACTTATTTAGCAGATTTGCCCACGAGTGTCTCTCGAGTCTCGAGTTCACGAGTCCGCTCACATGGACTGGTGATAGTCGTATATCGCATTGTTTTCCGTCCTTTGTTGCGTCACTTTCTTCCAAATTTGAAGTGGCTAAGACGTTAATATTACAGACTTACTTTATTTCGACCCTTTTAAAGGATGTGTTTTAAGAGGCATAGAACTTTGAAATGGAATAAAACAAAGATTTTTTTAAGTTGACATGAAATTTACTTTATTCGAAAGATAATCCTCTGGCATTACAATTTAAATATGATTTCTGGCATATGACTGCCACGGCTGTCGAAGCTGTAGAATAATCTGAATGTCCAATTTTCGATGACATTTTCCAACATTTGTGGCCGTATATCGGTAACGCGGCGAATGTTGTCCTCCAAGTGGTCAATTGTTTCGGGCTTATCGGCGTAGAAAAGCGACTTCACATAAATCCCCACAGAAAATGGTCAAGCGGCGTTAGATCGTACGATCTTGGAGGCAAATTCACGGCACGGGTCCGCAACGTGAAACTATATACATATGAGGTGACCAAAAGTTTTCTTAAACAAATCAATTGTGGCTGTGTGACATGTTGCGCCGTGTTGTTGAAACCACAGCTGCTACACATCATGGTTGTTCAATTGACGAACGAAAAGTCACCATTGACTGTAAAGATCGGGCCAGGATCGTTTTCAAAGAAGTACGGACCAATTATTCCACCAACCCATTAAGCACACCAAACAGTCAGTTTTTGTAGATGTAACGGTGTCTCAACATACACTTGAGGATTATCATCACTCCAAATACGGCAGTTTTGTTTATTGACGTATCCATTCAACCAAAAGTGAGCTTCATCGCTAAACAAAATTCGATTATGAAAATTGACGTAGTGCGCGATACGTATTTCGAACAGAACCATTATTTTCAAAATAAATATGCACAATTTAGAAGCGTTGTTCAGGCGTCAGTCTATTCGTGTTGAAATGCCAAATAAAACTAAAAATAAATTACTTGACAGCTGACAAAATGGCCGCCAGTAAAAATAGTCTTGCCAACTTAAAGTTTTATACCTCTAAAAAAAACCTTTTATGGCTTTTGCCCTATTCATCCGTGCTATGTAGAGTATTCGATTCGACCCTAAAAGTCGAAATTTGTGACAGTTGTCCTCAGTATTAACTGCTTTTCAGCTCTGTCAATATTTGTAGTTTCTGTGCTGTTATGTTTTTGTTCAAGCAGTTACAGCAAGTTGCCTACAGAACCAACCGAAGTTTCTTCGATTCAACGGGGAGGTAGATCGCCTTGTGAGGTTAAGTGAAGGTTCTTTCGACTTTTCCATTTCAATTGGATCCTCAGCTACAAATATATGACATATATCCATTTGTATATCTCAACTAAAGCAACAGAATCGGCTTCATCCTACTTGCCAAGTATGTCACGGCTACAACTATCTCAGATAAATAACACATTTCCCTCCCCTGATTATCGTAGCAGCTCCATCCCATTCCATCCCACTGGTTCAACAATAAAAACCCATTTCCAGTGACAAATTCCCATTCAGAATCTCAAGCTCCACTCGAATAGAGCTCAGTAAATAGATGTAACACCATCAATTTGTCTTCAAATTCACTTTGGAAACCATGCGTCGTTTTTCTCTATGTAATCCGATATTAAAGATTTCCACCGAAATAAAAACAATAAAACACAACTCCATTCAGCACACAGCACGTATCCGATCCGAATCCATCGAAATTTATGTATCTCTTCGTCTTCGTGCGAGATATCGCTTCTTTTCTTTTTCTGTGTTTGCCTCATCATAACAAGAACAACAAGAGTTGTTAAGAAAAATAAAAATACCGGGAAAAAAATAAAAACAACAGAGAAAAAAGCGAAAAGATAATATTGAGCTAGAACTTCACGCAAAATGGATGTTTAAACATTTATCGCTTCCGACAATCAATTTAGACAAAACGACTCAAATATTTATTCCCCATCTAACCTACATGACTCCCACTCTTCGCATCTATTATCCTTCAATCTGCCTGACGACGGCAACGGGAACGGGAACGGGATACCTCATCCCAGTTGCACACTACACTGACAATAAGATAAATATACCAACACGAGTGAGCATACAGTTTACGGACTGTAGCTGTTTGTAATTGGGGGGTAAGGTAAACAGCAACCATATGCGATTCAGAAGTTCATCGAAAATCCCTTTCAGGTTTTGGTTTGGTGTTTATATTTTCCTGTATCAAAAACACTCGCGGGCTTACGAGATGCATATCATAGTACCACCCCACCACAACTCATACTCGGGCTATTTTTCACGTTTGCTCTCTTCTTGTTCGATTTGCAGCTCCGGCAACTATAACAGACGCTCCAGTGGACCTGGCCGAGAGGTGTGATCCAGATCAATGTGAATTGCCATATTGTTTCTGCTCCAAGGACGGTACCAGCATCCCCGGCGATCTCGAATTGGACAAGGTAAGTGCCAGAAGGAAGTCTTCCTTTCTAGACAAGTATAAACTTTGAGTTGGCTATAGTCCTTAAAATTTAATGAGCTCCATTGGGTGGGCAAACTTACATAAATGACATTCCTTCATTCGTTTGTCATCATCATCGTCCTTTGGGGTGCTGCTAACTGAAATATCCAAACAGTCCTTGGAAAGGGAGACAGAGAATACACTTTTAATTAAAGATAAATCCACTAGATGTTAGTTTTGTGCATACCGACCGACATATACACTTTGGGGACCATAGTTTTGAAATGTAATGGAAGTTTTCGCCCATTTCCAAACAAAAAGGACTTTGGCTTGTGAATTCCTACTACAGAGGCTGGAAGTCAAGTCACATTGCGGAAACAGCTTGCGGATATGGGGCAGGCCAATCTGTGTTGGATGTTTAATCATGTCTCCTGCGCTGGGAGGCAGATTCAAGTTGTGTTTTAAATGAACAAACTTATTTATGAAATGACAAATTAAGGAGCTTTATGAACTTTTGCGAATGCATATGGGACTTTCGGGCTAATGTTCATTAGAATAGATGTAGAAGTGCAGTCCTGTGGGGCATTTGGCAAGAGATTGATGGAAGTGTATTGGTATAGAGAGCTCTTGAATTCGAACCCATTAGTTAAAGAGGGCACTTTGGATTAGGATGTCGAAGTAAGTATAGTTACTTGGTCCTAAAAATGTGCTCTGTTTGAACAGTAATTTGTCATATACCGTCCTACCTATCTGGGAATTCCCGATTGGTTATTTGCATTGTTAGTGTTAAGTGCAGGTAGCAGGTAACAGAAAATAAATGAGCATTCCAAAGATTCAAAGATTGATGTTATTTTAATATTTTAATAAAAATCGATTGTGCGGTTGGAATGTTTTGCAAATCAAAAACGGAATAAGTTTTCTTTTTAGAAAGAATTTTTAAGTAAAACCTGCTTAGCATGGTCATAGACTTCTCATGTGATCTGTAAAAATTCAGGAGTTGGTCATTTAATCCTAAAACTGACGTACAAGTTGTATGTCTTCTCAAACGAGAAAGTTGAGGTCTTTGTTGACAAAAGAACTGCGGCTGCATAATGTATCCCTTTTTATTTTCATTCGGTCTTATACGAAAATTTGTATTCTCTTAAGAATACAAAGTCAAAGCTATTTTGAAACACGTTGTGAGATATACAAGTCATAAAAAATCTTAGCAGAAACTGATGGAGAACTTAGCTCAAGGTGCCTTCTCGAAAATAGTGAACCACATAAATGGACAGTGGTTTGTGTCATAGCTAAATATTTGAATTCACTTTTATTTATAGTCAGCAATTATGGGTCCACCAATAGAACAAGGTCTAGTGCGGTAGCTTGGAACTGATTTTACATGATTTATAAATCCATCTAGGCTCAGGTTCACCCGACTGTAGCGCCACCTTAAATACATAGGTTCAACACCCTCTACCGAACGATTGAAGTAGCTATATAAATATTAAGTAAAAACTATTTGCGTACTTACAAAAATATAAAATGATTTTTTGTGAAAAACTTATGCAAGTTGGTAGTCTAAATGGAAGGCTTGTGGTTAGTGATCGGCTTCAACTTAAAAAGAGAAAATCATATAACTAAACAGTTGGCGCAACAGGTCCATAGGGAACCTATTCCTAGCTTCTCGCAGCCCTTCGTCTTGTGTGAGTTTTTCATTTTTGGAACGAATGGAACAATTTACCGATTCCAAAGAGCTAATTGCGAAACTCTATCAAGACAGTTATATTCTCGGATGTTTGTCAGACGTTCGTGAGAGGTGGCGCAGTGGAAGAAAACCCTAAGTTAGAATTTGGGCTTAGACAAGGCCAAGTATTTTCCTTACATAGACTTAGACTCAGACATAACAGTTGAGTTCAACAGTCAGAGGTTGTCAGAGTTTAAGCGCCCTAGGGTCCTAAAAGATCAGAACAAGCTTCCATGTAAGCTTAAGATAGTCAAAACCGGTTTATAAATTACAAACTTTTGTGAACCATAAGACAAACGCCTGCAAAGAATCTTTCAAGTGATTTTCTCTGATGCATAATTTTTCAACAGTGCTCGTTTGGCAATATTAAAATTTCACAATTTTATCCATGCAGTCGGCTCTAAATATTTGCAGTATGTAATAGAGAACGTAGTTTAAATATAAACTGAATCGCATAAGCTACTGACAAAAAATATGGTTAAAGCTTCTAAAAATGCAGGCCATACAATTTCATGTTTTAAATGATCAGATCAATAGGAAGAAAGTGCTTAGCTTGAAACGGTCCTAGCACTAGTTCTTGCTTCTATATTTAAACCATTTCTAGAACACCTCTTACGTTTTAAAAGTTTATAAGCTTTTCTAAAGGCAAACCATAAATTAGGTGACATTCGAGGAAGCATTTTTGCATGAACATTTACCCCCAAAACGTTGCCAAGAAAACTGTGGCTCTATATATATATAAAGCTTCCAGCCATATTTTGAATTTCTAACGAATAAAATACCTAGGTAGCTGCAATCAAAAGAGGTTATAGCCAAATGCCTAGAATAGTCGGTGTTTGGTCTTGGTCGTCAGCCGTTAAGCCATGCTTATGACCTATGCCCTAATCAGCTTTATCAGAGACTTTCCTCTAGCCTCACTACTAATTGTGCGAAATATGAATCAAATCAAGTTATCCAATTAGTCGACTGTCTCATTTCAGTCTCTGGCTAATGTTATTGAAGACCGAAAAAGCCAAACAGTAAATCTCGTAGTGAATCTTTTTTCTAGTTTATCAAACCTCGTAAAGATATATGTTCGAATTTAGATAGTTGAGATCTTTAAAAAATCCCTAAAATTTTTATAATGAGTTCTAGACTTTTGACAGCCTCTAAAGAATAATACCAAATAAAGACGGCTAAGTACTCTTTTTATTCAACATAGCACTTGTATGCATTTTACCAAGTTTGAGGAATTTAGAGGAAGAAACAAAATAAATGTCAGATGGGGAATTGACTTATATTTATCGTCTTTTGTATACTGAATTTAATCGGTTCCTGTTTGCTTATAACGGGAGAAGCTGTCTTTGTAGGTGAAAGTCAATTTTGCTAACTTTCCATCAAGTCAATTGATGATAATCTGATAGAGTGTTCTTAGAGAATCTGTGACATTTTAAATGATCAGACATCTGGCTTGACCTTTTCTTTCCACATAATACTTACGAAATTATAGGGAGGAAGATCCCATTCAGCATGTCCATGTCCGAAAGGACTTAAAGTTCTTATACTTCTACCAATCGGAGGATGGATAGGAACTTTTAAGGCCTATATAGGTTCACTTTCACTGGTTAATGGGATTTTATATGTGGAGTCGATATGTTTTGTCAGTCAATTGTTGGACAGATTGATGGAAGTCGTCTTTATGGGCTGTAGGTACTAGGTCAGCAAACTAGGGCAAATCGTTGCACTGAGGCCTGGAAACATACCAGCATATAAGGTGAACTGATAAGAGCAATTTATCCCGATGAAGAAAAGTAGGAGAAAAAAAGAGGTGGACTCACTTGTACCTCTTCTGACGGATGGCTTACAAATTTCCGTAGTTAAGCAGATTTCGACAAATTCATTTAGAGTGCGGCGAGCCTCTTATTACTTTCGATTGCAGAACTATGCAATTAAATTAGTTTTATGGATCACCTGAAAAAATTCTGTCCGTCTGTTCGTCTGTCTATCTGACCATCTGTCCGTCTGTACCGAGGCTTACAACCTAAAGGGCAGCCCGGATTTCGTTCAAACTTCAAATTTGGAGTTAGGATTTTCGTACCAGTTTTATATGTTCGAAAACGGCTTTAACGATTTCAACCAAAACTAATATTTGAGCTTAAGTAGGTGAGGATAACATGATAGTTTTTGGCTCAGAAATCTAATAACAGTCCTTTTCAAGTTTGCACATATCTCGAAAATGGCCAATACGGTAGCAAACAAAATTAATTTCTAAGTAGTCATTTCTAAATTAATAACAAACTCAGTTTTTCTCTATATTGTGGTTCCTACAATCAATTTTTGAAAATTATTTTTTAAAAATGTTGTTTCCTTAGTTTACCGAAAACGGTATGAACGATTTTGACCAAAATGAATGCTTAGAGTAAAATGTATGTTTTTAAACTTATTGCGTCCTTAACTTTTCAAACGAATTACCAAAACCGCTAATTTTAAAATCTGCTCATATCTCGAAAACCCCATTTTCGGTTTCGATAAAACGTTAAAAACCAAGCTTACTCCCGAACAATGTCTAATACGGAGTTTTGAGCTAAATAGTTAAGCAATAGCTTTTTTCAAGCTAAACATTTCAATATTGGTTAACGTTTTGTCTGCATAATTTAACAACAGTCTCTAAGATGAGAAAGGAATCTCTTTGACACTATTTTCGGGCTGTTTATTAATTATATAACTAGTGAAAATAAACTTTTATACTACTACTACTACTACTACTACTGTTTCACTATTTCACGTCCTCGGAAAGAATACTGTAATATCCTCTCATTAGAAGTTGAACAAAATTTGTAAGGAAATACTTCTGCAGGGAATCAAGAGAATGTATAATGTCCCATCCAACTATGGAATGTTACATTTCCCAGATTAAAATGTGACACGGTTAGAATTTGTCAAAGAAATAGGACTACTCTAAATGGCGCCATTCTAGAACTTTCTATAAATTGATCTCAGAACTTACTTCCAGCGAAAGCATACCGCAATCGGGCGAAAATGAATCCTTTTGCAAACCAACAGAAATAACAAACAAGCCCGCAACCCATGCAATCTAGCAACTCAACGGTAAATATTTATTGGTCCACTTCCGCCATTAACTGTTCCTCATCAGCATAAGCTTCAATCGAATAACAGCAAACAGCAAACTCTCTATCTAAATCAATTCCATTACGCGGCGAAAGTTTCCCAAATATACACTTCGCACTACCACTTAGGAGACGCATTTTGAAATCAATTTCGATAATCCCCAAACTCGGTGATATTGCACAGCAGTAGAGCGGCAGACCATCCCGGCTTCTGTCATTGCATCCATTTGACCAGATGGTGTATTCGATCCGCATCAAACAAAATGCAAAATCACTTCCAATTCCTTAGCCATTGCCATCACCATCAACATCGTGGTGCTCGTGCTCGTCCTCGTCCTCCAGCAACTGATGTTGGACGGATGACAGTGCGGTGGTGGTGGTGCTGCTTTTGGTCATGGAAATCCGTCGTCGTCGTCATCGTCATCATCATCATCATCATCATCATCATCATCTGATTCAAGATTAACGAGCGTATAATATTCTAAATCGAATGGCCTCCACCCCCACAACTACACACTCTGTGTCCATAGGACATTCTTGGGAAATTCCATCAGAAATCAACGCAAATGCCAACGGAAAGGATATGCAAGTTCGCGATTCGCGCGATTTGTCTGCCTGACTCGGAATGCTGATGATGACCCACATTTGTGGCACTAAATGAAATTGGATTGCATTAGGACTGCATTCATCCGCAATCGCACCGTGAGTCGCATCGTGTCCTAGCATCGGTTCCATCGATGGTATGTAGTTTCTTCGTCGCCGATGTTCCTCTCCGTCTATATTCTGTGTGTGCGCATCATGGGTGAATATTGAAAATTGAAATAGTTTTACTAACTCATTGGCATAATCCAATATCGTTGTCGTCAGTAGTCATAGTCAGTCGTCGGTCGTCGTTGTTGTGGAAATCCTCTGTCGTTGTTGTTGTTTGCCGCTAAGTTTCTTCCTGATTATTGTGCCCATCGTCCGACGACGACCAGTCATGGAGTTTAAACATGCCTCAATGGATTTGCAATCGGCATTTGATCGTGATTCCATTCGAATTGGTGTATGTACTCATCATTGGAATTTGTGACATCTTTTGGGGCGGACCGGGACATTCATTGAGAATCATAGATGCGGTTTTTTTCGGTCTATCCATTAAAAGTGATTAAATGGGGGCGAAGCGGCTTCATTCGAAATTATCGGAAATGCTTTCTGGAAGATCATTGAGCTGTTGGTTGTAGCCTTTGTGGAATTAGATTGCTTTATGGAAGGATTCTGTCATGAGTCAGAGCGGATTGTGCTGAGCACTTAAGTGATTTTATGCATTCTGGGAAAATTTATCTCCAAAGTCGGACGACGATGGGGAAGCATTTTGACCAGGTAGCAGAAGTTCCCCCAAGGAAACCCATATTTTGGAAAGGGAGATTCCTTTTTGTCTTGTCTGCTTATACATGCACTCGGTGGAGCTCGAAAATTTGTGAAACCACTTGAAAATGTGTGGAATTGTTACTCCCCCAATATTTTCGATCACAATTGGTAATCAGTTGCTTCAGGAATCTTATGTCGATTGTTGTTAAATGTTCTGATATTTCTCTCTCTCGAAATTGGGAATTCTTGAACCTATATTACCTTGCTGAAAAATCTGAAATTGCTTCTTTTTCCATTTTTTTCTTCCACTGCGCCACCTCTCAAGAACTTCTGACAAGGTAGGTAGGTAGGTAAATGAGTGCTCTTGTAGCGGTAACCAGTTCACGGGAACCACCCAGTGCAACCTGTTGAAAGACAAGAAATAAACCGCTCTTCATATAGGAGCCACATACATACACACACATGCGAGAGTGTCCCAAAAATGAAAAACTCACATAAAACGAATGGTTGGAAGAAGCTAGGATTAGGGTCCCTACAGACCTGTTGTGCCATCTATCTACTTTCTCTTTTTTTTTTAGTTAGGTACCTCTTTCCCTTACGGATCCGTGGTTATTTTGGATCCATGGATATTGCCTAAAGGTGATTTTAGAATGTGCACCCAATCAACTAAGACACTAATTTTCAACTGTTCCGCTAAAATGCTGAATTGACGTTCTTCTTCTACCACTTTTACAAAAGGGTTTTCCAATAAGAGGTGTTATTTTGGTATTCAAAGAAAAATGCCATTTTTTGAGATATATGAGCGGATGTTTATTTCGTAATAAAGAGGAAGGTATGCCGTTAATAATGAAAAACAACATCAGCCAAATGGCCACAACGAGCACGCATACAGGACCATATCCTTTTCATGAAATTTTCCATAACCAAATCGCAAAGTGGCTGCCCTCCGTCCTCGAAAGCCTCACGAATTTTATCTTTGAGGTCTCGAATCGACGCTGGGCTGTTGGCGTAGACCTTATCTTTCACGTGGCCCCAAACGAAGAAGTCGCAAGGTGTTAAATCACAAGATCTCGGTGGCCAATTGTGATCACCTCTTCGAGAGATAACACGGTCCGGAAACTTTTACCGGTAAAGATCAATGGTTTCGTTGCTTGTTTGGCACGTAGCGCCATCTTGTTGAAAGTAAACGTTGTCCAGATCAATGCCATCCAACTCCGACCATGAAAAATCATTAATCATCTCTCGATAGCGCAATCCATTCACCATAACTGTCAATCCAATCTCATTTTCGAAAGAGTAAGGTCCAAAGACCCCGCCGGACCATAAACCGCACTAAACAATCACACGTTGAGGATGGAGAGGCTTTTCAACAATAAGTCTTTGGTTTTCCTAGCCCCAGATGCGACAATTTTGCTGGTTGACGTAGCCAACTAGGTGGAAATGGGCCTCATCAGTCAAGATGATTTTTCGATGGAATTCCGGATCATTTTCATGCATTTCAAGGACCCAATCAGCAAAGACACGACACGGCCGGCTTCCATTTTTAGTAATGGAGTAGTTTCTACCTGTCAAAGGTCAAAGAATAAAAGCTTCAAAAGTGAAAGCTACCGAAATAGCGGGTCATTCACAATAACACCTCTTATTGGAAAACCCTTTATAACAAGAAATATTCGAGAAAACAGAAGTCTCCAAAAATAATTTTAACTAACTCCTTTTGAGGTGTGAGTCAACTAGTCATATATTTTGAAAAGTTCTATAAGAGCTAAGCCTGTAAAAAGCGAAGAATAGTAGGTGTGTTAATGGCGATGTGTAGTTGAGAAAGTGGTGAAGCAATTGGGAAGGGATTGGTTAGAGATTAGTCAGAGTCTCAGAAAGACAAAATTTTCAAATTCCTTTTGAAGCCGGAAACTGGAAAACCTTGAGAAAGGTACTGGCATAAACACTTTTGCTAACTGCCAGAAAGCAAATTTACCTTCCACAAGCGAGTGTCAATTGCATGCATAGGATGACCACTGACCAGACATCCTCTTTTAAAAGAACGTGTCCTCTTTTAATCAAAAATGTCCAGTTTCTTTTTGAAAAAAATATGCAATTTGTCCTCTTTCTGGGATTTCTCAGTTTACGAAATTTTTCGACACCACAAAACTACAAACAAAACTTTTTAATCAGGTCTGTTGAGAAGTATTGCAAATGCAAACAAGTGGAAACATTGCCGAAAGGTAAACATTGTACATAATTTAACGAAACTAAGCAAATGTCAAATGAATCTGGAAGGAATGGAAGTTTATTATAAAAAGTGGTTTCAAAAAGACGGACGTCTCCATTGCCTTTCTTTCTTTCTTCTGCTACAAGATCATTTTTGTCAATTAAGCTACAATTACACTTCTCAGTTCTTGGACGCTTTTTACTGCTTTTAACAAGGTCCATTCGGCAAAATCTTTTAAGCATTTATTTTGTTATTCTGTTATGAATTTTGATACAAAAGTTCGAACTGTCAAACAAATTTTACGGACTCTAGAACTGGTATTCTGTGTGGAAAAATATTTTATGAATTCTGTTAAGAATCATAACAAAATAAAAGATAGAATTTTGTGACATTCATTAAACATGAAGTCTTGGAAAATGCTTAGAAATGGAGACATGTAGATAGATAGATAGATATAATATTTATTTCTTATGGCTCAAAATACAAGAAAGTTTTATGATTTATAATTTTTACAGTATACATAAAAAGAACATATAAGAAAAGTAAGTGACATTTTTTACTTTTATATACATTTGTAATAAAAATAGAGTTGAATGCCACATCATTGATTTAAACAACATAAAAAATAAAAGTTTTGGGTGGGGTGACCCTTAAAGGAAAAACTAACATTAATTATAACGAAAGAAGAAGCAAAATGCAAAATACAATAACAAAAGAAAAATGAAAATTTTACAAAAATATATAAATTAATTTAAAATTAAACTAAAGTAAAAATTAAATTAAACCAGAATATCAGAAATAATAGATTCTAAGCCAATGAAGTTAAATCGGAAGAGATAAATTTTAATTTGCTTTAAAAATGATCCAGATATTGATAATGCTCTGATAGACTGCGGGAGTTTATTAAACAATCGATAAGACAAAATAGAATAAAAATTACGATAAGCAGTGGTGCGAAAATTGGGAACAGATAACATATTAGAAACGTTTACACGTAAATTGTAAGTGGAAATGAGACGAAAATTGCGATGACCAGACTTCATGAAAAACGTTTTTAATACCTTGAAACAATATAAATGACGAACAGGAAGAATATTCAGATCACAGAACAAAGGATAGCTAGGATGTCTGCGAGGTTTACGACATATAAGTCTTAAAACATATTTCTGCAATATTAGCAGCGTATGTATTTTATTTAGGTAGACACCTCCCCAACAAGCAATTCCGTATTGCAGCTTGGAATGGAAAATTCCGTAATATATTACCTTTAAGAGCTTAGTAGAACATATATTTCGTAGGTAATAAAAATATCGTAGTGAACATCGCAAATACTTTTTCAATATATCTGTATGAAACGAAAAACTCATTCTAGAGTCCAGGCTGAGTCCCAAGTACTTAAAGTTGTCAACTTCTTCAATTAAAAAGCATTTATCACTGCAGATTAGACTGTTACAGTAAGTTTGAGAGGAAAGATCGGTCATGCAATTGCAGTTAGTCAGTTTGTATCTTTGACACTCAGGTGCGTGGAAGAACACATTAGCTTCAAAATTGGCCGTGTGATATAAGTTAAAGAACATTATTTTAGTTTTAGAGCTAATAACTAATTGATGTTCAGCAAACCAATGTCTCAAAAGATTGAGATCCCAATTTATATCAGACACCAAGTTTAAAGGACTGTTTGAACCATAAGAAAAACCTATATCATCCGCGAAGGCAGTAGGTGATCCTTTGAAATCAAGAGAAAACACTGAATTGATGTAAACTAAAAACAAAATGGGGCCTAAAACAGAGCCTTGTGGTACACCTAGATTAAGGTACTTAACTTTGCTCCTTGTTTCACCAATTTTTACTTGTTGCGACCTGTTTTTCAAATACGACCTGAACCAATTTAGTATGAAACCACGGAATCCGGATTTCTCCAGTTTTCTCAAGAGAATTTTATGGTTAACCATATCAAAAGCTTTGGTTATATCAATAAATAAGCCCGCCGTGCATTTTTTTCCATCTAGATGTGACACAACTTGAGAACAAAACTGTAACAGAGCATCTTCCGTCGACTTTCCTTTTTGAAATCCAAATTGAACAGGATGAAAGAACTTGGTTCTAGTTAGAAAACTCAATATCCTATTTTTCATAAGCTTTTCAAATATTTTGCTGAAAACAGAAAGAAGAGAAATGGGCCTATAATTACAGATTTCAGCAGAAGAACCTTTTTTAAGCAATGGTAAGACATCTGCACATTTTAGACCATCAGGAAAGATCCCCTCAAACACACAACGATTATAAATATCAGCCAATACATCCACAATGAAACATGCTATTTGTTTTAGGATAAAACTCGATATGCCATCAGCTCCACCAGAATTCGAATTAGTTAAAGTACCAATAACTTTAAGGACTTCAAGAGGAGTTATGGGCTGATAAACGAAACTATTACTTTCCAATGGTTCACTACATTCACAAATTGCCGGACAAAGGGGACAATATGATAGGGCTGGACAAGGTTGTAAACTGCAGCCTATATCGGCAAAATAGTTATTAAAAGCATCAGCAATTAAGAGTCTGTCAGACACATCGCAGCCATCTACACGAATACTGTTAGGTACTTTCGAAACATGCCCTTTATTTAGAATGCCGTTAACTACCTTCCATTCGTATTTTAAATTCCCCTTTGCAGCGCTGAATTGAGCACGGTAAAAGTTATCGCGGCAATTAGGAATCTCCTTCTTAAGATCGGCACAAAATTTTTTATATTTTCTTCTTAACCCCAAATTATTAGGATACTTCTTACATTTTATTCTAAGTTTATTTTTACCTTTAACTTTGTTTAATAACTCACTAGATATCCAGGGTTTTAGTCTTTTGACAAACTTTTTGGAGGGCAGTAATGAAGAACAACTTAAAATATGATTCTTAAGGGAGTCAATGAAGAATGTGTAAGCAGTAGATGAATCATTACAAGCATATACCTCTTTCCAGAGCTCATAAAACAGATTGTTTTTAAGCTTACAGAAGTTGACCTTCATATGTAATAAATATGTATAAAAAAAGTATAACAATTGGAAATAATGCCTAAATTTATATTTTTGTTTGGCCTAAACGCCCATTACTTTTGCTGGAACTAAGAATTAATAGTAGGTACCTAACCCTTTTGATCTTCCTGACGTGAGTAATAATTCAAAACTTACTCTTTTCAGTCGGCAGTTCAATGTTTTTTTATCAGGTGCCCACTTACCATTTACAAAATATAAAAAGAAAGCAGTTTGTTCTGAAAGGTGTCAATTTTCAAAGTTAGAGTTCCATAAAACTTCGAAACCCAGAATACGATTTATAAAAAATCTTTTATGGTCGAAACCTTTTATGATTTTAAGATCATAACAGAATAAAAGATTTCGCTGAATAGTCCCGAATAATTCAGAAAACTTCTGCATCTTTCTGGTTTGAACACGACCTCTAATATTTATGTGCCCGAACTCATTCACATTCAATTTTCAATTATTCAATTCAATTCATTTAGTTCTTTATTCAAATATGTACAAAGTATGAATAATTACAAAAAACACATCTGATCTTTCATTTTTTATTCAACAATCCTCTTATTCAACAAACCCACTTATTTGACAGCTCAAATTCTTTTGCAATTTTATTGGGTTAAATTATTATTTTTTTTTTTTTTTTTGTTTTAATGAATTAAAGAATGATATGTATTTTGATTTTCTTATTTTGGTTGTTGTTTTTAAATTTTTTTTTGAGATTTTTGAAGGTGTAATTATTTTGCTGGGCTTGAATCTGGTCACCATATGCATGCACGAATAACATTGATTCCCCGTATTCCTTTCTATGTCAGCTATGCCCGGCAAATGTGTGCCTTCGTTAAGCATGACAAAGACTTCCATTTCGGTACTGCCAACTGCAAAAATTTCGCCGGCACATCAAATTTTGACCTTGCAGAACGATTTGTACAAATAAACCCACACGTTGTGGGA
Source organism: Cheilosia vernalis (assembly GCA_949126925.1). NCBI lineage: Eukaryota > Metazoa > Arthropoda > Insecta > Diptera > Syrphidae > Cheilosia > Cheilosia vernalis. The sequence goes on along the minus strand of OX421360.1, from coordinate 60,788,883 downwards.
ATAGCACAAAAAAATAAAATCACCTTTCTAACTCGAACAGATCTTCCCTCTGGTCTCCACCGATTTGTCTGCTCCACAAAATAAAGTAATCAATACATTTTGTGAAGGGGGTCACCAAGTAACAGGCACACAATCTCAAATGGAAGACCTTAGTTCGTCTATATCGGCTACCACACGAACCATGACAAAGCAGCAGAAGTATCCTTTCAATGGCCACATAGTCAGTGAGTGGTCATCTCTCGTCGATTGTTCCGATTTTCATCTTTTCTCCGCATTTGTTTCCTTGCTGTCCGTGTCCGTCCCTCGGCAGTACATCTTTTTCCAATCTCTTATCCTTTTGATTGTTCCTCAGCAGGACGCCTGTATTATGAAAGGATATTGCCAATGGGGGAGCACAAAATCTAGGTATAATCATGCAATATCCCTTTTCAGGTGTTTAGTCACCACCATGGGGAAAAAAAGCCAACTCCAGAACTGAAAATCATCAATTACAAGTTTCCACATTGTATAGCGTCATCTCTCTCTCTCTCTCTCTCGCTCGGGTTGTCTCTGGGATGATCTGGCCCATTTTAACTTTAGTAATTAGATTTTCTTCCCTCCACTTGCAGTTTTTTGCACACAGCGTTCCCTGTTAATCGTGTTTAAAGGACACATCAACCTTCCGCAAGGATACCTCTCAACTCGATATAATTTTCGATTAAATAAAGAGTCCTTGTCCAATGCGGATCTACTTTATTTTTTTTTTTTTTTTTTCTGCTACTGCCTCTCAATTGTAGAACATCTCTCTAGCATTGTTAACATGGTCGATTGTTGCTTGCACTGTAGTGGACTTAGTGAATTAAGGGATAATTAGAAATCGATCCGCAACGTTGGGAGTTGGGACTGCTGCTCCTTTCCATGGCGCTGAAGAAGAAGGTGGCTCAGTTTTGTTGTCGGGTTCTGTGCGGTCATACCCACGCGAGAATAACAATTTCCCCTTGGAGATTGGTGTGTTCACTTACCATGGACTAGGACACTAAACGATTAGTGGTCGGAGGTGCGGTGGTCAGTTGGGTGTTGTTGCATTGCTTTGACATTTATATTGGCCATTTGCGGGTGACACCAAGTGGGCAATGATAATAATTTGTATTTGTCGGAGTAATTATCGCAATTAAGTTTCGCGTAATGAGAATGCATTAAGGACTGGCGTTGGTGGTCATCGAGGACAGATGGTTCGTCGTTTGATGCATTTCGGTTTCAGGTTTTACCAGAGGTGGTCAGGGGGCATTCAAAGTTAATGATTAACTGTGGTTGGGCTGCCGTGAATATGTGGTCAAGTTGCCCTTTTGAGATGTCTGTCGCGGTATGTACCTAAGCGAGTGCGGTGTGGCAATTAGGTTGATGCATTTTGTAATGATGATGGTTTGCATAAGCAAATCAAAAACTGGGTCATTTTGCAGCGACTTTTACACGGTCCAAGCAAGGATTGGAGAAATAATTGACTGAAATTTGAAAGGCGTCTTAGTGAGGACGACCGTTTATCACATTATGCCAGTAATCTGGAGCTTACTACAAATGAAGGCAAGTGGGACACTTTGTTCTATCCTAAAGCATTGCACATGGTTGTATTCTTAAGCCAAAAGCCTTTTAGACTGTTATACAGGGTACTACAGTATCTGGAATGCTTAGAGCTTCTTACATCCGTCTGGATGTTGGCTTCAGTCTTCTACGGGTTTGTCCGTCTTAAGCCTAAAGGGTCCTACCATCGAGATGTGTATTTATTTGAAACCAATCCATAGTGAAGCTCTGGTTAAAGTCGGTCTTTCAAGGCTATTTAAGCAAGATAATTAGAAATATAGAAATTGATCTAGAAAGCTTTTAAATGCAACAGTTGAGTTGGCAAGACTTCGAAAACAAACCTTTAAGTCTGTCTATGAGGGAAAGGCACCAGATTGCGGCTTCAACTTGTATGTGGTAAGCACAATTGTAGCTCTACTCCCAACAATTTGAAGGGCATAACTCCAGGCAACTGGAGAGCTAGCTTTTTGGAAAGTCTTCTTTATTGAGATCGTAGGCCACCAACTGAACTCTGATTGCCTATAGAGACATCAGCGAAAATCATACCCCTTAGACAAAAACGAAACTAAAATTGACATAAGTCGATCTTAAAGCTTCTCCGAATGCTAATCTTAGAATCATTCATCAAATGGATGTTTCACCTACAGGTTCTATCGATGTAGGTCGATGCTCGTCTAAAATACGAAAAATAGTCCCTTTCAATACAACTAGAGTTTGTTGTGAAGAATTCTGCTCAAACCAATGCATGTGATTGGACGGTAGATCCATTAAGATCTTTTCAGCGATGGAGACCAAGTTTTGCTAGAAGTAATATTAGTAACATTGCCAGCGTTGAAGACTTGTTCGGACTTTACTTTTCTATCGATGATGAGGCGAATCTAAAAATGCAAAGCGCGTTCTTTTCCCATCGAGCCTATTTGCAGCCCTTTCGACAAGATTCTTAAACGCTGGCGGTCTTTCCGGCCGTAAAAGAAAAATGTTGAGGTCATAACTTACAAAAAGTGAGTTAGCAAAATCCCCTTGCGCAATTACAGGTTCACCAGTCTTCTCCAGGATTTTAGAAGGCTTATAAGGTTTCCTTACAATAGACTTTCTATATTGGGTACTTTTCTTAAATAAGCAGATCAGCTAACTTAGGGATACTCCTTCGGTAACGGTATAGACTTTAAACCCTTTTAAGATGCAAAACCATATTTAATGACCACTATCGAAGCCGTCACTGCCACCGTAGCACTTTTATAGTTTTTGAGACTGGACCCTAACAATAAGACTCTCGAAATTAATTTTTGCCCTCGAAATAAAATTGAGCAAGAAGACCGTGAATAGTACGCTCAGTATAGGTTCTGCTACGTTGCTCCACGGAGTTTTTTGTTTGGAGAAGGCTATTTTAACACCTTATTTTAAGAGCAGCAGGGTTTGGACCTTTTACACAAATTCATAAAGGCCGTTCAACTACATACATCTCATAGGTCTTTCCTGATTACTCCCCGTTGACATATTTAGGAGCTTTCAAATATCCTTAAGCATTTTTAAGTTTTCAATAAGTAGCCAGCGACCATTGCGGTGGTTTCCTAAAGGCACCAAGTGACAAAGAACAGAAACAGGAACAGAAACTGAAACAGAACAGAAAGTTTTTTATTTCTGTATTAAATTCTGGTTCCGTTTACGTTGCTCGCTCAGCTACACAAAGCTGAAACAGAAACAGATCCTCCTCCGACTGTCAATTAGTTATACTTGAATTGAAAGTGTCTTTTGTCTTGTTTTGATATTTTTAAATCTTTTTTACATTCAGTCGGGTTTTTCGGTTTTTTAAATTGGTATTTTTATTTAAATAAGTTTTTAGAGAAAATATATTTCCATACAAATTCCGCAATTGTGAGCTTCCGTAAGATTTAAAGTTTAAAATTTCTTATTGGTAAGTACGACGTAAACTAACATTTTTTCAAATGATTAAAAATTTGTACAAAGTTGAATTTCCATAAAACAATTAAAAATTTAATGGAATATGAAAAACGTATGTAGATTTACAAAAAAAAAAGTATGAAACCGTTTCTTTTGCGAATGGTGTGTATTATATTTATTTGCCAGCGTTTAAGGCAAAAAAAGTGTTTTTCTCGGGTTAAGCAAAGTTAAAGCTTTCAATTGAATTTAAAATTTTATATTTTAAACCTCCGATGTACTACCCTATGCAGGATACTATAGGATGTCTTGTTGAGCTACTTTTCGTTACGTTTGTTTTTTCGTGTCAAAATTTTAAGTAAAATCTGTGAGCTTAGGAATTTTGTCTAATTTTTCTACAACAACTGACGAACTTCTTTGTTTTGCAACATCTGAATGAAAACTTTACAATAGCTCCAAAAGCATCCCTTAACTTCCTGGATGTCTGTAAAGATATTTTATTTTATTTTATTTTTTCAATCAAATGAGTACATCTACTGTTCTCGCTAGATTACTTAATACAAAAATATACTTAAAAACGACCACCAAAGCCTAACATCAGAATTAATTTATTTCTAAATGAATCCCTACCAAGATGAAAATCAAATATACTAGCATATCTATTAGATTCCCTAAGACATCTAGAAATTGGTTCATTGTATCCATAATTAACTCTATGATAAGGTACATAAAATAAAAGACGGTTTCTAAGAGCTCTCGATGGAGCATAAAATCCAATTAATGATAATAGGAAATGGCAATCGATATGACCAGTTGTCAAATCACGAATAAACATAATTGAAAAATATTGCCTACGTTTAAAAAGAGGTAAGATACCAAATAATTTGCACCTCGTCTCGTAAGGTGGCATTTCAATGTTCCATCGCAGTCTACGAAAGGCTACTCTAGTAAGACGCTTTTGGATTTTTTCTAATCTAATAGAATGTACTTCATAATATGGATTCCATACTATACTGCAGTACTCAAGATGAGATCGGACAAATGCAAAAAATAAACATTTAAGGGTATGTGGATCTTGAAAGTCTTTCGAGTTACGCAATATGAATCCTAACATCTGATTACCTTTGGCAACCAGGGACTCAATTTGCTTGCAAAAGCTAAGTTTAGCGTCAAAAATTACTCCAAGATCTTTTTTGGATGAGATAATGGACAGAGGGGTATTATGGATTGCGTATGTAAAGTGTATTGGAGAGAGGTTACGATAAAAAGAAAGGCTTTGACATTTAGAGACATTGAGATGAAGATCATTATTGTGACACCATATGGAAAGTCGTTCGAGATCCTCTTGTAAAAGAATACAATCGTGAACTGACCGTACAGGTCGAAACAACTTCAAATCGTCGGCAAACATAAGACATTGGGAACTCAAAAACAAGTCAGGAATGTCATTTATAAATAAAAGGAAAAGCAGAGGGCCTAAATGACTACCTTGAGGTACTCCAGAGGTAACATAAATTGGTGACGAGAACGTGTCATTTATACGAACATACTGGATACGATCCGTTAAGTAGGAATGAATCCACTTTAGGAAATTGGAGTGGAGCCCTAAATCAGTTAGTTTAGAAATCAATATATTGTGGTTAACGCGATCAAATGCTTTAGCAAAGTCCGTATATATTACATCACATTGTAAGCCATTCTCGAGGAAATTCAAGGTAGAATTACAGAAAATTGAGAGATTTGTGGTAGTAGATCTTCCTGCTACAAAGCCGTGTTGAAACGGGGAGATAAATCTCTTTAAGAGAGGTGTAAGTTTGTTACAAACTAGTTTTTCAAACAACTTGGGAATAGTAGAAATCTTACAGATTGGGCGATAGTTAATAATATCATGTCTCGATCCAGACTTATATATGGGCGTTAAAAATGAGCTCTTCCAATTTTCCAAAAAATTTCCAGACCGGAGAGACAAATTAAAAACTAAACACAGAGGTACAGAAAACGCGGAGGAGCACTTATGAAGTAAAATTGGCGGAATGCCATCTATACCAGGATTTTTATCTAAATTTAATAAAGAAAGGGCAACTTGAACTTCAGGGATTGAACACTCTAAATTGCCAATATTTAAGAAATCACAGGACATTGAGGTATTACTAGAAACTATGGGTGTGGTAGTACCACAAGAATATACAGACTGAAAGTGGTTGGCGAACATATTACAGATGGTTGAAAGATCAGACGAAGATACGTTATTAAGACGCATACAATTAGGAATACCATTAGACTGCTTTTTGTTGTTAATAAAAGTCCAAAAGCGCTTACTATTTGTCTTTAAATTAGATTCGACAGAAAGAACATATTGTCTGTAGAGAAACTTATTTAAAACATTAAATTGTTTTTGGAGCATCCGATAAACTTTCAAAAGCTCTAGGTCGTTATTGCTGTTACGGAACCGCTTATAGGCTTTATTCTTCCTATTATTTAAATTTGTGATTCTATCATTAAACCAAATGGGTTTATTACCCTTGACAGACTTCATTTTAGGTGTGTTTAAATCAATTGCCATTTTTACAGTATTCATAAATAAATTAAAAGAATTATCTAAATTACCATTACTAAATATATCTAACCAATTCATGCTATCTAAATAGTTTGAAATGTTGCTGAAATTGGCTTCAACATAGTTATATTTAAAATTAGTGTCACCAGAGCCTGGTTTAAAAAATTCATAAAATTCGAACTGCATGGATAATGCTACATGAAAAACAGAATTACGAAAGAGTGGGATCGTGGAGTTGTTGATACTTATGTCGAGTTCGGAATCAACAAATACCAAATCGAGGATATTATTGAATTCATTAGGAAAATGATTTATCTGACGAAGGTCAAGCTGGGCAAGAGTATCAACGACTTCACGTTCATAATCAAAGTTAACATTAAATGGAAGAAGTTTAGAATCATCGCAATCAAATGACCAAATTAAGTTAGGTAAATTAAAGTCCCCAAGAAGGATAACGTGCTGATGATCTTTTAAATTATTTAAGATAAAGGAACAATTATCTATATGTGCTTTATATAATAGGTAAGGACTCCGTGGTGGTATATAACTTACAATAACAATAACTTCAGTTCCAGAAATTAATTTTATTGAGACTGCCACTTGGTCAACATCTAAATCAGCTGCTGTTGGAGGGAGATTTATTTCGACACTGCGCAAAGAGGACCGAACTGAAACCAATACTCCACCACCTCTCTCACAATCGGTTACAACGGAGCAACGGTTCTTGCGGAAAACCTCGTACTGGTCCTTGTTGAACAGTTCTTCGTTGTGATGGTTCTGAGTAAGCCACGTCTCAGTGAAAACAATAATGTCATATTGACCAGATGAAGAGAAAAGCAAGACATCTTGGAGTTTAGTTCTCAGGCCACCAGCATTTTGGTAGTAGAGACTAAAGGCTGAAGGATCTAAACTATTTGATTGGAGTTTTTTGGAAGGTTTTTTGGTTGAGTCTTCTTGGAGCTAGGTCGGCTCACGAATTCCTTTACAAGAATATCCTTAGGCCAAAAGTTCGGGTTGATGAGTAGTTTTCCAGTTGGTTCAGTCGTTAAAAGTTTGAATGACGATGTCAAGCGACCTGTAAGGTTATCCGCTGTCAGGCTGTGGCATTTTATATTGCTGGTATCAATGCCTTTCCCAGCAATGTAGCTTACAATTTCACTGCTTTTGGTACCATATTCAAGCCGTGACAAAAATACTGCAAAGTGGGGTGGTACCCCTCTAAGAGTACAGTCCGTACTCGGAACACCGATTAATCGTTGGTGGGAATTCAAGGCCTCCCTACTAGTAGATGGTTTGTCAATCGGAATTGAGGCAGTATTGTTGTTATCGTTAACTCCAATAGGTATGATACTCCCTGATGGCGATTTACCTTGCGAGTTGGATCGAAGAGTTCTTTTCGCCAAAGGTAGTTGGAGTTGTAAAATAGGATCTTGTAGAACTTCCTGAAACGGGCGTTTAGATCCTTCCGATGGATTAGAATTGGCACCACTTTGAGGAATCTGACTACGAGGTTGAGGTTGAAGATGCAAGGCTGGTTCCATCAAAGTCGGTGTTATAACTACATTCGGTGGTTGCAGCGGTGAATGCAGTGCTGGGCTTTCGAGTTTCGGTTGCGCTTGGATGAAATTAGGGCTTGGTCCAGGTGATTGGAGTTCCTGATGCTGTAAGATCCGATCCATGCTCGAAAACCCTTCAATCAGTTTGGTGCCGCTGCTGACATTGAAGTTAAACACATCCTGTATTTCAGAAAACAGCGTTGACATGGTATTAAACGCCTTTTGAAGTTTGATGATTTTCCAGTGCAATGCATCAGTTGAAATATTTCGGTGCTTAACACAATAAAAGCAAATACCGGGAGTAGAGATAATCTTATCTACATCCTTTCCTTTTAGGCCTAGGCATTTAGCATGCGCCGTATCAAGGCAAATACCGCACGATAAATTTATATCATTTGTGTCTTTTCCACAAATATAACAATGTAGGGTACTTTTAGGGGTACTCATAATCCAATAATTAATTTCCGAAAGATACGGTTGATGTATTAGGTAAATAAAAGTGGCTTGGTATTTGTTGGTTAAGGTTTCAGTACTGGGTACTCGATGGTTGCAACATGCAATGAGTCAGAAAAAACCAAAACAAAAATAATTGAGTAGGATCGCTTTGCTAGAACGGCAGAACATGCACTAAATATTGTACTCACACGTAAGAGGGAGTGAGATCGCCAATGTTTGTCAGAGATGTTGAACTGCACTTCTTGTGAAATAGAGATGTATAGCCGCACTCAACGATTAGGTCGTATTTCGTATTGTTGAAAGCGTGAAACAGAGAACACAATATATTCGTGTAGACTCAATTGCTTCAAGTATGCAGAACACACACTAAAAGAACTCACCGGGGAGAATGTGTCAAAATACTTATTTAACGGCCAATGTAAGAAGAAACAAACATATATGGCAATTTAATGCGGGTTATAGAGAACCACTCAAATAAGTTCTTCTGATTAAATTTCAGAAACTTTTTAATTAGATTTTACACTATTACAAGTAAAACTACAACTCGCGGAAATGATGCGATGAAGGAAAAAATTCAATAATTCTCGAGCACTTCACAAGTTGAATTTTAGGCAAAGGTGTAAATTATTGTATTAAATAACAATAAGGAGCAAAGCTAAACGTGAACGTTGTGTATGGTTGCACTCAGTTTTGAACACAAGTACAGGAAGAAAACAAACTTTTTCATAGTAGATCCAACACAAATAAGCCAAGGCGAATTGTAGAAGAAAAATATACCCACCCATAGTTACAGCTTAACTGAAACTCTTCTACCCAGCGAACATATTCGTTAACAATACTAATTTCTCTACAGAGCACACTCGGAGTTGGTTCATACCTAAAGTTAAAAAATTAGCCCGAAAGTCTAACAAGTAAAAAGCAAACCAAACTGATTATATCTACCTTCATAGAATTTCCAACAACTTCATTCTAATTTTCTTTGTTTCTCTTTGCAGATACCCCAAATGATTCTCCTTACGTTCGACGGTGCGGTAAATTTGAATAACTACGAACACTACAGAAAGATTTTCAACAAAAAACGCAAGAATCCAAATGGCTGTGATATTCGTGGAACATTCTTTATATCCCACGAATACAGGTAAGAGCAGCAAGAATGCACAAAAATCCTTTTAAATGCCCAATTCTTTTACCGAATTTCGCGAGTCGCCAAATAAGCAGTTGCAAGTGTCCATTGATTCGGCTAATACTGAGTAATTTGTTGCGTCCCAGTGACAGGATGGCGATTTAAATTTTACTTGGACGGAAAGTGGACCATTTTTTACCGAACGCTATTGTTATACACATCTCCAATTGTGTGAACATTGCCATTGTTCTATTTGTTTCCTTCAAAAAAAAAGAAAAAAAAAAAAAAGGAAGACAAATATCCACCCATACAAGGTTCAAAGCATTGTCCTTCCTTATATACCAATTTCAACCTGACACAGTTCCTAATCCAAAAAGTCAGCAAACATTAAGTCCCCCACCCTTCAACCGAACACAACTTTTTGTGGTCATCGCATGACAAAATTCATTTCAACTTTTGTCTATCTGTCTGGATGTAGTGAGAAGAAAACACCAGCCAAAGGACACAAGAGAGAAAAAAAACACATCACCGCACCACGCCAAAAATGTAAATGATTTCCATCAAAACTGATGATGGTGACAAAACCATTTCATCATCTGGACAACACTTACAACGTCCATTGTCCACGGAACAGTATTATAGTGGACCATCATGCCATCCGCACGAGACGGATGTTGAAAATTTCAATTAACGTGAAACTGCGAATGAGTGAATATAAAAAAAGAAAACACCGACAAATGGGAAAGGAAATCGGGATGGGAATGAGAATCAACCGTATTCAGACGGTGCGTCATAAAAATGGAACTATCCCACCCATAATAGTAAAATTCGCAGTTTAGTGATTCTGTCTTTATGTAGCAAGTGCGGGGGCACAGTGTGGCTTGCAGGTGGATCTTATTTTTATGTGATTGGTTTTTGACAAGTCTTGCCTTCCCTGAAAAATTTCCTTTACAATATTTTTCCACAATAAAGGTCATTGAAATTTTAGGGATACAAATAAAATATTTTCTGCAGTATTTATTTAGGGTTATTGACAGATTTTCTTTAATTCTTAGAGGCTGAATTAGATACCTCAGTCAAAATCGGAACGTTAGCAAAACAAACACACAACAAGAGACTTGCCGCTCCGAAAGGTGGTGATAAACGACAATCTTCTAAAGACTAACGGTTAGACAACTTAAGGCCGTCAAATTATATTTCTGTCAAACTTTAGGTAGCAAGGGTCGGCCACAAACTTCTTCAATAGAAAATCACAGCTGAAGCTCTAACTTCAAAAGGTATACACCTTTGCAGCTGTGTTCAAACAACTGGATGTATTTTTTGACAGCCATTTGTGCCATGACAGTTAATTATAAAGAGGTTGTATAAAGTTGTTGTTGAAAGTTCTGCAAATCTGAACTTTTCTGAGAATAAATTCGAGTTCGAGTTCGATTTTGACATACGTTCGTATGTTCAAGTGACAAAAACACATTCAAATGGTAGAAACGCGTGAAAAGTGGAAAACTGAACGACGACGCGAAGTATACAAAGATCACAATGAATAAAAGTTGACTCAATTTCAACTTGACTGTCAATTGTGACAGTCGTGAGAATTGCAAAAACAAATATTCCCCTTCAAATAAGTCGATTGAAAAACCTCATTTCATTACCTTTAATTTGAGAGCTCGAAATTATCGGTTTGATAGAACTAAACGTAAGGAACTGTTATACCTTGACCGAGCAAAGTAGGCGATTCGCATTTCGTTCTTATTGAATTCTACGGAAGAAGAGTATTTTCTCCGGCGAGTTCGTCTATTCCATTGGTCTCACTCGGGAATCCACTCATTCTGTAGTCCAATGGAACAAGAAAACTACTTCTCATTGAATCCACAAGAGTATTGGTGAAATGTCAAAAAATAATCTACAGCAGCTGTCAGCTGACTTGTATAAAATACGTAAACTACACTTGTGTGAGTGCTTCTTGAGTAGATTCTGACTTCCAATCGAGAAGCGAAATTCTCTCCTCAGAATCGCCAGTAGAGTATTTTTTGTGCCAATTGAACGGTTTCAGAAGTTATTTTTTCGATTCCGGAATCCGGACTGTCCCGTACGCAAGGAAGTAGAAGTATGTCGAACGCCCAACGAAAATGTTAACAGAGGCACCATAGGTTCGGCTCGAACGGTTTTGGTGTTGCTAGAATTTCAAAATGGAAAATGCTAGACTGAAAAAAAATGCTAGAAATGTCATATTGCTAATTATTATTGTACATTTATAATTTTGATTTTTCACCTCAATTGTTAAGCTTGTTCAGTTTTAAAAGATTTACTTATGTGATCTGTTCAAAGAATACACGCACAATAAATATCAAATAAATATCAAAACGCCACTTCCAAAAAAAAAAAAACTTTCAGTTCAGATAGGATACAAATCCTTCGATTCTAGGCTTTTATATCTGTATCACGTATCTTTACATCTCTGTACAGGATAGACTGGATTCATTGCACTCACACTTCCCCGCTCACGTTTCACATTCCATCTGAAAGTGGAGGAAAACATCCTGAAAGTTCGTTGCAGTACATAATATGCTTTGTACACTAATGACCCAAATTCGAGTAAAAAAAATATGCAAAAATGTAATAATACAAAAAATGCTAAAAAAGAATCTGTTTTAAAAAAATGCTTTCTAGTTTTTGAAAATGCTAAATCTAGCATTAAAAATGTAAGTCAAACTATCTAAAGATTGGTACCTGAAAGTGAGCTCAAGATAGGTTTTTTTTCAAAATTGACTTAGTGATATCAAAATGCCCATTGGAGAATTTGTTAAAAGCGTTAGTTTCGGTTAGCAAACCATCTTGTAATTGTTGTCGAAAAGGCAATAGGGTAAGAAATCCTTGAAAAGGCGGCTGAATAAAATGTCGATTTCTGCCACGCTACATGTATGGTATTTTATTGATAGGTATCCGTAGTTTTCAAAATAATTGTTGTACCTTTTCCTATTGGTGCCCCTCTGTTTGCAATGACTTTTCGACATTTTTGAATGCAACTTCAGTCAAAAATGGGAAAAGTTCTTGAGGGCAACTGAAGCCTTCAATATAGATTATAAAAGTTTTGCTGGAAATTGTAACCGACTCATGAAATTCAGAAACGAAAATGTCCGCAGGACCGTATAGCCCTCGCTTCTCACAACCATGGATCCTGCATTGCTAGATACCGCCTCCGTCCAGGTTAAACTTCATGCTACGCTCTCTGCTGCACATACTCTATTCTTTATCTCACTGTCTGATGACGCAATGCCCTCCATTCCAAATCGAATCCCAAGAATTAATAACCTTCCCGGTCAATTCGGACAGACATAACCGAAAACCTGTAAAAGTCCCACACAAGACTTCCCCACTGCACAAAGCCAAATACAGTAAACCAATTTAAGACGTGTGTCCTTCAGATGAAACATATAAACTATACGTATAGGTATAGACAAAGTCAGCTGGTAGTTAATAAAAAGCGATTCAGGCGAAGAACAAAAAAGGCAAAAACTCTTCATCATCGTTATTGGGTCGAAAGAAAATTAAGCACCAAGGTAGTTAGGCGATGCTAAGTGCACCGGCGAAGGTGTAACTCGCACGTCTTCGTCACTAACCCATGTCACATATCTACCTCCGGCCAACTAGACGAGTTGCCGAAACGGCTCTCATACAACCAGCCAAATCATCATGTACACCACTGAAGTGCACATCCGCTTAAGAATTTTTTATCGTCATTTTAGGGATTTTTCCTCTTTTTTTTGGAAGGAATTTCCATAATATTACTTCAGTCAGGTCCTTTCACGTTGCTTTTCGTTGATAGGTGTACGGTGTGTCTTGTATGTGCGGGGCTTACGAGTGTATGGAATCACGTAGTCGTTCGCGCTTAGCAATAATGTCGGTGAATGTAAAGTTCTCTGACAGCTGTTAAACTTTAGGTCATTATGGGTAGCCCTTCTTTTCATTTCGTGTACGGCACGGCCGGGGTGTGGGGGGATGGCAAAGGAAACAGCCCATTTAGCAAAAGAGGTATTTTTTAGGACCGTAATTCCTGGGGCGGTCGCGGTTGGCTAGTTCAAATTTCAGTTTCCGCTGTACACTGTGCGATAAAGGGATTTCAAAAAATACGAGGAACTATCCCAGAAAAGAGGTTACATACGAGTTACGAGTGACAGCGGTTAGCTGAGTATGAAAAAAAGTGACGACGTGTCTTCAGTTCGAATCATGATGCTTTTGGGGATTTATGGCAGTCACCCTAAAGTTTCTAGTGTGACCTGGAATGGAGTTTATCTGAATTAGGGATATTTTTGTGAATCCAAAACTTTACGAGGCCTTAATGGGCGTCTCTGGAGGATGGGGTTGATGCTGTATAATCTGAGTCAGTGAATAGCGGGAGTTACATAAAGTTGAGATGTGCAATTGTGGTAATTGTTATTTAGGCGGGCGTGGAATATCTCAAAGGCTGTCAAGCGGCTTAGTAACTTTGATATGCGAAACGAAGTACTCATCATCCTCAGTAACATGGGATAAAAAGTTGTAGCATGTGCAGATGACATTGCTATTGCCATATCTGGCAAATTTCCAAATACAATAAGAGACCTTATGGAATCTGCTCTGAATAAACTAGTCAAGTGAACGGTGACGGTTCGATTTGATGTCAATCCATCCAAGACAGAGCTAATCTTGTTCACAAACAGATACAAAATTTATATAGCTCCTCCAAAACTAAAAAACAAAGAGCTAAAATTTAGTTATCATGCCAAATATCAAGGTATAATATTAGATTGTAAGCTTAATTGGAAGCTTAATATTCAGGACCGCACGAGAAAGGTCGCGGTAGCTATTCATACCTGTGGAAAGGCCCTAGGTCCCAGATGGGGCCTTCAGCCTAAGATAACAAACTGGCTCTGGTCAGACTTACTCTGTTTTACGGAATCCTGGTTTGGTGGCCCGCGCTAGAGAAAAATTGCAATTCTAGGTCTATGGAACGTATACAAAGATCAGCCAGCATATGCATCACAGGGGCGCTCCAGGTCCACTCCTTCGGCTGCTTTAGACACAACACCATATCTTCTTAGTGTCGACATCTACGGGAAACTAGTTGCGTCTATGGCAGCCTTGAGACCTATGGAATCTCAGAAATGTACCAACTATCAGACAGGCCATATGAGTATCCTCCCTGGCTCAATCCCGGAAAAAAACGGATTATACTACTCCCTTCGAGGATTTTAACATAAAATACAAGCAATAATCCCAGAACGTTCCGCTTGGGAGAATGGCACAATAGAAAGTAGATATGCACTTGAAGTCTATCCAGATGGATCCAAGATGACGGAAGGCACGGGAGCGGGAGTATATTCTCAATCACCCGAAATCAATATTGCCCAACGCCTCCCAGACGATTGTAGCATTTTTCAGGCTGAAATGACGGCTATAGGAGAGGCAGCCAGCAGACTTGCCTTGTCGGGACAACAGGACAGTCGGGCAGCCATAAAAGCTCTGAATACACCTTGAATACACCAACAATCTGATCAAATTTGGTAAAAAAAAAATGCCTGGAATCTCTTAACGAGATTGCGGACAGATGTCGAGTAACCCTGTACTGGGTTCCAGGTCACAGCGAAAATCCGGGCAACTGTAAAGCGAATGAACTAGCCAGACAAGGAAGGGGCATTTACTTAACCAACGACAGCTCCTATGTAATCGATCAAATTCTCCTTATCCAAAGAGACAATAATGGTCGCAAGTAATAGGTGGAACAGCATAAATCCAGACAAATCTGGCCGAAATTAGATGCTAAAAGGACTCGGAGACTTCTCTCTATAAGTGGAAACGGAATCAGCTCCGAAGTGGGTGCATTAACAGGACACTGTTTGAAAGGTAGGCACGCTCGCAGATTGGGAACACCCTAAAATGATTTTTGCAGGAGCTGCATGGATGAGGAGGAAGAAGAAACCGTCCTCTGTCCTCGCCCAGCTCTGACAAAGTTGCGAAAAACCAACTTAGGGGAATACTTCTTCGAGGACCTCAGTGACTTGTCTCGCACAGACATACGCTGTACCAGCAAATTCATAACAAATACCAAGTGATTTGTATGATCTTCAAAAAATACACGGCGTTAGCTGACCACTGGCCACACCACCCGCATCTCTTAGACGGGCTGTTTTGTAAATATAATCGAGGGGTAGACTGTTTCGGTCAATCACTACTACTACTATGCTTTTTGCAATATCCGCCCAATTTTGATAAGTTCCCAGAGGAAAAAAGCGAGGGTCTAACCGATACGGTCACCACCCGCATATCCGAAGGCATACTGTCGACCGATCATCCCCTTCACCAACCTTATTAAGATTCTAGTAAGGGCCGATCATTATTATCACCGATGGCCGATACTGACCGATAATCCCCCTTCCCTTAAGTCATATGGTATCACAAAAGACCTAAGCTAGTTTGATCTAAGTGTGTCTTTCTAGACAGCCATCTTACCTAACCTACCCAAACTAACTTTGATATGTCATTTCAATGCGTGTCTCCTTGAATCACCAAAAGACAAAGGATTTTGACGTGGGTTACAATTTCTAAAGGGCGCATTAGACCGAGCGACGGTTTATAGGTCCAACTCCCGATAAATATAAATTACAACTTCCGTTTTTGGCAGCACTTCTAGCGAACGTCTGGCAGGCATTTTTAAGAGTTACTGGATTGAGAAAGACTAAACCGCTTTAAATTATATGGCCCTTATATTAGTATCAAAATAAAACCCCCACACATGTGGGTCTATGCCAAGGGTCCTTTGTGGATCAATGGCGTTGGTTGGAATCATAAACCTAATCCAACGTACCTTCCGCTTCCAGTCTGCATTATAATTTTTTGCTATTAAAAACTCCATTTACAAGTAGTTGTGCTAACTAGTCTCTGTTTGTGCAGAATTTCAGCCGACAACGACTACAAAAGCGGCACAGAAGACAGAGGACAGAGGACAGAAGACATATTTCTGTTGTTTGTATACTTAAAAACGTCATCCCGTTGTGGGAACTTTTGTCGGAAATGAGTCTCATTTCTCCCACAGGAGACCAAGAAGAGAGAACACATTTCACATTGTTTGAATGCGCTCTTACTGCCAGTGCAACCGATGACAAAACATCCTTTGTCCCGTGAATTGTTGCAGTGCGCTCGTTCGTTTGTTCAGAGAGTATACTCTGCGAACCAAAACCATTCTTCATTGCGAACAATAGCGAAACTTTAATTGAAGAAGTTACACTTTTCAAGTAGAGTGCAACTAGCCAAACAAACAGCCAGCCCAGCTATGTATATACACGTCTTGAATGCACATGGAAAAAGCCAACAGCAATAACAAAGAAAAATATCTCACCGTCATTTTAAGTGCGAACCTTTGCCGAGAATCGGTCCCGTCCCGAACGGGTGCATTCTCCGGCTGGTCGATGATGCTGCAGCAGTGAGTGGCAGGGATGGAAAACGCCATTTTCGATTTGTACTGAAAACTGTTGTAAGATTGTACTGAAATGGAGCCAATTGTATTGAAAACAATTTTGCGTATACGAAAGTGAATTTATTAACAAAACTGTACACACCTAAAAAAATATATATATTTAAAATAAGTTGCATTCCTAAGGCCGGCCAAAACTCGAGAACGGATCGTCCAATTTGAGCTATCTTTTCTTTGATTCGACTGTGTGCCAATTATGCATATGAATACCAAAAGGCAAATGACCAGATAAGCTGTCAAATGAACGAAATGTCAAAATTATCAAAGCTTTATGTAAGACCATATGACCAAAATTACCAATATGGTCATATTTGGCTTGATGGTTATTTAAGGCATTTGTTATTTATCACCCAATGTTGTAGAAGAGTAATGTTGTTAAGAAAAAGCAAGCAAACAAAAGTTGAAGTTGGAAATTTTATGGTAGTAACATAATAGGTATACCTACCTATTATTTTGTCTTATTAGTTCATGATGTTTACTGCTCGAAATTGATTGTGGTCAATTTTTTGTAGTGAAAAATGAATAAAGAAGTTGCGCATTGGTTTTGACTTCATTATTTCATAAATCCACAAAAAAGAGAAAGAAAATGAAAATAGATCCCAATTCTACGAACTCATCAAACTTTGATGACAACAAAATAATGCTTGCATTCAGGTCATTAGAGCATATGAGGATATGCCCATTACATTGTATGACATATTTTGACAGGATAACTGTCAGAAATTGGCATTTTATGACCACTTAGCATATAGTCTAATCTTACCTTAAGAAAGGTTCATACAGTGAGAAAATTGGAAAATTTTAAAGGGGGATTGGAAAAATTCGTAGAAATAGATTTTTTTAAAGTTTTAATTGTAATATACAGTGAGATCGGGTTTGTCAAGAGTTCTGTCTGATTTTCATGATTTCTGAAATTTTCTTCACGGAAATCATTTCTTGTGCTAATTTGCAATTGGATTTTGGGTAGTATGCAACAACTATTAGCGGCAACTTCACATTGTTTCAATGTAATCTCGATTCTCGAGTTTAAGAACGCTTTTTCTCGACACTCATTGCAGCTAAGATTCTGCACTGTCAAAATAAGGGACCTTGCTAATCAGGGAGGGAACAGTTAGTAGTATAATATATTAATTCCTGAGCTCTTCAGGCTTAATACTCTCATTTTGCAAATATTGTCATGAGCTTGAAACTCATAACGGGGTGAGTTTCTAACGAAAAGTCGAATCCAGTCAATGCTTTATGTAAATCTTAAAACAAATAGTTTGTTAATTGATTTGATTTTCCATTTTTGGAAAACCACAAATTGCAAGAGAATTTGAAAGATAGGTAGGTACAGATAGATAAATGATTGTATCGAAATACGGCAAATTGTACTTTTGTACTAGAGCAAACTCATTTGTATCGAATTCGATACAATTGTATCGACTTTTCCATCCCTGGTGAGTGGTAGTGGGAGTCGGAGTGAGCAGTGAGATTCGAAAACTTTTCTCCGCGATAAGATGGAAAGTAATTTTGCATTCTCTTCCTTGGCGGCACTCCTTCCGCTCCTCCATGCTGCACAACAATTTTAATTGCGTGAAAAGTTAAGTTGCTGATAGGCGGCCGCCTCCTAACGATCTGAAGGAAGAACAGAGAGTTGTTATTTTTTTTTTTTTTTTTTCTGCGCTCCACTCAGGTGATGTTCGTTCAATGTTCATGCACTCTGGTAGTGGGAATTTATATCCTCGACTCTGGTTTTGTCTTCTTTTTTTTTTTGTTTGGTGTTGTGTTGAAATGGCTGTTTTAGATAAATCCATTTCTGTGGTGAAATGGGATCTTGTTGTTATTCTATAGCAGGTATATGGGGGGGGCGGTGCAATTTTATTTCTGTGCAACATTTTCGGTAGTGCAGAGTTACGATCGCAATGCATTTGCTGTGTATTTGGCAACACAATGCATGCGGGAGTAAATGAAATTGAGGATGCATGGATACCATTGCCGGGAATTAATTTGAAACAATGTCGGAAAGTTGGGTTCTTGCTTTGTTCCAATGGAATTGAACATTAACATTATGATACGGCTGGATTAAGTAACTTGCCCGAGGTAATGTGGTTCGCAGATTGTAGTTGCCTTACTAAGGTGAGTTATGCAATTTATTTTGTGGCTGGCATTTTTGTGCTGAGGTCGGTGAGTGTTTTATTCGGTTGTGTGTATATGTATCTGATTTTTAATGCAGAATTTGGATACTTGAAGGTAGTGAAAAATAAATTTGGATGTGAACTTCAGGGAGGGGGGATTAGATAGTTGCCCGGAACAGGATATCAAATTCTCTGCAACTTTTAGGTGAAGTAATGCACAATTTGACATATTTTGGCAGGTACTGTCTAGGATTTGTGAATGAGAAGAGAGAAATGCGATCGTTCTGGCTTTGAAATCGCCTGTTATTCGTTATGAAAGTCTTATTGTCATTTTGTTTTATCGTAAAAGGGAATTGTTCATTTAGACACAACTTAGTTACTCTGGGTCCCACAAAGGTGTACTGTATTCAAAATGATTTCTATAAACAATTTGTTTTATTTTGTGGACAATGTATAGTTGAATCTACATAACTGTGGCAATGCTATAAGTTAGAAATTTAGAATGTGGAATATATATACCATCGGGATAGATAAGTTTAAAAAATAGATGAGCTTAGCTGTGTATAGAAATAATCAATGGAAATGAAGACATTGAAGGTGGAAGAGGGTTGTTGCATGTCACTATAGCGACAAGGCCAAGTTACACCAATCCATCCCGTTTGTGCCATAAAGCCAGACTGAGGATCAGAAGATATATTCAATTCTCGACATACATTTGAGTTTTATCTGATGGAGATATTGCTTAGGACTCAGAACCCGAGTTTTTGTTAGAATTTTTTTAGAAGGAGCTTTGGCTAATGTTGAGCATCGTGTTGACTCGTTTTGCTATCGTGCAGAGTAATTCAGAGTGTGCGCATCACCTTTATCAAAGGTTTTGCAAAAAAGTATTCGTTTATGAGGTCCAGGTTGTGCAAGAACTGAAGACTAGTGACCATGACCAACTATAGTTGCGGCAGTAAGTTCAGTGAATGGATCGAAAAACTGAACACAATCCTAATTTTTTTTTATGCAAGATTCTGTTTAGTAATCTTCTGATTTTTAGACGTACAAGCTGCGTTTGGAAAGTTTGGTGTGAAAAAAATCCAGAGTCCTATGTTGTGTCGTTGGCCGTTACACCCGCTGGCAAGATACTGTGTGTTGTGCTTTATTGTGATGTTGAATCACTGGCTACTATTTCTACAAAGCTTTCGCTGCGACCAATGCGACAACCGAAATGTGACAATCCAATAGGTAATGGAGAGACATTTTCTTAAACTTCCTCCATTACGTAGTAAGAGAGAATGATATTGCATTCGTACAAAATTTCGAACTCGAGATGTTAATCAATTCTGGCACTGCGATGATAGAGGAACTCAAAAAGTGGGTCTCAAAATTCTGTCCTTCTGTATGTCTGTCCGTCTATTACTAGCCCTACAGCCTTAACTAAACGAACTTCGGAATTATAGTTTGGGGACATACAAAGGTAACCTAAAAATTAATAGGTAGTACTTCCCATATAAAATCTTCATACCAGTTCAAATTGTTCGAAAACGGGTCCAACGATTTCAACCAAAATTGATATTTGAGTTTTTGTAGGTGAAATTAACATGACTGCTTACTCAGTTTTCCGATAAAAATAGAATAATGGTACTATCGAAATGTGGACATATCTCGGA
Source organism: Cheilosia vernalis (assembly GCA_949126925.1). Classification (NCBI taxonomy): domain Eukaryota; kingdom Metazoa; phylum Arthropoda; class Insecta; order Diptera; family Syrphidae; genus Cheilosia; species Cheilosia vernalis. Next base: position 60,768,456 of record OX421360.1, on the reverse strand, counting down.
AACGGTATAAACGATTGTAACGATTTGTTAAGGTAATATGGTAATTTGTAACTTAATAATACTCAGTTTGTTTTCTTTATATTATCGTACTATGGATTTTTGAGAGAATACATTTTTTTTAGAATCTGGTTTTCTTTATAGTTTACCCTAAAACGGCAGTAACGATTTTGAACGAAATGCATACTTAGAGTTAAATTGATGTTTTCAAAATAATTGCTTCCTTAAATTTAAATTTGAATCACCGAAAACGCTATTTTTAAGATCTGCTCATATCTCGAAAACCCCATTCTCGATTTAGATAAAATTTTAGTTGTAATGCTTACAATTCAAACAATAGTTAATACTCACTTTCAGGCTGAATAGGTAAGCAATAGTATTTTTCAAGCTAAACATATACATGTTCAAAATTAAACAAGTGTTGTAAATAATATCGAAAAAATCTAATAAATTGAATGAAAAAGGAAACAACGAGAGATAAGGGGGAAACCCAAAAATCCCTGTGTACACGCAACTATTTTAACCTTAAGCGATTGGAATTTTTGCTCGGTTAAAAAAAAAGGGTTAAAATTAACTAAGGCTCTGTAGAAAATAAACGAGTATTTGTTGTTGAAAACTAACGAGTTAAAAAGGTTAAATCATACTGTTAAAAATAACACACTTTATCAGTTCGTATCAACCATGTTACTCGCAGTTGTTATTAGTTAGTTTGTTATACGACTTATATACGAATTACGGCTGAGAAAATTTGGAGAGGAATTTTTAACCGAGTTTCGTTGAACAAGTTGACTCGGTTATTTTTAATCCACAAACTCTGTAGGAGCTAAATTAACAGTATTACTTGGTTGTTATTAACAGAAAGTTGATTCATTTTAAAGAAGTTAATTTTTTTTTTTTTGTAAAAAGTAAATTATTTAAAACTTTTTAAGAATGAATTGTTCATATTAAAAATTAAAGAAAACAGCCCATCGAGCGTCTACGTAAGAATTCTTGAGTATCTAAATGCAATCACTAGTTTTGATATTTCTATGTCTATTTCTATGTTTAAGAAAAATTATTTTCTTAATAAAATAATTAATAATTAATAAAATATGAAAATAAGTGCAGATTTCAAAACGAAGATTTTTTTCGAGTATATGGAAGAACAAATGCTTTTGCTGATAAATGAACAGTATGCAAAACAGTCTTTAAAGTCTGGGAACACTGGGTTGTATAGTTTCTTCCCTTCTGACAAGCATTAGTTTTGTTTGGGTTTTTCTTTTTCATTTTTGCGGGACGTGTGGAAGGGATCTACAACTTTATGCCGAATCCAAATAGCTGAGTGAGGAAGATCTTTCATGAGAGTTTGTAAGAATGGACCGTGATAAATAATTTTTTTTTGGTTCATAAATATTCTTGTTCTTCGATTGTGGTTATATAACTTATAGCCACTATTACGACACATCATTTAATTTAAATTTGTTAAAACGCTCTGCCTATTGGTAAATAACTCATTTAATGAAGCCCCAATCTTTGATGGTAACGAAATTGGTGTGTTATCTGGCAATATAATAAGAACTATTTCCCTGTATCCTCGAAGCTTCTTAAATAATAATTTCAATCTACTTTTACCCGACGCCTACCTCTGCATGTATCCACCTCCATCGAGATTTCTTTAAAAATGTTGCTCAAAAATAAAAACTCACACAAAGCAGTTTCTGAATAAATTCCTATACAGATCTTTACTGTCAACTAACAAGTTTTATGTTGGTTCCAACCATCTTCATGTTTTTAATTTACTGCACCATTTTTAAGAAAATACAAAAGTATTTACCGCATTTTTTAAAATTTGTAAAAATTGTGAGAAATAAAAAGAATTGAAATGGTAAGCTCAGAAAAGGAAACTTTCCCCGTGATTGATGGGATTTCTAAAAAAAATACCCCCAAACACTGAATGATCTGAATGCCTTTTTTTAACTTCGTAAGTATGAAGCTTGTTTCTGTTGGTTTAGGTATTTTTTGGGGTTTGTTTTATGAACCCGTGTCAACTGAAAATTGGCATCCATTTGATGTTTTTCTTACTTTCGAAGTGGTCAAAGATGTATAAATGTCTGGAGCAAATGTAAGCTTGATATTATGCAAAAGTAGTACCATATAGTGTGACTTTCGTCAGGATTATGTTTCTGTTTTTCATAAATATTAACGCAATAAAAAATGCGCACAAACCAAAACCCTATGTATTCAGGTTTGAACCAAATGCAGATGCAAATTTAAAGAAAAAAACTGCTTAAAATGCAACTGAAAGCCTTACAAGTCGACATATACTTTGAGTTTCAAAAGTGCGGTAGTAATGACTTGCATCCAAAACTTTGAGTTACTCAGCAGCTTGTCAGCAAATGAATGTAAGTATGCTCTGCTTTTAATGCACCGCATATATCTACGTTTTTACAAAACTCCAAACAACCGCCCCCACAAACTAATGCCCACACGAGTGCAGTTTACCTACCCCGGCTATCTATTAAGTCCTTATTCGTATGGAACTTTGAACTTTTTAAAAACCCACCCGAGGGGACAACCAATTGCAAATTGTATTTTTAATCAACTCGCAAACACACAAAACACATTACGGTTTGCCCTCCCAAAAAACCAGGCCCACACTCTATCACCATTACCATATATAAAACCACCACCACCACCACCGCCACCGACACCACAGCACACATATTCATTTCAAAGAGGATAAAGTGCATCTCTCCATCCGAAATGTATTAAAATGTTTTCTAATGCTCATCGTCTGTGCGTCCACATGTGGGCGGGTGTGTGCAACTTTTATGACTTTAGCCCAGCAGAAGGACAAACTGCACACACACGTTCTGCATGTAAATTCCGCACTGGCACTGCCCGATAGACATCTGAGACATTTGTGCCAAAATATCCAAAATGGACCGTGGGGGTTATGCACACGCTGCGACACACAACACAACCATTATCGCCATGGACCTCAGGGGACATGCTAATGCTACTCCTGCTGCTTCCATTTCTACTGCCGCTTTATAGTTGAAACTCTTGTGTCAATTGTGTCCATTGTTATCTCTCTTGCAGCAACTACCAACAGATCCAGACCTTGGCCTACGAGGGACATGAAATCGCCACCGAAACCATCTCCATGCAGACCGGTCTCCAGGACAAGGGCTACGAGGAGTGGGTGGGCGAGATGATTGGAATGCGGGAAATTTTGAGACACTTTGCCAATGTGACGACCGCCGATGTTGTCGGCATGCGGGCGCCTTTCCTCAAGCCCGGAAGGAACACCCAATATAAGGTAAGTTTTGCATTTTCATATAAAGATAATCCCCAGATTGGAGTTGTTAATCCATGGTATCCATATACCACTATAGGTCATTGAAGACTTTGGCTACATTTACGATAGTTCGGTGACAGTGCCTCCAGTTAATGTGCCCATCTGGCCATACACCTTGGACTTTAAGATCTCGCATGAATGCAAGAGCGGTACCTGCCCCAGCAAGATCTTCCCCGGTGTCTGGGAGGTGCCACTGAACACACATTACATCGAAGGCTATGAGGGCGGTCACTGCCCCTACATGGATCAATGTGTCCTGCACAATTTGGACGTGGATGAAGTTGTTGCATGGCTGCAGGAGGACTTCTCCCGCTACTACGAACAGAACAAGGCTCCCTACATGCTGCCCTTCCACACAAATTGGTTCCAGTCGAAGGACCTCGAACTGGGACTGCACAAATTCCTCGATTGGACCCTCACGCTGTGAGTATAAATTCAAATTAGACCTTCCGTCGTCGCGTCGGTTGTGGGCGGCGGATGTTGCCTTCTTCCCCGCCGGCTATAATGAGAAAAGTTTAAATGCTTTTCGGTGGGTGTTGGGATGGAATTAAAAATTCCATTCCCCTTCGGAAATAATTACAAATTAAAGACTGCAATTTGTGGCCGACTAGTTGTGTGACCTCCCCAAAGGTGACACGAAATCAATGGCTGGTCTCTGACACGTATATGTCAGCGTGAAACTGAAATTATGTTATCCATATGTAAACGTGGCGACACACAAAATACCATTTTAACTTTTCGACAAGAGTTGGAGATGGAGATGGTCAACTTCAAATGTGGAAGAATGTAAGAGTATGTGTCCCTGACGCGGGGAGTGGGGGATTAATTTTGACACGGGTAAAGGAATACTTTCCTCCGGCCAAACAAAGAATTGGGGAATATTTGTTGTTGACCAAGTTTTCGTTCATTTTTCTTTTTTTCTTTTTTTGTCGTTGTGTTGGAGATGGTGACAAGTATTTAATTTGTTTACGTGCTTTTTCGAAAAGTTTCCTTTTCTTGTTGTTGTTTTGTTTCACCTGAAGTGATATAGTTGTAATGCTGGTCGGTGAGGGTGTTTGCCCAACATGGGTTTCCAATTACTTGGCTTTTGTGCAGATGTAGGCAGAGGAGGTGTGGGCAGGGTAGTAGGATTCGACAAATTGTTTTCTATTGATTGGGATATGTGACTCGGAGCCAAAAGTCTGGGTTGGAAACTGAATTTAATTGGAAGCGACATTTTGATGGATCAAATTGAATTTTTAGTTCTGAACACCGTTTTTTCGCGTTTTTTGTGCCTCTAGTTGAGTACAACTTGGTAGATTTATTCAGCGGCGCTTAAGGGAGGGAAAGTCAAATTAAATGAAACTACGAAGGGTCCGATACCACAGGCAAACTAGAGAAATACTGCCGGCTTAAGGTTGAAATATTGTCTAATATGGCTATAACTTATCTGTCTTCAGGGTAACTTAGAAAATAGTGAACCGCCCGAGAAGTAAGTCCAAAATACGTTCAAAAATTGTGTAGGTCACTAAGAACTATGCGCAAAAAGCTAAGACGCCAGCTAATGCCTATGCATTTTTCACAAAACCGGGAAAGAGTGTCCAGATATCCATCAAAAAGTCAAGAGGGATTGCAAACTTTAAGAAAATGTCCAACATGGCGATGTAGAGGAACGACCGCTAATTTTGGTGGACCTAATCACCTAACAAATTCAAAAGCCAAGTCAGTGAATTTTCGAAGTAGATTCCTAAATAGTCGGCGTAACAAATACTTATAGGTGCGTAGGTACTCCAGGTTCTCGCAACTATTCTAAAATAGACATCACTTTAACTGAAAGCTCAACTGAAACTGAAACTGAAACTGAAATGATCGTCGAAATTGGGCTTTATAATAGAAGAGTCCTTGAATTTTTTGAAGACTCCGATCGACTGAGTTGGGAAGCTACAAGTATTAAATGTCAGTTATACTCTCAGATGTTTGGTAGGCGTTCGTTAGAGGTATACCTCTATGTCTCTATGTTTCATGTTACAATATCGCACACATCTTTAATACGGAAAATTCAGCAAATTCCCAATATACCTACCTAATGGCCGTGTGACTGAAAGGGACAGTAATACCTTACACGAAAAAATACGTGACACCTATTTTGGTCGGCCATCTTGTTTACGTGGTAGGAATTATTTGAAAGCTCAGCATCTACATTTTTATAGCGATGGCTAACGAATTTCGCTTTCGCATTAAGCAAAAGGCTTCCCGAAGTCGTTAATTATAGGTACTGTAACTGATTAATGAATTGTTGGTTTTACTTACTGAAACTAATTACCACTCTCATTTCACATGTTTTAAATCAGAAATAGAAATGTTTTCAAGTGATTGCGTCTATTTCCGTTCTACATATCATAGGTACATCAATTTAGGCGTGTGATTTGTGATATTCAGGCTGTGATTGGAAAAGATAAAACACTTTTTCACTATTGTAATAATTCACTTATTAAGTACCAAAACAATGTAACTTAAAACAATTCTTAAACAATTAAAACCATTCACTTAATTCGCTATATTTTAAAATTCTGAGAGAGAGCCAGACTTTAAAACCAACTGTCCATCCCTGTTCTCAAATCTCCCTTTTATATCCGCTCCGCCATCTATCAAGAACTTTCTAGTGTATTCTGAATTCTTGCGGGTTCTAGAACTAGCTCAGTGGAGACTTACACTTATTTGACAGATTCAAGTCTCCAATTAGAAGTGGAACGCTACATTCCACACCACACTAGCGACGACTGCGGGCAAACGGATCTCTCTGTCCCTTCTCGTTCAAAAATGCGCGTGCGTGATGTACAACATGCAGTATTATAATATATTACATAAGAAGAAGGCGTACAAAAAATATAGACTGTCTTTAAAGAAATTTTAAATAAAGAAAAAAAGTGGAACTTAAAGCGCCATCTTACATCAAGAATTTAATACATTTAAAATATGGAACTTTTGATCTACTACAATTGCGTCTACTTTGTTTTGATACAGACCTACTTCCACTGTCGTTTAAGGCTGGTAAGCAGTTCAAGTGAAATTCAATTTTTCATACAAATTTTTCACTGCGAAATGTCAAAATGAATTTTCCACATAAAAATTTCACTAGGCAGTACGCAGTTCGATTGGAAAATAGCGCCACCAAATAGAAAAATAGGCGATACTAAAATCTCCCCACAGCTATTTCTCTTGGTTTTTATTGTCAGTCTCATTATTTTTTTGACATTTCGGAGTGAAAAATGATTCGTAGGAAAGCGGTTTGGAAACTTATTGGAATTTCAGCTGTGTCCTTAAGAGAATACTACGTTTTTCGAACTTATAAAATAGTTTTTACATTGAATATAGCTAGTTGTACAAATATTTGGTGGCATGGATGACCTTTTCCATAAGCAGGGTCCAGGGTGCCTCTGGCGCGCTCATGCCCACAACTGGTGCACGTATAGGTCCATACTGGTTAGCTGAATTTGGTTTTATACCAAAACAGAAATAACTTATTGTTATTGTGGTTGAACAGGGATGAATATCTTCCAATAAGTTAATACATTTTACTCTATCACACGATTCACAAAAAGTTAAGTTTCCAATTTGTTCCCTCCTGCTGTTTTCTTGTTTAGTAGAATTAAAGCGCGAAAGTTGAATATTGGAGTATTTCTTATTTTATAGGTAACCTAAGATATTCATTTTTGAGCGCAGTCACCCGGAATAAATTTCTCCACGAAAAATCTCCAAGCTAAATATTTCACTTTCTATTTCTAAGCACTTTTTGGAGAGAAGTGAAAATTTCACTTCTCTCGAACAGCGTACCAGCCTTAAGAAGGTTTCATCGATCCGAATACACAACAATGCGGAAGTGTGTCTATATCTGATACTGCAAGTAGGTACAGCTGCTACTTGGTCTTGTTGTTAAACGCTGTAGATCTCAATCTACTACAAACGCAAATTGCAGGTTGTAAATTGCAAGTACGCCTTCTCTCATCCAAACGGAAATTAGTACAGCTAGTGTCTACCACACATCATGACTACAGTCTGACAGACGGGCTGTACCAATGGTTAATATTATATTTCGTTCCAGTACTCCCAACCTGTATAAATGGGAAGAAATACCACAATTCAATTGGCACCAGGTTTTAATGGTTGTCTACAAAAATAAGTCTTTTAAGCCGGCGGGGTTCGAAAGGGTACGATATCTTTTATTATTTGGCAATTTTTACAATTTTTCTTTCTCTTTCCAGTCCAGACGTTTACTTCGTCACAATCACGCAAGCACTCACCTGGATCACAGATCCCAAGGAAATTCGCGAACTGAACAGTATTGACTCGTGGGACTGTCAGAAGCGCGTCCCCACAGCATCGAAACCATGTCTCACATCAAATTATTGTGGACTTGCGTTTAGCAATCCGGAAAAGAATATCTCCGATACCCGATATATGGAGACGTGTCGGGATTGCCCCAACAAGTACCCATGGCTGGGAGATGCCGAAGGTACTGGCATTATTGGACGGGACAATTACGTTTACACGGGGTCAAGTCAAGGAGACGCCCAACCCGAAAGTAGAAGGAAGTAGGCGGGTTTTGTTTTTTAAATTTATTAATAAACCACCATAGAAATGGTGGAGTCAGAGATTGCTATAGACAACTATAGAACAGATCCCGTACTGTCTAAATTTTACTGCCCCGATCCAAATCTTTGTTACGTTCCACGGTCCGTATTTTATTTTTATTATTTTTTTTTTATTAGGCGTTTAGTTTTTAAGAGGAAATAAATTGTCACTAGATGTGTAATATTGTAAGATTGTTTATCTGAGCCCAGGAATAAATGATAGTTACCTATATTCAAAAGTTAAGCTTTTCGAGTGTTTTTTTATTTTATTTTTAAATGATGTAGGAAGATGTGCGTAATGGTCATCAAAGCATGCAAAAGTCCTTATTATAAGTGGTTAGTTGCTGCGTCTGATAAACTGCAGGAAAATCTAATAATAATAATAATAGTTGGCGCAACAGGCCTGTAGGGACCCTGGGCCTAGCTTCTGGCAACCATTCGTTTTGTGTGAGTTTTTAATTTTTGGAACGAATGGAAGGGATCTACAATTTTAAGCCGATTCCAAACGGCCTCTTGAAGCTCTTTCAAGACAATTATACTCTCGGATGTTTGTCAGACGTTCGCGAGGCGCAGTGAAAAAACCCTGAGTTGGAATTTGGGTTTTTGCGGGATTCGAACCTGGGACCCCTCGATTAGTAGTCCAACACACTAACCACTAAGCCACTGCGCAGGAAAATCTAAGGGAAGTCTCAGTCTGTAAACGATATGTTTTGTCGACGTAAAATATTCCACGGCTGTACAGAGTCTGCACGAGTCTTTTAATATCTGCAACTTCAGTTTATTGAAAGCCTGACCCATTTTTGCTGCCCGATGCTTTTCAAACCGAACTGGTATACGCGGATCTCGTTATTTTTTCTTTCTTTGTATAGTTGACCGAGGGCGGATTGTCTCCTTCCTTGCTGATAGGGCCTCTAGAGCGTCCCTCAATTTAACTATGATCGCTTTTTTATTTTGATAAGTCGATCTTCCTCAGACTAATTGGAGGGAACAAAATTAAATAAAAATAAAACGAATAAAATTCTGATCGACCTGTCTGACTAGTATCGTTGGATCCCTACATTTAAATGAAGTTGGTCAAATTCTTCGACTTATTCACTTTGTCCACCTTATTGGAAAATTCAACCAACTGACCACATTCTAAAGGACAGTAGGTACCTACTATTACAATCCCACTAAGATGCACTGTTTAACCTGCTAATGGACCCTTGCTTGTACATGCCCTTGCCAAAACGGGCGAATTACTAAAGCTAATAACCAAACAAGTTGATTGGGTACCCCTGAAGTGCTTGCCTACCCCTTATGCCATTAAGAAACAAAGCCAACCGAAAGTAAACACTGCAAACAAAATTTAACATTAAGATGGCCACGAACATCCTTAGGCCAAAAGAGTAAACACAACGTTACAAAGAAGAAAAAAAAAACACTGAGCGCCAGGTCGTACAGCGAAAGTATGATAATGAAATTATATAAGGACACTCATCTTAGAAAACCCCGACCCCAGCAGGATAAGTAAAAAAAAAAATTGTATGTATACCAAGAAGAAAACAAATTTTACTCCAAGCACATCATCCGTGTTAATAGGATGCTTGACATCCTTTCGCGCACTGCTCTTCACAAAGACACGGGGCCATGCAATTGACATTGGCCTCTGCCAGCTTCGTGGCATAACTCTAGCTTCATCTTGATTTTCTTGCGATTTAACGGCATAATTATTAGTGGAGGGTGTTTTCGTTTTTATTTCACCGTGCTATTTGGCTGTACGCAAAAGGACTTAAATCGATTGTAACGAGTTGATGTGTGTAATTTATTTTTAATTGCTTCATTTAGTGGAAGCGCGTGGGTGTGACGCTGCGCCTATGTATAGGTAACGCCGTTGATTTCAATTAATTACACGTGTGACGACGAAAACGACGACGACGATGGTGATAAAAGCAGCGTTGATTACTATTGCTGCACGGATCGCATTTCACTTTGAGTGTCCCTAATAATTTATGGGATTACACAAACTCCATTAATTAGTCGTAAATAGTTGTCCTTCGAAGGTGACAGTTTACTGCTGCAGGCATATTTCGATAATGCCAAGGCAGCCTTTTTGGCTTGGGTATTGTTTTGGCAGTGCATTCTGTTAGGTGGGTAGGTACTATGCTCTTGTTTCCTCATTTTGTGGCCTGTGAAACGAACAACTAAATTTCAGTCCTTCCACTGCACAGTGTTCTTTTACTAAAGAGGAACCTCAAGGGATAATTAAAATGTCCCATGGAAAAAAAGGATGGTAGGTACAAGGCAAGCGACAATGGAGAACAGAGAATGTTCTTTGAGAGATTTAAGGCTTTAAAGGTGAAGGGAATGTTTTTCAAGCAAGGACAGTGAACTTTGGAATATCAAAGAAGTTCACCGGGCTGTTTAAGACAAGCAACAGGATTTAAAATACAATTTTAATTTTATTTCGTACTGCATTCGGGAAAAGCCGCCTTTGATCTTTTGAAAATGACGGTGAAATTTCAATTTAAGAGGCAGAAGAATTTCAAAGGTGGCAAGCAGAAGAGTGGGTCTGCCAGGTAAGGCTTTTTTAGTTAGGTAATTTGTTTATGACACAGTGCTGATCATGTTTTTTGTCGGAATCTATATACTTTTTTACCTATACTTGCCATCACTAATAGAAGTAAGCTCTGTTATTAGATTGATGTAAGTTGTGGGCTCTGGAAATACGTCTAGTTGGAAGTGATTTGCTTGTCCGGTAGTAAAGTAGCCGATGGTGCCAAATATTCTTGAAATTGCAATTTATTTTCTTTTGTGTTGTCGTACCCTTGAATTTAGCAGCAAAGTTAGAAACAGAGACACATGTTGCAGTGGGTGCAGAATTTACGTGTGTCTATATCCATATCAACATGTGTATTCTAATCTAGATGCACAATGAATTCTGCACATGTGTTTTGGGCATTATTCCCACCAGAGACAATACTGAGACCCCCAAGGCCCCAACTTCGGCCGATTTCCCGTAACTTGTCACCAAGCTATATTTTTATGGGGTTGTCACGTTTTTTACCCAACCAGATACAGGGAGTTTCATGTGCTACGAGAGTTTCCTATGTACGTTCCAACGTGACGAACTGTAGCGCTGACTGATTTTGAAGAGTGATGCTGCATTTACATTTTACACGGTCACACATTCCTATCACGGAAAATTAAAGGGATGCTTAATACTAAATAGCAGTGTGACTGAAAGGGACAGCATCACCTAACACGCAAAAAAACGTGACACGTATTTAGGTCGGCGATTAGTGATCTCATTCTTACGCCTTCAAAAGCATTGACTGCGTATAAACGGATCTCTCTGTCCCGTTCATGCAAAAATGCGCGTGCGTGATGGTGTAAATGCAGTTTTAGGGTCAATAGATTCGTACTCTTCACCGGAGTGTCGTAGGCTAAAAAAAAATAAAATAAAAACGTTAACGTAAGAAACCAAAAAATTACGAGTGACTTAAGAAAAAAATATAAAAAATATGCACAAGACATTAAATCTATTTAAGGCCCACTTTTGCATTCGTATACCAAATATGTTCGCGCTTCAAATTCGAATTTCCTACTTTTAAATCGTAAAAGATAGAAAACTAGCGGACCCTGCGCACTTCGTCTCGCCCCAATTTAACGCCTTCATATAAACTCCAGAGTAATAATAAAACACAGATAGGTAGTTCAAATTTCAATGTAATTTATTTGTATGGTAAGCAATGCTTTTCGATTTGTTTTCCACAAAAACAAACAACGAAGACGGCCTGCCAACACGCGAACAGGCAACGTAGGTATACAGCTGACTGTACGAAAAACAGGGAAATTCGAGATTAATCCAGGAGACTTCCAACGATTGGCCTGAAGCGGATAATACCGCAAGGATCAATTTTCTTTCTCATATTCGTTTGTGGATTCTATCAAATAGCTTAGAACTGTAAAAAAATGTTCTGCAACAAACCTTGCATTCGTAATCAATTATACAGTGTCAGGATATGAATATGGGAGCGGGTCGAAATTCTGCTTTCAAAATTCAGCTTTGCAAAATTCTGCTTTTTTTTCTGTTATGTCTAACAAAATTCTGCTCTTTAAAATTCTGACAGGCAATATTTTAAACAAATAAATTCTGCTAATTCTGTTTTTTTTTTTTTTTTCAATTTATGAATTTAAAGAAAACAAATATTTTTCAACTTTGTCAACAAATTACAGTATATTTCATATAAAGAAGGTACACAGGTGGATACCAGGAACACAAAAAAAAAAACAGCCAAAAGATGACCTTATATTTTCCTTTATTGGGTTTAATTACAGATGCCTATATTTATTTTCACTCACTAACTAACAGAATATTTGTCTAAACCAAGGGAGCAAACTTAAAACCAATAACAAAACTACATTCACTTTTTTCTATAACAACTCAGTTTGGTAGGTATAATGTTTTACATAAAAAAAAGTATTAGTCCAACACACTAACCACCAAGCCAACTGCGCCTACAATAATGTTTTACATAAAAAATAAAAAAAAAAAGTTTGGAAAATGTTAAAAAAAGGGCGCGCTTTTTAACATCTTCCAAACTTTTTTTTATTTGCAGAATTTTGTAAATCAGATATTTGTAAGTCAGAATTTTGTAAGTCAGAATTTTGTAAAGCGGAATTTTGTAAAGCAGAATTTTGTAAAGCTGAATTTTGAAAGCAGAATTATAAAAAAAAATGTTGACCTCGCCAGAATTTCGACCCCAACCCTATTAATATCTCTACTTATACTGAAATATTTGCTCTTTTCGATATGTGAACTAGTTATCGGTTCACGTTAAAATTGCATGAAGGTCTCAGGCTCAACCAAGGACGGAGTTACATTTACCTTTTTTTTGCATCACAATTGTTAAAATAAAACTCAAAGTTAATCTATATACTTTACATATAAACTGTCACTCATGTACACATACATACACTTTACATATTGCTGGTCGTCTAGGATTTCACCCGCTTCTATTTACCATTTTCATTAAAAGTTTTCCAAAAGCTAGCAGATTTGATTACTGGTCAACTAATCATAATCACCATTTCACTAAATCAAGAACACAATTATCCATCAGTATTGAACATTGCCAAGTTAGTTTCCATAGGCCAAATGTAAAGTGACTTGCTTTTCCTACATTTTGTTCCAAATTACTATTATAACAACCACAACGACATAAGCATCCCCATTGATTGTCACTCCATCTAACTCTGACTTACCCCAAATTTCACATTAATAAATAATCCCAAAAACCTGCACAACTAAATTGAAAATTCATTCGTGCGATTACCGGATAAATTTTCTATAAATTACCCCTCTCCCACATACAGGTAAACTAATCCCAACTGTACCATTAATTAAATGGCAAAATCATCGCTAATTAATGTGAATTTTAATTGCCACAAAAACAGCATATTTATTTCTAATCACTAAATTGCGTGTAAAATTTATCTGCCAATGGGGAAAAAACCAAAATATTGAATAAATCAATTAAATTATAATATGTTCAACATATTTAAACCAAATACTTCCGTGGATTAGGGAATTGGCATTGCATAATTTACACGCGTGCACTTTACCCTAAATAACCAACAAAATAGAAAGAAAAAAAAAAAAAAACACCTCAACGAGATTAAATACGAAAACTCATTTTCATCTAAATTACATTTCCGAATGGAAACAAATTAAAACACTGATACTTCATCACATTGCAAGCTGGGGATTAACTGAATTCCGGATTTGATTTAAGCGCGATTGCATTTCCATTCCAAAGTGAAATGAGCGGGAAATGTTAGGGTGTCGGGTGTCGGGTGTGCTTTGCCCATTTAAATACTTTTGGAGGTAAAATTTTATTTTTCGCTGGCACGGGTTCTTGGAAAATATATACACTACACACCGGGTTCGGGTGAGACCGCGTGCTAATAACCGCACAACATTAGTCTGCAGAGTATCTAATGAATATTTTAACAAATCCTCTGATACCGGCAGTTGGCACCCGCATTTCATATCACTGACAGAGGGCAGCTTTTTAATGCTGTTCCTGGTGGATATTTAAGACATACATGTGTAAGCTGTGGTCTAGCTTTATTTTTGGCCTAGGCACGGCGAACATGGTAGTTGTGGTTAGGTTAGGTTGAGGCTATGGTCAAATGTTTGCATGGAAATTAGTCCAACTGGATAGTTGCAGGTGACAGTGTGATTGGATTTATATGCTCAAAGTGGAAGCCAATAAAATGGAGACCCAGCAAAATTGTGGAAAGTAGGTTCAGTGGTTAGTCTGCTGGATTGGTTAGGGTTGCTGTTTGAAGGTTTTTTCGACTTTCCCATTTCTAGCGAACGCCTAACAAACATCATAAGTCTCTTGAGAGACTTTAGCTGCATACAAGTGTACGCACTAAGGCAAATCTAAAATTTAGTTGTAAGAAGCTAGTACTGAATACTAGCTGCGCAATCTATTTATTCTTATTAATGGAAGATTTCTTCCAACTCTAACAACGACCTTATGGAACAGCTCTACCTACAGTGGTTCTATATAGAGGCCAAAAACACCGCGCTTCGCTGTAAGTTTTGAAAGATGTTTTCTGTCTAAAGGACGATTATAGTCTTGAAATATACACCCAAGTTTTTGTCATCTTTTTAGGCCCGCTTTGTCTTACCTCTGAATCAAAACAATGCCTTTTAAATCTTTTCTGTAGATCGGTAGTATAGGTATCAACTTCTCGCCATGGCGAAGGAAGTCAACTCGTCAACGATGTGGAGATTTTTCGTTGCCTTGATAAAATGAACTTGCACCTTCAGGGATCCGTACAATTGAAACCAGGGCCTCCATCTGCATTCTGTAAGGTCAAACGTTGAAACGCTTTCGTGTGAACAAACAGCTTACTTCTGTAACTAGCAAACCATTCGTTCGCATGGAAACCATTTTACGTTTTCGCCTTACAAAATCTGTCCCCAGACTTTTAAATAAATTTAACAAGAGCAAAACGAACGCTTCCAACTTTTTCGTCATTTTGAAGTAACCTATCCATTGGAAGAGTCAGGTATATTTGTAGGAAGCTTGGGGGGAACCCTCCATAGCTCTCTATCTTCCTCCGCCGACATGTTAGAGGGAGAGATCTCGGACT
Source organism: Cheilosia vernalis (assembly GCA_949126925.1). NCBI lineage: Eukaryota > Metazoa > Arthropoda > Insecta > Diptera > Syrphidae > Cheilosia > Cheilosia vernalis. The sequence goes on along the minus strand of OX421360.1, from coordinate 60,753,357 downwards.
TTATGAAATATCTCACCCTGGTTCTACCAAGAGGGCGCATAGCCGATGGCACGGATTTCATAGCACAGACTCTGATTTGGGAATATGTGTTTAGAGTGCTAAACCACAAAAGCACGGATCACTCAGCTCGGAGAAACAGCAGGTTGCCCTTGAGTGCCTCACATTTGAATACTTCACATAATCTCTGAGAGTCACTCCGCCGAATATCATTCTGTCAGCTTTTAAGGGCTATGTAATTCTTCTTTTACTTGACCATAGGGCCTTAACAACACCAAATTTGACACCGATAGCATAGCTTTGACAGACATCAACTTTGGATCAGATCTGCACCACGTTTCCATGCCCGAATCTGGACTAATTAACTCAGAGAAGCGGTCAATCCATCTGTGGGGGTTATGTCTTTCAATAGTGGGAAAGAGCTGCATTAACTCCTTCGCATATATTTCCCCTTCCTTTCTCCAAGATGGCGGATGGATTGTTAGAATTGTTTTGAAATCTTTCCAATTTTTTCTTCTTGTGCAGAAGTTTGCAAGTTATTTGCATAGTTTTTCTCTTGGCTGGCTTCTGAAACCCTCAAGTGTAAGTCTCAATTGTTTCTCTCGGGAAGATCTCCGACGAAGAGTTGAAGAAAAGGGCGCGCTCCTAGGAACCCCAGTATAGGTCGGATCCTCGTCTTCTCGGGATCTTGGGTGAGTAACGTTAACACTTTGAACTTCAGGTGCTTAGCTTTCTCCATTTTAAAGTGACACCTTGTCCATTGCAGTCCATTAAAAACAGAAGCAAAGCATTTATAAGCCAATAAGCCCTCGACCATCGGAAAAATGATGGACACCAGTTACTCCTCTTGTTATACTGTACAACTATAGGCAAATCCTTTCGGCAAATTAACAGATAGTGGAAATTGCCAATTGATAAATGCATTGTGCCGGCAATCTAGGACAACCTAACCCTCGCATCATATTCGCATCGCTTAGTCACTCACCAAACTCACAATTCGATGGCAAAATCGGCAAAAAGGACACAAACTGCACACCAAACGATGACAAGGCGTCGTCGGCTGCACTCCATGATGTACGACAAACGGTGAATAAATACGTGACCCAAATTGTATCACTGCATCTGTGTCATGTGTATGATTCATCTTTCAGCCAGAACATGATAATGTATCTCGTTTCTCGTCCTTGTTATCGTCAGCCTCCCCTTGCACCAAAATCCACCAGCGATTGTGTGACAACGACGACGGAACAAATACCAAACCTATTCCATGTAAAGCTATGCACGATGGATGGATGGATCCATGTATATTCATTGCACATCCTGTGTTTTGTTTGTACCGAAATGTAACTATCTTTCAATTCCGTTCATTCCGTTTATGGCAGAAGCAACGACTTTCTGAGTACATCGTCATCATCCTTATCTTCAGGATCCTACTGAAGCATTTGGCATTTGTCGTCCCGGCTTGTCGAATTATCATCATTGTTCCCATTAATTCAGCTTGAATCCTTATACCGACTTCTGATATCCTGATATTACGGCATACGAATAATGTGTGTCCTCTACAGAACAGTTCAAGTCCTGTCATTTTGCGTATCGTGGTGTGGAATATTATTTTTTGTTTAATGTTTGCTAAAAGTGAAAGTTGCTAGAGTATATTTTTTTTTTATATCGATTGTTGGCTTTATTTCGTTTGGTTGGAACTTTCGGTTTATTCTAACAATATCCCCAGGACCTCTTGGACCATGAGCATAACTCACAAAAAAATTTCCGCCGAAGCTAAAAAATTCTTCCAACTCAATTTCGAAACTCAAAGTCCCAATAAACGAAGATAAAGAAGCACCCCAGTTCGTACACTGTTCGTTTACACTGTTCGTACCTTTGTAAACATTTTCAATAAATTAACACAGCGTATCCAATTCGCCCAACCGCAAGAGCACTATACCGACTTTATAGTATAACGACAGCCATAAACATCTCGATGATGACACTTTTAGTAAAATAAATAAGAAATATCGAAATCAGCACAGGATTGGAAGGAAGGATTCAACCTTTACACCGTATACGCTCGAAATAAATCTCTCCGACGGGATGCGCTGTTGTTCCGCATTCTGCCGCTGTATCAACAACACCGCCCGATGCCGATGAAAATCGATAACGAATTCGAAGAAGGACTCACACCAACTGCGGTTGAGTGGGCCACCCCGATAAGAAGTGGAAAATGGGAACACGATACCTCCGCGCTGAAAATTTAATTCCATTGGTGTTCCAAATGGTGTAACATATTTCAACCGTTCTTAAAGATGGTTTCGTTTTACTTGGGGTAGGGCTAGGGCGTGTAGACTGCCAGTATAAATTCCGACCGACATTCAATGTCAATCAGTTATGGTACTTGGGACACTTGCTACTAACAACATATTTCTTTATTTTCGAGCAGACGTTTATGTAAGGTCCCACGGGTACTCAAATAAATTATTGAGTTCAGGGGTTATATACGCAAACGGTGTAGTGAGTGGAGTTCGTCTCGATTTTGGGCTCGTTTTTGATGTTCCTTTTTTGATCCCGTTTGGTTGCGATTTCTTAGAATTCTTGACGAGTTTTGGCAACGCTCTTTGGGGCTTTTTTAAATAATTTGTGTGAGTTTTTGAACAATTTGTGAACGCATTTTCTGAAGCCTTTTTGGACACATTTTTGGAAGTGTTTTTAGACGAGCCTTGTGACGAGTTTTGGACACGTTTTTGGACTAGTTTTTATGATCCCTTTTTGTGCAGTTTTTGGTTGCGTCTTTGACAAGTTTTTGAATGGAATTTTTTTAAATTTGGGTGAGTTTTTGAACAATTTATGAACGGGGTTGGAGACGTTATTTTCGACACATTTTTGGAAGTGTTTCTAGACGAGCCTTGTGACGAGTTTTGTACACGTTTTTGGACTCGTTTTTAAGATCCCTTTTTGTGCAGTTTTTAATTGCGTCTTTGACAAGTTTTTGAATGCAATTTCTTTGAACTTGTGTATTTGGGCGAGTTTTTGAACAATTTATGAACGGGGTTTCGGACGCCTTTTTCGACACATTTTTGGAAGTGGTTGTATTTGAACAATTTATGAACGGTATTTCGGACGCCTTTTTCGACACATTTTTGGAGGTGTTTCTAGACGAGCCTTGTGACAAGTTTCGGAAACGTTTTTTGGCTCGTTTTTTTTAACTCTTTTTTGTGCAGTTTTTGGTTGCGTCTGTGACAAGTTTTTGAATACAATTTTCTTGAATTTGTGAATTTGGGCGAGTTTTTGAACAATTTATGAACGGGGTTTCGGACGCCTTTTTCGACAAATTTTTGAAAGCGTTTCTATACGAGATTGTTTACGCATTTTTCGATGAGTTTTTTTTTGTTGTATATTTACTAGTTTTTTGAACTGTTTTCTTAAAACCTTTCGACTAGTTTTTGGAACCATTTTTAAAGTACTATTTTGGCACGTCTGGGACGCGATTTGTATACGTATTTTTAGGCCCTTTGGACACATTTTTGAACAATTTTTGACCAGTTTTTTTCAACACAATTTTTAAACACATTTTAAGACTTATTTTCTGATGGGTTTTTGCACTCGTTTTCTACGTAAATTTAGAATCGATTTAGACTCGTCGTTGGAGGTGTTTTTGACGCATTTGTTGACTCTATTGCCGACCACTTTTCGACTAGTTCTTGTAGTGGTTTTTGAGTGCATTTTACAAGTTTCTTTCAAAAGACTCAAAAGCTGCTTTATTAGGCCCAAACTATTATTAAGAACCTGCACAAATGTTGACTTTTTTGACACAAACCACCACAATCTCCAAGAATCGATATAGGTATATCTCCATAGCATACAAATAGTTTTGAAAATTCCCACTTACTTGACTTTGATTGACTTGACTTCAATCTATTGACTGTTTGTGAGCTTGCTTATGAAATATTCGACCCAAATTTTCATGTTTTCTTATTCAACTTCCTCCGCGAAGGTTATACCGTAGACAGCTAGAAACATGCGATGCAACTCATGCCCTTATGCAGTATGCATCACCCGAACAACTTGTATTGAAATGTCAAAATAAATACAGTACGTAGGTACCTACTCGTATATAGTGTGTGCTGACATGATGCATTTCTCAAATGTGTCATGCCGGCTATAGTGGAGCGAATGCGAAGGTTGCAAGCAAATTGGAAAAGGTTGACGTGCCGTGAAATGCAAAATTCAACATTCTGCACCTGTGAATGCGTAATGTTTATGGGAGGCACTGAATGTCATGTATTCTATAGGTACAACCACATTTATATGTCAAACATTTACCAGGATTTTATTAGCAAGGGGAATTGAAATTTCCAAATTGGAGAGTTCATCAAATAGGATTGAATGGCATAAGGGATCCGCGATATGTGTCTAATGGTTTTCAACAATGCGCTCAACTCTGACCGCAAAAATCAATACCTAACGGACATGTAACGTATGGTAGAGTAGCAGTCAGCGAAAAATTCCCATTCCCACATCCACCCTTTCATTTTGATTATGACGATGAAAATATAGTTTCCGAGTCGAATGCACGCCTAAAATTTGAACGATGATGAATAAGCAAACATGGGCCAAAGCCTCCCATTGTTTTATCGCCGAGTGCATATTTCATAATACTACTCACTGCGTGAGTGTGGTTTATTGAACACACCCCCATGGACCGTTCTAAACCTCGAATATTCATCCGAATGACTGTGTAGTATTAGCCGTGAAAACTGCCAGCTTACAGACCTCACTGCCGTCAGGGGTAACGTGGGATGTGTTCGTAGAAATCGATGAAAGTAAATACGATGCAGGGAAGTCGTTATCGTAATCAACATCGGCACACACCATTTTGATATTTCTGCGGATTCCATCGGCGTACTTGAATATTTGCAAATTTTACCAACCTTCAGAAAGGAGGGGATTTTTTTCATTCACACTGAACACACCCCATAGAAATGTACGTAGGTATAAATAACACGATTGACCCGGTTGATGTGATGATTTTCTCAAAATCCATGTAATCACTCTCGTAATGCGGCATTCTCGTGTCTCGTCATTCACTGAATCTTCCAGTGTGTTTTCTGTGGCGTTGGGAGGGTGTGTACGATGTTGGGAATGTGTTTTGGGATTTCGTTGACATGAGAAATTGGAAATTTTTGCCGGAATGGGGACATGAAATGTCAATGTGTGATGTACTTAGCTTTGTTCTTTCTTTCTATTTTTTTTTTTTTTTTTTGTACATACGCTGACTGTGCCTGGTGAAGGTTTCAAACATGAGTGATTTGTAAATTTTGGCACTGAGTGACACAATTTTTCACTTTGAATTGAATTTGTGTGTTGGGATTTTTGCATGTGAGGATTTTGTGTCAGAGGGAGGAGCGAACGTAAACTAGTTACGTTTGCAAATTGACAATTTCTACTAGAAAACAATGACATTTGCTTGTAGAGCAAACGAAGACTGCACTGACTGATGTCTCGCGACTTGTCATGAATTTTAGATTATTCACAAATCGCTTGGGTATCGGTATTTTTTCCTGAAGGACGATTTGGTGATTTTACCAACATTGTTATCTTTGCTGAAGGTTGTTTGGCAAAGATTTATCGTAGAAGAGGTGTTGGGTGTTTCATTTGGATGTGGAAGTTGATTGAGGATCGCCCTTAATATAAGAGACAATGTCTTCCTTTGATAAGTATTATTTGCGGAGGCTTGTTTCAGAGACTATAAAATCAGTTTTTGAAGATGAAATAGTCTTCTCTAACCAGACCGATGTGGTTCTTCATTCGAATGAAACTTCAGAAGCCCATCAACATAAGAGAAGTCTATATTGCACGAGGAAATATCTACTTCCGCTTTTAGTAGAGGTTATGTTTCTCCGTCAAACATTAGAACTGGGCAGTGAGTAAAGTCCATTGCTTCTTATAGTGACTGTTTTCTGACGTAAATTTTCTTATAAACTTACTGCAACTCGAGGTGTAACAATAAAAAAATGTAAAAGAATAAAATGGATAAAGCTTACGGTCGCAAGTCTTTGAGGTCATTACGTCCGCATGACTTGCGAATTTTTTGTCACTTTTCGGGGACTGTTGCATCGCGTGAAATACGAGCGTGAGTGTGAACTTTTATTTTCTTCGTAAATTAAATAAAATTTACTGGTTTCCTTTTTTTTATTTAAAAAAATCAAAGTAAAAGTTTATGGTTACAGTTCCCGTTAGCGACTGACCCATTATTTGGTTTGTGGTTCTTTTTATTAATTTTCGCTATGGGAAACTAGAAATATTTCTTAGAACCAATGCACAGGTACAATCGTGAGAGTTGGTTAATAAATGACTTTTTACTGTTGATCGGGGATCGTTTCTTGTTGTTGGGGGATCGTAACTCGCGCTGGACGGAGTGACAGTGACAGCTACTGACATTTTGAAGTCGTTTTGTTTCTGCCCGTTATAGTTCGCACATTGAAAACAAAAATGGCACTATACAAAATCTTACATTTTTAGTTAGAGAGACATCTAGGTTCCGATATATACAACGCATCGTTTGTCACTAGTGTCACTTATTACTTTGACGTAAGTCACTTCATCGGTAATAGATAAAACGGCACCTCGGCACTTCAAGTCTGGTCGTTGGAGGGAATTCATGTCAAGGTAAGTGTCAAAGTGTTACTTTTCGGATAATGTCAATATGAATTTAAGCTAAGAGTTTTTATTATACAAATAAGTGAACTCATATGTGTCATCCTTCGTTTGGTGCCGGTTTTCTATACAAAAAAGTACAACAGTGAATTTGTGTTCATATATTTATGCTTAAATTTGACTGAATAATGTTTCTTTTGTGATTTCACTAGCAATGAACAGTATTACTTAAATAATAAAATATCCTTTTTGTTTAGTTTTTAAGTATTTAACCTGTTTTTTTTTTTTTTTAAATCTGTATAATTTTACGGCTCTATTAGAAAATGCGTAACAGTAGCCGTGTTTTTTTGAGCTCCAATCTCAGCAAAGCAAAGTAAAGTAGGATTTTCAGCACGCAATTACAACAACTATTGCGATTCTCGAAGTGTCAAGTATAACGTAGTTGTTGTAAATAGCGTACTGAAAATCCTACTTTACTTTGCTTTGCTGAGATAGAAGCTCAAAAAAACACAGCTAGTATTAAACAAAAACTGACACTACACCAAACTTTATCAAAAGGCTTTATTTTTCTTATATATCCACTATATTTTGTTTAAATATCCAAATACAATTTTAAAAAAATATATTGATACCTCACTTTGACCAAGTAACACAACTTTTTAAAATTCTGTTTTGTAGCTATCGACCATTGAAGTTAGTCCAAAACTTTAATCGGAAATATTCGAAAATGAGGTTTTTTGTTTAGTGTCACTTTTGTTTTCAAGAGAACGAACAGCGACTAACTTTTCTCTGTAAATCTACATCATTGTCCTGACATTGGAGACTTTTCTGTTTCCGTTCTGACTTGTATACGCCAATTTTAAAATGTATTCTTAACTAGCTGACCCGGCGAACTTCGTTCCTCCCAAATTCGTTAATGTAATTAAAAAAATAATTTCGAGCGTGCACATTGCACATGCTGCCTTATATAATTCGGTCAATTTAAGTTATTTATTTAAGAGTTAAACTGAAGTATAACAATATCGATGCTCACTGCATTCCGCTTTTTCATTGAACAGGTTAGTTCGCTACAACGTCAGTGTCAACTGTCAAGAAGAAAAAGTGACAGCTTAGAAATTTGTAAATAAACAAAACACATTTTATATATAGCTGTTAAAAAATGACGGAAAAGTTTAAAATAAAGTGCAAAAATCAAATGTATTAGTAAAAGCCGTAAAGTAAAAGTAAAGTAATATTTGAACAAAGCACTACTCTGACCATTATAAACTGGCTTTGTTATCCTACAAGTTTTTTTGACGACTGAAGGAAAAAGATAGAGCATCTGTGAAAGGATGGGCTTCGTGAAACACTCCATACAAAGCCTCATGTTTGCAGACACATGAGCAAGTCACATATAATTCGCAATGGCAATTCAAGACGCACGGGAAATTTAAGGCGCTTAAACAAAAATGTCAAATGGCACGGAATAGGCAAAATCAGTGAAATAAGAACAGGTCTGTTCGTTTACTTTTATATTTTACGAATTTTTACTCAATGCCGTTCTCTAACTCGAACAATTCTCAAAATAGACAGTCGAAGAGAGAGCAAAGTGCATTTCCCCATACAAACTTTCATAACCTCTTTCACCCCTCAAGTTTTGTTTTCACGACAAAAAGTAGCCTATTTCCTTCCTTGGTCCAAAACGAAACCGTCAATCCCTAAATCGTTGAAATTCAACAATCCGTTTTCGAGTTATGCGCGCACACACGGACTTTATTTTATTTTATATTAATAGAAGACAATATTAAGTGCAACAAGCCAGTCAGTTTTTCTCCTGATCGCCATTCATGCGGCCTCCTTTGAAGTATCCGTAATGGAGCCAACCTATTCGAGACCAATTCATCGTCATTCAGTATCTCCCTCTCTAGTTTACCTATATAAAATTTGAACTTCTCAAGGGCTACACATTTGTATCAATGGTTTGTTTTGAAGATTTAGATTCGTCCGCTCCATAGAAGTATGTCCTTAGAACCACTTAATTGAAACAGTCACCAGAGTTTATGTACTTGCTCCGAGTGCACTTTGACATTCGTCAACTGATATTGACTAACTTCCAGAAGTTAATAGGCAGTTTCACATTCGAGTACGTAACATATCTTCAATCAAATCAAGCTATAATTGAACCGTAGAGTTCGTGCACTTGAAACTACACATATAAAGTCATTCCGCGGTACTAATAATCATTTTTAGTGTCCAGACTAAATTTTTCGAGCTCACAATGGCGAAATTTTCCATACAAAACTGCATATTGTGATCTAGGAAATATTTAGTGTGAAGGTTAAAAATGATTATTGGTAAGGCCCATCATCATCAACATCAACCACCTTGATTTTGGCAAAAGTCCTTGTGGGGCACTATCACGGCCGCTCTATGAGTTACTAATAAATCGGCTGAAAGCCACACTCATATTTGCGTGTGGTCAAAACCATTTCCCCCTCTCAAACTTCATCGTACAACACATTCTATACTGAAATTCGAATTCATCCGTTTGACAGTCGCCCATAATCAAATGCCCAATTTACGTCCCAAAGAGGAGACAGTAGGAAAGTCCACCCAAGTGCATCATTGCAATCATGCAAGCATGTTATTAATTGAAACCTTTAGCTGCAACCAATTATACCCCAAATGGTATTTGGCATGTGAATGTGTCACATGGGCTACATGGCCATGGCCAATCTTCCATGTCTTCAATCAAGCAAGGAATTTAATTATCTTAAACTTGGACTGAGCTGATGGTACATGGCCGACGTTTTCTTTATTTAAATAAAGTGACAAACAATGCCCGAGCTAATAGGGAAGATTATCCTTTTGTATCCCATCTCACTGATGTGTTCGCTTTTCTTGTAAAGTTTATGATGCTACGCTGCCATTCGACTACAGTTGAACTATGATTTCTATACCCGACTGGGTCCATGTGCAATATGTCAAAGAGCAGCTCTTCAGTGCATTACGATGGTATTTATATTTAGCATTGTGTTTGTGTACCACTGGGAGTATTTGCACTCAAATAGCGTTCAATTTGATTGCATATACGATGTGGGCTGAGAGGACCGGTGCATTCCCATAGGAGAATTTATTCATTTAGTAGTCCACTTTGGAGACGAATAAGGTCAAACGTTGGATAGTTTTAGATTTCGAACTGGAAATGTGTTTCGAATTTTGTTTAAGCTGCATGGTTTGTGCAAAATGTCCTTTTACGAACGAGCAAATTATGGTAATGAAGTCATCCGAGCAAACATGATTGAATATTACCGCGGGAACGGGTTGTTTTCCCAGAAATGAATTTATTCAATGCCTTTCGGAATTGATTGCAGCGGAATTATATTTTGTGGTATTCCGACGTTTCTATGCATAGTGGGGCGCAACGTATCGTCTGCGAAAAAACACTTTATAAGACTCTTTCCATCGCCGTTCTGATGTATGGCGCAGAAGAATGGAGGGAATGGACCCAAAAAAAGGGTAGCTCAGTTTTTGTTGGCAAAAAAATCTCCACATCATTTTGGCTCAGTTGTTGAAGAAGTTTGGAAAAGAATATGTAATAAAGGACTGCACGCACATCTATATATAAACATAGTCAATAAGGTAGAAGGCCTGTCAGTTTGTATACTTATTCCGCTTGGAATGGTAATATGAGCCTGCTGGTAGGTACAAACCAGAGGCAAGCGGTACTGAGATCCTCAACTCGCAATCCTCTTACCGCGGGCCCCTCAATTTTTTTTTTTCAAATTCGCCATTTTGCTTTTCTATCGGTGTGTGACATAGAGTCCTTGTGACATGCAAAAACTTACAAAAAATATAAAATAAATGCTGCCAACCTCTGCCAACCGTGGGGAATGTGATAGAGTTCGGGAATACCAAATTTTTGCATTACTGAACGCGATGGGTTAGTTATTAAATATTTTTGAAAGGCGAATAATAAAATGTGTTTAGTTAATAGAACTATGTACCTAAATGACATATTAGTACAAACATGGTTGTGTATTTTCCGCTTCGATTTCATGAGTAGGTATCTACATCTTTGTAAAATACCTAACTGAAGAAAGATTGCTCAACATTTTTTTGTTTTCCCTCAGCCAATCTACATTTCTACATTGTTGATAGGTATTTCATAAATATTTTAAGCTAAAGTACACTTCTTCCTAAAAAAAAAATAACTATCCACACGTAAGGAATAATTTCAAATTTATCGTATAAAATTCTATGAACGCTGCCAGCAACTTTGCCTACACCGGAAGTGCGGTTGATATTTTTAACTTTCTCCATTACGTAGTAAGAGAAAGATATTGGTTTCGTACAAAATTTCGAACTCGAGATTTTAATCAATTCTGATATTACGATGATAGAGGAACTCAAAAAAGTGGGTCACAAAATTCTGTCCGGTCTGTCCGTCTGTCCGTCCTTCCACAGGCCTACAGCCTAAACGGCTTCCCGTATTACGTTCAAACCTGAAATTGGAGTTTTTGGGCTTACAGCTCGGGAGGTGTTTTTTTTTTGCAAGGTAACCTCAATATTAATGGTACTTCCCATACAACATTTTCGTACCAGTTTGATTTGATCGAAAACGGCTCTAACGATTTCACCCAAAATTGATTTTTAAGTTTAATTAGGTGAGGTTACCTGGACTGCGTACCCAGTTTTTGGCTAAAAATTCGAACAACGGTACTTTTGAAATTTCAAAATATCTCGAAAACGGTCTACCTATAGGTACGATTGTAACAAAAATTCATTTTTAAGGTAATTTGGTCTTTTATAACTCAATAGCAAACTCAGTTTTCCTCTATATTATCGTACAAAGGATTTTTGAAAAAAGTAGGATTTTTAGTTTTTTTTCAGTTTACCGGAAAACGGCAATAACGATTTTGACCAAAATGCAAACTTAGAGTCAAATGGATGTTTTCAAAACTTTTGTGTCCTCAATTTTCGATTTGCTGAAGACTCTGAAAGTCAGTCAGACTCGCACTAAACGAGAAAGTTTCGTGCGACCCAGTCGTGCACTTTATTTCAGAGTAGGTATGTTGTTGAGCCGTAATTTTGTAAGTTTCGTGACATTTGTCAATACGAATTTCTATGTATCAATACTATTGTACCAAATCAAGGCACTTCCGTAATAATATAGCTTGTAGGCAAATCAACAGGAAATCGACCGAAGTTGGGGTTCTCATAATATTGTCTCAAACAATCAATTGGTAACTGGTAAGTATTAAAGTGTTTCTTACCTCAAAGTTCGAAGCAATTGCATGTTTTTGGGGTTCGGGGGTATAGTTAGTTTTTGAATTCTTAATCATTTTCAACAAATCTCCGCTTTATCTAGTTCCTTTGTATATACAAAGCTAGTACGGACATTTTCCGGAACGAAAAATCAAAAAATACAAAAGTGACACAACGAAATCATGAACGAAAAGTATCGCTCTCCTTTTCGTTTTGCAGTAGGTACACAAATGATTGCGGAAAAGTGAGTAATTCTTGTAGATTGCTTAATACAATTCTCAAATCTCTTTTGGCACACGTTTCTAGTCCGGGACATTAATTGCTTGCGAAAATTTGACATTTGCCAGCTATTATAAAAGGTATGAAGCCAAATTGAAAAATTTTGGAGCCAAAAATACTCAAACGCAAATATGTAGACATTTTTTTTTCTTAATTCATATTCACACTTATTCTAGTTAAATTGTTTTTAAAGCCGAAAATATTAAATTGAAAAAAAAAACCCAAACTGGTAACATTTTCCAATGCTAACAACAACAAAAAAAAAAAACATTTTGCTGGAAGGGGCATACATACCGCATACCTTTTTCATATTCATGCATATCTTGCGATATGATTTTACTGCTGAGATGATAGAGTCTGTTCAAAAACTGTATGAAAATGGCTGAAACTGATTTCCTAGTAAGCCGGATTGAATCCGACAAAACTATTCAGTTTAACGCTGCCCTTATAAATTTTCCTACAGAACAAATCCTTAGATTTCGTTTCTGCAATCGACCGCACAAAAAAAGTTCTGAATTCTCTTAAGAACATCAGAGAAAATGCCGACGATTTCTTCAGAGATGGTTTTCAATCCGCTTCCCAACTTGCCCAGGACCTATTTGAAGTTCAATTAAGAGGATCAAGAGCTTCATTGAAACAGACAATGCGTTCCAATTCAGAAATCTCTTCTACTGAAGCCTATTTTAGAGTGTCTGATTCCTTGGATAGATTCGTCAATACGAAATCAAACGGACAAATTCATGGTCAACGAAGACGTCGTTTCCATCGTTTCGATGCTCTGCTCCCAGGTTTTGCTGTAGTTGAGCGAGCGAACGCATTCTGACTCTCACTCTTGTTCGATAAGTCACGCCGTAAAGTACAAACAGTAAAGTCTAAACTCTAAAGACAAGTGCCTATTACTGAATTATCCCTTGCATTAATAAACCAAATTTTAAATATTAACACAAACAGATAAATAAGCTTGAATTTTTTTTTGAAATAAAAGGAAAGTGTCTTTTATTAGAACTACATACACTTTTTGCTGTCGGTTTTTGCCCCGCTTCCAATGACCACAGCTAGTGTTGAAAGAAGATTTTCAAATATATAAGAAAAGGATTAAAACAGTGTCCCGAAGCGTTATGGGGAATGCCAGATTAAGCTCACTTACTATGATAAGTACATATATTCTTTTAAGTACATACGATTTAAGAACTAATAAAAATCAATGAATTGGAAAGTACCTATATAGTTTTTCTTTAAAAGAATTCCTAATAAGATTTGGGAGCAAGCTATGGCCATTGGCAAGTAAACGAAAAGCATTGAATTTTTATTTTTCCGCCCATCGAACACAAGACACTTCGCGTAGAATTCCAACAGCGCCTGCTACTCTATTGACAACATACCCCCGAAAACACAATAATTTGAATCAAAAGACGTTTGAAAATGAGATTAAAAATCGCAGAGGTAGGCTCATGTCGGTCGAGTACGGTGGGTCGATGATAAGTGTGCTGAACTACTGAACAATGAATTTCAGGTTTAACCCTCGGAAAAATACGGGATTTCCATTAACGAATATCTGCCAAATATTCGAGGATTGAAAAGCAACTTCTCAACCATTCGGAATCGGCATAAAATTGGATGCCCCTTAAATTTGTGCAAAAATGAAAAAAAAATCCCACAAATCGAATGAAAATTTGTGGTTAAACCTATGGTTCTCAACGCCAACTATTTATTCATTATTTTCACAAAAGTCATTGAAGCAAGTTAGTTGGTGAGCTAATTGCCGCATTCTTGGAACAGGAAGTACAAGTCCCACGTTTTCATATCTTCTCTTTCATCAGCCCAGATTCATACCTACAACTGCGCAGTTTTTGGTTATTTAATCAAAAACCCATTGTGGAGCCATAAACTCAAGAATGTCCAATTCACTCATTTCACTCTCCTTCATTTAAGTCTCCTTTATTCCAATCTCCTTTAGTTAACTCTCCTTTATTTTATTCTCCTTCATTCTACTTTCAACCACTCATTACCCATTCTAATCTAACTCAACCGCCTTTTAAACTCCCACTCATTACTTATTGCTTATTTCTCGTTGCTTTTAGTATTAAGGAATATACTATTGTTATCTAGGCTAGAAGTCAGTCTTTACTCGCATCTCACCAAATAAAGACGTATTAAGAAGAGCAGAAAGCATTTTAATTTGAACGGAAGACAGTTCTCCTACATGGCGACCGTGACAGTTATTTTTTTTTATGAACGTTAATACAAAAAAGAACTACATATTACTATAATACCGTAAACATATTGTTTAAATACACAAAATACACAAAATACACAAAATACACATAATACACAAAAATATACTGAAATACACATAAATACACTCCTAATAGTTATAACACTCTATAACACAAAGTGTACCTACATATATGTACACAAAATCATACAGTGAAATACATTACACATTACGCAGCCTTATGTGTCAAAAAAAAAAAAAAAAATTCCACATCAAATCATAAAATAAAAGTGGACCTCATATCAGAAAAATTCTGCTATGTTTAACATTGGTTCAGTTGCTACGTTCCTGCGCTGTTATTTTATTTACCACCGTTGCTGTTGCTGTTGCTGTTTTGCCAAAAAATTTAAAAAAATCATCGTACCACCTAGTTGGACTATTGTTACCGCTATACATAAACGTATGCATGGTTGTACCATATATGTATACGAGTATATAGCAAACAAAGAAAAACGTTCACGTTTCATCTTGTCACCAAACCAACACTGGAATACTGCGGATGTTGCTGAGCCTGACCCGAAATATAATGAGTACCTAATTATAAGTACTTCTTTTTAATATTCAATTACATTTTTTCCATTTTCGCTAATTTTTTTGGTACAATACGTACATAATATCAATTTTACAATTTGCTTTGGTAGAATTAGAACTATAGGCCATAATTTTTTTTTAAATTGTACTTTTTCGATTATTCTGCATGATTATACCTAAGTTAGAATTTCAATTTATACCAATTATCGCATGATCCCAGGGGATGTATTACAAGTGCTTATATATATATATTTTTTTTTGAACAGTAGCATGACTGATGATACTGAAGTTGTGGAAATAAAAGAAAAGTTAGCAGAGCGTAAAGTGGAATTCCTCAAACTATACAAATGCCTAAATAAAACTAAATTGCCAAATAACAAAGATAAAACAATTGGAAATATAATAAATGAATTAAATAATATAAAACGAATTATCAGTAGCCATTATACGAATTTAGAAAAGGACAATCAAAATTACGTATTAGAGTTCTATTTTGATTTACGCGACAAATTAATTAGACTTTTTGGCAGGTTAAAAACAAATATACACATACCTCACAAATTATCAGAAGAGATCGATATTAATAAAACTGAAATCGATTAAGATAGCGAAGACGAAAAAATGACAACCACGGCAGTAGAATTTATAAACCTAGCCACAAAAATGATTCCAGAGTTCGATGGTAAGCCCGAAAATCTCACCCGCTTTATCGACTCACTTGAGTTGCTGGAGTTGATGGTTGAATCTCACATGTCAATTGCAGTTAGGGTAATAAAAACTAAACTGTTAGGCTCCGCTAGAAATTATATAACTGATAGCGACACCACCATAAGTGCGATCATTTCTACTTTGAGGAATAATATAAAGCCAGAGTCGTCTCAGGCTGTATCAGCAAAACTTCTAAGTATAAAACAAAATAGTAAACCACCCACAGAATATGTTAAAGAAGTAGAAGATTTAACATCTTCACTAAAGCGGGCATTCATAACAGAGGGAGTACCCGCCAAATTGGCAGATGATTACTCTACAAAGCAAGCGGTTAAAGCTATGGCCTTAAACGCAGCTGATGAGAAAGTGAAACTAATTATGGAGGCCGGACAATTTGGTACTTTGAACGAAGCGGTGGCTAAATTCGTTTCCACAAGTACCGACGTACAGTCGTCCGCTTCAGTATTCCATTTTCATAGAAACGCCAGCTATCGCGGACAACGTGGTCGGTACGATTACAATCGAAGTTTTTACAATAATCGTTATCGAAACAACAATTCTAATAGAGGCAATACTCGTAGCAATAATAATTCAAGTGATAGGAACTACACTAACCAAAATAGAGATAATAATAACACTAACAATAGTTCCCGCCATATGCGTTACATGGATACTAATCAGGAAAACGAGTTGTCCCCCCAGGAAATCAACCTGGGGGACTGTTAAAAATGACTCACAAATACGAATTTCCAAAAGCATCTAACCAATTACCATTAAAATCAATTTTTAAAATGAATTTGAATTTAAGCAGTTACGTTACAATCAAAAATAATATGACAGGTTCTAAAAATACTTTTTTGGTAGACACAGGCGCTACTATTTCAACTCTAAGAAAGTCAATGTTGTTGCCTAATATAGTTATAGACTACAATCGGAGATGCAATATCTCAGGAATAGCTGACGATTTAGTTACTACTGAGGGACAAGCATCAGGTATATTGTTTATAAATAATGCTTCATTAGAACATAACTTCCATATAGTAAACGAAAATTTTCCAGTTCCTTCAGACGGAATACTTGGGCTGGATTTTATTCAAAAATACCATTGTATTTTAGACTATGGGCATATATGGAGATTCATAATAAGACCCCATAACAATAAACAATTAATCATTGCTTTGAATGATACTCTAGCACCTCAATGTTTGACAATACCTGCTAGGGCTGAAGTTGTTCGAAAAGTAGAGTTTAATACAAAGGAAAATCAAATTTTAGTTCCTAATCAAGAAATTTTAGAAGGTATATTCGTGGCACGATCTATTGTTTCAAAACACAACCCATTTGTTAAAATACTTAACACGACCCTGCGAAATCAAGTATTACGTAATGTTAAAATTAAATTTGAAAGCCTTTCAAACTATAAAATTTATCCCCTATCTCAATACGAACCAACGCATAGAGACATAGTAATGAAAAAGCTTGAAAAAAATTTTCCTGAATTCATAAAACAGGATATGACTACTCTGTGTCAGGAATACACTGACATTTTCGCTCTTGAGAATGATAAGCTCACAGTAAATAATTTCTACAAACAAAAGCTAAGACTGAACGATGATACACCAGTTTTTATTAAAAACTACCGAATACCTCATTCTCAAAAACCAGAGATAAATAGACAGGTTGACAAAATGATTGAGGACGGAATTGTTGAGCCATCATGTTCCGAGTATAATAGTCCGCTTCTTTTGGTTCCTAAAAAGTCATTGCCAAATAAATACTCCTAAAAAAACCAATCACACGGCTTCGTCGTCATCGTCTACCGATTCCAACTAATTCTAATTTATTTATTGGAGCTCCTAAATCTGGTTTCCCCAGAAAACACTTTACTTAAAGTACCCCAAGTCTCAAAGGTCAATTTTATCGCCATCTACTAACTATCAGAGCGGATTCCCGGAACCCCTACTTTATATACTTACCCCAGTAACTCTATACCTTTCCAACCAGCGCGGTGTAATCGTTGAATTTCACCTATACATAGAGAGACAGTTACCCTACCCCGCAAGGGAACGCAATTTACCAACCACGATAAGTATTTCCGCTTGTCTGGCATCGAATTCAATCGATTTGCATCAACACCATCCCCCTCCGCTGCCACCCGCAAAATGGAGAAGAACTTCCGGTTGACGGATCGACGATGAAAAATATTATCCTGGGACAGGACAATTCACATTTTGAGGAAGAAATGAAATTCACTTGGTGGCGTCGCGGTACCACTGCTGTTGTCAATGCATGGGAATTCCCACCATGTTTTTATTTATCTGCGGTGTCTCTCTGTCAAATAGGCACTGATGGAGTCTGGCTGGGTGCGCCTTCCTCTGCTTCGATTGCAATACAATCAAAGAATTCCCACAGGTACTTGAAATCATATTTGCATAACTAACTGTTGAATATGATTTTAACGTCTCGATGAAAATTTCTCGCTACGATTCACTTGCGTTCGTAAAAGGTGAGTGGAGGGAATGGAAATAAATGATGGATGGACGGCTCCTTGAATGCATGAGGTTGAAAAAATTATGCAAATTATGGGGGCAACTGTGGTGTTATTGTTGCATCCTTGGTAAGGGGTTGGTATGGTATTGGTATGTAATAAGGAAGATTCTCTCTCTCTCTCTTTCCCTCTCTCGTCTTTGACGATGGTGGAATATTCGTGCAGTTGATTTAATTTTTATTATTAATATTGGCCATCAGCAAAATTCGTCTGAATTTATTTACGCGGTGCGTTGGGTAATTGCCAATGTACGACAGGAAACACGGACATTGACATGTGGTTAACGATTTTCAATTGAATGTCCATTTATAATGGAATTTAAAACAAAAAAGTAAATTGAACCTGCAACTGATTGCAGTTAAAAAAGTTGAAAGAAAGTAGGTTCGTAGTTGGTTTACCACTGCTGTCAAATTATTCCATATACAGCTGCGGTGTCCGCGGGATGATCTTCAAGCCCACGCTAACGATGGTGACACGTTTTTCATCGGAATGCTTTCATCTGACCAAATTTTACGGGAGAAATTGGTGACTGTTTCTCAACAAGTTATCTCCGAAAATTGGCAGCCGTCAGATTTTTAATTCCAAAATTTGATTGAAGGGTTTCATTGACAGCGTTGAATTTATCACGCAATCCCTTGATGTTAAATAGTTGTTTTTTTAAATTTGCTAGATCTCTGTACCATTCTGTAGTGTTGCCTCTTGTTCGTCTTTTGCAGGTCTAAGCTCGAGCTTTGTATGGACTTTTGAAGTTCAATCCAACAGTGACAAGTCTTTTATATCAAGGTTTAAGTATACCTATAATAAGCAGCTTTTCGGACGACTCTCTTCCCTGTTTGTAGAGTACACTACAGGGAAAAGAGGCGGAACTGTCGCAGAACTTTCCAACTGATTGAGGTCGGTAACAGATGTTCGAATTGAGATCTTTATACCTAGGTATATAAAAATGATGTGGAAAATGTATCAATTGAGAACGGCTGGGCCAATTTCGCAAATTTTTTTTTTAGTTGCTCGTAATGGGTTAGGAAAAGGTTCTAACGAAAGAAAATTTTGCGAAAACCCTCTGGAAAATTCGGGAAATTGGAAAAATATGAAATTCATATTTCGTATGGAATTTTGTGTGCAATTGTTCCGGAATGGCTTTTCGAATGGAAAAATAGAAAATTCTTAGTGAAAAACTCGGAAAATTCCGGAAAACGGAAAAAATAGATTTTTTTTTCCGAAGAAATTTTGCATTTTATCGCATGATTTGGAAGACGTACAGGTTGTGAAGCATGGAAAATTTCGGATAATTGTGACATGTGCGTCAGTTTGCTGTCGACATTGGGAATGCCAGCGCCAAATCATTCGATGCACGATGCATTCAATCGAGAATTGCAACCGGCAAGATCGAGATGAGCTGGCCGAAAGAGTTCGAAAAATTGCGCCGCTGTTGAGTGCCAAGCAGAGGAACGTGTACGATTCGCTGATGAAGGTATATTGTTGACCATGCAACAGGAGGCATTAACTTCTCGGTGGAACAGGCAATACATTCTTCATGTCGTTGATTCGGGCAAAAATTCGGTCAAGATCTCAAATGGTGTTGGCTGTTGCATTCTCTGGAATTGATGGCACAGTGTTAGAAGGCGGTCGAAATGCACATTCGCTTTGAAGCTGCCGATGAATCTTCTCACGGTTGACAAGCTAACGTGCGCAATGACCAAGAATTCTGCATGAATGCACAATGGCGCATAAACGAGCTTTGGAGGAAGTTGACCGAACGATCGAGGATCTAAGGTGATTGCTCTCCGGAGATTTTCGTCAAACGCTTCTCGTCATCCTTAAATCTATACTTCTGCCGATGAAATTAATGCATGTATAAAATCGTCGCCTCTGTGGCTGCGTGTCAAGAAGTTGAAATCGACCACGAAATGAGAGTCGCATTGCAGAACGACCCATCGGCTGCCGAATTCTCGAGAAAACTGCTGGCGCTTGGCAATGGCCAAATTCCTGTTGATGTTTCGACTGGATTGATATCGTTCCCCGCAAAATTTAAGGACGTCGAAAGCTTGAATTTCATTATTCAAAATCAAATCGCTGGAGAACCGCATTCGTGCAAATCCATTGACAGCGTGACCGACAAAGATGAAGCGACCAACTATCCGACAGAATTTTTGAACTCGCTTGATGTGTCAGGAACAGTGTTGCCGCTGAGGAAAAAAATTTGTCGCTAGACCATAACCGCAGTGAAATCCGCTAGAAATCCCTAAAATATCATGTCGTTTTCGATTTGGCAAAAGATCAATTTTTTTTTTGATCGAGATTGCTTTTCATGTTCGATTTGCCACAAAAATCAATCTTTTTTTTGATCTCAGATCACTTTTGAGAAATCTCAATTTTTCCTCAGATTTTACACATACTTTCACTAACACCAATGTTTATGACACACAGCGTCGGTTACGAATTGTTTATCGTTGGAAGGGTTGCTTTTTTAACTGAATTATTTATTTAACGCGTATGGGATCGAGTTTTTATATTAAATGCAGTACTATAAATGTGTGAAAATCAATTGAAATGGATTTTGAGTGCAAGTGCAAATATGTTTTTTTTTTGCCGCCAACTCAATACACACACATACCAATATAATTTAGATTTCATGTTCGTTTTGGCAGCAGAAATCTGAAATCTCAGATCAAAATCTGAAAAGCCAAATCGAAAACGACATCAATTTGAATGTAAGTTCATATAAATATGTATTTATTTTTAAAATAAATTGTTAACTATTAAATTATTAATCAAATGAAATACTACATTAAAAAAAAACCAACAAAAATAAAAATCCCCAACAAAAATCTCTCCGCGATACCAATAATTATTTTAATGTCCAGGCTAAGTTTTTCGAACTCACAATGGCGAAATTTTCCATACAAAATTGCATATTGTAACCTAGGAAATATTTAGTGTGAAGGTTAAAAATGATTATTGGTAAGGCTCTCTGTCTCGTCACCTATTAAACATCTTCTGCCTTTTGCATGTGCAACCACCAACCAACCACGCGTAGGTCGCGATGTGAAAAATTATATTCGAATGGGTCGGAGATGCCACTTTTAGCGGATTCGTGTACGTGGTGGTGTAGTAATGAAAAGTAGCTAGAAATCGCCAATTTTTTTTTTAGCGACAACATTTTATTAAAAATCGCCGAGAGCTTTAAAAATACGCCAGAAATAGCGACAAAATCGCTAAAGTGGCAACAGTGGTCAGGAACTCCGCCGCATAGTTTGCAGCTGAAGGTGGGATCGATCTTCATAATGTTGCGGAATCTGAATCATCCGAAATTGTGCAACGGTTGTCCGTCGAGAAACTGATGAGCAATGTGATTCAAGTGACGATCATCAAGGGTAAATTCAAAGAAGATTAAGTCGTTATTCCCACGAATTCCTATTATTCCAACTGATCTTCCATTCCAATTAAAGCGGATTCAGTTCCCCGTTCGATAGGCTTTTGCGATGTCAATGAATAAATCGCTAGGCCAATCGTTTAAAGTCTGCGGGATTAATTTCGAATTTCCCTGTTTTTCGCACGGTCAGCTGTACGTTTTCTGTTCGCATGTTGGTAAACCGCCTTCGTTTTTTGTTTTTGCGCCGGAAAACAAATCGATAAACGGTGGTAGATGTTAAACTTTTCCATTCAATAGTTCAAATCCTGATTGGGCTTATCGCGAAATGATTCCTATGGGCAGATTCGCGAGTGCTACATTTAGGTACAGAATATTAGCTCCTTGGCCAACAGATCACCCTGGCTTCTTATCCTATTCCTAAGTTGTATACCCTCCACCCATTAACATCTGTCTAGCTATCAAAATGCTTTCAAATAATGCTCGTCCTCTTCACATTTGGAGCACCCAGTTCGCTGTAATACTGACGATAGATTAAAAAGGTCAAGGTCGAAAAACAGATGGGTCATCGATTAATGAAGTTCAGTTTTTTTATGTGGTTCCAGCTACCGATGAAATAATGGACTTGAACTTTTGTGAGCAGTCACGTGAAAGCTTAAATATAGAATTCAACTTCTACTTCAACTTTAACGTTTCCATAACTTATTCATTTATAATCACAAAAACCTATTAAAAGCATTTTACTTAGCAATATTTTCAGACTCATCGATGTTGAATCTATCGGTTCGCTTCGTTAGACTTTTCAAAGAAAAAGTGAAAACTTTTTCGCCAGCTAGAGAGAGAGTGCCTTCACTCTGCGGGTGAATGCGGGAAAACATTTTAAGTTCCAGTTGTGTGCCTAATTAATGCAGTGGCAGATGATTTTTCAGCAGCAGCACCGCCCGCAATCGATTTATTTTTTATTGAAAACTACCATCCATTTCGATTCGTCGTTGGGAAAGTTCAATGCGGCGAACAAATCGGAAGACATTGCAAAAGAAAGGATTTTGTTCCGTCGAAAATATCCCGCAGAAGCTGGTGTCTTTTAAATTTAATTAAAGCGAATGATACGCAGTTGATATCAGTGTACGAGTGTAGATACAGCATTGATCATCCTCAACAATATATTTCAATTTAACGGTTCAAAGAGCATAACTATTTCGAAATTGCGCCTTTCGGAAAAAGGAAGTCATATCTGGATGGGACGGGAAATGGACTTAACCCAGATGCAAGCCTAAGCCTAAATTGGTAGAAATTTTGCTCTCACATATAGAGTACATGCATCCTAAGGTTGTTTGTGAAATAGGACAACATGCAGGAGTAACTTTCGATATGCAGAGCTGAGTGCATTTACATTTTAACAAACCATACCACACAAAGTCATCCTGAAAGTTATTGCAAACACAACTGGCTACACTAAGGTGCAGGAGCGGAGCGTCTTAACCATTAGTTTCCATTTGATGTCGAGAGAAGAATAACTATGTTTACACAGGACGAATATGTCTGTAGCTTAAACTGCGGCAATAAAGTACCCCTGAAGCAAGGATTTACGAGAATATTCTAAGCAGTGATCATAGTATCAATAGTGATAGCCACAACTGGTAGCCATTACAGGACATTTGTCCCAGGTTGTTTGTGTTTGAATTTTTTTTATTTGTTGGTCTTCCAACTTTCTATGCAAATCCTTTTGTTTGGAATGTGTGTGTGTGTGCACATACAAATATATTCCGATTGATATCCTACGATACGATAATAAAATCCCAACTAAATCTATATAAAATGCAAATCACGATATGCATTCAAATGCATTCGGGCAATATTGGTAGTCCTTGCTGACGTCGTCCTCGTCGTCCCAGCATAATATGGTGTAGGTGCAGGATGTACATTGTACAACTGTATATTCATTCAACATGTTTCCTACAGTTGGCTGGAACCTCGTTTTCAAATTTCACAACTAAATTTCCTCTATCAAACTATGAACAGCGTCAGGGAGACAAGCGACACACACACAATAGATCCTTGGGGCTGGACAAAACTTCTCTTGTTGTAATGAGTAGAGCTCTCTGCGTGCGCATGAATATTTGTATTTTCATAAATGGATTTATTACAGTTATTTATTCAACAAAGTTCAATTTGAAATAATAAAAATGTTTCCCTATAGCTGACAGTTGTGTTTTTTTTTCTGTTTTATCTCCGGTTCTATTTTGAATTGTTGTATTCTGCTCGTTGGCAGGATGTTGAAGGTAGTAGCCATTGGCTACTTATGCTTCACAGGAAGTCAGGATGTGCAGAGGTTTTTATGTAGATATTATTTTCATTTTGTTTGAGTTGTTGTTGTTATTTTTTTTGTTCATAAATATGTTCGCATTTGGTATTCAAGGAAATGAATTTATTCAGACAGCAATATCGTTGGTAGTTCGAAATGTAAATGTAAATGCGGTAGTGAACAACCAGGTGAACAATTCCAAGACAGGGTTGATATACCGAGCTGAGGAGCAAGTATGGCATTATTTGTTGGGTGTATTTATTCATATTAAGGTGCAAGAGATGCAACGCAAAGAGGATATCAACAGCAGATGGCTGTGTCGAACTGTTTCTTTGAGGAGAATTATATACAATAAATATACGCTCCTGTGAGTTGCCTTTGGTAACAGGTTTTTGGATCAGTTACCAATTTACGCTGTGGTCATTGATACAATGAAACGTTCTTCTACTGGCAAGGTACAACCGAATGCAATTTAAAGATACGACACCACACCAAAGTTGGTATTAAAATTGAATCCTTTCAACACATTTTAACCCAAATGACAGAATTCGATGAATTGTAGAACCAGGTGAACAATTCCAAGAATCCAAGACCCTATTCGGCGCGCTGCATGATATGTGGTTTCAACAAGACGGTGCCACATGCCACACAGCACGCGAAACAATGGCGCAATTGTGAGGCGAGTTTGGTGAACACTTAATTTCACGTTTCGGGCCGGTCAATTGGCCGCCTAGATCGTGCGATTTGACACCATTAGATTATTTTTTGTGGGGGTATGTCAAGGCTAATGTGTATAGGGACAAGCCCGCTTCGATTGACGCACTGGAAGCCAACATCCATGCATTCATTCGTGAGATACCGGCCGATATGTGTGAAAGAGTATGCCAAAATTGGACTCAGCGGATGGGCTACCTGAGACGCAGCCGCGGTCAACATTTGCATGAAATTATCTTTAAACATTAAATTGCAAGGTTCAAACTATCGATTCAAATAAATATTTCATTCATTTTTTCGAATTTTTTGTGTTTTTTTTTTTTTTTAAAGTTCTAAACCTCTTAAAAAATCAACCGTTATAAAAGGTTGCATTGATGGCAACCATGTTAGGATTATTGCCTCGCCAAAAAATAAGCATTTGTACCAAAACCGAACAGGATTCTATAGCTTAAATGTTATTTTTTTAAGTAGACTCTTATATGTGGTATAATTCCCAATTAACCATTGGAAGTTTTCGATGACCAAATGCGAATTCGCTTCGTTGATCCAACTCATCCTGGAGCATGTCACGGTTCCCTGGTATTGAATGTGAGGGAATTGAGATTTTGGATGGAGCAGGAGTATTTAAATGGTGAAAGGAATTCTTGTTTATTGGGTAAGATTTTGATAACCGTTTTATTCAACTTTTTAATGTGTAGGTACTCAATTTGTATTTATTTTTAAATAGGAGATGGTGGATATCCACTTGAGCCGTGACTTTTAACTCCATATAGAAAGCTCGAAGAACCTTCGCCTGAAAGCGAATTCAACCTAGCCCATGCGAGCAGCCGCAATATTATTGAATGGACCAATATTGTTCTTAAAAATAGATGGAGGTATTACACTACCTGCCAAATAAAGCGATACAAATAACGAATGTCTGAACAAAACGAAAAGATTACAAAATATGCCATTGATGCCTTTTCACTATTACAGTCTTTTCAGCCTTTCCTCTTCTATTTCCAGGAGGCGCTGTTTGTGCTTCAACTTTGCCACTATTTCTTGTATTCGCATTTTTTCTATCTCAGCATTGTGGCGTTGACTTTCTTCTATTTGACGTGTCATGAAATTTACATTTCTCCATTTCACTGTTGTGGCGCCTTGTTTCCTGTAAAACAAGTTTTTGCTGATCATATAGCCGATCAATGGATCGGTATATTTTCTTTATATTCGCCAGCATTTCTGCGTGTTGTATTTGTATATTCTTAATAATTGAAAGAGCTTCGCCAATCTGGTCACTGAGTTCACGTTGTAGTTAAAGCTCCTTTTTCTAAAAGATCAGTGATTGTACTTGTTTTCTGCTGATGCACTTTTGGTTTTGATTTATGAGTACTTTTGCGGGAGTCACTCAAGCCCACATTTCGTTCACCCGGATCATCAACATTATCATCATCAGAATTCAAAAGCAATTTAGCTTAGTGGCCTTCGTCAATATCTGAAGTTTGCCGGTTGAATTGCAAGGTTTTTCTGATTTGCGATGATCCTGTGCGTTTTCTTTTTGTGAATCATCGAAATCTTCAATTTTTCTTTTTTTGCTGCAAGAAGGCAATCCGAATCGCTTTGCATCTGAAGAACCTGCAGCCGACAAACCCATATCACAAATGTTGATGATTCCTTCTGTGTTTTTTGGAGGGAAATAGGTACTAAAAAAGTTTTATACTTGACTGTTTTATTACGATAATAGATTTTAAATGAAATACATTAAGAGATAGGTACAAATTATGGTACGAATGAATTTGTTGGCTTTTTAGAATAAGCCATAATATTAGGTCTGTTCCCCTACTTTTGTAGTAAGAATGGAAAAGACAATTAAAATGGCAGTGGTGGGGATAAATTCTCTAACAGAGAGAGACACTTACGAAAAAGTTAGGGAACCTTTTTGTAGTAAACAGTGGTAAAGAATATTTTCAATACAATGGAATGTACGGGGAGAACATTCAATATTTATTTTGCCACCTGTTGATACGATTTTAATAGAACGCAAGAAATCAAAACAAATTCAATCGAATGTCAAATATGACAAGAAATTTCAAATCAGCTGTTAATTGTTTGGTGACTGACAGCCCTTCAAATTTCTTACACCAAGAAATTTGTTGAGTAAAAATTCGTAAGATTCTCAGTGGAGGGGTAATATCTTGCTCTCTCGACGACGCTCTCTTTTACGAATTTTTCGAGTTAAGGAACGGCACTGAGTAAAAATTCGTAAGAATTCGTAAAAATTCGTAAGATATAAAAGTAAAGGAACAGATCTATTGTTTCGCCAAACGCTCGATGATGGTGATCGAATTCAGACAGCGGATGACAAATGAGTGCATTCAGATATTGAGACACTAGGTACACCTTCTTCCATGGGGGGAAAATTGGTATTATTGTTTAAGGTCAACCGCCATTTGCATTTTTTAACGTGAGATTCTCGGACATCTTCTTTCTGATGTACTATTTCTTTTTGTCACTCCAAACCAAAATATTTTGCAATTGTAGAAATTAATTACCTTATGTACTATTAGAAAGAGAACTTTAATAAATGACAATAAATGACAATGAATGACAACTTTAGTAAATAAATAATTCAATTCAAACTTTTTGAGATATTCTTTGTATTTTTGCGTTGTTGTCTTGTGTCGTGTGTATTCCCGCATGTATCAAACAAGAATGTCCCATTGTCGTTTACAGCTGCGTTTTTCCTCTCCATAGATGTATTTGTCGCGACTTCGTGTCGGCATCGTCTGCAGCTACGAGTTGCTTCCATGTGGAGTAAAAAAAAAAATGTCTCTACGCTAACAGTACAAAACTTAAACATGAAACTTACCTTTTCCCACTGAAATATGGACTTTATGGGTGGCCCTACCGGTGTTAACTTCTTTCTCCAAAAAGTGTTAACTTCTTCCTTTTGGCGTGTAAATCAATTTGCTATGTCTAGATACTTTCCCATATCCATTCCACAATCTATAGTTTTTTTGTATTTGTTGCGTCGGACCTTCATTAAAACCGACAATATTCAATCTTTCTGTACATATTTCACAGAAAAAAATAGGTACTTACCTACATTGTTGCTTTTAATCGAAAGTTCCCTAAAAATTACCAGCGGAATATTTCGGGTTAGGTAAATATCGGTAATATTTCCATCGGAAAATTATTTACGGTAGCTATTTTTCCAGTGGATTTTTGCTCCCCCTTTCGAAATTATTCACAATACGATATTTTGTGAAAAAGGAAAATATTGCGGGTAAAATGCGATTCCCTAAATTTCCCTAAAAGTGATATTTCACAAAGAGTGATAGACGTCTAGCGAAAATTGTGAAATGTGAAATTTTTTATATGGAGTTTGACATCTAGCGGACAGTGGAACGCAGCCATGGCTTTACTTTGGGATTTTTCAATACTCTTTTCGATTTGATCTATGTAAATGTCAAAATCCTTCTAGTTGAGTCTTCCTTCAGCATTTTTGAGGCACAACCATCCCCACAACGACAATGTGGTGCATACATTGCATAAACTACTCGCAAGAAATTAAACGGTGCTTCGGTGGAGTTCACTTGCGTTTTGCTTTAAGGTCTTAACACAATTTGCAAAAAAATATGTCAACATATTTCCAGCAGTTATACACAAGACCCACTGAAACTCATTCCGTATACCCCCTTAAACGATGTCCTTTTAAGCACAGCAACTAAGTCGATAAACTTATATTCTTTGGCGAGACTAATGCTGTGTATGCAGGAGAACACTTACAGGCAACGCAGGCTAAACCATAGCAAGGCAACTGCATTAATTAGCCACGGATTAGCAGCCACAGTGCAGCAACGATGAATGAACACAAATGAGATGGTTATCCTTTCAATGGAAGAGCAGCCTTTTCTATTCTTTCGTGTGATTCTTCTACTTCCTTCGCCATTAAAACTTTAAACGAAGCGAAATTAAGAGGAAATTTAGGTAACAGTTAATGGGCATGAAACGTTCAAATCCGTCCGCCCCTTGGTCGTACAATTTGTGCTTTCGAATTCCTCTTGTACTCCTTGAAACTACCCTCTGCTATTAGTTCCGCTCCAGCACCGCACTGAGAAATTATTATCTTGTCATCGCCTACGGCTTGATGTTGGTCAAATTATCTTCAATTAGCGCTGAAAGTCCTACCTCAAAGCATATGCTCAATGATGGCAAATATCCAGGTGCAATCATAATGTGGACACTATCAACAAATCCACAACCACATCACAACACCTGGCATGTCTGCATGTCCATTAACCCCGTCACCATGAGCATCTCGTTCTATGACGTGCTTATCGTTAGAAATTTAGCACACACCCACACACGGTACATGTAGTAGCGTTCCCGAACCTTGTAAGTTCAAAGTGTTTACGATCATGATTGTTTCGTTGTATCGGACGACCGAGATACATGGACTCAAAGGTTCTACCCAGTTTATTGTCATAAATATGGCCTCTGGCTTGTGTTCGGAGCAAATTAATGACATCTGTTTGCATTGCATGCATTTCCTGTCTTCGAGGAATAAATTAGCAGTCAGGGATAGCATATGTTCGATGAGTGGTCCGAAGAGAGCTTTAAGGTGCATGCTATTGACATAATATGATATAGTTAAACGCGTATTAACTTTAATGACTCTATTTCTGTGAAGCATTGAAATGACAGTGACAGATAAGATCATTTACTTTATGAAGGGGTGTTTTATTAGTTATGAATAAACGGTCACTCATTCTTCTACATGTCAGATGACTATGCATACTAAGCTTAGGGAATAAAATAACAACCCTTCGGCAGGAGTTCAAAATGTCCCAAAAATTACCACCTAAGAAACGACGAAGTAAAGTACTAAAACGGAATTTCAGAGAACATCCAAGCAAAACAAACAGGAAAGGAAGCCGAAAACGAGCGAAAAAACCTTCTAAAACTGCCCCAAAAATCCATACAAAAAACTCCTACTTAACCAATTAAACCGCATTTACACCATCACGCACGCGCAATTTTGCAACAAAACCGTAAAGAGAGATCCCTTTATCTGCAGTCAATACTATAAAAGGCGTAAGAATGAGATCACAAATCAGACGCTTACCCTTACGGTGTCGTGGATGCTCTACCCATAATTATAGATACGTAAAACGGAAATAGACACAGGTTCCGCTCACCAACATTTCTGCAATTGCTTGAAAACATTAATATTTCTGATTTGGAACATGTGAAATGAGATTGGTTATTAGTTTCAGTAAAATAAACCAACAATTCATCATTCAGTTACACGAAGAAAATAAATAGTTGTCCGTTCATCATTTCCGGAAGCCATGTTTTTTTATAGGAATGCGGAATTTCTTTAATCATCGCTATAAAAATATCAACATGCAGAGCTTTCCTATAATTCCTATCACTCAAGCAAGATGGCCGACCTAAATACGTGTCACGTTTTTTTGCGTGTTAGGTAATGCTGTCCCTTTCGGTCACACGGCTATTTAGTATTTAGCATCCCTTTAATTTTGCGTGATAGGAATGTGTGACCGTGTAAATGCAGCATTAGAGAACGTCGAAAATAAATAAGATTTCTGCCGTTCAGATTACCTATGTATGTGACTTTGTAAAGATTTTCGCGAATAGGCGAAATGCGAACAAATCAATTTATCTGTGTTTATGAATTGAATACCTACCACAAAACTGAGACTGGATTGATTAAAATACCGAAATTTACAATTACAGCAATTCTCCCGCGAATTGAAAATTCTTGCCGCGAACTGTCACACTTTATTCACAATCCACATAAAACAGTCGCGTTCCACAAATCTGCGAATGAAAAATTCGCTCGAACTTACTGCCTAAACACAATGAGGTCGCTGTAGTAGCGGTATGTAGCGCTGTCAAAGTTAAAATACACTGATTACATATAACGCGAACATAATGAGCCGCGCCGCTGCAGCGTGTAGTAGCCGCTGTAGTACATATTGGCCAACTTTTAACTTTTGTCGCGCTGCATGTCACAAAATCAATCGAAGTTATTATTATTATTATTATAGATAGAACATTTGCATTACGGCCATTATAAAGACAACATCCTCTTTGTCATCCATTTTATTTCAAAACTAATTGTCAACGTGTAGCTGAATTTAACAAAAAACTTATTTGTGAAAATTTATTCAAGAAAATCATACAAAACAATTATTTGAAATTGACGTATCGCGCTACTTCATTGTATACACTTTTTGTGTGTGCAGCGCCGCAAAATTTGACAGCTTGTACTACCGCTACATACTGCTACTACAGCGGCCTCATTGTGTTTAGGCAGTTAACCTTCAACAATACAAATGAGTCGCGGGTACCTGTGACTAAAAAAAGTTTTCATGTAAATGAAGTGTCAGAATCTACGAATATTCGTCAGTTCGTGGTTCGCAATTCGCTCTCATGTGAATGGTCCTTAACAGAAATATTACCTACATTTCATTGCTGAATGCGGCCATTGTTAAAATCAATTAGGGACTCAAATTTTCGAGTCAGTTGCTGCGCAATTTCAAATGCAATAATATTCAAAAGCATTCGAAACTCACCAGACAGAATAATCAGGTCCACAAACCATAACATATCCAATCTTAGAACCTGTCCAAAACAGAAATGAGCCCAATTCCTCCTGTTACAGTCACTGCTTTGCCACGTTGTTCCTATTGTGACCAAATTTGGTCATAATGTTTTCTCTCGGTCACATTATCATTTTTTTTACTCCCTTTTATACGAAAAGAAAAAAGGGACTTAAGGACTATTCACATGAGAGCGAGCGAACGAATTGATGAAATGCGAACAAACCACTTTTGATGCATTTATGAACAGAAAATTGTACATTTTACTATTCCAAGAGGAGGATAGTTAATTATCCCATCAAAATGTATTAAGAAAACATGTTAATAAACAGTTAAAATAACGAAATTTCGAATTGCAAACTTTTTGCCGTTAACGAATACACCCTTGGCGCGAATTGTCAAAGTTTATTCACAATCCACATCATTCAATTCGCGTTCCACAAACTAACGAATAAAGCATTCATTCGAACTTAACCTCAAACTCAAGATGTTATAGAGACAAAAATACCGGCGAAGGTCATTGGATTCGCGGGTTTCTGCGACCAAATTAAATGTATCATGTGAATGCACTGTCAAAACATGCGAATATTCGTTCGTTCGTAGGTAGTTGGTCGCTCTCATGTGAATGATCCTTTACCTACCTAAAGCGTTTTTCTTTTCGATCACTGAATGTTCAAAAAATTTATGATTTATTCCCTTCATTTGACAATTTATTGACAAATACTTTGGACTTAAATTACATATTTTGGTAATTTGTATCTACAGTTGTTGGTCATTTTTATTTCCAAATTTTTGACACAAACTTTATTTTCAAGTGGCAACCTTGGGCACAGTCAGATGACAGTCAATCTTTGACAGTTGCTCATTTTGACTTTTTTCAGCCGTCAGTTTTGTTTTTAATTTTTAGTTGGGTGGTACGGAAATTTGTGATTTCTTAACCTTTTTTGAAAATATTTTTATATTTGTTTATGCAAATAAAATAAATTCCAATTAATTGCTGGAAAAATAAAACGAATTTCACCATTTTGAGATGGTGTACATTGGACGAGGTAGTTTTTTATGGTACATAAAATTATGGAATTGGACATAACCCCTGGTTTCGTTTTCAGATGGACAAGTGCTGGAACGACGGCCTTGGACTATCAACCGCTTCATTGGCATATTTACTGGACTTTTTGCAGTTGTTTTGGCCTTGTAAGTATAGTTCATTTCATGTGCTCGTATTCTCGTAACAGCAATGACATCATTACCCGTTAGAGTTTAGCTTTGGAGTATTTTATAGATCAGAAATCAGATTACGTATGTCTGATTATATTTCTTATCTCTTTCAGCTTCCGGACTTTGCTTGCTCCTCTGTTTGATGCTAACGGCAATGCAGGCCAACGGAGTTGGGGCAGCGGTAGTGGTGGTGGTGGTGGCGGCGGTGGAGGAGGAGGACCTGGCCGTGGCAATGGTGGCGGACCCAGACCAAATAGAAGAATAGGTCGAATCATGACCATTCCTGATTGTACTGTCCCCGGAGGTGGATGATCTCGGTAACGTGCCCAGGAACAGAGTGCATTAATTTAATAGCACCTCTTGGGCACTGCTGAACGACGACCTGTTGGGACTTTTTGGCATTCAGTGTCAGTATGACGAGCTGCTCTTAAACCCATCCTTGGGAGGAGCAATTCTGAGATTTGTCCCAACAGGAAGTACCTATTAGCTTTAGTTTATATTTTTTTATTTTTTTTTTTGTTCATAGCTTTTCAAAATTTCTTCAACAAAAGCTGAAAGTTGTAGGTATTCTATTCTATATCTTTTGTATAGCTTAAATTTCTTAAATAAAGTGAAAATAATAATGAAAGAATGAATTGGCGCTTCATATTCTAGAGACTATTGTTCTTATTTCAAATGCTGCACTTGAACGGTGGAAATCTTTTTAACAGCAGTAAGTATTAGCGGGGGTAGGATACTTGGATTGCAGACGACTACAAGCAACATTATGAAGAGCAGTATTGGTTTAGGGATGCATAACACATGTTGACCCATTTTGTTGGTCGATTAGGGCAGAAAAACAAATTACAAAAGTGAAGAAATAATAATGTAATTATTCTCATTCGTTACCAACGACATCCTACTGTTTAAGAAAAGAAAGTTTGGATAGTTTAGTTAAGCAGTATCTACTTCACTTTAGACTGATACATAAATCGTCATTAAAATATACTTATTATTTCTGCTTTTTGCTATAGAAATATAAATGTAATTACCAGTTTTTTTTATATATGAGCGTCCATGTTGAGAACACAAACACCGAGTGCATTAATAGCGCTTCTACTGTAGAGTGTAGAGCCAGACAACTGAGCACTCGTGCTCACTTATTGACGTTTTCATAAGTATGTACACGTCAGTTTTTGTTTAGTAATCTTCTGTTTCTGTGTAAATTATTGTTAAAATTATTATTTCCGTGGGTTGGACTGTGTTTCCGACAAAAACTCCAAAATGGTATACATTGGAAAAGGTGTGTTCTGTAATAATATTATCGTTTTGTTTTACTAAACATTTCCGACAAATTCATTTATAGATGGACAAGTCCTCGCTCAGAAACCGTGGACGATTGAACGATTTTGTGGTTTATTCACCGGATTCTTTGCATTAGTCTTGATATTCTTCAGAACACTTCTTACTCCGTTATTGGATCCGCAAAACAATGGTAATCGGGACAGTCGTGGAAGCAGCTGGAGTAGTGGAGGAAGCGGTGGCGGCGGCGGTGGTGGAGGTGGTGGCGGCGGAGGAGGCGGTGGTGGAGGCGGAAATGGCCCCAAATACGACGGCCTTCGTCCGAACCGACGAATCGGACGCATTGTCCATACAACTTCCACCTGCCCAGGTGGTGGTTGCGGCCGTTGATTCAACAACAACGTAAAGTGTTTTCAACACATTATTTTCACTGTTGAGCAGCCATTTGTTGGAGCATTTGGCAGCCTTTCCAGTGAAGGTGTTTGCCCGTATGACGAGCTGGTCCTAAACTCATGCTGATGAGAGGAGAAGCACTGAATTTTCATGTTCCTAACAAATGGCTTCTCAATCGGTGGTTTTATTTACTCGTATGGATTATATAAATCTTTATTGTCTTTAATAAATGTTGCTTCCGAGTTCCGATAGTAAGCACTGCATTCCGTTGTTTTCTGTGAGTGTGTGTGCTCGTGGCATGGTTTTGAACTATTATTTCTTATCAGCAGATTGTGTGCCAAATGCAGATTAGCACAGAATTCGTCGTGTTAATAGTTGCTTTCCTTAAATTTGCGTAAAGAATGGTCGAGACAGATGTTACTCAATTTGGGTTAGCTTTATCGATAACGCGAAAGTAGTTGACCTTTGCTACGTCAAATTGGAGAGAGGCGACACAGGGAATCACATTTGAAATGGATTAAATGTAGATTAGCAATAAATAGACTGTGAGCAAGGACAGAACTAAGTTGTGTAGAAGTCAGGAGAGGGGATGTTTATATGGAATATTACATCAGCCAAACAGTTTCTTTTTTCCGGGGTGCAGCGATGTGCTCTCAACGATTTTGTGGAGGCATTATTATGCCAGATAATAAAATGTTATCAACTGCTAGACACTCTCTTGTTAAATTCGAATGGTTTGAACTTAAGCGCGTAATCTAGATCTGGATTTGAGAGTGCATATAGGTA
Source organism: Cheilosia vernalis (assembly GCA_949126925.1). Taxonomy (NCBI): domain Eukaryota; kingdom Metazoa; phylum Arthropoda; class Insecta; order Diptera; family Syrphidae; genus Cheilosia; species Cheilosia vernalis. The sequence continues at coordinate 60,718,449 of OX421360.1, read as the reverse complement.
CAGTGGGTTCCATTGGAAAGAATTATGTAGGTATACAACAGCGTTCAGGGAGTAGAGCCTTAAAACTCCTCGCTACTCCGATTAAAAATGTAATACCTATATTGTGCGTGTAATTAAAATGCGACTTAAACCAACTAAGCAAATAAGAAAATTGGTAACAATCCACTTTTTTTGGTCATGAAGTAAATTGGCAATCATGATGCACTTGTGTCCATAGATTGTTTTTGTTTTTTTTTTTTGCAAAATGTCTGCTATGATGTGAAAAGTTGTGCTTCTTTGTTGTTGTTGTTTTTTATCTCTCACAGCAGCGTAAAATTTACGACGATTAATTGCCGTCAGTAAATACAAACTCTGGTTCAAAAGTTTTGCATGCGTCTATTCAGACTCACAAACGGGCATCGTAATTGTTGAAAACTGTGACCGTAAGACATGAATGTTAAAAATTGCCCCCCACAGAGGCTGATTTATGATTCTTTCTTGGATTCCAGTAATGATAATTGTGATGGGAGGCATTTATAATTTAAGTTGATTGAAAATCTATTTGCAAGCAAGTGATGCATCTCTCGTGTATACAAAACAAGTTTCAGAAGCTAGTGTGTACACATAAACATTTGTTAATTGTTAATTGTTTATTTGCCACGCTTGACCTCCCGGTAAAAGCATATGGGGTGTCAATACGAGCCGCATCTCATTTATCGATCTATGCAAATTGATTGCAAGATAATTGTGAAGCACTAGCAATAAATAATCGAATAAATAGGTGGGATTCGGTGTGAGGAAGCATATTGTGCACTGCCGCAAATGAATTCATGCTATTCTTGATGATCAGCTCACGTCTTCTCTCTTAATAATTGAGCTAGAAAAATAGCAACATTCATTTGAGGTAAATAAGCTATCGACGAGTTTAAACTCAAATAGATTTTAAAACGTTAACCGCGCTTCTACTTCACAAGGTAGGTATTCGTCCCCTAGGAAATTGCTGTGCAATTTTGTTGAGCAATGTTAATCGATCAATAGGCGTGTTTCATTCAACATCTACTTTAGCAAAGCAAAGTAAAATAAGTCTTCAAAAGGCACTAACAACAATTACGCTCTTTTTAAGACGTCCGAGATTCAAACTTGGGTCTATACCAAACAGGATCAGTTCATGTTTATGCTTTCCTGGCGATGAGTTTGTAAACTCGTAGTAGGACACTGCTTGCTAGTTGCTATGTCAATCACTTTTCGCTTATGGAAATGTGCTTGACCTAAGGAAGCTGCTTACGTTTTATAAAAAAGGTTAACGCAACTGGCTTCCAACACAGAGACTGCTATAAAAATGTGCTCCCGCTGAAATTTTAAGTTTTTCCTTTCATTTGTTTGGTCACAACAAAACACTGATCACTTTTATAAATAAAATTGTATTACTGGCAAAAACAATCAGAAACAAAAAAAAAAACACTCTGAATATAGTTGACCAATTTAACAGAAATACTCGCAGGCACATTCATTTACAGCAACGTGGGTATATCGAGCAAATTCAACTCAATCTCGTCACTCTCCTCGCTGTCCTCGTAATCCGTATCCCAATCACAGAGTCCCTCATATCGGCCGCTCGGTCGAGTGGGACAGTTTGACGCCGGCTCACCTGTAGCATACACTCGTCCGCCGGATATATTCGTGAAATCATAGTTGCATGTTATCAGGAACCTGTATCCCAGCTTCGGCTTGGCTGTGTATTTAATTGCAGCACATCCAACTCTCTGTACCCGATCCGCAACCATTAAGGTAAAGTGTCCAATCTTCTTTCTGAAAAGAATGAAACTTAACGAGCGAACTATCTCAATTAGGGGCACTTCTTGTTAATGAAGCGTGTTAGCAATTATTAATTTAATTTGATCGCGGAACTGTTACCACAAGAAAACAAATTAATCCGATTATGGCAATCGGAGAGCCTTTGTTTATCACACTTACCCCTCTGGATGACGGGTGTAAGCCTCAACGAAGGTTTGATTAGCGTCTGGATATTCAAAGAACCATTTACCAACGAGAAACTTGATCCGCCTTGAGACGGAACGAATTGGTCTCGTTTGCCAGACATATCCGATATTTTGTCCACTCAGCGAGAAGCGATCTGTATTGCGACAGGCGTCGTGCGCAAGCCGGCACGTTCGAATATTCAGCCCGGCTAGGTACGCAAGCTCATCGTCCCACTTGAGAACAGGCATCGCTGCAGCTGGATTGAAGCCTGGCAGCTTACCAAGTGCTATTCGATTTCTGGCCGCGTTATGTAGGTCAAGGAGCAGGTTAATTCGCCGCTGATTCATATTCACAATTTTGGCATTACCGCACTCGGAGCTAAGCGATCCATTGTTCCCGCAGCCGATGTGATCGTACACAATATAATGTGTTCCATTGTACATCCGACACAGTTGTGGATCACAGTAGTCCCTATCGATGATATAGCCGGAGGCGGCAACTACAAAAGCAACACCGATTACGAAGATCAGCGATTTACCGGCGCACATATTGAGTTGCTGCTTCCGATCAGAAGTGACCGCGGAATGATACTGAGGCAATAGAATTGGTTTGTTGTGCTTTTTAATAGAATCCCAGTTGAGTAAGTGTGCCTCAGGCTGATGCTCTCAAGGTGAGCTCGGCCGGCTAAATATTGTTTGCAATTTTCGCACGTTTTCATTAAATGCCTGGGGTGTGAGCGGTTTTCACACGAATCTATAATCGGCGTAACAAAACATAACAATGTAGAATCAGTGGGCGGTTTGGTAGTGGTAGTATTACAAATTGGATGGCCTACTGCAGTGATAAGAGAGTTTTGAGGATCAAAGTTTGTGGGAACTGTGTTTGATAGTAGAACTGGTTGATAGCTGGTGGGATGATACGCTTTTGGCAAGATTATGAGAGACTAATTAAAGAGCTGCTTTGAAAAGATAATTTGGAGGTGATATGATCGAGGGAATGAAATATTTCTACAAAATGTTTTTAATGTGAACTTTACAGTTTTGAAGAAGCAGCCGCTGAGTGATAAGTGCATATTATTGTTATTTGGTTAATGTGGTTATTTCTATCTACTTGGAAAATCAAGAGGTCAAAATTTGACCGCATTCTATACATGTGGTAAGTCGACAACAGAAATTAATCATTCATTTGTTTCGACTCCTTTTGTTCAAGTTATTCCCGAGGGTAAAGTAATCAGGTGTATCCAAGGAACTTTTCCGTCCGTATTCATGGTGAATCACAGTGTATCACAGTGTATTCAAACGAATTCGCATGCAATCACAAGTAGAAAATCTGTAGTCAAGGACTACTCAAAAATATTGATTACTTCCCCCTCGGTTATTCCTGCATGTTGCAGTTGTATTAATAGTGCTCCTAGATCCTAGTTTCTAACCTACTCAAGGTTATGAATTTAATAAATAACTAGCGGGGCCCCGTCCGCTTCACTAGACGTTTGCATTACCTATTTAGTTGCTAAATTAGATAAGTTGCGCACTCTAATATCTACTGTTTTCAAATTTGCAAAGGATGTGGTTCCACGAACGTCATATCTCGGATGAATCGTATAAAGTTCTATTTCGCACTTAACGCACTCAATATCTGATATTCCGACGTCGAAAAGAGAACACCATTTAGATAACATCTTTTTGGAATACGTCCGAGTAAGTCGAGATTTCTCTATAGGAAATTATTTCGGGCGGCCCTAAAGCACGCATATAGAAGATCTCAAGTAACTATATGGACTTACTTACTTACTTAGGTGGCGCTACAGTCCGGGGTGGACCTGGGCCTCAACCAATACGCCTCTCCAGTTAGCTGAGGTCCCCTTCCACTTGCGCGCGCCACATAAGACGAGGTCTATCTCTACTGCGTTGTCCCTCCGGGTTGGAGTCGAAGACTCTTCGGGCCGGAGCGTTGGTGTCCATTCGCTCTACATGTCCTAGCCATCTTAGTCGACTGATGCGCACTTTTCTGACCAGGTCGATTTCGCTGTACAGCTCGTAGAGTTCGCTGTTAAATCTCCTCCGCCAAAGCCCGTCAACGCAAACGGGACCGAAAATCAATCTAAGAATTTTGCGTTCAAAACGACCAAGGAGATCTTCATCCGCCTTTGATAGCGTCCATGCTTCTGCGCCATAGAGTAGGACTGGGATGATGAGGGTCTTATATAGAGTCTCCTTAGTGGTTATTGACAAGGCCTTACTTCTCAATTGCCTTCTTAGACCAAAGAAACAGCGGTTGGCAAGTGTAATTCTTCGATTGATTTCTGATGTGATGTCGTTGTCAGAATTTATAGCGGAGCCGAGGTAGACAAAATCCCTAACTGTCTGTCGTGACGCTCTGACCGATTCGTCGATGTTGTGTGTCCCTTCTTGTTGACAGCATATATTTCGTTTTGCCCTCATTCACAACTAAACCCATTTTTGCCGCTTCTGTACTGATACTTGCAAACGCACCAGTGAAAGCTCGCTGTGTTCTGCCAATGATGTCGATGTCGTCAGCGCATGCAAAGAGGTTGCACAGACTTCTGGAAGATTGTGCCTCTGGTGTTGGCTTGCGAGTTTCGCACAATCTTCTCAAGAATGATGTTGAAGAAGTCACACGACAGCGCGTCACCTTGTCTAAATCCTTTTTTGACGTCAAAGGTCTCGGTGAGATTGTTTCCGACCTTTATGGAGCAGCGAGCATTCTCCATCGTCATTCTGCACAATCGGACGAGTTTGGCAGGGATGTCAAAACTAGACATGGCTCTATATAGCTCGTCTCTATAAATGCTGTCGTATGCGGCCTTAAAATCGATGAAAAGATGGTAAGTATATCGATCTGAACTTCTTGGGTTTTCTCCAGGATCTGCCGCAGTGTGAATATTTGGTCGGTTGTGGACTTACCGGGCCTAAAACCGCACTGGTAGGGACCAACCAGATCGTTTACAAAAAGTTTCAGGCGTTCACACAGTATGGCAGACAGGATCTTGTATGCGATGTTAAGAAGACTGATACCTCTATAGTTGGCGCAGTTTAGAGGGTCTCCTTTCTTATGGATCGGGCAAACGATGCTGAGGTTCCATTCATCAGGCATACTTTCCTCCGACCAAATCTTGGAGACGAGTTGATGGTGCATGCTCTCTACCAAGTCATCTCCCGCTTCATGCTTCAGCCACTTAAAATCTGCTCCATTTTGCTACAATTTCATATATTCCAAACAAAACCTAAAAAAAAACTTCGCTTGTTTCGTAAAATAACAAATTCCAATTACAGTCCCATTTACAAATTTCAAATTAAACCAACCGCTACGGCAAAAAATCTCCCAAAATCTCTCCACTTTTACAAATGACGATGAAAATTTCCCTGACTTCAAGTCACAAATGGGAAATTTCCCTCAGAAAAGCACCAAGGACGCCATGTTTGCTTGCAGTTGTCAAATGAAAATCTGTCAGTTTAGCAAAAGAGAAGAAAAATATTTTTTTATCTCCAACCAATTTGGGTTTGTTTTCCAAGTGAAATTTTCTACAGTAAAAATGTTTTAAAAAAACTTAAAATCATAGGCGGATACATAATTCATTTAACTCCATTTATGTAGGAGAAAAATTATTTCTCCTCCATAGCTGTACTAAATTGGTGAAAAGAACTCTATCCGAATTGGGTAATTGCCGGAGTAGTTTATGGCTGTGGTGATGGTGGTGGTGGTGCCATCAACAGCAACAACAGAAGCAGTTTAATCGCAGTTTTCAATCTTTGCGACAAAATAACTCACCTATTTAGCACACATACAGATCGCCAGGAGATGATGTGAGAACATTTTGCAATTTGTTATTCCCGAGAACACTGAAAACGAGAGAAAAGAAAAAAGTGAAAACTACGAATAAAAATCTGTGTGAAATATGTCGTCTGCTGTCGATATACAGATATCTAATCCTCCCAATCTGGAGAAGATTGAAAACTTTCTGAAGGAATCCACTTACAGAGAAACGATAGAGTTCAGTGCTAATTTCAATACTAGGCTATGCATCGAGCGGAGATTGCGATTACCATTCCTCGATCCGCAGACCGGTGTCGCCCAGAATCATTCCAATTTGTTCATGGACAAGCGGCAACGTATGCCGGGCTTTCGCCAGGGACAGATATACACGTATCCAGCGGCGAGGTGGCGCAAAAGTCGTCGCCAGTATTTGAGCAAAATGTACAGGTGAGTTCGTAGTTTGGTTATCGTGCTATCTAGGTCGAAGTAAAAATTTGTGTGCTGTGCTAAAGCACACGTCCTTGGATGTAGGTTTTTGTTTTTTAGTGAGATTTTTTATTACGAAATTGAAAATAAGAATCCATTTGAGCAAGGCATATGTGTGGGGATCCAACGTTTGTGATTGAGTCACTCTCAACATGGTCGAAACAGCGAAGATCAATGAGGGACAATAGGCTCATCAATCCTCCAATATGCATGACGATGCTCATACGCAATGGATCTGCTTTTAAGACCTTACGGCTTACTACAAGAATGTCCTTTGATTTATTTAATGGAAGTTATCGCTGGTAGTCGTAGTTCCTTTCGTCTTTTTGACGTAGGCACATATTTGTCTTGCGGTCGGCTTACACTCTTAGGAAAGTGCCACGCCTAACTTTTGGAACTAAGCTACCACCCTGCCGTTTTGCATCATTTGCAAATTTGTAGATTTCCAGCTAACACATGACTTCTTACAGTCCATTTAATAATCTTGCTTTCTTGCAGATTCCCAGATCGGCCCTTTCAAGCACTACGCAAAGAAAACGAGTCTGTGAGCCTTCTGATTCCTGCTGCAGCAATTGCAGCAGCCAGCGCAGCAGCAGCTGTTACAATTCCCTTGCCGCCTACAATTCCTATTGAGCCCGACTTCAATGGAGCATTGCTCGAAGAATCATCGTCGTTGGGTGGTGCTGGCGACACATCCGACAGCAAAGACAGCCAACAGCATCTTAAGGAGGAACTTCCCAAAGAGTGGTTCTACGACGACATGGATATCAATGAGATAGACTCACTGGAGGAGCCAAAATCTCCAGCCGACGATGAGTACGACTATGACCCACGTTACGGCAACAAGAAGCGAAGAAAGCGACGCCCAGGCAAGAAATCGCTCGGCACACCATCGGAAAGCAGTCGAAAGAGTCGATCGAGTGGCGGTGGCGGTGGAGCAAGCGGCAGCCGTGGTGGACGAGGCCGTCGCAAGACACCCAAAGATGCGGCCAGCCGTCTTTTGGATCCACCCAGCCCCGGCATAGGTACTGAGCCACCATCTTTCGAAACGGCCGCCGCTGCGGTGGGAGTCGAAATCGCCGCCGACGAACACGGTGATCTGCGGAACTACCGAAAGTACCTGTAACATCTTCCTGGCGAGTGTTTTAAGCAATTCGAAAACGAGATCTTTATTGTGTTTTTATTTAGCTTACTTTTTTTTCTTTTTATTTTCCTATATAAATTTCCTTCTAAAAATATATTTTAATGCGGTTCCTCCTAAACAGTATCGTCCTTCCGAAACGCATTTGAACTTTTTTTTTTTTTTTTTGTTTGTTATCAAATGTCCGCACTCAGAAATAGATAAATGGTAATACTTGCTCCCAGTAAGCACTAGAAAAATAGGCAGAGACAGCACTTGAAGCGATCAAAATAGGATTTATGTAGCTAAAGGTAATATAACGGCGTCGGTAATTCCCCTCATCCAAACACAATTGATATTACAGTACCACATACATTACAGACGTATACAAACTTAAGTAAATGAAATAGTAGTTGTTTGAGAAGAGTAGTGCGATTCATAGCTCATAGCGCAGAAACGATTGGTTTCTCTGATTTTTACAACAGTTTGTGTTATTGCGATCAGTAGGTTATTTTGTTTGTAAAGAGAATTGCATTAACTATTATATAAAAATATACATATATATAAGAATTATTATGTAACGATTATTATTATTTTTATTTTAAAATTACACATATTATATTTTATTTAAACTTAAATGTTAATATTAGCCCGCGCTCTGACTTGTTTTCTTTCTTTCTTTTTTTTCAATCAAACGAAAAAATGTCGACATGTCAAAATGTTTTCCCAATATATCGTGTATTATATAAAATATTATGTGCAAACAAGAATTTAAAAGATACAATATTACTAAATATGAATATGTAATTTTGAATATGATAAACGAAAATGAAACAAAACCAAGAGAGGAAAACAAAACAAACATTGAAACACATGTGGGATATAAATTTATTAAAAAATAAAGAATAAAACAAGAGAAATGCTTTTGATTTGTTGGAGCATTCAAAGAGGTTCTGGGCACGATCTGCATAGGAAGATCTGGGGTGGGATTCTGTAAATAACGAAACGAAAACCACTTTCGCGTTTCAAAAAACGAAATAAATCACCCGAAAGCGAAAATCTGCTTCATGTAACTCCTAACGTTTTTTTGTTCACATTCGTTTAGGTTTAAGAAACTGTGTGACAACAAAATTATAGTTTGGCAGTCTCAGTATGTAGCCTTATTTTCGTTAAGTTGTTTTGACGTTGAGGAAAGCTTTAAAATAGGAGGCACGTATGTATTTCGTGTACCTGTATGCAAATGAAAGGCAGCTATGTTTAACCTAAAACGTTGAACAAAACTAAAATAAAGAAATAAAATTCTAACTGAGAACCAAATTTAAATAAACCAACCTTTTGGCAGGTAATGTGAGAGGATTCGAACAATCCCGCAGATTTTTTCTAATTTTTTTTATAAGTTTACGTGTTCATTTTCCATTTCACTTTCGTCGCTTTCGCTGGTCAACAAAAAATAGTTTGTTAGCATTTCTAGTAAAATATTCAGCACAATCTTAAAAGTTAAAATCACCAAACTCAATGAGAATACATAGGAAAATGATAAACGTCAACAAAATAGCTGTCGTTTGTTTTCTTTCGTGGAGACGATAAAATCTGTTCGTTTTTAAGGTTATATGAAGCAAGAAAAGCGAAAACGTCAAAGAAAATGTGTTCGTTCGTTTTTTTTCGCGCCCCACGAGAATTTCTTTCGTTTTTGATGTTACATGAAGCAAACTGTTCGTGTGCACGAAAACGTTTAAACGTTTTCACCTTACAGAATGTCGGCCCAGGGCCCTTAAAAACGAACAGGGGCCAGATTCTGTAAGGCGAAATGATTGGCCATATGTTACACAAGCAAATTTCTTCGTGCACACGAAAACGTTTGAACGTTTCGCCTTACAGAATGCAGACCCAGATTTTATCGTCTCTACGAAAGAAAACAAACGACAGCTATTTTGTTGACGTTTATCATTTTCCTATTTATTCTCTTTGAGTTTGGTGATTTTAACTTTTAAGATTGTGCTAAATATTTTACTAGAAATGCTAACAAACTACGTCAAAACAACTTAACGAAAATACTGAGACTGCCAAACTATAATTTTTATTGTCACACATTTTCTCAAACCTAAACGAATGTGAACAAAAAAACGTTAGGAGTTACACGAAGCAGATTTTCGCTTTCGCGTGATTTATTTCGTTTTTTGAAACGCGAAAGTGGTTTTCGTTTCGTTATTTACAGAATCCCACCCCTGACTTCAACAAGACAAAATCTGTAAAAACCTGGGGCCGGGGCCAGATTCTGTAAGGCGAAACGTTAAAACGTTTTCGTTTGCACGAAGATATTTGCATGTGTAACATTTGCCCTATGTTCATTCGTGCGCACGAAAACGTTTAATCGTTTCGCCTTACAGAATCTGACCCCTGTACTAGCTAGAAACAAAAATAGCTCACAGGTAGCCACTTAATATCAGAAAGACAACCTCTGAGCCTTTTATAGGTCCTTAAAGAAGAATTTAGGAAACTAGAGAAAGAAAACGGGGCAAAAACCTGACATAACACTCAGGGTTGGAATCGGCTAAGGTGATAGCTGACTGTCGCTTTTTTGACTGTCGTTTTTGATTATCAACAATTCTTTAGTCTTTGTAAAGCGATCACTCAAATCGGACTTCTTTGTAGTTACTTTCTTCATTTCTCGCCGCGGCATATGAAGTAAACGTTTTTTATTTTTATAACTTTGAAACACTTTTTTCACAAAACTTTACATTTTTGGTGGAGTTGAAGCCGATCCAACCTACATTGATCACGAAAACGACACCTAAATAGCTGTCACAAGCAAGCGGTGGCAAGCTTGCATCACCATGAGGAAAAATAACCTCCGTATCCTAACCGGCTTCCTAACGGGGCACTTGAAACTGGGTATGTCCTTTGTATATACAAAGGTATGTCTGAAGAAGGTCTCTGCAGATTCTGCGATGAGTCCAGTGAAATCCCAGAACACTTGCTGGGATCATGTGTGGCACTGACCCACAAAAAACTGAAATACTTGGACAAGTACCAACTATCTTATGAGGAAATACTAGAGCCAGCTCTCATCCTTAGATTCTTAAAGGAAACTGGACTGGAGAGAGTGCTATAGGACGGATTTCTTCCTCTAAGGAGAAAGAAGAGTACAAGAACCGCTAAAATGAATTATACTATGAGGGGAACTCTTTTGAGGGAATAAACAACTCTGAGGCGTAAGCAGGGGGTACAATAGAACAAAAGGTCGCAGTAAAACAACCCCTCTCATATAATAATAACAACCTCTGAGCCACCTTCATTCAGTTGGGATAGCGGGTGGCATAAGAGTCAATCGAAGCTTATTTGTGGTGATGAATATGATCAGAGATCCTGTCTTCACTACCAAACAGCTATAAGCAGGCTCAGGGAAAATTGGTCTGGTGCGAATCTCGCGATTGTTGAAGCAGATGAAACAGGGAACTCGTATCCTGTGGCCCTACTCTCTATTTCGTTCCGAAAGTCAACCTTATTAGAAATTGTATTTCTCCGGCTTTTAAGTAGATATGAACTAAATATCAAATAAAAATAATTCCACTTTCGTAATCCTAATTCCTATAGTAGTGCATGACAATCCGCTTCCCTGGTCAGTGTCTCCCTGCATTCCACAGCAAGCTTGGATGTTGACTTAGTTGAACCGATAGCCTTAATCGGGGCCTGACTGTCAACAAAGATGCCTATTTTTTTTGGGTGTCACTATAGGTTTGTTCCTTTTCTTTTGTACATAGTAAGAATGGAAAAGACTGTCAAAATGGCAGTAGTGGGGATAAATTCTCTCACAGAGAGATACACTTACGAAAAAGTTAAGATAACGCTTTTGTAGTGATCTATGCAAAATGGCAGATACAAAATTCAAAAATTCTAAAAAAAGATACGAAAAGTCGTTAACATATTTGATAAGCTCGAAGAATTTGCTAATTTACTAACAAAATTAGCTACGAAAATGATTCGGAAATAATCGAACTCCTTTTTGACAAACCGAGTCTGTAAACAAGTTTGTAGGTTTGTACTGATTGAACTACAAGCATTCAAGAAGAGGAAAAAGCGACACACGCCTACTTGATAAAAAGTACCTACTTCTGCTTGTAAGACGCTGACTGCGTTTTTAAGGCGAAGAGTCTTAGAGACGTCTAATTCTGTTGAGAAAACGCCTGTTCCTAATCCACAGTTCATCTTGGAACCATCTGTGAAGATAGGTATGTCGAAATCATACCGTATTCTCCTCCCATTCTGATCTAGAGGAGAATCTAACAGAGAAGTTTTTATATGGAAGTTGAGTTTGGGTACAATGTAGTCCGTAGGTCGTATATCTATCTATGCCGTCAGGAAGGGAAAGTAGGATGCTGGTACGGCCAAAAGGCCTTTCGGACTAGTATTTAAATTCCTTCAATCTAACAGCGCTACACGCTGCAATGTTTTTTTCTATGCAGATTCACTGGCAACAGATTGAGAATCACTTGATCGAAGGGCTCCTGTGAATTCAATTTCAGCCATTCTTTGGCGTCTACTTAATTTAATGATACTAATGATCCATAGGTGAGGATGGGACGTACAACCGCTGTGTATCCAACGAACCATCTTTTGGTTGAAGCCCCCACTTCTTGCCGAAAGTCTTACTACAGGCATAGAAAGCTATGCTTGCCTTCCGCAGACAGTGTTCGATATTGCACTTCCAGTTAAGTTTAGGGTCAAGCATGTCTCCAAGCTGGTTACGCTGGTGGATAAAGGAAGATTGTGGTTATTTAAGCGGGGAAGTCACAACCACAACTTAAAGCCCAACAGCTATAGAGATACATAGTTGATCAACTTTTATATTTTCTGGTTGGGAGCGGGTCGAAATTCTAATTTCAAAATTCTGCTTTTTAAAATTCTGACAGGCAATATTTTATACAAATAAATTCTGCTAATTCTGATTTTTTTCCAATTAACGAATTTAAAGAAAACATAAATATTTTTCAACTTTAGGTCCGTTCGTGTACTTTCAGTATAGAAAAATGAAAAATGTCAAATCTCTAAAATCGAGAGAGAATTTTTTCAATTTCAAGAGAAGTACCTGATCGGTTTTCTTACAAAAAGTTTAAGAAATGTCATTTTGACATAATCGTAAAATGCAGCATAATATGTCGTAATTGAATTTTTTACAAGATAAATCCTTATAAAATTTCCATTTGAATGCGCTGATATATTCTAGAAGAACAATCAGTTATAACTTGTTCCTCTGACGTCGTTGAAGACGAAAATAAATAGTTTTACTTGTCAAACTTTTGAGCTGTCACTTTGTTGACAGTTTTCATTTTTCAGTAAGTCGAAATTCGGCGAGTAGAAAATTACGAAAAAATGAAAAGAGGGGAAATGGATTTCTCTCGCATTTTTTTAAGTTTCCTCAGTACGTGGTCGCATTTGCACAGTTTCTTAGCAAATTTTAAATAATTTTACGTTTGCAAAAAAGTACCCGAACGAACCTTTTGTCAACAAATTACAATATATTTCATATAAAGAAGGTACACAGGTGGATGCCAGGAACAAAAAAAAAAAAAACAGCCAAAAGATGACCTTATATTTTCCTTTATTGGATTTAATTACAGACAAATTTATTTTCACTCACTATTTAACAGAATATTTGCCTAAGCCAAGAGAGCAAACTTAAATCCAATAACAAAACTCCTTTTACCTCTTCTTCTATAACAAGTGAGTACCTACGTAGGTAGAATGTTTTACATAAAAAATAAATTGCAGAATTTTGAAAAGCAGAATTTTGAAAACAGAATTTTGAAAAAAGAATTTTGACGTCGGCAGAATTTCGACCCCAACCCGTGCCATCTTTTTGGACACACATACAGGCACAGGATTCAAAGAAATAAGGCCTTGTGGTCTTTTCAAAGGAGATACAACGAGAAACCTTGGTCGGCAATCTGTAAGGCGAAATGTTCAAACGTTTTCGTGTGCACGACGAAATTTGCTTGTGTAACATAGCCCACAGAGGAACGCCACAAGGCGGTGTCATTTCGCCTCTACTCTGGCTAATGGTTATAAACAAAATTCTTGCAAAACTTGACAGGGAACGAGTGAAAGTTGTCGCGTATGCGGATGACGTGGCGATACTAGTGTCAGGGAAGTTTCCCTCCGTGATTAGCGAAATCATGGAGGCCGCTCTAGAAAAGGTAAACACTTGGGCTGCAAGCTGCGGCCTTGGCGTCAACCCGGGCAAAACGGAACTGATGCTGCTCACTACCAAAACCAAAATACCCGATTTTACCCTCCCCCGTCTAAATGGTCAACCACTCACACTATCCTCCAGCGCTAAGTATCTGGGCATCATGCTTGATACAAAACTTAACTGGAAACAAAACATCGAACACAGGGTAAAGAAGGCGCGTATTGCCTTCTACGCCTGCAGTAAAACATTTGGAAAGAAGTGGGGACTTCAACCAAAGATGACTTTATGGATGTACACTGCCGTTGTGCGTCCAATTCTGACATACGACTCACTCGTATGGTGGCCTGCGCTGAGTAAAGGCTACAACCTTACAAAGCTTAAAAGACTGCAAAGAACAGCCAGTATACCCACCACGGGTGCAATGAGGTCGGCACCAACGGATGCCCTTACTGTGCTCCTGCATCTTCTACCTCTCGAGCTACACACCAAAGATACCGCACTATGCAGCGCCATAAGACTCAGGGAGTCTGGGTGCTGGAGTGCAAGGCCGTATGGCCACAGCAACATTCTGGACTCGTTACCAAACGGTATGGCCACGTCTCCAACCGACTATATCATACCACAACTCAATTTCAAAAAAGGCTTCCAGGTAAGTTTCCCTTCCAGAGCTCAGTGGAAGAGGAACGAAGTAGTGCAGGGCTTTGACACGGTCATATACACTGACGGATATAAGATGAACTGTGGTGTGGGGGCCGGGGTCTACTCAGAATCACCGAATATATCAGAAACATACCGTTTGCCGGATTTTGCCGGATTTTGCCAGCGTTTTCCAGGCTGAATTACTGGCTATCCGAGAAGCCTGTGCGCTTTTAGGGCATGACACAACGCACAAACAAAACATTGCTATCCTTATTGATAGCCAAGCCGCCATCAAAGCCATCACGGGGCATTGGCCAATTGGCGACCATGCGGCCAAACTTGGGATCCCACACAACCCTCATTGCCGCATCTGCGGAAATACAAACGAGAAAGAAACTCTCTGCCATTTCCTCTGCAAATGTCCGGCACTAGCAAGAGCCAGATTGCGGACACTGAACCAACCTTTTTTTGACGACCTTAGCGACTTTTCGGGTAAAGGGATATTAGATATAATCCGTTTCCTCAACTCCACAGGTTGGATATAAGTATATAATGCATTACACCCCTTTATAACCATCACAAACTAGGTCACACGAGTCGTGGTAACAAAAAGGCACATCATAGTGCTACTTTGGGTTCAAAGATGGACCGCCACTTCTACCTACCTACCTACCTAACATAAGGCCAATCATTCGTGCGCACGAAAACGTTTGATCGTTTCGTCTTACAGAATCTGGCCCCTTATTTGCACAGCTGATATTGCTGCCAAATAACGCACTAAAACATTTACAAAAGCGCAGATCAATTTCGTTGAATGTTCCATTTGCCGCGTAAAATCTTGAGATCTGAAAAAGATTTCTGGTGGTCCCAATGGAAAACGACATTAGATTGAAGTGGGAGCACCCGTTGCTGAAGTCTCTGCAAGTAGTTCTAAATTGATGTTTGTTTAGCAAAGTGAGCAAATGTCGTCTTAAAGTTCTACGAATTGACGTCTTTGGGATGTTTAACTTGTATAAGCTCCGCTTGATTGATTTTGTAGAAGAGTATTCATCCTTCTTCACCGAAAGACTACAAAGTTTCGTCTACAATTGACTCTACCATAAGCCCACATATAACTACAGTCAAAATCGCTTACAACGACATCGGTTATAACGACGTATCGCTTATAACGACCAAAATCGTCAGTCCCTTGAAGGTCGTTATAACCGATTTTGACTGTATGTTCTAGTTTATCGACAAATTGTCACTGGCCCTTAACTCTTTAACGTCTCCTTACCCACGACGTAGGTCATTCATTGAATCCCGACAACCGACATGACCGGGTAGAACAGAAAAAATCGACTATTCTTACGTGTGGAAAGTGGAAATCGGGGGTCAGACTGTTTAAGGCGAAAACGTCTAAGTTTTTTCGTGCGCACGAATGATTTGCTCTAAGTTGAAGTTTCGATTTACAGAATGCCGACCCAGATTTAAACCATATCACAGCTAGACCTAAACCATCCAGAAGAACACTTAACTAGAAGTCACGCAATACCCTCAGCCACCAGAAGTATTCCCCTCCCCAGCGCATTCTGTACTGCATAAAAATATACGACCCTTTTATACATCCAATCATTTCCGCTTCCTTAAAACAAGTGTGCTTGCATCTTCTTCATATTTGGGACATTTTGCATACTACTGTTGTGGTGCAATCAAAATTCTTCCCTTAAACGACTGTCAGCTGTGACCTCCTAGGAATGCCTCACCAATGGAATCATTCCCATGCCAAACTATTTGAACCACATGTCATGACCCCACCATCTCGAGCTTCGAAGAAGAGCGTTGAACCAATGTAAAAGTGAAATATATACCACAAAGTATTTCATTTTCTTTGCCAAAAGGAACTAAAGCTTCCCCCTATTTCAGTCGCCGTAGTACCTACATCAGACAAAAAAATGCGCCTATACCTAGAAAAGAAAAGTCCTCTGCTCGACCAACCAAACACTAGATGTACAAAATTAAACAAATTATACGATAAATTCTTTAGCGCGTCCCTAAAAATAGAGACTCATCTACCACCGAAATAGATGCGCTGTTGTTGAAAAAGAACCTAAAGACCAAAAATCGAAAAGACAACACAAGTTGCCACTTCACCGAAGCCGAGATGACGATGAGTGCTCTGAATTCCATTCGCTAAACTTTTCTATTTTAATATTGCACCGCATACCAAAGGGGCGACACCCTGCATAAGTGTACACAAAACACACCGGCGACAGTGTGATGCGCCCAATCTCAAGCCCTCCGCCTCTATCACCACCACCACCGCGCCACGCAAGGAATCGTCATATACCGCCACCATCAACATCGTCGCCGTGGTGCATCATCATTGGGATCCCATTGAGGACAGTCATTCACTTTATGATTCTAAATCCGCGGACATCCACCTTGCAGGCTGTTGCTCCATCATTTCAGAGCTCAGGCCAGCAATTCTCTGACACGCCCCGCCCCGCCCCGCATGCACTGCCACAATAAATAAAGGTTAAGGCAAAAAATGTGCGTGAAATATTCTGTTTTCGTGCGAAAACAACTTATTTATAACCCTCACTAGATGGCGGTGGTGGACGCGGAGAAGAAAAGTTCACTAAGCATAGCATACCTGGCCAGCCCGCAATTGGGAATGTTGCGTTCGGTTTGCGGACGCTAAATAAAGACGTCGCCCGAAATAGAGATCGGTGTGTTCGCAACGGCCGGCAGTGTGGAAAACGATCAACGCGGATGCCTAGTGGCTACTCGAATCGTCATCATCATCATAATAAGAAAATGCAGCAGCAGAAATCCGTAACCGCCCTGAAATCCAAATCTGAATCATCCTGCATATTTTCGCTCAGGAGTCAATTGCTCGAGGTGTGCGCGAAGGCGAACAGCAGAGATGACGAAGAAGAGACACTCGCGCTACTCGAATAGGATCCCCAGTCGCAATCAGTGTGGTGGTATGGTGAAGGTGATGATGATGACGAGACGATGATGCTAATGAGATGAGTGATTGGATTGGATAGAGAGCGAGAATCGAGAATATTTGATTTTCATCGAATAGATGCGATTTGCTTATTTAAGCGGTTTTAGTGGAATTCTAATTTATTAAGATGCGTTCATTGGACGAACTCTCTCTCTCTCTGTGCAGTGTGCACACAGAGATATTGGCATTGGCTACCAATTAATTGCATATTAATAACAAATTTATTGTACAAAAATAGTCGTGGGTATTTGCGGAATGCATCGTAGGTAATTTAATATATTTTTTCGATTAAGTAGTGAGTACACCTGCAGTGACTTTGCAGCTAATTGTGTCACTTAAGTGGGTGGGACTATTCATAGAAACAATATCGATCTCGAATTATTTCTGTTATAACTTTTGCACATTGCTGGCAGATTTTCAGCATGTCCTTGTCAGTAGTTATCACAACCAATTTGGAGTTATTCAAGTAATAACTGACAAAGAGAGCAGTATAATATCGCGATGTTGTAATTCCTCAATATCGATAACATCCAATGGTTTTAATATAACGAAAGGAGCTCTATGAGTATGTGGACTTCATCCAGGGCTAAAAATTGCACCAAAATGTTAATCACTTTTTGTCAGATATATATATATTCAAAAAGGATGGGACTCACCACCCATAAAACCACTGAACGACTCCCAGAAGAATTTGTACAATTATTTCGATTGCGAACATCCTTCTTGTTTTTTTTTTGTTCTTAACCTCTAAATTTTTGGAACGAATGGTATAAGGCATCTCAATATATGACTTGAACAAGGAGTCGAGAACCAGAAGCATCTAGTCACTAAAAGCAATTAAATTTGCAGTCTAATTTTACAAAAACACAATGAAAGTGGAGAGAGGAAAGCTACGATTGTCACTTTTGATGTCAAATTTTGACATGCCGACGTTTAGTAAATTCACCTACGTGTGATCGCCTGTCAAGCGAATGGGCGAATTTTCATTCCGTCATCATGTCAAAATTTGCACGGAAAATGACACGTGTAATTGTAGCTTTACTATAATACATAATCACTTTTAACCTTCACACTAAATATTTAGGTGTAGGTATTCTGAATGTAGGTCACAACGGGTAAATTTAAACGCAAAAATATCGCAATAGTTCGTAAGTCCATGTTCTTTCGGGTACGTTTTTGTAAACGTAAAATTATAAACAATTGGTTAAGAAACTGTGCGAATGCGACCCGACCACACGTACCTACTGGGAAGATTTAGAAACAATGGGGTGGTTCCGATTCCTAGTTTAGTAAGTCTGACAGCTGATTGACAAGGTGTACTTATTTCAATTTTTATTTGCCGAGAGTGGTCACTTAAATATAGTTTCTGCAGTTGACGTTTATGGAGGGGAAGTCGACAAATCTTGTCAAGAAAATCCTGCCTGCATACTCAGTTGACATATCAAAGAGTCAAATAATCAGAGTGGCCGCTGCAGAATTCTAATGACGTTTTCCATTGGGACAGAAAAAGCACTTTTTTTGAGAGTCAGGTCAGAGCAGTTTTGCGAACCTCGATATCTGAGCGAGATTCACACCTACTTACACTAACACTAAAACATTTGTCTTTTGTCAAACTTTAAAGTGTGTTATTAATTACGTATTTGAAGACATGTCTGTGAAAAATAGAGAAAAAAATTACATTTTGCTGCCGCAATGAATATCAACATAAATTGAGTGGATTTTCATAAGCATAAATTACAATTTAAGAACAGCTGACTTTTCAAACACTCACTACCACAAATGCGAAGGAGGAAAAATCTCGTTTTATGTTCCATTGGGCACGAAAAATCTGAAATCTGAGAGCAAAATCCGAAAATCCCAATGGAAAACGACAGAAAAGTAAAAGAAGGGCCGATGAGAGAAAAAGGTGTCATTGCTACTCTGGAAATTTAGAATTTTCGCACGATATCTAAGATCTAACAACCATTAGTTCGCATAAGACTATAATAGTGTTATGATAGACAACCGTGTTACATATTAAATGTAGGTACTTATTTGAAAATAAATTTCTTTTTTTAAATTTATGAAAGGGCCTTTGCAAACTAAAGAAGGGCAAAATCAAACGAAGGTAACGCTGACTGCGAGAATACAACAAAAAAAATCAAGTTGCTTAGTCAACGCGCTCGGATTCCTAGTTCCGACAGATCTAGAACGTTCCCAATGAAAGATAAATCCATTTCCCCTCTTTTATTATTATCGTAATTTTCTACTAACCGAATTTTAAACTGATAACTAGGTGACGTTTTACATAAACTAAGGTATCCGAACGTCCCTAATGAAAGACAAATCCGTTTCCCCTCTTTTAATTTTTTCGTAATTTTCTACTAATCGAATTTCAAATTGACAACTAAGTGACAGCTCAGAAGTTTAACAAGTAAAACTCTATTTATTTTCGTCTTCAACGATGTCGGAGGACGAAGGTGTAATTGAATGTTCTCCTAGAACATATCAACGCACTCAAAATGGTAAGTTTAATAGGATGCTTATAAAAATTCAATTCCAGCATATTTTGTAGATTCTGCTTTTAAAGAAAACCTTATTAAATGTCAAAAAAAACATTTTTTCATAACCTTTTTAAGACAGTCACAACTTCTCTTTAAAATTGAGAGATGTATCTTTCGATTTTTGAAACTTTACATTTTTTTAAATTTCTATGCTGAAGGACACGAATGAACTATATATCGGCGCAGTATTTTCTACACAAAATATATTGTGACCTAAAATATAAAACAAATATTACAATTAGGCCGGAAAGCCGCGGATATCCGTGTGTATTTGCAATTTTAAGTCCAAATTCGTAAATATGTCTGTAGAGTTCACAATAGGACACGTCTTTATTATTCGCTTGTTCACATCAGTCTAGTCATTTTATTCTCGCAATATGTCAAACATATGATTCGTATTCGACATATTGATCATCCACATTTTTATAATAATACAGTACAGATTTTGTCGATAGGTACTACAATGTCCTTGGATTCTGGACCAAACAATTTAAAGATCCGACTTTAAGAAAGTAGTTCACAATAGGTAGGCATATTTTCCCATGCAAATATTTCAATTGGGACTAGAATTACAGTAATAAATTTGAGGCAAGCGTTCTGTCACATGTCATTAAAATCCTCTCAAAATTATATAACATAATAAATATTCCATAGCAGTAGATAAATCTGTCAGATTCTTTAGATTTGAAAAGAAACATAGGTAGGTACGATTGATTTCCCGAATGCTCGCGGAGTATGCCACTTGGAGACGGTGTATGGTTTCCACAGCAAGATAGGGGCATTTGCTCTGCCTGCAATATTGGTGATTTAAAGAGTGTGAAGGAATTGATGGGGCAATACATACTTCTTTTATGCTATCTTAAACTTCGTATTTTTACTTTAAAACTTCGAAATATTTAGAGGTGCATTATGCATTTGACAGTGGCTGGCTCTCTTCCACACTTGTACCGCTAAGGTCCAATTAATTAAACAACATTATCATCAGAAAAAAAATATGTACATATTCCCAGACGTTCTCACATTTTCACTGCATTCCACAGTTACTCTCTCTTGTTTACAAACGTCCCCTGTATAGGAAGCAACTCAAGCCAGTGCCCCTTCCCCATCACATCGCATCCATCTAATAATAAATCAAGTCTTCATTCACTTGAACACCATCCATTTAACCACAACGAATCCCATCCAACATTCTTGGAAGTTATCTTAATAAATTCCCCAGCAAAGAAAATATTAGCGCTGTTGCGAAACACCTGAGTAAACCAACTGGCATCATTCCTTTGGTCGGGTCACATTCGTTTTCAGCGGGATTTTCGCACAAACTGCTCCCACCTCCAACCGGAAGCTGAACATCCGCCATTATCGTGTAAGCAACAAACTAAACAAACATAAATTTCACGCTTCGCCTAAGTGTACAATGCCCTTAACCGCGTTGAGGATTAAATTTTGCGCACAAATCCCCAATCCATTCCCCATTCCCATTCCATTGCGTGAAATTCCTGTGCCCACCGCACAATCGACGATGTCTTCCTTTTCGATTGCTTTGCGCCGGCCGTTTTGGTTTTAGTGCTTGCTTTTCCCCTGCCGCACTGATGATGATGATGGACGTCCACCGCGCAATACTCAAAGTCTTTAAATAAAATTCACTCGAAATCTAAACAAGAGCATGTCAGATCTTATTTGGCAAATTAATTGCGGCAAATTCGCACAACGATGTGATGATGACGATCGGGATCTTCTGCTATAGCTACATGCTCGCGGCTATGGGCTGTTTCGAAAAAGAGAGATAGGACCCAGTCCCTTGATGAAATAAACAAATCAACGCATACAGTTCTGTAGGTTCTGTTGCTGTAGAGTGTGCTCTATCCCGTTCTGCAGAACTCTGTAGTAGTAGACCCATCTAATTGAAATTGGAGTCATCAATCCCAGTGCTTCAAAAGAGTGCATATCCCGTCACTTTGTCTGTAGGTAGACGTGGAAGGGGTGTACCGTCTGTCTAATATATCCGCATCCGATGTAGTAGATGAACATTCTTGGTCTCGTGATGAATGATTACATAAGATTTACTCTCACTCTCTTTTGAGCCAACACACAAACGGTGCGACTGCGGCTACCACAGATTCCTTTCCTGTTTAGTGCCCAGTGTTTAAGACATGAATAGGGTGAGCTACGTTTGTAAATATTTTATGCAAATTGAAAGTCAAAATTACAGATACCTACCAGCTTTGTATGGAACATTTTTCTTAAACAGTAAGAGTGTCACTTTAAAGAACTACCTACGTTATGTAACTATAATGCTGCATTTACATGGTCACACATTCCCATCACGCAAAATTAAAGGGATGCTAAATACTAAACAGCCGTGTGACCGAAAGGGACAGCATTACCTAACACGCAAAAAAACGTGACACGTATTTAGGTCGGCCATCTTGTTTGCGTGATAGGAATTATAGGAAAGCTCTGCATGTTGATATTTTTATAGCGATGACTAAAAAATTCCGCATTCCTATAAAACAATATGGCTTCCGGAAATGATGAACGGACAATTATTTATTTTTTTCGTGTAACTGATTGATGAATTGTTGGTTTATTTTACTGAAACTAATAACCAATCTCATTTCACATGTTCCAAATCAGAAATATTAATGTTTTCAAGCAATTGCAGAAATGTTGGTGAGCGGAACCTGTGTCTATTTCTGTTTTACGTATCTATAATTATGGGTAGAGCATCCATGACATCCAGACGCCTATGGTCTGATTTGTGATCTCATTCTTACGCCTTTAATAGTATTGACTGCGGATAAACGGATCTCTCTTTTCGGTTTTGTTGCAAAATTGCGCGTGCGTGATGATGTAAATGCGGTTTAATGTTCGAATATCTAACTCAGACGGATATCGATGGCTGATGCTATTCGCACGTAGTTCGGGACATGGCTACGTTACGAAATGTCAAAGCTTAGTGACGCGAAGTATGAGTATGTGGCTCGCTTTGCTCCAGTATTTCATTTTCGGGCACGATCCTGTACGTTTTACGGTCCAAATTGTTTCCTAAAACACTATTTTTTAATGAAAATAGCATTTCGTTACGTTAAATACGTAGCTGTGTCCCAAAGTCAGACAAACGTCAGCCAGTACTAAATTTAATTGCGGTAGTATAATGCAGGTATGTTCGACAGCCTGGTAACTGGTCATAAAGAAGCCTACTATAGCTGAGAAGTAAATGCAAAAAAGTTAAATAACTATTTCCATTCCTGTACGATAAAACATTTCAATATTTTGGTTAATCTTCCTTTTCGTACTTCAAAGTTGGTCAACAAAGCTATCAACAGAGAGCAGAGCGCATTTCCCTATCGGAATTTAAGCCCAAATTTACTTCATGTGTTGTAGTCTTTTTTATTTTGGTTCCCGTTGACAGTGGGGACGTTCAAGTATCTAATTTAGTAAGTGTGACAGCTGTCTGACTAGATATATCTTGGTTTTGATTGGCTGAAATCGGTAATGTGAGCAGATGTTTCAGTTGACGTTTATGGAGGGGTACGCTCCCGTATAAAATTCTCTCCAAAATTTAGCTCAGCTAAATTTAAGCGGTACTCTGCTCGAGCTAAAAAAAAATCTTTTGTTTCAGAATGTACATCGTGTATAGCGTGCCTATTTAATGGGGCGCCACATTTTCTCAAGCTAAATCTTGACAGATCGTTCTGTTCTGTTGTATTTTTGTATTGCGGAGAGCAGTAGAAGTAAGCAAGGATGATTTTTTATACCAAGTTCATCGACGAAGAGTAGGTACCTAGAATCGGAAATGGTTTAAATTAGAGAGAGTTGAATTTTTGAAGTAGGTAAGTTATTTAAAAAAAAAAAAAAACAGCTGTTTTTGTGACCTTTATCCACAGCGCTCTTTATGTCAAAATTCAGCTATGACTTCAGCTGATGTTTGGAGAGAAAAGTTGGAGACTAAATAAAATTTAGTTTAGCGCAAGCAGCGTACTAAGCTATAGCCGACGAATCTATAGTCAAGAAATTCGTGACTGAGTACTAGTTGACATTTCGGTTATGTGTATGACGTAGGAAAAGTGACGTTCCCGACCAATCAAGTTTTTGAGCTCGGGTTATATCTTATCCAAACCAATCTGGTCGACTTAAGATGACTAGATTCTTGAATGTGCACCACTATACAGTATCCCCTTGCACTGATAACAATCTGACGTTTTGACACTAATGACAGAATAAATTTATTATGGGTAGGTATTGTATAAATTGTTATAGGTCCATAAGCAGTTGGTCAATTGTTCAAAAAGCACCTTTCTGTATTTCAGAACTACTCATCAAGTTATATATATATAAGGCAACGGTTAACGCACACACAACACCAGTGTATTCTCTCAATTTGTGTTCGCATGGCACAAGATCTGTTCTCCACGCAGAAAAGTGCACGCTCTGGCACTGCGTGTGAATACACTTCTCGTTCTCTCCCAATAGCATCCAATTGTGTGTATTTACAAAAATAAAGCAACATCAACTGAAAAAAGGAAAGTGCCTTGTGCTAGAGCAAAAGATGCAAATATTTAAATTGATTTGAATCGTCTGCCGGACGAACGTCCCGGCGTCAACAACAATACAGAGCCAACAGGCAAAAAAAAAAAAACCTTCACATTTGAAGAGTTTGCCCTTTTTGTGTGTATAAAATTTGTCAAAAAAAGCAAAACCGTCTTTTTGTGGCTGCAAAAATGAAAATAAATAGTTGCGTAGGCACCTATAGTAAGTTTGGGTGGCGGAGGACAACAGAAGTCGCCTGCCGGGCCCGAGGCAGAGGACAGAGGTGCTGGCATTTTCTGTTCTCAAATTGAATCTGTTTTGCAGATTTCGTTTTTACATTCTGGTCTTTTTATTTTAGTTTTGTGGTCGGGTTGAGGCATTTTTGAAATTCCATTCGATAATCCGTGAGTACGCAGCTAGGAACAAGTGCAACAGGGACTTTAATGTTAGATGGGAGATTTACCGGTACGGATCGAATTTTCTTGGTCTCGGTGTGTTTGAGTGCGATTTTCGAGTTCAGTTGATGGTTTTTTTTCGTACGGAAAGTGTTGTTATTTTATGCAACATTTAATTGCTTGATAAAACGTTGTGATGATAAATGATATATAGTTTTTGTTTTTTGAAGTTACGGATAATTTTATTAAGTGGATTCTTAAGGGTAAACAAACTTGTTCTTTGTGTGTTGATTTGTCTTGTTTGGAGTGGTAGTATTGTTGAATTATTTAATTTACATGAAGAAGTGAATGTTTTTTGGAATTTAATTGGACGGAAAAAAGTGTAGGTTCACACTAAGTATATACAAATTACATTTTAGATGAAAATAATGTGAACTCAAAAATTAGACAGTGTTTAAAAGTTAGCTCAATTGGTTGCCAAATTATCAAAAAATGTAAAAGTAAATTTGAAGCGAGCTATTTATTTAAATGTTCTGCTTCAGTTATTCATCGATCAAATAAATCATGCTAAGGTATTGTTCGTTTTGAATAAAACTTTCAAAGTCAGGTATTTAACTTTATTTGGGTGAGTTTTATTAATAAAGTTTGGTACGCTGCTCGAGCTAAACTTTCGTTTCCGTACAAAATGTTCTCCAAAATTTAAAGCTGAATTTCACCCATTTAGCTGAGTGGTACACAGCTCGAGCTAAATAATCAAACTTTTGTTTCAGAAGGATCTTTATGTATCTGTCAAAATCTAGCGCACCCATTTAATGGACCTTGACATTTTCGCAAGCTAAGTTTTTCACAGATAGTTGTGTTCTGTTCACTTGCGTTTTTGTATTGCGGAGAATGGGAGAAGTTAGCAAGGATGATTTTTTTTAATAATATCTATATATAAAATTGGAAATGGTTGAAATCAGAGAGAGTTGAGTTTTAAGAGCAAGTCATTTTCTGTGACACTTATCCATCTATGTCAAAATTTAGCTATGATTTTAGCTAATGTTTGGAGAGAAAAGTTGGAGAGCAGATAGGTACGATTTAGTTTAGCTCGAGCACTCGAGCAGCGTACTAACCTTATTTGAGTAATCGACAAATTAGATTGAATTTTAAATAAATTTGGTTTTAAAATTAAAGTTTCAACAATAGCCGTGTTTTTTTGAGCTTCGATATAAGCAAAGCAAAGTAAAGTAGGATTTTCAGAGAGATGTTAAATAAGATCTATTTAAATAATTAACTCCCATATTAATAAAGGCTAAATTAAAGTCATCAACTGGTTGGGATCAGCTAGCTATAACTAAAGGACTATTCACATGAGAGCGAGCGAACGAATTGCTGAAATGCGAACAAACCACTTTTGATGCATTTATGAACAGAAAATTGTACATTTTACTATTCCAAGAGGAGGATAGTTAATTATCCCATCAAAATGTATTAAGAAAACATGTTAATAAACAGTTAAAATAACGAAATTTCGAATTGCAAACTTATTGCCGCGAACGAATACACCCTTGGCGCGAATTGTCAAAGTTTATTCACAATCCACATCCACATCATTCAATTCGCGTTCCACGAACTAACGAATAAAGCATTCGTTCGAACTTAACCTCAAACTCAAAATGTTAGAGACAAATAACGGCGACTGTCATTGAATTCGGGGGTTTCTGCGACCAAATTAAATGTATCATGTGAATGGACTGTCAAAACTTGCGAATATTCGTTCGTTCGTAGGTAGTTGGTCGCTCTCATGTGAATGATCCTTAAGTTCGAGCGAATTTTTCATTCGCAGGTTTGTGGATCGCGACTGTTTTATGTGGATTGTGAATAAAGTGTGACAGTTCGCGGCAAAAATTTTCAATTCGCTGGAGAATTGCTGTAATTATAAATTTCGTTATTTCAATCAATAAAGTCTCGGTTTTTTTTAGATTAGGTATTTTATTAATTGAATATAGGTAATGCTTTTGTGGTAAAACAAATAGCAATTTTCAAATCATAAATACAGATAAATTGATTTGTTCGCAGTTCGCCTATTCGCAGTTCGCGCTTATGTGAATGGTCCCTAACTATTGGCAAACACATTCGTTAAACTCAAATTGCTCTTAATAAACATTTTTAAAAGATAACTAACGCTTCGTAACTTTCACATAACCTATGTTACCTACGGTAGGAGGTCTGTCAATAATTCTTAAAAAAAAACAAAGTTCCCGTCAAAATGACAAATGAATTAAATTTAAATTTGAGAGATTGTGGAAGCTCACGGTTTTTCTTAAATAATGTGAATAGGTTACCATCGCCCCAACTCAAAATATAAGTGTACAACAAAAACAAAAAAACCCTACGACAATGTTTACAAATAAAACATTCAAAAATAAATATAGATTTACTGTTTTCCTTATTTTTTTCTGTTTCTTTATTTTCTTTTTCGAATTGAAATTACCCCAGCCGTGATGACAGCCGATATGGTAATAGTCTTTAGTACAATTTAGTTAGGTGATGCCAGCTCTAAGTAGCTATTTTAGAGAAAACAAGTTATTATTTATGACACCCGTATAAGTAAAAAAAACCCCAACTACTCTCCAAATCGTGTATAACTGTATAACATTCAATTTTCTTTTAAATCTTGTTTACAGCCACACACTCTGGTAACTATTCATTCACAATTGGAACCACAACTGTCATCCGAAGGTAGAGCATTCACAATAATTCCAGCATTTTATAACAACACAGCTGGATATGTACAAAATGTAACCGTCTTCCTCTCACTAATTCATAACCAGCCTAACCTCTCCGAATTCAGCCGAACAACTTTAAACGACTGAATTGGAAATTTTGCGATTCAATCCATGCGCAAACCGCGCACTGAATCAGAGAGTATTGTCTCTGCACTGAATATACACGCTAGAACGAGACGAAACGAAACCATCTTGCCAACGAGAAATCAGCAATTCAGAGTCAGCCAGCAGCCGCCGCCACGAAAAATTCCTGACCAACGAAAACGAAAACCAGTCACATCCAGTCATTTCTGAGAAGCCGAGTCGAGTGGAGTTGTGACAAGCGTTAACGCAACACAGCGATCCGAAAGTTTTGTTGTTTGTTTGCTTGAATAGCAGAGCGAAAGAGAGCTAGCCGCGTTGAGCGTGAAACAGAGTGAGATAGAAGTGTGAAAAGTAAAGAATTTCCTTTTTGTGTCAAAAAATAAGAACCATCCACTTGGGATTTTCTTTTAATCTGCAATTTTTTTTTTTTTACCACTGCCCGGGCGTTGTGTGTATGCGTGTGCAAATTTAACAGTTTTTACTTTCAATTTCCTTCCCCACCCAGCAAACCGACAGCAATCTGTATAAAACGACAAAACCCCAGTGAAACCAAAATGTTGTGAGCCCAGGAGGTGAAAAATCAACAAATTTCCCTAAGGATCTTCTACTTTTTCTGTCGAATTCAAATTCAAGTGTGTATAGTTTAGTTGGCCGAAGAAAAAAATGCAAACGTGAAAATCGTAGAAACAGAAGGAAGAGAAAAAAAAACTTACAACTCAACTTGTTACCTACCAAACGTACGTAGTCGAGAAGTTGTCTTGTCGTCGTTTCGAATAAAAATCTTTTTTTTTTTAATAGTGTATCGCGTGTGCGTGTGTGTAAGCAGCAAATACACAGAAATGTGCTAATGCCAAATGCGATTTCTCTGCTGAAAAGAAGTTTGTGAGAAAAAAATTCGAGAGCAAGAGAGCGACAAAAAGAACCTTTTTCGACGTTCCAACAAAACAAACCCAAAATTCATGTCAATTTCGGTGACAAATTTGTGGTAAATCCAAGTGCCTTTTTGAAAGAAACCTATAAATCTATCGTGCACACGTATTTCCCGCTAAAACGATAAATCTAACGAAATCTAACGAAAAATAACCAAAACTAGCGCAAGAGAGAAGTGAATTGTTTGTGAAATAAATAAAAAATAAAGTAAAAATGCTCTCCGAGGGGATTCATCCAATTGGTGACGGGCTGCTGGACGTGGACGATGAACGTTTAAAAGGATTACTGGTCCAGGACGACATCAACGATATCTACGATGTGGAACAAACGCCATTCGCAAGGTTTGTATATTGTATATCCTAAATGTTCAAATTAGGCTACAAAATGTCAACTTAAATCTCTCTTCTGGACTGCAATCTCCAATTCCCTCAATGCACACGAAAAATGCATCAAATTTATGATCATATTTTCTGACGTTGGTGTCGTCGTTGTGTGTGTAAGCAGCAGTTGCTGATTTCTTGTTTTCTGTTTTTTTTTTTTCCTGGACTTCCTCCTCTCCATCCAGCCAAACGAAAAATATAAAGTTGTAGAGATGCAAAACGTACTTTGGAAAGGGGATAATTGACGAAAAGAAACGAGTAATAGTAGTACGTTACGTTGAAGTAAAAACATAAAAGGAAGTAGTAGTCGAAAAGACGAATGAAAGACGAAAAGAGAGATGTGACGTGAATGACATTTCGTGCTTTGCTGAATTTTCTTTTCGTTTACTGCTGGATATGAGGGAGCATGACGATTTTAGGGAGTGATAAATGATCGATTTAGAATTTCCCTATTATAAATGCATATTATGTGCTCACAATAAGAAAAAATGTACATGACGTGTGCTCCAAATATTTGAATATATAGGTTCCTGTAGGAATAATGTAGCCAACTCTACACGGCAACAAATAATCAAGTCAAAAGTTGTGTCTTGAAAAAAATAAATATATAATTTACCTATCGGAAACAAATTAGCCGTTTAACGACCCTGGAAAACAGACTGACTGACGGAACTGTTGCGCCAAGGAAACCCATTCATAAATGTTATTATTAAAAAAAAAAATTCAATTCACAGTAACAGCAGATGAATTTTTTGGGGTCGGATATTCTTATGTGACATTGATTGGGATCGATTTCGGCTAAAATTTCACTTTACATATTTCGAACACTTTGAAATCTCGAAGAAAAGTAGGTATAGGTAGATTAATCTGGTTATCTGACCAACATTTTTGAAACATTAGGCCTAGTATGCTGCTCGCGCTTAAATTTAGCCCCCATATAAAAACGTCTCCAAAGATAAAATTAAGCAAAGCAGTTAAGCCAAGCAGTACGCAGTTCAAGCTTAATTTCTGAGCCGCTGTACGAAAACTCTACAGAATTGAAGTAAACCGTATTAATGCAAAAAGGGTATTCACTTAAACGCGTAAAACCCTCATAAGCTGCGGAAATTTACCACTTCGTAAGTGAACTGTCAGATTTTGTATGCAGAATAGTTTACGCAGGTTTCATAATTTTCCGCGACCAATTAGGCTCGGAAATCGACTGCGGAAGGTTACGCCAATGTACAAATGTCAAACTGTGGCAAGCGGTTGTGTGAATTGCATTATATGTTTTCAGGTTTGAAGCAATGACGGTAAAAAATAATTCACATATAGATAGTTATTATTAATTGCTTTATCGTTATTTGCAGCAAATTATGCAATGACATTTCCGAGAGGGGTGTTCACT
Organism: Cheilosia vernalis; assembly: GCA_949126925.1. NCBI lineage: Eukaryota > Metazoa > Arthropoda > Insecta > Diptera > Syrphidae > Cheilosia > Cheilosia vernalis. The sequence continues at coordinate 60,688,266 of OX421360.1, read as the reverse complement.
TAAAGCAACGCAGAAATTTATGAATTTACGAACTGCATAAAATTATGAGATTAAGTGAATACCCTTAAAATACATTTTTCCACAGCTAAATTTTGACAGATCAGAGAAAATATCGGCATTCGCAACAAATTTCAAACAAAACAGTACCAAACAGTACGTTGTTGTTAATTTAATTTCTTTTAACATGTAGAAACTTTTTTAAAAAGTTCCAAGTGAAGAAACAAAGCAAGTCAATCAGCTGTGTCAACAAATTTCTTTTTTTGACGGAATTTACACTGCCAAAATTACACTGCAAACATTAAGCGATGTGGTGGAGAGAGGCGCTTAATTTTAGCTTTCCTGGAACAGCATACTAGGCTTTAGGCTAAATAAATAAAACACTTCTGATGTCTTTCTTCTCTATGCTGAAAGAAAATCGTACATTAGGTATTTTAAACTTTTAGGTAACAATCCAAATATCAAAAGCTTTCTTAATTCACCTTCTTAAATTTCGTCTTGAAATTGACAGGCTGACAGGCCGTTGCCGTCGTACTAAACAGGCTTTTCGGTTGCATACCTATAAACATTTTGTCATATTTTTATCGGAATCCACAAATTGATAATGAAAATGTCACGACTTAACCTCAAAGTATGCTTTTTTGCAACAACGAAAAAAATCAATAATCACATTTAACTAGATCGCTAAAAAAATTGTTCAGTTGCACAAATCGTTGAAAATCTGACATGGAGTTATTTCTGCTTACAACTTCAATCTTGATGCGAACTGTCAGATTTTTTTCACATTTTATTCATATTGCATCATGTAACCCGATTGGTAAATACAAATAGGAATGTATTGCCCTAGAACCGGAAAATGTGACACCTGACAGTTCTGATTTACGAATAATGTTTTATTTGAGCGAAATGTCCAATTCCCTTAATCTGAGTTCGTTTTCCATTGGGCAAAAAGAAGCGTCCAGCAGAGTCCGGAATCGAAAAAATTACTTCTGAAAAAGTTCCATTGGCACAAAAAATACTCTTCTGGTGATTCCGAGGAGGAAATTTCGCTTCTCGATTTGAAGTCAGAAACAGAATCCACTGAAAAAAAAACTCACACAAGTGTAGTTTATATATTTTATCCACGTCAGCTAACAGCCGCCGTAGATTATTTTTTGGCACTTCACCAATACTTTTGTGGATTTTATCAGAAGCAGTTTTCTTGTCCCATTTGATTACAGAATGAGTGGATCCCCGCGTGAAACCAATGGAAAACGACATGAATACTCCTTTCGCTCGTACAAACATTTTATTCGCAAGTTTGTGGAACAAAACCAAATTCAGCAAAACCGCCTTGTCGGGTTGAATAATTGGTACGTAGCCTATCGTTCACTCGGAAAAAATGGATAAAGAAGTGCTGGCTCACTTTCAAACAAGAGGGAAAAATTAAGTCGTCTTCCTGACAGGAATATATACCTACCAAAAGTTGACCTGTCAGAACTCAGGAAGAAACTTAACATTCAGAATTTCTTCTACTCGAGCGATCAATATATATACATACATGAGGTTTTACTCAAATTAATAAGTGAGCTCAACAATGACATCCTGACCACTGCGGACAACCCTGCCTGATGTCATTCGGCAAAGTTGTGAGGTCAGCTGAAAACGTGACTTTTCATCCACACGATGACTAAGAACATCGACTAGCGTAACCGCTATTTACATATATTAAAACGACACAATTCGCCAAGGGTTGAAAAGGTTCCACCACCAAGACGGGAAGCGTTGTGGTAGTTCAAGTTCAGGGAGCATTTTGAAAGAATTGTGTAATCGACATGAAATCTTAATGAATTCGAAGCACGAACAGATGTGCGCACAGCGTCATATCGTAAACGACATATATCAATTTTATGTCTCATTTCTTGACTCCTTTTGCCAAAGAGCTAAACTTAATTCATAAGTTCAAACACTGCGGTTGGGGCAATTTGTAAAATTGAATTTCCTGACATATTATGCAAACGACTCTTGCGATAAATCCCACTCCAGGAGTTCAGATCGACCGACTCCACTAAAATTCAGTAATTCAATTCGAAAACCACATAAATTTAATGACATTTGATCTTTATAGGTCATGAAATCGAATCCTATTGCCACCAACGCATTAACGATAGTGTCCCCTGTCATTATTTTAATTAAAAAAAAAAGGAAAGTATTCATTTTATTAAATTCCTGACACCCTCGTGAAAGACTGTAATTTCCATGATAATAAAATTCACCACGCACAAGTGAGTTTACTACTTGTGCAGTTGCACCCGCGCCCTTGTTTGCAACCATAAAACATGGCCGGCCATAAACCACGGAGCAAACCTATCCTAGATTTCCATTTATGAAATCTAGACCAATCGGCAGATTTAACCAATTAGGAGAAGCGCAGCATATTTCAATATCCGTGTCTTATGGCAATTTCACTATTCGCACGTCAAGAATAGTGTTGTATTCAATACTTGCCATAATGAACGTCAAGTTGTCATCGTCGCACAGTAGTTGTGCAAACAAATAGTTCATCATGACCGCTGTTAGATTGCTATATTTACGGCCGTGATTCAACAGCAAAACTATTTAATCAGAGGTTAAGTGTGTGCAAATGAGCAATTTGTTTTATGGTTTATATAGTCGATGATATAGAGAAACGTCAGCAGAGTAAGAAAACAAAATGTTTATTTTATGTGCAGACACATAGACGCAGTCATTTCGATTAAATGAAGACTGCTCAATTAGTTAGTCGGTATAGGAGTAGTTTTTTGGGTCAGAGGAAACGCAAAGTGAGAAAGAAAGTATACGTGCCCCAATGTGATTCCTGGGAAAAGCGTGAGTGTGTGACACATTGTGTGGAAGCAGGGGAGTTGATTTCGCACGAATATGCTTACATTGTAATACTAGGGAATATTAAATGCGAGCAGAGCACGCAACCATGACTCCCTGGTTAAGCTCTATGAAATTGGTCGACATTGACCTAGATGAGAATTTAAATGTCAAATAAGCTACCCACTTTGACAGTAGGAATGCTGTTCGCAAATAGAGTGCTAACTATTACTTCTACGCAAAATATATAGAGCACGTAGGCAATATTTGCGGAAATTATCAGTACTTACTACTTACGCACAATGACAATTGACTTTGCTTAGTGTCATGTCAAAGCACGGTGATTTTTTTTTAATAATATAATCAATCAAGTAGGATAAGCAAAATGGTTGATAATTACTTTTAAAATTTTACCAACTCGTTTCCTTGGCAAAGAACCTTCAAACTTTTTCTTAGCCTTGCCCTGGCATTTGCCAAACGCGGTAATGTCTTTGAAGTGTGACAGTTGACACATGTACCTATAGTGACAGACTAATGCAGTCTTTGACATTTGGACTCGAATGATATTTAAATGGTATAGAGTATGATTTTTGTGTATAGGTACCTACATAAAGTGGGTATCGTTTGCCGTTCAGTTGGATGCAGCGATTCGCATCGCTCTTATTTGTCGAATATAGAACACTCATTTGCAGAACGGTATTATGACAGCTTGCGCACAATGCCCAGCCCATGTAGACACGTTGAGAGGTTTCTGGGTTTTTATATTTGCGTCATCACCTTGTATATTGTTTTTCGAAATCTGTTGATTGTACTTATATCGTAGATTGAATAAACGAAATGAAATCACCTGCCATCAGTGTCATCAAATGTTTGACGTCTGGTTTTATTTATTCTTTTGTCATAATAAGGGAAACGAAAAACTCAACTCAAATGAAATTCCACTTCTGGCTACATCCAACTGTGTTACTAACACCCTTCGCACAACTACATGCATAATAATATATTCTAATGTAATTCTAGAGGATCTTCTTCTTCAGTGCATGCACTCCACATGATCATCGTTGTCATCTGCGCTCACTTCAAATATGCACACAGGTGTTCGAGAGAGCAGAATGCAGAGGCAGCAGTCAGCAGACACAAAGGTGTACTCACAGATAAGCCCAAACCAAAGAGCAGTTCAAAAGAATGGAAATTGCTGAGCATAACAGAGAAACAATAATTTATAATTGATTTTGCTGGCTTTATTTTATCTGGCACTACAAACACACAGCGCATATTGTTGAAAGCACACGGTCATCCGTTGTTCATACATGCAAAGGTCAGATTTTGTGCACACACATTTCTCTTTCTAACACACATACTCTCGTTCGTTGCACTAAAAATGGGTTTTCGCATTTGAATAACAAACAAAATGGCCGCAATGTTAGTCAGTTTTTTTTTTGTCTGTTTTTGTTATGTTCTTCTTTTTTTTTTAAAGAAGAAGAGAAAACGAGGAGATGTTGGTTTGGTGGGCTTAACTTCCCATCCGTTGGAGTTTCTAACTAGCAATTCTCAGATATACAGCTCTGTCAGCTCTTGCAAGGGCCGACTGGTTAATTGGTGTCTTCTTTTCTACCAACATCATCCGCTTCACAGCGTTAGTGGTTTGGTTAGCAAGCCCCTCTCCGAATTTGCCATCGCTCTGGTTTGTCTTTGTATATACGTACCTATCTTGTCCATCATCGTTTTCTCCTCATCTTTTCTTCGTTTTCTGATGTTTTTTTTTTTTTGTTTATGGTTGGATTTTCCTCTCTAGTTTCACCACCTCGTCTTGTAGCAACCATCATCATCATCATCCATCGGCTCAGCAGCAGCCTTGTTTTTTTCTTCTTGTTGCTACTTCTCCCTCTCGCCTCTGAAAAGGTGACCAACAACTGTGAAGGTCGTTTGCTCTTGTTTTTATGGAATTTTATTGCATTTTTGTTTCCACATTTTTGCTTCTTTCTTCTTAAGGTTTTTCCCACTTCCCCACTTTGTATATATGTACACACATTCTTCGTGGCTACTAATCCCGCATTTGAAAATGAAAATTGAAATTCCAATTACGTGGAAGTATAAGGTTTAGCTTGCCTTCTGTCATTATTTGTCGGCGGCGAACCCCGGTTTTTTGTTTTTCCAATTACTTTTTATTTTAAACAATTTTTATTGCTTTATTTATTTATTCAGCGACCGGTTCGACCGAGTGTAGCACGTACCACTAGCGGCTTCCACAAAAACCACCCTCTCGATGTACGTTGGTTGGTAAAGGGCACGTGACATTGGTGGCTCGATGACGGTCTACTGCATTTTATGTCAACCATATGCATGCTTCATCCCCAAAAAATGACAGGCAAACGCAGGAGGCATATATCGATGCGGCCTGCGGCGGCGATGTGGTGAATGAAGGAAAAGTTGAAAGGCCAATAAATTACTTAAGCGTTTGGGTGACACTTGTAGACACAAAATTGCTGCAACAAACACAGAGGGTGAAACGAGCTATTGAATGACGAAAATATAGTGCAAGGAAGGCTCGTACAAAAGGCTCAACTAATTTCCTTGGGGGTTGAGTGCGAAAGAGTGGTTTGTTTATGTTTTGTCGGTTTTTTCCTTATTGCAAAACGTGGCATTGTGTGAATGTTCAAGCACTTTTAAGCACTGTGGCTATTGTTCTAATCGATATTTTTTGTCTGGATTTTGCCATATATCCGAGTATAGAGGGGTTGGCTAAGGGTTAGAAAATTGGATCTCATTCCACTCAGAGGTAATTTGAAAATGAAATTTTGCAAAGTGACTCACTTTGGCTACACAAAACGTTAAAAGTCAACGAATATGTGAAGTTTTCGAATGCAATTAACGTTTGACAGTTGTGACATGCTAATTTATGTGTCAAATGCAGCTATCAAGGGTTTCATTTTACTTTGCAAATATCATGGCTGGCTGTAAACGCATTTAAATTAAATCTTTCAATTTGAAAACTTTTTTAACCCATCTGTCAAAAACCTAGTTAACATTCTATTACTGACAAACAGTACGGAGTGGAGGTGTATATTAAAAAGCATATATACGGTATGATCACCCCTTTTAACCATGTCCGGAACACTGAGAAAAATAGAGATTTATAATGTTCGACTTTCATGTCTAAGTTTCGTTGAGTTTTCCTTCACTTGCCACAAAATGCAACTAATTAGTTTATAATTTTCGTTCAAAATGTTGCTGTCAGTTGTATAATGAAACAGTTTTTTATTTATGTTCACATAGACCAATGATAAGCTGCGCATAGCCAATTGACAGCACTGAAGAAAACTTAACGTAGAATTATGACAGTAGCTTGTATTTTCCTTAGATTATTATGATTCTGAAACTTAAATTCAGAACTTTAATTTTGTTGTAGTCAAAGGCAGAAGGAACGACATATTTCTGACAAAAAACTTAACGAACTTGTCGATCTATGTCATTGCGCTTGCCATGCATTTGTACAGCCAAATTGTACGGAGAAATTAAAATTCAGTTCTAACTCTGACATTAGACATTTATTAGCATTTCTATCAGAGCAAATATGACAGCTGCAATGGATACAATAAAAATAACCTACAAATAGTTTATTTGCATTAATTAATTAGTCACTTCACTTCACGATCTGTCGAACACAAAAACGACATTTTTACTTGAAAACAATTCGATTTTCACTATTTAAATTTCCTACAAATTTATGTAGCTGTCAACTGAAAGTGATGTCGTATGGAACAGGTCCGGGAGCTAGTTTAGGATCACTCCAATGGCGCCAGTGGTAGTTTCTAAAGTTAAGTCGTGACTTAAAGTGTTCATTAGTACCTAAACCGCGTTAAGTTGAACTACTCTACGAGTTATCCAATCATTTTGCAATTGAGTGATATAAACAACTGTCAGTGATGACATTGATTGTATTATATCAGTCAGTGGTCTCTAAAGTGTCGACTCAAAAGCAAATGGAAACAATCTATGAACAATTTATGACAGCAAATTTAGCATTTATTTTTTTTGAGAACAAGAAGAACAAACACTAACAATCTGTCAATCACTACTCGTTATTTTGGTAGTTTTCTGTTTTTCTGTCATTTTTGATGAGAACTTTGTGCGATTGCGATCGATTTAAACCGCGTACGCGAATGAACCTAATATCAGAAAAGGAAGTGAATCCTTCACTATGACATGTCTGAAATGGATTTTTTTTTTGTCCCTATAACGGCAACATGTCAGCTTAAATTTTTGTATTCCCTAGACAAACCGAAGGCAACCATTTCGTTGACGTCGTTTGCACTTTTGACAAAATGAGAATTCTTTCTGTCATACATCAGCTGGTGCTATGTGTGTGTTTATGTATCCACTGCGCTAAATTCCCCAGCTCGGCTAGTTCCCAACATTATAAATCCATTATACTGAAATTAAGCCGCTGATATTCATCACACCATCTAATGTATGCTTAATGTCACTTTGCTTAACAGTAATCTTCGTATAATTCACTGCCAGGCACAGTTGCAATCTCTGACACAGTATGCCCTGTGCACGCTACATACTCGAATATAATTAAAATATCAAGACGGTAAAAAGGTAATCCGGCATCGGTAAGAAAATCAAGTCCCGCACTGCCGCACTGTTACTTCATAAATTATCGAAACTCGTTAGGAGTAGATGTCACGCATTTTGTAATAAACATTAAATCTCGCTTCTCCAATGTCACATCAATGTCAAACAGTTTGCATAATCAGTTATTTTTGGAAAAAACATTAATTAACCATATCGACTGCACCGCCATTAATCTTCACATGAAAAATTCCTCAAGTTCTTTTAAAATCGCACAAAATAAAACCATTACTGTCTCACCTATTGTCAATGACCCCGTTACCAGTTCAAATGAGAAGAAATCCAAGAACACAATAAAATCTTACTTTTTTTTTTTGCAATTATCTCTGCAAAGCGAAATGAAATGCCTTCGAGGGCATTCGCCTTGTGTACCATTTCATACACTACACAAGTACACATATGTATGACTTTTAATTAAAAGAAGCGAACAAATGAAATGATTTTCATTCAAAAAAATCTACGAAATGTTGCACTGATTGGGAGAGCAGAGCCAACAATAATAACCAACAAAATGGGAAAAGATAAGTGTTGTCTTTAATTTCGCTCGTTGGCAGTTATTATTCGCCGCAGAATTTTTTCTTTATTTTTTTTATTTTTTTATGGTGAGAAACAAAATTGGGAAACTTTTTTTTTTCTATTGCTATCGCTCCATTTAACTCGAATCGAGAAATTAAGATCATTTACACGTAGGTATAGGTATGTCTCACGCACAGATACTAGCGCTTGGATTATATTCAACGAAACAGTTCACACCGCATATTCGGTTAATAAATTGCCAAGTGAGCTATTTTCCTCACTGCGGTTTGATCGTAAATTTGTAACTCAATATTGAATAATTAGCCACACATCCAGAGCTGTTGATTGTGTGAAAATATTTGTGTGGCCGCTTTTTTGTTTCTGTCAAGACTGTCAGAAATGTTTCGTCAAATATAAATTGATTGATTGATTTGTATTCATGTAGAAACAGCTGGTTTTTTTTTTTGTTGGTGTTTTTGCAAAGAAATTACAGAAGGTTGCATCACCAGTTGTTGTTTGGAGTACCACCTTCCCAAACTCAATTGTTTTCTTTATATTTTTATTTTTTTGGCAATAGTGTGCGTATTTGATAAAACTGATATGTATAACTTTCACTATTGTAGAAGAATAATGCTTTTTAATGGAATACGACAATGCTGAATGCATGTTATTATTTATTGAGAGAGATGAGCAAACAATGGGGGAAGTACGTTTTGCGAATCGACAGCATCTTTGACAGCACGTGTGCTAAGAAATATGTCTGGAAGTATTTCGAGAGACGCCATTAGGTGAAAAGTATACTCAATCAACTAAGTGGCTCCCTTGTAAGAGTGAAAATCATTAAGTGGATGGGAATTGCGAGTGATAGAATACACTTTCTGACAGGTGTCAGAGTAAGCGACAAATTTGAAGTTGATTCATTGACTCTGTAATGAGTTAGAGGTACTTCAGGGAATTTCCAGCTATGTTTGCACTAGAAAGTCATGCTGTGTTTAAAGCTAAGTAGCGAAGGCTTCCCTGTAGTCATTTATGTAAATATTCTCAGTCAAACATTTACAAAGTGTATACATATTTGCTTGGTGGTTTTTGACAGGCGATGCAGGTGTACTTGGATCACAAATAAATATCCCAAATTATGATTAATGTGATTATTACACAACATTTTTACTTGGGTAGCAAGCATCAGAACTGACGTTTATCGAAAAGTTGGTGTCAAATTGGGAAATATCACTGCCTTTGATATTTCCACGAACACATGCAATTCATTTAAAATTATTGCCTTAAATTAAAACAAATAAGCTTAAACTTTTCTGATGTCTTGCTCTGACAGCAGGTTTGTCCCTGCGCTCTTGGAATTGGTGAAATGTCATTTAAAACAAAATAAGTATGGAAGAATTTTCTGAGCCAGGGGAAAAAGCTCGCTAAAAGTATCGTACGCTTAAAAACCTAGCTGTTTCTGATCTTAAAATTTTTGACAGCTTGTCATATTTGATTGGCATTTCCATTGTTTTGGCGTGCTTACTGCAAAGTGAAAATCAAAGAATTTCTGTCAGAAATGTGACATAGCATTTTCATTCGCGTACGCGGCTTAAATCGAACGCAATCGATATAAATCGATCGCAATCGCACAAAGTCTATGCACGTTCTCATCAAAAATGACAGAAAAAGACAAAATTTGCAAAATAACGAGTAACGAGTAGTTCCTCTCTTGGCTCGAAACAGCTCCGAGAATTTCAACGGGCAAGTACTGATAAATATGTCCAACGAAAAAAGTTCACAATAAACAAATTAAAAATCTGTCTTGAAATTCAATTGCAAAGAAAAAAAAATCGGCCCTAGAACGTTTCTTATGTTGTTATATATTTATTTGTGATATGAATTAAATGTTAAAGATGGAAGTGGCTCAAAGTGGTTCGAAGTCTATCCACGTATCGCTAAATTTTTTATGTTTGACACATTTTAAGTGTTTGGCTCGGGAAAGTACGCGAACAGACCTAGTAAGTTCTGCTGTGTACAATGACAGACAACAAAAGAGTTTCTCTGTTCTTTATTGCACGCCGCATCTGTTCATACCTTTAGTTTCGCAGTACCATTTTTATGAGAAAAAATAACTTAATTTACGACTGCCTTTCTATTGTTCTCGCTTCCACTCACTTTGCACCTCATTCCGGTGCACCGCACATCGATAACTGACAGTTAATCCAATCCTTCATTCTAGGTTGAATGTGTCAATGTCATTGTTAACGCTTGTCAATGACCTTACAGTTTCCATTTCAAAAGGGACTAGAAACATTTTCAAGGATATTCAAAGAGAAAAATGTGTTAAAATCCTGTGTCAAAATAGACTTGAGTGCGTCATAAATTATTCCTTCAATTTCTGAACTAAAAAGAACACAAGCCGTTGGCAAACGGCTATTTAAGCTGCATTCCCTTTGAATGTGTGTTTCATTTTTCATCATCTATATTTTTACAGCTCTTACAAGTCCATTCTTTTCATAAGTATATTCCTTCCATTTCATATATTCCTTCCATTTTATGTGGCAAAATTGACGACTCCTGTCAGTACATAGGTACAGCAGCCGTTTGCGTTGGCGGCGTATGGTTTTAGCCCCATCGGCATCATTCAGCCATCATTCAAAGTCCACAAAAGCACTATTTAAGAAGGGAAGGGAGAAACACTCCTTCGCAGCAACACATAAGATGTAACTGAGAAAAAAAAAACGACATCAACGTTTTGACACATCGCACCATTACTCGTGGAGGGCAACAAGATTCCAAATTCCACACATCCGTTCCGTTCTCTCTCTCTCTCTTTCTGGCAAAGGTCACCACTTATTGATTTTCAATTAATTCTCAAGATATAATTGCGCGATCTCGAAAACATAACAAAATCGTTTTAACGTGTGCTAGTGTGTGCTCGCTACAATAATGACGCACAATAAAAGGCATATATAACAAATTCTGTCTGTTGCTTCCACATTCCTAGCGCAAGTTCTCTATACACTTGGGCTGTTTTCAAGTTTAAACAAAGTGGAATGAAATGATACAAATTGTATTGTGTATCTGCCGTTAAATCATTTTGCGAGCGAGAAGAAAATTGCGGCTGTTTAATTAATTAATAGCAACGGCAAGTATGTACTTTATAGTGCCACCGAGAGATGGATTGGGGGAGAAAAGCACGAGGAAATGTAAACAAATATTATAAACGGTGATACAATGAAAATTTGTGATAACTATAACAAGGTCATTTCTGACAGATAGGCATTACCTAATGGGAAGATGTTGGGGGGGAATTTAAGTACGGAATGTATCGCTGTAACCGAGACACACGATCGGTAAAATGGAAAATTACTTAAGGAATGTGATTAGTTGGTGTTTTGCATGGGTAAATTATTAATATTCTTTATTATGATTGATTCGTTTAATGTTTTTGAAGTATGAAAGGCCAATGTCACTGGCATAGAACAGAGATGACGATCGAGATCTAGATCAAGTTATAGTGTGGCTGGAAATGAAGATGTCATTAGGTGAACTGACAGTCGAGTGCAGTTGAATTGACAGTTGCGGTAATCGGTAAACATGACAGTGAGTTTGAGCGAACACGCGCTCGAATGGAATTTTAAATGAGTTTAATTGTTTGATCATTATTTTACAGAATGACAGTTGTTAAAAGTTCAGAGATTTTTTATTTTTTTTTTTTCGGTGGGATTGGAAATGGAGCTATCCTTTTATATCCCGATAGATGGAGCTGCTTGAACTTTTTTATTGCAAAACGTAGTAGAATTGTCTAGGATTAATTCATCAGCTTAAGTTTAAGTGGGAATACATAGAAATTGTGTGTCTTGACCGCAATAAAATTCGTGGCCCATTTGCGTCATAAAACTGTAGACCTTGTGCATCCCTGGCAAAAACTTAACCAATCAGCTAGGAAGGTCATCTTTTGGACTGGTTTCACTGCGTGTATTTATTTGGTACTTGGAATTCGACGTGGCCCATCATCGTAAGATCGCTTCAAACATTCCAACTTGCAAAATTTGGTAAATTACGTAACCTCTGAAGTTTACCATAAATCAATCTGTCAAATAACCTGCCGAAACCAATTTACACACAACACGTGGTTGGCAAATTTATTCGATCAATCGGCCACCTTTTTGCATTTTTGTGATGATTCATCGTCATGTTATTCGCCCATAAAGATGAATTAAATTAAAAGTTTGCGTCTCTTCTTAAAACATAAATAAAAGTAAGATTATATATTAGCCGCAAGCAGCTTACAACGACGAACGGTACCGGTACGATATTATTTCTGTCATCGAACTGCTTAAGAATTGCAAACGTACCAAGAAGAAGCAGACCAAACACAACATGTATATATAATTCCTGATCCACAGTTAGGTACAATGAACGCTTTTTGTGTTCTTTTGTCATTTCGTTTGAGGTTGTTCGCCGGCGAATGGCTTAAATGTTCGTTTTAGCTGTTGTTTCTTTTTGCGTATATTCAATGTAAGCCCATCCGGTTTAGGTTGATCCCGTTGTTGTCTTTTTTTTCTTCTTCTGAGAACTAGGTGTCCGCAGTACAACAATATTTGGGAACCACAAACGTGTGCAGTGAATTCCTAATAATTCGCAACGAATTTAATCACAACAAACGAGACATACGGTTCATACGCAGGTTTGTCTGCCCTTATCACTCGATTGAGATACGTGTACGTAATTTCGTAAAGTAAATGTCGCGCAAAAGCCAAAAGATTACAACTTATTTTGGTACGTTTTGCTGACTGTATTGTAAAAGAGTTATCAGTGTGTTCTGTGTTGGAAAGAAAGGAAATTCAAAAATTGAGAGATTGAGAGAAAAACGCAACGAAAAGATAAAATTCCGGTCTATGAGTAATCATTGGGCGGCTAGGTTTTTGTTCTCATGTCACGATTCATTTATTTATCTATAGATACAAAGCAATTTTCTGCATATATTTTAATACGCAAATAGGGGACCCAGTCCGAAGACGTCGTCGTCGTTGGCGTTACTGTTGTAGTAAATGGTAGTAACTGGGTCTCATTACATCAGTGAATAGATTTCTGTAAACAAAAAGAAAACATAATCTTTTGTTTCATTGTTATTTGGCGTTGCTGTGTTTTCGATGTATTTGTGTGTATGTGGATTTAGGCAAGTTTGACAGACGAAAAGTTAAGTGTACCTATACTAAAATGTTGTTATTGTCATAGCTGTCAGTTACTTTTGTATTATTCTAAAGCAAACAACAACCCTAGAGCTACGTAAGAACATAAAGTAGGATTGGTTGATTTTGACGGCCAGTTGGCAAGTCCGGTTTGGCATAACTTGTGGAAAAATAGCCAACTTTGTCATCGGTCATCAGTCATCACGCCAACATAGTGCGTGCTTCGGAGCAGAACTAACAAAATACTAATCAATCATTTATAAAAACGGAAACAGTTGGGCAAATTTCACACGAAATAATTGATAAATAATGTTTTTTTTTATCAATAGAACGAAGTAGTAGGTATTTCAATTGACGCTTTTGCCGTAGATCTACCGTGATCACCCGTTTTCAGTCTAGGCTAATAAGATGTATGTAGTCAAGGCAAGAAGTAGACTTGTGCAAACCTCAACGAAGTCTTAAAGACTTTCACAAAAACTCACTTTTCCTCATGTCATTGCTTTTTCTAGAACGAAGTTGCGACTGAGTCCTGCAGAAAACATTCAAATCGATATGAAGATGTCCGAGGACTTAGTTCAATAAACTGCTGTATTCCCAATATATAGAATTAAATTCGTTATTTCATCATGACATCTACCTATATAGCAGCATGTGGTCCCCTTTTGGCAGATATTGGTCTGAAATATTTTCCTTTCAAAGGAATTTCAATTTAAATTTTCGAAACCAGAAGTTTTCCCATACATATAAATATTTCAGTTTTCAAAACGAGTTTAAACTATGTTCCCACTAACGTGATTCAGCCAAAGTGATTTATAAATCACGAAATGCGTTTCGACTGAACGTTTTGTGTTTTAGTGTGACATTAACGTCAACTTCAAACTTTTGTTCCCAAAGTACCAGGAGAAAAAATTCGTCCGCTTCGGACCAGCTCAGTCATCAGTCAAAAAAAAAAAAAACAAATTGTGATTGTATGTACTTAATAAAAATGCCAAACCACGAAGAAAATTGAATTTGAAATAATTTTTTCAAAGTTTGTTTTTTGTTTGTTTGCTGAATAAAGTGCTGAAATTTAGAACAGGTATGTTCGATTTTATTTTGTATATATTTGCGATGATAGATATGTAGGTAATTAAAATCAAACACTTAAATAAATCACTCAAACATTAATAACGAAAATTTATGATAAATCACCTAATTTATGAGATGATTTTACCAAATTAAGTTGATTTAACTAACTCACGTTGGTGGGAACACGGTATAAGTCGTTTTCCACGCACAACACCACGAAAACGACTTCCAATCGTCGGATTGCTGAAACAAACACATCTTTTGCAATATTCAGCAAATTCAGCAGAACAGCTGACCGAACAGAAGTCACAACTCACAACATAAAATCATTTTCCACGCCTAATTGACGGGCTAATATTATTTTTAAATGATCTAAATTCATTCATTCTATTATGAAAATATAAATTTTAACCAAAATAGTTTACACAGAAGTTTCACACAGCTGAACTGAAACGTCAAACGAAAACTAGTTGGTGTTCGGTGTGTTTTTCGGTGCGATGTGAAAAAGGTATAATAGATCAATGCGCCACAAACGATACAATTAACTATTTCTAAGTCCTTTCCTACAAAAAGTCTAGTACAATTTGTTTCTGAACGCATCTATTTCTTATGACAGCTTCCTACTTAGCTATACTGTCATTCTCTATTTAATGGTTGAGTTTAAGAGTTTCCATGATCACAACGAGCGAGGTCTGCTTAACCACTTATAAAACTAATACATCAAACAGTTAATGATTTAAGGGACCTCGCATCATATCAGTTGGAGGTTGAATTTAACTATAATCTGCGTAAAATGCAAATGAAACATAAAGCAAAACTTTGGAGTTGTGTATTTTCAAATGGAAAATACTGCTGTCGGTAGATTGCATCTCACCAAATTTGTGGGGTGTCGTTCGCGAAAGCAGCGCTTAATAACAGCATCAAAAATTGGTAGCTAAAATCGTCTTCTTCGAAATAATCAACTTACCAAGTTCGTAGTCCGCTCGCGTGGTGAATGACGGCTGTTAAAATTGTCAGAAAAATTTTTAAAACAAATTGGAGCTAAGTCAAAAGACCACTTTACTTTAACTCTAACCAATAATAGTCCCTTGCATGGGTGAAAAAATACTCCTATTTGATAAATTTAATATAGAAGACGGAGATGACAGATGATATGAGAACGACCAGTACTATAGCACCACTCTGAAATGACCAACACTTCAATCAAAAGTCGGGTTTGTAGGCTTGTTCAAAAACTATAAGAAGTCCAAAAGGTCGTAAGCATTTAACCCAGCAAATCGCAACTTTTTCCCTCGAAAAGACCACAACTTCAAACAGCTTTCATAACTACTCCGGGTTAAGTGCAATTTCTCACCCAAGTTCCTCTATTCATTGTAAAATATTAACTTACCCGAACTAGCTATGCTCTCCACTATTCTGTATCACTGTAAAAGAAAAAAAAACGCCTCCCTCCGCATATTAATAGACCGTCGCTCGTCGAGACACCCATTCCATTAGCCTTCCAACGGAGGACGACTCTGAACGGAACTCCGAAACCATTTCGAAATGAGAATATCTGTCTGCGACTGACAACGCTAATGACAATTAACGCGTTCAAATTGCTCGACAAGAATTTGTCTATTAAACAATTTCAAAGGAAACACAACGAAGAGGATCTCTAGAACTTCACCATGCAGCTCCACATAGATGTTGATGATGATGCGACTCCACGACTTCATCACGATGTCGGCTGATTCTGCTGCCAACCGCCGCCATCAACATCATTTCCATTGTTTTCCGACTAAACTTCTGCCTGTGTATATAGCTAAGTGCATTTTCATAGGAAACACTGAAACAGCAACAAAGCAAAGTACAAAAAAAGAAATATAAAAATTATAATGGCATATAAACCGTGTGCACCCGTCCTCAGAAGCATCCCTCCGCTGCGCGTTTGCCTCCAAAACGGAAACATTAACATTCCTCAACTCATCTCAAGCTGAACCTAAGCGGGCGACTTCCAAGATTTTGCTAGTGCTGCAAAAAAAAAAAATGTGAAAAACAACTGCTCTCTCACCATATGATTGCAGCACATGCGGATGCGGAGCTGTAGAAATGGAAAAACAATAACAGAATGCCAACAAATAAAGACAAAGAACAACAACAAAAAATAACATCCTCGTTACATAAACAAATCATAAAAAAAATTCCTTCCGAAAAGGGAAATGAGCGTTTTGTGTTGTGATTTTTTCGCAACAATGCTCAGCGCACTCTTGTTTTTTTGTTTTCATTCTGTGTCTGCAGCAGGTCCTGTCTGTAATTAGTTTGTTATTTTCTGCAAGAATTTAAGCGGGGGTAGTTGGAGACAATTCGTTTTGATATGATTCAATTCTCACGCGAAGGACCACCCTACTTTCTCTTGTCATTCAAGTCGTTTAGATGTCATTATCGTGTACAGTTTTTAAGGAGGGTAAATGAAGATATATCATTCAGCAAGATGTTCACATATGCTGATAAAAGTTTCCCTTTCTTAACTCATTTCTGTTCTTCTCTCTCTTCTTTAAGGGTTATCGGAAAATGTAGCTCAATGTGTCCCTTGTTGGGAAGAAGGAGACCACTTTCTCGGTATACGTAATCAAAAGTATTTTTCGTATATACATTATATCGATCAGGGTTCCTTCGGCCTAAACAAAACAAAATAAATAAATAATGGGAAGAACTTTTCTCGTTATCACGAAGGGACAAGGAAGTCCTTAAGAGGGTATTTTCTTTTCCGGAATTTATTAGGCACGACCGAGATTTGCTCCTCGTGTGGATATAAATAACTTTTAAATTGAAATTGAGCGTATTCGATATTCTAGTGCGTCCTTGAGAGGTTACGTAATATTCGGGACACTTCAGAAGTCGCTGATGTAATTTATTGAATTTATAACTGCCCACTTAGCACGGAACCTGGCACTTATGTGCTACTAAAATTGAATTTCCATTTTTTATATATGTACATACATGTAAAAAAATCGTGTTTTATCGATCGCACCTCGCAGAATTATAACATAGATATTGTAAAGTTGAGGGCCTTTCAAAATTGATTGCGACCGTTCATATACTGAGTGCGTTAATTTTCAAGACTCTCGACGAGACTCGTGGTTAAAAGCCATGGACTTCAGTCATTGGAGCCTCGTCTGATCGATGAATAGAGTACGATATGTAGCGAGAAATACAACTCAAAGAATGTGTCAAAAAGTAGCTGATGACGAACTTGACTTGTAAGCAAAATAAGCAGCTAATCTTTCGATTTTTCCAAAATGACGAACAAAGATGCTAAGAGGCGACCTTAAAGCAGTGATCCCAGATTGGGGGGAAAGTCGGAAATTTTGTCGATCTTTTTTTCCAACTTTAGGTATATTTTCAAATATATTTCCTCTTATTTTTTTGTTTGCTTATTTCTAAGATATTTCATTAAAACATAAAACGTTAAAATAAAACTTAAATAAGAGTTTTAGTTTTTGGGGAAAAAAAAAGTTATTTTTATTTTTAAAAAGGGGAAAAATATCGTTTTGGTGTTAAAAAAGGGGAATTTTGTTTCTTTAATCTGGGATCTCTGCCTTAAAGTAGTTATTTGTTTGGAAAATGTTCATTCGGATTTCAGTCAGATGATTGTAACAATTTCACGGACTGCAAACAAGGCCGAACAGATCGCTTACGATTGCGGACACATCTGAGAGTGCAAAGACTTTTGTGGCAAACCAGAAAAGTTCACGTTCCTTCAACCACATGAGTATTCTAATTTTGTTTTTCAAGTTGGCAGCACTTTTTCCAAACAGCTAGTTTGACAGATGACAGCTTATTTTGAGCTATTTTGGTTTGCCCTTTATACGCTTTTCACACCAAGCCCAAAACCGTGTTTTCTTTGAAAACTCGTCAA
This sequence comes from Cheilosia vernalis, assembly GCA_949126925.1. Taxonomy (NCBI): domain Eukaryota; kingdom Metazoa; phylum Arthropoda; class Insecta; order Diptera; family Syrphidae; genus Cheilosia; species Cheilosia vernalis. The sequence goes on along the minus strand of OX421360.1, from coordinate 60,670,128 downwards.
TGCATTCACACCGACCACCAACTCGTTTTTGGTTGACGTTTCAATCAGCTATGAGACACTAGTCGTTAAAATTCGGTGCAAACTTTTGAAGTTCAAAATTTCGATCGCATTAATTAACAAACAAAATGAATTTAGTGCATTTAAAAACAATATTAGCCGATCAATTAATTGTGGAAAATGATCTTAATTTGTGAGTTGTGACATTTGTTCGGTCAGCTATTTTGCTGAATTTGCTGGATATTGAAAAAAGATGTGTTTGTTCCAACAACTCAACGATTCGAAGTCGTTGTCGTGGTAAACGAGTGCAAACGACTCGTTTTGAAAACTGATATATGTATAGGAAAACTTCTGTTTTCAATGAAGTTTTCGTGTGTTTTGGCGAAAACCCGGTTTTGGGCTTGGTGTGAAAAGCCTATTACCATGAATTTAGACACGGCTTTGCTAGAAAAAAAGAGCAGGCAAAAACTTGACTTTAAAATCGCAATATGGCCGAAAATAATATGTACTTAACCAGTTATTAAACTGTCAATAAGATGGTAATTGTATTGGTCTCTTTTTCCGCCGAAAACTAAAAGCGACATCTACCGGTAGATTAAATGAACCCTCACCATCTATGTCTCGATCGCTACAACTATACCATATAGTTGTGAACCACTTAAAAAATAGCCTTTATAAATATGATTCGAAGTTTTTAAAACCTTTTGGCAGTGAAAGTAGAGGGAAGTTAGTCACAAAGAGTGTCCGCACTTTCAAGTTTCTAAACTAAGCTACACGGGTACGTTGACTTCACCTCTGGTTTATTATTTGAAGCCCTATTTGTAAAGCTTTATACTCTTACCTTGCGAATGACTGACTTATTATTGGCACTGGCTCTTAATAATTCAGTACTTGTGCTCAAGTTGTACTTGTGGATGAGTTGTCTAGTAGGGGTCACCTGACAAAACACGAATACCAACTATAATCTGTCGAATGGAGGATAAACAATATTTCCGGCTTATTAGAAAGAGCCATACAAATAATATACGTAGGTAAATTGTAGTGAAATGGATCATTGATTTCCATGGCTTACAAAAACAGGTGGACCTCGTTCTATTGTTGAAACCGTGGAAATCGTCGATCATGCACGTAAAATAAAAAAAAAGTGTGATTGCAATATTTTTTCTAACCAAATTCTTCAGTTGTAGATGAAGCATTTTCATCTAATTCTTCTTTCATTCAAATGTCCTTTGTGAATTTAGCGATTATTGTGACCACTTTCGAACAGCGTGGTCAAGAACCATGGCAATAAATTAAAACAAGCAAAACAGCGCACCTGGCTTTCTGTGCTTCCGTAAATCAATTCAATCGATCGTTTCTTTCTCTTTCTTTAACTTTGTACTGTTAAATAGCCTATAATAAGCACAGGCTCCAACCAATATTTGGGCATTTAAGAAACGCTTTTAATTCGGCTATGCAACTTGAAATGTGGTTCTACGTTGACTTGAGGATTTTTTAACTGTGGTATGAAAAATTTAAAAAAAATTAGCTACTGAAATCTGTCAATAGATGGCTTTCCGATCCGTTTAACATTTTCTTGTATGTAGATTTAAGACTCGCGGAAATGGTAATCTCTTTGTCCTTCTTTTACTTTTATGCTGCATTGACGTTCCTGCTTTACTAGCCTTGGCTGAATTGAAAAATTTCCTGACGTCCATGGTCTTGCAACATGCAACTCGGTCCTCTTCTCTTCCCTGTTTGACATAGACCTTGCAACTTGCGACATTTATTGCAGCAATAATAGCTAATCAGCAATGCCATAGAATTTCTTGATGACTTTTCTTTGCAAGCATCTCGTCTTTGCTCATTCATTCATTCCCTACACGACAGTGATCATCATGAGAACCTTAGAAGACATTTCATCGTTCGCGTCTAGTCGCCGTCACCCAATAAAATTCGCAAAAGTGCGCAATAAAAATTTCAATCGCTTAAATTAAATAGTATACCCATCGATATTCTCTTTCCGCATTTGTAAGCAAAACACAAGACGAGCTTCGTTGTTCAATTATTATCTGCTACAGGCTAAAGAGAGAGAGAACGAAAAAAACCCAATACAAAGGTGCAATACTCGACCGAGGCGTCCGGTCAAGCGTTGTCGGCGGCGGCAACGGTCTTCATGTCTTGAGCTTCTCAGTTCTCACATCCATCGACAACAGTCTCCGTTCCGCAAGCGAAAAATAATGTCACGTAGCAATTTATTGCTTGGGCATGTAATTTCCCATGGGCACTCGAGAGTATTTATTTCGATTCTAAAATAAAAGCAAAAAAATTAAATAACACAATTAAATTATCTCCCTGGAGGAGCAATCGATGTGGCGGTGTGCTGTATTGGTTTGTTCTTTAGTGTGGTTCGTCTTCTCAATATGATCTTACATTTGTGTGTGCGATGCCGTTTTATTTGCATTGCTTGTACAATGTACACATGTGGAAGTGGAAGGAAACACCTCTCTACCTACAATGTTGTAAAAGTGGATTGAGATACATCACAGATACAAGTCTTCGTAATTGTACCGACTTGTTTCGATGTCTCCCTTCGACCTGGCGGATAGTTATCAACAGGCGACGTCTTTCTTTATGACGTGTACAGCTCGTGTAATCGACAGGCTCCTAGTTAAATGCAGAATTGCTGTTGATCTTTCGGTTCCATTGTGCATGGACGTCGTTTTTTTTATGGCCAAAGCTGCGCAAGTTCAAATTCGATGTCAAGGCGAAATTATTCTTGCCACAACCGAACACTGTCCTATGAAATGTTTTTTTTTTTGGCCTCATTCCATGCTGGTCATAAAAGTAATTAGCGGTAATGGGGTTTTTATTGCCTTTTCGGGGGTGTGCCATGCACTGCAAATGTGGCAAATGTGAGTGCGCTGTGGGAAGATCGAATTTGATAATAAAAAAAAAAGAAAGAGATGTTGCAACTTGCAATGAGTCGATGCTATGCAGCTTCGCCGGCACCGCTATAACTTTGGACCTGTGGGCTATAACTTAGCACTTGTGGGCAATAACTGTCGGGTATTTTACGAGTTGGATTGTCTGACTTTTGACGCCAATTTGCCGAATGGCATTGACTCTATAACTGCGGGTGAATGCAAGAAGTGTTTTTTTTTTTCGCCCAACAAGAGGAATGGTTACCAGAGCAAATGTTTCACAAAGAAATTCCAAAGAAATTATATTTTGAACAAGTAACTGAGTGTTAGGCAAGTTCGGGACTGTACAACCTATCGGAGGCTTTGTTGTATGAAATTTAAGCTAAGCCAACAGCAGTTTTAAGGAGAACTTTTGTTTTAGCTTAAAGCTGACATTAGCTTTCTTTCGAATTCGTAATGAAAGAGGTCAATAGTCTGAGCAATCTTCTTCTTTCCGCTACCTCTCTCACTGAACAAAAAAGATCTGGTTTTGCTCAGCACATTCTACTCCCAAGAAATGTAAAAAAAAAATACGATCGGCCTGAAAGTCTACAAACATTTTTGATAAACTGGTATAAACTGTCCTATATTTTGTATATCTCAACATTTGGTGATTGTAGCGTCAAAATATTTTAAAGAAATTGCCTTAGTAGATTCCGATACCTCAAAGGTGTCAAAATTAACTACAAATATGTCTTTTAAGAAAGCTAAATAAAATTGGTGCTAGATGTCCGTGTAGGTACCCTAACCTAGCTTCTTACAATTATTCGCCTTGTGTGACTTTTTATTTGTGGGACAAATAGAAGGACCTTCAATTTTATGCCGAATCCGATCGGCTGAGTTAAAAAGCTCTTTCATGTCAGTTATGCCCTCGGAATGTCCCCTTTTGTTCCGAAGAGTTCCCAAATCACACCTTCTTTGGGATAACTACCTAGAGCATTTTTCGCAAATAGTGCCAAGGAAAGTGTTGTTGAAGATTCGACTGAGAAGAAAGTTATTTAAACCAGAGCTATTATTGAAAACGCCATAACGAACAGCAAGCTTTGTAAAATGTTCTGTCTGCTCCACTTTTCTGCATTTGAAAAGTTCCAAAGGGAAGGGGCTCCTTTTGAAAAACTCACCCGAATCTAAAGGCCTGTTGTCCCATCGCTAGGGTCCGTCTAACAGTTTCACAAACATTTCATCATTCTATGCATAAGAATCGCCGGAAGACCTTCTTCGAAATTAATGAAATAGTTACGGCCCTATTGCAGTTCCTTGAGGCACCTAAGCTCATTCTTCAAATTATCGCCTTGCGATTTAATACCTAAATCGCCTAAGGTTACACTTCAAATAATTACTCACATCTGCGTGGCCAAATACAAATCCCTGGTTCATTGTCCAAATGTGCACCTTGAACAGCAAACCACAAAAGTATCAAGTCCAAGAAGCTTGACATTTGTCAACTGTCACTGAAAATTTCTCGCTCTGTTTGTCTGATTGATTGGGTGCCCATGTGCTTTGTTGTGCATCTCTTGAAATTCCATTTGGCCTATAGGAATGCTCTCAACTCGGCATCGAGTCACCATCACGTCATCTTAAAAAATCACTGCCCTTCAAGGTTGGCGAAGATCGTAAACAGTTGACCCACAGTTGTATTTAAATAAACATTTTGCATCTTTTGTACTATTTTGTTGTTTTCGACATGAGTAGGCATTTTGGTTTTCATCTCAAATACTTTGTCACTCGGTCAAGATCAAGTGAAAGCGTGCTAATATCTCACTGTGAACTTGTTGCCGATTTGTTTATACAACAACTTGTTAAAAATTGCCACAGTAAAGAGAAAAAAAAAACACACAAAGACAACGGCCGCGCTTGAAGCGTTAAATAATTTTATTCCATTTTGCATGTCACACACTCATCTTGTCATATATTAAATACTCGTACACACAGTCGATTCGGATGAGACGACAGACGAACCCCTTGAGGGCAATCGCACATTTCAGCGACAGAGTCATCGTAACGTGCAACAAAAATAAAAACAACACTTGAACTTGAAACTGCCACATATACCTAGATACTATAAAATATTTATCAGTTGCAAATGCTCAGATAATTATTAACTGTGATTGTTTTTTTTTTTTTGTCTGTTTATGTTTTTAATTTGCAATTTAATATAGTTTTTTTTTTTTATTATTTGGAAGTCACGGTCAACGGTGGTTATTGACGATGGCGGCATTGTGTCGGGTGCCTAATTAAAACAGCAGGGCAATCCAATCCATTCAGCCATTCAGCGAACCTCAATGGCATATACGAACGATGGCTGGCGCGGTTTCCTGTGATCATTTCCTCTGAATTAATTAAAATTGATTATGTGCGTATGTACGTATGTGGATATATGCGGATTGAACTTCCTAAACTGTGTGTAGGGATCGTTATAGGGCTTTGTGCGCTCTATTGGGCCACCGATGCGAGGGGAGTGGCTTTTGGTGTGCTGTGCTTTATGCTCTACTGGCGGCAGCAACGTCAGAATGTCAGAAAGTTATTTCTTGTCAATTTGTATTCCCGAATTGGGGTGAAGAATTTTTCTATGGATGGAAATTGAGAAATTCCTCCACGCTTCGACAGTATTTTTGATAAATTTTTCCACATCAATTAATCAGCTGAATGAATGTGCAATATGCATGTTTAAAATGTTTAAATGTCTTCCAATAAGTTACCAATATATATATTTTTTTGTTTTTCTATTTTCAGGTATGTAAACGATTTTCTGCTGCAGTGTTCCTTTTCCGGTCCAGCTGGATACCGATTTTTAGAGAGTAACTTGCAGCTTGCAACTACGTCTTTCTAGCTGAATTGAGTCTGGTTGAGATACTTGAGTTTTAAGGTGAACAACAACAACAGCAGCAAAGCTGGTAAATAAAAATGGGAAATGTGGGTCACTATATTTTACAACTTGGAGATGATGCTTTAATATGATAAGGATGGTCGCTTTGTTCATAGAATTTCAGAATAGGGAAAGATTGTAAATAGTTGTATCCATCAAGGCGGATTTAGGGAATTCGGCTGGTGAGTCAGTGACAGACTTATTGGTATTTCAGCACAAGCATCTATTTTAACATAAGTGATCCTCATCGAGGATCGGTTCATATCACTGCTCCGTTACGGATGAGACTATTCAAACCTACTTAGCAGTGGAATGTTTGAACGGAGACAACTATCCGCCATTTCCAGTAAGACGTACATTTAGCACGTTTAGCCCCCGATAACTGGAGACAGCCGACAGTCAAAAGCCTAGCCATAAATTTGGTGTCTTATCAGACTTGGCAGACCTCTTCGAGATTGCAATTGTCGAACATTCTGAAAGTCAAGAACTTGTGTAAATCAAAAATTCTTATATATATCGACTATGTCTCAAGTACATCGACTTGACGATAGAGCGGACATGAAAAAAAGTATATTCAGGGACAATTCCAGGTTCACAGATGGGTAAGTATTACGTGAAGCATATGATAGCCATGAAACCAAGATTTGGATTTTTTATAGAACCTTCAACTATGAATGGCAAGAAAATTTACATGAAAAACGACTTGGAAGACTTAACCTTACTGTCTTACAAGGCTAAGTTTGATCTAAGAACCAGATGCTACTATCCAAGACCTTGTCCTTCAAATGGTTTAGTTCCGTCACGTTAAACGGACAATTCCAATGTGAGCTGCTTCGACATTTTCGGATACCTGGTCCATAGGTGTCTCCCATACTGAGCCAGGGTGTTGGAAAAGAGTTGGTACCGGGTGAACCCTAGTTGGTCACCGACAGGGCTCGTATCACGAAGTGGGTTACTGGCACCGGAATTCCCCCCCACTGTGCTAGGGTCAAAACAAAAGCCTGGCCCATGGAAAATATGATTAGTTATGAGAAACACATTACTAGCCTCGGATTAGAGGTCTACAGTGCATCCGGCAGAGACTCTTTACCGTTTTGGACCCCGTTAAAAAAAAGCAAGTAATCCAAAGATGAGAACCCATCAACAAAACATTATCGATGAACGTGTCAATTTTACAGACAGGCGATCTTGAAAACTTCTGGATGTCACAAACTGACCGAGCAATACCTTATAATATCCAATTGGAACAGACAGAGCTGCACGGTTGCAATACAGTCGAAGAGCTATGAAATAAAATCAAGAATCGTACAAGAATGGTGCAAAGGATGAGTGTTTAGCGGCAAAGATTAAGAGTTTCGTGGATTAAATGGACTAGATCAGGGGTTCCCAAACTTTTTTATACCTCGACTCCCTTTGCAGTTTGTAATTTTTTTCCGAAGCCCTTCTAAGAGAGCTGAACGCCGCGTAAAAATGGGCACCAAAAGTGCGGAACACAGTCGCCTCCACTTAGGTCCCACGCCGAAAAGTGACGTTCCCGACCAATATAGTTAGTTTTTGCATTCAGGTTTCGTCTTGTCCAGACCAATCTAGTCGACTTAACTTTTGTTTTGACAGCTGTGAAAAAATAAAAATAAAGTGATAGAAATGTCGACCTGTGCGTACCGTCTTGCGACGCACAGTTAGGGAACTCCTGGACTAGATGATAGACTAGATTACCATTCTTATCATTTACAGTCAACTCGATGGAGCTTTCATGGAGTTTTTACTGATTCTGACGTCGTCATCTACAAACCTTAGTAAGGGCTCATCAATTCCATTCAATTCGAACTTTTCAAAGTTATTCCTATCAGTGTTCATCTTGAGGACTTCTTCCTCCATAAGTCGTTGCAGAAACAGAACATGGGCTGCTCAAGATAAGACTTATTCTCACCTATATTCAAAACTACGACACAAGCTCGAAACATGACAATGCCCCAAAGGACCCATTCTCCGATTTTGTTGATACACTTGCACTTGAGATAAATATCATCTTCAACTGCGATCCTCACATTACATTGACCAAGACGCACCCTGGTTGAGCGTTCAAAACGCAATAGCAATAGAAATACATACATCGTTACCAATATATGTTACATCATAGAAAAAAATAAACACTAAGCCCCACAGCTCAATGACAAATAAACAAATCAATTTCCAAAAATGGTAAGACCAAAAAAACAATACCATCCAAAATGGACATCGTTTTTGTTTGATCGATTCTTGGTCTCGGATAGCGCCCATCATTGGACCTCATCAAAGTATCCGTAAATAGTTCAATAACCCAATGGCATTGAAGTCGAGACTACGAACATTTTTGGAAAAAAAATCTAACGGCAAATAGTTTCAATAAATAGAATGACACCCTTTCTTTCCACTACATTATGTGGATGCCTAACGTATGATCTACTGCAAGACGACACGACACATAAACAAATCGAAAGAGAAAAACAAATACGCACTCTTAAAGAAAAAAAAAAAAATAATAGTATGACTGCATACAAAGAATTGAACTGCCAAGGTTAAGAGATCAATCCATCAGCTAACAATGAGATTACCGCTACAGCGTGCTCTCGCATACATTCTTTTTATCCACAGTTATACGTACATTGTAATGGATGATCGTGATATTCCGGAATTTCTTTCATTTCACAAGGGGGGATGGAAAAATTAGAAGACGACAACAAACGTGCCACACAATATGTGTAGATCTGTCTATATTTTGTTTGAGAGATTTTATTTGTTTCGTTCAGATACAATTTCAGGGAAAGAAAATGCGACAGACCGCAACGACAGATGACATTGAGTGCTTAATTACTGAATGTATAAAATGATGTATGGTATGGTTGACGTGTGTGGAATGGAATTTCTTACAAAAAAAAACAGAACGAAAAACCTTAAAGCTCTGCTAAAGACTGTTATAATGTTGGAAACCTTGGCGAGCTTACGTCTTTTAAGTCTAGCATTGTTTGGAAGTTGTGTGTTTTTTTTTTTTACTCTATGGATTGTGGTACGGAGATCGCCGAAGATCAAAACATAAGAAGTCTCTTGGCTAAGTGGAGGTTGATGGACAGAATATTGATGGAAATTGATAGCTTACCAGGGAAGTTTCACACAAAGTGAGGCTGATCTGTAGACAACCACGGGCTGTTTAGCGTAGTAATTTTGACCACCTTTACAACTAGTGTTTGAAAATCTTTTTCGTTAATATGATTATTTCGAACAAACTTTGGTTGGGTTTATAGTTGTTTTGAGCAACTTTAAGTGATTGATATAGGCATTTGAGTTGGAGTCCCGCCAGGTAATACTGCAAAGATATTTCCGCATGCCCGGAAGTAAACCACACATCTCACAGTCAATTGTTAAAGGCCCACAATCGTTACATATATTGCATAGAACAAAGGGGATAGGTAACCCAACTACGAATGTTAAAATAGTTGGCCACTTGGAATCGCAGTTAGCTCTTAATTTTCTTATTTTGTTCACAGTTTTTGGTGGCGCGTGATTCAATGTGAGAAGAGCCTATTTCAGACGTCAGAGAGTCATAGAAGAGCTTCTGATTGGCCGTTTGGACTTGACATTCTCATTCGTCAAAAAAATAAAAAAAAAACTCGCACAAAATGAATGGTTGGGTCCATGCGGACCATAAATCCCTCAAAAACAGTCATGATACCATTCTCAAGAAAGAGAAAACTAGAACGGAAACCGATCAAGCTGAATAACGCAGTCGTCGACATGTCAGGAGAGGTAAAATATCTAGGAGTAATCCTAGACAAGACTCACCTGGAATTCACACCTTGATCAAGTCACATAGAAGGCGACAAAAGCAATTTATATGTGCCAAAAATGATCTATTGGTCATACAACACGATCATCAAACCAATGATCACCTATGCGCTATGCAGCGATATCATGGTGGTCAAAAACCGAACAAATAACAGCTCAACAAAAACTAAACAAGATATGTCGCTTAGCATGTGTTGGTACAACGGGGGCAATGAAAACTTGTCCAACTGCAGCCATAGGGGCAATGCTCAGCCTGTTGCCTCTACAAATATCTGTGAAGAAGGAAGCAGGTCTCAGTGCAATAAGGCTCCCTGATATATCAAATCTTAAAGCAGGAAACCTCACAGGACACCTTCGGGTACTACAAATGCTTCAAGATGATCAAGGCATCAGACACCATGCTTAAAAGTCTTAGCTTCTCCAGAAAATTCAAGATAGTCATATCTGACAGGAGTATCTGGAGAACCAACCAATTCGTAATACCATAAGGATCACAAATCTGGTACACCGACGACTCAAAGATGGAAGATGATGCCAAAGGCGCTAGGGTCTATGGGCCTAGTTTCCAAAGAGCTATAGCACTTGGAAAATCACCAGACATTTTTCAGGCGGAGGTACACGCCATAGAGATATGTGTCCGAGAATGTTTACGAAGGCGCACTAAAGGTGCCCGCATCTACATCCTCTCAGACAGCCAGGCAGCTCTTAATACCCTGATATCGTATTCGATCAGATCTAAGATAGTTTGGGAATGTTTCAATCTCCCCGAGGATCTGGCCAAGGACAATACAGTCACCGTTGCGTGGATACCAGGATACCATGAGGGATTCGGAGGCACTGAACGAGCGGACTGTTTCGCTAGTCCTGAGCCCTACTTCGGGTTACCTTTGAGTTATGTACACTAAAAATTCAGGAAATGGGAAGATGATCACCTTGCCGAACACTGGATAAAATCCAAAGGACAGAGGAAGGCAAAAAGATTCATAAGCCCAGCTCGTAGTAAAACAAAAAAGTTTCTTGAGCTAAGCAAAGAAAATCTAAGGATCCTAACGGGTTATATTACTGTCCACTGGCCACTAAGATACAATCTCGAAAAAATGGGACTTTCCGACGATGACTCCGTCGACTCTGCGGAGAAGAGGAGGAGACAACGGAACACATACTCTGCGAATGCCCTGCCGTGGCAAGGAGCAGAGCGTTCCACATCCGCGGGCGTTTTTAATTCGTTCAGATATAGGAAACATGGAACCAAGAAGGGTACTGAGGTTTAGAAAGGGCCTCAACAGCTCCCTGGGTTAAATAATAGAGGCCAACACAATAGGTCTCTTCTGTTCGCAGTGTACAGGGCATATTACTTACTATACAATGCGGACCTGTTGCGCCAACCATTTATTTCATTATTTTAGCAAAAGGACAGTAAGCCACTATTATAACGAACAAAGTTGTCGACGGTTCTAATCGAACTCCATCGATTTTTAAGGTTGACTTTAGCTCTGTTGAAAAAGTTCTCTGTATAACTCCTGCTCTTGTCAATATTTTTGGGAGCTTTAAAAAAAAAACTGCTAACGTGGGACTTCAAAGCAGATTCGGAAGGCGACAAGAAGTGAAGTCAGTTAAAGAGAGGCATGGACAACTTGTCTGGTTTTACTTAAAAACACTACACACATCAGAGTAGCACATTTAATTCAGGTGGAGGTTCCATCGAGAGGCATGGACAACTTGTCGGGTTGAGCTTAAAAATGGTACACACATCAGAGTAGCACATTTAATTCAGACGATGTGTAGGGCACGCGTTATGCGAACAGAGTCATCGCAATTGATCCAGAGTCAAGTCATCAAAGGCCATGTCATTAACAAACAACTCATCTGCGACACAACTGCGATAGGAGACAACTCATCCATGGATAACTTTTCTGTGAAGACTCAATTTTTGTTCGACTATCAGTCTCCTTCAAGTTGGAAGTCTCAGGTCTCAGTATACCTGGTCGCTTGTATCGCAGTTGGCTTGGAAATAGTCGAAATGACCGTACAAGACATGGACAATCACAAAAATACTTCTCACGTGGAGTTGGAGACCAGGGAGTGAATTCTTACAACCACTGAAGTAAGCCGTTTTATGGACTAGGCTTTGTAGACTTTGTAGGATATTTGTTAGCGGAATGAAGACGTCCTAAAAATTTTATACGTGAGGAGATGAAGAAGTGGACACTTGGACAGTCAGCTGTCATACAAATTATAATTTTTTTTTTCCAAAATTTAAGTGAGGGATCCCACCAAAAGTCTGTTTGCTACTTCACGGTTCCCCTCGCACCGTCACGAAGTATACCGAACATGCCTCGAACACCCCAATTGCAAACTCATCTAAGAAAGCCGTTCTTTTTATCGTCAACCGATAACATTCCGATTTCACATATAACATCGTGGAGGGAAGCCATGCTGCCGAGCACAGCCGCTGTAACCATCACCGCCGATGAACAGATCGATGTATATAGCTGGGGAGAGACTCGTCGCTGTCGTCGTGCTCGTTTTCATCAAAGCCATAGATACCGCATTCCCCACACTGTCAGTCCCCCCGCAATTAACTGGAATGCATGATGTGTTCAGCCCCGGCATCTCGCCGTACATCATACACCGAAGAGAAGACCCGTACAGATAGATGCCTCTATTTTAGGCCTTTTAGATGCTCAAACAACAAATTGCGGTTAGAGATTGAATGTTGCAGAGAGATCCTACGCCTCCCTTTCACCACTACCGTCATCGCTCGTTCGTTATCATCCGCACTGAAGATGGAGAATATTTCCAAAGGTCGTTTCAAATGAGCGCGCGTATGTGATGTGTGTACTGCGTGTAGTGTACCTGGATCTCTCGTATCCGATTGCATACACCCAGTGTGTGCGTGCGAGTGCGTGATTTTAAAACTCTCTAAACCCCAGAGAGGAGGATTGTCGTCGTCATTCAGCTGCGCGACTAATTAGCCAAAGAGGTCTTTGCTCTGTTCAACATAGAAAGGCATCCATCAATACCGTCTGTTGGTGAGAAAATCGATTAATCGATATCTATGGAGTGACAATTGGAATTGTTTTGTGTTGACCCAGATTCTAAGTCGGTGAACTATTGGCGTAAGAGAAACCACCGATTTGCACGCTAAATTTGATGGGATTTTCGCAACGCAAATAAATTGTGTCCCCCCCATTTCGTCATACTGATGTGACGGTTACAATAAAAGACAATCAGCATCGTATCAATTGAATTGTGTCACTTTGGAAATGTTATTTTGAGGGTCATGCTATGTACTGTTGTGGAACTAGGGTGACTTTCTGTACCAGGGTGATGCGTGTTCATCGAACTTTTTTTACGTGTCATTACTTTTTCATACAAAAAAGAAAAAAATAAGAATAAAAATGCCAAATGGAATCGAGTAAACTCTTTGTAAAACACGTGCACCCTCCAGACACAGTGGGTGGCATGGGTATAGTGTTCACTCACGCGAAGTGGGTCACTTTTGTGCTTCGTAAATCAATCGAAATGTCATTTATTAAATGGAATTGTGTGTATGGCTTTATGGTCGATTGGAAAGGTTTTCAATAGACTCACAGAGCGGCCGGAAATAGTAGCCTCCGCGCGAACATTGACATTTAAATCAGATGAAGACGAAAGAACTCCATAAATGACATGAATAACTAATTGGGTTTTGGGGAGTTTTAAAATCGATTTCCGTTTGAAATTGAAATGCCACCGGACAACACAGCCATGGGAAAGTCATTTTGTTTAAGAATAAACTTGCGCTAGTGGATTTATTGATTTATGGAGATTTTTCCTGGCCACACCGGTGAGCCGTCTGAATTAGACCATCGGTGGCACGGAGATGACAGAATTAGGTGGCTCCATTCGCACAGTTCACATGGAGTGAATCGGTTCAGTGGCAAAAATATTCAAATCTTTTGGTGGTCACCGCTGTAATTTATGAAATGAGTGGAAGATTCGGACAGATTTATTGTCTGTCTCTGTTATTTAGGTGACATTTTTCTGTTTCCTCATTTTGAGAATGGGAATTAGGTCTGAAGTGAAGACTTGGTCCCACAGAGGGTTTGATTGAAGATCGGTATGCATAAAATTGACACATTGACGTTTACGGACAAATCGATAAATCACAGGAAGTCCACTCAGCTTGGTGGTAAGTTATCGGTGGAGAGACTGCCAAAATTATCAGAGGTGTCTGCGGGCATTGTGTGTGTTGTTTTTTAATACAACGATGATGGGGAGTTCTACAGCAAATAGTGGCAGTGAACCGGTTTTCCGTGTTCTGATCAGAAAAGCTTTTTTAACTTGCGATCTTCAAGCATAGTTTCTGCAATTATGCCTCCTTCGTTTTCATACCTAACCGTTTCCCGATCGTTTTTCTGCTGATCGGTAAGAACTCAATGTAACTATCAGAAGTTGAAACGTCTTCCTTATTTTTGTAACTGCATTTTGCTGATCACAAACAAAAAAGTTACTTTCCGACTACTAGCTCTTCGAACACTCATTGCAGTATGACAACCCAAACTTCGTCCAAACTAGCACATGTCTAGAATGTGTTCAAATGTTCTACATAACCCAACCACTTGATCAAATGGCCACTCATGATTACCTGACGTCAAGGTTGCCATATTGGCCACCACTTGAGCCAATCGAATCTGATCCCGATTCTTAGTATCATAATTAATAATTTAATAATTATAAGTCGGCGTAACAGGTCCGTAGGGACCCTAGGCCTAGCTGCTCCTAACACAACCATTCGGTTTGTGTGAGATTTCATTTTTGGAACGAATGGAAGGGATCTACAATTTTATGCCGATTGAGAAGCTCTTTCGACACAGTTATACTCTCGGATGTTTGTCAGAAAAGCAACCTAATCAGAAGCTATTATTTTTTCGCTCCGAGCTACTTTCTGCCGCCGCACTACAATTTCAGTAGCGAACAACCCCTCCAGCTCTAACACTCTCAATCAACCCAAACAGGTAAAATGAACGATTTCAACAAAACCGCTCTAAATCAATTGTACATTTCCGTGGCCGCACTGCTACAGCGAAATATTTACTTTCCTCTTCAGTTTGAAAATTGCAAAACTTACTAATCTATCAGAGCTCCCACTTGTTGGGATGGTGATTAGAGAGGAGAAACAAGTTGAAGAAAAAAAAAAAAAAAAAAACAATCTGCCATTTGGCCTTGGCGCAAGAGAGCTGGAATCGGGAAAATAAACGTCAAACGTCACTTATCGACATATTTCCCTAGCCCCTAGCTTACGTATTTTGCATGGGAATGAATATTGTTTTGAATTTATAATACGCCACGCGAAATACGCTTTTTTAATTGTCGGCATATTCTTTGCGCGACACACACTATACGACGTACACACAGACTGTCTTTCATGTTCCGCGATTAATGAGTGAAAAACAAGAAAATGGATCTCTGGCGTGTGGGTGGACGATACCAACACCACCACCAACACACCCTTGCCGGCCGCTTTGACAAAATACTGTGTCGACGTGGAGACTGCCACGAAGGTGATTCGTTGTAATTGATAAAGTTTCGCAAACGGAACTCTCCGCTTACCTTCGCCATAAATTAGATTATAATCTTCAACTGAGAAGTGTAAATATATAATGCATTCTTGGAATTCTCTCAGCTTGACTCTCTATTTACGTTGTACATTCACGCGACATACATAATCGTATCTCGGCTGTCAGCCGTTTATTGACAGCTCCAACCAAATGACAAATATTGACAGACAAAGGAATTTAGTTCATCCGAGTTTGCGGATTTCATTGCTGATAATGAGATAAAAGTCAACATAACAGAGATCCACTGACAGGCACAGACACAGGCGAAGCAATGACCCAAACCGATGTCAGTGGAAAACGTCATATTTTCCTCTCGTGTCGACCAGCAAGCGGCGGTGGCTTTTCTTTCGGTTCTTTGTGATCTTGCGTTGTGTCGGTTTGGTTATGATGAACTTGCGAAGTATGACAGGCACGACGATCTGACGACCACGACGACGACATTATTTACAGTTGATAGGGTCGAAAGAATTTTTCATCTTCTTTTCAAATGCAGCCCCACTTTGCTGGCTGTCATCGCCGTACGGCCGCCTTGGATGGATTTTCCTCCTCCATATTTGATTTTCCAATGCAACAGTGCGACAGTAAAACAAGTTAGTCACTTTGAGGAATTTAGCTTGTGATACGCCATCGAGTGCCATAAGTCTCAACCGTTGTGTGCGTGAGTGTGTGTGTGTGTAAGATGCGCGCGACGTTTGTGACTTGTGAGGTGTAAAGGCGGCTGAAATGTGGCGCCAATTGATTGAGCTTTTTTTTTTCGTCTCATTTTGCCTGCTGGTGTTTTCTCATTATTTTGCGCGTGGTATTTTGCCCCCCTCTCCCTGGCGGCGCTGTATAAGTGGAATGCTAAAGATGACGGATCTCGTGGAGGTGAACATAGCCAGCGGCTATAGGGAGTGAGAGATCGTATTGTGTGTTGGCGCTTTGGAAAATCCCCAAAAACGGAATTTATTCCACTTGAATAAATGGAAGACTTGTTAGTTTGGTCACGCATCGCGAAGGCATCTATCCAATGACCTAGTAATAAAATATATTTGCAGCAAATGTGACAGATAGTTTTGTGACAAGTGATATGCATCTTTGGGGACATTAAATTCGCTGCCCTTGCACACAATGTTGAAACGAAGTCGTGAAGCTTGTCAAGGCTGTCAAAGAGTCAAGTGACATGACGTGATTTTTGTGTTCGCAATGTGGTAGCCATGTTCTAGAACTGTCAAACTGATGTTACAGAACAAAAAATAAAAAAGAACTGTATCATAGAGATGGAGGTTTGTATGTCACTATTTATTGATGAGCAACAATTTTACAGTAGATGTTCAATTGGTTCGAACTAAGAAAAGACGTTGTCAGTAAATAAATATATAGGACAATGTTCTACCGATGCCAAATTGTTTGACAGCTAAAGGGGAATGTCAATTTATTCTATGGTAGGAGTGTGTTGGATGGAAAAAAGAACCAGCAACTTTCACAACATGAATGTGTTGCAGTTTGGTAAGACATTTCCTTTATCAGAGAAGGAAGGGCGCGATCCTAAAAAGTTGCAGTTACTATGACAGGAGTGGGATACTCGAACGGGTGCAGCAAAGCAATGGCGGTGGAAGGGGGATATAGAAAAACGGGGTCATGAACACGCCTATTGGGAGTAATATTTTAACCGGAATGTTTTCTATTCAGCGATCTGATTTACATTGCTGACAAGGGAAATAATGTTACAGAGAAAATTTAAAAAATATAGTCTTTCAGTCAAAGCCAAAATTCAGAAGAAGCGTTGAAACTAAATTTAAAAAAAAAAAAAAAACGTCTTCAATGTTAGTCCAGCAAGTGTTTTAAAATTTTTGAAGACTGGCTTTATCAGTTAATACTTAAAAACAAGGCCCACAAACATTTAAAAGAGTCAGGTTGTCTTAGGGATTACGATCTCTTTGACAAACTGTGTAAAGACTTTCTTGCGTTAAGTAAATTTCTGCAAAAAACTTATGTTAGCGAAATAGAAAATAAAATAATAACTGACTCCAAACGCTTCTGGTCTTTCATAAATAACAAACTTAAATCTACTGGCCTACCCACATTCATGGTTTATAAAAATATCGAATCCATACATGTAAATTTAACACTTGAATTTTTGGCGAATTTCTTTCTCCTTTTAAAATTTTCAATCTGTCATTTTTTTGATGAATGGAAATCATCTTTTGTTATTTCAGTTTTTAAATCTGGATTTAAGAGTGATATTGAAAACTATAGAGAAATTTCCAAATTATCTGTTTTTCATAAGATTTTCGAAAGTATCGTCAAACCAAAATTGCAATTTTTTATAAAGGAATTTATTTGTCATACGCAGCATGGATTTGTGTCTGGGAAGTCCACTACCACTAATCTGGCTGGCTTCTCTCAATGTTATAAATGCTATTGAAGGTGGTTGTCTGTTTAAAACTGAGCTTAAAAAACGGCAATTTAAAGGTTTGTGTGTTGAATTGTAATTAAAAGAAATGGTGAAATATAGGCATTTTTTTGTGTGCCTTTCTTTCCGATTCTCATTCTCAGAGTGGGCACAGAACTGTACTAAAACGGACCTCTGAACGTTGGATTGCTTTTGAAAATTCCTAGAAAATGTTGTTTAAACTTAAAGAGCTTATTTTAGTAATCGTCTGTGTAAATAGGAAGAAGCACAATCAAACCCACTCACATGTTGCAGGTGTCAATTCCACCACGCAATTGTTCCGGTCACTACACCTTCCTAATTCGTTGGGATATTCCCCGCCATTACAATCGACATAACAAAACACTCTGTCGCCAATTTAGTCATTTATCAAAATAGTGAAACGAAATACAAGCCCATATACTCCAACAGCCCCAACAATGAGGCAGTGCCAACCTTGAGGCAGTCAAGTAAACACATTTCTCCTCGTGTTTTCCTTCTTAATTCCATATTTTTCTTAGCCATCGCACCTCTCTAAATGGAAATTTAATTTCAATTCAATTCAATGACCATTTATCCACCCACCAAAATGTGTGAATATAATTTTTGTGTTTATCCATTTTGCAGCGCACAACTCGCTCGCGTGCGCATACCTTATCCATTTATAAACAATTTACATTACACTGTAATTACATTTTCAAAGTCTTGTTATAGTGAGTAGTAGATGCCGCCGCCGACTCTCTGGTACCGCATAACAAGCCGCTAACGACCTCTATGAACTTGAGGCTGCTGGCTTAAATAAATTGTGTTATTTTATGCGCGCCCACAATTTGCTGTTTTCGTCAAGTCCAAGTCACATTGTGTATGGTTATTCGCACTTTGAATTTAAATGTTATCACACATTTCCGCTGTAGGTACCTGTTCGATATGTCACTGATAAGATAGCCTATAGCTGGCTTTGTTGTTTATCGCATCGGATCGATCAGAAAATTTACTATGATTTACTCGAGCTAATAATAGCATTCACGTAATGCCTACCACTACTGACCTGAAACTCAATTGCCTTCAGAGTAGCACGGTTAGAGAACCCTGATTGTACGAATGTCAATCGAGTTGCTGTTTAATTATATGACAGTTTGTTCGCCGATTTGCATTGGGAAAATAATAAACTGCGCTCGGTTTTGAATTGAAAATGAGTGGAAACTGCGTTAACCAGATATTGACCAAATCTGCATGGACGGGTTTTTTTTTTTGTTGTTGCTGTCAGTTCAAGATGGCCGATCACCACCAGTGAATGTGTGTGGGTATTGACATAGTGGCTGTGGTGCAAAATGGAATCAAATCGAATTAAAGTGGACCCTTCTCAAAACAGTGTGAATGGTGAAACTCGTGGTCTTTTTTACGACGCCATTCAGTTTGGAAGCTTGGAAAAATAACGATGAGATTTGGGGATTGACAGAGTGAGGCTGCGGTATTGTGGGCGTTTTAAGGTCATCTCTGTTGAATCTTTGGAATTTCCTTATTGTGCTGTAACGACTTGGAAACATCACTCTGAAGGTAATTTTTTGAACGGCAATGTGGTCCAATGTTTCCCTTATCTTGGCAGGCTTTATGAGTCGTAGTTTTTAGATTTCTCTAAGATAATATTTGTGAATGACAGTTGAGCGTTTCTCAGGATGCCTGGATGAATCAAGGAAATTCGCCCAAGCTTGTAGGGCTTAGCTGCAGATCAAAGTGTCTTGGTCCAAATATTTCACTAATTCTGTCAGAAAGTCATCAAACTTTTCACGCCTGTAATTGGTATTTATTTTCACAAAGTCAAATATATCGATTAACACTTATTTACCTCCTGTTTCATCATAGGAGTCCTAGGCTAACTATCCCTCTCCAGGTACCGACGCTTATTATGATTTTTGCATTTAAGTTGTTCCTAGTGATCTTGACCGAACTGTCGCCTAGTAACCAGCCGATTATTGTGTCTTTTGTCGCGTTCCCTGTTCATGCAATTCCTTCGATCATTCAGAAAACGCTTTGAAAATATAATAGTCACCGATCCTCCACATACGATAGCCATTTTTCTTTGCATTAACAAGCTTTCTCCAAGTATTTAACAGTTTTAAAAGTCTAGAGGTGCTGCTGGCTTTATTTCAGCATATATGTCATCTTAAAGGTCAACAATTACCCAAATTTGACAGATGGTCAAGAACCCTTAACATATTTTCAACTACTTCTGCTACTGTACTCGCCAACACACCGCTGACAGACAGTTAAGCTTTACCAATCTTTTTCAATTGCAGCTGCAAGCCTGTGCATAGTAGCTCAGCAGTTAGTCTATTGGACTACTAAGTGAAGGGTCCCCGGTTCAGCCCCAAAAAAAAAATTAAAAAGTGCACTTTATGTTTTTTTCGACTGCGCCACCTCTTGAGAACGTCTGATTAACACCTGGCACGAAAACTGTGCTGGCTTCTCATTGAGATGTTTAAAAACCCACGAAAAATAAGCACCGGAGGAAGGTGGAGCTATAGTCCTATATTACGGACCTTTAGCTTCAACAATCATTTTCAGTTGAACAATTCTTGTTGCTCAAGGTTGCTTGTAACTTTCGACTTTAAGATGAAGTCAGGCTAGCGCGCGTTATCTTCTGTCCGTGATTATTCCTATGAGCTACCAAAATTCGAGTCGTAAAGCGGATCTGTATATACTCCCTCGATGGTAAAATGGGGGCCATCATTTTGAAATTGTTTGGTTTTCTCCTCAATTTTCATGAATGTGAAGATGTGATAGGGGAGAGTGAGATAACTTAGGCGGCAAAAATTGATAACAGTTTTTGGTAGATGTTTTCAGTTGAAGCATATTTTACTAAGGTGGGGTGAATTAAAAAAAAGGTCTTAAAACGTAAAAATATTAAGAAAAAATGGCAACACTCACAATAAAGTAATAGGTATACCATTTTCTAAAAGCCAGGAACCTTTCCTTTCAAATTGTTTCAAACCAAGTTATGCCTGAGTTTCAAAAACAAGCTTAAAATTTAAGAAAAAACAATTTTTAAAAAAATGTTGAATGCAGATTTTTTCAAAATTATAAACAAATACACTAAATTTGTTTCTAATATTTACTGCCCCTAGTAATTCCTAATCGAACACGCAAAACCAGATTTATTTATGTCTTCTAGTTTTTAAGAAAATCCTACTAGTGCCATGCGGTCCGTCGTATATTTGCCGGGCCTAAAATAGGAATAAAAAGGCGTTTCAATATTGCATCGGAAAATAAATTTACGGGATATTTAGTTGGCTAAAAGACCTGTGGTTGATGCAGATGGTGCAATCTCCTTTCTTATTCACACGATATTTAGTAATTTGTCCTGGTTCCCATCGCGCCAGGATAATTTGTTGTATCATACGTTCCGAACTACCTTCAGTCGCTTTTAAGCACCTCTTCTCCCAGCCCTAAACTTCCAGGTCCTGGACCTCGTTGATGGGTTTTAGCCTTGCTGCCTTGATTTTGATCGTCGTCTCTACTGCTTTGTTGGCTTACAATTTTGTCAGCGCATGTGCGATGTACGTCCACTTTCAGTCAAAGTAGATGCTTCAAATAAATGGTTGTTTAAAATGTGTCTCAAGCTGTCAGTACTGTCATTGCTCTAATACTCCTTCCAAGTTCTGGTTGCGCGCGATTTATAAATGAGTCGCTACTGCGATTGCAGACGCTCATCGTTGAACTTCCTCACAAAAGCGACCTTATAGGATATTTCTCGAAATAAGCAACTCTGTACTTTGACGACCTCGGGCATTATCCAATTATCTTCGATTTCCGTAGTCCTCATGACTGACTCATATAGCAAAACTCACTTACAACAATCGCCTAATTTGGTCGTTTTTTTCCACGAACTTAGGGCTCTCTTTGAATACCTCGCACTTCTAGAACCTACACGTAGGTGTTGAACAATCCACAATTAACCCAGCCGCCTTATTTCCAAAAAACTACTAATATCTCCTCATTAATTTCAAGAGTCTAGTTACCTACACATTTGAGCTAATGAGTTCAATGCTCCCTCCCAGCAGGGTCCACTCAAAACCCTATTCAGCTCATATCGCAAATGTGTGTTAATCTGTTTTCCCAGCCCACTTGATAATTTTTGGTCAACATCGTTCCAACAGCAAACATATACTGTTCAAAATCAAACGTCTGACAATTACAAAATCGAAAAGCGAAGAGAAAATTCCCATTTTTGGTATCCACAACGCGACGATGACAACAACGACAACCACGACAGCGACGACTGTTGGACATTTGCAAATATTAAATCCGATCGAGCGAGAAACTCAGTATTGTGGTGTGCTTTATATATTTTCGTTGATATTTATATGGCGCCGCTGCTTCTAAAGGAGTCGACAATTCGCCCGCCCACAATTGAATAATAATTAATTTTGCAAAAATTAAAAAGCGACAAGAAAAAACTCAATTCAACGACAAGAAACATCAATAAAAGATAGATCGACTGCTCCGTCGTTGCACCATGTGTCTTGAGAGGCTTTGGTATGAGTGTTACTTCACACGCGTCGTTGATTCTTTTCACAGATCGAGACACTTCCAAGATTGGCGTGGTCGGTTTCAGCAGCCGCCGCCGCCACCACCGTGTTATGGTTGGATTTATTTTTGGTAAACCTGGTTGCCTTGTCTCACCTTGAGAGCGTTTTCCAGATAACTAACTTTTTTTTTTTTCTTCCATCGAATTCATTTGCCCGTATTGTTCGAATTATTGACTATTTTTGGATTTTGTTTTTTTTCCCCACTCTGCTGTTGGTTGGTTTGATTATTTTGGAAACTTGGACAGGTGGTCAAGTTTATTTAATTAATGTATACCCCGGTCTGGTAAAAGAAAAAAAAATTAAACTGGATCGAGCTGATGGCAAAAATGATATGGCAATAGTCTCGATGGTATTCCGAGGGCGGACTTAATCCGAAATTATATATAAATTTTGTTGTGATATGGTTGGGTTAGGTTTATTTTACTCTTGCGTATCGAGTGAGAATTTGTCGATTTATGAAAGTCGTAGAAGAGGTTTTGACTTTCGCAATTTGAACTATACATAAATGGGAATGGCATTATGAAGAGATGAGCGATAGGCGAGCTTTGCATTTGATGGAGTACCCAACTGGCGGGAGTGGATATATCCAGCTGTGGTTGTGGGATTTGTTTTCCAAGAATTTTTAGGACAGAATTTAGTCTTGAAAATTGTCTAATTTGTCCAATTAGTCGAACTCTTTATAGTAAAAATGTATTAATTTCAAGAGCCACTCCCACGAGGATGTCTTAAGAGAGTAGTCTTTAAAACCCGTCTTGAAAACATTTGCCACAATCATCAAATCACCTGTGGCAACTCAATTGCTAGCCCTTAGAAATTTTTGAAAGTGTATCGTTTTTACTTCTATTGATAGCAAAAAATTGTTACAAATAAACCCTTTGGTTGGAATAAGAGATTTTTAGGACTTTTAGTTATTTATCACGATATTCTTTCAGTTAAACAAAAAAATAAATACTTTGGGATCATTGTAGGTACCTACATTAGACTTTGACCAAAGTTAGAGCATTAAAAAAAAACGTTTTTCAATGATAAAACCTGAAACCCCTCGCTCAGTAGTCCAGCATTCTAACCACTGAGCCACTGTGCTAATTTTTAAAAATATAAATTCTCGAGGTATATTCTTGGGAAGACAATTCTATTTTTCTCTTGTTGGGGCTGTAAAGTCCAAGTGCCTATCTCAGATAACAATTTTGTGTAATTTCTGCTTATGGTACTTTTTTAAAACAGTCTTCAAGCAGGCTACAAGTTGGGGGCGTGGCAGAAAGGGTTTTATAATCAAGAAAGTGTGATCTATGTTTGTTCTAAATAAAAAAAATCTCTTAAATCACTGTCCGTGTGTTGCTTCATCACTCGATAAATACCAGATATTTCAAAAAAAGCTACGAAGGTACTTCTTCGACAACTCATAGTTGGGAACCCTTTCCAGTTTCCTGAAGAAAATTCTCTGCCACAAAACTTTTATCCCAGTTCTTAAATACAATAAAAAAAAGACGATTTTAAGGAAGCATAACTGGTTTGCCTTCTTGTTGATTCTCACACTTTTAGGGCGATGGTCAGGGATTTTCGTAAGTTGAATAAATAAATATTTCTAAGCATGTTTGGCGTTATAAAAGCTTGAATCAATTTCAGTTTATGAAAAAAGAGTCAGATTTCGAATTAAAATCACATTTCCCTTCTTGTTGATTGTCACATTTTCACGGAAGTGTGACAATTAAACGCCAATGACGTTTTATGTGCTATTTATGTTGTGGAATCGAATGGTTAAAAAAGCAGAAGCTTCCAGAAAACTAATTTGTAGGCGTTCTTCAACTTTTTTGACCATTAAACCGCATAAACCACTGTAAGTCGCACGAAATCAGCATCAACAAAACGGGTTAACTTCAAAACCTGCCTTGTAAATTGTTGCTGATATATTTCTAATCGAGAGACTGTTATTTTTGTTAGCAATATATCTCAGTCTCATTCCGAGGCACGAGCATTTCAAACAACTTCCGACTAAGCTAGACAATTTCTATCTCAAAGCGTCATCTCCACCCTCTCGCTCGCCTTAAATTCGACAACACTCCCACTACACATATAATAAATTATATTATAACCTTACCAAGAAAGGATACATGACACAATAATCAATCGCTGAATTGGAACAACACCCATCTGACATGGCATTCAACATTCTTCACCTTTCTCGGGTGCGGCGGTGCTTTGTAAAGGCAATCGGAAAAATAAAAATAAAAATCCACTTCAAAGACAGCCTTCCCGCTAGATACCCGTACGCTCGAAACTCGGTATACATTTTGATATTCAATTTATCAAATTTGCATTCTTTTGCTGAAAAATGAACGTCGCGCCGGAGACTTTTTCTCTAATTACCTGCACGACTTTTCTAATTGCAAACAATTACCGCAGATTTGTCCAACTCTCGGTTAAGAATACTCTGTCATCGCATCCTACTATATATACACGATACCTATAGTTAATGAAATCGTGTTCAATTACGTTTGACCATATCCAGAGGGTATCTTTCTCGCTGTATGCATGTAAGTTTTTTTTTTTTTTGAACTTCACTCATAGTCACACACGGTACACAATCAAAAGCGAAAAAGAATAATGAAAACAAATTTGCATTTGACTTAAATTGGCAGCCGTGCAAAGATAGTGGCGTATATATTACCGGCGTGGTAGTGAACTAGTTCTAGATACACTCACACCGAGTGTGCTGAACGTTCTCTTTGTCTGTTTGAAAGATGCAATTAGCAGCAGTGCCGTGCCGTGCCGTGGCTATCGATATTTATTCCAAACTGAAAAGTCTCTCTCTCTCTCGCTTTAGATACCTTGCTGTGATAATTTATATCTTTTTGGCGTCTGGCTAGTGCGACTTGGAAAGGATTGCAATTATATATCTGTCATATTTTATTCATTAGATTTTAATTGTGAATAAGTCTGAAAGCTGCAAACTGGACCGAAGGATGAGTAACACACTTGAGGTGTTACATGAACAACTGTTGTTGGTGTTCGCGCCATGTTTGGCTGGGATTTATTTCATGTCTCCCCAGTTAATAATTGGTTTCAGCTAAGTAGCTAAGGACAAATTTTACGATTATTTGTTAAAGATGTTAATTTGATTAGAAAGAGCTCTGTCACAAGTGTGCTAGCCGATTGAGTTATGGGTTAATGAGCAAGGCAGTGATTTCATTATTTAATGCTATTGACACGACTTGTTTTGTGTTGAGTCAATTATCTGATATCCCATATACCCGTATGATTAATTAGAATAATTAGAGCGTATTGTATTGCACGTAGAAAAAACAGTAAAAAAAAATCTTGTGCGTTGTTGTAGTGGATGTGGGCTACGCAGTGGCCTTTGGAGCGAACATTAAGATAAAGCAGTCTGTTTGATTTGGTGGATTTTAATCTTCAGCATAGAAGAGCCGGTAAGCCTTGAGGGTATAATTAGTTTAGGGAGGTAACAATTTTTGTCAATCAAGGTGGAGGACAATGACTTATTAATTAAGTCTCGTTAAGGAGGTTAGAAGTCAGCCGTCTGGCTCGTGAGTCTGCATTTCATTCACCCCATTTCATTCGCCAAAAAAGTACCTCTCAAAAAATCATTTATTTAAAATCAACTGTTAATATAGCTCCTACAGAGTTAGTGGATTACAAATTACCGTGTCAACTTGCTTAAGGAAATTCGATTATTCGAACGATTTATCAATCTCTGTTCCAAATTTTGTCGGTCGTAAAAACCAAAATAAAATTTTTTTCTTGATGTTAATCTAGAAACTGGGTTGATAACAACTGATAAAGGCTTTTTACCAGTATCCATTTAACTCTTTTATCTTGGTTATTTTTAAAAAGAATAGGTATCTACTCGTTTTGTTTCCAACAGAGACATGGTTCATTTTGACTTTTTTTTTAACCGCGCAAAAATAGCACTCTGTGAAGCCTGGTGCAGACCTGTTTTGGATCGAAAAATTAAACACGAAGGGGATACAACGAATTCATGAGCGAAAAATGTTACTTTCCTTTTCGTTTTGCAGTACCTACCTACTTTGGTGCTGCGAAATGATGGCGAAAAGTGGGTACTTGTAGTAGATTGGTTCAATTCTCCACACTCTTTGCGCAAACATTTATTGAAAATGAAATGCTTGCGAAAATTTTCATTTGTTCTGCAGTATTGCGATCTTTTATAAGAGGTGTGGAGCCAAATTTGAAAAATCTTGAAGCCGAAACTAGCCAAACTCAAAAATAAAGATCAAAAGTGGGTTTTTTTCTTGCTATTCTTTAGGCACACTTTTTCTGATGACATTTTCAAACACACGAATATTAAATTAAAACAAAAATAAAACGCAACACTTACTTATAATTCAGACTTTTCTAATTTCCTAACGCCTATGGATGGATGGATGGTTTGTATAGCGGACACCGCCGGCGTTGAAATTTGCATTTTTTCAACCTCCATATTTTGCTTCGTTGACTCGAGGAGCTACGATAAATGTTAGGGACAAAATTTTCCAAAGCCGTTGTGAAGCACCACCCTAAGATCAAATCAAGCGATAAAATGTAAAAAAATTTTTTTTAATTTTCGCGTTTTTTCGAGTATTCCAACATTTTTCATTCGAAAAACCATTCCGTAACAATTGCACACAAAATTTTAAAAAATTTCCATACAAAAAAAAAACAATTATATTTTTTTTCCAATTTCCCGACTTTTTCGGAAGGTTTTCCAAAAAAATTCATCCGTAAAAACCTACTGACAATTATACGGACCACAGAAAAATTTGTTGATCCTAAACGGCTCAGCCGTTCTCAATTGATGAATTACTATACATTTTTTACACCATTTTTATATATTTAAATTATTTCGAAATGGGTTGGTATAAATGTGTGAAAATCAATTGCAATGAATTTTCATTGTAAGTGAAAATAAAGTGTGTGCAAATGGCAATCTCAAGAAGCCAGGGAAAAGTTCGAGTAGCCAAACCAGAGACAAATAGCCAGTGCTGGTAACCTGCTACTTGTGTATCAGTTGGTGGAAGTCTCCACAAAATATTTTCCGCTGCCTTTCAGCAGACGTTTTGCTGTCCATTTGGAGACAACTTTAAAATTTCGTTCCGAAACAGGTCCGTACTAGGCTTAATGGTCGATTTTTGAGCTTGTAAAACCATTACGTAACGAAAGCTAGTCTAAGACTGTCGAATTGTTAAGATTTTGAAGCTGGAAGTATCCACAGAAAGGTATTCTCTTTGAAACGAGTGTCTGGACTGATACAAAAAGGAAAATGTTGGCTATATCCCAGACTTTGTGTTTTCAGTTGTGGATTCTGGAGGGATCGTTGAAAAGTAAGCTTAAGCCTTATAATGTACCATTTCAGACTTTTCCGGGCCTTCAAACAAGTATAGCAATATCAATGGCATTGTTCCTGATCATCAGCAATATGCACTTGCACATGCGTCGCCAACCATTCAAGTTGTTGGCTACAATTGGTGACTATTTTTTGTTACCTTGCCATTATGGTTCATTCTTGCATAATCTTTTGAAAATACTGAGGCAAACACTGGCAGTTTTCCTCTTAAGTTATTTTGTATAGACCTCCGGGTTGACTATCATACATTTGCAAGGTTTGTCAGCTGCAATTCTCAATCTTTTACCGGAATTTCCGAAGGGTGACCTCTCTTTTTAGTCAGTGGTGAGTGTTGTAGGGCTGTCCGGTTCAACCCCCGGAAAAGCCATTTGACACTTTTAGGGTGTCTCGCAAAAGTCTGCAAACATCCGAGACTTAAACAGCCTTGAGAAAACTTCAATTCTGTCCGCACAAAGTTGAATATATCTTCGATTTGACCGAAAAACAAAAACCATAACTAAGGATTAGTTGTGGTTCTATAAGGACCTATTCAGCCAACTATTTGTTTCTATATGGCCTGTTGTTTCCCTGCACTGCCGTATGGTAGTTTTGTCGTTTCGCGGGAGCTGTGGCGACTTCCAAAAGTAGGGACTGACCTTGTTCATGACTGCCACAAGGCCGTATTAACTGTAGGAACAAGATGAGTTTACTAAAACCATTTAAAATAAACTCCTCTTGCTGGGAGGCTCTAAGTAAATTTTTATAAGATCTACAAATACGAGAAAGTTTCGTGTAACCCAGTCGTCCACTCTATTAGGATCAAACAGAATTTTTGTAGCAGCTTCATAATACCACTTAGACAAGGACTATAATATGGCTATTCCGTCGAAAGCAGTAATTCACGCGAGGCTCCGTAGTTGAATGCTTGAGCGGGTTGGAATTGGACTTGTATTTTTAGACTCTCGTATTTAAAGACAGATACCATTGTCTCAACCACTTCTTGGTGCGTACGCTTTTGCTTTTCTGTCCCAAAAATCCCTTATCTATCACCCACTTCTAACAGTCAGCCTTGGTGTTTATCTCACTTTTCATTTGCAGGGACCATTCTTTTCCAATTCAGTTCATTCACATTCAAATCATTGGATTTTTTTCAAAACACAAAAGTAAAAGTTTAAGCCCCTTACAGTTAAAACTATTATCATTCTATTACTTCCACTTAGAGGCATCCACTTTGAGCTCAGTTAACACTGCCGTAGGCCCTGTTAAGGGCAATGCACCAACACGCTTTATTTAAATGAGTAAATTCTTTCCTCGGTGATTCCCCCTCCAGCTAATTGTCCTTCTAATCGCATCGACATATAATTCATCATCTTTCGTTCATTCATTTGAACGCAGAAACAAAAGCCAAGACACATCTTGTTATGTTATTAATAGATCATTAGCCAAAGGTCATAACCTCTTGTCCATAGTCCAGCATACCCTTGTTGGTCTTCATCTTTATTTTTTTCTACCTAAATGTTGCGAAAAATTTCAATAACTCTGCTGTACCGTTATAATCGGTAGGAGCAAAGAACCCCTAAACTGGGAAAAATGTAAATTTCGTTGAAAGCTCTTCGACCGCCGATTGCTAATTAGCCAGTTTGATCTATGCGGCTCTGGAAATTTGCAGTCCCAATCACAAATTTAATTGGACATAAGAAAATGTTGGAACATTATTATTATTGTTTAGTAACCCTTCCAGCGGCAAATGGGTTGATCAATTAAACACAGTAAGAGGCGCCATTATTTTGCACACAGCCTTGTTGTCCCTTGTGGGCATCCTCATCATCGTCATCATGGTGGTTCGGCGGCTCTAGCTACCTTCTAAAAAATCTCGCATGATAAATTGAAGAAACCATACATCTGAGGGATACAAATAATATGATTTAAATTATCACATCAGGCAAAGAGAGAGCGTGAGCTTGCGCGAAAGTTGCTACAAACACACTGGGCGCCAGTTTGGTACAGAGCAATAAGTTGGCCACTGAGACGATCCGTTGTTTGTGTCTCAATGGGTCAGCTCGTATCCGCGGGATACATTTTGATCTGCATTTTCGGTGGGTGATAGTACCGAGGTACTTGTGCTAGTCGTCGTCCCGCGGAGAAATTTATTGTGATATGCGGTGGTCACCAATCGTGCGGAAAAATGATTTTTCATGTGGTCAGCGCAGTGAGCGGTTTTGGTTTTGGCTTCTTTTTGTTTGCAGTGAAATGTTGTCGGGTTTTTTTTTTTTTTTTTTTGTAGTAAACCTGCTCTTCCTGGTTGCCGATTCACAGTGGGATTTTCCAACGAAAAAGCACAGGCAAAAAAACAAAAATAAAGTGAAGCATAAATAAACAGGCCGAATTTATTGATGGCAAATTGTTATTTTATTGGTACGCGGTGTGGTTGGTTGGAATTTATGTTCGTTTTGGATTGTGTTGGAGGGTATTTTGCAATGCAGATACCAGTGCCACATCAAAGATGAGAGGGAGTAAATAATTGAAAAGGTTTTTGGCCCAAGTGTATGCTGTGTGTCTGCCAAAAAAAAAAAAAAAACAAGTGCTCGTACTGAACTGTTGGGTAAACATATTTTCGATTACGTGTTAGATATCGGCGGCTGCAAAGGTCAGTGACTTACGTAACAAAGTGTTTGCTTGTGAATCTATAGGGGGACTGTCTGTTAATCGATCAAATGTATATTTACAGCGAATTGAAAAGGATAGTCGATGGTAACATAGTCTGTGACAGCCGTATGTGTTTTCGATTCGTAGGTTTCTGCACTGCAGGGCAGGTGCCTTCTATTATTTTTCATAATTCACCTGACTTTTACGCGGGTACCTGCAGAAGTACAACTTTTTCTACACCAAAGCCACTCTAAGATTCTTCTCGCCACTAGATCCAGATCCATGAACAGTTGGGGTCGAATCGCGACATCCGTGAACGAGCTATACGTTCAAGGAATTAAGTTGATTTCACATGTGAGGCAAAAACAAATTTCGTCATCTTTTGCTCGTTCACGGATGAGGCGATTCGACCCCTGTTGTTTGTCGCACTTGCAGATTGACAAGTTGTGTTCCCAATTCACTTTTAACAGACAAGTCTGTTGTTTTCAAGACAGTAGCATTTTTAAGCGCTCGTATCAAGCCTGATCTAACTTTTGAAAGCAGTTTTTTTCGTCCTTCTGATCACGTTCTAGTAGTTTTGTAAGCCAGACATTTAGTCTTCCGTGACCGGTCTTTGAATTTTTTGAACTAAAGGCACGATCCCTGGAGCTAAGTCTGTTTCTATCTATCGCTTTTAGGGTACTTATAGCTAATCTATAGCTATTGTTCTTACGAGCTGAATCCATTTCCGAAAACTGTCTTCAAAGTAATCGTGTCGCCTTCAATATCTGGTAATTGGCGATTTCGTTCAACGTTGGGTCTACTTTGTAGCTAAATCTGTCTGTCGATCTCTGGTGTTTCAGTTTTGGATCTTTAAGACTCAATATCCTTCAGGGTGATCTAAGAAGACATACATGTTGTCCAATCTGGCAGAAAACTACCTTCTTATTTAAGTTCAGAAATGTTTCACTAATGTCAAGTTTTCTATGCTTGAATTCACCAAGTCAAAATGTGGGGCAAACGCAGATCTTAGCTCCACCCTAACGGTCGTTGTTGACAGTGACATCACTTAAGCTTTAGTCATGAAAGTCAATAAGCTTTGCTAATGGATAATAACCAGGGCTGGTTTCGGACTTTTCGTTTGTCTCAAGTTTTTTAGGAGATCTTAAGTTTCCGCAAACTTACTCGTGTAAGTCGTGTGTCGTTACCAACGTAAGTCGGGCCAATTTAGACGGCGCAGCAAGCCCATTTCTAGTCTTGTATTCAGAACTTGTTTTTTTAAGAGTTCGTTTGTTTCTGTAGGTCCCGGAATCTAAATAGGCCGTCCGATCGAACTCAAAATACCATACCGTTGACAGTACTGTCTTTCAAGGACCTTAACGACTTTGTGGAGGATCAGTACGTCAGAGTCAGACTGTATATCTGACAGAGTCGTGTAATACTTTTTGTTAACAGCACTATTATTCGGTAATTTAATAGCCTTTAAATTCTGGGAATCAATTCTTTGTACAAATCAGAATGACAAAGAAATAAAATCGTTTGTCAGGAAATGGACCACGACAACTTAACGATTGATGTGTTCTTTTCTCAGAACAACAACTTGTTAACAAGCACTTCAAACTACGCCACTAGCAGCGTAACCGTTGTGCGACTCAAGTTGCAGTTTGGCACTTTTTTTGAGAGCCTGCCACAATTTTTTTTGTTGGAAAGGTGTTGAAAATTTTTTCTAATGCTTCAAATAAAAACTTTTACAATATAACGCAGTTGCCTATCACCACACTATTATAGTGTTAAGCCAGCCAATATTTGGTAAATTAAGTTTCAAAATAATAAATAATAGCTTCAGAAATGGAACTTGTTTTCCTCATTAGTCTTTTTGCTGGCGACTTTCCAGAATTCTGCAGCGGTCACGGGGCCCACTAGCTCAAAATAAGAGTCCTGTGTATTTTTCTTACCATGCCGACAGTCAATTCTCCGTAAATATTCCTCTTAAGATTTGCGTCAACTGACCAGTGAACACCGAGACAACAATTATTGAATAGAACAGAGAGGTTGACACAACTGCAATGTGTCTTTGTTCGAAATGCCAGATTTTCATTCTCTTTTTAAGGTTAGGGGTGTCGCTTGCAGAACCTACATTCCAACTGATGCCTTAACTAGCTCCGACTGATGATCAGTAAATTCGGCCGCCCCAAATCAGGCTCAATAAATGAAGTTTATTTATCATTATCCTTGCGGGATGCTGGCTCGCTTATTAGGAACATTAGTCAAGCATTTCAATGGACGTACATATTGTGAAAGACAGCAAAAAGTAGACAACAAGGCGACTATCCGTATTGTTTGTTCAAGGCTTCTTCGAAGCGCTTCGGTGTCATCAATTTGCCAGAACTTGATGTGCTCCCATTTCGATTGAATTGCCAATTTGAACACCCAGCAATTTTCAGTGAAAAAAGCTTTAAAAAATAAGTTACGCATACGCCCAGTAGTCTTTGCATTTTCCTACAGACCATCTTATCGCGAAAAAGTCAAGTGGTTCGCTAGTAACATTATTAAAAATAGCCGCCATTTACAATCACAAGCCAACAACAAGCACCCTCTGTATTTCACCTGGAAACAATTAACAATTACTCACATTTTGCGATATCAAGTCGACTCTTTGCTGATGGTCTCCCCCGTGCTGCTGCCACACCCCCTTTTCCACTATATGCAGATAATGACACATAAAACTCGCCTGTATGAGTGCTTGTTATTGTTGCATAAACGAAATGCAAACCTTATTGATCGCAATTAAATCGTGATACGAAAGTTAAACAAATGTACGTTCGAGTTAAAAGCCGATAAGCCAGGAGAGCGAGCCTTTGTGTGTCTCTCGGTCCAAAAGCGGAGTGTAATCATTTGTTGTTCAAAAAAAAAAATTAAATGTGCTGCCGAAGAGAGCTCCACGAATGATATAGTTCACGTTGTGTGCTAAATAAAAATAAAATAAAAAGAAAAAAAACGGCAAAAACCCAAAAACAGAAACCATACCAAATCGACGACGACCGACGGTTGGTATGGTGGCGGTTAGATTGTTGCCCATTTGCAGGGTATATACTGGCATTACGCAACAGTTAAACTGCGCTCTGCCAGTAGCGCACGTATACCGATTGGTGGTAGTGGTTTCTCGACTTTTGTGTGCCTAATCGAGCCTAACAGACAGAATTTGAGTTTGCAACCAAAGAAGACAAAAAAGCTAAAGAAAAACCGTTCGTGGTGGATTTATCCGCGAGTGGCTGCTGTTTTTTCCTTCGATGGGAGATACTCAATCGTTCTTACACCCAGGCAGCAACTAGCACCACCACCACCACCATCATCAATACTGCTTGACTATTTTGTAAGCAGTGCCGCCACCATTAAGTCTTTCTCTATCCCTCTCTCTCACTTGCTGTCAAGCGTTTTTCCATTTAGTTTTTTGTAATTTGCATTTTTTCCCAAGTTTTTTTCTAACGTGTTTGATGTATGCCGCTGGAAAATTACAAAATAATGCGGATAAAACTAGAAGTACGCTCAGTAGAGATACAAGTTGCACCCGAACACCACAAAGCGTGCACAACAAAGTGCAACAAATAAATGGAGTGTCGCGTCGGTCGGTTTGTTTATTATTTTTTGCACTTTGTCTACCGTAGAATGGGTGTACTATATAGAGAGAAGGAGCAATTGAGGACAATTCTTCATTCCGCCAGATAAAAGATATCACACAATGCGCACTTTCTGTAGTGGATAAGAGGTTTTTGTAGTACACGCTTTGTAGCCATGGCGATAAGCAATGAAATTGCATTGTGTTTGTTTGTGTCTGACTGTTTATTTATTTTATTATACCATTTTGAAATGAATGAGCAATAATCTAACGATACTGATAATAATTGATTATTTTCCTTCTTTTCGTTGCAGGTGAGGTTACGCTTTTATTTTAAAACGCACTACAAATGTGGTAGGTATTAGTCTGCCGCAAGTTGTATAATTTTACAAAGGTGGGATTTTAATGGCAGGACATTTGACTTAACCATGGATCAACTTGCTAACCATCGGTTATTTTAGTACTTAGTACACTTTGTATTCTGTTTTACGAGTCGCACGTATCATATTGAGCAGTCATGGGTTGTGGTACTAGTGGGGCGAGGGGCGACAGATAAGGACAGGGTTATTTCTTATTAGCTAAGGTCGATAACAGTTGTGATAAGTTGTAATTCATTCAAGAATACTAATGGTTAATACAACTACGGGTAGTATATGTTATAATAGATCTATTCTCACTAATAATTTGATCGTACATCTGGAGTTGTTGTACCACAAAACAGTTTTTGTTGACTGTTCCAGGTCACTGTTCCTGAATATCCAATGTCCATGTGAACATTTGTAATTGTAGCTCCAATGAAGAAAAACTTGGTGGCGAGTGTATGGGCCGCTTTACAGAAAATGACCAAAGGCACGTTGAGTCATCTTTTTGACATGAGTGTTCGATGTCTTAAACAATTGTAAAAGAATAAAAAAGAATGATCATCGTTAAGAAATGGACTTCATTGACAGTAACACCAGACCCCACCTATTTTAAATGAAGGTCGGATAATGTTACCAGTGCACGATGCAGATCAGTGCAATTTTCATGAGGAAAAGAACTTAGAACTCTGTGTTTGAACCCAAAGTTATCCGAGAAAGCCCTTTGACTTAAAATACTCGACTTCTTTAAGGTCTTCACTTTACAGTTCATAGGCAGACGCGCAACGACTTTGATTGGCTATAGCAACAACATTTTCACAAGCTATTGTAATTATGTGTGCTTTTACACACGAAAACCAACTTGCTGTCGAAAGCTTGGCATAAACCTATAGTCCTTTTACCTTCTCGACATTTGATGCAATGCAATTTTGTTACGGTGCGATCCGTATAAAGTTAAAGTCAGACAGTGTCCCGCTAGCATAAACTATGCAAAGCGGATTAGGGTATATTATTTTCTCAATAATTGAAGGTGAGAAAACGCGGTATAGAACCATTTCTCAGGTGAATTGTTGGTCTAGTTATGGATTGCATATTGGTTGTTCTTGATAGAAGCTCAGAAGTGTGTCTATTTGTTTAATAGAACCCGCAGAATCTTACGGCCGACCCGTTAAGTGACGTAGTTTTTTTTATGAAAGTTGATCACGGCTTTTTCCCCCCTTTAGGTAGGTAGAAGTTATGGTCTAGCTTTGAGCCCAAGTAGCACTGTGATGTTCCTTTTTGTTACCCCGACTCGTGTAACCTAGTTTGTTATGATTGTTAAGGGTGTTGATGCATTCTGTAGTTATATCCAACCTGTGGAGTTGAGGAAACGCATTATATCTAATATCCCTTTACGCGTAAAGTCGCTAAGGTCGTCGAAAAAAGTTTGGTTCAGCGTCCGCAATCTTGCTCTTGCTAGTGCCGGACATTTGCGGACCTTTAATATGACTACACGCTTTTGTCCGCCGTTTCTGTTCATATGCTTAAGCCTGCCTCGACCCTTCTTGCTCCACGCCAATGTGGCAGCAAGCTGTTTGTGCGCGTGCAAAGCTCCTACCGAAGTTGATCAGCTCTAGTACTTTCAAAGCAACGTCGATCGGTCGTACGTGCTTCATAGAAGTACAGAAGACGTATATTCATTCGAACGCGGAGTGCAAGGTAGTACCTCTAACCCCGAATAATGATATGAAATGTGTACATTATTTTTAAAAATGTACCTAACCTGACCTATTGACTAGCTCAGTGTTTTTTCACTGCGCCACCTCTCGCGAACGTCTGACAAACATCCGAGAGTATAACTGTCTTGAAAGAGCTTCTCAATCGGCCGTTTGGAATCGGCGTAAAATTGTAGATCCCTTCCATTCGTTCCAAAAATTAAAAACTCACACAAAACGAATGGTTGCGAGAAGCCAGGCCCAGAGTCCCTACAGACCTGTTGCACCAACTATAATGTATTCGTTTTTGATGGCTTATTTCTTAACTGGCGCCCAAAAAAAGTAAAAAATAAAATATATCAAATGGCATATAATAGTGATTGTACATATTTAGTAGAAGCATTTCTATAAACAGCGCAAGTTGAGTCAAAGCTTTGTAGTCGCCTTTTTCGATGCCAACAAATATTGTACCCAAACCAGGAGCATTATGTAGGAACTTCATCTCGAATTCCCACTGCCCTTCGACTCATAACTATTGCCATGTCAAAATCGATTCGACAAAGAACTCTGTTGCACATCTCCACTGTTTTATAAATGATCGTCTAACACTGTCAGTCGTAACAACTAAAACCTCATTCGTTCCATCATCAGCTAGATCATGAACATCAACAACACAGACGGAACATGTCACTTCTGACAGGCGGAAGTTTATCTTCTCAGTTTTGATTCAAATGCTCCTTATTTGACGTTTCAATTTGTTGTCGTCCTACAAAATAAATAAATTCTTCCCAACTCCCAGGAACAACATCGAAAATTTCCATAAATCCAACTACAACCTGGAGATATAATTACAAAGCGAACTGCTTTGTGTTCACATACATTTAAATTTGTTTCCCTTCAGAATTATTTTTCGTTTTTGGATTTTTCTGAAAACAAAAACGCGGTAGCATGAATAACTAACACGGCCCGATTTACACACAATGCGAACATCGATCGGGTTGGCATCAACTCTGAACCAAAAACCGTGTACGTTATGTTGTTTTCCCTAGAGTGATACAAAGAAACACACGCACACCAAACTATAAACTATAAAAAAAAAAATGTGCGCCCCATACCGGAGAGGTGGTGTATCTATTTTTGGTTAAATAAATAACAATAAGACAAAATGGAAATAAGAACAACATAAAGGCGCCCATAAAACGATTGACAACTAAATGTCATAGTGTGCTTGTTGGTACGGTCAAAAAGCGCATACATCAGACACTAGATACATTATGAATCATGCGTGGAAAATATCAAATGTTTTAGTTCTGTGTCGATAGCAACTGCGGTACAGTAGCATGACAAGTTTTTTTTTTTTTTGTATTCTCTCATCGAACAGTGGAAGGCGGAACCGTGAAACAAAATGATTTCCATATATGAAACAGAAAAGCCCGCAGTAGAGAGAACAGGAAAAAATCAGTTTTAATAACTTTTGACGTATGTGTACACTTAAAGAATGGAGAAAAAAAAACGCTAAGAAAAGATACACATATTGATTGAGTGGGAGGTCGGCTAGCGGTAGATACTAATTCGCCGTATGTTGAACGGCTAATTGTTCCGAAGCCCCTCGCCTTCCCATGTGTAAATAATAATTGATGTTTATCTAAAGCTACCAAGATATCCGATTTGCATTTCGTAGGTAGGCACACGATGGCGATATGCAAATACTTTTAATTTGCTCAAGCAAATTTTTTCTGTGAGTACCTACCCAAATTAGTACAAGTTCGCTAGATTGTGTGCAAACTATGGGATGCTTAAAACAATGCTGTTTGAAAAAAAAAACTGATGCGATTTACCTAATTTGCGAATAAATTGTATGTACTAAAAATTAGTACTACAAATTAGTACACACGTGTAAAATGGAAAAATCAATATTTCCTGGCAATGATATGTTTTTGATTTTATCAAGTCGTTTCGTTTGTTTATTCCGTAAAAGACGGTAGCTCGAACATATTATTTGTCCCTATCAAACAGGAGGTTACTCATAACTTTATGAAAACTTGGTGTGACTTTTGAAAGCGAGTGCTCTTTATGTTTGTTCTACTGCAGAAGTTTACTATCTACCTATTTTATTAGTGCGAAGGTTACCATCGGCATAAGTAGTAAGTTCAAATGGAAGTACAAGTCGACTGTAAATTTTGTTGTGAGAACTTCTTTTGTGGACATTTTGATCTACAACTCTCTAAGGTAGCTTGAAAAGTTCAGAGTATAATTTGAAATAAATTTTTTTAATTTATTTTTTTTCTCTTCACTTGAAGAGTTTTTTTTTTTTTATTTTTAATATTAATTATATTATATATTTTTATTTTTTATTTATTTTTTCCTTTTATTAATTTTTTTTTCTCTTATTTTAAGAGTTTTTTTTTGTTTTTCTTAAATTATGTAATTATATAGTCTGTAAATTGTAAAATGGTAGACTTAAATAAATAAACAAATTCACAGACGTCTTGTCAAATGCCATCTAATACCTAACTTAGTGGTGGAAAAGATCGTCAATGAAACCGGGGCAAAAAATCACTCGAAGAATATAAGGTTCAAAAGGATGAATGATGTCTCCATCCCCCCTTGACCAACGTATTCTGCATCATAAAGAGGGACTGGAATGATGAAGGTCTTCAAAGTGTTCATTAACAGAGCTTAACTACGAAATTGCCTTTCGAGACCGAAGAAACAGCAAGTCTAACTCTGGCTCGCATAATCTTTAATGCGATGTCAATCCTTTTAGAATTTAGTTATCGAATCCGAGGTAGACAAAGTCCTTAACTACCTCGAAGGAAGTCTGATTTAAGTGCAAGAATTACCAGATATTGGCATATTTGAAGTGTGGGAGTAGATCCTCCAAAAATCAGACTTCCGAAAATGTGTCAACTGGCTCACGTCTTGTCATAATAAATTTACTTTCCAAAAATATATCTCGCACATATCAACGGTTCGAAAAAAACTGATTTTTGTCTATTTAAAAAAGGTAAAAAGTTCTAGAGTCCCAAGACGAAATGTTGCTAAGTGAGTCCTAACGACTAAGATGCTTTTTGGACGGTTAGCGACGGATAATGTGGTTCAGATATGGAGAATATGACATAAAATGCGGCGCAACACTGTATGAACACCTACAAGTGGAGCTACTTTTGAAGCGCCCTGCCCGAGCTGAGTAACTCAATGCAACCTCTTCGGGAAAATGTCATATTTTGCCACTCATTAAGTGACGAGGTTAGGGTGAGTGGGGTTGCGAAAGACTAGTCACCTTAGAGTGCCTATCGTAATTTCTCGTTAAGGCTTAAACCTAAACTCCGATAAGGGGCAAAATTTTGAAAAATTTTAAAAGCATTTTTAAAAGCCTCCACAATATGTAACAATAGTTGTATATATTTCAAGTGATAGCTACTAATTTTGGCATTAAAAATGGGTCAATAAAGATTTACTTAGAGATCCCAAACATCACCTTTTAAGAAGCTCCTAAAATATTAGGACTAACAATGACATTGCGATTACCTAGCGTGAAAATTGTGCGTCACACATCAAACGGAGGGGTCTTTTGGAATCTATAAGCACGAAAGACTTTCATTCATAAATTTGGTTACAGCTCTTCGTTGAAAAGTCGAACCTGAAACATATGTAATAGCTAAAGGTATCTATCAGAAGTAAACGGATTTCTAGTGAAACACAAACTGTTCGCTGATATATTTTTGTAGCTGCAGTCTGCATGGACAGGGTGGCAAATTAGGTTGAACTTTTCTTTCTTAACATGCACCTATGTATTGTTATATACATACAAGTCTTAAAGCGAATCCCACCTCTACATCACCCCAACAGTAATGTCTCAACAGTCCCGCCGGTCATTCCCATCAAACCCGCATTACGTCTCATTGCCCAAAGCTGCCCGAATAATGGCCGAACCTTCCGTCCACTCAGCAGCACTGCATGACTTGCGTAACTGAGAGAAATAAATGAAAAGAAAAATATTTCAAATTTCCATAAATGTTGAATAAACAAAATTATTTCAAAATTCCCAACGAGGCCTAACCTGGCTCTCCCACAATATTTTGCAAATTAATAAAAACCAAAAAAAAAAAAAAAAAAATCCCAGTAACCACCTTACCCTTTCGTATTTATTCCAAGTTCGAAGAATTTCATAATTCTGCTCAAATATTGCAGACAAATCCAATTTGTTTGTTGGCATTGAATTGCAATTTGTTTGCGTCTTCGGAATTTGAATTCAAACACGTTCGATATTACCGATCCACATTACTCACTCCTCACCAAAAGAAACCATACCCCAACTACCACTCTGTCTGTTGCATGTGGCAAGGCAAAAGCGGAGAAAAAAAACTTATCAGTTGACATGTCTCTTTGGAGCCATAACATTTTGACGTAACACAGCGATTTTGTGTTCGTTTTTCCCTCAACAGATTTTGGCCATAAAACACTGGTTTTTGGCCTTTTCAGCATTTTGGCATTTTTTTTTTCGCTGTGGTTTCGGTCGGTGAGTGTTTTTTTTTTTTGTGTCTTTCTATGCAATTGCTGCGTGATTGGCGACTGGAATTTGGTCTATTGGTTTTACACCTTATGTGTGGTCGACGCGGGAGGATTGGGTTTTTATTTTGTGTTTTGTCTTCTCTTCGTTTGGTAAATGTCAACAAAACATCAGTTTTACATTTGTTGAATTTGAATGAGAGATAACCTAGTTTTGGCGTGGGCATGGAAGGAATTTCATTATTTTGTTGAAATAAATTTGTATAAGACAAATGTGGTATGTGGCGTTGGATAACGCCACTGAATTTATGAGGTTTGGTCACAAATCAATCGATTTGCACTTGGAACTATTTTGATTTGGGGGAATACTCGATCGGTGGCATAATGAGTTGCATATTATGCAGCACACTGATCTAATTAGTCGATCTGGT
Source organism: Cheilosia vernalis (assembly GCA_949126925.1). NCBI lineage: Eukaryota > Metazoa > Arthropoda > Insecta > Diptera > Syrphidae > Cheilosia > Cheilosia vernalis. Next base: position 60,629,321 of record OX421360.1, on the reverse strand, counting down.
CAGGTTGATTCCTGGCATGAGATTGGTGTTACATGCACGGAAGTGAGTAATTGTGGGTGATGGAGGGTGGTTTTGGGGAAATTACGTACTGTTGGAGGTGGTGAATAATCACCAGAAGCTAAGAATTTTGACAAGTCGTCAAAATAGAGTCAAGAAGTGAGTAGGTTCATACGTTCAGGAAATTATAACAATTTTGCTCCTTTTGCTCCCATTGCTCCTTCACCGACAAAACAATTCGGGCCAAGATTCAATAGGATCCCACAAACGGATTCATACATAAAAACAAAAAATAGTTGGCGCCACATGTAAGGGATCTACAATTTTATGCCTAGCGCAAACGGCTAATTGAGAAAAGCTCTTTCAAGACTCTTTCTTTCTCAGATGTTTGTCAGGCGTTCGCTAAAGGTGGATTCATACATATTTCTGAACTTTCTGTAGGAAGTTTTGATGTCCTTAATGGCGTGCAAACAACTACACAGATTTTTAGAACAGTCTAGCTTGTAGTCGAAAATCGACCCTACCTTTTATGAGTTTGTACGGGAGATTGGGGTCAAAACGGGCAAAACCAATTTTTATCTTACTTTTTAGCTCCATCTCATTTTTAATAGTCACGCCCATTTAAAGATCTAATTTGCGAATGACTACCTTAGTTTCATAGACAGAGTGAAGCTGGTTTTAGTTTAAATCGCAAAATCATGAAAACAATCAATTTCCTAAAAACAGCGCACAGTTTTTAAAACACATCCAGCCAGCCGCCTTAATTCCCGCAAAAAAATAGTGTTTAACTATATGAATTGTTTTTATGTCTATTGGATTCATAAAGAGAAAAATGTAAAACAGTCTTGTTTTTCAAAAACATTGACGTTTGTAAAAATCCCTTGCGGGACCGGTCGTCGGTCTACAGACTGTCCTAACATACACTCATACACAGAGCCACCGCATGGAGAAAAGGGATAATGCGAAAAGGTTTCGAGAACGAAAAGACAAGTAAGATATTAAACACTCCAAAAACTACCCTCATTTGAAGAGTAACAGTGGCATAGCTGCCAAGGAAATGCAACGGTTTTAGACAGTTTTCAATACTGAACAAGAAAATGAACTTATTGAACATATGCTCGAGTTTGAAAAGACACTAAATATTAGGGATGTCAAATCGAAACGAGCAGCTGCTTATGAGCTCAGAAGTATTCACAGTGTTCTGACAAAGAGAAATAAATGGCTTGAAGAATATTTATTTTTATTTTATTTTATTTATATATTTAGTTGTTTATTTATTTGTTTGTCAACAATGCCATCCTGAAATCGTTCTTAGAAACTCGGGAAAAATGTGTAAAGCACAAGCTCTTAATAAACCGTCGTTTCAGCTTACTTTGAGCTTATTAGAAAAATATTTGACAAACATCACTTTTCGCCAACAAAATTTGAGGAACCTGGTGTGAAAAGAGTGCGTTACAAATCGACACAATAAGACCAAACCGAAAAAGTAGAAATAGTAAAAGTAGTTTCTTATTCAAAAAGAGGCTCAGAGCCGAATTTTGTCATTAAAAATAGGGAAGAAGTTATCTTTGTTACCCTGATAAGTAAATCTAGTATGATAGCAGTAGATCAATGGAAAGTATTAAAAGATGAATCATTCTCTGATCATTGAATTCCTAATATATAATACAGATACTAAAAAAGACCCCAAAACGATTCAGAAATCACAAGAAAACTAACTGGGGTTTATATTAATCAGGAAGTAGAAGCGAGAATAAAAACACTACATACAGGTGCAATACATGGTACTGGCAGTTTGGACAAAGCAACTGAGGATCTGGCTACAATTCTCGGCAAATGTTTTGAAAAGGCATGTCCATTAAAAACATGAAGACAATGCAGAAAACTTCCTTTATGGTGGACAAAGGAACTGGCAACCCTAAGAAAAGAAACTAAAAAACTTTTTAACGTTGCGAAGCCCACAAGATCAGACAGCGACTGGGAAGGATATAAATCCAGTCAAAGAGCATTCAAGGCGGAGACACAACGGAAAAAACGATGTGCTTGGAGAACCTTCTGTAATAATAATAATAATAATATTTATTGTATCATACCTGCTTACACAGTAAAAATTCACTTATAAGTCTGTGAAAGATGAACATTTTTAATTTAATATTCATAAATGATTTGAAATTTAAGTTAGATTTAGTTTTAAATTAATTTTAATTGTAACGAACTGAAAACCACCACAGAATCGGCTAGGCTCCGAAAAATCCTTGCTAAAGAACCCATCGCCATGGGGTCCATTAAAGACTCTAATGGTCATTGAACAGAATCGTGCAATGAGAAGCTCGAACTTCTACTCCATACGCACTTTCCGGACTGTACGACTAATGGGAACAGAGATATAGAAGCAGATAACTTAATTGACCATGCTATTCCAGCGGAAATGATAACAGTAGAGAGGATAATCTGGGCAATTAACTCTTTCTCACCGTACAAATCCCCTGGTATCGATGGCATTTTTCCAAAGATGTTACAAAAATGCAAAAAACTAATAGCTTCACGTCTAGTAAACTTATTTGTTATGTAGGGTATGTTCCAAAATCATGGCGTGAAGGGAAGGTAGCCTTCATATCCAAGGCATGTAAACCCAGTCATACAACCGCCAAAGACTTAAGACCCATTAGCCTTATCGCATTTTTGTGCTAAAAATATTTTAAAGGTTTATTTATATCCACATCCGAAATCATTTAAGACCGGATGCTATATCTCAGGCTCAACATGCTTATATAAGAGGCACAAGCGTTGAGACAGCATTCCATAATGTGGTCAGCATAGTGGAGAAATCACTAAAAGTAAAGGAATACACTCTCGCAGCTTTTCTGGACATTGAAGGAGCTTTTAATAATGTCAGATCAGAGTACTAGCAAACCTTAAAGTGAACAACACTATTAACAATTTGATATGGTGCATGCTGACAAACAGACTAATCAGTTCGGAACTGGGAGATGCAAAAATGCAGGCTTCAGCATCTAGAGGCACTCCTCAAGGTGGGGTTCTTTCCCCACTTCTCTGGGTTCTCGTGGTAAACGAGATCCTGATTAAGCTAGAATTTAGTGGAGTCACAGCAGTTGCTAACGCAGACGACCTAGCCATGCTTGCAACTGTAACATTTCTCTACTATCAGCGACCAACTAACAAGATCTTTATCCACTCTAAACAGATGGACAATGAACTGCGGACTGGCAGTAAACCCGCAAAAGACCGAAGTAGTTCTATTTACCAACAAAAGGACAATTCACCAAATTGACCAGAAGCTAAGAATAAAACGTTGGAAGTAGTTGATGCTTATATAAAACATTATATAGGTTTGAGTTTCTTCATTGAAATATTTATTTTGTTTTAATTAAATCATTTAACATCGCTAGTTGTAAAAAAATCCAGATTCAACCAAGATGGGACTTGATTTCAGTCTCATTTCGAAACCATTCCGAGTGCTTAGCAAACAACGACACAAACCCCCATAAGAACACCATCCCGCTCTTAATCCCTCGCTCGCTCAATCCGTGATATATTTCTGGGCCACCTTTCAAAATGCACAAATCAAAAACGAACAAACATGAAAATAAAAATCCTTTCCACAACCAAAAACTGCTAAAAGTTTAATCTAAAAATACGATATATATATTTTTACCTCTCTGGTCTCTCGCTCTGTCTGTGGCGGTCGCCGACTATAACGTGGTATATGTTTGACTTTTCCAAGATTCCAGATCCATGCACACTGCAAACGAGTACGAGAGTGCAGCACTGCGCCTCTGTGGGGGGCGGCGGCAGTGCACGTTGGCCTTGATTCCCTCCCTTCTCGGTGTGTTGTGCCGTTGTGCGCCCTGTCAACCGACTTATGGCGACAAATATTCGAAAGGTTGTCTTTTTTCTTTCGTCGATTTGGGAAATGTCTATGTATTTGCATATAAAGAAAAGACATACAAGCATGCAAAAATGCAATTGTTACTCTTTTTCGTTATTAGTTTCATGTCAGGGCAAGCCGTCGCCATCGTCGTTGTATAGTCGGTTCGCCAGCTCCCAGCGGCAACAATGTATGCAAATCTGCCTATAAGTCATAAAATACACCAAGGTAATGGCGAATAATTAGCAGTTGTTACCTGTTCTGCAGAAATATCGAACAATAAATTTTCCATCGTTCAGTCGGAGAACAGCGCAGGGCAAGAATCCATGCAACAGATACCACTGCATGGAGATAAAGTATCTTGGCTTAAATAAAAAAGAAAAAAAAAAAAAACACGAGCACACTCAAATTAGAATGTTCGCGTTCACATGTAAATTTTTGTATCTCTATCGAGTGCAATTGTATCCGCTGTGTGATTCTGAGCCGCCGAGTGTGTTACTCATAAACAATCGATGATAATTAGTTGTGGCCATAGATTGTCGGTTGGTGGTTTTATTTTTATTTTTATTTTTATGTTGCGCCGTAAAGTGCGATATTCGCACTGAGAGAGGTAATGAGTGTGACCTTTGGGGATGCGCGATCTTCATATAAAATTGGTCATGATTTTAGCGAACGGATCGACCGGCGGCGGAGGCAGGTGCAGATTACTAGATGTAAGCCAAGTTTAGAATGATAATTGATCGGGGAAAATAACATAGGAAGCGCTTTGTGCGATGAATAATTTGCCAATTGCGGTTTTTAATTTCGCAAATTGTACGGCAACATTTTGAAATGGTCGGCCATTAAGCGTTATGGAGTGTAAAGTGGCGATTTTAAATCATTTCGTTTGGCATTATTATAGTTTTTGTATCGCGAGGGTCGCACCACTGATTTGTATAATTTTTATTCAAGTCGATTTTATAGAATTTTGCTCATCGATGAAACTTGGTTTTACAGACAGACCTTTGACAAGTAAGTTTATTTCTACAGTGCTGAAGATGATGAATTAATCGAATTTGGGGGGCACGCTTTCTCGTTAGAGATTTATATTTTTTTATAAAACGAATCCAAACCCATAAAGGGACAGAATTCGTATCGTTCTCTAACTGAAGTAAATTTAAAATCCTATTATATATACTTCAATTGCAACCAACTTCAGTCATCAACATATCGTTTTAGTCTTCAAAATTTCGAAAAAAAAATAAAGCTTGGCGTGAATCCTAAGGTCTAGCACGAAAGACTAGCATTGACCATGGCAGCACCGAAATTAAGAAGAATCGATTGGCAGAGTGTGGTGACATTCGGTGGCTTATGTTGACTTTTCAAGTCAGGTTAAGTGGATCAAGTAAGCATACTTTCTCTAGTTTAGCAAGCGCACATGAATTTAAGAAAAAATCCTGGTATCGCACACATACTTTACTAGCGCACATGCGACTTTTTATGATTTTTTGACAGTCAAAAATCTAGTTCAGCAAGGGCACATGAAATAAAGAAAAAAAACTGTTATCGCACACACGCTTGGCTAGCGCACATGCGACTTTTTGCGGGCAAAAATCTAGTTCAGCAATGGCACATGAATTCAAGACAAATCCTGTTATCGCACACACACTTCGCTGGCGCACATGCTTTTTCCTTGGAATATAGATATTTTACGATTTTCGGCAGACAAAAATAAATTCTTCCCCGTACTACATGGGATCCGGTGGTGAGATTTTCTTGGATAAATATCCTAAAGACCAGTGACACATGAGTCACTAAGTTGAGATTAACTAAGAAGAACAAAAGAATATTTAAAATGTATGTGAAATCTTGCAAAAACAAAATGGCGGAGATTTCAAAACTGATTGTCCTACTAATTCTTTCCCAAAGTACATTACATTTAAAGCCTTCGCCAGATTTACGATAGCTTAGAGAATGTTATTTTCATCCCCAAATAATGGCCACTACACTGTTTAATAATATCGCAAATAAGTGAGTTCGAAAAATCGAAACATTTCCATTGCAGGTCATTCAATCCTACCGCGATTGTATGCATCAGTGGTAGTGGCCCAGATGGCTAAGGGACAAAAAATATGGAAATTTATGTTAATAAAAGCCATCGTTTGTTGGATCGTTGCAAAGAAGTGACTTCGAAACTTACATAGTTCTTCTAATACCAAGTTTGATGTCCTTCTAAACCAATTAGCCAAAGGAGTGGAAATGTGTCGGCTTTGCAATCGTCATTGGCATTACACAGTCGAACAGGCTATTGCTCACCATTTACCGAAATATCATTATTTGTTTAAATTTAGTTAGTTCGAAATTTCGAAATAAAAAAAGGCTCCCCATATCATATAGTTAATATGGCAATACCCGGCCGTTGCAATTAATAAATAAGTAAAATAACTTTCATATCTCTACAAACATTTTATGGGAATCCTTGCACCACTTCACGTTATCACTTAAGAAAATACCAATTGTGACTAACAATTCAGCTCGAAACTTTGAAATGTTCACACTGCTTACAGCCAGTGTTGCCAGTTTGGGGGTTACCCTATCAGATTTAGTGGGTTTTTTGGTCGACGGGGGAAAATCTGGGGGAGAAATTGTTTAGAGGGAAATCAGTTTCTTTTTATTTCCATTTTATTTGTATGTATTTCGTTTCAATTTCCAAATTTTCTTCTTTTATGTCTTACAAATACAGGAAAAAAATAATGGCAAAAAATTGGGGGTTTTTTCTTTTTTTAAAAAGTAACCAAATCTGGGGGTTTTCAGTGTTATCTATGGCATTACAGCAATATTGTTTGGGATCGGTGATATCAGAATATTAGTACTGCTAAACTTTTGTGACTTAAAAGAACAACAGTTTTGATAAATAAGTGAGTTCGAAATGTTCCCTATATGTAACATGAATTTAGCGGGAGCCATTGGCGGCCGTTTTATCGCTTACCAAAACTTTATAAATAGGTGACTTCGTCAGCGTGATATTTCCACATGTATATAATCAACTAGCTGGCCCGGCGAACTTCGTTCCGCAAAAATTCGTTAAAATAAAATTAATAACTCTGAGCTATCGCTTCCGGTCAATTTAAATTCTTTATTCAAAAATTATATTAAAATAAATACAATTGCAATAACCGCAGCGATTTACTTGTCGGTCAAACTACCGCTTTTTCACTGAAGTGCTTTATGGTACGTAGCATTTTTCGTTCCATTTACGGGTGCGTACACGTACAAAGCGAGAGGTTTGCCGACACGTGAGCACGCCACATACAATTGACTATGTGAGAAACATGGAACGCTATGCTGATGACGATTGTGCTGTTTATCTCGGTCTCCAGTATGGACGAATGCATGATATTCTTTCCCGAAGTTCCGACATATTCTCTCGATAGTTAATATTCCGATCTGACTGTTGTCCTGATTTTCTGCGACATGAAACGTTTGACCCTTTCACTGGCGGCATGTTCAAATTTGTCTTGGAATCGCCGAATCCCACACAAACTTTCATCCCATATATCGTCCTGTCAAACTTTTGTTTTCGAGACATAAAGTAGCCTATGGCCTTCCTTGGGTCCAATCAAAACCATCTAGCTCAAAATCTTTAAAAACTACCCATCCTGTCTCGAGTTATGCGCGTAAAAACTCTAAACGCTCAACAACTCCTGTGTTGCCTATCATCATCATCATCTCAAACATTTCAACTTACTCACTCATACTAATGCAAGGATCCTGAAAATATTTGGCAAACAAAAATGATGCATTCAAACACCATTTCAAAAAGCTACTTAATACTTGTGTAACATAGTAAACATAAGCAAACTTATTAAGTGTATTTAAAAAAAATAAATTTCAAAATTGTTGGCAACAACAATTTGCTTGCAAAATAATTAAAATAATTGACAACAACAATTGCCATTAAAATTAAAAATATTTTTTTTTATATTTGATTTCCACCCCGTTTATTATTTTTCAAAGTGCATTTCCCCATACAAACTTTCTTAGCCTTTTTCATCCCCTCAAAGTTTTGTTTTCGCGACAAAAAGTAGCCTATAACCTTCCTTGGTCCAAAACGAAACCGTCAAGCCCAAAATCGTTGAAATCCAACAATCCTTTATCGAGTTATGCGCGCACACACGGACTTCATTGCCTTTTATATATATAGATTTGGCGGTACTCGTTGCCAGCCACGCAATTATCACTCGCAAGATATCACTTGGAATACATAAGTGAGTTCGAAACTTTGAAATTTTCCGAAAATCTGCCTTCGATTTCGTGTTATAAAGCAATACTATCTGTCAGTTATAACTCGATGTGAGTTACTAAGACTAAATAAAATAAGTCGTTTACGAGAATTGGCATCATGAATACACTGACTATCGAGCATTGTCATCGCATCTAGTAAAGCGAAGCTCCACTAGGCTTTCTTTTGAAAGCCGCTCCGTGGAAGTAGCCTTGTGTCCCGCATTATCTCACAGTTATTTTGAATTATCAAAACCACGTAATTGACCTTTTTTGACCACAAATTTCTTATCACATTGTTTATGTTTGCCCATCATCTTGCCGAGTCAACAAGACGCTTTGACTGCAAATAACCGACGCAGCACGTGTCTGTTTTTGTTTTTCCAATATTATTCGAAAGCATCTCCTGTTAACCTTCAGACAGCTCTTACAGATGACAGCTGTTTTCCATCTTTGCCCTTTATTTCCCTCCTCCCGCTCTGTCAACATCATAATTTATCATTTAGTAGAAATTCGCTACACCTTCTCTTTTGGTGGCTGTCTTATGAATACCAATACCTTTAGATAGTCTGACATTGTCGCTGGCAATCTTTATTAATGTTGTTAATTTTTCTTATTTATTTGCAGGTAAGACACACAGACAACACATATTATACCGTCGAAGGTCGGCACGCTTGGACTGAAAGCTTGTGCAGCCAAAAATCCATATATCCTCAGTTCCTACTCATGGGTATATTTTGTTGTGTTATGGTATGTAATGAAAAGGAATTTTGTTTCCCCGCACAGACAAAGAGCATCGGCATCGGCACAAGCATATGGTAGAAGAAATCACGTCAAGGAAATGTTATTGTTGCAGTTCGAGTATTGTACTGTTGGTTGAACCTTTCCGTCTTAAAGATACATATTTCATTTAGTTATGCAATATTTTATCGCTGTCTTTCTGCTGTTGTTGTTGTTGAAAACATTCTTCAAGACTTTAGCAACACAAAAAAAAAACATGAGAGAAAAAACATTTTCGCAGTATGAAAAATAAGTCAAAGCCACAGTCTACAGAGCGGAGCACGTTTCGCATAGAATTTGATATGAAATTGAATTATTTTTTTCGGTTGGCATTTAGTCGGTGAAAAACCGCACAATAGGCGATTTTACGATTTGTTCGTGCAGTCAACTCAATTGATGCTGTATGTGTGTTGAGAAATTGCAACATTTACTTGGTTTTGGGTTTTTTCCTCATTTTTTTTTTTTGGCACAAATGCATACCGAATGTAATAAAATGCACAATTAAACTGACGGTGTTCACCGCACAGAGACAGAATTTCGGATATGCCACATAATTTGGCAGATAACTTAACCGAAATATTGACAAATGGGCAGTGGTTCTGCGATTTGGTAAGAAAGCGTGAGGAATTTCGCTGTGAAATCATGTGGCTGTAATTTCTGATGGCAAGGTTAATTGTTGTGTTGCAAGGGTGTACTGTGATATGTGCAAAATGGTCCTTGGTAAATGAAGGCATGGAAGATTTAGAAGGATATATGGAATCGATGTCATTCTGATTTATGGCTGAAAGGGGGCTAATTTTATTCAAACGTATACAGAACTGACACTTTGTGGAAAGTTGACAGTCCAAAGTCTATGCACTTTACCAATTTCTACTCCGCAATGAACTTCTTAATTTCGAGCGGTACACTTTCCCCTCTACAAAGCTATGAACTACGTGAGTTCATTCTAAGCTCGTTGTAACCTCCAAGTCGTCCTTACCATCGTCTACGAATTTATTTTCTACCACTGAGAAGACATTGCCGGTAATAGTTTTTATTGAATGGAAATCGTTCATTTTTTCCCTGTGAACCAGCACTTGCCAATTAACCAAACGCCTTCCACTTGCACCAATTAATTGATGACCACTTGGGGTTTTTTTATTGAATAGAACAAAGCCGTTGACAACCGCAATGAATTTTCTTGTTGTTTAAAGTTTTGTCGGTCTTCTGAGACTTATTTAGGCAGTATTGAGAAAGCTACCATCTTTAGTGCATAAAGGGTGGCAACAGTCCTTCTTATTCATGCTAACTCAAAACTTTTTTATTTACAAACAAATTTAATATTTTCTTTCTAATAAAAATAGGACTAGGGTCCTTTACGCGCCTGTTGGAAATTACTTACAACTATTTGTGCCCGCTACACTGTTTGCAGCGTGAAATTTACATTTAGCTGAAAAGCGCTTGTTGGCGACATAGCCTATAGCCTTCTCGGAGCCTTAAGAAACATTTCTAAGAAAGTTTCCACGCAAAATATCCAGTAGTTTGCACGTCAACTGGTAACAGACTGGAAGCTTTTAATCCTTTACAGCACTCCCCCGAAAAAAAATCAAGCGCGTGGGTATAAAAGTATAGTGCTTATAGCCGGGTTTTCAATTAAATTCCTTAGGGTGCCGTTTTTGAACCCCAATTCTGATCAGTTTGTTGCTATTCAAAATTTTTTTTATAAGAGCGTTGCTTATATCCGGGGAGTACCTACCTACTGTAAATCATCGAATTTTTGGGACTTATACCATGTTCCCACCAACGTGATTTAGCTCATGTGATTTATAAATCACGAAAGGCGTCTCCACCGAATTTTACGTGATTTAGTTTGACATCCAGCAGAAAGAATTCGTCCACTTCGGAGAGGTTAGTTTTTTTTTTCGTTGTTTTTCTTTTGTTATCACACCTCTGCCAAAAATGAAACAATTTATGATTGTTGTACTTAATAAAAATACCAAAATACACCGAAACACGAAGAAAATTGAATTTAAGATAATATTTTTGACATTTGTTTTGTTTTTTTTTTTTGTTTGTTGAATAACATTGAATTGAATTGAAAGCGCTGCAGGTATGTTCGATTTTATTTTGTGTGGATTTGCGATGATAGATACGTAATTTAAAATTAACCACGTCTAAATCACGTAATTAGTAATCACGAAAATGTATGGTAAATCACGTAATTTATGAGATGATTTAGCTAAATCAAGTGGATTTAGCTAAATCACGTTGGTGGGAACATGGTATTACACAGACATATTCCTATGGTTTCTTGGCCTTAGTGCTCAGATTTCAGTTTGGACATTTGCCTTAAGCTCCCAGGTTGTATTTGACTTCTACAGTAGATATTTTGAGTGAATGTAACTGACTGACTAATTCAAAGGAAATCAAAATAATTTCGGTTGCCCTTTGGTAAGCAAAAGACACCATCTGTCAGTGAACATCACAAAATTCGTTTCTAAACATTTAACTTTTCATTATCAGTTAAAGACAACAATAATATCATTCACATTGCATCAGTATAAAGTCGGCAGTTTATTAGCTTAAAACTTGTTATTGAAGCACGCCCTCTATGCGTCAACTTCATTCGTATTTGGTTTGTGTACAAGCTAAAGAAATTAGCTCTGCGTCCGTACTTATTCAAACTATTTCCAGGGTCTTTATTCACATTTCTGTCTGCATTTTTGACGAACTGTTTTCATTTATTTTATTGTTGGTGAAATATGGATGAATAAAATGTTCATGCGTGTCAAGTCTTAAAGATGGTGTGTCATGAGGGATCGAGTAAAAAGCCTTAGTACCTTATTTCACTACAAAGTTGAATGTACTATGAATATGGAGTAGTAAGGTTACCATTATCGTTCACAGTTGATAATATTTCTACCATTTTGATCTTAAAATAAGAACAAATGTACCCAAACTGTCCATTATCCTTACTTTAAAAAAAACTGCCATTTTGTCCCGACTATTAGGTGTTTGTTTTTAAAACATTTAAAAATGACTGTCTGAAATTGATATCGTTTTTCACATTTGTATTGTAAATGTCTGACGTAAAGATGGGATATGTTTTATCTTTATCATATGTTCAAGACCAGAGACTTAGCTGCTAGGATATTGAACCCACTGCTGCATTCATCGCTTTGAAAACTGTTCTACCTTCCCAGATAGTCAACAACTATTTCTTTTTATTCGATCGAACTGATCCTGCTGCGCATGTTTGTTTTCGATATAAATTTAAAAAATCCCCTGTTTATGTTAGTTTTCTGGAAAATAGTTACTCCAGGTCGTCTTCCGCATCCGCATGTCCGTCAATCAGCTTCGCACCGATTCATGACCTACATTACAAACAGCACATTACCACATTTAGCTGGCGAAATGTACCTCGCTATGGTATTCCCGATAAACGACGCCGACACCGACGCACATGCACATCAAACAATCATTTGCACCTTCCATTCGGCTACTCTAAACAGAATTCGAAATCGAATTCCTAATTAAAACATTTCGGCCGTGTGGCGAGTGTTGAAAATGTCTTTCAACGAAAATTTCAACTACACTCGAATTCCATTAGAAGCAATAAAAGAGTGATTTTCCGATTTAATTAAGTCCGACGGGTTCCGTCTGTCGATAGCGGTTCGTTCTTTCATTATTTTGCGATGGCCGCTCTTATTTTTTGTGAGCCACGTCTGTCAATTAAGTTTCCAATTTCCGGTAGAACATCAATGAACTTGATTGCAATTATGATCGTTAACTGGTATACGTGCGTAAAAGTTGTCGTCGACAGTAGCGGTTATCCGGTCAAATTGTAGAACCGAACTGGTTTGGCTCCTGCGGCGATTTTGATCGCCCATCAGAACTGCCAGCCATGTGCAAGGGAAGGGCTGAGTTTATTGTACCTAATATTGGTCAGATGGCTGGCCACTGGAATGTTGTCCACAAGAAAATTAAAAAAAAAAAAAAAACAAGTCAAAAGACCAGAGACTACCGTTAAAAAGGGGCAAGTCTTTAATTTGTTTCTCATTTTGTTGTTTTCCTTCCAGAATGCGAAACTGGGTCAGTTCCCCTTTGGCTCTTTTGTCGAGTGGTTAAGACTCAATTTGTTTTCCGAGTTAAGAATGGCAAAGCGTATCTATAGAGGGTATTACTCCATTCATTCATTTTGAATTGTAAGTTGCGATTGAGAATATGCACTGTGCAAGTGCATGTGACCACAAATCACAATTTAATTGAAATAATTTTTTGAAAGATTTATTTTGATCTTCGGCACAGAGATGTGTGTCATATGAGGGGGTAAGGCGGGGGTTCGGCCGCCCGCAACGATGCTTTTGTGGAACTGGCGCTGAGAATGCGTGGGGGTGGCAAGACGCCACGGATAAACAAAATTTTGAGATACTGTACGTTCTTTATTTGTTTGTATATATTTTGGCGTTGGCTTTTATGAGTAATTAAGTGTTTTGTCGGAGAGGAGGCTGTGTGCGCGGTATTTACAGATGTTCTTCAGAATGTTTACGCATCAGTTAATTATTTTATGTGACAGTTACAATGCGTAACGAATTAATTAAGTGTTTTGTAGCGAAATGGTCTGTTTGAAAGTGGTTTACAATTAATTAGGGAATTTTTACCATGAGGACTGCCAGACTGAGTGTGGATTTTGTTATTGTAGAGGTGTGGTTTGAGGGTATTTGGGACAGTCTGCAGATATATTATTCACTACCAACCTCACAATAAAGCCACTGATACTTTTTACAGCAAATTGACATTATGTTTAATGAAAATCTTGAAAAATGATGAGATAACGTAGGGTTCCTCTGGGATGCCTACTGTGGCCCGTATTAGTTTGAAGAACAGAGAAAGACTTGAAAAGTTATGGGATAACGTGGGGTTCCTCTGGGATGCCTACTGGGGCCCGTATTAGTTTCAAGGCCAGAGAAGGACTTGAAAAATTATGAGATAACGTAGGGTTCCTCTGGGGTGCCTACTGTGGCCCGTGCTAGTTTCAAGAACTTTTTTTTTTCTAGTAAAACATTATTCCACTTTGAAGATGAATTACTTGAGCGCTGTATCCGTAAGTATTGACCAAACTATTGCTGGGTAGAATATTTAAACCGTCTTGGGCCAGTTCCCTTTTATATCTCCAAAACGTTTTGCTACACACGAACACCCGGCAATGTCTTTTCCATTTTAAAACTGATGTAGTTACTCAGTTCGCTGTTCAATCTCAATGTGGACTACTAAGCAAATAAGAAACAAAGTCGCAAAATGACGGAGTCTGTCGAAATTGGCGTAAGGTGTCAAGTGGTTACTACAAGGCTCTGATTCTTCAAGTTTCCAAAGCTTAAAATTTAAAATAGTAATCCAGTTCACAATAACATTCCAACTTATTCTCATCTTTTTGTGGCGACAATATCTACAGTCAGATTGGTGTTTTAATTCGATAGATGTCCTTCTATGTTTCTTTTTTTTTACACTGTAAAGTCCTTCATTGGTTTATGTGCTGCACTTCTGGGCGAAGGGCGTCAGGTTCGATCCGAAAGAATAGTGCAAATTTCTACTTTTTCTAAATGCGCCACCTCTCGCGAATGTCTCATCCGAGGGTGTATAATATAACTCTCCTGGATACTCTTCTCAATGTGGACTCGCCATAAAATTGTAGGTCGCTTTCAAGTGCGACTTGCAACTAAAGTTGCAATTTAGAGAGCCTGCCACAATTTTTTTTTTGCAATTTTTGCCCTTTTTTTTTGGTTGGAGAGGGCGCTTCAAAAATGTTTCAAATTCTGTTATTTCCAAGTGAAAACCTTTAAAATGTAACCCAGTTGCCTATCAGAACACTATTATCTTGGTCAGCAAGCCAACGCTTGTTAAATGTCGTTCAAAAATTTGATATTTGCAAAATATCTTCAGAATTGACACTTTTTTTTCTCGTCAGACCTTTTTCGTGCGACTTTTCAGAATTCTGCGGCGGTCACCCTGCCTTTCATTCGTCCCAAAGCTACACTTTTTTATTACTATTTTTTTTGTATTTTTGCCAATATATGGACATTGTGAGTACATGCTTTTTTGTGAAGAAGCCTGCCTATTTCGTCAACTTGTAGTCTATCGCGACATTTGTGGTCTTGAAATATATGAAATGCAAAACAAACATTTATCCCAAAATTTATATTTTGCGTATGTGGATTCGGCGATCTAAAGATAGATAATGAAGATCGAATGCCTGATCATGCTGGCACCTGTTCCAACAAATTTTGTCTCAGTGTCAAAAGTGCTATATTGAAGTAAGTGATAATAGACCTGCGAGTTTTTTAAGCCGACTTCAGCTTAATAACCATCCATTCTCTTTCGTTGAGTGATCACCGATAGGCAAGCATACTTAAAGAAGCCATCTTTGTTGCTCCACTGAAAATATTTCTTCCCTTCGCAGTAAATCCTTTGTCCCGAAAGGTGCAATTTGACAACTTTTGGACAATGATGGACTGCGGACTCAAATTCTTGCAAAATGTATAGACTTCGCCGTTCTTATTCACTTGTCAAATCTGTTCAATTACTGTTAGAAGTTAGGCTCAACCAAACGCAATTAACAACACACCCAAATGAGTTTCAAAATTTATGCAACAGCCTTATATATGTGGGTATTTGCGGCTTCGCAGTGAATTCTGCTCTATCGGAAAGTGAAGCCTGTCTGAAACTCATTTCGGCGTAACAAACACACAGCCAGACAGGTATTTAACATTTTGTGTAGCTGTCTGTAGTTTTATGAATGTGTACATTGAACTTTGGCACGTCTTCGCATTTTTACATCCATGCCCTCATTTGGAAAAATATGTGACTAGTGATCTTCCCCACATTTATAATGGCTGTGCCATTAAAACATCCCGTGCACTCAGTGAACTGCGAAATATCTCTCATTAATTTGCTTGCTTTCGACCTTCCAAAAACCACCCCCAACCATCCCTCCATCTGTCTGATGGAAATCCGCGATTCCAAACCCAGACTATGTTTGTCTCGGAAAAAATAACTCTCTACCCGTTGCTGTCTGCCCCCTTTATATATATGCGCATCATACACCCCAGTTAGTTCTCTTAATGGCAAATGCTTATAAATAGGAATCCCCTACGAAACACAACTCCTGACAAGTAATTAGCTGAATCAGACAAATCGCCCCGACAATAGTAATTCATTTCTAGAGTTTATGAATCCAGTCTACAGAGCAGAGCTCACACAAACCAGACGACAACGCCAGATGGATAGCTGACAAATATCTTCAACTCGAAGAGAACATTTTCGGTTTTCCTCTGATGGATTAAGACATATCGCGTGGTGTGGCGGGAACGTGTCTGTTTTTGGTTTTCCATTCGTTTTCTGCCGGATTATATAGACGACTTAATGAATAGATCGGTTCGGTGTAATTGAGCCATGGCTATTAGGTCGACGGCGGCCCGGCATCACATATAGAGAAAAAAAAAATCTGTGGGGGTGCCATAATGGCATGTTGCATGAAATTTCTGGTGTGCGTTTTGTAATCCCATTTAGAATCACATTTAATGCGCTTCATTCGTGGAATGAGTCATCGCGGCTGGGCGGGAAAATCTCATCATCTCAATAGCCGAGAGATCGAAGGCAGTTGCCTAGTTGGTAGTAGAAAGTGTATATCTAGGGCGGTGTTCAACCGGAGCTGCACGCTCGATGCAGTTCGCGCTGCATTCCAATGATCTGCATAACTTTCAGCCAACTTGTGTTACACAATTTTTTATTTTAATTTTTTTTCTGTCCGAGCGATACATTTTACATTGAAAGGGATTTTTATTTTTTTTTTAAATATAAGCTGGGGTGAAACATTTTCCGCCTGAAATGTGATCTGGTGGAAAATGAATGGGAAACAAGAGTGACAACGAAAATGATGATTATGGTATGGTAAAGAGAAATGCCAAAGATGAAAAGATGAGCTGGGTGAGTGGGTGCTTGCATAATTCCACCTTCTCAAGCTGTTTTCTCATTTTCATTATTATTTCATTGCATTGGTATTTTATTTCTGTGCTGTCGGGAAATTCATTTCCCTCGTAGAGCCAACTGACTGACTGCTGTATACGAGTACCACCGCCTTGGAATGAAGACGATTTGAACGCTTCTGGGTATTGTGTTTGTTGATGTGTCCGGGTATTGTTTGTTTTGACGACTACCTGATTTGGAATTTCTTCTTTGACTAGAAAATTAGTCATCAGCTGAGTTGGGTAGTGCAGATTTATGATGATGGGCTGGAGATTAGTTCCATTCAGTTCTATTTTTTATTTTTTATTTTTTTTTCGGCGAGTTGTTGAGAGGAAATGTCATACCACAGGGTTGATCACTTTTGCCTATACTATTTGATGGAGTAGTGTCCCTTTTTTTTATTCAATTGCAACTGTAATAGACAGTGTTTCGGTTCTGGAGACGTTGGCGACTACTTTACACCTTTTCCCCATAAAAAAGTGTCCAAATCCTTTAAATTGTATGGACTTATACTCCTGCCGTCAGAAATATGTATATCAATAATAGATACACTAGTAAGTGGAATGAACTTGTCTGCTGAACTACTGATTTAGGGGTCTCAGTACCGATTTCCCGAAAAATACTAATTTCATACGGGCCACCTCTCACGAAAGTCTAACAGACATCCAGGTCAATAACTGACATGAAAGAACTTCTCAATGTAGCCATCGGGACTTGTCATAAATTTGTAGGTCTCTTCCATTCGGTCGAAAAATTTAAAACACCCACAAATGAAAGGTTGTCAAAAGCTTCCACTTCCTACACGGACCTGTTGCACTAACTGTATACCTATTTGTTTACTTTATAAGGGCTGAAAGCAGTGATCCCAACTTTAGGGGAAAAGCGACAATTTTCAACAATTTTGGCGTTATTTTGAATGAAAAAGGGAAAAACAAGCTAAAAAAAAAAAAAGGGAAAATTAAAAATGTGAAACTTGAAATGTCTAAAATTTAAATAAAAACGTATTTTCATTACGAAAAAAAACTACAAATAGTGAATTGTTCATATTAAAGCCTGAATTACATCGAAACAAAAGTGGGAAAAGGTACAAAAAAGTGAAAAGCTCGAAATTCATTGAAAACACGCATATTTATATGACATCTATGAACAAAATCTGAACTAAGGAACCTCAGAGCTTTTTGTGTATACATTTCAAATTTCCAGAAGCAACTACAAGCAAATTTAGCCGAGTGAAGTGCAAAAAGAGCTTTTCCTTTTGAAACTGACAGGAATTATTATGATCATGATGGGAACGTGATCTGGAGGAAAATCGCTAACGAATTCTTTGAGTTTATTTGTTTCTAGAACTTTTAGAAAAGTAAAAACAGGAACGTGCTCGAACTTTCCAAAAAGTGAAAATTTTAAACTCAGAGAAAGTATACAAAGTGTACAGTGGGATGAAGCAGTACATCCGATTTTTAAACTTATTTTTTTGTACTTTTTGCCACTTTTGTTTCGATGTAGTTCAGCCTTTTAACATAAAAGAAAACAGCCCATCTAACGTCTACGTAAGAATTTTTGTCTATCTGCATGGATATTACATATGTCTAATAGAATGTATATTTTTTTTTTTATTTTATGTATGTATACATATATGTATTTTTTTGTTATATGTTTATTTAAGCTTGTTAATAAAATCTGTTACGCAAATTTCACTTTGGAAAAATGAGGGGAACTTTTTTCGAATTTAGGGGAAAACTAATGCTTTTGCTGATAAAATAAGGGGAAAACAGTCTTCAACGTACGGGAACACTTACTAAAAAGGACCAAAATGTATTATATTTCATTATTCTAACATCTAATTTGAAAGGAAAAAAAAAACTGCGTCTCAATTGATTTAAAAAGCTAAATTTACAATTACAGCAATTTTCCCCCGAATTGAAAATTCTTGCCGCGAACTGTCACACTTCATTCACATTCCACATAAAACAGCCGCGATCCACAAACCCACGAATGAAAAATTCTTTCGAACTTAACCTTCATCAATGAAACTGCTTCGCGGGTACATGCGACTAAACAAATTTAATAAAATGTCAGAATCTACGAATATTCGCTAGTTCGCAGTTTGCAATTCGCTCCCATGTGAATAGTCCTTAAGTGTCGATTCAACAGCGAACCATTTGTGGCATCTTTTACGTTCCACAAAATATAGAATATTATGCTCAAGTGTTACACTGGCTTGGGCAAACTTGCTGCTCGATTGAAAAAAATCCGCCTTTGTAAGACTAAGGGTTGACAAAGATCCAAAATCTGTAGGTAAGTTAAACCTTTTTTATTATTTTTATAAACTAAAGAGTCCGAATCCGAAGCCGTTTTTTCGACTC
The DNA here is from genome assembly GCA_949126925.1 of Cheilosia vernalis. Lineage (NCBI taxonomy): Eukaryota > Metazoa > Arthropoda > Insecta > Diptera > Syrphidae > Cheilosia > Cheilosia vernalis. The sequence continues at coordinate 60,610,031 of OX421360.1, read as the reverse complement.
CTTTTCATTTTATTTCCTCAATTTGGCTTTTACAAGACTTATAGTCGCCAATTTTCTATTATCAAGCCCAATGATGTAGGCAGTCTTGTCAGAACTGAAAAACGCTGAAGAGTTGTTCAACAATCGCATTGTTGCAATTCACTGGGGCTAGACGTCCTCAAATGGGAAGTGAATTAGACCGCGTTCCCAAATTAGAAGAAACTCTTAATATTCTTCGGACAATAACTAGCTATTGTGACTCACAATACATTGATGGTGAAGATTGGAAATTATTATACCTAAATGAGGCCCATTTTTTTTATACAAAATGAAAAGTGAAACTTACTACACAGGGACAATCGTATAGATCACCCGACACGTCATCCACTCTCCTATCTAGTTCAGACATCAACCATGTAGCAAGCATCTAACCCAAATCACTTTGAAAGCGTATAAATACATTTCTTTCTGAAGCTCAATTGTACCCTCTCACTAATTTAATAAAATCCACCATTGCAGCCCCCCGTCACTTGAAAAACTTGCACTTGGGTATATAAAAGCACTCACTGTGAACTAAGATATACCTAATCAACGGACTTACGTCCCTTCTAATTTTCTAACAAAAAATACTTTAGTCACATCCGCAAGTGCAACGTCTCATGGTCAGTACTACAGAGAAACCTCCCTTTTTTTAAGATTAAACTCCACTGAAGCTCTCATTTCGCATGCTGCCTCTTGATAAGCCAACGCCTTCTCATATGCGAGTTCCGAAAAATATAAACAATTTCCAGATAAGGCATTCCACGGTAATACATCACGTTAAGTAAGAATTTAATTACTCACTTTGAAGCCGCAAATTTGGTCTCGGATTGGGGAATCCCATATCTTGCTCTGGTATCACTAGAAGGAAAATATTTACACACACCTATCCAAATAGTAGGTGTCTTTCTAGCTCGTTGTTGCGTGATATCATTGTCTTTATTTTTACCTCATTTTGTAATGGGTAACTGACAGTTGGAGTTGGCTCCGCGAGCACGAGACAAACGAATGAGATTAGAACGAGAGGAACTTTATGACAGTGTTTAAAGATGGCTTTATGTTTAGTGTATCATAATCATAACTCTTTATCTCTCCCAGTTCATGGTATTCCACATTCCAGAAAAGATTTCAGATTATGTGTCTTTTAATGGTTGTCATTCGTGATTTTTTTTTTTCTGTTTTAATTTTGTACGTGCTTATCTTCAACGTCACACACTGAGATGACAATGGGTTGTTACTGATTGATGACATTTAACCTTTTCCTTTGATGCAATTAAATTAAAAGGTTAGAGATTAGATTGAAATCTCTCCAAAGAAAGATGAATTATACATTATTGACGTTGATCTTGAAACAAAAAAAAAAAAAAGAAGTGTTTTATGCGATCATTATGATATGTTGCAAACAAAAGATTCGTTAGTAGCCACACACGGAAGAGGTGGTGATGGTGACATCAATAACGGATTTATGATCGGTAAACTAATGGAGATCAGTGAAGATTTGTGAGAGCTTTTAAGTGGGCGATTTTTTGTTGTATAGAAAAGGTTGGTTTGATTTATAAATTAGTTGGGAGTTGCTTTCTTTGGAAGGCGGCTTTTTTTTTTTTTAATAACCGGGTTCTAAGTGGGACAGTGTGGTGAGTAAAAAGCCTTAAAAAATAGTTCTTGAAACACACCAGATAAAGGGTTAACTTTTTAGAGGCTTGTTGATTCAAATTGGCAACACTTTTTCCACCGAAGACTTATTTGACAGGTGATAAAATAATTTATCCTCGTTTAAATTTTTTGTCATTTTTGCTCGAAAAACGATAACTTACAGTTTGAGCTCCATTTGACCCAACCAATGCATTTATATGACCGAAATCATTCTTTAAATTATTTTGCCAGTAAAATTAATACAATGGTCATTATGGTCACTTTATTGATCCCATTTTTGTTGCCACGATGGTTGTTTACAAAGGGCAATCTCCTGAATCTGCCAAGTGCTATGGACAGGTACAATTCTTAGAAAAGGCTTCCAAAAGTGGACGTAGTTTCCGTTTAGATCCAAAAGAAAAGTGCAGCAAACTGGATTAAGGATATTTTATTGGCTTTATATTTAAAAGTGATCCTTCAAATTAATATGTGTACCATTACTTACCTACTGTCTCATCTTACAGCTTTCCAAATCGAATTATTCTTTGTGTAAAAAAAAGTGATTGCTGGGGCAATCTGGGATCACATTCTGTAAGGCGAAAACTTTGAAAGAATTAAGTTTGCAGAAGTAAATCCTTCGTAAAACGTTTGAACGTTTCGCCTTACAAAATCTGACACCTGGGGTCTGTCCATTCTGTCTGTCCATTAGAAGGTCAATTATTCGTTTTTAAAAACCGTCCATCCCGACTTTTTAGTGGGTCTGGAAATTCTGTCCCTTCTGCCTGTCTGTTCGTAGGCACCGAGGCCAATAGCCTAAAACCCTAACCGGATTTGGTTCAACCTTCGGACTTGAAGTCTGTGGGCTTACAGTTTGGAAATTCATATATCCAAAAAAAGTCCACACGACTGCAACAAAAATCAATTTCTAAGGTAATATGGTAGTTTCTACTTAATAGCAATCTTTTCTCTCTATATTATCGTAAAATGGATTTTTGAAAAAAAGTATTTTTTTAATATGTAGTTTTCCTTAGTTAACCCGAAAACTGTACCACGGATTTCGACCAAAATGCATAGTTGGAGTAAAATTGATGTTTCCGAAATTCCTGCGGTCTTAATTTCCGATTCGAATCACGGAAACCGCTAATTTTACAAACAGCTCATATCTCGAAAACCCCATTTTCGATTTGGATAAAACTTATAAAACTTATAGTAAGTAATGCTCCCGAACAATGTCTAATGTACAGTTGTCAGCTACATATTTAAGCAATAGTAATTTTTAAACAGAATATTCAAAAATGTGGGTACTGTTTTGTTTGAAATAATCTCAATGCTCCACTTCCAACAAAAACGCAATAACAGCTTAAACTTTTTTTAGCAAATATTGCCCACTTCTTCCTTTTTTCAACCGTATTGAATATGCAACTTAAAATAAATCGTTCTACTTGGAGCTTGCACATCAATCAGAATCTCCCACCCCCACACACGTCTATCGGGATATTCAGTTTGTAACTAGTTGGTGTCTAGGAAATAGAAGAACTTCCAATAGTCTAGGTTCTAGGAGTTGGTGTTCAGTAGTTTAAATATCCGTCTGAGCATGAATTGGTAATGTTTTATATCAGGGTATCGGCTGTTTTCGGTCCCAAAACTAATTTACTTTAAGTCCAAAGTCATAGCAAAAAACAATTTGCTCTGATTATTCTATTCTAAGACATTTATGCGTTTTTGTCAGATATTTACAGTATAAGCCTACGTATGTCGAACATTTTGAGATGCATAAAGGAAGCAGTTGGTTCTAATAGCGGACAGTGTGAGTCACTGTGTGACCCACCTGTCCTTTACATTTGTCCAATTGCACCTCATTAAGGACTACCTCAAACCACCCACCATTCCATACTCAACAAAGATTAAGAACAGAGGATTTTATTCTATGAATTAAAATACAAGACAATGTAGGAAGTGTCTATCTTCATAACTTTTAAACAAGTCACCATCATTAAGAACTCGAAGCAATAGGCTTATTTGCTTACTTTTCAAAATGAAACTTTAGAGACAAACCAAATCGTTGGCTATAACTCTACACCACAATCTTGGCAGGATGCGCCGCCCACATATCCCCAGGCACTATGTCACTGGGGACAACCAGCGAGTTTTCAAAGTGCACCTTAATTACAACTTGATGACAACCTTCATTAAAAGTGTCCCTTCCTCTCATTCGCCGCCCTTGCCATCACTTGCACATTTTTCACCTGCAGGTTCATAAACAAACACATTCAACTCAAAGGGGTGTGACTCCCTATGGTGGATGTCATTAGCGAAATGTGCATCCCACCTTCCGGTTCCTGTGTGCGTTGCCACGACCATCCTTCCAGAATGTGAAACACATTCCGAACTGCATATATATGTATCACGATTATGCATACGTGTACAGGAAAGTGGAAAGTAGGTCTCTCCCTTTTTGGGTCGATTACAGAATTTATTCCGTATAAATTCTAGCCATCTATGACATGCTTTCGCTTTCAGCTGCACAAGTCCCCAGCTGAAAGTTATGAAAGTGAAACAATGAACGGATGAGAGGAACACAAAACGAATCAAGACACGATCCATATGCTCTCGTTCGTAATCCTTTAACGCGCGCCCTATACCATGTGAAGTACGTACTGATGCATGCATTCTCGGCTCGTATTATGCAATTTTAGATTGAAAATTAATTTCAATTAAAATTGATCAAAACATTGCATGTTGTGCATTTTACAAAAAAAAAACTATACATGTTCAACCACCACCTTCCAACAGAAACAGAAATTGTTAAGAAACCGATGCGATTCGTTGACTCGCTGGGCTTGTACCGGCCCCTCCGCCACCCGATTCCTCCTGCCTATGGTCACGAATTCATAATGAAATTTATGAAAAGCAACAAAAAGAAAAAAAGAAAAAATTAATTGAAGTTGAAAACTATAAAAGAAAAAAGGAGAACAGAAGACACCAAAAAAAAAAAAAAAACTGATTTGCGGCAGCCCTGCATACAGATGTTTGACCCAGTTCGGCGGAACATGAGAGTGAAGCTTTATCAAAAATTTAGGAAAGGCAGAGAGGTGATGCTGGATGCATTTTCGTGCAGATCGATGACCCATGTTGGAAATGGGGGAACCTATATAACTTCAACAACTGCTACTGCTGTTTGCTACCGGGCTTCATTTCGGTAGATGGAGAGGAATGTATGTCTGCATTTAAAAATTTCAACTGGCACGCTCGTAAAATTGTGAGAGGCATCCAAATGTTTGAAATTAGTTCTTCCACTTCCCCACGCAGAGGAGGGAGAGATGGATTTCCATTTTAATATCGGGTGTATTTTCAGATGGATAACTCGGGGTGAGGATGTATCGATTGAATAGACGGAATTCCGGCCGATTGTGATATGGAGAACTTTTAGGTTGGGAGTCGTTCTTTTTTTTTATTGCAATGGATATTTTCGGCTAATGTGCATCGACTTGTTGGCAGAGATAGTAAGATTATATAAAGACTTTCAAATTCCATTAACTGTGGTATTTTTTGTGATCGAATGGGATCCCACACGGCTGAATGCTAAGACCATTACTTTTAATTGCCCTCTTAGTGTCGCTTTGAGATCCAGAACCAAATATGCTTTAGAGGTATTAGAACTGAGACTTTTTTTTGTGTCTCCTAAAACTGTCAGAAGTCTTCTTTCGTTTTGTGGTTTCTCCAACAAATCAAAAATTTGACTACAAATTTTATAACCACCACTCATGTTGGTTATGTCATTATATCTACGACCCCCAATCAATAATCTTTGTCAGTTTCAGTAGTTCTGCGTTGCTTCCCAGTCAAGTCATTTGTTATTCATGACATTTTTACACTGCCAACGGCTGTCATTTGGCATAAGTCATTCGAACATAAACGACTTCATAGCTCATACGTTGTATGCTGTACGTATCAAACATTTTGACAGTTTGTTAAGTAAGTAATCGATTTACGAGGAAATGCAGTCAAATGTAACTTGCAAGGCAATTATTGTCACCTGTCATTGTCACATTTGTGTATGTCCATTCATTTTTGTCATTTCACGAATTGCCATCCCATTTGTAGTAAATGAACCTCAGTTCATAATAGGAAATATGTTTAAATGTGACTGCTTTTAGTGGAATGGCCATTTTAAAATCCAATTCGAAAATGTGACAGTCACACTGCATTCCTAATTTTTCGTTTGACAAAATGGTATCATTTGTCATGGTCATAACACTACACCTATATTTGTTAAAATATTTATTTAGTCAAAAGTCAGCACTTGAAACGTTATTCGAAAAACGACTTCGAAAAGGTGACATTTTTGTAAATTTCATGACAGAACTTCTCTTGGGAAAAAAAAATCGAGCTGTCGTGGGACGGCCGAAAGAAGCGAATCATTGGACGTAAAGTATTGGCCCGTGTTACGTGGCGGCCTATTTAAAATTCATTTTAATTTTTCATAGTGCCAGTTAGATTACTCTCTCTGTTCCTCTTTCGCTCTCTACACACATATATTTAAGAATTTTTCGACTTTTCTTTTTTCCTAAACCATCCCTGAATCAAGATGAACAACACAAAACAAAAATCATCCAAATCGGTGGAGCCGTTCAATTCATTTTAATTTTTCATAGTGCCAGTTAGTTTAGATTACTCTCTCTGTTCCTCTTTCGCTCTCTACACACATATATTTAAGAATTTTTCGACTTTTCTTTTTTCCTAAACCATCCCTGAATCAAGACGAACAACACAAAACAAAAATCATCCAAATCGGTGGAGCCGTTCTAGAGTTTTCATCTTCCAAGTGCGCCATAGAGGGGGAGTTAACGCTACGGTGACGATTTTTCTCGGTTTACTCCCCATCTTTTTGAATAATTTATATGCGTGACCCACCGACCGTCCGTAAAAAAGCTATATTCGCTTCAAAAGCAACCGATAACTCTTTAACAAGATGCTTGCGGATAGGTTTGAGTTCCGGAAATCGTTGTCCAATGCTTTAAACAAAAAATAAGTATTTAATCTGACGTTTAATCGAGAAAATGCACCTATGATAATGAGATAATCTGACGTTGCTTAAACGTCAGATTAAATATTGATTTTTGTCCAGTGTCATGTCTAATTCATGCTGTTGGAAAACGTAACACTGCGCCAAATTCCATTCTGTTCATTTAAAATGCAAAAGTACGAAAGCATTTTTCAACTTCAAAAATGTGACATTTAACTCGAAATGTCAAACTTTTTTTTACTCTATCCAATCCACACAATTTTCCAGACATCGTTACGTCAATCACTTGGCACCATCTTTGCCACATTTGACCGCAATCCACACTCGGAACAACAAACACGATGTTCAGCGGCGAAAGTTTGACATTTCAAAACATCGATTCCAAGCAAAGAATTCCTTTTTTGGTTGGCATTTGTTTAGACTTTCATTGCGTGGTTTGCAAATTCGTATGCACAATAAAAAACATTTACATAAACGAGTATCACTGGTAGTTTGTGCAGAAAAAAAAAAAAAAACGCCGTCCCCAAAATGGCTGCGGTTAACCCAATACACATACGGCAGCCATTATTGTTATTACTTTAAATCTAAAACGATCAAATTCAATTTTTCCCAATTGAAGTAATGTCCGGTCACACTCCTCCTTTGGTGTCGGTCTTAACTAAATTATGCAAGTGCTTGACCAATGCATGGGGCACCCGGGTAATTTAGACGTGTGGGTGCGCAACATTTTGATATTCTATTCGACAAGTCGCCGTCGTTTTCGCCCCTTAATACCCCGGTTGCATCATTTGACATACACTACACCACGCGACGCTCTCTCATTGAAATAGTGTTGAATAATCCTCCATCAAATCACCAGCGTAATGGTCAATGTGGGGTACGCTCATCTCTTTCAGTTGACATTTTTGTTTACACTTGCTCTTTTTTTTTAAATGGAGAGTGGTGGTAGTGCTATAGGAATAGGAACCGATGTTAATGTCCAGACGTCAGACTGACTGACGCTTGCACGAGATCGTGATCATTGTTAGACTAATCAATTGCCATTGCAACGGGAATCAATGGCTCAGTCGTACTCGTATATCCGTCAAAAGTAAGTTCGCCCTCATTAAATGGCTGATCGGTATTCTTGACACGTCAACGACGACACTGACATCCGATTCTATTTCGATTTTATTCAATGGAGTCGATGTCAAGCGGTGGAGTCGAGTCAAGAGTGCAGTTCCTTTCGATTTTAAGCGTTTTCCTTTCCGTCGTCATCGTAATAGGTATTAAAAGGGAAGGATAAACGAGGTGGGTAGGTGGGTGGCTGGTTAGAAGTTAAATCTGACATTAATATTCTCGCCGCAGTGTGACCATTTGAATATTGATACGAGTAATTTCAAAGTCAAATCTCGATTGGAACGGTGAATTACTTTTTGTTTTTTCTTTTCGTTGTTTGTTGTTTTGTTTGTCAGTCTGCCTGAGTTATACGATCTTAGATAAAAGAAGTGGGCTTACGAAAGCAAACTTGAAAAGAAAACAAAGACAAAAAGTAAAATAATGATGAAAGTGGGCTGAAATGAGTCGTAAAAATAACGGTGGCGAGTGAGCAATTACTGATGAAATGCAAATAAAAGTTTTGTTTAATACGCATGTATTGACACTTGGAGGTGATTTGTTGAAATCGCTGTGCGGAGTTGTAGAAAAGACACAAAATGTAATAGAGTTCTAAATCAATACCCACACAGCTGTGGAGAGACATTCGAGTCTACTAATGGCGGAGTGTCTAGTTTTGGTATCCTTTTCTTGGATTTTGTGTAGGAAACGGATGTTGGCATGGAGAAAGGTGTGATTTGTTTAATTATTGCCACCAAGTGGAAGTGTTGGCAAATAAGTGGTAAAAGTGTTTGGTTGGCTATTCGAAATGGTTACTTTGTCGATCTTTTGAATATATTCAGGTTACGTTTTGAGAAATTACAAATTATTTGGTCACAATAGATAGTTGCATATGGATAAAGCCACCATCGGGAATTCGTTGAAAAATGTTTATTTTTAACGGGCCTGATTCTAGGTTAGAGGTTGAAAACATGGAAGGAAGACCTTCAGTGCTGAATTAGCCAAAAATATGACTTACAAGAACTTGGAGTGCGTAACTGGAGGCAATTAGCAGTTAAGGACCGGGCTAATTTAAAAAAAAAATAGTTGGCGCAACAGGTCTGTTGGGACCCTGGGCCTAGCTTGTCACAACCATTCGTTTTGTGTGAGTTTTTCATTTTTGGAACGAATGGAAGGGATCTACAATTTTATGCCGATTGGAAGCTCTTTCAAGACAGTTATACCCTCGGATATTTGTCAGACGTTCGCGAGAGGTGGCACAGTGAAAAAACCATGAGTAGGAATTTGGGTTTTTGCGGGACTCGAAGCTGGGACCCCTCGCTTAGTAGTCCAACACTCTAACCACTAAGCCACTGCACCTACGGACCGGGCTAATTGGAGAGGTTTATTGTTTGTTGACGCGGGTTTTGGTTCAGTCCTAATAATTGTTGCGCCGCCTAAGGCCCCAGTTATATAGCTTAGCATTGAAATGCATCATTGAAAATTTTGATTTACGATTTTAAGACGATTAATCAAACAATATTGGCTTTAGTTAGTATCTAAGAAGGGATTTGATCTGTATCGTCTTAAGCACTCACAAGAATAATGAAAAACTCTGTTAGGTACCAATAACCTTTTAAGAAAAGTCTTTGCCAAGGTTTTCACTGCCCCCGAGCCTTGTTGATGTATACCTTACTCATTAGTTAAAACAGCAACCAAACGTTATAAGTAGGAAGTCCTATTTTCAGTTGGTAATGACAACATCTAACAGCTAGTCCCCTTGCACAATAACTCAAGAGAAGCCCCCAATCGGGTCGCACCGAGCGAGCTCTAAGAGTATGCTTTAAGCGTCCGCATAGAAACTTGAAAAGATGGAATAGAAAAGCTGTTCAGAGTGCGGCCAGCTTTTTTTATTCCACAGGTGTTGCTGTTACAGAAATGGAAAAACTGTCATTGAAATTGCAAGTTCGTAAAGCTAAACCTTTTCGTAAAATTTACCATCAATTATTAAACCGCGCGTGTATTTTATATAACCAACATTGTCAACGAACACCAAAACGAAACGTCTGATTTCATCGTTGCATTAAGAACACATTTGAACTTTGAAGCCATTTCCTAGCCAGATCACCCACTTTTTAAGTTTTATAACAAAAATAACACGCGCCGACCTCTGGCATATACTTCCTGTGAGACTCTCCTAAAACGACAGCATTTATGCATTCAATTTAATTGCTCATAAATCACTCTGCCCAAATCCAGTATCGACTGGTTAGTTGATTGCAGTGTGACAACTTCTGGAATCAGGAAAATCAAGTTTTGTTTTTTTTTTTTTTTGCCGAATGACTCAGTCGCATGGCCCAACGCCTCTCCAAGCCCCTGCCTTTTCCCAAACAAGAAGAACAATTCTAACCGATGGTCGTTAGATATCCATAAAAAATAATTTCATTTGCCTAACTCAATTTCAGCATTCAGTTGGCGTCAATGAATATAATAAAAACTCAGCCTAATTTACATTCAATCAGGAGAAGGACAGACTGGGCCACAATGTGCATAATTCTTATTCACAAAGCATAGGCGAAGTTTCTTCGTCAAAACGGATTAGATTGGATCGCATGAGTGTGCCATTACGATTCTGTTTGAAATTTTCTTCATAACTAATTCACCTTTTATATGGATAGTTTTATTTATTCGATTTCATTGTCACGGCTTTCAGAGGGACAAATCGTCGTCATAAAAGCCTCGTTTTACAGTTGCACTTTTATGAAACGCATGCTATTGGTCATGTTTTTGTTTATGCGTGGTTTTGTGTGGTATGTATTTATTTGCTTGCTATGACCCGTCTTTGGGTCACGATTTTATTATATTTTATGTATTTTTAATTTAAAATTTTATTATTGTTCTTAATTTTTTTTCTCTCTCTCTCATTCCAGGTAATGATTCTTGTTTTGGTTTCACGCACGGTGTGTGACAAACCAGCATTCTTTTATTGTTGGAGCAGGAGTAAGACATTTGTATTTGTTCTGTGATTTGGCATTCTTTTCAGATCCTTTTATTATCACACTTCTGTGGATATTTTCAACAAAAATATTTGTGTCAAATTTTTATCGTCTGATGGTCATAAACCTTATTTTAAGAGCTTTTCAGTCCTTGTGGGTGTGCACAGGCTTCTTTTGTGGGATTGGGGCTAATTGCCCTAAACACTGCGTGTAGAAAGACTCCGCTCGTTCATTGATGCGTAATACGTGACCCGAATATGGATGCATCACAGTCGACTGGTACTGAAAGTGTGGTGGATAATGATGGGAAATATAGATGCCATGTTGATTTTCCTTTGAAGTTTTTTTTTCGAGTTCTTGGCATGGAAGTGTTGTGAAATGTGTTAACACCTAGGAAGAAGAGTCCTACTTCGTCTCCCTGAGATATGAGAGATATTCACTCTTGAGAGTGGGACGTTTGGCTTTGGCGACAGTTGGAGGTTCGTTTTCGTTCGCATTTCTGCAACTAAAAATTGTTTTTGAAGTCATGAAAATATTAACAAAATAATGCGTTTTTTGTTATTTGTCGAAAGGTTTTTTAAAATGGAAGTTTTCGGTCGCATTTCTGCAACTAAAAACTGTTTTTAACTAAACTAAAAACAGTTTTTAAAGTCATGAAAATATTAAGAAAATATTGCTTTTGAACCAAGTTTTTTGTTATTCGTCAAATGTTTTTTAAACTGTAAGCGGGGCTCTTCTACAATACCTTGTTGTTGAAAATAATTCCTGGGTTCAAAGTTTGGCTCCCAGTTGGCCAATAACAGCTAGTAATTGGAACGATCCAAGCCTTAGTACGAGTTATATCGATTGTTTGGAGGTTATATTTTTGTCGCAAGTCGATGAGCTCGATCGCGTTACATAGGATGGCTTTTTTCACTGTTATTTCGGTTGTAAAATAAGACGTATTCTGTGAACGGGCGCTCTAGCACCCCTCTTCCTAGAGATAAACTATTAACTACGTTTTGCCTCATAAATGTAGAAAGTGCTGAACATTTTAGGTTTTAATAAGCCCTTTATGAGCAGGCAACTGGCACTTTCCCGGGTAATTAATTTTAACCAGAGAACTTCGCTAAATATGCCTGGAAATGTATTGTTTTTATCGAAAATCAAAATATGTCACGTGCTTCTCAAAGAATTTATTTGGCGTGTCTAATTGAGTAGGTCCGCTGTGTTCGTTTCACGTAGTATTTCCTTACAATTTACCTGATAAGTCCGTAATAGCGTTTTATTGAACATATATCTCAGTCACAGCTAAATGAAGGAGACCCTTAAGCCCGAAATTAAAACTACGCTCTACTCAACACTTTCGAGTTTTAAAACACGTATTTATCGCAAGTAAAATCGATTTGACAGCAGTGGTTCCTGTTTGGCACCTATCTGGTAATGTGCTTGTCACACTCAGCTAGTGGGTACTAGGAGAACGTTGAATCACACCAGAAGTCGAAACACGCATCGAGGAATACCAGTTTAAAACACTTTATCATAAATAAAGCTGGGAACTGTTTTATTTACTTCACTTTGCTGATATGAATATTCAATAAAACAGACCTACTGACACTATACGAGTTTTTTATTTACACTGCAAGCAACAGGTTTCAAGGATGTTGTGGTTTCATATAGCGCCTTGATTAGGCAGAAACTGAAATGTTATACAAAACTATCTTGTTCCTTTCTTAGCTTTTTCACGAAGAAATTTGCATGTGGGCATAATAGGGCAAATCATTCGTGCGAAAACGTTTGATCGTTTCGCCTTACAGAATCAGGCCCCAGTTCTCAGCTCTAAACTAAAAAAAGAAAAATTCCTATGGTAGACTGACTTGTTATTCACTTAATATCAGTAAAGATAGTATACATTTCAGCGCGATGTGTTTTAGAAGTTTATAAAGGAAGCTGCGTTCAGAGGGTCAGTAACTGCGTCTTCAAAAAACTGACGTTTCCAGAAATACTTTCGAAAAGTCAAACAAATTTTCGAAATATCACTTTTTTATCATTTTCGTTATACGTAATTATTGCCTTGATTTTTAAACACCCTTCGACAAAATTTGTCTCATTCAATTTGCATATTTGAAAGCTGTCGTCGAAAAAACTGACGTTTTCGAAAATACAATGGAAGTGAGCAATACTATTCGAAATCTCCTTGTTTAAATAGTACTCGTTATACTTACAGCTTTGACATTTAAACGTTGAATTGTGTCTTCACCTTCACATATTGGAAAGCTGTCTTCGAATTTTTTTTTTCGAAAATACCTACACTAAAAGTAAAAATATTATTCCAAAAGCATGGATGGTTTTTTTTATTGGCTATATAATGCTAGTTATTGCTTTGATTTTCAGAAAAATCGTTCGAACTTAGCATCCTAGGAAAATGTTTTTACCTTCCAAAAACCATATTCGAAAGGGTTGTTTCATCGAATGATAAATTGTTGCCATAATCGCAAACCTTAAACATATTTCTTCCAAGGTTCCTTTAATTTGTATGAATTTGTACGCAGAAAACAGAGTGCTGCCATCGCGAGAACAATTTTAAAGCGAACGCCTTGAAGGAAAACTACGCCAGTGTAGAGGCATCATCATCGGATAAACTGGCAACTCCTAAGCAGACACGAACGACAATTATTTCGGTCGATTTTCCTAACGAACAAATCATAGCACTGCAGGTAAAAATGTTCAAAGTAATTACCCAACTGTATGATTAAGTCCAAAACGCTACTAATTTGTCAAATGTGCTAGCAGCCAAACGTTCAAGTCGTAAATCTTAACCGCAGTCTCGCGGCAAGAACTCCGCAATTTTATAATGTTTACACTATCAGTGTGTTCTGCCGAGTTTCGTCATCTCATTGGAATCCCGCCTTAGGTTCACTACCGCACTGTCTCACAAAAAAAAAAGCACAATTCAAAGAAAAACGAAAACACTCCATTATGCCCGTGAGACCAAGAGGTGACTTCATCACTGGCAAATGCGCTCTTTCTGGCTGGCTGGCTGCTGCTGCTGATGCTGATAATCCCCCGTGTGAAGTAGAATGGGAATATCGTCTCCTCATACCGAACTTGAAGTTCACTGAGGTGGAGCGAAACGAAAACGCAAAAAAAAGAAGAAAAACAAACCATCCATCAGCAAAACTTCAAAGACCACGGCGCAGTGCCACCTATTCTGCGCTTCAACAAGCGCATTTTTAAAAATATAGCCTCTCCCCAAACCCCCCCGCGAGAAATACTGGCTACAAGTTGTTTGTTCACATCGAACTGGGAATTCTTTGGGAATAAACAGGAGACACGTTATATTGCGAACAATAACAGCATAACATGATACAAGTGGGCATTCAAAAAAAAAAAAAAACTGGAGACAGTTTTACTACTGCTACTGCCCACTCAGGGAAGTCTGTCTGTTGTCTCCTCTCCGCCGATTAAGGAGGTGTCAACTTCATTTTACGCTTCATTTATTTTTTGCTAAATTTAACGCAAATTTTGGCTCGCCATTTCCTTCAAGAGAACTCAAAGTAATTACTTTCAGCCACCAGGTACAAGGTTTAGCTGTTAGTCTGTTAGTATCTCCTGCATTTGTTGTCTGTAGAAGGAAACACAGAGTCAAGAGTCACTTGAAAAACAAAAACAAAAAAAAAAATTAAAAACCTACATAATAACCCCGATTTGGACACCAAGCAACCGGCTCTTAATCAAGTGATGATTAATAAACCCGTACTCAGAGTTAAATGGTTTTAACTGATTTCGAAATGGGTATCTACATGTTTAGTCACTCTCAGTGGTGCGCTGTCTGTGAGGCTTGAGTTTCGAGTGTATGCCAATTAAAAAGTAGTAAATTACACCAACAAACCGACGACAAAAAGAAACCTTCACTTTAAGCCTAAATTTAGAATCATGCTAACTTGGCTGAGACTTGTTATGTTGTTTCTTCACATGTATGCATCTATACATATACGATTCAAGTTCTCCCACTGGCGATTTTTGTTTCAACAGATATTATATCTCGAATCTAATCGAATGTGAGATTTAAATGTTATGAATGAAATCCAATGCCAAAAATGGAGAAAAGAGAAACTGTATATGTTTGGCTGGCGTGCACGAGAAACCAGTAAAAAGAGTTCATGAACTCTATTCAGGGCTGTTTGTTTTCGCATCGGTACCATTAAGGATTCTTGTCCATAAACTTTGGCCAAAGCCGACAGGCGCAGGATAAACAATAGAACTCGGCGATAACGAAGAGTAATTCGAATAATCTTTTCGCCCCCCTCTCACTGTCAAAATGAACAATGAACCTTCGAAAATATGTCATTCGACGATAAGGAAGGACTTTTGTTTATTCACCGCCGAGGAGTTCGACGACCGGCAGGAATGCGCGATGGTGTTTATTTCCAGCTTCCGCTTTAATTAGGATTGACAGTTTATTTTGACTTGGAAAGAGGCAGCAGTGAATGTTTGTACGTTTTGAAGAGCCAATGATGGATTGCTTATAAATTCTGTTATTATTGGCGGCCGACCGTTCACAGTCCGGCACGTTGTGTGGTCGTTGCCAACGAAGTGTATGAAGGTAGTTTTGCAGTGCAGTGTATGGGGAATCAGTTCTCATCAATTGAAACTGACTTGTGTCGTTGAAATGAAATACGATCGCCGTGGCATTTTGCAACGCTTTCAAATGCAAACTAAACTTATAACAAAATGGTGTCAAATGTTCGTATCAATCGCGTGACAGTGAGTAGCTAGTTTCGTGCGGAATAGGAAACACATTTGCCTATCAAAACATCTGTCAGACATGGAGAGGGGAAAACTCGCAACACATTTAGGAAAAGCCTTGACCAAAAACTCCTATTGATATAACAGATCGATCAATACGTGTTATCCGACAGTTTTAAATAGAAACAATAACTAGGAAGAAATTTGCTACGTTCATGCTACTACTGTCAAATTTTGAACCGGCTTCGACACAGATTTATGTGTTTTTTGGTTGCAAACGGCGCCGATCTATATCAACGTCTTACAACTCCGCAGAACTGCTGAACTTATGAGTGGTTCTATCTTTACTAGCCGCAGCTCAAACGTCTCCATAGTCTTTGACGCATTCAATCTTAAATGACGTTCTTGAAAGTCTGGATGGCTTTTTATTAGTTTTGTCCATAAAGACTCCAGCTTATGCCATCTGCTATCACAATCTCAACGACTAGTGGCACATTTCAGCCGTAGATTTTTTTTTTTTTGACACTTGCTTAAGCCCACATAATCATACCAAACTTGGGACTTCCATCGCTTCGAATAGTCGTGCAGTCTCGAAAAAGTTGTTTTTTTCCTCGCTACCAAAATTCAGTTTAAAACACCATTTAGTTCAACCATAATTTGCAACCACCATTTTCTTCAACCATAATGGCATTTCATTCAGTTTTCCGTCACTTGCAAGAAAACGATTCCATTCTCTGTTTTGGAACGAATGTTTGACAGGGAAGGGTTTTGAATTCGTATTTACATTCCCATTGGCTAACTCAAATATTGACAGAACTGAAAAAGACTTGTTGCCAAACTTGCTTTCGTTCTGTCTAAAAAGTGCTTCGTTAACTTTCTTAGAAACTAAGTCATTTAAAGATGACAAACTGTCAATTTGTGGCCATTTCACTGTCCAATTACTTCGCTTTCTATTTCGCGTTCGTTGAACTTTTATCGAAGACCTAGAATCTTTCCTCGCATTGTTAAGTACTCGTATGTTATGTGATATTGTCACGAAGATGTCATTCTTTCGCTTATCACGCCAAAGTCACGTATATTAGAAAATTGTCTGTAGACATCTCCGGAAGATGAAATCACTATTCCGCACTGATGGCTGCAATTTCCTATGTAAAAATACTTGTACGTGCTACTTGAATGTGTGAAGTTCTAAAAACACTGCAAGGTTACATTTAAAACGCACATCGCTTTAAAACAATTTTGAACTTGCCAGCAATCAAAGGTGTTTATCGTAAATCGCGAAATCTAGCTCAGGCTCAATCTCACCAGTGAGCAATGCCAGATAAATTCCACAATTTATCAATAAGCGATAAATAATGAATCCTTTTGTTGTTTTTCGCTTCTTCTTTCTTTTCTGTTTTGTTATCGACAGAAAGAGAGAGAGAAAGGGAGATAAGTGTCAAAGACTGAATGTGAGTCATCGGCAAATAAAAAGACCTCAACAACGAACGGTGATCTATTCCCGAGCAGCGATGAGTAATATACATAACGTAATGTTACCTCGATCGCATCAGATGCATAAAAAGCAAGAGAAGAAACAACAGAACCGGCAAAATGACTGTAGATAGAGATAAATATCAAATTTATGCATAATATGTCACTAATTCAATTTCTGTCTTCTTCTCTCCTCCTCCGTTGGTGTGTTTTTATTTTGTATTTCTCTGTAACGGAAAATATGGGATAAATGACAGTACAAAATTTATTGACAAATGTCATATGGGTTTGTTGTGTTTTCCATTTCCGTAATCCGCTGAACTCAATTGAATGCAATAAAAACGAAATATGGGTCAAAGATATCCAACCTTATGGGACTTTGTTTTAACACCACCATTAACAGACATTTTAAGTGCTAATTGCATTGAGCTCATCGGTTATTTTGTAACTGACCAACAATACAGAGGAGGAAATGCCAAGGTCGCGTCGTATTACGTTAGCTGGTGTGGCATTCTTTTGTTTTGCTGCATCATCTGTCGAAATTGACACATTGTATGAATAAGAATGTAGTTGGTTTGCTTTTGTAAATCAGGGCAGTTTTATTTGTTTTTGTATTGTGTATGCACCCTTATTAAGATATGTCAGTATTTATGGAAGAGTTTTAAATATATATTTTTTTTTTCTAATCAGAAATGTCACATAAGTTGCGCGTTATATTTGGGAAAATATTATAGTTGCTTTGCTTAGGAATGTCACTTTTATTATTTGACAGTTAATTGTCCGAACTTTATACAGCCTACAGATTCTATGCAGAGTCTTAAAATTGGGTTATCCTCTTGCTAAATATAGAAACAATCTTTCGAACTGTCATCTGACAGAGCTTTAAAAAAAAAAAAAACCTTTACACATGCCAGGTAAGTGTAAAAAAACACAAGTCAAAGTGTTTGTTGTCACACAACTCCTGTTGTTAAGATAATTTTGCTACAATTTATGTTTTATTGACAGATGAGTTGTTTAAATATTTGTCAGCACTCGAAAATGCATAACCTTATTGACTATCAAATTGTAGTTGACAGTAACAGCCTACACTCCAAGTTATATAGTACCCTAACCTAACTTATTTAGTAATGGAAAAGCGTAGCAAAGTGACAGATGTGAAAACAGCCTGAGTTCTGTTGCAACAAAGTCTGCTTTTCACCTTAGAAGCACTCTTATGTTTCCGACGGTTAAAAGTGTAGTCTATAAAAAATTCTAAAGCACATTTTATAGAACTGTCATCCATTCTTGGAAAGCTAATCACATTTTCGCCTGGCCAATTAAATCAAACTGACATTTTTTCACATTGGCTTGTGCAATTAATGATTTTATATGTGTTGAACGACATAAAGCTCAAGTATATTATCGTAGCTCACAAAAAACTTGTACTTTTTTGTCAATTTTTGTGTTTATTCGAAACCTTAAGTCAACGAGTGTATAACAGTAAAAGACAATTTCTTAATCGGAGACGCATATTTTAGGCGTAATTAATTTTCAACTTAATCTCTGTTTACATCGGCAGTGAAGTATATTTTTACATAAGTATGGTAACCCTCACAAATCGCATTCCTTCAATGATTGATGGCGGATTTGTTACGGTAAATTCGTTGTATTCCATTAATATACCTACATTTATTTTTGTGTACATTGCACGGTGAAATGTCAAATTTTATGGTTGTGCCTAGAGACAGTGTGGAAACTGGCAGTTTGGATTTTAATTGGGATGGAGTTACTAGCGCATTTGGCGGTGTTTAATTTAATGTCAAATGTGGGTTATGTCACATTGCTTGCTACATTAAATGACAGAGGTGTGAACGTCGTTGTTTTTCGCACTGCAAAAATTTACAAACTGAGAAGGATAGTTTTTTTTTTTTTTTTGAATTGAATTGAGTTGTCAAAGTGAATTGATTGTGACAGTAACACCGAATTTGTTGACATTATAACCGCAATGGTGCGTGAAATAAACATCCCACATGTCATGAACTTAATCAAAAACTGTACCGCTATATGTACAACCGAATATATATAGGAAAATGTATGTCACATCTCTGGGAAACACCACCAGTGAGCAGCGAAAAACCAAAACATAATTCGTGAAACCGAATCATCTGTCAATTGTTTCACTTGTGTATGCCACACCATGCCACAGAGTGCTGTCACCGTTTTTGACGCTGCCTGTCACCACGGCTGTCAATCAAATTTGGCCACCTTACCTTGAGCAGATTTTAAAATCAACCAAATAAAATAAAAAAGAAAAACCTCGTTGAATTTGTTTTCTGTGCATAAAAGTACAAATGCAGCAAAAACTGTCATGCAACTCTGTGTGTGAAATTGGATCGGCAAAATGTTAAATGTTGTCTCTTCTATCGGCTTACCGGGCGTAGTGTGTGAGTGGAAAAATCGTTCAGCGGTTGGGGTGAAGGTGAAAAACTGCGAGACTCGTATGTGGAGGTAATTCGACACCAATCCGTGAATAGATCCTCTTCCCCACCGCATCGTCGTCGCTGTGTGTTGGATGCAAATGCAAACCACCAACATTTTGATGGTCATCATCACAATGCACATATGCATGGGCATGCCTTATCCGCGAATGAATTTTCACGCAAATTAAACAAATGGAAAACTTTTGCAAAGTGTAATCCGATCCTAGGTGACTGTGTTGTGTAGTGCCACGGATGGTGGTGACAGATTTTCTTGTGGCACGTTGTTACTACTATTGCGGGAGAGGAGAGTTTTATATGCTTTGCGCGCTGGTTCTTCGCTGAGCTTAGTTGTCTCTATTTTGGGTCTTGGATTACAAAAACCTTAAGTGTGACCGTAACCTAATTACAATCCAATATCGTGTGAGGTTTTCTCCAAGCTGAGGTGGTGACTTGGACGCAATGGTGCATTTAATTCAATCAAACTGCATTTCTCACGCACCGAAGCTGGGGAAGGGGAGATCTTTTGTGTTGTCCCTTCCACCACACATCCGCCTCTCGCATGTGCACTCAGGGAAAAGGGTTAATTGACTTTGGTTGTGCATTCCATTCACAGACTTCCTTTCAAATGGCGGACTCCTCCTCTTCAATGACAGATGGGAGCGACGTGCAGTTGTCATAACCACGTCGCAAGTAAGCAGTCGCCTTGTCTCCCCCATCCAGCCAGTGATTGATGCGATGCAGATTAATGACACTGACACGCATAGAGGATAGGGAGGGGGCTCGAAACCACCGCCACCATGTCTTCTTGACGTCCATCCTTAAGTCAACCAAACAAAATGCTAATTTAAATACACTAATTGACCCCAAGCAACTCTAGGGGGTTCTTGAGGGAGGAAGGAGGCCAAACAAAAACACTTTTTTCACACATGAGTGCGATTAGTAAGCGAAGACTACGACGATGAGGTCTTGGGGTTTCGTTTTCTTGTCTTTCTCTCTGGCAAGTCAAATGAATTTAATGAATTTTGATTGCTAAAGGGTTTGCCTCGCAAATTTACCACTCACGACGACGCGTTCAAAACTGAGACGTTAGTCAGATGGCGGCAAAGTCCAAATGGCACAAGTGATTCATAATAACGCATGCAGGGAATTGTGTACAAACGACGACTTTGTCAGCAAGGTTACAGTGATGTAGACTCGCGAGGATGTAGATTGAAAGTGCCGGGTATTTTTAGCGCACGTCCCAAAAAAGTAGGTAGATATGGTAGGTGGTATTTTTGTGATGCTGCAACGTGTGACTAATTCGCAATGCAAGTCTTTCACTTTCACGCGAACGACATCGAGATAGTGGGTATTTTTGGACGACGCCGCGCAGATGCATGTCACCAGATGTTTCCTAATTTGTTGGACAATTAAATCCGAATTCAAGGTTTATTTTTTTTTATATTTTGTGCTTGTGTGAGGAAATGGGACGATATTAAGCGTAAAACTTTCTGATAATGAGGACATCAGATTGTGAGATTAATGGAGGTTGAATCCCTTCTATGGGCAGATGGATTTATAGATTCGTTTATTGTCAAAACGAGATTGGAGGCAGCACTCGTTATTCGCATCATTGTTTGTACTTTTAAGTATACGTTTGACAGTTTAAACTGACAAAGCTATAGTGTTGTCATATGGGGAACTAGTCGTTCCATTTTCATGGGCTGATACCAACACTGCCCACCATTTTATAAAATATTCAATCAGCTGTCTTGACTTCCTTGCATCTGGTATCATGCTGCAACGCCTTCCATGTTTTTAAGCTGTGCACCATAGTTTAACAAACCAGTAATGCAACTTATTTTGCCCTTTCAACTTTCATATTTTGTATTTTTTTCATTTACTAAATTTTCTTATTCAGCGCCGCGATTTCCTCATTCACTTAGCTAATTCAAAAGAAAATTCCATGCAAATGTTTTGTACAGCAAAATAAATTGGTAAACTGGCGAAACAATGTTTTATAGGTTATTCAGCAGACCAAAAAGGGAATCAGTCACTATATGCTGTCGCTTCAAATATCGCTGCTCAATTCTAAATTAATTTCCCGACTACTTTATTAGTATTCAGCTGGTACAATTTTCTTCCATGAATGGGATTGATATATTCAGCTGATTTAAATTAAATTCATTAAAACTACAATTTATTCAGCTGAATTTGTATTTACATTTGAATGCTTGGCACTCTCTTATTGTTCCACTAACTGCGTTCTTCTCATGCAAATTAAGTGTAAGTGAATATTTTGGGACTCAAATTTAACATAAATATCGTGCAAGAATTCACTGTGTCACATGTCAGTATTCATTTTTATTAACCGCTTATCCAGCTAGTAAGATCTTACGTTTTTAAAGTGTCCCATTGTTGTAAGCCATACTTTATTTTCAATTCAGCGGAAGTATTTTCTTAAGTATGCCCGAACAGATCGGTCACTAAGTAGTCAACTGTTACTTGACAATTATTGTCCCTTACGTTTTGACAGGCACGAGGTGTCCCATTTTTGTAAGCCATACTTTGTTTTCAATTCAGCGGAAGGATTTTCTTAAGTATGCCCGAACAGATCGTTGTCGCTGAAAAGTAAACTGTCATTTGACAACTGTCCGTTACGTTTTTGACACGCAATAGGTGTCCTATTTGTGTAAGCCATACTTTATTTTCAATTCAGCGGAAGTATTTTCTTAAGTATGCCCGAATAAATCGCTGTCGCTGAATCTTCACATTTTTTCCTTCAATTTTGTTTAATTCAGCATCATTCATATTTCGTAGTAGGTATTGGTTTTTAATGTAATATTCCTGCTAACAAGCAGTTTAAATGGTTTTACTTTACATATTTCCTTAACTTATGCTGGTTTTAAGTTCCCACAATTTCTTTTCCTGTTTTCGGGTGGGTTTTTGCAAATTCAGCGCTTTCTACTTTTTTTTTAATATTTTAGATTGTTCAATGTGATCTAGGTTACCAATTCAGCGAACTTTTTAGTTAATCTAGATTAGCCACAAATTAACTTCAATTTGATAAGTTGTGAAATTTTGCTAATTCAGCTTCAACTTTGAGTTTTTTGTTTGAGTACAAAACTAGCTCTGCCCCTTACCGGCACTTAGAGAAGTAAGTCCTTTGCTGACATGGAGGTCTTCTTTACTTTCCATCAACAAAGGATCTTAGGTGTTCGGGAACGCTTTGTATTATAAGCTGACAACATTTTCACGAAAACATTTACTCAGCACGCTTATTCAGCTTACTTTTCGTGTTTGTAATGTGTATGAATTTAGTACGTTTATCGGTAATTGCGGTTGCTGATGGGATCAACTTATGAATAAGAATGACACTTCTGTTCCATTTGAAGGACGTTGTAAGCGAATACGATTGCGATGGGTTCATCTTGGTAAAACCAATTTTGATTAAATATAAATTAAAGACTGCCAAGACTGTCCTTTGGTCAGTTAGTTCAGCGGTCTCTGAGTAGTAAAAAAATAAATCCAACTTTAACCAACGTCCGTTACATTCTTTCATAGTCCTTTGGGTATATTTACATTCAAAGCCTTACACTCATTCTTCCACCGCTCACGCTTCCGCCAAACTGCATATCCTCATTAGAACTTGTTGTGCCCATACACAAGCATAGTTTTACTTGGAAAGAACTTGCTATGCAAACACAATTACTTGGCGAAAAAGTTAAGTGTCCCATGGTGCGGTTTTCACTCCACATGAATCCCATCAAGTTATTCATCCTTCACTACATACCAAATGCAATCGCATATTCAGTCCTTAATGCATCTGTATGAATTCCAAACAAACACAGCCTACAGTTGCATTTCCTTCTTCGCTCTTGAATTGAGGACACAACTCATTTGTCGCCATTGACGAGGTTCCCTCACCTCGACGAGAAAGCACTCATTCTTTTCTCGAAATCTTCTTAAATGAGCTTTATGCTTTGCAAATGGTTTTTCACTTTTTTTTTCGTGTTTTTTTCTCTCTTCATTGTGTCTTCCGCAAAAAATGTCTTCCGGGATTTGCCAAGTAAAGGTTGGTGGTTTTTTTTTTCCTTCTCATTTCCATGTGGTAGTAAGTGAATGGGTTAATGGGTCTCTAATCTCCTTGAAATCCTTTCTTCCTGTGCCTAAAACCATCATCAACAGAATTATCAATTTATGCGGCAGCACGTTCCATGATATTATTCAAGTTTGGAACACATTTTCTAGGAGCAACTTTGTCCCCTTAAAGAAATCAAAAAGAGAAACACTCTTGTCATTCTAAATGACGACGTTGAGGATAACGAAACCAGGAGCGTACTTTGAAATCCAATATCCGATGACACACTTGTGTTCTATGGGTAAAGAATGCTTCTTTATGTCATCAATGGCTTTGAGTGTTGTTAAGCGGTTGTGGTTTTGAATTACTTTTTTTTTTGTCAGTTTTTGTCGCTTAAGGATGTTTGCTTTAGTTTTGGTATAGTGATTTAAGGATGTTTGACTTAGGAAGTGGGTATTGGAACATGTGTTTCTTTGGTTTCTATTTATAGAAAAGGTAGCTACCATTTGGGTGTTTTTAATGGGAAATGTGACAGTTGGCAGAAGTGCAAAGTGAACTGTCATGGTGACGATGTACCATTTTTTATTTTTGGGACTCCAAGAATCACTCTTTCCGTGGTGAATTCTGGTGATACTCACAAGTGTGTATATGTTTAATTGGGTTAAGTAAGACTATAGGTCCAACGACGCCACCATAAGGAATCCCATCCGAAAAATTCGTGCAAACAATACCGTTGGTATGGGCATCTTCCATTCTTACTAAAATCAAAAATAACAATTGACCAAACATTGTTAATTTATTTCAACCCGTATTACGGTAGTAAAATATTAATTTCGACATCGAAAATGTAACAATACTTTGACGGAAGCTCAAACTACAAACTGTTAAATGCACCTGTTGCCCTGTCAAATATCTGATCAAATACACAAAGTGCTGTCAAAATAAGGAGAAGAATGCAAATGTGTCACATTTCCAATAACAGCCGGTTCAGCGGAATCGAATCATCAATGCCGAATGCAGCACCTGCGTAATAATCTCCCTTTCTACGTTTTCCAACAGTTTATACGATGTGTCTACTATTGTGTTATAATTTGTCATAATGTTTATATAGTTTCTCCTGAGAACTGATTGGCCAACACGTTTAGGACATGTGCCACTTTCACCTGCAGTTACTGTCAGAATGACAAAAATGCTTTCCCACAGACGAACAATCGATGAGTGCCTATAATTGTTCTTTCATCGAAAAAATGCGTCAAATGACACGAATCGCCTCAGAATTACATGTGAATAGAACAACTGACACCCCGATTGACAGCCGATACGTCTATCGGAATATGTTAATTCCCATCAATCAACTATCACAATTGTCCACATGTGGGACAGCTCGGTCACTAAATAGTAAACTGTCATTTGACAACTGTCCCTTACATTTATTTGACAGCTGACATTTGACATGACTATCAGAATGCGAGAAATCTCGTTTTCAGAAGTTGTGTGGGTCAAATTGAAACACATTTCGATAGATTTCTGATTTTGATTCTGCATTTTAAAATGATGAGCATGGAAAACAAACGAACGAGCATTTTAGGTTTGAAAATTAAAAGCGTCATAAAACCTTAGCACATGCAATGACAATCCGTTTCTTTCTTCTGCCGTCAGTGTTTGCTTGCAACTTCCCTTGATTAACAGTGAATGCAACAAGAACATTGTAACACAATTACACGAGTGCCTCATGGAAACTATGAATAAAACAACAGAAGACGAATAAGAACACGCAGAAGAAGGGGCCACAACGAGATTCCCCCCGCCAAAAAATAAAAGCAGAATCTCTCGTCCCCATGTCTTCCCGTATTCCATACACTAGCTAATTACACAAAAGAAGAGGAGTTGGAAGAACAACAAGCGTACGCATTCATTCACTTTACTACTCACTGTTCCTCCACCGTATATATTTTGACCAATTTCTGTGCTTCTTATATTTGTACTTTTTTCCTTTTCTATACACTACTCCCCGGACCGGATGGCTATATGTGTGTGCAGGCATGGTTCTCATGTGCGCTTCCGTTTTGTCACACAAAAACAAAAAGAAAAAGAAAAAAACATTTAAGAAAACTATAAAGTAAAGTAAATAAATACAGAAAAAGAATGGGAAACGAAATGAAAGGAACACATACAGTTCATTCACCTGGACCCATACGGATGGGACATATACACACTACACAGTCTGGGGACAGAGAGTGGGTATTCACTGGAAGAGGAAACTCACAGAACAGAATGTGACAAAGCCCACCTTTTGTTTGTTTGTGCAAGAATTTTCGCCATCATCTCATCCTGGAGTACAAGGTACAAGAGTGGAGCTGGTGCTGATCTGCGCCCTTCCCTTCTACCCACACTCGGCGCTACACCGTACTATCTGTGCATGGTTCCACACATGCCGCCGCGTGTGCAAACACTATTTGCATCGCGCGCACTGGGGATTCATGTGTATAAGTGGGTAATTCTTAAGAAAAAAAAAAATAAGACACCAATGAATAAGAATAAAGGAAAACTAGGAAATGTGCTTAAGAACTCATCCAAAAACGAAGCGAGGCATGCCATGATGACTGCAGTCTGTGTTGGTGCTCAGGATTCACATTTGAATTGTCATCACCCTTGTGCATTAGGGTGGGCCGAAAAAATATTTTATTTTTTTTTCAAGTCGTAATACCGCGGAAAAGTTGCTAATTGTAGAGACTAAAAAGGGGAAAAAAAGAAAAAAAAATCGGTTAATATCTTCCGGTCGCGCATGAGCTTTAAAATTTTGCTGATATTTGCAAAAAAATGCATGTTTAAAATATTTTTTTTATTATTATTTTTTAATGTAATTGCTATATTCGAATCTTACTTGCTTCTACAATAATATAGAAAATAATGCTTCTATATTATTTAAATGCATCAGCATCTTCCGGTTGCTAAAAAAAAATTCAAGATAGACCACAGTTTGTGGATACAAATACTATAACAAATCTTACCTCGTTTATATCTTTGGTATGTTTAAAACGCAAATTATTTTAGACCAAAAGCAATATTTGTAAATACATTTTTTTATTAAAAGTTTTTGTGTGAAGATTTGTAAGTCCAAGAAATTTATATTAAACATCTAGGGTTTCATTCATTCTTAGCTGAAGGAACTTTGAAATTTGATTTGTGGGCGAAGTTAGGCATTATTGACCTTGACAACAGAGTCGTTCTGATAAAACCATCCCTTGACTCAGCTCCGCAAACTTTTCCTGATGCTTATGTAACCAGTTTCACACATCGTTTAACTGCCTGTGTGTGGACTTGGAAGCCGAATGCATTAGACGTTATATCCCAATTAGGTAGGTATTGTGCCGCTTTCAATGTGTGATTTAATTTCATCGTCACTGATATACCTATTTTAATAATGGGGAAAAGATAAATCCATCCAGTTAACAATTTCCGAGTAATCCTTAGCAATGAAATTCAGTTTTGGCGGCATAAACGTTCTGATAGTTTTTCTGGTGTGGGACTTCCTTCACTTAAGAACAATCTGAGAGTACGATTTGCTATTGTCAACCACCTCGAGTGTGACAAAGGGATAGATCCCTTTTACAGATTCCCGATTTTTTTGCAGTGGAAATATCTAGAAGATATTGCTGATTCGTACTTGGTATATTTCTGTCTATTGTCGGGATCTGACAGTAAATACTCTTGAAACCAATGACTGGACGTTTTTGTGGACAGTTAGATCAAAAAAGAAAAACTATCAGAACGTTTATGCCGCCAAAACTGAATTTCATTGCTAAGGATTACTCGGAAATTGTTAACTGGATGGATTTATCTTTTCCCCATTATTAAAATAGGTATATCAGTGACGATGAAATTAAATCACACATTGAAAGCGGCACAATACCTACCTAATTGGGATATAACGTCTAATGCATTCGGCTTCCAAGTCCACACACAGGCAGTTAAACGATGTGTGAAACTGGTTACATAAGCATCAGGAAAAGTTTGCGGAGCTGAGTCAAGGGATGGTTTTATCAGAACGACTCTGTTGTCAAGGTCAATAATGCCTAACTTCGCCCACAAATCAAATTTCAAAGTTCCTTCAGCTAAGAATGAATGAAACCCTAGATGTTTAATATAAATTTCTTGGACTTACAAATCTTCACACAAAAACTTTTAATAAAAAAATGTATTTACAAATATTGCTTTTGGTCTAAAATAATTTGCGTTTTAAACATACCAAAGATATAAACGAGGTAAGATTTGTTATAGTATTTGTATCCACAAACTGTGGTCTATCTTGATTTTTTTTTAGCAACCGGAAAATGCTGATGCATTTAAATAATATAGAAGCATTATTTTCTATATTATTGTAGGAGCGAGTAAGAGTCGAATATAGCAATTACATTAAAAAATAATAATAAAAAAAAATATTTTAAACTTGCAATTTTTTGCAAATATCAGCATAATTTTAAAGCTCATGCGCGACCGGAAGATATTAACCGATTTTTTTTTTCTTTTTTTTCCCTTTTTAGTCTCTACAATTAGCAACTTTTCCGCGGTATTACGACTCGAAAAAAAAATAAAATATTTTTTCGGCCCACCCTATTGTGCATATGTTAACTGTCATGTGAAAGGATTATTTTGTATGTTTTGAAGATGGTGGGAGTTAAGTGAATTTTCTTCGCATCAGTAAAGTTTGGCCAAGGGGATGAAAAGTTCCTGGGAAATGCGGTTGCGGTTCCCTCAGGGTTGATTGCTATCACTGCTACTGTTTATGTTTTAAGCCTTTTTGAAACGTTTTCGGCTGATCGTGGATGTTGAACGTAAAGAAGGATCATGCGACAGGTGACGTTATAATTGCGCTTTTCTAAATCTATTGGCGTTCGACTGGGATATATTTTTTTCGAGCGCACATCCTCGGGGAATATGATTTAAATCCGCAAAACAAAACATCATAATACACACGTAAAATCGATGTAAAGTTCGACAATGCAATCCTAAAGGTCCTTTAACTTCATTTAAAAGCTTCAAATCCGTACCAAAATGATATCAGTTCAACGTAAGTTGTTTCTTTACAGCAAATTTAGACAATGACGGAAACCAAAGAAGCTCTTCGAACGACATGAACCAATTTCGAACCTACAAGTGTCAACAAACCAGTTATTTCATTGCAGCAAAATTAGACAATGACGGCTACCAACCAGCTGAATTTCGAAGCCATGAGAACACTAGACGATCAATAAATTAGATCCGTAGAAAATTATAGCAATACTGTCGAAAAACTACGCAGACAAGTCAAGAGGCAACCCAAAGTCTAGCTTTTGTTAAGTCGGGTCTAATTGTTGACAAAGTTGGTTGAAAGTCAGTACAAAATCGAACCGTAAACTTTTTGTCGTACCCAGTCTTCGAAGGGTATTTTACAACGCGATCTCAAGTCGAGCTGTTCTATTGCTAAGTCAGGCTGGAAATCTGAGAAAGAATCGACTATTTTAGGCTGGCCGCTCAGCCATTCCAATGTAAAATCAAGATGGCCTTATGCAATTGGTTATCACGAAAGGAAGAAGCTTGCAAGTCTGAAGGAGAACCATTGAACCAATTTGACATAATCTCATATAAGGAATCAAAAAGCAACCCAATATCAAGCTTTCCAAAATATTTTGAAAATAGCTCCTTCATTCATTCATTTTTGAAATAGCTGGCCTAGTCCAAGACTTGCAAGTCAAGCAGCAACCCAAACGCAAACTATCCTATAACTGAACCTTAATATTTTGGAAGCTCTTAGCTTGCAGGTCTACAAAAAACACTAAATTGAGACTGGCTAGGCATTCTTGTTCAAGATCTAAATTGAGAGTGGCTAGGCATTGTTGTTCAAGATCAACCGGTGTATAAGAACCGGTGTATAAAAAGGCAGGCTCCTTATCTAAGAAATAGCTTTATCTGTTAAGTCCTTGCTTTAAAGATAGAAACTAGTGTCTAGTAAAGGATATATACATCGTTATAGTTTGTTGTTGCATTTTTTCACATTCTGTGTGTATGTACGTTTCAAAAGACACTGTCGAAACGGAAAAATTACACATGGCGGGGTCTTGTGTTGACATTTCCGCCACTACTGCAATTACGTCACAAAGACAAAACTACGTCACAATAAAACGAAAACCAAAGGTTTCTGTGCCAACAAGCTGCCAACATTTTTACAATAAAAACCAGCAACCATGGGAATGTGCCAACCTTCAAGTTCATTCTTCACAGGGACGTAGTGGCTCTACAGCACTCCCTAATCAATTGATTCGATATAGCAAAGTCGGCGAAACCACTGCCTACAACAAGATACTGATCATGTTTATCCGCCATTCCTCATCATTGGCTTATCATCGACTTGAGCGGCACTCCATTGTTGACCTCTTATGGTTACCCTTCTCGGATTACAAAGAAATGCAGAAAATCAATCCAATCCGTAGGTTCCGCCGCAAAAATAATAAAAAATTCCAATTAAAAATGCAGAAAAAAAAGAAGAAAAACAAAAACAAACCATTAAGTAAATAAAAATTTGCTATTCAAACTGCGCACGAAAGAGGCCTTGAGATACAAATCGTTTTTGACCGTTAATGGCTTAAATTTAAATTCCCCTCCCTTCGAGCGTTGTTCGCGATTACCCGGCGAGGAATTAATTTGCAATTATATACTCGTACATACCAACACAAAAGCGGCGTTTAACAAAAAAATGTATATAATCGAAATGGAAAGAAAAATAACAGATGAACAATTTATCATCCCGCACCGGACAGACTTCGGTCAGAAGTCGCAACCTTCATTCGTTAGGTGCGTAAGAGCAGTTAACTTGTACTTTCGATAAACTTTTATGTTTTCCTTAGCTTAAGCAAGTCAGATTCCGATCTTCAGCAACACGCGCTTGAGGTCTTCGCGGCACACTTTTAGCCATCGATATGGGCACCAGGTTCGGTAGTGTGCCCGTTCATCGAATGCTTGGGCGTTGTCGTTCAGTTTTTTTGGCATTCACCCCAAAGAATAAAACACAATTGGAAGACCACAATTCATCCGAAAGAAAGTACATACCGCCTTTGAATTCAATTGATCTGGACAATGTTCCTTCGCCCAGTTCTATAAATGAATTTCATTCGGATTCCTAATCCGATTTGTAACTGACATCTATCGCTGATTGATTGATTTTTCCTGACGTTCATTTCTCCAAAAATGTGAATGGTTGCGAATTTTTTTTGGAATTTTTGTTTGAATTTTATATATGCCGCGGCTACCTGTGAACAATTTTTGACGTATGTGCCTCCGCACCAGGTCCAAATTGATTTTAACAAGTACCCGGTTGAGTGACAAATGATCTGATCTTTTGTTGTACAGTTAAGTAAATCTTTGGCCGCATTTGGTGTGGATTTTCGAAACTCTGAATGGTGGCGAATTCTTCGCAGCTGAAACCTACGGATGTAATCAATTAGAGTTTGACTTTCAGTGGCTGAAGAGAGGTTTCTTGGTTTATTTTTGTTTTTTTTTTTTTTTTGTTATCGATTGTTAAATCCGCACACGAATGAGCTGTAAGGAAAGCTTAACATGTAATCTGGATTACTTTTAGTTATGCTTAATTTAGCAAGCGAATATACCCGAGCAGGGGGGCTTTTGATTTTTGATTCCATAAACAGGGATAGTGTTGTTGTTTTGACGAAAATGAACGCCGGCACGTGGCTTTGAGTGATTGAGAAGGCTCTTCCTAATAGGGGACTGTGGGAAAAGTCGTGTTACGGATTAAAGTGCTGACAGTGGAGTGGTGTTTTTTCTTGCAAGATGAAATGGTGAATTTTCAACTTAGTTGAATATGGGAAGTCCAGTGTAGCAAGGTTTCTTGATTTATAAAATCGTTGCTCTTAAATCTTAATTATTCTTGCAGAGCTCATAATTTGGTCTCTCCTGCTCAAGAGTCGTAAACTTCTTAGCCTTTAGTTTATACTTTTATTCAGTCCAAAGCCGCCGCTATTCCTCAGCTAAGTTAAAAACAATAGCCTGATTTAAACTGAGGTTCAACTGCCAATGAGATATCTCGCAGTCACCTCAGTGTTTTGGCAGCAAAAGAATCGATTCCTCGAACAGTAATAAGTAGAAGGAGGGCCATTATTCGTTTCCTCTTCAACTACATTGGAACTTTCTTTGCCAATATCGAGAGGGACACTGTTTTGAAAACAAAAAATAATAATTAAGTTACAGTACAAGTTAATTTTGAAACCCGCTTTCTGGGAACTTATTTTAAAATGACTATGCGTCTTACCGACGCAGTGGCTTAGTGATTAGTGTGTTGGACTTTTAAGCGAGGGGACTCAGGTTCGAGTCCCAACTTAGGGTTTTTTTAACTTTCTCCAATACGTAAGTATAAGAGAGAGATATTTTTTTCGTTCAAAATTTCGAACTCGAGATGTTAATCAATTCTGACATTGCGATGATAGAGGAACTCCAAAAAGTGGGTCGCAAAATTCTGTCCGGTTTGTCCGTCCTTCCTACAGCTTAAACGGCTGCCCGGATTTCGTTCAAACTTCGGATTTGTAGTTTGTGGGCTTACAGTTCGGGGCCGTTTTTTTTTTTGCAAGGTAACCTCAATTACCTTCCCATATAAAATTTTCGTACCAATTTGATTTGTTCGAAAACTTCCCATATAACATTTTTTGTACCAGTTGATTTGATCGCAAACGGGTCTAACGATTTCAACAAAAATTAATATTTAAGCAGTTTTCGGCTAAAAATTGTAATAACGGTTCTTTTGAAATTTCGATATATCTCTAAAACGGTCCATACGATTGTAACCAAAATCCGTTTCTAAGGTAATGTGGTCATTTATAACTTAGATAATAGCAAACTCAGTTTTTTCTCTATGTTGTCGTACAATGGATTTTGAAAATATGTAGTCATATTTTTTAAATTTAGTTTTTTTTTAGTTTAACTGAAAACGGGAATAACTATTTTGATCAAAATGCACAGATTGATGTTTTCAAAATTATTGTGTCCGTAATTTTCAATTGGAAGCACCTAAAACGCTAATTTAAAAAAAATGCTCATATGTCAAAACCATCATCTTCGATTTTGATAAAACGTTAAAAACAGGGTATTGATTTTATCCCGAACAATATCATACACTCAGTTTTCAGCTTAATAGTTACTCAATACTATTTTTCAAACTAAACATTGCAATGTATGTACTCGAAAATCTTGTATAAAATAGTAAAGTAGGCGATAAGCTAGAACTTGCGACAATTGCCTGTTACTGAGAGCTTTAACTTTTGAAAACTTATATTGTTATTTGATTTGATATAACTGCCATATGAGATAAATATCCAAAATTGGATTTTGTATTATTTTATCTTGTATCGACAAATTTTCGTTCGACCCAGTCGTGCACTTTAATTCCCACTGCGCCACCTCTCGCGAACGTATGACAAACATCCGAGAGTGTAACTGTCTTGGGCGTTTGGAATCGGCATAAAATTGTAGATCCTTTCCATTCGTTTCAAAAATAAACTCACACAAAACGAATGGTTGTGAGAAGCTAGGCTTGGGTCCCTACGGACCTGTTGCGCCAATTATTTATTTATTTATTTTCAGTCACACGAGGTCTGTCCCTCTCTATTTATTTTTTTTTTTTTTGTCTTACCGACATTTAACTAATATCTATCTGCAAACATGTTATGTTATGGATCCGCTTTTCTGCAGTGAACTACGAGCATGTCGAAGCTTCTTCTTTAGGCGGTGCGGTACCACTCTTTCCATAATTTGTACAAGTCCCTTACTTAAAAGGGCTCGGATGTATCATGTCAAACAGAATCCTTGAATTTCTTCCTCATTAGGTAATGTCGTTCTTGTATAGTTCAGTTATTTCGTTGCACGGCTGTGAACTAATTGAACTACAACAGTTTAATTTTGTTTTTAATTCATTCAACAAGGTCTTTTGCTCTTATAGTACCTCGATACAATTTTCCTATTTACTGAGCGTCAATTTTTCGTCCCTGTTATTCGCCTTTGGAACTCCCTGCCCATAAGTATGAGAAGTGTAAAGAGCACAAAAAGATCTAACTGTTTACTTTTCAAATATTTGGCAAATCATTGATAATATTTATCTATTTATTATTTTTGTATTATTTGTTTTCTCTTTTAAATTTCGATTTCCTTTTTAAAAATATATAATGATGTAAATTGTAAATAGCTAAATAAATAAATTAAATTCAAACTCTTAAATTAATTAAAAGGCTTTCAAAAATTTATAAGACTCTTGTCTTACTTTGTAGGCGATTTTGAAATAAATAAATAAAATTCACAAACTTGTTCGAAAGTATAATACTGCGGAAGTTGCGGAGCTGATCTTCGCTGTCTTAAACACCTTGCGCCGTAATAATAACAAATTTTAGTCTCGACTTTAAATATACGGAAGCTCACGATTGCGAAATTTGTATTGAAAATATAGCCACTGTGAACTTCTAACTTTTAGAGTCGAAACTAAAAATGTTTATTGGTAAAAAAACAAAACGTCAATCAGTTGGAACTCATTTTAGTTCAACGCATTAAATCGAATCCCAAGTGATTTTGAACTAAATTTAACCTCAAATGGACCGAGTTGGCTGCACACTTTTGAGTTCGTTCGCATGCTCTAGCCGAGCTGTTCTTATTCCGATGTTGCAAAATAACAACACATTCTGAAAGGAATTTTACTACTTTATCTACGAATTTGCAACCGATCGTTTTGCTAGAATTCACCCCGAAAAGCCTTTCTCCACGCCTGCTTGCTTAACTTTACTCGTACACCCCCAATACAAATCAAGTAGAATCTGATTTAAATTTAGCTACAGCGTGTTTTACAACAATTTCGATTTTAATTGTGACAAGGTTGTACCAAACCAGTAGCCCACCATGTGGTATATGATCTTTACCATAGTCCGTTCCACTTTGATGGGTTTTTTTCAAACCTTTTACCGCACACTTTTCCCACCCCTACTATAGTGTGTGAGGTCTGTGTACTTTTTTTTTTAATTAATCTCTTAATGCAAAACAGAAACAGTGCGAAACTAAGTTGCACGCGATTCCGCAAATTCGGTGTCACCTTACATTTAGTTAATTTAGCGTGTGCGGGAGTTGGGTCTCGGTTAAATTTCCAAGATCACAATTCAAAAAGCAGTAGCAGCTACCAATATAGGCACGATCTTATTGAGGCGTCGTCGATCTTGGTGACATTCAACAGCCCCCGCAGCACAACACATATAATATAGTTATGTATATGACACAGAGGGTGAACGCTTTGTATTTATTGGTATTAATTGAGTCGACCCCTGGCGACATTGAAAGTGGAATTTTGTTTGCTATGTCTCAGATAATATCCCTCGAGCTCATTAAATTGGGTCATAATATAAAGGTAGTATCCGTAAATGCAAATCAAATCAATCCTTCGTTGCGATAAATGATGAAAGAAACTTGTTTTCTGGAATTTGCTAGGAGCTTGAATTGAACTTGTTTTTGTTACTTTTTTTCTTGTTTTAGGTGCTCTCCGATGACGTCTGAGTGATGCAAATGAAATGGAAATAACGAGAACAGATTGTGATATGAAAATGAGACCGAATGGCTGCTGCTTGCCCAGTTGGTAATGGCTCGGGATTTTTTTTTCTTTTTCCAAGGACAACGAGTGAATTTGGTAGCTGTTTGCCATATTTTTGCACCTTTATTTCGAGTTACTCATTTAAGTGAGGAGTTTGGTTCGTTTTATATAATTTGGTGCAAGGGCGTAATCGCTTCCCCTTCTATGTGGTTTGATGACTGGTTTCGGTTTTGTTGTTGTGACCCTTGTTTCATGTTCTTGGATTGTATTTCAGCCACTTGTTGTCGTTGTGTAGGGTAGCAGGGGCTTAGAATTTTGACTTTTGGAAGGGGGAATTATATGAAAACGGAATATATTAAATTTATTTTTCTCTTTATATTTCTGCATAAATATTTTATTTAACACGTAGTTTATATTTTGTCTTCTTTCTCTTGCAGGTATGCAAATTACAAATGGATTGAAAGGTCAAGGAATGGGTAAATTAATTTAAGAAGCGCATAAATATTCAGCGAGATTTTTTGACATTTCGGGGAGTTGAGACAGCTTTTTTTTCTACTAAGTATACAACAAAGATACATTAAAACAGTTTTTTTTTTTCTCATTTTGTATTCGAAATGAAAGAAAAAGAATTTGTAACGAAACCATTTTATAATTTTCGTCCTGTCTATCGATTTTTCATCATTCCAACGCTTAAAAAAAAATATACGAGTGCATTAACTTATACTTATGTTATTAATGAAATAAACATTAAAATTGAGCTCACTTACAATTTTGAAACATGACGCTAAGCAACTATTTTAGACGTTAGACTTTGACATTTTATGAGTTCACTCAGAAATAATAATTCTTGGCTTAATAAAAAAAAAAAACGGTTGGCGCAGGTAGCAGGTCTTAAGATTAATTATTTTTAATTTAATTTTTCACTTATATCATTAAATGAAAAGTCTACATGTTTTTTGTTTATCGTACTAATTACTGTGTTTTTTTTTTTCAAACCCGATTTATATAAAATATGGTCCAAAATGAAAGGCGAGGTTGTGTAGGTAGATTTCGCCAACGACGGATATAAGAAACCTTTAAAATACCAAAAAATTGTTTCTTATATCTAAACTGTTCTTATATGCGAAGACTTATACAAAAACCAAACTCTAAGGTGTTTCCATATGCGTTTCTTATAAGCGAAGCGTTCTTATACGAGTGTTTCCTATATCCGTCGGGGACTGTATAGTGTATATTGTCTTGCCAACAATGGGAATAACAGATTTGTAAAGTTGCGATTTTTTTTATGAAAATAAACAAAACAATTGAATGCCTCTAAGAATAGATAATAAAACATATTAACTAGATCTGAGGTAAATACCTAAAAAAAAAACAGTACTTTTGAAATTTTGTCGGCCTGGTATTCCTAGTTAAAATAAATTTTGCGATGTTTATCCGAGTGAGAAACTTAATTCGAACCCGATTTTTTTGAGGCGTTTTTTTTTTGCACAATTTTTTAAGAGATTTTTTTATGTATTTTTTGTTTTAATACGTTTTTCTATCTGCAAACCCGGGGTCTCATTGATTAAAATAGTTAAAACTGTGTTCGGAAAGACGTTTTCAGGATTCCTTTTGAATGTAAAATATTTCAATAAAATCTGTTGTTTATCAATGGTTAGTAAAAGTGATGTTTACAATGCGTTAATAGTGCAAACAATTTAGATCCAAATTTTAGACGGTCTTCGTGGGAATGTTTGATTTTTTTAACGAAGGTATTCAGAGCTTAAGTCGGCCTTAAAATTTAGGACAGATTCTGGTCAATGACGCCACAAATATGATACATTTTTTTAATTTTCAAGATTAAATCAGCTTGAATATTGGCAGGAAATTTGTCAACAAACCGGCTCTACCCGTAGAATTATGACAATTTACATTTTATCGTACATAAGACTGAGAATTTAGGCAAAGTTCTTGTTGTCGGAATTTGACTTAAATAGATATTAGAAGTTACCAGAGTCTTACCTCTTACCTGTTTTTATAAACGACTCTGCAGTCTTTTGCGGGTCTACCTATAATAGTGTCCGAAAATTAAATCTAACTAACGTGCATTAAGCAAGTGTCTTGGCTTTGATGACCTCAATCGCTGAGCAACAATTCAAATGTCACAAGCGGGATCATGTAGGTCATAGTTTTGAAGGGCTCGAGGTGATTTAAAAATATACGCAAATGTTAATAAGATGATTAAATCTATTTGAAATATAGAAACAAACTTTTCTTGCACTAGAATCTCGACACTCCACTATTGACAGGGTTTTCGGGGCGAATATGAATATAATATTAAAGCAAAGTCTTTCGGTCGAGCGACTTCGAGAGAATTTGAGTTATTTGGGAAATGTTTGCAACTAAATCGTCTTCCAGTTCCACTCTGTTTCTGGCGTCAGTCCTTATAAAGAAAACGTAAACTCACACAGGTAGGATGTAGCAAACGTCACTATCTACCCGATGGTTTGTCTTGCAAGATCTGGTGTCAGATTCTGAAACGATTCAAACCACCATATTTTGAAGGAAAGTGGTGAATATAATGGTAACACACACAGTTTTTTTCACAATCATGTAAATAAAACACTATTCTGTTGACCTTTTCTAATAAAATCGCTTCCATTAAACATTTTATGGATTATTCTAACAATTTACTTATTGAGTACCAAAACAATATCACTTAAAACAATTCTTAAATGATTCAAACCAATCACTGTATTGCCTTACACTTATTTATCTTCACAACCGACTACTATTTCGAACTTTACTGTGTGTCCTTACTCTCAAACCTGCCATTTGTATTCGCCCCGCCATCTATCGAGAAGTTTCCAGTTTATTCCGGCTGGTTCTAGAATTAACTTAGTGGAGAGTTACACTTATTTGACAGATTCGAGTCTCCAATTGGAAGTGGAACTTGTTTGGTGACTAATGGTTTTTTTTTAGGGAGCTACCACACCGGATGGAACAGACAAACAAAACTGTTTTTCTCGTTTTGTTTTGCCTTATAAAATGTGGGCATTTAAACCCCAAAAAACACACAGAAAAACAGATTTGTTTGTTTAAGGCGTTTTTTTCCATCCGGTGTGGAAGCTCCCTTACATTTTTTTGTTAAATAACTCAGGTCGTTTGCATTTTATTTAAAAAAGAAGTTAGTCAAGTACTCAATGAAAGATCCTTTACGTAATTCACTTAGATATATATACGTAATTGTACTTCATACCCCAAATATGATAGCTGTTTCCTCATTTCGTATTTCACCACGGACGTTTAAGAAAGAGAAATACTTTGAACAACCGAATAGAATTTAAAAATCGTATGGATCATAAACAGTGGCGCCATCTGTTGATTTTTTTTTTATTTCGCAAGCGAAAATGTGAATCAATTTTACTCATCCAAATGTGACTATGATTTAAAGCTATAACTCTCCCCAATAGCTAAATCTACATAGAAGGGCTATATTTTTGGCTCAAACGTCAACCAAATTGTAGGATAATAAAGCCAGGATAATGTTTTGTTCAATTGTTGGTAAAAAGCGCACATTGCTCATTATTTTAACTTCTCAGCTTTTATCAAATATATTTGATGAACATAATTTTTTCAATTATTGCATAATGTTTTTTCACTTTATTACAAATGGTTCAATCATTTTTTAACAGAATTATTCACAGCCATATAAAATCTGTCACCTGTTTTTTTCTTCTACACATTTGACACCGACCGACGTCGTCACGAACTATCCTATCGCATTTTTAACATCTAAACACATGTTTTTCCATGGCACACTGGAAAACACAGGGGTATATTTGTTTTTTGGCAGATTATTCTTCGAAATGGAAAACATCGCAGCATGTAGCCAAAGCTTCGCATTTCAACTACGTCTTCTTTTTTATGTCATTTGCTCGCTACATGGTGCCACGTATGTCAACTTGGTTGCATTTCACTGCTTCAAATGAGTGGCCAAACTTACAATACGTTTTTGCCGTAACTCTAACTCCAAAGAGTCCCACCCATCGGCCGCCCGTAGGGATGCTTGTATAGCAAACAATTCAGTTTCATTAGAAATAGTGAGTAGAAGAAAGGGAAAAACAAACACCCTCTATATGGAGGTAAGGAAAAACTTGCAAATTGGACAAATTTTCGCTAAAAGGGTGGATTCCCCTCACGTAAGCGATACCCTTACATCATGGCTCTTCGCCTTCTCTTCATTACAACGTATTTCACAACATCTGTCAAAATAGACCTTCTTCCGCGCTTGCTCTGTGTACCCAACCTAATTGTCAACTACAACTGGCAATGTTCTCATCCACCCCTATATGTCCTGTCCACCTCTACCAAACATCATCATCGTCGTTTGGGCAAAACAAATATTTATCCATCAAATTTGAAGCAAACGGGATTGTGCAATTAGCAAACGTTTCAACGTCACTATGAACCTCCCAGACGTTCACAATATAGTCATAGTCAAATATCAATCCAAACCCTCTTATCTCACCATCTCCCGCTCGTGTGAACTTATGCAACAAGCACGATAGATAAATGGCGTCCGTTCTAATCGGTATTTGAAACAAAACAGCCTCAAAAGTCAATAAACTTGTCTTAATTAGCACATCTCTCCTCGGCTTGGAGTTCGTAAATTAAAACTGTGATAGTCTGCATTCCACAAAGGTGTTACGTCAACGCAATGACAGCCCATGTGACAGAAACGAAAAGGTGTCAAAACAAAGCGCAACGCAATATTTAGATAAGTTTTTCCAGCGCCACCAATCATGGAATAGTGGTGTTAATTATATATGTATCTTATCTGGCGAGAAGATTTCGCTCTGATTGCTCAAAATAGAAGAGCTGTCAAATGATCGACACACGCCACGCGATGACAGTTTTTTTTTAATTACAAAAAAAGGGACAGACAGAAAGAAATTAGTATTCCCCGGGCATGTGTACCTTTGTTCATTCATCCGGTCAAAGGGACATTTAGATTTAACCCCTTTTGCACGTGACACGTGGGGTTTCCTATATTCGCTTTCGAAAACTGCCGAGCATTTGACAGTTGACACTAAATGGCTTTTTCTGTTTTATTTACTGGCCGTTTGTTTGAAGGGAAAAGTACATTAAACACACAGCTTGACGATGATTGCTTCGTTATGGAGAAGAAATTTGATATACGAGGTACGAGGATTTTGGGGAGGTCTCCCTTTTTTTTGAAAATTGGTATTCAACTCTAGTCTAATATACGGCCAGACAACAAAGGCTTTGGGGTTGGTTTTTTTTTTCGGTTTTCCAGATATGTACATATATATTTTTTGGT
Source organism: Cheilosia vernalis (assembly GCA_949126925.1). Lineage (NCBI taxonomy): Eukaryota > Metazoa > Arthropoda > Insecta > Diptera > Syrphidae > Cheilosia > Cheilosia vernalis. The sequence goes on along the minus strand of OX421360.1, from coordinate 60,569,637 downwards.
TTTTTCAAGTGATTAAGGTTTTGTTTTCCTTACGACCGAATACCTTTAGTGAATGAAATGGATTTATGTCCAGCACTTGAGCTGCGCTCAGTTACATTAGCAAAGCTGGGGTAGCCATGTGGGATTAGTGGAGTTGCTGCTTTGGAAAGTTGTTTCGACTGAAATTACATTTTGCTTATACGGTTTATGTGGAGTTTAGCCCCGGGGCTGGAAACACGGTGTGTTTGTTTTCACTCACACCTGATCCTTGTCTATGAGGAGGAAGAGCAAACGGGAGAACTATTTTCCCGGGAGACGCTTCAGTTTGTGCATTTTATTGATCGCACCTTAAATATCTTATCGTTAGTTTCCAATGACTGAAGGAAGTCGCCCGACTTGAGTGTTAAATCAAAAGCTTGCTCACAACAGCTTACAGCCCTGACAGTGTAAATAGATCGCTGTCAGGGCGATTGCATCTGTGGTATAAAAACCGAGGGTCTGGCAAATTACACTCAAGTTGTCTTCCACGTCTTGTGAGCTTGTAACAAACATCCAAAAGTCTGGTTTTAAGAGAACAAATGGTGTACCTCAGAACTGCGTACTCGGCCCTATACTTTTTGTCATTTTAAAAATGCTTATATTCTGCAAAAGTTAATCTGGAAATTAAGTAGAGTTGTGTCATATAACAGCAAAGTGCTACAAGTTACGTCTTCAGAACAAAATTTGCAATTTTATTGTGCTTGCTGACGAATTCCTGTGTCCTGCATATTTGACTACACCATCGCATTTGTTGTCTTGCCGCCTTTCAATGCTTGCGATCATCACACATAATATAATAGGGCCTGAGAAAGGTACACCTCCTCCTAATCTCCATGACTGTTTACAACCGAAAACTCATAAATCCCTCGCGGCAAACATCAATACCTGAGAAACCATCCAAACATTCACTCCCATATATGCGGGCGATGATCTATCAAACGGTTCAAGCTCTCCTCTCCTCTCCTAATTGCATCAGCAAACACAAAACTTACATCGCACCTCTCACCCCACACCCACAACAGTGTTCAACCTTTCGCAAGATCATCCCCCCAAAAAGGCCCAACAATTAGATGCACAACATTAGCCAAGTACCAGCACTCAACATCGGGCACATTGTGTACCGCCGCCGCCACATTGCACAACTGTTTTGATCTTCTTTTCTTTTTTTTTTTTTTTTTGGGCAGCCAGAGGAGCTGGGAGCACCGTGTTGATTATAGTTTCCCATTGTTTGCTGTGCCGTGAAATATTTATTAGAGCCGTCGAGACTTTTAGCACCCACCTGCTCGATTTGAATCTCCAGGTGGTGCAAAGTACAGCGCTCCTCGCAAACGCATTCTAATTGCCACCAGAAGTCGGGACCTAATACAAAGTTGCTTCGCTGTGGCTCGGATTGCATGGGTGTGTGTGTGTCTTAATTTTGTTTACACCTGCTAAATTGGGTGAATACTGGATAATACAAACAGAAACGGAAAGCACACATTTTTCTTGTGTAACATCTTCAAAGCTGTGTTAGGTTGGTGTTGCTTTTTTTTTATTTTTTTTTGCCGATCTGTCCATAATTGGCAAGCTGGCTACTGCTTGCTTTATGGTCTGAAGATGGATACGGCCGGCGTATCCATTAGCCCAGAAACCTGATGTAGTTTAAGCGTTTTTTTTTTTTTTTTGTTTTCGCCATAAATTTGAAATTTATTATTTTCTCCTTTTCCGCTTCGTGTAGAGATGGTCATAAAAAAAAATCAAATTGTATATGGAAGTGATTAGAAGCATCTGGTTTTGTTTCATGGAAACATTTCGACACTAATCCAAGTTGCTCATGTGCATTTTCGTAAACGATTTAGGGGTGGAGGATCAACAATCGCGGTGCGTAGGCTGGTCGTGACAGTTAATTGTGTTTCCTGGCAGAGCCTAGAAAACCATTGGACATCAAGTCAATTAAAAGTAAAAACTCCCACATTCCATTGTGGGCATGTCTGCAGCTCAAAGGACAAACTTCCCTTGTGGCTTTTCAATCCGTATCAAGATATCTTGTCTTGTGTTATTTTCTCTATTCTTTCGACCAATTAGAGAGAAATTCCAAATGTGTACCCACGCAATGGTACACATACATATATAGATGTTTATCACTCATATCACACGGAGTGGATTTAATTGCACAAAGGAACATTTTAATTGAAAAATGAGGTGAGGGATACACTAGAGATGTGATTTTTTTTTGTTTTTTTTTTTTTTTTTGTGTTTGCAACAGAGTTTGTTTTTGCGGATAACAAGTATCTCTTGTTACACCCACTGTAACTGGAAATAGTGCACGCAAAGGATCAATAAAAATGGAAGACGTACGGGATGAAAAAGGTGTTGACTGCATTTTGTCGAAGGTATTGCGTGCGAAGTTGGGGAAAAGTGTAACAGGCTTATTTGAACGAAAATGTTCGTATATTTTGTCAGTGGGAGAACACAGCTAATTTGAACTCTGCCGTGCTATCTATCCCGGTAGATTTATTTCCTGGATGTCAATGGGGAGTCGGATTTTTGATTTAGTACTTGATTGAGTGGACATGAACATGTACTGCAGTAGGCCCAGACCATAGATATTATCTGTTGAAACCTTGGATATTTTTTGGCAAAGGAGAGTGGAAAAGCGTTCTTTGCTACCTTCCGCTCAGTAGTCGTCCTTACACTAACTACTGAGAGAAGTTAATTTAGTACGAACTGATGGCTAGAATTTTGTTGTAGACTGTTGGAGTTATTTTTATTTTATTATTAGCTTATATACAAACCGCACTGTATTGATGTTGACTCAGAGAGGGCGTGAAATATAAAATAAAAAATAGTTACTAAACAGAAAGCATTGTGCTCATATTTGAACGAATGAAAGGAATCTACAAGTTTATGGCGATTCCAAACGGCCGATTAAAAAGCTCTTTCAAGGCAGTTATACTCTCGGATTCGAACATGGGACCCCTCGCTTACTAGTCCAACACACTAACCACTAAGCCACTGCGCCTACTTCGAACTTATAAAAGGAGGTATTACCGAGCGCTGTGAATGGGCATGAGATATTAATTCAGCGGAAGCAGTGAACAGACAGAAATGCCACTTATAGAGTGATTTCTTGATATTTACCAGCTAAATTGTTCCTTAATAATTATATGTGAAAAAAGAGCACGTTGTGAGTGCTGCAGCTTGAAGTGACGCGAGCATATCAAAACAACAACAGTCCAATGAACGCTGATTTTTGTTTGGAATTCATGAAGAAAATTATTCAGCGAGTACAGTCACAGTGGATGGGCAAGTGATATTCAGCGAATGGATGGGAACGCATTGTTCACTCAGCAAGTAATATATGAGCATAAAAGCTGGATTCCGAATCTTTGGTTGTTAAGATCTACCTACACCATTTGCTAAGCATATGCCATCTAGTGACCAAATTTTGATCCACTTTCTCATTACGCTATTTTTCAACTTTTTAATTATGAGCGGATGTTGTCAATGCTGAAAATATTAGAATTTACTTGCTAATATCTGTGGCAACGAGGAAAAACAGCATAAGTCGACTTATGTCAAAATTGAGTTAATGTTACTATCGCATGCACCGTACCCTGCTCTATATGTCATATTTTTTTCATTCAAATATCTCTTACGGTTGCTGTGTTATGGATCAGGAAAAAAATGCGTAAATCGTCTTCCCCTATATTCAGGCAAACCTTTATCCTGCGCTCCTGAAAATTGGCTAAAAAATAGGTACTTATGCTGTTTGTCCTTGTTGCCACAGATATGTATACACACCTATATTTCTATGTCAGTTTTTGATTCAATCTATAAATACGCAACGCAGCATTATTATTTTAGCTTATTTAAATGGACGGCGAGCCAGGTTTGGATTTTTTATATGTAAGCCCAGTGATTGGCAAAACTATTCAGTGTGGAGTGTTTTCTGCAAATCTACTACATAGTTTGGGACGATGGGTACGAGTGTGTTTTTATTTTTTGTACTGATCCACCTACAGTGGATGGGCGCAAGTGTCAAAGTCTTGCATGATTGCCACTGGACTGGAAAGTCAGGAAACGAACATTTGACCAAGTAAAGTCAGGGAATTTCGAAAACATTCAGGGAAAATTCACGGCACAGGAACATAAGTCCGCGAGACATAAGTTCATAATGAACTTTTGTCCCACTTTGGGGACATTAGTTAAAAATTTTAGTGTGGAATTATGTCCCGCCAAAGTGGGCCAGAAGTCTAAAATATATTTTTCAAAGATGGGACATAATTCCAACATTTTATAAGTAGAAGAATATGCTATCGTACAAAAGGCCAAACCCCACGTTTCAGACATTTTTTTTTAGAAAGTAGGTGACCATAAAAATGCACCCACATTCTTAACACATTATTGTTATTAACAATTTAAGGTTTATTTTAATGAAAAAGGAGAAAAATATTCTGAAGCTAAATCTCAATTTATTTTCTTAAATTAATTTTTGTTTTAGCTTCGAAAATTTGAGAAAATAGAAGATCGCCCAACATAATATTTTGTTTTCCATTTTTAACAACAATTTGAGAAATAGACCAAATTTAAAATTCAGAAAATACTAAAATCTGTCCGCTGAATGATTGAGGTAATTTATTAATCTCAAGGGCTAATGTCTCAATGCAGGAAAAACTTGAAAACTGGTCAGGGAAAGTCAGAGAAAATTCCTTTTAAAAATAGAGGCAACCATGTCTTGTCTGTTAAGGGCCCAACTCATCGAATCCGTCGCGTCCGTTGAAATATGTCTTGTACTTTTTACCTCAAATTCATAAAATCTAACAAATGAAAGCAATTTGTTCTATTGAAGAAAAACTCTTTCTATTAATTCCACTATTATGTAGAATGAGAATCAAACAGAGTCCATGCACAACTTCTGTTTTACTAACGTTTCCATGAGCTCTAAAGTAAGGAAATTGTTTGATGGAAAAAAATATTTTAGGAGTACAAACAATCTTGAAAGGTTTTATTTTCAATATTTTATCGCTTCCACATTCCTCTGCAAATGTTGAAACGATATTTTCTGCTGTAAATTTAAATAAAACAAAAATTCGTAATCGTTTAAGTACCTACTGAAACAGTTGAAATTTTAATGCTTGCAAAATATTTGTTCCGCTTTAATGAAGCGCATTACTATAATCTTGAGAGGTGTAAGCAATGAAATTCGAAGTCACAATGTGTTCCTAATTCCAAAAAGCAGTAGCATTCATTTGCGAGCAATCGTATTTTGATTGATACTTATGAAAGTGGGTAAGCTACTTTTTTGATGAAAAAATAAAGCACTTCAAAATGGTTTTCCTTCTTTTTATATTTTGAAAAATCTTGAAAAAAAGATTTTTTATTTCGGGAAAACAAGATATTCAAATTTTTCACCTGGGTAGCTTCCTTATTTCTTTAAATGAAAATAAAGTCTGCCCACAAAATCGCCATCTGCCATTATATACGCAGTCAAGGTTTGACCTCCATTCACGGTATCACCAAATTCAAGAGTGCACTACTCCCATTTCCTAAAGTTTCGTGGTCAAGTTCACTATCCCCGGTCGAAATGGCTGACAATTCCAAATCAAAATAAATCACGTCCCCTCCTACAAGGGATTTCCCTGTCAGAGTCGCAGCGTGATAACTCTTACGATCACATGTTCCTTATCGATTACTTGAGAATGGAAAAACAAACTACCTAAAACTCATCTGATTTGAGCAATTCCAAAATTCAGCCGAGGAGGAGAATAAAATTCAAAACAGACAAGAAAAACCCCCTGCCTAAAATCGTAAAGGTTCTTTATCTTATCGCACGATAACATTTCCGCTTCTAATTAGAAACCAACAAGCGAACACTTGGCAGTGGGCTAACCTTTTTTTTCAGGTAGTTTGTTTCATTTCGATTTGTTGGCACAAATGGAATCAAGGTCAAAGTTTTGAAAATTTAATATATACTGACAGAAGGAACAAAACGGCTGGTTTCACCTTATGTAGGTCTCTTACCGTTACATACAGAAAAGTATTTGCTTTTCAAGTGTCTGCACTTATCTTCAAGTAATTTGTTTATTTTTTTATTAAACTTTTTTTTCTTTTTTTTTTTGTACATATATCAGTATCTGTCGCTGTGTTTGTTTGTTTGCCTAGGCAGCGCTTGATTCGAAGTGCACACATTTTTCTCTCTTCGTCTAGGCACATTCAACAGGCCCGTGGTTATATTTAATTAGTTTATCATAACTTTTTTTTTATGTGGGTTAGCCAGTGAAAATGGGGGCTGGGTAGAACCATAGAACACGTATAACATGCATAACACCCGCGTCGAGAAGGTTTCACCATTGTACATGGTTCCAGCACAATGTGCCTCCGATGGGCAATTCGTTGTTTATTGGACCTTCATATGGCTCAGCGTTAAGCTCTCTTTTTATTTTATTTTTGTTGGGTCATTATCATTTTTTCGTACAATGACACGCATAGTTCTGGAACAATGTTTACAAGAGCTTCTTTATTTTTCGTTGTATGATTTCGGTTCCAAAATGAAAAAGAAAACAAAACACAATCAGCAGCAGGAGAAATAACGTGGCTGGCTCCCATAGTGAGAGGGTTCACTTGAGTTCAATTTTGGTTGTTGATTGAAGTTCTGCGTTGGTAAACGTGTACGCGCGACGACTTTTTACGGTAAACATTTAGAAATAACGCAGACGACCGACTTTGCAATTAGAGAATTAATGAATGAACTCAACTTTGGCGAAGAGCAAAAATTGGTGACATTCGTACCGCGCTATTATTTTTAAGTTTCCACAAGAGCAACAATGGGTATTAATTACGCTGATAGAGGGACTCACAGTATTTGAATTGGAGTCTGTTGGATTTGGCCCTGGGTATAGGTATTTGCCGCAAAGTGTCGTTATTTCCAAGCAGTACAGACTAGGTGGTTAAAAACTGTGGTGTTCTGCAAATCGGGTCAAATTTTTTAAACCAAAGATGACAAGTTGAGGTAGCAGTACAATAAGATTTATTTTCTTTATGTTCGGTAAGCATTTTGTAAATGATCCGTCCGATTCGGAATTTTGATGAAAACGGATATCTGTGGTACCACATTCCTTCATATCGAAACTACTTATATACGCCCTTGCCAATAACCATTTTTTTTTTTTTTTTTTTTTATTATTATTATTATTATTTATTTTCATTATTCTTGACTTAACAAACTTTGTATTTACCTTATCTACCATGACAATATTAAATACAAGAATAGGTAGTGACATTAGTATTTGTGTAGTAACAAATAGTGATAATGTCACTTCATAAAAAATAGCTTGGAACAGTGGGGTGAACTGTTTAATAAATATTAAAAGAAGAACATTTTTATGAATGTATACAGATTTTTACAGAAAATTCACAATAAAAAGAAAGAAAACATAAATTTAAAAGAACATTTGTGCATAAAACAGCAATAGAACAATGTAATGTACATGTTTAGACAACATAGGGCAGCAAAATTTTAATTTCCTCGTGATCAAAATCAAGAAGCCATACCTTAACGCATTTTAGGAATAGGGACAATGATCTCATTATTATTATTATTGGAAGTTGATTAAATAGTTTGCACGACACGATGGAGTAAAAGTACGGAAAGGAGGAATGATGACGGCATTAGTTGAATTGCTTCGCAAATTGCGATTGTTTGAAACAGGGCTCTGTAAATAGCCACCTCTCATAAAAAAAATTTTTGAAACCTTGAAATGGTACAAATGTTTTAGTGGCAGAATTTTCAATGCTCTGAACAGAATTATAGAAGGAGCTAAACGATTTACCCCACATACTTTTCTTATATAGCACGTTTTTGTAAAACAATCAATGGGTCGATCTTCGTTTGGTAAGCCCCACCCCAGCAACTTATTCCATATTGTAGTTTTGATTGAAATATTCCATAATATACTGTTTTCAGAGTTTTTTTGTCACAGAATTGTCTAAGGCGATAAAAGCTTCGTACTGAAGATCGTAAATATTGTTTCAGGATCGAAATATGTTTGGACCCCAACTCATATTTTGCTCAAAAGTGATGCCTAAATAATTTAAACTGATTTATTGTTTCAATTTTAAAACATCGTGTGTTACAAGATGCCTGCTCAAACAACATTGCCCTTGTGGCTTCTTCAGTACAGACACAATTTGACGCATTTGACCATTCGCAATTGTTTGCATGAAAGAAAATTTCGAAGCTTGGGGATTTAGTTTTATTGCTGACAACTAGTTTGTGTTCCGAAAACCAGAATCCCAGGAGGTGAACATTATGGTTTATATCCGCGCTTAAGTTAAGAGGACTATCCGAGCGGTATCCAATGCCCAATCTCGCAATAGGAGCGAATTTCTATTCCGGTTGTAAATCTCGAAAATCTACGTATCTAGGTATAAAGCTTGCACCCCTGGCTCAGTAGGAAGTACACTGAACAACTGAACCCTATTTTATACTGAATTTCTCGACGATTCTAAGACCAACACACCAAACGTTCAGAAGAAATCATCTGAATCAGAATTCATATTTGTCCTAAAAAGAAAGATGATTCGCAGAAGTAATCACTGGTTCCTTCAAATTGCAGTCTTAAAAACAAACTTATGCTCGTTTATGTTGAGACTCGGTAATACGAAAATCAGGATGTATTGTTTTGGATTATTATGTGCTAAATTATTGGATTATAGAACCAAACGAATCCGTATTTTAAAGTGCGCCCTCTATGTACCATATAGGTAACCAAATTTCCAGCGCTGAGTTAAGCTGAACGCCAAACACCTCAGAGAGGGCTAGTGTCTTCTATATAATTAATAATGAAATATTTATAATTAAAAAATTTAAAATTGAGTCTATTCCTTAAAAAAAAGGTCCGGAGAAAAAACCCCCCACGTTGACCTTCCGCAAACACTCACAAATCATCCAGACACCACCATCCTCCATCACGAAGTGTCATTCATCATTTTGTGTTCTGTGAATGGCGTACCCCCCACCAGAGGTTAGGAGCATTTTAATTCAACTCTGGAACCGAAAGAGTCTCCAGGTCAAAACAATGGAAATTTCCAAAAATAATTCGCAATTTCTACCCGAATTTAATTTTAACAAATAAATTCGCATTCTACCGGGCGCTTTATTAAAAAAAATTTCCTTCGGCGTTGGTCTCTTCAAAATTGAAAGGCACTTTTTTTCGTCTTATTTTTCGCAGAGAAACAAACAGAAGATTTATGAAGGACCTCCTTCGGGTGGGTGGAATGCGATGTTGTTAGAGAGACACGAACAAATTTCGCGACATGTCGCCGCCTTGTTGTCTGCTGCATGAAACGTGATTCAAATTTTAAGTCTTGTAAATGAGATGTAATGTAATTATACCCGCTATGGCGCACAATGTATCATAATTTTGACGTTCATTGTGTTTAAATGAAAGTCGAAAATAAATGAACAGAGACACAAAATGTGTGCCCAAACGACAATATATAATTAAACTCAAATTTTTGCGATTGAATTACATACACAAATACGCGAAAAACGTCTGCAATATGAGCATTTGTGTTCCTTGGATATTTTTATTTTATTTGCGAATGGTCGTCTCTGCGTCATTCGAACTTTTGCAGAGCTTATCAATGTGAGCCTCTAAAGACTCTGCTGCTGCGTACGCATTAAGTTTCGCATTTTATTGTGACGCAACGCAAGTTTTGCACTCCCTGTTGAATTAAAATTATAACCCCAAAGCTAAACCCGTTAAATATTCGTTTTAAATTCACTCTGTTTGTTGTACCTACCTCCGAAACCATGTCCTATACCCTCCGAACTCTTTACGGAAGTTAGGTTATGCGATTATGTGAGAGCAATCCAGTTTATGCGGGTATGCGATTAAATGTCAAATATCCGTTCAGATAATTCTTTCATTTATCCTTCTGGACTTTATGTTCCCAGCTTCAACCTAAAGCTTTCCTATTTCAGTGGTCCAACGAGCCGATACCGACACACAAATAGCACGAAATACGATCCACGCCTTCTTGGGAATCTATATATAATCTGAATCTGCCATAGATGCTTTATCGTAGCAGATCTTCGGAATCACTGCCATCAAATCAAAGCATGTAAGCATGTGTCAGTCAAACCCGCTAATGGACTCCCTCAAGGTTCCATCCTACGACCTCTATTGTTTGCTCAGACAAAACACCTTCAACCTACCTTGTTATATCGATGTAACTCAATCCATGGCGTATGCGCATCGGCCTGCCGGAAAAAATTACTTCTAAGTGTCTAAGCAGCAATCTCAATACAAATTTTCTCTTCCGTCATGGTCCTGATGCTACATCTCCATTTGTAGACAAATCAGTTAGCCGGCCGGCATCTCCGGCACCCACAGGCTATTTTTTTTTTTTTTTTTTTGTAAGCAGATTCTTCAGTCATTCACCATTCTGTTCTAGATACATATTGATTGCTGGGATGGTGATGGAATTGACCATTAATAGCCCATGCTCAAACCAAACTCGTTCTGAAGTGCGTTTTGCAGTTGTTAAGTCTGCCGGAAGCGAGCTATTAAGCCACGCCAATGCGAAAATCCAAAGGAGGGAAGTTGACAAACAGGTGTCGCTGTGTCTGTCTCTGGGCGAGAAATCATATGCATTTTGACGTCATAGACGAAAGTTGCCCCAGACAGCGGTGCGGTTGTTGGTAGGTCGCGATGGTGGTCCGCCCATTCTTGTGGCGCTGTGCCTGTCAATCGCCGTTGAGTGCTGATCGGTGTGCGCTGCCAAAAAGGAAGCCTCCGAAAAATCTGGAGGCTTTCATCATGGCGCGTGCATCCGGACCATGTGACAACGGGAATCGCGTAGGGATTAGCGATCTCCCTCTGTGTCTGCGTTCATCTCACGTTGCACATGCAAAGCAACTGGAATTGCTGTTTATGGCTGCTGCCGGCGCAACAGCAGCGTAGATGAAATTGGCCAAAGCATGGAGATAGTGGAACTCCGCTGAAAATACTAAAAATACTCCGCACAGCAAAAGTAACCAAATATAGGTAAATCTAATAATACGACTTCCATGGTAAATGGAATGGATATCCATGGCTTTGTCGTCTGCGAGCGTGTATCCTCCTTGAGATCTTCAATGGCCGCGCACGCCTCCCCACCACCGCTCGTATGATGGCTGTATGCTGATATGTTGACGATGATGGTGGCAATTGACGCGCGGAGGTAGTTAGATTGGTCGGTGGGTCTGTCGGTCGGTCGGTTGGTTGGTTGGCTTTAGATTGGAGACGACTCCACAAACGCGTTCGTGCAGTGCTAATGCGGCGCGGCTTGTCAAATTGAAATCTATCGACAAACTGAAAAAAAAAAAACACAGAAGCCTGTGTTGCAGGGTTCGGACTTCTGTTGTAAGTTTTCGCAGTAGATCTTAAAAAAAAGTGCAGTAGATTCACTTTTATTGCAGTAGATTTTGAATTTAGAAAAAATGCGATAAAAATTAAGTTTCCAAATATTTTTCTAAAAAATTATTAGCTTAACCATAAATGCATATTCCAGTTGAAATAAAATCAGATAACACATCTTCGATTTTTAGGCTCTAGTGTTAGTTATACATAAATATTATTACATTAAAATTCAGTCTTTAATGTGGTACTCGATTGGGCTTCTTCAGATTTGCTCTCAGATTTCGTGTAATAAATAAAAACGGATAAAAACTTCGCTTGTTCTTTTTGGTGTTTATATTGGGCGATTTGAATATGTGTAGTCTTTGACACTTTTCTAAGCGATTTCCATTCACTGGTTAAATTTTGTATTAAAACATTAGAAATATACATTCCAATTAATTTATAAATACTTATACATAAATAATTTACAAAAATAGATTTACCCGATGCAATGCCTTTCTTTGCTGGAGAAAAAATTTACTAAAATGTAAACAAACTCCACCAGTTGTCATCTTGTCATCTTTTTTTGTACCAAACGTACATAAAAATTGCTCTGAGATTGACCAATCGTATATCACATAAGTTAAGAATCAATAAATATTGATTATTTGCATTGGGATTATAAAAATATAACAAGAAACGAAAATGTGTAAATATATTTATTTTGATTTAAGAACTCCGAAATTGCAGTAGATTGCCAGGCGAGCGCAGTGGTGCAGTAGATTTCATTTTTTTTTTTTAAAGTGCAGTAGATCTACTGCAATTGCAGTAAAGTTCGAACCCTGTGTGTTGTTTTCTGTGTGCCAGTTGGCGCTGTTTGTTGTTGTTTCCATGCACGGTATACGTTACGTTCTGTTATTGTATTGGCTTCCGTTTGATGATGGCGACGACGACGACGACGCTGCTGCTGTTGTTTGCTTTCTTTTTGTGGTCTCCAGCAAGAGAAAAGTGATCCTATGCTGTAGCAGCGGCGGCAAGTATGTCAGAGTCATAGTCAGAGCAGGAGTTTAACGGTATAATGGATAATAAATAGGGTTTAAAGGTTGTTTCGTCTTCTTTGTTACACTGGAACTGTATTATACTTCCATCACCATAAAGTGGGTTGAGAGAAGATAGAAATTTGCTTACCACCACTGATGGCTTTTGTTACAACAATAAGCCTTCGAAGGAGTGGAAAAGTAAAGGCTGCAGTTGGTAGAGAAATTGTAACAAATCAACCACAAATTCATAGCTCAAAGCTGTCCAGCAGCACAATGGTTTTAGTGTTTAGTAGGTGTTTAGCTGTTTTCTCCTTCAAACGATGACATGATGGCCGATCAATTTCAGGATATTAAGCGCTGCTGTGAGTGTGTGAGTCGGATATCCGACTCATTGCATTTTGCATTCCTCGCTAAGTGCAGTCGGTTTGGAAATGTTCGTCTGGTGTCTTGTCACTTGCTCAACTTTCTAGGCATCAATTGTGTGAATCTTAACCTAAGATTTTCTACAGCGACCCTTCGACCGAATTCAGAAATAGTTGTACTAGTTCTCATTAAAAAAAAGCAGCACACTTGTTAAACACCTGTTTGCTAGAAGCTTTTTGTTGCATCAAATTAGGCGCAGACCCAGCGGTAGGGCGGATTCTTGACAGAAGAAGCGATTGTTCTTTATATTTTTATTCAAATGACAGCTAGGTCACGACAAGCAGTGAAAACTAGTATAATTTACACAGAAAACCAATTGAAGAAGCTCGTTTATAGATGGCGTTGATTGGGGGAAACCATTTCCTCAAATTTAAGTTTTTAAGATTAATTAGTTTTGTTTGACAACTATTTCGCAGCGCATTCGTGAGTAAAATGCGAATCACGCATACCAACTTTTAGGTAAAATGAACTAAGATAGTTAAAATGTAGTTTTATTCTACTGAAGACCTCTGTATTGAAAAAAGGGAATTTGCTTACAAAATCGGGGGTATATATATTTTTCAGTTGAAAGACTCGGGACTTGGATACAACGATTTCCACAAAAGTTGCTACGGCACTTACAAAGAATACCAAGATAAGATTCAGAATTTGCCATTTTGCTGAAACGAAATCTCTGAATTATGTTTATGAAAAATAACAAGAGCAGTAGCAGGAAAATGTTGCCGCATTCTAGGCTCAAATATAATAACATTTTCCGTAGTCTTCAACCACACCCACCTTCACGATTATTGGAATATTATCAGATGAAACAACAAAACTTCATCTATGAAACCATATTTATTGGGTTCTCAGGCCATTTTGGTTCTCCCATCGACAGAGTTTAATCTGCGCGTCCTTGGCTCAATATTTTGTTTATTTACAAAACTTTGTCTTTGTCAGTAGGTACCTTCTTCTTTGACATCTTCCACAAAGTATTTTTTCGGTGAAAATGTTGACACATTTAGATGACATTTCTCCCTAATTCAAGAGAATTTAAGTATCATTTGCAAAAATGTATATTTTGATGCATGCTTTTAGGGGTATATACCTATTCAAAGCCAAAAATATAGGTAACTAGGTAGGCATCTACCTCCTTCCAAAAATGTTGTACAAGTTTCTTCATCAAAAAACTTATAGGGTATCAGATTCTCTGCAAATATTTTCGAGCAACTAATTTCTTTCTTCTGGATACCTCCTTTTCCAAAAAAAAAACTGTTCCAACTGGTTCAAATGTCAAACTCAACCATAGCTAGTCTAATCCATTCATCCGGCAAATGCTTGACAGTCAGAAAATCAATTTTGCAGCCAGAATTAAGTACGTGAAAATCGTTTCATTGGACATACAATAAACGTGACAGAACGGGAAATTTGTCGAACTGTCGGGGTTGTCAAGTTTTGCCCAGCTTTACATACAACCTTACTACTGACGCTGACATACGCCCATAATTCAGTTCGTGATTGTTTCCACTCAATGTCATCTCTGGCCTTTTAGTCCATTGAAATGCTATAGTTTAAAATGTACTAGAACATTGCCACTGTAATGAAAAATCCCACCTTTGATGCATTCCTTTGGTGGACAGCGGGACAAGTCTCTTTTGCGGACTCAGTTGGCTGGCAAAAAAAAAAAGAAAAAAAAAATACGTCAAGGTGCGAAAATGTTGTCTGGAAACAATGTAATTGTCAAGAATTCACTCGCCGCGCCGCCCACCGTCCTTTGAGTGGTGTATGTACTCCGATACTCTATCTTGCAGCACAGCGCAGTCTTATTATTGTGGTTTGGTTTATTGCACATGGCATATTATAGGGGCACGGCTGCGAGCAGTATCTTGCTTTACGTCCATTATATTATTGATTGTTTCGTGCGGGCCTGCTTGCCTGCTACCCATTTGTTGTACTCAAATGAGACAGTGACTTATGGCCCAGCGAGTGTTGATAAGAGCGTTTCCACAGAAAGGCTGAGATAGAATTTCATACTGGGAGTGGCACATTTTAGTTTTGTTCCTCCACTACAATTAATAATAATAAATCGCACACACAGATATGGAAAGGAAAACTTAAATTGGTTAACGACGGCTAGTCCAAGCAGGAGAAGATGTTCGCAAAAAAGACGACCAACCGACGTTTATTTACCGACCACTTGAAGATCACAAGCTAATGTGACAACTACGCCGACCGACGACGCCGCGACACTATTCCCGATGATAAAGTGTTGGTAATTAATTTTCAGCCAATGAGGGTCTCGTATTTTTGTCCGTTTGTTGTGCTTTGTAACCTTGATGGGACATTTTTTGTCTGTAAATCATTTTGGTTGTTGGCTTCCTTCTTGGGTAGTGTGGATTTCTTGTGAAATGTACCAAAATGATTCATAAAACATTATTTATTCAATGAATTCCATAAGCTTTTGACGTGTGATGATGAGTGTTTTGATTGTCGCGCTTGATATGTAGAAAAGGATTTTAATGGTTATTGACCTTTTATGACAGAGGTGTGGTGATTTAAGAACTTCCTGAAAGTCCGAGTTGGTGCGAGATTTATTCGTCGACAGGTCTAGGCTAGCAGTAAAGTTGTGTGTTTGTCAATATGACATTTTACGATATCCGCGTTGTAGGTGTGATTCAGGGAGTCATTATAGGTATGTGGATGGTCATTTACGTTCGAAATAAGCCCTTGACTGAGGCTCTTACTGGGAAAATTGGCTGCAGAAAATGTACACATGTTCATCTGAACGCACTCATAAACACCATATAACTTATCACAATAGAAGCTTCAAGCAAGACTGTTTAACATTGGAAAAATGGAACTTTGTTCTGTTTGAAAAAAAAGAAGAAAACATTTGTACCTAAATTGCTACCTCTTCTCCGATTTTAGGGAAACTTTATTTTTTTCCTTGGTATTTTTTGAAGCCGAAAGTCAGCGCTGAACATCAAAAAATCTGACTGCCAGAATTGAAATATTCGTAACACAAATCAACGTATTATTCACAATTTGTTGTCTAAGAATAACACAAAAAAAACAATAAAAATTCCTTGACATATTGGGGACGTTCGGATTCCTAGTTTAGTAAGTCTGACAGTTGTCTAACTAGATGTGTTTCAGTTTTTATTGGTCAAGTGAATAGTTTCTGCAATTGACGTTTATGGAGGGGAAGCCGACAAATCTAATCAAGAAAATCCTGCCTGCATACTCAGTTGACATTTCGAAGAGTCAAATTTAAAATAAACAGAGCGGCCGCTGCAGAATTCTTAAGAGTCGAAAAAAGGGCTGGTGAGAGAAAAAGCCATTTCTAAGGCTACTCTGTTAATTTAGAATTTTCGCAAGATATTTAACAACCATTAGTTCGCTTAAGACTTTAATGGTGTTGTAATTGGCAATCTTGTTACATTAGGTTCATTCGGGTACGCGGTTTAAATCGAACGCAATCGATATAAATCGATCAAAATCGCACAAAACCTATACACGTTCTCATAAAATATGACAGAAAAAGAGAAAGTTAGCTAAATAACGAGTAACGAGTAGTTCCTCTCTTGGCTCGAAACAGTGCAGAGAATTTCAACGAACAAGTACTGATAAATATGTCAAATACAAAAAGTTGACAAGAAACCAATTCATAATCTGTCATAAAATTCAATTGCAAAGAAAAAAAAGTCGGTGAAACTTAAAAAAAATAACGGTGGTGGTCTAATGTTCTCTTAGAACGTTTCATATGTTGCAAAAAGGTATGTTATATATTTATTTGTGACATGGATTAGATGTTAAAGATGTAAGTGGCTCGAAATCTATCTGTCAGGTCTCTGAGAGTGTATCGCTCAACTTTTTATGTTTGACAGATTGTTAGGGTTTGGCTCGGAAAAGTACAAGAATAGAACTATTTTAAATGTACCTACTTGTTTGAAAAAAAAATTTTTTTTTAATGTATGAAAACCCTTTTTAAGTAAAAAATCAAACAAATGTAACGCTGACCGCGAGAATACAAAAACAATTCAAGTTGCTTAGCCAACGCGTTCGGATTCATAGTCCCGACAAATCTAGTTGACGTTTTACATAAAATAGCTATCCGAACGTCCCCATTGATTTGTTAGGTAGTTTCCTTCACTAGATGGCGCTGTGTTTGATTGATGGCAGCATAAATTCATACCACAATCACTCGTTCATGGAACTTGAATTATTTGTCAAATGAACATTATGAAACACTAAAAGTATTGTTATCCCCGGAGAAGTTGTTTTGATTGCATAACCGTTTCATGAAATAACTATAGAACATTTTTGTTAAAATCCATCTAGCGGTCAATGGCAGTAGCTAAAAAAGATGTTGCTTTTTTTTGCATAAAGTTGGTCCATGAAAAGAAGCGGAAATGGTACACACTAAACATAACGACCACGCTCATGTTGATGACAAATATTTCTCAAATTCACAGGAACGATGTCACCTTACATCTCAGTCTCAATACCAAACGTCGTCGCAAGTATTTTCACCACCTTTCGTAGAAATAGACAAAAATAACTCCCAGAACTAGCAAGTCACTTAGGAGTTAGGAACCATACCAGTTCGACTTTTCGTGGCTTTCATCAGAGAGACAGCCCCTTTACCATGGCCGAAAACCTGCTACACCACTTCTATTTGCTCTAATAGACATGTGTCTCTTCTTTGCAACAGTAAACTCTATCATCATCATCATCGCCAAAGTACACACATAAATGTGTTTATTCTGCGCCACATGCCGCCAACTTGCAGTTGAACTCAACGCAAACTGAAAACCTTCATCGTTCGGCGCCTTTACCTTACCGCTATCCAAATGCGCGCAATTCCTTCCCTCGAAGCGCAAAAGGTTATGCAATCCAAACAACAAAATGAACAAACGATCCAAAAGCAGCAGCCCAGCAACCATCAGCAGCTACCAGAAGCAACTGTGAGGAAACAGTTCATAGTTCAAAGCACTTTAGCTGCTACTTGTGGCAATTCAACGGGCCAGGAGGGAGCGCTCCGCTCAGTTATAGCAAATGTTGTTACTTTCTGCCAGCCCTGGCGCAATCTATAGGTACACTGCTGCCGCATACGGAAGATGCCTGCTTCTGCTTCTGGTGCTGCTGCAAACGAATAAATGAATGAAATTCATGTAATGTGCACGATGATCCCATGGAACACAGAACTGTTACTCGGCTTTTTGTTATTTCTTGACTTTAATATGGGAAAATGTGCTCATCATCGTGAAGAGAGCATAGAGCCAGTGCCTCCTCTTCATATTCGTCGTAATGAGTTCGGTTATGCGAAGTGATTTTCCGTTCCAACAAGCTTGTGCAAGGCGGAAGAGGTCTGGCGTAAACCAGTGTCCATTTTTGGGAGGTCTCTCGCAAAGTACCAGCAACTTGAACACGAGTTTATAACTCATCTAAAACACCACCTTTTATCTATTATCTGGAAAATCTTTATGGTGGCCAGTATAATTCTTTATATATCATCCATTACGATGAAGACTTCCTTTTGCTTGCGCTTTGTCGTCTGTGTCGTTTGGGGGTCTGTGGATCTTTTTTTGTTTTATGACTTAATGACCCCCCCGCCATGTGTGGGAATTTTGAATAGCCGGACTGGCGCGGTCCAGTGTGTGATCTTCAAGAACCATTCTCGCATTCTCTCATGTGGTGGTGTGGTTGAAGTTTACGATTGTTTGTGCAAAATGATTTATGGCGATTTCATTGTTAAAGTCTCGTGTAAAAGTGCACTATACACACCATGATAAAGTTGTTAAAATCCGTAAAACTTTGTGAGGGTCTTGACATTACTTTGTTTTAAATGACCGGCACTTGAAGTGTTTTTTTAAAGAATGTCATCCGGCGGACAATGGAGATTTTGATTAAATGATGTGCGGTCATGCTTATGAGATCGTTTTATTAGCTTCGTTGTTGTCGAGTGCAAAAAGGGCCGGCACTCGACACCAGTTTTGAGAGTTATGTTCGCAAAAGCCAAAGAGTGAGGTTAGTGTGCGAAACAAGTACTATTCAGTGAATGGAAGTTCACGAATTTCAAATGCGGTTCCGCTGATGAGTGGTATTTCACATGAGTTGAAGTTCGGGATCGTTATAAGGAAGCAAAACATGTTGTGAGGAACTTACTGGATGAAACGTCTTGCCAACAAGATAGTTGACGCGATTTGAAATCAGCAGAGATTGTCACTGAAACTCATCTTGCGTTTTTTAAGCAGTTAAAAATGTCTGGGTCTCCATTGAGGCTGAAAATGACATTCAATTTCTCATGGCGAAACGCTGTAAATTGAAATGTAGACTTGTTTATTATTATTAGCAGAGTTCTATATGTGTGTGTCCCAGTCCCTGTCGAATTTGCTCATAAGTGAGTTAGTGGTGGCACCTCCGTCAGTTCCTCTGCTCAAATTATTGTTGACAAATTTCTGATCTCATTACCAGTGCTTTATAAGAAGCAATCATCATTTCAATCACATCGCATGGTATAAAGTAAAATGTCGATTTGTACCCCAGCTGGTCGATAAAAAACTTACAAAAAAAAAATCTACTTCCATTAAATGTTTCTCATAAATAAGCTAGAGAGGAGCCATTTCCTTACAATGCCTCCGCAATTACTTGGATTTCACTTCACTAATCTAGCATTGACCCTCTTTGGCAAAGAAGTACACACACAAAACTTTTTCCTTCCATTTATCAACTATCTACACAGCAACAACAACAACTAATTTGTATTCTTTTTCTGTTTCTCTATTTTACAGAGGCAAATTCGCCGCTGTCCGTCGAGCCATTCATAAGAAATCCGGCGTACATTTCGCTGCAAAATTTCTAAAACGACGCCGCCGAGCTCAATCGTCGGACAAGGAGATAAAGCATGAGATTGCTGTGCTAATGCTGTGCGCGGGATCTGACAACATTGTCAAACTGAATGCCGTTCATGAGTCCAGATCTGAATCGGCTCTACTATTGGAACTGTAAGTGTAGAGAGTATAGAATTCAAAACCAGGCAATAAATTAATTTTCTTTCTTTCTTTTTTTTTTCTATACGCAGAGCGACTGGAGGAGAGCTACAGACATTTCTGGACAACGAGGAATCCCTAACCGAAGCACAGACACGAATTTGCATGCGCGAAGTACTTAAGGCCCTTCAGTACCTGCACAAACGTTCGATAGCACACTTGGATCTAAAGCCACAGAATATTTTACTTACCGGTGAAAGGATCGAGGGTAAGTGCCATCATCAGCATGAGCTGTGAAGCGCATTTTTCTGGTCGATCTTTCTTTCTCTATGTCTCTTGGCGATGCCACATAAATCATTGCAATCGGCGCACGAACTTTGACTCTGCGGTTTCAACTTGATGATATAGCATACAGTGTACCTATAGTCGGATCTTGTTGCTACCGGCAAATGAATGGGTTCTGTGTGCGCTATACAAATGCAGTGAAGTAGATGAATGGATGAAGTAGATATCATGCGCGATATCTGAAGAAAGAAGCAGGGAAAGTTCTGTAGACACTTGTGTGCAATTTGAGAATTTATTGTGCAAAGGTGTATAGAGATTTGTCAGATCAAGGTCATCGACTGTGCTCTGTTGCGAATATTTAAGGAGGAAATTTTATTTCGACCTAGTTTCGCCGTGATAGATGGATCTAACCAAACAACTTTGGTTTTGCTTAAAGGGAATCCCAAGGAGACATCGGCTTGGCGTTTATTCAGAGTTTTGTGATTTTAGTGTCGTGATGAAGTTGCAAGATATAACCTCAAATGAGCTTGTAAAATTGGTCAGCTTGCGTTGAGTGCTAGTGGGACTCGTTTATAATGGCTACCATGTTTTTGGCGATCCTCTACTATTTAGAGATTTCCCCAGATGCCATTTCGAAGTTCATTAACGTGCAGTTTAGTGGTAATGAACTTTGAGAATATGCAGTAAGAAAGGTGTAGGCAGATCGGTCACTACCAAATCTTGCAATAGTCTCAGAGTATTGTGCAAAGATATTAGGTGTCTAGTTAACATTTTCTCACCTGTCAACTCTATTTCCCTCACCAATTTATTAAATTATGCACTACAAATATTTTTTCTTCTTCGTTTTTTCCACAGATGGTCTAAAACTCTGCGACTTTGGTATATCCCGTGTTGTAGCCAATGGCAGTAATGTTCGTGAAATTCTTGGCACGCCAGACTACGTTGCGCCCGAGGTACTACAGTATGAACCATTATCCCTGCAGACAGATATTTGGTCAGTAGGTGTCCTAACATATGTCCTATTATCGGGGTTTTCACCATTTGGTGGCGATACCAAACAAGAGACCTTCCTTAACATATCACAATGTGCCCTCACGTTTCCCGAGAAACTCTTCAAAGGGGTATCAGTACATGCCATCGACTTTATCCGGCGGGCATTGCGCATCAAACCAAAGTGAGTATAGTGTAGCTTATTCTTTTTTGTTCTAACTTTTGTTACTTTTTCCATATCTTAGAGATAGTCTACCAAAGATTTCACTGACTTGAATAGTTCAAACGTGTTCTTATATTTCCGTTTAACTTCAAATCCTTACGGAAAATTATTTTTATTATTCTCCATCTAAATTGCACGCCACGATTAACACTTACTTCGTTTTATTTCCTTTTAGTGACCGCATGACAGCTACAGGATGTCTGGAACACATTTGGTTGCGCGACGAGATGCCCGTCGATAGAAAGATCCTTAACATATCCACAGCTCACGATGATCTGTCCTCGAATGGCGGCAGCGGCGGCGATGGTGGCAGTGGTAGCAGTGCTCATTCCGACGATGAAGAGGACGACGAGGAGCACAGCAGCAGCAGCAGCAGTGACAGCAGTAGCAATCATGGCATGAACGGCATGACTAATGGTACCAAAAAGATGATGCACAATGGGGCAGCGAGAAACGGCACCACAACCTGCAGCAGCACCTCTTTATCCAAAACGCAACACAATGGCTATCAGCAACAGCATCACGAACTGAATCCATCATCCCGCCGTCATTCGTCGGATGCCAACAAAGAGAATACTTTTTTACGGAAACCAACATCGATGAGCAGCAGTGGCAGCAGCACATCGACCAACTCTTCCATTTCCTCCAAATTGATCAGTAGCAATGGACCTGCCACCATCAATCCCATACAACAGCAACAACAATTACAGTTGCAATTACCAACAACAAATGGTTCGGCAACGACACCCTGCCTATTTCCGGATGCGCCAACAACACCCAAAGTTATCCGCAAAGCCCCTACATCCGAGTCATCACCCACTAGCGTCAAGGCCTTGGTTAAGAAGTTCCAGCTGGAGAGTACGCAGCAGCCTCTAACAACGCCCAATTTACTGTTAAAAGAGGCCCATCACAACAACAACAACAATAGCAATCATAACAACAATAATAGTGATAGAAAGTTGAATGGTCATTTGATCCATCACCACCAACAATACAACAACAGCACTTCCTCCTCCAAGTACCATAGTCATAGTAGCGTTAGTAGTAGTAGTAATCGTAAAAGTAACGGAACAACGACGACACAACAATTAAAATCAACGACAGATGTCAGTAGTGGTGTACAACAGCAGCAACAACACACATCTGGAGCAACAACAACAGTAACAGTAACAGTGGCGCCCATTACTTCGTCCACTTCACTGCAAATGATAAATCCATCACCGTCTTCGTCATCAGCGATGGCCAACAGTAGTAGCAGTAGCAATAACAGTGCCAACTACAAAACGAGTTGTGTATTCTGCTTGACATGCAGCGGCCCCGGATGCCGGCATTCGGGCACATCCGTTGTCAATAAGACCACAACGAACAGCATCGGTCGGGATCAGGGTATCATCTGTTAGCTAAGGGCCAGCAGGGCCCGAAGAAACGCCAAAAGTTTCTTCAATCGTTTTCTATGCTGCATGTAATATTCACTATACCGTTAGATGCAGTTAGATTGATTGTTTCTTTCTTTCTTAATTATAACAATTATTTTCTGTTTCGTAAATAGTTTATTATATATATATATTTTTTTTAATTTAAATAAAATAAATAAGAACCTAGGTGTGTAAGCATATCGAATAGAAAATATAAACAAATACACCGCTAACTAGAAATGCGCATAAAAGTCAGAGAAAGAGCGACAGACAGACAAAGACGGAGTGACAAGGCAGCTGAAGTCGAACGAAGCAGGAAACAGGGCGCCATTTAAAATACACGTAACGCTGCATTAAGTATAATTTTTCTTTTTTAAATTAATTTAAATTTGTTTTCACTTTCTAAATAATTTATTATAAAATATATAAACTATATATTTTCCACACAGGCGGGAAGAATATACACTTAAATTATAATAAAAAAAAAAAAAAACTAAACAAAACCATTTGTATAGGCATGTAGTGATTTAATTTTCAAGAAAACGCACACATACAATTTTTCGAAAGTTTAAGTCTTCTACGATTTTGTTCTGTTTATTTTTCTATGCTTTGTATTTTTATTTTTTTATTTAATTAAACAAAAAATGAAGTTTTTGTTTCAATCTATCTTTGTTAAATAAAATCGAAAAAGACATTTTGCTTATTATTTTCTTTTGAAAAAGAAGATTCTCTCGGATTATACTTAAAAAAAAAAAAAACAGATAAAGGTGGATGATGAAAATTGTTTTGACGAAAAAAAAAAAGGTCGGAAAACGGTTGTAGTTAAACAAAATCTATAGAATATAAATATTTAAAAACTTTATTTTATTTATAGCTTAAAAGCAAACAAAATGATAAATAAAACGGTCTAAATTCGCTAAACAAACAAATTATTAGAATGGAGTTATTTTATTAAATGGAAGAAAAACAAAAAAAAAAAAAGGAAAAACGGAAGAGGTTCTTAAATAAGAGTTGTTAACTTAGGCACGGAATGGCGAAAAGAGGAGAGCTAAACAAAGTAAAAAGTTAGAGAATGTGTAAATTTAACTCCCCAAACAGGAAAATAGAAATTATGGCAGTGTTGTTGTTGAATATATATTAATGGAAATAATGATGATTAAAATTTAACGTGTTAGTTGTAATTATATTCGCGCGGCTCTAAATAAAATGAAAAATATGAAATTGATTTAAATTGTCCTGTTCTGTGTTCACTTTGGAGAGGAATTGTGGTGGTTTTTCGCAGACGAGTCGATGGCGATTGGAATATTTAGAGGTTTTTTTTTATATCCAAGTCGTGGACGTCCGATTGCGAAAGGAACTGGTTTCTACGTAGTTTACAGGGCCTATACTCTGTTGAAATCATTGGAAAGTAGTTTTCGAATCGAATTTGCACATGGTATGTATCGCCAATTCAAAATAAAAATCATAGATTGGGGCAACTATTCAAACAAAATCACATCTTGTTGATTGTACTATTGAAAATATATGCAGAATGCTATTTGATGCAGTTAACTTGTGTCGGGGGACGAATTACTGCACCCGTTATCGGAATGTTCTAAATAACCGACACGCAACATTTAAGTTTCTATTACTAATTCTGTTTTTCGGAGAGCTATAATTGTTGGAGTAAAAAAACTTGGAGATTTTTATAGGGAAAACTGCCCGAGTTGTGTTCAACTTCGAGTGAATAAAATGGGCCTAACAGCATTTGTGAATCGACAACTAGATGTCCTCACAACTGCCACCCCTGCACATGCGTTAGCTAACATTTTGGCTCTCGCAACTTTACCTTTGTTTCTGGCTTAGTGAACTACACTTGTCTTCTTCTTCTTTAATGTATATTCTAGCTTATTAACTCTTTTATAAAAGTAACTATAATTGTGTACATTATTGGTTTTTTTATGCCCCACGGACATAACAACAATGGTATATTTTTCTTAATTCGTCCACCTCTGTGTTTAAAACTTAAAGTCCACAGTTACCCTGGGTAGCGAGCTATGGCTTTCAAGAATGGTTCTACTTGACCCCAAAATGTAAAGACTTATTTGGAATAAACGCATCTTGAAAGAGCTTCTATAAAGGATCATTCACATGAGAGCGACCAACTACCTACGAACGAACGAATATTCGCAAGTTTTGACAGTCCATTCACATGATACATTTAATTTGGTCGCAGAAACCCGCGAATCCAATGACAGTCGCCGTTATTTTGTCTCTATAAAATTTTGAATTTGAGGTTAAGTTCGAACGAATGCTTTATTCGTTGGTTTGTGGAACGCGAATTGAATGATGTGGATTGTGAATAAACTTTGACAATTCGCGCAAAGGGTGTATTCGTTCGCGGCAAAAAGTTTGCAATTCGAAATTTCGTTATTTTAACTGTTTATTAACGTTTTCATTTTGATGGGATAATTAACTATCCTCCTCTTGGAATAGTAAAATGTACAATTTTCTGTACATAAATGCATCAAAAGTGGTTTGTTCGCACTTCAGCAATTCGTTCGCTCGCTCTCATGTGAATAGTCCTTAAAAAAGACAAACACATATCCATTATAATTGTACTTCTGCGTTGCACTTTTATGCATTCTAAAACCAAGAAGCTTGATGACCGTTTTCTCCTATTTAAATATTACGTCATAAATTGTTGGTTCATTAAAAAAAATCCGATTTGACATTCGGTTGCGCATAGTAATTAAATTATAGGAAAAACCGCAGTTGAAGCTGCAAAACTTGACGAAAGCGCTTCTGAGAAAACAACATAATTTACGTATGTGCAAATAATTTAAAATCACGGCAACCGCTAAAAAAGAGCGCCAAGGGTTTCAAAATGGTTTTTAATATTAAAGTTAAATCACACAACCTTGCAATGGATATTTACTTTATTCAATCTGAAGATTAACAGACGATGTCACACTGGACCTTCTTCTGGGGGAGAGCAGTTATATTAACAGTGTTGTTCGCTTCAAATTCTTTTACGAATTATTAAAAGAAAAAAGTTTCATGGGAGCTGTACCTATAGGTAAAAGAAAAAGCCTTTTCATAGAAGAAGATGAAAACTTGCTCACAGAAATTGGGATCCGTTAAAAACTGCTACATAATGTCCGTCGACCTCAACAAACGCCCATTACACGCTCCGGTTGGAGTTTTCGTGTGAGAATGTAGGTATATTCAATTAGAAGTTCGTTACGAAACAGATGAAAAGGTAGCCCTACTTGAAATCCAGCAAATTGAGATACCAGTATAATAAAAGCTAAAACTAATTCAAAATTCTTTAAATATTTCAACAGGTAAATTTATAGTTGCTGTGAACTTGAGCTGTCTCTTAAGCGCGTATGTTGTATGTACTGTTGATTAAATAAGCGTATAGCTAACTTTTAGGTAGCTCAGTAAATCGTTCCATATCCTCAGGAAACGGCAAGTACTATCGACCTAAAATATGCTATACCTTGCTCTAAATACATACAGTATTGATGGTCTTAAAAGAATTGTCACCCACTCCTAAAAGAACTAAACTCAAATGTCCTTCTAGGCATGCTGCAGGACAGGACACAAAACTACTTAAATAAAACTAAATCGCGTATATATTCTATCACAGAGAAACAAATATTATAAAAAAGAAATTAGAAACTTAACGAAACTAACAAAAAAGTAATATATTCGTTCGATGTAGTCACTTTAACAAAAACAAAAAAATTAACGTTCGCATTTTAAGATACACATACTCACACTTACACACACGCCACACTTAATACAAGGAAAAACCGTTATAAATGTTTTATTTTACTTTTAATTATTATTTCTGTTTCGTTTGTATGTTTTCTGTTTCTGTTTTCCTTTTTGTTTAGGTTTTGTATTTTGTTTAGTGGTAATTTGAGTTTTCCAACACAAAAGGACGAGTGGAAACGGGAAAGAATATAATGGAACAAAGGGCTTTGTATGAAATATGAAATGCTTAATTAATAATTTTTTTCTTTCTAGCTTCCACTTTAATCATTTTGTATTAAATGTTAGTTAAGAAAGACATATTTATTTTTAGTATCCTTAATAAAACAAACAAAACTGACAAACAAATTTGTATGTAAATTACATTTAAAACAATTTAAGTTATAATTAAGTCGTAAACGAAGGAAATAAATGCAAATAAAGTAAAACTGAAGAAAAGAAAACAAATGAATTATTTTTGTGTAACTTTAATTGTAATTACATATTATGAATTATTATTATTATGAATTCTAAAACAGAAAACGATTAATAAAACAGAAAAAAAAAACAATCTAAATAATTACAAAAATGCAGAAACTGGTGTTTTCTTTATAGAATATAAGTGCACTCTCTTTCTTTCCTCTAGGGAGGTTCGGCCTTAGTTGCAGTGCCCCTATACCATCGGGTTAGTATTTTCGTTTCACAGTAGGGCTGTTCTTTTACTTTTGTAGTAAAAATGGAAAAGCCTGTCAAAATGGAAGTGGTGGGGATAAATTCTCTCACAGAGAGATACACTTCCGAAAAAGTAAGGAAACGTTTTTGTAGTAATCTATGAAAAATGACAGATACATAATTCAAATATTCAAAAAAGAAGTGGTACGAAAATTCGTTAAAATGTCTGATAAACTCGAGGACTTTGCTAGTTTACTAAGAAAACTAGTTACATCATCTAAGTAGCGATGAAAGTGATCTGAAATTAATCGAACTTCTTCTTGATGAATCCGAGTATGACGAAGAGTCTGACTGGTAGAACTACAAGCATTTGAGAAGAGGAAAAAGCAACACTGCATTAAGAATTACATGGTGGGGATTGCTCCTTGCTATAGCTAGTAAGAAATTCGTTGCCACTTTCGTAAAGAATCTTGAGGAGAACATTACATTTTTTTTTGCTGCCTGTTGATACCATTTTAATACGCAAGAAATCAAAACAAATGTACGCATTCATGCCTAATAGGGCAACAAATTTCAAATCAGCTGTTAATTGTAAGGTGACTGACAGAATATCCAATTCTTACACCAAGAAATTTGTTGAGTAAAAATTCGTAAGATTTTCAGTGGAGGGGTAATATCAGGCTCTCTCGATGAAGCTTTAAAAGTAAAGGTACCTAATCCACAGGAATACCCAGCCATGTGGTTTTTTACATCTATCTGCAATAATACTATTACGTATACGCCCCGTAAAATTATTTATTTACGTAAAATTATTTAAAATTCGCTAAGAAACTGCAAATGCGACCACGTACTTAAAAAATGAGAGAGAAATCCATTTTCCCTCTTTTCATTTTTTCGTAATTTTCTACTCGCCGAATTTCGACTTACTGAAAAATTTAAAACTGCCAACTAAGCTCAAAAGTTTGACAAGTAAAACTATTTATTTTCGTCTTCAACGACGTCAGAGGAACAAGTTATAACTGAATGTTCTCCTAGAACATATCACCGCACTCAAATGGAAAGTTTAATAGGTATTTAGCTTGTAAAAAATTCAATTCCAACTTATTTTGTGGATGCTGCATTTTACGATTATGTCAAAATGACATTTCTTAAACTTTTTGTAAGAAAGCCGATCAGGTACTTCTCTTGAAATTGATGTGGTATTCGATTGGGCGCTCTCAGAGCACTTTTTTTGCCCTCAGAGCAATTTGTATGTTCGTTTGGTACAGAAAAAAGCAATCTTTTTCAGATTTCAGAGCACTTTTGCGAATCTAGATATTTTCTCAGATTTACAGATTTACCAATACAAGTGCGTTTGAGTTTGACAACTGATGGAGTTTGTTTACATTTTCAGTGAATTTTTTCTCTAGCAAAGAAAGGCATTGCGCATTGTATAGGGTGAATCTATTTTTGTAAATTATTTATGCATAAATAATCAGAAATCAATCGGGACGGATATTTCTAATGTTTTAATACAAAATTTAACCAGTGTATGGAAATCGCTTAGAAAAGTGTCGAAGACAACACATATTCAAATCACACAAATATCAACACAAAAAAGAGCAAGTGACGTTTTTATGTTCGATTAGGCATACGAAATCTGAAATCTGAGGGCAAATCTGAAGAAAGCCAAACGAATACCACATGAGAAACTTCTCTCTCGATTTTAGAGATTTGACATTTTTCATTTTTCTATGCTGAAAATACCTACACGAACGGACCTACTGTCAACTGTCATATTTCTTGACTAGATTTGTCGACTACCCCTACATAAACGTCAATTAAAAAAGCTTTTCTGTGCTCAAAAGTGAGAATCAACTGGCTACACGCTAGACGTTAGCCATTAGTTAAATGTGGGGGAAAGAACCAAAAAGGCATATAATGCTGTCTTTATTTGAAATATAATCACCAAATGGAATAAAAAATTACCTGTGACCAAGAGAAAAAATAATGACCAAATTTGGTCACAAATAACCAATAAGGCAAAATCAAAAATCAAACAGAAACGAAGGCCGATCTAAGATGGTCAAACATCACCGGTCATAAAGTATCCTAAGCACTGTGGTCACAACTCAACATCAAGAGATCTAGGGAAATTCTAAAACTAGTTAGCGAACAACTCGGAATACTGGGGCCGAATTACCGCATCCGTGATCGAGCCATACGTCACTGAATTTGGTGGATATTACAAGCAAAGCAATAGCAAATTCAGTCACGATACGGATGCGGTAATTCAGCCCCTAGTACTAATCCTGTCACGGCACTGTCTTCTAATGTCGTTTTCCATTGGTTTCACTCGGGGATCCACTCATTCTGTAGTCCAATGGAACAAGAAAACTGCTTCTGATTGAATCCACAAGAGTATTGGTGAAATGCCAAAAAATAATCTACGGCAGCTGTCAGTTGTCTTGTATAAAGGTGGATTCTGACTTCAAATCTAGAAGCGAAATTCTCTCCTCAGAATCACCAGAAGAGTATTTTTTGTGCCAATGGAACGGTTTCAGAAGTGATTTTTTTCGATTCCGGACTCTCCCGGACGCTTCTTTTTGCCCAATGGAAAACGACATAAGAAAACATGCGAAAAGCCTTAGACTGACGGACACTTGCAGATTCTTCAGCGACCTGCAAGCCGAGGAAAATATCATACACATACTGTGTGAAATCGAATCAAGCCAAGGAAAGTTCCTGGATAGGTACTTTTTCCAACAACTAGAGGAGATAGACCACACAAACTTTAAAGTGCTTCTGGGAGATTTATTGTTTTTCAAAAATGTTTAGATTTTTGTTCTTCCATTGTGGTTTACTGCAATCGGTTCCCTAGGGATCGCGATGGGCCTGGTGCCGTATGAGACCATAATCTCTCATACCTAACCTCACCTAGCCTATACGTTGCTGCTCGTGTCATAAATAAACTTTCAAACACAGACGGTTGATGTTCAGGGCATAATTCACAAGACCAACTGCTCTTTATTTCATATATCGTTGCTAATGTAAACTTAAAGTCAAAGTCAAATACCTACGTTACTAATCAGCTCAAGGCATGATTGCTTGTGGAGAAATAAAACTCGCATACGCTATAAATTCATTTTATTTAATCTATTTTTATTTAAAATTGTATAATTTGAATTTGCAAAAGAAAAATAAATATATTTGTGTATATAATTAATATCAACCACAATAATAATAATTATATTGATGACAACAAATCAAATGAACAATTTAGCTATGGCTTTCATCTTATCCGTACTAAAACTGGCTGCATTTCTTTTAGAATAAAAAACATTCCATCTATCAATCGTAAACATACAAAATATATGTAATTATGTTTTATAATTTATAGTTTCGCATATAAAAAATTAAAAATCATAAAAATAAATTTAATCTTTATATGCCTCGAATTCATACAAAAAAATCACATTTGTTTTGCCTTATTGCATATTGTTTAAGTGTTTTTTAATATTTAGTTACGGAGTAGGTACTCTCGCTGTCTCTGTGAAGACATTGAATGGGATTTTTGTTTTATTTTAAGACACACCAATAATAGTTGAATTGAGTAAATGTAATTGTATTTATTTATTTATTTTTAGCCCTTCGTGTGCGAAAAGCTGACGCAAAATTGACTACAAAAAAATGCCAATTGTAATGTGTTTACCATTTTTATAAAAAAATAAACACAACAGTATAAAGTACTTAAGCCAATTTTGTGTTTGAAAAATGTTTACACACTACTCAGGCAATATAAGGTATTTTTCTTTTTTTGTTTATATTTTTTTTTCACTACACATGTTTACTACATAGTTCTCTTTTGATTCAAATTATTCCTTTATAGTATATCTCTCAATGTTATGCTTGTTAAAACGCATTTAATAAGTGCTTAATAGAATTTGTATTTTTATAAATAAAATATAATTTTAAGTTTAAACAACATCAGGTTTTTTGTTTTTTTTTTTTTTTGTTTTTAAGAACTCTTAAAAATATATTGACTAGCATAAATAAATAAATTAGAAATAAAAAACATTCACTTAGGTCTAAATAGTTTCCTACTTACAAAATCAGGTTTGTATTTTTCGGAATAGAAAAAAAAACAACTTTGTCGTAATTAAGGCTCAAAGAACGAACTCTATAAATATCTACTAATCTAAGAAACTCTAATATCTACTGGCTAGAGCAGCTATAGTAACAAAACGTTGACTTAAACGATAGGATGATCTCTGTCAAAAAAAAAAGAGAAAAAAATAGAAATTGCGAGATGAAGTGCCCTCGTAGCCTGGTGGAAGAGAGTTTATTTGTGTTCATGGCATGGGTAGTAAAAACAGTGATACAGATGGTTAAGATGGCAAGTTGGATGCTTAATAAAATTGAGGCTTGGACGAAACTTATAAGAAAGGTTGGCAGAGACACGGGATTGGAATCTGCTCACCCAAATGATCGACGGGCAGTGCTGAGTCAAAATGCACAAGACAATATCTGTAGAGAGTGTAACGAAGGAGACGATAAAATGGTTACATATGTAGTATGCGACAACTGTTCTACGAACATATTACGTCAGCGTCATCTAGGTAAAGTTTACTTTAAGGCAGCGGATATACATGGAAGGTCCCCTAAAAAGGTAGTCGCTCCTCGCTCTCACAACAAAATCAGTTGCCCGCCGGTTGTATACCATTAACATTACCTCTAGCTGGTTTTTCTTAATCCTATAAATAAATATCTACTTAACTGGCTGTATAAAGGAATAAACTTAATATCTGACGAGATCCCAGAATAGGTATTTCTGTCCCCGCACCCTTAAAAACAAAACTACATCCCCTAACGTATGCTTAAAAATACTTAAATTAATAAAATTTCCCGCCTCCATTGGCAAATGTTTGTAAATTAAATCCATTTTTGTAAAACTAAACAAACATATGTTTTGTCTAAATAAATCTACTCGAAGACAAGGATACAAAACGATGACTAAAATGTGTGAGTATATATTGTGTATGGAAAATCAGAAATCTCTCCCATCCCCACCATCAACACGCTCTCTTCTAGAATTATACTGGTACTATTATAGTCTAGCATATCTCTGAAATATTCAGAATGGTTTAATGAAGAACCAGTCGTTCTTCCATTCCGTAACTACTTCTCTAGGTTCAAACTGGCCAAGAGTTACTAAAACGAAAAATGCTTCCCCTACCGTGGTGCTTATTCAATTCCAAAAGTATTTGTTTCTTCGACCGCCAACAGCAACTTCTCATAGAGAATCTCTGGCGTTGGATACGGGGGCAAATCTAAGCGATTGAAACATGTATGCGCTCTTGGCAGAGCATTCGGTTTACCCCATTTCTCGATACAAAATCGTCGTGGTCCTGTGGATCCGCGAAGTGCGGAGAATCCCTCATAGGGAATGCTCGATGTTCCCGTGACGAATTGCAACAAACGCAGTCGTTGTTCGTTTGTAAATTTTTCAATCACCTGCCAGAACCAAATGATCACTTGGTGATTATCATGATAGCCGCTACGGTACTCGGTATTCAAGCGCCAATCATTGATGTCAATTTCGGCAGTGCCAGCAATGACTAGCTCGAGCTCACGTGCATCGAAGACTGACACCAATCGTGAATCGACAACTTCGTAGAATCCTCGGACAAGCGATTCGGTTTGTTCTTGAACGCCGCGCTCTAGACGCCACTTAATCATGCGTTCCAAATACTCTTTCTTGTTCTTCTCGTTGATGATCATATTCTTGCCACCTGGCTTTAGTTCACGATCAACAACACGACCAAGCAGCTCCTCAGTCACACAGAATGTAAGTCCGAGGTCGTTGCCGGTGCCGATGTCATTGTCCCGAATCCACTGCAGCGATTGATGGAACTCATTGTCGAGCGATTCTAGAATTGAAAGCGTTGTTATTATCAGTGTTCGGAGAATTGATTATTTTTCCTCACCCAAATCACTTAGCGCTACCGGAAGCCTAAGGAGGGCCTTATAGAAAGGCCTTGTAAAGAACGCATCCAAAAGATACTGATGCACCAATGCAAGTCCCAAAACGCGTCCGCTGAATCGGAACCAATCATGACAGTTGTCCACGAAGGCAGACAATGGCGACACCTGGACAGTGTATGTGTCATTTGCCGAGTACTCAAAGAGTCCATAGTATGGATTGAACAGTTCCCGTGAAAGAAGAAAGAAAAACTCCCTACAATCGGAAGAAAACTTTATACTAAGATCGGACACAAAAAGTAGATTTCCCTACCTTGAAGGACCACCATAGTCTAAGCCCTCTTCTGTGTCCCACAGTACTGCAAGGCGTCCTCTTTGTAGATCCTTTTTGTTTGCCGACATAATACGACGGAAGGCATCCTCCAATAAATGAGTTCGACGAATGTGAAGCCTTCAACGAGAATTTAAATAAGAAACCTGCAAACAATAACTCGCCGGGTGTGAACTTACTTTAGTTTGTGCGGGCCTTGTCCATAACCTTTCGATTCGAGCTTTCTGTAGAAGCCACGAAGTTTTGCTTCGAAATCTCTTCGGAATGGTGGTGGACCACGCTGCGGCATACGTGAGTTTAGATTCGGCGAACCCTGTGGACTGCGCTCTTCGATGGGAACGTAGCTCATAATTTCCTGTTCAAATAGACTGTAAAGAGAAAAAAAAAAACAGCAGGATATGGATTAATGATCGAAGAGTGTAGTTGTTAGGCAAAAAGTACATTTATTGTTGTTTTAAAGATTTCATTTAGATCCGCTGTGAAATTAAGGAGTTACACTTATACCGTTTTCCATTGGGATTTTCAGGTTTTGTTCTCAGATTTGTGATTTTTCGTGCCCAATGGAACATAAGACTAGATTTTTCTTTCTTTGCATTTGTGGTGGTGCGTGTTTTAAGAGTCAGCTGTTCAGCTGTAAATTCTAATTTGTGTTTATATAAATCTATATAATTTATGTAAATAACACACAAAGTTTGACAAATGTCAAATATCTCGCTCATCAGAAATCGAGATTGGCAAAATTGCCCTGACTCTGAAAAAAGTATTATTTTCTGTCCCAATGGAAAGCGATATTAGCGTCAATACATTGGGACGTTCGGATACCTAGTTTAAGTAAAACATCAACTAGATTTGTCAGGATTCCGAACGCGTTGACTAACGGCCATATTATTCACTCCGGGTGTAACTAAAGTTTAAATTCATTTTAAACCCGACCATTAATCCGTATTTTTTTAAAACCACTGAAAAACATGCATTAAACCCGCTGGATTAAAGATGGATTTAAGTGCAGATTTAAAACACTTTAACTGGTGAAATAAAAGGTGATATCTGCTAAAGATATCTGTATCTTCTCGGATAGTCAAGCTGCTATCAAGTGCTTGGAATCAGTCTCTACAAATTCCATAACAGCCCAAAACTGTCGCTCGTCTCTCAGAGAGATGGCAGAACAGTTCAATATTCACCTCTGCTGGGTGCCGGGGCACAGGGACATCCCAGGCAACTGTAAGGCTGATGAACTCGCCAAACACGGAACTACACTACCTATGCTTCCATTTACGGATTCCATAGGTATTCCGATCGCTACTTGTAAACTCATAATAAAGCTGGATGCTATCAATAGAACAAATCTTAGGTGGACAACCGGCTCGACATGTCTAGCGACAAAACAGATCTGGCCAAAGCTGGATCAAAAACGTTCTAGATACTCTTGATCTCCTTTGATAGGAAGCACATCAGTGCTACAATAGGTGTCATCACAGGACACTGTCTCATAGGCAGGCATGCAACAAGGCTTGGCGTATTGTCTAACGATTTTTGCAGAAGCTGTCTTGACGAGGAGGAGGAAGAAACCATACTCCATCTTATTTGCACCTGTCCGGCTCTCTCACAAAGACGAAAACTCCATTTGGGAGCGTTCTACTATAACGATCTGAACGATCTAAAAAACATAGACATTCGTAATCTCCTTCGCTTCATCAGAAGCTCCAATTGGTTCAACGAGTAGGAAGAATTGAATTTTTGATTCATGTGGTATCACAAGGGACCTTATAATGGTCTAAGTGTGTCGGCTTGCCGGCAGCCACCTCAACCTAACCTAACCTAACTGGTTTTTAATCCGTTTTAAACATAAGTAATGTCAAACCATTCGTTCCCGAAATTAAAAACTCACGCAAAACGAATGGTTGTGAGAAGCTAGGCCCAGGGTCCCTACAAACCTGTTGCGCCAACTATTTATTTATTTATTTTTGAATGCCAAAAATTTAATATAATGACATTTGTTTTTTGTCACATTTTATTAGAAATTGTTTTGATTTGCTATGTGTCAATAGTTGTGTTCTTTCATTTCTTTTTAATGTTAAGTAAAATAAAATGAGAAAGAACTTAAAATGAAAGGTGTCGACGAAGGTGGACGACGAGGACTACAGCACATTATCGTCCGTCGACGATGAAGCAGCAAAAGAAGAAGACGAATAAATGAGATTTATATTTGTCCTTTAATTACCAAAATTTAATTATATAAATATAAATCATTAATTAATTAAAATAATATTTTTTTAATTAATTAAATTTGGCGCAAAATTATAGACATCGTGTATTAAGAAGGATTAGTAGATACTTACTAGCACCACTCTAACTTCAAAGCCCATGCCTAACTTTCTAGAAAATTATAAACGCTTTGTAACCTGCCTACAACTACAACTAGGCGCGACTCAAATTTTTGTCGAACAGACCCAAAATTGTACAGTTTGGGAAATTCTCTTTAAGCAATTTTTAATGAAATGACAGCAAAAGAGAAAAAAAAACAATAAAATTAAAAATGCAGGAATGGAAATTTTTATTGAATCTGTAGCTAGTAGGCAATCTTCCTAATCAAAATCTTAAAAAGGATTTGCTCGGGTTTTATTTTGCTTTTCTTAGAAACATATTTAAACATTTCGAGATCTTAAAAAATATAAATATCTTGGGAACATTTCTTTCAAAATTAGCAAAAAAAAATTTTTTAATTACAATTTTCAATAGAAATGACAGATGTGAGAGGATTAAGAATCTATACTAAGGAATAAAATGTACTTTTGGTGGTTTTAAATTTAATACCAGGTTATAACTATAAAGTGGGTATTTTGTCGACTATAATTAGAAAAATACTAATAGGGACATTGTCACGTACTAAAATAATCATAAAGTGGGCTTTATCCGACTATAATTTTGCGCCAATAAAATTCATTCTATTAAATTAAAAGCAGTAAATAAAAACACAACATATTTTTCAATAAATTCATCTTCTCACAATGAAGACATAAACAGTTCGTCAATATCACGAATGAATACATTTTTTTCCAGCGTCTTGTTAGGTATACTTTTTTTATTTTATTTCACTTTTTTTATTTCCTGCCTCCTGCGAGCAAAGAAATGTGAAAAATTTGACCTAAACAAAAACAGTGAATATTATGAAGTTGAGTTTTTAAAGTACTTAAACTGGTCTCCGGAGTGCAGTTTAAATTCAATCGGATTAAACGCTGTCAAGTTTTAAAAACTGGGTTACGTTTAATGACTGAATATTATAGACTTGAGTTTATTTTTTGGGTTAAACTCACTTAAATCCGCATGTAACCTTTAACCCGGATTAAAGGGAGTGAATAATTTGGCCGTAGGCAATTTGAATTGTTTTTGTATTCTTGCGGTCAGCGTTACCTTTGATTGATTTGCCCTTTTTCATTTGGAAAAGGCCCTTCATATATTTTTCAATATTTGTTATTTTCGAATAAGTAGGTACAACTAAAATGTAACACTGTTGCCTCTTAAAACACTATTAGAGTGTTATGCGAACTAATGGTTGTTTAATATCGTGAGAACATTAAAAAAACTTGCTAAGTAGCTTTAGAAATGACACCTTTTTCTCTCACCGGCCCTTTTTCGCCTCTTCAAAATTCTGCAGCAGCCACTCTGTTTATTTTAAATTTGACTCTTCGAAATGTCATCTGAGTGTGCAGGCAGGATTTTCTTGACTAGATTTGTCGGCTCCATAAACGTCAACTGCAAAAACTATTCACGTGACCACTCTCGGCCAATAAAAACTGAAATATATCTAGTCCGTCAGCTGTCAGACTTACTAAACTAGGAATCCGAACATCCCCATTGCATGTTGATTCCTACTCTAGAAAGATAGACACTTGTCATCGAATCATCGTTGCTTGTTTATAATGTCGAATTTCGAATGGAATATATACCGTTTTTGAATCTAGCTTAAGCCAACAAAATTCTTATACGGTCGACAATTAAAGATTCGATAACATACCGCATCGATTAGCCTCTGATAGAAACTGTTACTTAATGCCTGTATGCAGATAGCACATTTTCCGTGGGAACCATTTGCAGTAGGTACCTATTTCATTTTAACGACTTTCAGAAACTGTTTACTACCCGTTTGTTAAAATGCATTTTTTAACGACACTGCGTTCCTGTGTAATTTTTTTATTCCAAAAACAAGAAAAAATGTGCTTAATTTCGCAGTGGAACGTATTACTCAAAAATGCTGTCATAAAAGTTGAAATAATGTTCAATGACATCACGTAAAGAACAAACAGACATAGTGCCGCGCATAGAACAACGCCCTGTATCATGATTTCATGCCGCATTTACACCATCAATTTATAATTCTGCAATTTGCCGCAATCAATTAGCATGAGTATCGCAAGGCAAAATACAACCTGTAATCACGTTTAAATGAATCATTAGATTGGCTGCGGTCTCACTTCCAATTAATCACAAGGCAAGTCTGTTGTATTGCTGCTACTGCAGAAGCTAAGTCGAGACGACTGTGTCAAAGACCTCAAGCTGTGATTACCTAATTTGATTCCACTTGATTTCGTCACATTGGAAATGTAGCAGACGAGTTTCAAATAAAAGCGATATCTTATCGAAAATGCATTTTTATCAGTTTTTCCAAAGCAAAGGTTCAGTAAGTCGAACCAAAAACAAAGACTTGATAAGCCAAAAACGGATATTGCCTTGGCTTCGTATCGGAGTGGTGTTTAAAATTCATTAGCAAATGAAAATAAGAGTACGAGTATCGATCGAAGGTAGTGTAAATATGACCTTAGGACTGTTTGTTTGCAGATTACAAAATCTGTCAAACAAAACTGTATCCAAGTTTCAACGTTGTTAGTTAAATGAGCAACGGTATCGACAGATGTGACAGTTTAAAGAGTGTGGCTTTGTATATTTGTAAGAAATGGAATGACAGACAGAGACGGCTTTTAGTGAAGACACAAACATTGCAAACTAATGCATGTTTTCCGGGACCACCAGATTTGTTTTTAGATTTAACGCGGCTCATGAAACACGCACGTTACTGATCTGCTTTTGTAAATGGATTAGTGTGTTATTTGACAGCAATAATCAATATCAGCTGTTCAAATTGAATTAGTTTTTTTGGAAATATGGATATCGACTTGAAAAATGTTTCCCCTGTTGTAGATACAAATGGAGTAGTTTTGGTGATTCGTAGCCTTCAGGTGAAGAGGAAGAGGAAGAAGATAATAATTTCTCCAAAATTATATTAGGTATTTCTTTATTTTGGTTTTTACGAGACTGCGCATTTGCTTTAAAACGAACTTATTAAAATGACGTAAAACAGCTGTGCAAAGTATATTGCTATTAGGCCCGTTTGCTGATACTACTCATAGCGATTTAAGTTCTACTTAAATACCTTATGGGCTACTTTTTCTATGTCATAAACTGTCACATAAGATTTTAAGTGGAACTTAAATCGCTATGAGTAGTATCAGCAAACGGGTCTTAGTGGCAGTATATGTAAATCTAAAAAAAGTAACGAGACCTACAAAAAGTGATTCGAATCAAAAAGGAAAGGTAAATGTTTTTTTCCCAATGGAACATGAAAATTGATTTAGATAAAAAAAAAAAGAAACTGATTTTTACCCCAATGGAAAACGACATAAGAAATGAAATGAAATACAAAAGTCGCAAACATATGACAGACAGAGCCGGCGTATAGTGAGGACACAAGCAAAGTAACGCAATGTGCAGGAATAGCTTGAAAATGGGCATATTCAAGAATCTAGTTATCTTAAGTCGAAAAGATTGGTCGGGATAAGATGTGACCTGAACAGAAAAACTAGATTATTCGGGAACGTCACTTTTCCTACCTCAGGTACATATGCGAACTGTCAACTTAGTAGGTACTCAGTCACGACTGACGAATTTGTTGACTAGATTCGTCGGCTATCCCTCCGTAAACGTCAACTGAAACACCAAAAAGTGAACAAAAATCCTTCTTTCTGTAGTTGCAAAATTTAATTTCGAAGCAATTCACCAGCAGCGGACTTGTCCGTTTGCCGCACCTCTTTTTGCAAACACAATACCTATCCGTCGCAAATTATTAATTGTTGTGACTGCGATGACACCGGCCGAATATATGAGCTAATTTTGTTTTTTTTTTTTTCTGTTACCCCTGGAATTACTCAACGATTCAACTGCGACTGATGGGAAAAATGTCAATTATATAAATAATTGCATTCGAACGTTGTCAATCAGCGACTTGTCGAATTTTTTATTTCGATACTCTTTTCATGAATAAAGTGCAAATTGCTATAATAACCGCAAATATAATTTTATCATTAATTGAAGTCGATTTGTTCCACCAGGTGCGAAGACTGCAAATACATAGACAGATTTTTTTGAATAAAACAGAAAAATAAATTGTGGTCAAGTCTACTGGACCCTAACCCACGCTTTACTAATTAAGATCTATGGAGTGTAAGCATAGCTCTAGGTATAAATATGTTCATTTTAACAACGGGCAAATTGCTATATCTATACCAGTTTTTAGCCTAAATAGTAAGGAATATGTATAAGTGTGAGCTGTAAGCGTTCACCAAGTGTAGGCCTTTGGCAAATTACCAAGTACTTTTGCTGTGAAATCATATTTAAGTTCTGGTACGATGCGGACTGCCTTCGTGCAACCAAGAACAAAGCATAGGTAATAGTAGATATTGCAGCCAGAACGGACAGAAAACATACAGCTTTACGGCAATAAAAATTGAACGAGCATCGACTTCTCAGAAGCAAGGAAGGACAGAAGAAGAGGAACCCATAGCTAGCCGCTCAATAGTCACAACCACACGGTTGTAATTTATATGCGTTAAGTTCAAATGATGCGAATCGTGGCAGCGGATTGTACGATTTTTATAAAAATAGTTGCAAAGTCGTTTTATTTCATTTACAAGAAATTTAACTGAGTTACATTTATGGCAAGTGCAGTAGTTAACAAGTTCGGAAAATCGGAACTTCTGACTGAATTAGATAAACTTACCGAATTAGAGGTGCAAACTAGCTCATTTTAAAATCAAGTTGACATTTCTATTTGTATAACTTTACGGTAAAAGTAAACAATCTAGTTTTAGGGCGGTATTCATCGACCAATATTAAACTAAGAGCTTCGTAAACCTATTCACCAATGGTTATTAGTGCATAGTGCATATTTACTAGCGCTTGAGTGGTCCCGACCACTCTTAAGTTGAGAGCAGTAATAACTTCGAAATTCGAAATCAGCTGTCGTTTGTTTACAAAATGGAAGGAAAGGGAAGGAAGCCAAATCTCTCTATTTCTGTTGGAGGGACAATTCTGTCTCTTAGCATATTGTGCAAAACTGCTGTAGCCACAATAACGATACAGCTGGTTTTTATGTTCAGCCGTAGTTCTGTAAAATTAAATGAATTAAATAAATTATTTTATATTTTAGATTGTTTTTTTTTTATTAACTGGATCCAATCCCAGGAAATCGCCTTTTCCAGACACCAATAGTTTGCTCAACAATGCGTCTTGTACGCACAAAGGCATTATTAAACCTTATTTCTGGTGGTGTTGATGGTGTTCCTAATGGTGTAATGAGGTACTTTTTGCATGCGTATCCTCCATCCCCAATCAAAATGCAATTTGGGAGCTCTCCTGACTCTAGGCGCGCTCTTATTTCGGTGAAGTTGAATACCATTTGGTCATGGGTATACTTTGTAAGCTCCTCTTCATCTGAGCTGGTGTCCGATGACGATGAACTGCTGGACGAAGTGTCAGGAAGATTGCTCATATTCGCACAATAAATTGAATAAAAGAATACAATATGTTAGTCTAACTTAAATTGGGGACGTTCGGATTCGTAGTTTAGTAAGTCTGACAGCTGTCTGACTAGATGCGTCTCAGTTTTTATTGGCCCAGAGTGTTCACGTGTATAGTTTTTGCAGTTGACGTTTATGGAGGGGAAGCCGACGAAGAGTCAAATTTAAAATAAACAGAGTGGCCGTTGCAGAATTATGAGGAGTCGAAAAAAGGCGCGATGAGAGAAAAAGGTGTGATTTCTAAGGCCACTCTGGTAATTTAGAATTTTCGCACGATATTTACCAACCATTAGTTCCCATAAGACTATAATAGTGTTGTGAAAGGCAACCGTGTTATATATTAAATGTACTTATTTGAAAATAACAATTCTTTAAAGATTTATGAAGAGCCTTTTCCAAATAAAAAAGGGCAAAGTCAAACAAAGGTAACGCTGACCGCGAGAATACAAAAACAATTCCATTTGCTTAGTCAAACGCGTTCGGATTCATAGTCCCGATCCCGACCAATCTAGTTGACGTTTTACATAAACTAGGTATCCATATGTGAGATTTTGTTTTCTGTTCCTACTTTTTGTTGTTTTCTTAAATAAATAAATGTTAATATATTAATAAACCAAATCAATTTATTTCCATTAAAAGTTTACATTCGCACGCTTAAGCCCGTATGACACTAAATTTTTTTCTGCATTTTTAGACTTTTAAAATGAAAATAGAGCAGTACGAAAAACTACTACGAACATACATTCCCGATAGGAGAACCTAATTAATGTGGAGATGTCAAAAAATGGATTGAAAATGTATTCATTTACATTTTTAAGCTGCTGGCAGCTTTTTTTGTGACATTTGAACATTATTGGCATTTGCCTTTCGTTGCTTTGAAGTTTGTGGTTGCTTTGCAAACCCCTTTCGTAATAAACATTTTGTCTCTTTTACACGAAGCTGACATTTAAACATGATTTATGTGGTATTCGATTGGGCTTCTTTAGATTTCATAAAAACATAAAAACGTCACTTGCTGTTTTTTGTGTTGATATTCGTGCGATTTGAATGATGAGTTCAGGGCAATTCTTTACAAATATTCCGGACACTACCGTCGTATTAAGAATTGGCCTGGAAGTACCCTTTCTTTCTCGAAAACATAGAAGGAGCACTTCTAGAATTGATCTTTTGATAGAAAGGGCAATTCTTATCTTCAATCGAAAACGGCATTAGACTTTTGGATGTGCTGCCTGACATTTTGGAGTCTCAATGTTTTTCAGCAAATGATCACTAATTTATGGAAAGTTAAACATCTAGCTATTCTAGCATGAGGCGTACAGAGCTTTAAACAGAACATAGCGATAATTTGATTTACCACTGGAATCTAGTTAGGCTTACCAGGCTTACCAAACAAGAGATACGAATATTATCGCTGAAAAACGGGATGACAAAAAACGAACTGACAGATGCTTTATGTCAGGGAATAAGTTACAAGTAAGTCCCAATTTCGAAATAATTAACATTTGTTAAACGCAAAAATTGTTATTTATGTGATTTCTGTGTAACCACTTTTTAAGGCAACTTAATATTATGAAATTTGTGCCAAGTCTCCGTGATGAACATCAAAACTTTTCTACCGATCAGTCACTTTGCACTGCGAGGTGCTCAACCATCAGGTGGCATTTCCCTCTCTTTATCTAACGATCATTGATCTCGCACTCTCCAAATTGAGTTTCAACAACCTTTTCACAACATTAACTTCTTGTTTTATATCGTCCTTTGTTTAGTATTTATTCAATACAAAAGATTTTAATAATTATTTTAGGTTATTTAAAATGCCAACAAAAACCATCTGTTGAAACGTTACTTTATAACTAAACTAATAAAAAATGAAAACACTTACACGGCCCATATGATGTACGCTGCTTTAGAAAAGAATCCCATTGTCTGTCAGTCCTTCCAGTATTATTTACACAAAATATGTAGATCACTGTCATGCGTTGTTCGCAAACAAATGGTTCGGTAAGGCAGAGTGTGTTTATTTTGAAACCATCATTCGTAGAGAATCGCTAATTGACAATTGTTTCCTTCTGACACTTAACGAATGTGGGATAGTTTTCATATTATTCACTTGCACTCGTATTATCTTTCAACTTTAGTTTGTTCGATTATGTGTACAATCGTCAGAATGTTTAATTATAAAAGAATTTAATTACTGTCAAAAAAAACACACAAACATTGACATTTTGATTTGGCGGTTGCATTCAATAAAACACGTTAAGTTAATGTTTAAATATTGGACGAGATTAAATTTGATGTTCGCACTTGTTTACTCTTTTCATTGCTTTTTTCTTTCCGATTTTTGCAAGGTGTTGGCATTTATACGAAAACATTAAGTGGTGCATTGTCGTAGGTTTGTTCAAGATAAGATCAGAATTATCGGCGGGGTACTCTTGTCGTTATCTACTTTATTGGATAAGCTATTTTAGTGTTTTTAATATCCACAATTGATTACTTTTTTTGTGATAGTATTTATAATTTTGGAGCGATGAGTATAGTAACTACAAAATAGCAATAAGAGCTAATACAGCGAATACAAATGTGGATGGGTAATTAATTAAATCAGATATGAAACGATCAGATATATAATACAAATGGAAAGTAAGACACTGGCGAGGAATCAAAACCTTATTAATTTAACCACTTGTGAACGTGACCAGGTACCTATGTCGGGATACTCCCACGATTATATTTTTCAAATATTATTTTTAAGGGGCACAGGAAATTGCGGACAATCAGGATAAGATTGGCTGAGATTGAAATGCTACAACCACGTAAAAGTCGGATTACCAAGACCGAGGTAAAAAGTATCGAACAGAGAAGTGGTGTTGGGAAAGTGTGCTATACACTTTGCTTTTAAGTGTCAAGTTGGAACAGAAAATATAAGTAACTGCATTAATGCAGTGTCTCATTTTACTTTTGAGGTTATAGCTATATTTACTAGTGAACTGACTGTAAGTTTGTACTAGCTCTTTCTTCTATGTACAATAATCGTTTCAAGCTGGACGATCATTATAGTGTCTCTAAATATTGTGTTAAATATTAGAAATATGTCGTCTAGCAACACTATAATAATATGTCAATAAGTATTTTAAAATAATAAATAAAAAGTCACCTCATAGGTGTCTACGGCACAGAACGGTCGTCTTTCATTTTATGATATTTTCACGGATATTGCAATCAAAATAAAGAGCCAATTATTTAACAAGAGATTGCGGAGTGTAGTTGAAGCGTTAAAAAATTGCCTTTCTCCAGAGAATAAAGAAAAGTTGTTTTTCTTCCCTCAAATTCCAACATACTGAGATCAAGCAGAGAATCAACCTTGCTGACACCTATATCTTAGAAATCAATTGCGTAATGCAGTTGTATCACGAATTAACACAACAACGAGATGGTTGTTTCAGTCTTTGATTTTAGACACGGTCGGTGTCAAAGGTGATCTCATTTATAACGACTTTATGCAAGAAGGACCTTGTACAAGTGTG
Source organism: Cheilosia vernalis (assembly GCA_949126925.1). Taxonomy (NCBI): domain Eukaryota; kingdom Metazoa; phylum Arthropoda; class Insecta; order Diptera; family Syrphidae; genus Cheilosia; species Cheilosia vernalis. Next base: position 60,524,827 of record OX421360.1, on the reverse strand, counting down.
CGGAGCTCAAAAAAATTCAAGCTCGATCTACAGATATTACACTCTGGATGTAAACAGGTAATTGTTAGCTGCATTCACGTGCAAATTACTCATTTCGCTTTTCGGTGATCTCATTGATACATTATATCACCCATGAAATAGAGACTAACGTCGAAAAATCTGGTAGTAAACAAGATTTATTGTTTTCAGTCATAAATTTCACAGAGCAATAACTTAAATGAAGTATTATTGGTCATTTAACAAAAGAAAATGCACTCACACGAGGTTTAAAGGCACCCTTAATGATTCCTCAAGTTTCTTTTGCTCATGCCATATCCAACTGTCACTTCCATAAATTATTTAATTAAGTACCCAAAGGATCTATACTTCATGCCAGTTGTGATAAAATCATGCACAGTGACTTTTTTATAAAAAGTCGTCACTCCTAGCACACGAAAGTTGCTCGTAAACGGGTGCACAGAGGTCATAGGTATTCAGCGGTCATTGGCACGAGTGAAGCCATTTCGGCTTGAAGACAATCGAAGAAAGGTCACGTCAGTCAAAGCACCAAATGAAGGTATATTTACTTCTTTTTTTTAAGAATTGCATCAGAATTATTCAATGGGAGCTATTCAGGGACAGGTCCTGAGAAATATGCGTATAAGTCTACATTATACTTTTTATCTAGATCAATTTTAGCGAATCTAGATTCATTTCTAAATTGATGTTGTTTTCCAACTGAAATTACAGATTTGGTGTTTCTGCAAGCACATCAATTGATAGAGTTCCAATCGAGATGTGTAAATACAAAAAAAATGTTTTTGCTGTTCAGTTGCAAATAAAAATTGTACTAGAGCAAAAATAAAACTTTTTGTGGGTCAAACAAATTTTCAAATTTACCCTTTTTGGGCCAAATTTAGAAATAAATAAATGTTACAACAAAAACCATTTCGAGGTCTAAATTGGAAAAGAAGCATTATTTTTAAGTAATCAATTGTATTTTGTAAAGTTCATGCTTAGACATTTTTCTAAAAAATATAGAACGATTCCATATAAATACCAAAAGAAGGTGTCGTGCTTGGAAACTTATAAACTCTTTTCGAAAACACTCTCTAGTCAGGCCTTATTAAGTGCAGGGAGTCAGGGACTAGAATATCATTGCCGTAGTAAAGGCAAATACTTTGCGCGGTATTAATAATAATTTTAAGGGCGAAAGTTTCCATAAAAAATTGTTGTGACCTACATCATACATAAAGTGAAGGTTAAAAACGACTTTAGAAAAGCCCTAAGTCGTATGTCCCGTTCTTTCTAGAGATAAACTTTGTAACTTGCTTTTCGGCCTTAAAAGTAGATTTCATGTGAGCATAGCTTCCATATTAAGATTCGGTCACCGCTCTCAACCTACAAAACTTAATTTCGGAGTAAATATTTACTGTTTTTTTTTTTTTCTCGACGGCATAGTTTTCCTCTTGAATATTTGCATCGTGGTATTCAATTGTTTGAAATAAAATCTCAACTTATTATTGATAAGCTAGAGACCTGTGCGATGTTGGACAGTATGAAAGGATCGTTATCGTCACCATATATATCAGATACTTGATTCCATTACCAGCATTTGTCACGTAAAAACTCATGCACATCATTAATGCATAGAACCAACATTGTGAGGCAGTTCCTCCGAAGCAGCTTGTAGTTTCGTGCAGACTTTGTAACCATAATTTACGAAAACACAGAAGAATTTGAAGATCAACTTGGCATTTCTATCGAGACTCCGATCTCATTGTCTGCTTTGTTAAATCGCAGTTTTGAAAAACTATATTCAATAATTGCATTACAAATTCCCAGACATGGTATTTCTTTTATCTTATAAAGGTCGTTCTTGCTTTATCTTTTTGGTCGTTACCTAAACGTCAAAGGCTCTTTGAAATGTTAATAATAGGATAAGCGCGTGTATGTTAGATAAAACAGCTAATTAAACTACCTGTCGGCTAAATAATAAATTACTAATTTATTAGCTACAAAACGTTGCTGCATTAGGAGGAGTTGAAAACAGACAGTGTGGACCGAATAGTAATATAGCGATCAAAACGGGTTATTCTATTTTCGAAAGTTGCACTACCTCACTTCGCTATTGGAATAGAAGGCCTCGATGGGAAGACAACATCAGAATAGGTCTTCAAAATATCACTGGAGATAAATGAAACTTTAGTAGAACCGAGTCGGTAAGTGCGGGCTTGTCAATGGGGCTAGACCTTGGGACAATAAGTCATTAATTGGTTCTAGTTTTCAGATGATCGAAAGTTAGAGTAACATTAAGTTTAGTAAGATCCCTTAAATGGCACATTTATACAAATGGGTGTAAAAATTCATGCGTAGCGAAGACTTAGCTAAAGGCTATGGAATTGGGTATGACGATAAAAAAATATATCGAGGCCACATAAAAGATATTATAACCAAACTTGTGTGTGAATGTATAACAAAAGATTATAAATATGTACTATGGTTATTCTGATCCAGGTATAATAAACATTCAATGTTGAATACATTATTACTCATATTACTGTATTAGTCAAAACTTATATCAATTTATCATCGGTGTCAAAATAAACTAAAATTCTTTCCGATCCAATCTATGTTAGAATGTTTGAACACTTTTTTTTTTGTGGTAACTAAGACAACCCTTCACAATATAATTCCCTTCCTCTTATCTATAGTACGACAATCCACTATCATTCAATTCTTAACAAACCATTTTCTTGTAATTTATAATTCACTTAATTTGACCTCAAAAGACAAAAAAAAAACACACACACAAAAAGATAAAAGCTGACCGATTAGCAATTAAAACAAAAACCAGCCAAAAAACGGTTTAAATATTTTCTGCAAAATTTATGCGTAGAAAGAGAACACTTCGAAGCCCGGGCACTGTATAAATACCTTAGGCAACACTTCAAAACATTTGGCGGAAAAAGAAGCCTCAACTGCACGTTACACACTTTTTGTTTCTTTGCGCTGATAACGCCAAACCACCACAAAGAGTCTCAACTCAAATCCGATTGATCAACAAACTCTGACAGCAGTTCACTCAAAATTACAGCAACAGCTTTCCGCATCATCCCTTGCGATCGATATGGGTAATATGAGTGTCGTGTTTTCTACTCTGTCCAGTGTTGTATACTTCCTTGGCCGATCACTTCTCATTAACTAATTTGAAAGCGGTTTATCAACACGACTATGCTATGCATCGAGTGAGAACTTGGAATTATTATATCAATCCAAAACGTAAATACAATTTTTTTTTCTGTTTTATAGATAAAAGGGTGATAATCGAGTAATTCACCGACCGAGCGCTGTAACCATTTAACCAACCCATCTAGGGTAAGGAGGAAATAATGTTTTTTTTTTTCTTTTGTAGAGAAATCGGTTAACAATCGCGCACTATAGGCATTCAACACAACATCGGAGCAGAACGCTCTGCGAGAATATGTACTCGTAATGTTTTGCTGCCGATCTGAGTCATGTTTGTATGCAATCAGCCGGTTAATGTTTCTTTTTTTTTCTGCAGTAGGAATATATCTACCCTCTGAGTGGTGGAGATCAAGTCTGTTCACAAGAGGCTTTGTAAACTGGAGTGACCTATGCAAAAAGTTGATTTTGTTCATTCTTGGCAAATGTCAACAATTCGAAACATGTGTTTAGCGCAAATAATTATGTAGAACAGCAGCGTCGACGAAGTGAATAAATTAGATCATGACCCGCATAGTGATTCAGTTTGTGTGGTCACACAGATTATTGTCATGGCGACAAAGAAATAAAAAAAAAAGTCCCTACCTACCCAAAAGGGGTTTCCATTTCCAGTTCGATCGCACTCCCAAAAACTCAGATTCGATTTGTGGTTTACTGTGGCGAATACGTTACATTTCCCATCGATTTTAACATCTGTAGAGCGCTTTGGCGATGGAAACGCAATCGACTGAAACCAACTGGCAACGGTTTGTTAATTATGATGGAAGAACGAAAAAAATGGTTGTTGGATTACTTTTCTAATCAATTATGGCAGAATTAATAGTAAGGTTACTCCGGATTGCACACTTAAATGGAAGAAATAATATTTCCTCGTCGAATGTGCGGTTTTGTTTAGAGTACTGCACTCTGGCGACCTTGCTCTTGGCCTTGGCGCACGAAGAAGTTTAAGAGAGATTGTACGTGGACATAAAACTATTCATGCAGGACAAATGAGCTGACGCATAGCTTTTGCTGCCCTGTGGTTTACTTTGAAAACTATTTCTCTACAAATAATTGAGTAGATATAGCCAAGGTTAGGGAAATCGTACTTGGTATTTGCAAAAGCCAAGACGCGCCTTGGGAATTCAATAAACGTGGAAGTAGTTCAATTCTAAAGAGACTTTAAAGGTGAAAAGAAATATGGTACCGAGCAAGTTGGTTGGGATTGGCCTTTGGTATTAGTTCGTAATTGGCAATAAGAAACCACTTTCGATGATACGAAGAAATTTCTTTGTCGTCTTAAGTGATTTTTAATAGAGGCTTTGTTGCATTTAGTGTTGCAGATTTGAGATGGACTTGAGATAGGCAGTTTTACAATAGGAACATATTTTCCTTCGGGCGGGCCTAGGCAGGTCTTTCAGAGTTATTTTTTGAAATCTATATTACCACATCAAGCAGTTATCGATAATTATCCTTGCGCAGTTTACACGCAAACAATTTAATGCTGCGTAGATGTTTTGTATAACCTTCGCCCATCATACAACCGGCTTTAGTTTTCCTTATTAATTACGTGCATTCGATATTCGAACTTAAGCTTCAAGATCATTTGTCATACTTTGCCGACGTTATTAATTATGGTTTATGGACATATTTCTACAATCTTAAACAGATTTCAATTAAGATGCGAAATTCCAATAAGCATCGGTGGTTCAGTGGTAGAATGCTCGCCTGCCACGCGGGCGGCCCGGGTTCGATTCCCGGCCGATGCAACTTGCTTTTTATATTCCCAGGTCTTAACTAATTTTGTGACTTCATTTTTGCAAGACTTGATGTCGAAATTTTACCTGTTCTGACACCAAGGTAAAGCGTATGGATTCCTTGAATCACTGTTGGATTATTTGCCATTTTCGGCACTCGCGGAACACAGTTGAGTCTCGAATCCTTTAACCGTGAAGGTGGCAACATGTGATGGAATTTTTTTCATACTTTACTCAATTGCTAGTTCACTGATGTACCCCCTAAAAACCGGTTTCTAAAGTACAAAGTTGTTGAAATCCGAAACGAACATAAGTCCATTCAGAGTAACAAGCATCGGTGGCTCAGTGGTAGAATGCTCGCCTGCCACGCGGGCGGCCCGGGTTCGATTCCCGGCCGATGCAATTGACTTTTTTGTCTTCTTTTCCACTTACCTCAACAAAATAGTCAGCTGTAAATCATGACCAAGCCTCTCCAATGCAGGCACACCTTCCACGCGAAGGATATTGATTTTCTCACGCAATGACCGCGAGACTGTCGACTGGCCATGCCGTTCACGCAGTATTTCCAGAATATTCGGTTGTCTTAGGAATGCAATAACCTAAAACAAACAGAAATTGAAATTGATGGATGTCATTCATTTTTTAATGAGCTTCACCTTCTCATTGTATGCAACAGGAATCTCAGTGACATGCTCCGACAGAGCATTGCTTCTGGGCAACGACGATGCTGGCCTTGGTGGTGGAGTTGGAGCTATATCGTTCATTATATCGTTTTGTTGCCGATGGCGCGCAACTCGTGGACATTCGACTGGCAAACGAGGGTCCATGAACGACGTTTTCCTATTACTATGATCGATAAAGAACTGCTTGCCCGAGTGGTCCATTTTTGTCTCCCAGCCCGAGGGAAGATCTTTGCTCAGTTGCACAAAGGAATTGACTAGAGCTACTAAGTCCTTGTTATACTGGTACCGTTGAAAGGTATTGGGATCTCGGCGAATGCGTATGACCATATGCTTGAGGGCTGCATTGCGATTGTATATACCCAGAGCTTCTTCATTGGAGTGAAGGAGGGAATAGAAATCAGGGCGACACAGCATAAGCACCGCTGGATGAGTGCCCAAAGCCTGAACACGATCGAACTCGGCGGCGAATGAAGCACGGTTACTGGAAGAGCTGCTACCACCTCCGTTCGAAGCACAGCCATTGTTCGCCATGTCACGGTTTTCACTGGTTATCGTCCGACGGATAGACTGGTATCGTCTGTCCAACTGTTGACGGTGTTGATCTCTGCCACCGCCTAAAGCACCCGCATTGGAACCAGGTCGTTGCCAACTGGTCGTACGTGTGGTGTGGTCAATATAGAAGATTCTCCCATGGCTGTCCATGCGTGCTTCCCAAGCTGGTGGCAGCGGGTCATCGGAATCGGAGAAAATCCCTCGTCCCCTTTCTGGGATTGATGGTAGCCGTGTACTGGAGATATGGATCATATCGTTGTCGTTGTTCTCAAATCCACGAATTGCATCGGCAGACCGTCCCCCAGCTATGCTTACAATGTCTGCTGTTCGAATTTCAGGTGAACCGTTCTCGGAACAAGCTGTAATGTCGCGTATGCGATAGTCGTGCTCGTCTTGACTAACCAGACGCTGTCGCCGTGCGTGATGAGTGGGAGTAGGTGGGCAAATTAAATTTGTGGCGCCACCTCCGATGCGTGTCAGTAGGCGTGGTTGTGGGCGAAGGACCGGTTTGGGAATTACTTGCGGAATTGGGGATCCTATCGGTTCCGGTGAAGAAAGATCGAGTGGAGAGGCACTACGAGTTGACGAACCAGATGGAGGGCTACGTGGACGTGCCTGCTGATGAATCAATCGGGGTGCTGCATAGGCAGCGACATCGTTGGAACTTTCCATTTGCGAGGGTATTGAATTGGGTTTGCCCTTTCCGTTCGAGAGAGTACGCGTAAGAGGTCGGTGCTGACGAATTATTTCGTTCGGCGATGATTCTTGGCTTCCTCCATTGGACAGAGGAAAGTCGTACGATTGAAAATCGTTGGCTGTCACCTTTTTTGTAAGGATTGTGTTGATGTAGTTGTCAGGTCCAATTTTTTTCTTCAACAAAGGTTTGAATTTTATTTGCTCCAGGCCACTGGTTGATGGTCCACTACTTGACGGCATTATAGCTGCAGCGGCTGCCCCCTCTTCCATGTCATTGTTCACCAGCAGAGGCGATTGAACACACGAGCCGCCATAGTTCCTATCTGTAAGAGAAGAATTCAAAGGTTTGTCGAAAGGATTCTATAGTGACTCATACCTGGATGCATGGGACTGTCCTCACCCAACCGATAATCATCATCGATGTCTACAATATCGAATTTAAAAACATCTCCGCTCAGTTTAGAGTTCTTCGTGGTGCCCTTGGGTGGCCAGGACCGCTCCAGCGGTCGGTGCATTCGACTCGACAGTGGAGTCCTCGGAGTAGATGAAGAATAATCACTGCAATCGTCCTCAAAAAAGACGGTGGTTTCAGCTGGAATGTTCTCAAAGCACTCGCGTGCTATCCAAAGATACAAGTTGTCGTGTTCAGAGGATAAACGCCTCCCACTGCCGGCTGCTGGAGAAGGAGTACTTCGAATCTTCTTCTTCGCTCCGTTCAATTGTGCATCGGAATTTGCATTGGAAATTATTTTTCGACGTGTTCCTGAGCAATTTACCGACGAGCAAGGTGAAATCGCATCCGGGTCGGTATTACTGGAACACGGTGACAACTGCACCGGCGATGCCTCCTTCTTAATCACCGATTCTTCACCGTTCAATGTCTCTCGAGCTGATTCTAAATAAAGGTCAACTTAGATAACAACCCCCTTCAGCACAAGCTACTACAAACAACAAACCTGCTTCGTCGGATGGCGCATTTAATTTTTCTACATCCAAACGATTCTCTGCCGCCACCGCCCCTTCTTCAAGACACACCAAAGCAGCACCTGCTTGATCATCAAGAACAGGTTCATCATCAATATCAATATCATCAACATCCGCATTGAGTGTCAATGACTCTAATTTGTCATGGTCAGTATTGTCATTGCCGTTGTCGTCGTCGACGTCATTTTCTTCAACTGTCGAAGGTGCAGCAGCGGCTGCTGCCTCATCATGCTCCTCCTGTTCCTCCTCATTTGATTCAGTCTTTGTTATAGCTTCCCCAGCAGCAGATTCAGTTTCACCCTCGTTCATTTCTATACACAATTGGCTAGCTTACAAATTAATGTGTACTGAATGAAATGCTCCCCACAATTAACTAAAAACTGCGCTATTCACTTCCATCACGGGTATACACATAATATGTGTGGCTGGTTTTATCACAATTGTGTTACATTATGAAAATTTTGTTTCACACGCACAGTTCGCCATTATTGAAATGTCGATATTTTCATTGAAAATTATGAGGGTGGTGTTGAATTTATTAGAAATTTGTGAATTTTCTTTGTGAAAATAATTTTCCGATACAGCGCTCAGTCGATCAAGATGGATTTTTTTCGCTCACCATCCACTGACCACTGGCTTGACAGTTGTGCGGGGGAATAACAACAACAATAATGTAAACAATAGGTATGTCTCTTTCTAAAATGTAGAATTGTCAGATTTTTTTTCTATGTTGTGACAGGTGAATTCGATGTTTTTTGTCTGGGGGCTCGTTCCAGGTTGTACGTTACCTAGGTAGGTACCTTAATTTTTGTTAAATCCTTACATATTTTTAGTAAAAAAATAACCCACCGATTGATTGGGTATAGAAGGTACTAGAAAAACCGAGGTGAAAGTGAATCAACTCCTGTGAGAAATTTATCTGCGAATTTAAACTAAACTTTCATTTCATGTCAAACTAATGTCGATTTCCATTGGGACAGAAAAAGCACTTTTTTTCAGAGTCGGAGCAGTTTTTCTGCTCTCGAAATCAGCTGGCTGTCAGATTTCATGTTCCATTGGCCGCAAAAAAAGCACTTTTTTTGAGAGTCAGAGTAATTTTTCGAATCTCGATATCTGAGCAAGATTCACATCTACTTATGTCGTTTTCCATTGGTTTCACTCGGGGATCCACTCATTCTGTAGTCCAATGGAACAAGAAAACTGCTTCTGATTGAATCCACAAGTGTGTTGGTGAAATGCCAAAAAATAATCTACGGCAGCTGTCAGTTGACTTGTATAAAATACACAAACTACACTTGTGTGAGTGCTTCTTGAGTGGATTCTGACTTCAAATCCAGAAGCGAAATTCTCTCCTCAGAATCACCAGAAGAGTATTTTTTGTGCCAATGGAACGGTTTCAGAAGTGATTTTTTCGATTCCGGACTCTCCCGGACGCTTCTTTTTGCCCAATGGAAAACGACATTACACTAACACCAAAACATTTGCCTTTTGTCAAACTTTAAAGTGTGTATTAATTACGTATTTAGAAGACCAGTCTGTGAAAAATAAAGAAAAATTTACATTTGGCCGGCGCAATGGATATCAACACAAATTGAGTGGATTTTATAAGCATAAATTGCAATTTAATGTCGTTTTCCATTGGTTTCACTCGGGGATCCACTCATTCTGTAGTCCAATGGAACAAGAAAACTGCTTCTGATTGAATCCACAGGAGTATTGGTGAAATGCCAAAAAATAATCTACGGCAGCCGTCAGTTGACTTGTATAAAATACACAAACTACACTTGTGTGAGTGCTTCTTGAGTGGATTCTGACTTCAAATCCAGAAGCGAAATTCTCTCCTCAGAATCACCAGAAGAGTATTTTTTGTGCCAATGGAACGGTTTCAGAAGTGATTTTTTCGATTCCGGACTCTCCCGGACTCTTCTTTTTGCCCAATGGAAAACGACATAAGAACAGCTGGACTTTTCAAACACGCACTACCACAAATGCGAAGGAAGAAAAATCTCGTTTTATATTCCATTGGGCACGAAAAATCTGAAATCTGAGAGCAAAATCCCAAAATCCCAATGGAAATCGACATAAGACCGCTCGTTTGATCTACCACAACCTCGGTGAAAATTTTGAGCTTATTAAGCAATTTTCCAATAAAGACAATTTCAAAATATATGATTAAGACTAGCGCTGCTGGTAAAAATGATTTTATATGGTTGCAACCTTGGTGTGCTAAGTCTTGTGATGTGTCAGAGTTTCAAGTAACTACGCCTTGACCCTTGAGCAGCTTACTAGGTTTTACAAATTACCCTTTCGCTCTTTAGATAACACAGTAGTGGAGTCTGCCACCACGTCTTTGATTTTGCTCCTCAATTGTACTCGCCACCTTCATCTCCCTATACCTATCAGCTATCACTCCAAGCATAAATTCGAACTCAAGCCACTCAACAAGAAATAAATTCCATTTGTGCATAAGCAAATCAATTTCTTTTATTTATTTCAGTTGGTATCTATAATTATTAACACTTCCATGATAAGCTTCGACAAAAAAATATGAAAAAAAGGTCGAATAGTTCAGTATTCTAATATAAAAGCAAAATGCATCCTGTGGAGATCCCTACTTCCACAACTTCTTGATCGACATGTTCTTTTCAGAGTCCTTCTGCATAACCTTGGCCACAGCCATCTCAAAGTCCTCCTGGGTGACGTGAACTCGTCGCTCGCGCAACGCGTACATACCCGCCTCTGTGCAGACACCCTTCACTTCAGCACCGGATGCTCCAGGCATTAGCTCGGCGATCTTACGCAGATTGATTCCTCGAGTAAGATTCATCCTGCGCGAGTGAATTTTGAGAATATCCAAGCGAGCCTCCTCGTTTGGTGGTGGGAATTCAATCTTACGGTCGATACGTCCAGGTCTGAGTAGAGCTGGGTCCAAGATATCAATTCTGTTCGTGGCCATGATCACCTTAATGTTCTTTGTGGCTTCGAAACCGTCCAATTGATTCAAAAGTTCCAACATAGTTCGTTGCACCTCAGAATCACCACCAGAGCCCGATTCAATACGCGAAGATCCAATGGAATCGATTTCATCCATGAAGATGATGGAAGGCGCATGCTCACGTGCCATCACAAACAGTTCTCTTACCATTCGAGAGCCCTCACCAATAAACTTCTGTACCAATTCTGAACCGGACACTCGAATGAAGGTACATTCGGTGTGATGTGCCACAGCACGAGCCAGCAGAGTCTTTCCAGTACCGGGTGGGCCATATAGCAACACCCCCTTGGGTTGGGCAATACCTAGGGCATCGAACAACTCTGGATGCTTGACTGGCAGTTCAATGACTTCTTTGATTTCTTTAATCTGCTTGTCCAAACCGCCCACCATTTCGTAGGTAGAATCTGGTACCTTCTCCACCATCATCAATGACACAAGAGGATCAACTTTGTTTGGAAGAATCTTGTGCAAGGTGTAGCTTTCGTTGCGAAGCGCTACACGGCAATTTGGAGTGACGTCATTGATGTCAATGTTCTTGTCAATATCAACCACGAACTTTCCTTCGGGATGCACTTTTACGAGAACCTTCTTCTTGTCCATGGGTTTTACAACCTCACCGACATAGCTACCTTGCTCCTGAAGTAATTGCAGCTCCTCGCGCAACATACGAACTGTGAAATGAGACATAATATGCTACTACTAAATTGTTCCCTTTGTTTTACTTTTCTTTTCGCATACCTTTAGCATTGAGCTCATTTCGTTGAGCTTGCAGGCGCCGTAAATTTTGCGATTTTTCAGCAACGATGAGCTGGAGTTCTTCAATTTTCTGAATGTAGTAGGACCGGAATCCCTCACCCTTTATGCTATCCACATCCATCTAGAAACCACACGTTATAGACTGAATTTTAGTAAATTATTTTTTCAAACGTACCCTGTTGGTGACAGTCATGGTTGAATTTATTAAGCGTTTATTTTAACGCGATAATTCGGCAGAAAATCTTTAACAAAAATCAACAAAAACGCACTTTGTCGATGAGAAATACGATGAATCCACTTACTCGGCAAAAATGAAATTTTTGATTGTTCTTTGTTAGGTTCGCTTAATGCTGAACTTGGGTACATGTTATACGTATAACGAGTAGGATTGAGTTCCGATTACATCACAATAGTTTGTAAGTTAAAAATGTTGTTTCTGTTTCTTTACCATGTGTATTTAGAAAACTATCTCTCAAAACCGATATTTATACAAATTGCAGTAAAATGGTCTATCCACTTAAGTTGAGAAATTATTAATTTTTAGAATTTGGCAAAGGTAGAGGAATTAGGACAAATTTCAAAATTTATGTAAGCACGACAGCAAATTGAAAATGTATCTGCCAGAATGGACTGTGAGTCCTCGAAGTGTCAAGTAGAAAGTAGTTGTTGTTAAGGACCATTCACATGAGCGCGAACTGCGAATAGGCGAACTGCGAACAAATCAATTTATCTGTATTTATGAATTGAAAATTGCTATTTGTTTTACCACAAAAGCAATATATTCAATTAATATAACACCTAATCTAAAAAAAAAACCGAGACTTGATTGATTCAAATAACGAAATTTACAATTACAGCAATTCTCCCGCGAATTGAACATTCTTGCCGCGAACTGTCACACTTTATTCACAATCCACATAAAACAGTCGCGATCCACAAACCTGCGAATGAGAAATTCGCTCCAACTTAACCTTCAACAATACAAATGATTCGCGGGTACCTGCGACTAACAAAAGTTTTCATGTAAATGAAGTGTCAGAATCTACGAATATTCGCCAATTCGTGGTTCGCAATTCGCTCTCATGTGAATAGTCCTTTATTGCGTGCTGAAAATCCTACATCACTTTGCATTGATAAGATTCTAATAAACAGGCCTTATGTAAATAATAACCCGGTGTCCCCCGAAATGAAAAAACTGCTCGTGGAGACGCGGTGTAAAAGTTAACCTATATCCAATCCATTGCCTAAATAAAATGCACCTAAAGACAAAACAGTAAAGTGTTTTGGGCATCAACTAAAAATATTTATATTATGAAAGTAGGTAATTAAGATTATTCCAAAAGTCTGTGTAATTTTCAAAACGAAATTACAAATTACAATAGCATCGCTATACTTGACACTTCGCAATATTTGTTGGTTTGCTCTGTTCGAATCACAAAAAAAACAAGCCCAGACCTACATCTTTCACCGAAATCAATTTCAATCGCTGAGCACGTCCATTAGCAAAGCCATTACTCGTTACTTTTCCATTTGTCAATTTCCTCTGCACACTACCACCGTAGCGTCATTTTTTTTAGCAAAAAAAAAAGATTCGTTGCCCCTTTTGTCAGAGTTCCTTTTTCCGGGCGTTTTTCACGAATTCTTTTTATGAAAATTGAACTTAAAATTGCACATAATACAAGTCTCATGTGGTTCTAATCGTGCATTAAACCCTAATAAACATTTATCCGAATATATCTGCATAAAAAGAGCAGATATATTCCCCGAAATATAAATTTGAGACTGCGGTAAAAAGTGAACAGTTAAAATTGTGGAAAAAAACGAGAAACCCAAGAGGAAGAAAAAAGCAGCAGGCAAAATGTCTGTGGCATATACACAGCAGCAGCAACCGCCGCCCGTGCCGCCACAACCATCGTCTGCTCAACAGGGCGGTCCGCCGCAGCAAACGCTGCAGCCGATGCAGCGTGGTCCGCCCGTTGGCGTCGGTGGTGTTGGACCCGGCGGACCGCCCAATCGTGGTGTACCTCCACCGCCCAGTCCGGCGCACATACAAAAAATTCTCGATGAAAATTGTGGTATAATCCAGACAATACAAGATTTTCAGAACATGGGCAAATCGCAGGAATGCGTTACGTATCATGCGGCGTTGCATCGAAACTTGGTGTACTTGGCACAGTTGGCTGATCCAACGATGAATATTGCGCAGATATTGCCGGTGAGTTTTTAAATGTTTACTATCAATTTAAAGAGGTAAAGCTAAAGTCAAGGATGAAGAGTAGTCACTCCTACCATGGCAACAAAGCGCAATGAACTCTCTTTATCTCGTAACCTTCCTTATCACTACTTGTTTGTTGTTGCAGCTATGTGCTACATAGTTTGGATTGATTCTTATTCCTTTTTTTAATCTAGCCGCCCCACGTTCTGGCTTCACAATCGCAGGGTCCACCACATGGAATAATGGGTGGGCCTCAGGGCCCTCCACAGCAGCCCGGCGGCCCGGGTATGCCTCCCCATGGGCATGGTCCGCCCGAGCAGGGAGCGCCATCTCCACAAAATAATGCTCAACTTCCATACCCTAACCCCAACCAACAGCCTCCGACGTCGCATGCCAATCTACCGCAACCAAACTCGCAGCAATCTCAGTCGGCCGCCGGCCAACCGCAGCAGCAACAACAGCAACCACAGGCAGGTAGCTCTATTCCACCTCCGTCTGGGGCTCAGCAGCAGGGAGGCAATGTTCCATATCGTGGCGTACCAGGTCCGGGTCAACAGCCGCCTCCATCGACCCAGAACAGTAAGAAAAGCAATAGTTTCCCCGCTTTCCGTCATTTTAATCTTCGATCTCTTTGTGTAGATCAACAACCACAACGAACTGGTGGGCAACCTCAGCCGCAGCAACCACCACCGCAGTCCCAGTATCGCGGTGGCTATCAGCAGCACAGCCACTACCCTGGCTATCCGCCGCAAACACAACCGTATCAGCCGCAAACCGGCTATCCAGGTGCAATGCCACCGTATGGGCCTCCAACTCAAGGGTATCCACCCAGCAGCCAGGGATACCACCATGCTGGCATGCCTCCGACGTCTGCGACCGGTGGTCCACCACCGCCAAACCATCCCTACCCGAACACTTCGCAGCACCAAGGCCCAGTGCCTGGTTCTTATCCTCCTCCACCACCCAATCAGCAATCCCAACCGCCTCCACAAATGTATGGTCCTCCGGCTGGGGCGCAAGCGCCACCCGGTCAATATCCGCCGCAAAATGCTAGCGGTCCACCACCACCAATGGGCTATGGGTACGGTGCCCCCAATGCCGGTCCTAACTACGGCCAAGGCGCCCAGCCACAAATACCGCCACCCGGGCAGCCCGGGTATCAGCAAGCAGCAGGCGGAGCTCAGCCACCATATTCGCCGCAACCACAACAGCCGCCGTATCAGCAGGGACCCGGTGGATATCCACCGTCAGCTCAGCAGCAGCAGCAACAGCAACCATCTGGCATGGGTCACCCACCATCATCACAACCAAATCAGGCCGCCCCACAGCCACCACCCACGACCGCACCGCCAAGTGGAGCGGCTGGCAGTTCATACGGTTCCTCGCCTAGCCCAGGCCAGACGCCTCCACCCAACCAGGTAGGCACGCCCAACAACGGTCCAAACACCCCCTCAAATGCTCCATCACAACCTCCCGTCTCGCAACCGCCCTCTTCACATCCACCCTCTTCGTATGCTCCTCCACAGTCTGTTGCCAGCGGACCTCCGACGCAACAACCGGCGTACTCTTCGCCGCCGTCCGCCGGCCCTTCGGGACCTCCAACCCCATATACGCAACATCAGCCGCCACCACAACAGCCTCCGCCGCCAAATTCATCGGCCAATGCACCATCGAACGGAGTCGCCGTTCCAACTCAGTATCAGCCACCGCCAGGCGCTCAGACTTATGTGGCTCCGCCAGCCGGACAGCCCTATGCACCTCCCGGTCCCGGAGGCTACCCCGGACATGGGTACCATCAGCAAGGTTACCCTACAATGCCACAGGGGCAGTATCCCCCGTCGCAGGGCTACCAAGGCTACAGGCCAGGGGCACAAATGCCACCACCCGGGGGCCAGATGCCTCCTCCCGGTCCCCAGGGTCCACCTTCTGGGGCCTATTCGTACGGCTACCAGCCGCCGCAGTGAATCGGTAGCTAATTCCCGGTTATCCGCAGAGTATCCTATTACGTACCGTCGTAGACGCATTTTTTTATTTCCGTTATACACCCCCGTCATTTACTCAAAACGTAACCTATAACTTTCCCTATTGTTTTACTCTTAAGACCGAAACGTTTTCTGTTTTTATTAACATTTTCAACTTATACGTAGTTAAGATTAAATATGCAAAAAACACTTGAGATGTATTTTGAACGAATTTGTTTGTCTGACGGATGGTTCGGGTCGTTGTTGCGCATGGCGACCACCGCGCATTCACTTTCTTCCGAGATTTCCAATAAAGACAATTTAACGAACTAGAAACTAGAATTGAATTTTCTTTCGTGTTAGCATAAGCAGTAACAAGTAGCCCAACACACAGTTTCTTAAAAAAAAAACCCCGCTGCATACAGAAAGGAAAAGTCCGTCCGCATCAGTCACAGCGATATTCTGGATTTTATAAAAAAATAAATAGGTAAGCGGCGAATTGGTATTTAAGAGTTGTGCCAATCAAGGAGAAATCTATTGAACTGCATGAGTTTTTATCGAGGATACGCGCTTTGCTTTAGTTTTGTTGCTCTCTTTTCTATGTGCTTTATCGTACAGGAACATATCTATAGTTTGTGAGCGGTACAAAAAAAATTACACCTCCGATTCCGTAGAATATCTTATTTGCCTGCACCTCGAGCTCATCTGAGAATGACAGCCGATTGACGTGGCGAAAGTTGATGAATGAATCGCAGGCGTTTCTCCCTAAACCTACACAGAGGGGAAGAAGGAAGGCAAAGCTTTCTACGCCTGTAGTAAAACTTCCGGCAAGAAGTGGGGGCTTCAACCAAGGATGGTTCGTTGGGTGTACACAGCGGTGGTACGTCCCATCCTCACCTATCGATCACTGGTAAGCAAAGCCTACAACATCACTCAATTAAGTAGAGTCCAAAGAACGGCTGGAATTGGAATCACCGGAGCTCCTCGATCAAGTCCGACCGAGGCGCTCTATGTGATTCTCAATTTTCCGCCAGTGGATTCGCATATAAAAAACATTGCGGCGTGCAGCGCTGTTAGATTGAAGGAATCTAATTGTTGGTTCGAAAGGCCTTATGGCCATACCAGCATCGTACTTTCCCTTCCTGATGGCATAGGTCGTATATCTATGGACTGCATTGTACACAGAATGAGGAGAATGCGGTCGTAAATGAATTCGACATACCTATCTTCACAGATGGTTCCAAGATGAACTGTGTACAGTAGAAGCAGACATTTTCTCAACGGCCAGCGTCTTTTAAAGCAGAAGTACTTGCGATCAAGGAGGCGTGCAGACTGCTCCTAGCATAGTGACATCCAGAAAAAAAAAATATAAATACCTAAAGCTATTGGTTCAACTAAGTCAACGTCCAAGCTTGTGGATATGCAGGGAGACACTGACCAGGGCTTGTCATCGGTTTGAAATCACTCTCGTTTGGGTTCCCTGGCATAGGCACATTGAGGGGAATGAAAAAGCCGATGAACTTGACAGACGTGGCTCTGCTCTGTGCGTGTCTCATGCGGAGGAAGTCTTCCCTAACCTTTCGGCCATCCAAAGCATCCATTTCAACAAAATTATCAAATTTCTCAACTCCACAGGCTGGCTTTGAGCCCTCTTAACTTCCTTCATCCCCTTTTATTTGAGGTTCCATTAGTTGTGGTTTCAAAACGGCGCTCAATGCGCTACTTGTGTTTTCCCCTCGTCGTTAGCGCGACTACAGCCACTTAAAATAACCAACCAACCAACGCAAGGAACAAAATTCGCGTTTCCAAAGAAAATTCATCCGAATTTCGAAATGATTTGCAAATTTCCTGCGGTTCTTCTTGTGTAAGAAAGAATATAAGAAATATGCGCAATATATTTTTTCTGTAGAATTTCTAGTATGGGAATGGTGTTGTTTCATTTACAACATTTATTCGGTATTAAATGTAAAAAGACCATTAACACATTTATTTGCAAAATTTGTTATAACCGCTTGTCACCGTTCTGCACAACACCAAGGAGAGTTTTTTTTTTTGGTTGCTGTGTAAGGGCTTCTTGAGTGGAATGGACCCATTGTGGTGCCCTTTTTTTGGGGGTTAACCGTTGATGTTGTTGATGGTTAGCTTGTGTTTACCCGACGCCGTCCAGCCATTCCGATGTCCTCAAAAACCTTTAAAGACCAGAAAGTGTACCATCAGAAAGCTCTCGCAAGTCATGGAAGTAATAGCTTCCAAGTGTTCTGTTCCTCAACTGACAGACTGTCGGGCAATGAAAGAGAAAGTGAGGTGTGTCCTCATGGACCTATTCGTCTCCGCAGCCTCTACATAAATATCGTCATCTTTGAGATTTAAAAGATACATAGATGTGCCAGTATTTCTAATGCTCGCAATAAACAGACTCCGTCAAACAACGCATTTTTAAAGCCGCGGTGAGAATGTTACGGGGGCAAGATTATTTGTAC
This sequence comes from Cheilosia vernalis, assembly GCA_949126925.1. Lineage (NCBI taxonomy): Eukaryota > Metazoa > Arthropoda > Insecta > Diptera > Syrphidae > Cheilosia > Cheilosia vernalis. Next base: position 60,506,544 of record OX421360.1, on the reverse strand, counting down.
AAATAGGACGTCTAGGCCGCCGCGGTGAGGATGTCAAACAGATGTCGTCATTAGGCGTTTTTTATTTGCCCACATGAACTATTAGATCGTTCCATACTTTACAACAAAAGTTGGATCTCGTATGTTGTATTGTTGTAAACAATTTAATAAATCTGTATCTGTAGGTATAAACAAAATAAAAAGGCCTATTTTTAGCAACTCGTCAAGCAGCTTGAAAGCACGATCGCTGCTGCAAATATGTGCAAAAGTTTGTGCGTATTTTAACAACAATAAATAGGTAGGTACCTAAGTATGTTTTCAAATAAATTGCGCAAATGGCTGGTATGAATTTTTTGTATTTTGCGTTCTCCCCTATAGAAATTCAAATTAAAATACGAATAGCTAGGTACAAAAAATGTCTGCGTGCTTTCCAATCTCATTTAATTATTTTTATTCAATGGGCAATTTCTTACACGTTCAATTAATAGGTTCATTCGCGTACGCGGTTTAAATCGATCGCAATCGCACAAAGTCTATACAAGTTCTCATCAAAAATTACAGAAAAAGAGAAAATTCGAAAAATAACAAGTCTCTGAGAGAGAATCGCTCATTTTTCTATGTTTGACAGATTGTTAGTGTTTGGCTCGGAAAAGTACGCGAATAGACCTAGTGTTTCCATTACAAACTAATTCAAAAGCATTGCTAATGCATCAATAAAAACAATAGGTTCGTTCGTGTACCTACTTTCAGCATAGAAAAATGAGAAATGTCAAATCCCAAATATCGAGAGAGAAATCTCTCAATTCCAAGAGAAGTACATACGTTTTATTACAAAAAGTGTAAGTAATGTCTTTTGGCATTTAAATGCAGCATCTACAAAATAAGTTGAAATTGAATTTTTTATAAGCTAAAAATACTTATTAAACTTTCTGCTTAGAATGCGGTAATATGTTCAGTTATAACTTGTTCCTCTGACGTCGTTTAAGACGAAAATAAATAGAGTTTTACTTGTCAAACTTTTGAGCTGTCACTTAGTTGGCAGTTTTCATTTTTAATTTTTCAGTAGGTCTGTTCCTTTATTTTTATATCTTACGAATTTTTACGAATTCTTACGAATTTTTACTCAATGCCGTTCCTTAACTCGAAAAACTCGTAAAAGAGAGCGTCGTCGAGAGAGCAAGATATTACCCCTCCACTGAGAATCTTACGAATTTTTACTCAACAAATTTCTTGGTGTAAGAAATTTGAAGGGTTGTCAGTCACCAAACAATTAACAGCTGATTTGAAATTTCTTGTAATAGGTACTTGACAATCGATTGAATTTGTTTTGATTTCTTGCGTTCTATTAAAATAGTATCAACAGGTGGCAAAATAAATATTGAATGTTCTCCCCAAACATTCCATCATTCCATTGAAAATATTCTTTACCACTGCAATTTATGGAATTATTTATCTGTCATATCTTTCATTTTTCATAGTTTACTACAAAAGCGTTCCCTAACTTTTTCGTAAGTGTCTCTCTCTGTGAGAGAATTTATCCCCACCACTGTCATTTTAATTGTCTTTTCCATTCTTACTACAAAAGTAAGGGAACAGACCTATAACCTCTAACTTTTATTAAATATTAAAAAAAATACGCTGTTGAATGTCAACCATAAACAGGCATAAGCTACCTACTGTCAAATATTAAAAAAAAATAGGTCTGTTCCTTTACTTTTATATCTTACGAATTTTTACGAATTCTTACGAATTTTTACTCAATGCCGTTCCTTAACTCGAAAAATTCGTAAAAGAGAGCGTTGTCGAGAGAGCAAGATATTACCCCTCCACTAAGAACCTTACGAATTTTTACTCAACAAATTTCTTGGTGTAAGAAATTTGAAGGGCTGTCAGTCACCAAACAATTAACAGCTGATTTGAAATTTCTTGTAATATTTGACAATCGATTGAATTTGTTTTGATTTCTTGCGTTCTATTAAAATAGTATCAACAGGTGGCAAAATAAATATTGAATGTTCTCCCCGAACATTCCATCGTATTGAAAATATTCTTTACCACTGCAATTTATGGAATTATTTATCTGTCATATCTGCCATTTTTCATAGTTTACTACAAAAGCGTTCCCTAACTTTTTCGTAAGTAGAATTTATCCCCACCACTGCCATTTTAATTGTCTTTTCCATTCTTACTACAAAAGTAAGGACCTAGTAAGTCGGAATTCGGCTCGTAGAAAATTACAAAAAAATTAAAGTAGGGGAAATGGCTTTCTCTCTCATTTTTTTTTTTTTTTTTTTTTTTTTTTTTTTCAATTTTCTCAGTACGAATGCGACATTCGCAGATTTTAAATTATTTTATGTTTGCGAAAAAGTACCCGAACGAAACTAGTAGGTCTGTTCCTTTAGTTTTAAATCTTACGAAATTTTACTAATTCTAACGAACTTCTCCTCCAATGCTGTTCCTTAACTCAAAAAATTCATAAAAGAGAGCGTCATCGAGAGAGCAAGATATTACCCCTCCACTGAGAATCTTAAGAATTTTTAGGGCCGATTTTTCAATAGTCAGATAGGCAACCAGATAGGGGTTAACTATCAGATAAAACATAAATCCATTTTTCAATAGTCGAATAGCAGCTATTCGAAGAATATAACAGCTATCAGTCTCATAAAGATACCTGCCCCTTTGTGAGACTGATAAAATATAAATCTCTAGTTAAAGTCGGAGAACTGTCAAATTGGAAAATCTTATTTTACAAATTTTTGTTTGGGGAGATTTGTTCCTATTGTAGAAATGGATTTGTTCGACGTTATTGACGATATTATTATTGAAACAGAGGAATTAGCGAACAATTACTTTAAATAATTCAGCAATTTTGTTCCATGCAGCATATTTTTCCTTGTTTGTGAGGGAAACACTTTTTCTATAGTATTTTGAAACTTGAACACCATATTCATTAACAGCCGCGTTTCTGAAGACGTAAAATTAACAGACCTCTACCGCTTTTTAGCAAATATAATTTTAGCGTTTTCCACGAGGGGGAAGTAATCAGGTGTATTCAAGGAACTTTTCTGTGCGTATTCATGGTGAATCACAGTGTATCACAGTGTATTCAAACGAATTCGCATGCAATCACAAGTAGAAAATCTGTAGTCAAGGACTACTCAAAAATATTGATTACTTCCCCCTCGGTTTTCCATTGCAAACTGAAACGGCTAATGATATATAGGAGTACACTCCTCCAGAACACTTTGCGAACTCTCTGGCGTTCACCACAGATCCTCCTTTTATACTTTTTGCATAAAGCATCTATTCGAAATGCTGACTAGCAGGTATGCTCGAAAACAATAAAAAAGGAGAAGGATCATAAACATTTGTAGTTCCTTTTACAAGTGTCATAAAAGGAAGAAAAAATAACTAAAAAGATGAACTATTATGTAGATCCTCTTACAAGCACTGAAAGTATACAAAAAGGATAATAAACTATTATTGATCCTTTTTGAGACATGCAAATAGATAAGACAAAAGGTGATTAGTGAAAACATAAAATTATTTTAAATCTTTTCAGAGTGATCGTTACTAATTATATAGCATAGACAACTACTCTTTCATTTCGTCCCCAAACCCATTATTCTTAACAGACGTCAAGCTTTGAACATGACTATCCTCTATGCTTTAACACAGCATATAGTCAATCCATCTGTCACGCTCACACAACTTTACCTTCGAATAGTTATCTAGCTCTTATTTTATGATTAAAAAACCCAAAGATTATATCTAGCAGATAAAGAGTGAAGTAAATTTAATCGTTAGTTAGCAATCAGGCGATTTATCTGACTATTGAAAAATCGGCCCTTACTCAACAAATTTCTTGGTGTAAGAAGTGGAAAGGCTGTCAGTCACCTTACAATTACTGATTTGAAATTTGTTGCCCTATTTGGCATAAATGCGTGCATATGTTTTGATTTTTTGCATATTAAAATGGTATCAAATAAAATTGAATGTTCTCCTCAAGATTCTTTTCGAAAGTGGCAACGAAATTCTTCCTCGCTGTAGCAAGGAGTAATCTCCACCATGTAATTCTTAATGCAGTGTCTATTTTTACTCTTCTCGAATGCTTGTAGTTCAATCAGTCGCTCTTCCACGTACTCGGATTCGTCAAGAAGAAGGTCGATCAATTTCAGATCACTTTCATCGCTTCGGAAAAACAAAATTGATGTCAAATTACAAATTTTGATTTTATTTAGTTTTCTATTTCTCTGTCCATGTCCCACCTCACAGGTCACAGAGCCTGTGGGCTGATGTTGTGGTGTCAATTTAAAAACTAAATTAAAAAAAACTCGTATTTTTATTGGATCATCCAATCATGTTTTTATTTAATTATTTTATTTACTTTTATTCTTTCATTCTTAGGAAACATAGCATTGTTTCTTTGGAGTTTGGATTGTTGAATCATCATTATTTTCATCAATAATTATAGTAATAATAATATTTTACAATCTCTTTGATTTCATTTGTTATTGTTTTGTTTTTTCTTCTTTTTTTAAAATATAATTTGTAGTTTTATACTTTAGTACAACATGTTTAAGATCATCCTGTTTAGCTGTATAACATTTTAACAATGGATCAGTTTTGTTTGTTCTTTTGTCTTAAGTCGATTGAATACAAGAGTACAAATTTAAATTTTCTCAATTTTACTACTACTGGGTTGGTTTCTTCTTCAATAATTTATTATTTACTTTTGTATTTTGTTTTCTTTGAATTTCATTTAAGTGTATATATATTTGTTTGTGTATGTGTATGTTGTATTGTTCTAAGTCAACCAATCAGTGGTGAGCTGTCACGCTCTGCCATCGCTTGTTGCTAAATTATAACTATTTATGTTCTCTTAAATCTCGTAACTATGTAATTTATTTTATTTTAACTGCTGCTTGGTGTGTGTGTTTGTGTTTTCTTCTTTAGTGCTAACAGAAAACAAAACGATAAATTATATTTTTCTATTTCAGATAAATTTATAAATATTGTCAAAAAATGAACAGAATTACTTTATTTGTTTACATTAACATATCTGCAGATATACAATAAGAGTAATTATTTACATGTCGTCAATAATTGTCATCATACAAGTATTTACTTCTACAACTAACACTAGGTTTCATTCAATGAAAGGACAAAAAAAAAAAAAAAAAACTCGGTTTAATATCCCTTTCCTTGGCTTAAAATTAATGTTATGTAGTTTACCCCCTAGCTTACACTCCAATCCAGGCAACTTACTCTTGTAAAGATATATAAATATATTCACATTTTTATTTATTATTTTCTGTTGGCTTGTTTCATACATGTACGGTATTTGATGCCTTGCAGGATCGTTTTTAAGTTTTAATTGTGTTTTTTTTTTCTTATAAAAACAAATAATAAAGTTACAACAAAAGAAAATACAGTTCATTCCGTATGATTTAAAAATAGAGAATGACAAAGAAAACAACGTAAACGGCAATGTAAAGTTCTCCTCGCTTATTTTAGAAAAAAACAGAAAGACATTTAAAAAAATTCAAAAGACAAATAATAATCTTTTAGGTTTTGTGTATAATATGTATTATTATCCTTAGAATATAAAATAAACAAAAAATTCGTTTAAGTGTCACAGCACCAAATTTTCAATTTGTTAATCTGTAAAGATAAATTAAATTGCAGTTTAGTCACAGAGTGTGTGGGGAGAATAATCGGCCATTTTCAATCTGGTAGGTTAGTTACAGCACGGGCCGGGACTTTATTATTGATTTGTTTAATGAAAGAAGAACTGGAATATAACATCACCATTTGTTTTACCACAAAAGCATTATAGCTAACATCTAATTTAAAAAAAAGAAACTTGGTCTCAATTGATTTAAATAGCTAAATTTAGAAATACAGAGATTTTCCTGTGAATTGAAAATTCTTGCCGCCTCTTTATTCACAATCCACATAAAACAGTCGTGATCCACAAGCTCACGAATGAAAAGTTCGTTCGAACTTAACCTTCAACAAGAAATCAATATTGCCTTACGCCTCCCAGACCACTATAGCGTTTTTCAGGCTGAAATGATGGCTATAAGAGAGGCAGCCTGCAGACTTGCCTTGTCTACGATAGACGGGAAAGCTATCGCTACCTACATAGACAGGCAGTCATAAAAGCCCTGAATATATCAACAACCAGATCAAAGTTGGTAGAACAATGCCGGAATGTCTTAACGAGATTGCGGGCAAATGTTCAGTAACCCTGTGCTGGGTTTCAGGTCACAGCGACATTCCGGGTAGCTAGCCAGACAAGGAAGCGGCCTTCACTCAACCAACAACAGTGAACCGTACGCTCCTATGCAATCGATCAAATTCTCCTTATTCCAAAAGGTAATAATGGTCGCAAATAATAGGTGGAACTGCATAAATACATGCGTCACATCCAGACAAATCTGGCCAAAATTAGATGCTTAAAGGACTCAGAGACTTCTCTCTAAAAGTAGAAACAGAATCAGCTCCGTAGTGGGTGCAGATTGGAAACACCCTACAATGATTTTCGCAGGAGTTGCATGGATGAGGAGGAAGAAGAAACCGTTCTTCATCCACTTTGTACATGCCCATTGCCCAGCTCTTGCAAAGTTGCGAAAAACCAACTTTGGGGAATACTTCTTTGAGGACCTCAGTGACGTGTCTCGTACAGACATACACGCTTTATCAGCAAATTCATAATAAAGACCAAATGGCTAGAATGATGTTCAATAAATACTCGGCGTCAGCTGACCACTGGCCGCAATACCCGCATCTCTTAGACGGGCTGCTTTGTAAATTATAAACGAGGGGTAGACTGTTTCGGTCACCCTTCGTAACATCCAAAACAAACCGTCACTCGGTCAAACTCACCTTTTTGGACCAAGTTGAAACAACCCGCAATTATGTGTAGTAAACAGGTCGATTGTTCCAATCACCACTACTACTTTGCTTTTTGCAACATCCGCCGTATTTTGATACGTTGCCAGAGGACAAAAGCGAGGGTCTAACCGTACGGTCACCACCCGCATATCCGAAGGCATACGACATGTCGACCGGTCATTCCCTTATGATTCTAGTAAGGACCGATCATAATTATCACCGATGGCCGATACCGACCGATAATCCCCCTTCCCTTAACTCATATGGTATCACAAAGGACCTACACTAATTTGGTCTAAGTGTGTCTTTCTAGACAGCCATCTTACCTTACCTAACCTAACCTAACCTAACCGGTAGGTGCGACTTTTTCCCACTCCTTCCTGTAGACTTCAAAAGAATTCCAAAACATTAAGCACAAGGATGGACAACGAAAACAATAGAAGCAAACTTAAAGAGATCTAAGAAAGTTACGGCAACAGCATATCGGGACTTTATTGATTTGTTTAATGAAAGAAAAACTGAAATATAACATCACCACCAACCAGCATGTCAAAGAAACCACACGTTCCAATTTAACCAAGACGATTATATAACACATTCCGTATATATTTGCTGTTCCAATTGGATGCTTAAGCAGCTACCAGATATAATTTATAGAGAGTAACAGTTCCATAAGAGAATCAACAACCCAATGGTCATCCGTCAATGAAGAACCAGGTCCATTCGTAGGTTAACTTAGCCATAAAAAAGCTTAAAAAAAACAAAAATGATTGAACTACACTAGTCGGCATAAGTATTTTGACGAAACCATTTTCTGGCTATTGAATGAAGCTTAGCTTAGTATCGTTAAATAACGGGGCGAAAATGATGCGCAAAAGCATCAGCTCTATGCATGCCAAATTTTGTACCGTTTACCTTTTCCATTCTCTTTCTGCTGATAAGAATTCATGGAGACATGAAATTTTTTCGCGGCATAAGTATTTTGACGGAACCTTTGAGTAAATATGTTCGCACTTTTGAGCACGTTAAAGCCAAACAACTTTTGTATTAAAGTTTAATTGATCATAAACGCTGATAAAAAAAACACATATTGATTAAAAGGTTTTATAAACCATAGTAAAAAGGCAAAAGAGTTGAGTTTCGTTACCAGATCTTCGATGGTAGCAACGTTTAACGCTGGAACGGCAGTAAAAGACATTGCAAAAGAGTTTAATGTGTCGCGTAAAACTCTGCACTATCAAATTAATAAGTTTAAAAAACATGACGACATAAGTAACTTAACGAGATTAGGAGCTAAGCGCAAAACAACGCCCGCTCAAGACCGAGTCCTTCTACGGGAATTTGAGAAAAACATTTTTCTGAAGACTCAATCTGCTGCAGATCAATGGAATTTGACTGCCAAGAACCCAATCAGTGAGCGCACTGTCCGACGACGTTTGAAGAAAGGAGATTTTAAGACAATTAAAGCTATGAAGTGTCATATATATCGAAGGCAAACAAGCTTAAAAGACTGGCCTTCGCAAAGGAACATCTGCACAAGCCAAAGGAGTTTTGGAGAAGCGTTTTATGGACAGATGAAAGATCGTTTGAGTATAACTCTTCAAAAAAAAAAAATGTTTGTAAGATTGCCAAAGGTAGTTGGGCAAAATAACCGACCCGTTTGTCAAAAAGTAAGCCATGGCGGAGGCTCTGTCATGTTCTGGGGATGTGTGGCGTATAATGGACTGGTTGACTTGGTTCCTGTCACCGGCTCGATGAACCAAAACCAATATTTAATGATCCTAAATGATAACGCCTTTACTTCTGGAGAAAGGCTTATTAATAATAATTTTAGGCGCAACAGGTCCGTAGGGACCCTAGGCCTAGCTTCTCGCAACCATTCGTTTTGTGTGAGTTTTCATTTTTGGAACGAATGGAAGGGATCTACAATTTTATGCCGATTCCAAACGGCTAATTGAGAAGCTCTTTCATGACAGTTATACTCACGGATGTTTGTCAGACGTTCGCGAGAGGTGGCGCAGTGAAAAAACCCTGAGTTGGAAATTGGATTTTTTGCGGGATTCGAACCTGAACCCCTCGCTTAGTAGTCCAACACACTAACCACTAAGCCACTGCGCCCACTTATTGGGCTTATTGGGGAATCATTTATCCTGCAACAGGATAACGCCCCATGCCACAAAGCGCGAAAGATTTCTACATTTTTGAAAGATGTTGGGGTTAACACTTTGGACTGACCACCTCAAAGTCCGGATTTAAATATTATAGAAAACGTCTGGTCTATTTTGAAACGCAAAAGAACAGTTTCGTTAAATAAAACAAGGGAGGAGACAATTTCTGAGATCACTTTTCTTTGGGAAGAGATATCTCCAGAGGTTCTCAAAATTTAGTGGATTCGGTACCAAGACGCCTTCAAAAAGTTATTGAAGCCAAAGGAGGATATACATTTTACTAACTTAGTCTTCATTTCTTTACTTTTGTTAAGTTTAAACAATGTTTTCTTAGTTTTACATTCTTGTCAAAATGCTTATGCCAACACATGAAATTACAAATTAATTTATATCTTTTTACGTTGCTTTGAAAAAAATCTTGTTTTTTTTATTTTTAAGTTTGAATTAGTTATATATAAAAAGGAAAAAAATTAGGAGGAATTCTTTACAAAGCCGTTCAAAAGTTAAACGCAAAAATTCACTATTTTCATTTTGTCAAAATACTTATGCCGACTAGTGTACTTCCTCGAAAAAAATCTGCGTCGAATCGGAGCATTCGTGAACGAGCATTACGTGACGAAATTTGTTTTTGTTTCACATTTAAAATAAACTCAACTCCGTAAACGTATTGCTCATTTACAACTGACGAGGAATATCCCTCTGTATGAATCGGCTGACCTGACCACCCATAAACTAAGTTGATGTTGGAAATTTTAATGTGGTGACTCAACTTCGATGGCGCATATTATAACATTCATGGTCAAGAGCACTATATGCCGATGGCAGAGGGTCCTGGGGTGACGATGGAAAACATATGCGGTTTATGAGATATGCTATTATATGCCTTCTGTAATATTGTTTTGGTGAAATCCTTTGCCGCTCCAGTCAAACCAATCTTCGGGGTCTAGCTCTCAGACGACAAGAAAGGCAGAACACCCGTCTCAAAGCACAAGCCATTGCTGGTGATAGAGCGCTTGGTCTGAAAAAGCTTCTTAATTCTGCCGTTCAGATACCGCATTCAATTGTTGGGGCATTTTAATTTTTCCCAAAAATAAAGCACGAATGGTTGTTAGAAGCTAGTTCTAGGTTTCATTTTTGTTGTGATGCTGATAGTAATGAAATACGCTGCATATGATCTTACACACGAACCCTTTCTGTAGCTAGAAACCAAAACAACTTGCCCGCATTGAACAATAAAAAAAACAGAATGAAATAATAATGCTTCGATTTTGATGGGGTTAGTTACTGTGCTTCGCGGTACAAAACCTATTGGCTAAATATCATATTTCTGTCACTACCATAGAGATGTCACCAGAGATTCTCAGCCGGACATACTGTCACCTCTAGGGTGTCACCAATCACACGATTTGTCGATGGCGCTAGATTGTCCAAAGCTTAATTTTTAATTGCAAAACCTTTTACCTAATACGAAAATTACAATAAAAATTGTATTGCCAGTGAAAACAACGACGCAGCGAAAAGCTTATCTGGGATCTTATCAGCTCGGACAGAGACAGTAAATAGGAGGCAAAACGACTTCAACTAGGTCTATGGAGAGTTACTTTTGCACTTTATCTATACCCTGACCCTATTGTAACAGAAAAATACAACAGAGTAAAGCGCAGTCTTGTCAAGTTGACAGATTGCCAAATTGTAAATTCCTGTGTGTAGCTCTCGGGAAAAAAATAAAGAATAGGATATCCTCGCCAAGATCAAAAATTAGTTTATTATACACGTCTATCACAGAATCCGTCGTATTCGGAATTTTGCTACGAACCCCGAAAGGAACTATCAAAGAATCTGTCGTAGACGAAATGTTTGCTAGGAATTTCGAAATTCGTAGCAAACATTTTCCCCTACAACGGATTCAATGATAGTTCTTTCGGGGTTCGTAGCAAATTTCCGAATACGACGGATTCTGTGATAGACGTGATAATCTTCCAGAGAGTAACTCCATAATTTTGGAAGATGTTCCAATAAAATATTGAAGTATTTTATTATTTTTCGCTTTGTTTTTGGCATAATAAATAATTGAGTTTCAGTTTAAGAACATTTTTGTCGGAACTAACCTCAATTGTCCAACTGGATTTGTCATTTGTGTCAGTTTTGCTAGAGATGAGAAAAAGTGTGTTCACGATCGGATAAAATATAATAAAATTTCTCAATTTTACTAGGCCTGTTACACCGAATCGTGAATAACCCTAATTTGTTGAAATAAATAAGATCAATTCATCTGTGGTTACAAATATTTCGGGCTTAAATTATTTTGGTAATTTTTAGCTACAGTTGTTCATTTTTATTTCCAGTTTTAGACACAGACTTTATTTTCAAGTGGCAACCGTGGCTGTGCTCGATTCTTGGACCTGTTTCATTGAAGATAAGAGCAACACTTCAGATACCTAGCGCACTAGTTAAAAATGACCATCAACTACATGCGATGGGGTCAGATTCTGTAAGACGAAACGTTAAAGCGTTTTTGTGTGCACGAAGAAATTTCCTTGTGTAACATTGAGCAACTCATTCGTGCGCACGAAAACATTTCTTACAGAATCTGGCCCCAGATTTTCGTTGTACTGTGGCGCCACCTAAACAAGTTTAAATGGGTTTCTGTTAAACCGCGGAAAACCAATACTTTCACTGGAAAACAAAGGAAAACAAAAAAAATCATATATACGACCATAAACAAGTGCGTGCGGGTAACAATGTCATATTTTTATCTTGTCTTGGGTTGTACAAATAAAAAAATTTACAATTACAAATCAAAAACTTCAACGTACCACATTCAGCTGTTCAAATTCTAAGTGTGATTTAAATTAAATTCAAATACCAACCTGCTACCATAAACGATGTAAATGTAAATTCCGCGAGAGTACCGAACGTACATCATTTGTAAATCTTAAAGCGTCCAAAAGTGGCAATAATGATAGTAACGCAACATCCATGGGATCCGAGAACCAGCTTTTGATTGGTATTGCATTATTTGGAAAACAACGATATGCTCCTGGTGAATTATCTATGATAAATATCTGCAACGAGCGAGAAATAGAGCGTTAACACAGAGACTTGCGGGCGGGCTTTTTTCGATGGGCCTACCTTATTTAAGTCATTGCAAATGGCTGACAAATCTTTGGTGTATGAACCAAAGTCCGGTGTACAGTGCTGGCGATAGTATCTCCGGCGGAGAATGTTCCGGCCATTGTCCAATTTATCGGCAACTGCCGCACCGTAAATTTCCATACTCGCTGTGAATATCACTAGGTCGTACCACTGTGATACCTGTGGGATGAATTGAAAAGAAATAGACACATTTAGTGGGACTACAAAGGAAGCATACGCTGCATGACTTACCACATCCAAAAAAAAGTCCACATGTGGCCTCTTGTGCACAAAGAATCGCACCGGATGCCTGTCGATTGTCACTTTTACTGTGAAATCATGCGGCGTACCCGGCTTGACAGTATTCCTTGGCATCGCATTGTGATGAGAGTGGATGAGTGTTTCGTCCAAATCGAGTACCAGGGTTTTTCTTTGTACAATGCTGAGACGGTGTCGTGACACCGGCGACAGTGGGAAGAGCTCATATTTGACTGGTTGGTACTGTACAAACTAAAGAGGCTCATATCAGATTTTTTTTTTTAAATGAATATAATTTGCAAAGTAAATAAAAATAAAAACAAAAAGCACAGTCACACTTAGGGCCGGTTGCTGATTGGACTGAGTAATTTAAGATTAGCATAAAATTTGGATAGTTTATGCCTTACAAGAGGACATTTATGAAAAATATTTGTAGAAGAACTTAAATCGATGAGTCGTTTCAACAATCGGCGTTTCAGGACTTCCATTCAAAGGGAGTGAACAAATACCTCACAGAAGTTCCTGAAAGCAATTCAAAAACTATTTTTGAGTTCATTGTGCTGGTGAATGAGTGGCGATTCATCAATTTACATTCGTTTCCCTTACTATTGACACTACTGCTGCTGTGGTCTTTGTTGTAAAGGCGATTTTTTCACATTCTAGATGTTGAACATATAACGGGTGATTTTTTAGCTGGTTTGGTTTTGGCAACACTGGTTTTGACAGCTGACGTGTGTTTAGTACCTTGTGTCACTGTCAAACAGCTTCAGTTTGGTTTGCAATTTAACCATGGATCGTCTTACAAATGAGCAACGCTTGCAAATTATTGAATTTTACTATCAAAATTCGTGCTCGGTTCGAAATGTTCATCGCGCGCTGCTTCCATTTTATGATCGGCATTCTCGACCTTCTGAGCAGTCTATTCGGAAGATTGTGACCAAATTTCGCACCAAATTTACTTTGTTGGACATTAAACCACCAACACGTTTACGTACTGTGCGTAGTGAAGAAAATATTGCGGCCGTATCAGCTAGTGTGACAGAAGACCGCGAAATGTCGATTCGGCGCCGTTCCCAGCAGTTAGGCCTTTGTTACAGCACTACGTGGAAAATTTTGCGGAAGGATTTGGGCGTAAAGCTCTTGTTCTTGACTTGCATGATATGTGGTTTCAACAAGACGGTGCCACATGCCACACAGCACGCGAAACAATGGCGCAATTGCGAGGCGAGTTTGGTGAACAGTTAATTTCACGTTTCGGGCCGGTCAATTGGCCGCCTAGATCGTGCGATTTGACACCATTAGATTATTTTTTGTGGGGGTATGTCAAGGCTAATGTGTATAGGGACAAGCCCGCTTCGATTGACGCACTGGAAGCCAACATCCATGCATTCACTCGTGAGATACCGGCCGATATGTGTGAAAGAGTATGCCAAAATTGGACTCAGCGGATGGGCTACCTGAGACGCAGACGCGGTCAACATTGGCATGAAATTATCTTTAAACATTAAATTGCAAGGTTCAAACTATCGATTCAAATAAATATTTCATTCATTTTTTCGAATTTTTTGTGTTTTTTTTTTAAAAAAAAGTTCTAAACCTCTTAAAAAATCACCCGTTATTACAGCAGCTGCCATCTACCGAGCACATTCAAGGCCTTGCTCAACACCCCCCAAGCAAAAAAGTCAAGATCCAATAAGAAACAACTATTTAGAAGTTGCTACCTGTCAAATCAGAATGCGCTGGTAAAAACACACAAAACTTGAATGCGTCAACATTCAAATTTGACAGATAATTCTACGCATATATTTTTGGTTGTTACAAAAAAATAGAACATTTCCATTTTGTAGCATAGAGCTCATGTTTAGAATTCTCGGTGTAAAGCTGCGATTACACGGGCATTTTTTCGAGTCATTTAAATGGCGCTCTGACGCAAAAATCTCGTCACAAAGCCGTCATTTAAATGTCGTTCCGTGTGATCGCCATTTTTGGGACAACATTTTCGGCGTCATTTAAATGACTAGGAAAATGGCAGAGCAAATGACATGAATTTTGTGCCATTTAAATGACGGAAAAAAATGGCCGTGTGATCGCTCTTCAATGACGCCTAGGACAAATGACTAAACTTTTCAGCTGTTGCGTCATTTAAATGGAAGCCTCAAAAAAATGACTAGGCACGAAATTCATGCTATGCCATTTTCTACGCAAATGACAAATGAAGCAGCATTTAATATGATATAGATAATGAAAGATTTGTTTTTTTTTTGTAGCGAAGGGATGAGTCGCATCTGTGGTTGCTATTTTGGTAAAAATTAATTCACGCAGAAAAATTACTTAAAATCAACCAACTGAAAAACTACCAAGTGATAACTGTTAATATAGCTCTTACAAAGTTAAGCGGATTAAAAATAGCCGAGTCAGTTTAAGGAAACTGCAAAATTGTTTCTCAGTTCTTCCTGAATTTTTTGTGCACGTCAGATAGTCAGCCAATAATTTATAGGAAAAATATCAGATAGGTAGTTTTGGCAGAATTTTCTACTTGCTCTTCTATATACTTGTCATTAATACAAAATAGAATTTTAGGTAGTTGGTCAGTTTTGCTTGTAAGCCGACGAAATGACGCTTGGTTTCATTTGAAATTTGAATTTTGTCTCGTGGCGAAAGGACGTGAAATTAATAAACCGGTTTAAATTTTATTTTTTGTGATTGTGTTGTTCGGTACCTACCTATTGAGCGTAATGGAAAACGAACCGTCGCCCTCAAGTGCCGACAATATGGACTGTTCAGTGAACTATGTTATGAATTCCAAAGAACAAAAAAGCAGTAGGGAAGCGGAACAGAAAAGTTAGCCATTCGTGGAGTGTCGAGGAGAATTCGCGTGGTTGTGGCGGTGCAAAAACAACGGGCACTTTGGGATAGCGCAGTTCCCCATTACAGAATATCAAAACGGGAGTGTTTCTCTCAGGCAGTGCTTTTGATATGCTGGCAGGTGCAGCTGTTTGCTATCCAATGCTTAACCGAATGTAAAGCGATTAAAGACACCACCACACCATCCGAGAACCGTCCGTTGCGATCTACATCGACATACAACAATTTGTAGTCGGCGTCAGCTACTCCCATCTCCGCAATTTCCACCATCATCGCCAAAGTTCTTTTTGACATTTTTTATTTATTATCATATTTTTTTTTTGTTTTCTATGCAATTTAAATTGATTAAAAAGGTGGCACGCATGTGTCTTTGCCGAAAGAAAAACACTAAATGACAGTAGCTATATTTTTCTCATTGGTCATTGGTGTCATTTGTCATTTACCTAAATGAGGCAAGTCATTGCCATGTGATCGCCATTTTTTCGCTCGTCATTTAAATGTCATCCCAATGGAGAATTCTAAATGACTCGCACTGTCTGTCATTTGATTTTGGGACAAAAATGACGGTCATAGTCATTTCGTGTGATCGCCATTTTTTTCGCAAATGACCAATGACGAATCGTAGCTTGAATGGCACTCTAATGTCGTTTTCGATTTGCCACAAAAATCAATCTTTTTTTTGATCTCAGATCACTTTTGAGAAATCTCAATTTTTCCTCAGATTTTACACATACTTTCACTAACACCAATGATTATGACACACAGCGTCGGTTACGAATTGTTTATCGTTGGAAGGGTTGCTTTTTTAACTGAATTATTTTTTTACGCATATGGGATCGAGTTTTTATATTAAATTATTTCGAAATGCAGTAATATAAATGTGTGATCAATTGAAATGGATTTCGAGTGCAAGTGCAAAAATGTTTTATTTTACCGCCAACTCAATACACACACATACCAATATAATTCAGATTTCATGTTCGTATTGGCAGCAGAAATCTGAAATCTCAGATCAAAATCTGAAAAGCCAAATCGAAAACGACATAATACGACATTTTTTGAGGACGTCAGAGCTTCATTTAAATGACTCGAAAAAATGGCCGTGTAATCGCAGCTTAACTGTGCTCGGCTCAACAGTATTGTGCTACTGCGTGAACTGTCAAATGCGTCACAATCTGGGCTGGAATCGGCTAAGGTGATAATTGATTGTCACTTTTTTGATCGTCGTTTTTGATTATCAACTTTTCTTTGCTCTGCGTAAAGCGATCACAGTAGATGGGTCGCAAAAAAGCGATTGTCAAATTTCGTGGACGTAAAGCTTTGATTTCGATTGTCAACTATCAACTGTCACCTTAGCCGATTCCACCCCAGAATATCGAATGACGTCAAGCATTTATATGTCGGTTTCAAACACGCACTGCATGTATTGCATTATCGGTTTGATTATCAAACGTTCGGCGGTGGTTGCATAGGTTTATTGTGACTGTGAGAGATTATCCGTCACCTCAGAGCTTCCAGTCGACTACTTCATATACTTGTACGAAATTCAGCAATATCTTGCGAAATAACAGCCATCGCGAACTACGCGTACACATTCTGATAAGTGATAACTGAGAAACATAATGTTATATATGAACTAATGCCAGAACCGACGTTTTCTGCTAGCATCGACCTCTTGCCACCTCGGCAATTGATTACATTCCAGTAAGTTCTAATTAGAACTGTGGGTTTCGAAAATATTTAGAGTGTGCAACCCTTTTTGGCATCACCAGACTGAGCCCCGACAAAGTGGTATAATTTTTGTCTACGGAATTAGGGTACCTATCTATTCCGTTTTCCACTGCGGCACATGCGGATTACTGCAATGAATTTACAGCGAAACGTATTTGCAACGAAGAAGTTGCTGTATCACCATAAAATGTTGGTTAGCACGACCTATAATGTACAGTCGGTGTTCATGGTTCATGCCATGAATGCGTTTTGATATCGATGAATGATTCAATTGTACCTAGTACCTCTTTTTATGACAAAGTCCAGCTTAGGTGATTAAATCGAAATTTATGTAGCTTTGCCAAATAAAAAATACATTATTTGAGGTTCAAATGCGCTGGCACATAGTAAAATTCTGACGTTATTTGCGACAGCAATTAGAAATTAGGTAACCAAATTTTTAGATTGTACATTGCACGTGCTAATAGGTGCATGCACTGAAAATCTAAACATCGCTGATGGGACCTTTTCATAGTTAGGCAAAATATTTAGAAAATTTAAACACAATTTAGTTTAATCAGCAGAAACTGTACACTTTCCCTATATTTACCTATAAATGTATTGCAGGTGTATAGAGCTTCATATAAATGCCTATATTCGCGATGCCATGAATTGCAAAACATGGACACGCAGCAAAACGGAAAAAAAATAATCTAATCTCAAGTAAACCTTTGTCAATTAACCGTCCCCCATTTATCAGTGTCCACGACTATGATACTCCATTATCAAAGATAATAGTTTTATAGTGCGACCAGTTCAACCCAATGCAATCTATCTCCATAGACTTTCCGCTACTTTTTGCTACTTCAGATATACCCAGCATGTATTCGGGCAGGGGGTGTTAGAATGAAGAAAAAAAAAAAACATCAAAAAAGCCCGCCATTCACCACCCCCCAAGGACAGGTGCAGGAGTTTTGAGGTTGAGGTGACTATCAACACTTAAAAAAGACAGAACAACACAAAGGTCTCAATTAAACAAACAAAAAAGAATTATACACAACAGTGGCGAATCATAAATCAGTCAGTATACACTACACAACATTACAACTGATGATGAATTTGTATAAACAAGAAACAAAAAAAAAAAAAAAAATCATACTTACAGCACGAATTTGCCGATTGAACATAAAGCAAATGCAGGTCCATATTTTCGATATTAGAACCAAAAACGCTCGGAATTTCATTTGAAGAAGTGACAACATTGGTATAGCACCAATGCCTCATAAACGCGCGTCTCGCCGAAAGATGCAAAACACGAAATCAGAAGACCCGAAATGTCTGAAGAAAAAGAAATTTGAAGATGAAGAGTGAATTTGAAATCTTCTTATTATAATGTGCGGATAAGAGGAAACTGTAACAATCTTCACTTGTCTATTGGTGTTGGTCCTGATTTTTTCTTGATATCTCCCTGATTCTGCTTGCGATTAGTTCCCCCTTTTTTGGGTGAACGCCAAAAAGAGAAGCCGTCACTAGTTTTTTTTTTTTTTTTTTTTGTTATATATGCGAGTGAAGACGAGAAATAAAAAAAATCAACACAACACGCATTGGTAATTGGATTTTTTTTTCCTTTTTCTTTCTTTGCACTGTACACTCACGATTTACATTTGGTTGATGTTTTTTTAGAATATGAGCGATGGGAATTTTAGCAATTTTCTAGTTGAATTGTACGGATATGTGGACTTTTCTCCCGGAAAAAGTGTCTCTGGGCCTCTAAATTTATCTATCGCCGTTTTGACAGATTTGGTGGATGGATACCCGACGAAAAATTTTTGCGATGAAGTAGTTGTCACACGAAGTTGGATATGGTTATTATTTGGCTTTTGGGTGTGTTCGCTTGGGTTACTTATGTTTAGACTGGTTTAGACTCCGTAGGAAAATAACTACACGCTGTGTACCAAAGATGAAATACTTATTTGAAATAGATGAATATCTTTCGTACGTCTATCCCCAAAGGACCGATGGTTTACATTGTTGTTTTGGTAATTTCAACCCCCGTCTGTGAATAATGATTTTCAGCTTCGATATCAGCAAAGCAAAGTTAAGCAGAATTTTCAGCACGCAATTCTGTAATGTCACCGGGCCTTAATAATAATGACGCAAAATTATAGTCGGATAAATCCCACTTTAAAATTATTTTAGTACGTTACAATATTTGTATTAGTATTTATCTAATTATAGCCGAGTTTTTTGAGCTTCGATCTCAGCAAAGCAAGGCAAAGTAGGATTTTCAGCACGCAATTACAACAACTACATTCCAATTGATACTTCGGGACTCGCAATAGTTGTTGTAATTAGCGTGCTGAAAATCCTACTTTACTTTGCTTTGCTGAGATCGAAACTCAAAAAAACTCGGCTTATATACCAAATACCATTTGTAGTTATAATATGGTATTACATTTTTTTAACCTTCACACTAAATATAAACTAGTTCACAATATGCAATTTTGTATGGAAAATTTCGCCATTGTGAGCGGGACACTAAAAATGATTATTAGTACCGAAGATTATCTTTGCTGATTACCAAATTATATATGTAATTTCTTTGGGCTTTATTCCTACACACATAAAAAAAACAAGTTGACATGAAATTAGATAACATGTTAGTAAGCGTATTTGTTTCTCCGTTCCACAAATTTGTTCGTTTCGACAGACATTTGTCCAAAAATGCGGACAGTAATTTGATAAAGCTATTTCTTTTCATTCTTCTTAATTCTAACAAAAAATCTCTAATATGCCACGTGTTGGCGAGTACCAGTTAAGATAAAAATACGTAGGTATGAAATAAATTTTGGAAACTACCATAATTATTACATTTTTAAGGTGAAAATATGCCAAATTCATTTATAATTCATATTTTCTCAAGAGCACAAGAAAAAAATTAAATTACAAAAAAGTGCAAGCAATCATAATTTTTACAACTTTATGAACAAACTCAACTTTAATAATCAGAGCAATTCGATGCAGTCAGCCCATCAGTGGATTGTGGAATGTGAGGGGAAATCGAAATAAAAAAAACAATTCATTCTCACACTCCCATACTCTCGACTATTTCATAATATTTATAAATTATTCCATTACCAATTTTATGTTAAAATGGGCCACTCATTTTTAATTCTAAAAATTAAAAACTCTTGCAAAAACCCACCCCCACAGTTGTCACTCCAGTAGAGCTAGAAATGATTTTATTAAAAACTCACGCACACCATCAACTCGCCATGCAATCATATGGCGTTGAACTTCACACATTCAGCTATTTACCACCATGGCTGAATTTAAATGACGAACAATATTTTGGCGCTGTTCACATACAACGTATTTTCCAAAGAACCCAGTGGAGCTGCGGCGTTTACCCGTATTCGATCGCAGCACATTCAATCCACTCAACACATACACGACGTACGTATCGTGTCGTCTCCGCGGTTTTCGTAGTCGTCGTCGCCGTTGCTGTCGCTGTCGTTCGTTCGTCTTCTCCTCCGTCGTGCGGGTACAAAATGGCTGCACACCAACTGCGATTGAAGTCGTCGTGAAGGATTTTTCTCATGTGTCACACACAAGTCATAATAGCTCCGTAGAGAAAATTTTTTTAACAAGAAATTTCTCTCGTTATTCGCATTTTTCACGCGTTTTCTCAATAAATAAACAAATGCGAATGCATAATTAATTACTCTGGACCAATCCATCAAATCAATACAAAGGTGAATCAAAGTAAAAAAATTTGTGAAATTCGGTTGTTCATTTGAAATTTTTTCTCTTGCTTGTCTCATTCTTTCCGATTCTCAATCTGAATCAGAGTTCTGTTTTTTTTTTGTTTTATAAATAATTGCAAATACCTAGTTAAAAAAAAAATAAACGATCAGAATTTGTGAAGTTTTGTTGAATAATATAAGTTTCAGTTCTTTTTCTGCCTTCATCATTCTGTTCTAATGTTCTGTGTGGTTTAAATATACGAAATAAAAACAGCAAATAGAAATTCAATTTTGCTTCCCCATTGTGAACGGTGAGTGAAAATTAAGAAAAATAATATAGACTGGTCTACAGAAAAAAAGAAGAAAGAAACGCATTTTTTGGTCTGTATTTTGCATAAAAGAAAAATTCTCGAAATAAAGGAGAAACACATTTTTGGGTTTTCTTTTGTTCGGTTTTGTTCATCGTTCTCATTTTTTATTTATCGCCGTCGATAACTTTTCCCTTTTTCTCGAAAAGAATTGCTACATTCGGGTGTGTGAGTGTGCGAAAGAGGTGAACAAAGCAAAGGGGCAATATTATTCAGCCGTAAGCGAATGCACTGGGGTGAACGAGGCAGCTAGATAGGATTCGGTGTCATCACACCGCATGCTTTGAAAAAATAAGTGCGGAAAAAGTCATGAAATGATTTTTTTTTTGTTTAATCCAATGTGTGTAGATACCTACATGTGTTCACGAAAGGGGGCGGATGAGGCGGAGCAGGGGAATTCCCTTGACCGTTACTGTGTGCCTTATTTTTTTTTATTCCCAATTTTGTTTGAGATAAAACCTATTTGTGAAGAATTTTGTTCCGAATTTTCATCACACGCAATTTGAAGAAAGAAGATTCGCTTGTCAAGCTAGTTTTGCGTTTTTTTTTTTCGCTGCCGCTCTTCTCTCCTTGTTTAAGGCTGCGTTAGACTGAACAGGCTATAGGTAGATGGCACACAGCTGATTGAGTTTTTTTTTTCTATTTGCCTCATTTTATTTTATTATTTCTTTTTTTTCTACGCTCATTACCTTGTTTAACAACAGGGTGGTGGTGTAAATGCGAGGCATGCGCTCCCGTATTCGGATGAGAAGCAGGAGCAGCGCACAGCAAAAGGGAATCGTATTAATTTTGCGTTGAACGTGCTGCTATTTAGGACAAGTATGATAGCCAAAGAAGTCCTCTTACAGCGGGGTAGGCGATGAACAATGCGAAGGGAATTTAAACGTGTAAATGGCAAATTTTCGAAACGCGTGTTTTCGGTCCTCGTGAACGAAGGGCAAAGGCTAAAAAATGTGTATTTTTTTTTGGGGACAAATTAATTGCAACTACAATCAGATTTGTGGAAATGGGCGTAGGTACCTACCGAGGGGAAATTTAGTGCGTTTTCTGAGGTTGGGTCTTGGTTAGTTCGAAATGGGAGGGTTACAGACGACTGCTGTCATAACTTTGCCTTTAGGTAACTAGTTTGAGAGTTTTCAGTTTCCTGCGAATTAAATTAGGTTTTCCCAAAATAGAACATTAGGTAGGTATATTTTTTTTTATTCGACCTAAACGTGGAAGGATTCCATACTAAAGGGCAATAAAGTTTATAACAGGTACATGTACAGCAGTTAGCTTGTAACCTACAGACTTTGAAAATGTCATGATTTGATGTGCTTTATGTGGGTCGGTAAAGGTTAGGTAACTTCCGATGAATTATTACGAAAACTCTGGGCTAGGACAGGACCAGGAATTGCAAATCATCGACTTACGACTGTACCCCACATGGAATGCCATCACTTGGTAACATGAACACCACAAATCGTTAACAATTTCTTCTATCCAAGCCTTTATGCAAGAATCTGTTGTCGAAATATGCTTCAAAATAATTTCAAAGACAATTTTGCGATTGATCTTTTAACGGAGTTTCAAAGTTATTAACAACACTTCGGTTTCTTGTGCAAGACTACGCCGGTCCGGTTACCATGAAAGTCTATACCTAATATAGTAGTTTTAAAGTTCCAACTTCACTTATGAAGTTTTCGTGTCATTTAGTTCTTTACGTCGACTACTGATAGAATGTCTATTTCGGGCTACACATATTTTCAAGTGTTTTGTGGGCCCTGTACACTGCGACAAGAAGATATCTATTGTGTTGGCCTCTATTACACTTAGCTGTTGATGCTCTTTATAAACTTCAGTACCCTTCTTGTTTCCATGTTTCCTATATCTGCAGGACTTAAAAACGCCCCTTGCATGTGGATCGCTCTGCTCCTTGCCACAGCAGGGCATTCGCAGAGTAGGTATGTGTTGCCTTGTCTCCTCTTCTTCTCCGCAGAGGCGACAGGAGTCATCGTCGGAAAGTCCCATTTTTTTTTAGATGGTATCCTAGTGGCCAGTGACCAGTAAGATAACCTGTTAGGATCCTCCGATCTTTTGTGCTGAGCTCAAGTAACTTTTTTGTTATACTACGAGCTCGACTTATGAATTTTTTTGCCTGCCTCTGTCCTTTGGATTCTGTCCAGTATTCGGCAAGGTGATAATCTTCCCATTTCCTGAATTTTGAGTGTAACCCGAAGTAGGGCTCAGGACCAGTGAGCAGGCGTGATGCGCATTTTCTCGCCAGACAGTCCGCTCGTTCATTGCTCCCAAATCCCTCATGGCCTGGTATCCACGCAACGGTGACTATATTTGTCTTTGGCCATATCCTCGAGGAGATTGAAACATTCCCAAACTAGCTTAGATTTATTTGATCGAATACGATCTCAGGGCCTTAAGAGCTGCCTGGCTGTCTGACAGGATGTAGATGCGGGCACCTTTAGTGCGCCTTCGTAAACATTCTCGGACACATATCTCTATGGCGTGTACCTCCGCCTGAAAGATGTCTAGTGATTTTCCCAGTGCTATAGCTCTTTGGAACCTAGGCCCATAGACCCCAGCACCGGTGGCATCATCTTCCATCTTTGACACGTCGGTGTTCTAGATTTGTGATCGTGATGATATTTCGAATTGGCTGGCCCCCAGGTACTCCTGTCAGATATGACTATCTTAAATTTTCTGGAGAAGCGAAGCCTTTAAGCATGGTGTCTGATACCTTGATCACAGGATCATATTGAAGCATTAGTAATACCCAAAGGTGTCCTGCTTTAAGATCTGATACATCAGGGAGCCTTAGGGCACTGAGACCAGCTTCCTTCTTTACAGAAATATGTAAAGGCAACAGGCTGAGCATTGCCCCTATGGCTTAAGTTGTTATACCAACGCATGCTAAGCGATATATCTTGTTTAGTTTTTGTTGGGCCGTTATTTGTTCGGTTTTTGGCCACCATGATATCGCTGCATATGTAATCATTTGCTTTGATGATCGTGTTGCATGACCAATAGGTCATTTTTGGTTTTAGGCCCCACGTTATGCCGTAAAGACGCTGGCGCATATTAATTGCCTTTGTCGCCTTCTTTGTGACTTGATCAAGGTGTGAATTCCAGGTGAGACGTGAGAGTCTTGTCTAGGACTACTCCTAGATATTTTACCTCCCCTGATAAGTCGATGACTGCGTTATTCAGCTGATTGGTTTCAGTTTAATTTTTCTCTTTCTTAAGAATGGTATCATGACTGTTTTTGAGGGGTCTATGGTCAATCCTTTTTTCTGACACCATCTCTAGGTTAAGTTTAGGGCCCATTGCATGATCTCCGATATCGTGGAGTCATGCTTACCCCTAACTAGTGGTTACATTGCCGCAATCCTACTTATTGCCTGTATATAAAACAGTGAATGACAGACAATGCACTACCATCGTAGAGTTCTAGAACTTCGACTAACTATTAAACTTTGGTCATGCTAAACACCTGACGTATGCCACTTAAATTGGCAAAGGCAAAGCATGTGGATGTTCTTATGCACAATATGGGACGTAAAAGAGAAAAAAACGGAGTGTAATGTTCTACCTCATACCTTAGGCACCTTATAAGCTTTTCACACTGAGTCGAAAACCCGGTTTTTCGCGAAACCTCTCGAAAACTTCTACGAAAACAGAAGTTTTCCCATACATATTTCAGTTTTCAAAACGAGTCGTTTAAAGTCGTTTTCCACGAAAACACCACGAAAACGACTTACAATCGTTGGGTTGTTGAAACAAACACACCTTTTGGTCCAACAAATGTCACGACTCACAACTTATGTGGTATTCGATTGGGCTTTTCAGATTTGCTCTCAGATTCCAGATTTCGTGTAGCTAATGGAACATAAAGACGCCACTTGCTCTTTTTGTGTTGATATTCGTGCGATTTGAATACGTGTAGTCTTCGACACCAGCGCTGCCACTTTGCTACGACCGTAGCAAAACTGCTACGCGATTGCCAATTTGCTACGCTGCTGCGCACTCACCCAAAAAACTGCTATTTTACTTTTTTTTAAAGCACGAAATGTCAACATAAATCTTGGAATTTTTCTTGAAACAGAAAATATATACATACCTATTCAATATTGAAGATGTATATTCAATCTTCACTCACTTTCCCACACCAACTTTTCTACCCTTTTCTACCATACCCGACAGGTACCCATTTCTTCGAATGTGTTAAGTGTTCGAATTTGACTGGTAAAGCTTTGTAAAATATATAGTTTACCAACTATACTTGTATAGTCCTTAAAAAAAATTAAATGTTGTTTGTTTCCGAAAAAAAAATAATATTTTGGACTTTTGAGTAGGTATTGCTACGCATCACCCGATGCAATGCCTTTCTTTGCTGGAGAAAATATTCACTAAATATGTTAACAAACTCCATCAGTTGTCAAACTCAAACGGACTTGGATTGGTAAATCTTAGAATACATCTAGATTCGCAAAAGTGCTCTGAAATCTGAAAAAGATTGTTTTTTTTTTTTTGTACCAAACGAACATTAAAATTGCTCTGACAGCAAAAAAAAAAAAAAAATGCTCTCAGAGCTTCCAATCGAATACCACAAATCATTAAAATCATTTTCCACAATTAATTGATGCGATAAATTTGTAACCACAAACGTTTGCACCGAAGTTTAACGACTAGTGTACCTATCACAGTTGATTGAAACGTCAAACGAAACTAGTTGGTGGTCGGTGTGAATACATCGACGAATTTTCGAGGAAAACACGGTTTTCGGCTTGGTGTGAAAAGGTTATTACCTACATACTTATACTTACCCTCTTCGATAAATTGCACAACATTTTAGCAATCGCAATTTTTGTTGGCGAGCTACTTTTTGAACAGTTATCAATAAACTAACTTTTATAGGTAAGCATTAAGGATCCTATTTTCTTTCTATTTTATTTATCACTATCCTTCACGTGTTCTTTAATTTTTTTATTTCACAGATAAAACAGTTTGCCTCTTTCCACTTACTTTCCTTATCTGAGCAACCAAATATATTTTGTTACCCACCAATCACTGACACGCTTATTTCGCAACTCTGTCGTAAAACCTCGGTGCCACCCTGTTTATAATACAATA
Source organism: Cheilosia vernalis (assembly GCA_949126925.1). Taxonomy (NCBI): domain Eukaryota; kingdom Metazoa; phylum Arthropoda; class Insecta; order Diptera; family Syrphidae; genus Cheilosia; species Cheilosia vernalis. The sequence goes on along the minus strand of OX421360.1, from coordinate 60,480,288 downwards.
CAAACCATTTTTAAAAATATCATTCGTCGAACTGTGACTTGTAAAATATCTTAGTAGACATACATATATCGCCGCAATTTGAAGGCAAAGATTAAATAAAAAATTAAAAAAAAAAATTCTACACAGAAAAGTGTTGGTAGGTACCACATGAATGTGTAGTAATCCATCAAAAGTAAGCACTGATGGTGTACTTGTGTTTCGTTTTGCTTTCCTTCCATTTCCATTACCATCTTCCGTTTTTGTACTCTGGGCTGGCTAGTACCTATACCACATGGCTTGGTACACACATGTACCTAATCTACTCGAATGTGTGCCTTGTTTTCTTGCTCTGCAATGAATATTATTATTTTTTGCTAATCAATTAAACTAACATTAAAGTCAGATGGTATTTTTTTTTGTGTTAGAAGAGTACTGTATACTGTTATACTTGGTTGCGCTCGTCACTTCTTGGTTCTTGTGATTTTCTCTTTTCCTTTGTTTTTCTCTGCTCATTCTCTTTGAGATTATTATTATTAAACTTCTCCGTCTATGCTATGCTCTATGCAGTTGTTTCTTTTAAATAATGTTGCTTTTGATTTCCCTACGTCTCCGCAAAGAAGTAGGCGTTTTTCAGTGCGGATGGGTCTCACAACTCACAAGTTATCAAATTGGTGTAGCTATGTTTTATTTTCTGTTTGTTTTATTTATTTTTATCATGTTCCTCTTGAGACTGTGCCATAGATTTAGCCGATTGGGCAATATTTTTTTAATTATTGATAGCTAGAGTGTATAAGGAATTTGTATAACAAAACTGGCATACGTAGAACTAACTTTGGGGAGGGTTTTTTGCTTCCATTTCCAACGCATAGGTATATCTTTTTCTATTTCCCATGAGATAGCTTGAGAACAGAGAGAAAAGTGTAAGTGACCTAGTATTTCATCCGTACTGTCGTGTGTCGTGCCCACCACGAGCCAATTAAATGACGTAATTTATACAAAAGTGGACAACGTTTTTCTCTCAAAATAGGTATATTCATTTTTTGTTGTAATCGCAGCTAGGTACATGAATCCATTTTGTTATATTCACATTATTTTGTGTCATACCAGCGACCTTGTTTGGGACGTACGGCAGCCGCACCGCTTCACTGTAATTACATATTAGGTAGGTACTCCCTCTTTCACATTACTGCCGTAGCCGTGCTAGTGCTGCTAGTTTGTTTTCTCCATTCCATTCATAGTTCAATTATCATGTCATGTGCGGTGTTTGCTTTTCGTCACACACGTTTCCAGCTTGTGTGAGCTGCACAGGTGATTGTTTTTTTATTTACTAGATATTATTTACCACACCGCCTTTATATTTTCTTATAGTAAATTAAAGCCCAGGGATGTAGTTGCTGCGCGAGGTTTTTCTCAGCTTTTAACGTTGGCTTTATGTAAAACAATTTTAGCGACCAATTTTCGTCATATTTGTTTATTATGCAAGAGTTAAATAAATTCGTTTGTTTTTTAACTATCATTCATATCCGGCTTCCAGCAGAGATCGTCCATTTAAAAGTTTAAACCTCTGTCTACAGATTTGATAATATTCTATGGGTGTTAACTGACTGTTCCTATTTACTATTAATAGTAGGACATTTTTGACATTTTCAGGAGCTATTCGGTCCCTATATTTTGTGTCTAAAACCAGTTAGGTAGCACGCTTTATTTATTTTATGTCGTAAAAGTTTACGTCGAACTAATTTCTAGTTCTAAATGAATCTGACTGCAGTTTCATAACCTCACAAAAACAAGTGAAATGACATCAAATCTTGATAACTACTACTTTCGGACTTTTCATAAAACAAAGGGATTTATTGACAATCTGGGTAGGGTAGGGTGCGGAGGACTTGACACGTTTTCATACTATTGCTAAAATCATAGAAATTCTAAGTTTTTTCTCTATGGTTTTATGCTAAAAACTTATAATGGAATCACGGCGACCAAGTATTTATAGCAACCAGATTCACAAGAGAAACTGGGCTGGATGAAGTGCTCTAAAGTTAATATTCTCGCCAAGGCAAAGACAGAGCAAACCCTCAAACACGGTTTTTAATGGAATTGTGATGCAATGGCGCTCTGGAAAAGGGCACGAACCTTTCCAAGGTATAAGCAGGGGGCACAATAGACCACAAGGTCGCAGTGCACTAGACCCTCTCTACTATTATTATTATTATTATTATTATTTATAGCAATAGAGACAACTGATTAGATGTTTAGGTTTTGTATCCATTTTCCTGCAAGGTGTAAATGTGTCAAAAGCTCCCTCGAAGAAGGAGAATTTCACAACTTCATAAGGAGGATTTGACATATGTGGGAGGACTTGTCGCAGAATTATAATTAAACAAAAAACTCGAGGTATAGCTTTTCAATTGGTAAAATATTTTTATTTAAAGTAAATTAAGAAGCTTGAACAAATATCAGTCTTTAAAAAAGGATATTTAAAAACATATTTTCGGTCTGGATTTTGAAGTACCGGGAAGAGCATCCGGTGGTGGTAATTTTGCTACAATATCCACTTGGCTGCACCAACGTCCTCCTTAAACGGTTCACAGAAGCAATTCTGTTTGTTTTTTCTAGAGATGTAACGGATAGTGATTTTGCAAAATACCGGATACCGGATATTCGGCATACACTTTGGCCGGATAGCCGAATATCCGGCGGCCGAATATATATATATGCTGTCGAGAGCAGAATACCTTCATAGCGATGCATTCTAGTTCAAAAAAAAAAAAATGATACTGCGACTGATCTTGAACTTTTTTTAAAAAAAGTTCGGACTGACCGGAATATCGACCCTTACATGGCGGTCAGCTAATCATCAACAGTTCCCAATTTTAGCAAAATTTGTGAAGGTCTATCTTTCATCACCAAGTAGCTTAGTAGGTATATCAAAATAAACGCAACCGTCTTTTACCGGTTAATGCAGAAAAAATAATTTTTATTCATCATAATCTGCCTTTAATTATAAGTCCTAATTTTGTTACTTGGTTAATTACTGTTAATAAAAAAAATAAATACTTTTTCAATCGACTTCTTGTTTTTATGTTCTATTTTACCTATCCGGTATTCGCCGAATACTTACTCTCTATCCGGCAGTCCGGCCGGATAGAAAAAAAGTGGCCGGATAGCCGGATACGGATACTAACCGGATATCCGTTACATCTCTAGTTTTTTCCACTTAAATATTTTATTGTGTAGGGCATCAGTAGGTAGGTAGGTTGTCAAATCCTCCTACATCTGCACCGTCAAATCCTCCCTTTTGATTGCATTATATAAAATTAAAGAAATTTTCTTGAAAAATATTAAATACAATCGAAACAACTAAACACATGAGCTCTATACAAGTCACATTCCATGTTTATAAATTCCGGATTTTATATTAAAGCCAGTAAAAAAAATTGCAATGCATTAACTTACTTTGAAAGTTATATGCAAAGAAGGCAAACTAAAGAAATTGAACCACTCACAACAAACAAAAGCGTATCACTGAAAGGACATGTGCAACGTGCTCTCGTCGTTTATGTCTATTGCTATTAAGATGTAGCGTTGCCAATCACACAGTTTTTGTAAACATAGCAGTTTTGTCATATCCTCCTGCATGTCAAATCCTCCGCACCTTACCCTACTGTCGGAACCACTTCTACTTCAATTTTTGCCCCGTAAAAGTGGTTTAAAGTTGACACCTTTACCGTGTTCAACTGAATTATAAGTTATGTCTATCTACATGACAAACTTCGTCTGTCGTTTGCTCTATTTAAGATTTTTTGTCTTGTGTTTCACGCCTTAACTATTTCTTCAGTCTTTGACGCATACTGTGTAACACGTATTCGCGCTTATTATATTTGTTTACATCAATCATCAATTCAAATATGTATATTAATGTGAATATAACCAAATTTCCAAAATGTGTTCATTAGGTAGGTACATACTTTGCTGTTATTCATGTGATCTATTGTTCGATTACACTTCTTGGAAAACACAATACATAAGTTATTTGTAAGAATACAAGGTGGTCCAAAAGAGATCACCCTACTGGAAGATGCTCTTATTTTTGCAAATGGCCGCCAGTGTCAAATCTGTTTTGGCATTTGCGGACTAGACAGATGACTGCATTAGTTCATTTTGACAGCATTAACTGTTAAATGGTCATAATGTGATGTCAAGTGGTAGGTAGTACATATTTTAGAACTTATTGTAACCATTATCTTAAACGTTGATTGTAATTCGGGCTTCCATAATTAGTGTAACTTGAAATTTTGTTTGTGCTGATTTCAAATGTCCAAATCATGTATTTGTCTATCGTGGTAGGTAAACCCTTTCCAATATTTCATGGTTCTTGTTTACCCTCACAGGTACTTGTGAATCATGTGAAAAATCTACTTTGAATCGGTTTCCCCACTCGTAAAAGATTTGATCGATCGTTTCACAATCTTTTGAGCCCCTTACTAAAAACCTTTAGTTTCGAATATGTATAATGTATTATCTACCAGCAGTTGCGACATTGTGTACAGAGTACCGAAAAAAAACACCTAGCAACAAATCGGCATTTGTTAACATACATTTTAACACAAAATATTGGCACTGGTTTGTTACCTTTTCTAAATGAAACCTTGGGATTGGGATACTCCCCGTGAGACAACCGCAAAGTGACGTCTAATTGACATTTATTTCTAAGCTGGGGTTAGTGTAACGTCAGATAAAACTACCTATATTTTTGTACGTCTACTAGTCAAACAATTTCGAAAGTTAGTTAATAATACTCGTCTCCAAACAAACACTATATATTTACGACTACAACATGAACTGTGGGCTTAATGTTTTTATTTGTTCCACACTCATATTTACACGCATACGAATGTATGGAATGTAAAATAATTTTTGTTTTGTGATGCAAATAAAAAGAAGAAAAGTAAAAGGTGCCAACCGATGAGGAAATTCATAATAAAAGAACTTGCAAATCACACACACTTGCCAAACAGTGTGAACGGCGAGAAATTGAATTTTGTAGAAGTGTTTTCTAGTCTTCTCTTTCGTTTGACGCGTATGGCTATGCGGACTTTGTTTCTGAGAGGGATTTTAAGAAGGGTTTCTTTAATGTTTTCTAAACGAAAGAACGTAAATGTTCTATTAGAAGAAATTTTGTTCTCTCTTTCGGTGGCTTTGTTATCAAAGATCATACAAATAATAAAATCTTACAGCTGCTCGCAGCATGAAAAGAACAGAAATCACAATAGGTTACCAACCTGATAAGGGCTATCTATCTCCGTTCCGTAAGTGTACTATCTCATCTCGCAAACACTTCCTTTGGGCAGTTGCGTTTTGTTTAGAAATGCGTGTCTGCACTGCATAGATTTTTGAATGGAACAGAGATGCTAGGTAGAAGAATGTATTATTTGCAAATAATTTTGTTTCGGATTAGTTTAAGGGTTCTTTTATGACAGGTAGACGACAGGGTTTGTTAAACAATCTGTGGTAATTAGGAACAAGCATAAAAATGTACATGAACAGTGCAAGTGTAGTAAAAAGAATATTTTCTTTTTGCGCATTTACTCGTATTTATTGACTATACCTATCCTTTGTTGTTCACTGAACGCAGCCAAATTTATTTTTCGCGGTGATGAACTGCACGAATGAATTGGTGCTGAAATTTGTTTGTTGACAGTTGCGTTTAATTTTGGAGGGTGATTTAAATTTCGTGTGTTTATATTCCGGTTATTACTTTGAAGTGCTCATAATGTGTTGTATGGATTATAACAAACGTTCGTGGAAATGACCTCTTTGAGCGTAAAGTAGATGTCGCAGTGTAACTTTAAGAATGTGGGCTTTCCATGGCGTTCCTTGTTTTGTTTGCAATGTAGGGTTATCAACCCCGTTGTGTATCACTGTCAACTGTCCGACTTCGTATCGTTCGTTAAAACATCACCTCTTAAAATTAATAGGTCTATTTTTATTATGCCCACATGATCTATATAGATCATTGTTTTCCATGGTTTACAACAACAGTTGGATTACGTAGGTATTATTGTTGTAAACCGTGAAAAACTAGTGTCAGCTATATAAAGTCAAATGTTTTTACGAATGAAACAGAATTATACCTTTATTTCAATAAAACGAATCTTTTCACAAAAAGATCTAAACTTGACTTCTTCGAACGTTTTTCGTCTCTCTCCTCCTTTTCGCGAAGACAGATCAAAAACGGATATGACAAACGTCAAATATATCGTGTCGTTGGGCAACGTTAGGCATTGCCTGAATTCAGAAATATAAGGCGGAGCTTGCACTAGATCATGTGGGCATAATAAAAAAAGGACTAATAATGGTTTTCCAAGGATATAGGTAGGTACATGTTAACTTGAGGAATAAAATAAAAGTACGGCTAGACTTACTGTGGAATATGTGTCGAGTCTCAGTTGATGCATCCGAAAAATATGTGCCATTCATTCACGAAAGCAATCCAATGCTTGCTAATGTGACTAAATGCTCAATTGTAATGCTTACACATCCTTTCTAAAATATTCAACACACCCATGATACAAAATCGTGTATGCAGCAGCTGATGACTGTATTGATACGCATTCAGCACTTGCTCACAGCCATGTTTGGGCAAGCTTTGCAACTCTCATCTCATTACACCCACCCAAGGTTTCTTTTTCCTTGACCCAAATCGGCTGAATGTGAACATCGCACCTGTGCAATCATAGCACAGCACCCCGTGCATCCTTGGTGGTTGTAGAGTGATCATAATTTGTAAATCACGACGACCTCTTTGAGAAAATGTACACAGCAACTTGTAACACATGGCGGTGAATTGCAGCAGAAAAATTGAGTCATATGACTTGTGGCTACCCATCCGTTTGTTGATGATGTCACTCAAATGTGGGTTAACAACCCGCAGCGAAACTGCTATCTGCCCAGACAAACTCAATTAAATAAACCACCAAAACAATGTATACACATACAATGTGCCATTGCCTATACAGATTATTACCCAAGCAGACAAAGGACATTGTCCTCGGGTGAATGGCGTTCACCTTCCAGATAATATCCAAAAAAGAAAAAAAAAAATGCCTGTCTCCCCCCTCCCAACTACCGTTTAAGAAAACACATGGTGTGCGTCTGTTTGGTAGTTGGTCCTTTTTGGATCTCTCTTCGCATTTTTCTTTCGGACAGGTGTCTCGAAATGGTAACGCATCTGCCTTAGGAGTAAATCTACGAAATCAATGTACACACAGGCAGTATATTTGTGTCTACAAAAAGTAACATCATATAACTTTCAAACGCTCATCTCCTTCGCACGTACATAGTCTTAAAAGTCAGCCAACATGACTTCCGGCTAAGTGTTGTGTATGCGAGGGTGAAGCCCGACGAAGAAAGTGACACCTGGTGGTCTCAAGGGGTGCTTGTTTTGTTAGCAACATTCGTATCCTACACGTTCTTCTTATTTTCGAGGTTAGTGTACTTTTAGGATGTCTCCGTGTGACCTTAGGCTAAAAATGAAATAAGCCTGTTTGTTCAAGGAGGGAATAAACGAAATTATCTACACCGTAATTTCGGGTGTAACATCGAATACACACTAAAGGTCATTGACTTTGTTTTTGTCATTGAATGCTCATAGTTATGCGTTGAAACAAAGGATGGTGACTCAGGCCAGACGCTTTGAATTATCTACGATGTGCGCACACTTTTCAATCACACTCAGCGTGGTTAGACGTTTTATTGAGACGATTTTATACCTGAATCGCCTTATACGTTGAATACGACGCACTGACATTTTGACCTCGACACTTTGACCGAAAATATATTTTAGTATTTAGTGAATGAGAAAGGTACTAGAATAAATGAAACTGCATTGAGGGTTGAGTGGTTGATAGTTGATACTAGATACCAAGTGGGCAAATTTGTCACACAGATATAGATAGACGGCTTGAAACTCTTTGAATTGACAAATTGCCAAATTACTGTCATATGGGTATTTGAATTTGTCGCTCCACAATGAAAGTTATTTATTCTGCACTACCTATATGCATATGCCAATTACAATACATGTCAATAGGTTGTGCAATTCGATTGTGGTTCGCATTGCTTTAGTTATTTTGTCGTTATGCAAATGTCGTTTTGGTCAACTACACAACTTTAACATTTAAATTAGAAATTTCGGGTGAATGACATTTGAATTAGAAAAGTCATTTTAGGTGACAGGTGCATTTATGCGCGGTGGTTGCTGTCAAGGCAGAGATGACGTTTCGACAGATCTCACATCTCAGTGTAATGCCGCTTTAAATCTGCTCTGCAATAGGCTCTCCCGAATTTAGCACCTTGTCAGTTATGACAGTTCATGCACCAATGGGTTATAAAGTAAATAAATATTTTCCTTTTGTAATTGTGAGTGTCGGGTAATTATTCCTCCGAAAAACAGGGGTGAATTACTGAAAATTAAAATAGAAAGTGAATTGATGCGGCTTATAGGCTTTTCAAACCAAGCCCAAAATTCGTCGATGCATTCACAGCGACCACCAACTAGTTTTCGTTTGACGTTTCAATCAGCTGTGATACACTAGTCGTTAAACTTCGGTGCAAACTTTATTGGTTACAAATTTATCGCATTAATTAACAAACATAATGAATTTAGTTCATTTCAAAATAATATTAGCCCATCAATTAATTGTGGAAAATGATTTTACGTCGTGAGTTGTGACATTTGTTCGGTCAGCCATTTTGCTGAATATTGCAAAAGGTGTGTTTGTTTCAACAACCCAACGATTGGAAGTCGTTTTCGTGGAAAAAGACTTCAAACGACTCCTTTTGAAAACTGAAATATGTATGGGAAAACTTCTGTTTTCAATGAAGTTTTCGTGTGTTTTGACGAAAACCCGGTTTTGGGCTTGGTGTGAAAAGCCTATTAGATGATGGGCTCGATTTTTAGTAGATCTAATATCGCGTCAAGTAGTTCGTCCAATAATCTCCACTCACTATTTTTAAACAATTTCGGTTCGTTTTGAGAGGCCCCTAAGCCTAAGCAGTTGATCTTATAAGTCGCTCTATTGAAAATGTTATTCTGAATGAACCCTGTAAAATTCATTTTAATTCTCCTTCCCATTTGATTCGCTAAATCGACGGAACTCCACTCACCAGTGAACAAAAAAAAAGTTAAGAACCACCCTGTTCGCATTCTATATACCTACTTCGGAAGGGAACAAATTAAATTACAGAACCGTACAACCAGTTGGTGGTCTCTCCTCGATAGCGGTGCGCAATGATCACGTTTGCTTTGCTGACTGCTTCCACTTTGCCCAGCGACTTGTGTGCGCTGCTTCACTCGTCCAGTGCGATTGCAATGTCGTGCGGCAGTGACGCCTGACAGTAACAAGTTTTACATTTTAGCTTCAATAATATGCGCACACAGTTGTCCCGGTTAGTTAATAGACAACACTGTCCAATACACCCTCCTGGCAGCAGCTTCAGTGTTTCCTTGTGCTTCTGATGGCAATTACGAACGCCTGGGATGTCGCTTTTGTTCTTCCTATGAGCAAAGGTCAGGAGAACCTTGTCATTTGCATGTTAACGTTCAGCTTTTTAGTACTCACGTCGCTCGCCAGTGTGTGGAGATATATGTCGTATCTTACGTGCTTTTTATGCGAACAAATAGGCTTGCCATCCGCCGGAAGTGACGTCACCGTAGCAGTGCCTATACCCACCATCTGTGTCGAAGAAGGAGAAAAAACAAAAAAAAAAAAAAACACTCCTGACCTAGAAACAGGTTTTGTACAATGAGACAAATGAAAATGCCGCAAGAATCGACCACGAATCCACCATATTTCCCAGAGGGAACCTCGTAAAAAATGCTGTTATCGCCATATTCGTCATCGTGACGATGATCATGATGGTGGCATCTTTGGTGGTGTGGTTTTGTGAACTTGGCGGTTACTCATCGTCATTACATTACAACATATCGATGTCTCTTCTTGTATAGTGGTCTCGATGATGACGGCGCGGCTTCAAATGCGAATTCATTCAGCACGTTACTGCGGCGTGACGCAATGCAGTTTGTTTTTGTTTCATTTGCGCTGCTTGTTGTTATTTTTTCCTGTTTGGCCGTATTGACGGTTTGACTGCGTCCCCCTTTTATTTAGCTGAGCTTTGATTTTTAATCCAATGTATGCCTACAAAAATATCAGCTAGAGGTTCGTGCACAATACACGAATCGAATCGTGTGTGAGACGGCGGCTACGGCGCATGCAAAGATGAGATTAACTCGGTCAGCTACTAGATCAGCATGACGCTTGGTGGAATATGAGAATCGGTTAATTAAGAGCAGAGCACTAAATAACGAACACCGGAGGCAGTAATCGTTTGGAATTTTTAATTATTCTCAATTATTCTTAAATATTGTTAAGGTTATATTGTATTTTCTGTACATATATACGTCGATGATTAGTTTGGACAAAATGTCTTTAGGTTAGAGGGAGAGATGTGTGGGTATGTTTCATAATTTCGTCCCCAGTTGGATCTACAACCTTCGAACCAACATGCAAACGTAATATAGTGCATCGCAACCACACCCTTAATAGAGAAATAATCGCTATAAGTGAAGTCGACACGAAATTCCCTGGACGCGCAAAAGTCCGTATCTCTTCGGTCGTTCGACGATGGAAATTAGTTTAGTTCGATTTTCATATCGCGAATATAACAAGCTTTCTGGATCACCATCAAGTGATTCAAATAAGAGAATACTACCTACCTGAGTGTGAGTGAAGAAATGATTGAGTGGAAAAAAGTTTCAGACAATTTCGAGGGGAATACCAGAAAAGCTTTATCTGCAAGGCAGCCAACCCTTTCCTTTCACACCGAACCGAAAACCGTGTTTTTGTCAAAAACTCGTCGATGCATTAACACAGACCACCAACAAGTTTTCGTTTGACGTTTCAATCAACTGTGAGACACTAGTCGATAAAACTTCGGCGCAAATTTTATTGGTTACAAATTTCGATCGCATTTAATTACAAACACTAAATTAGAGCATTTCAAAATAATATAAGCCCATCAGTTAATTGTGGAAAATGATTTTAAGGTGTGAGCTGTGACATTTGTTGGATCAGCCATTCTGCTGAATTTGCTGAATAATGGAAAAGGTGTGTTTGTTTCAACAACCCAACGATTAGAAGTCGTTTTCGGGGTGTTTTCGTAGAAAACGAGTGCAAACGACTCGTTTTGAAAACTGAAATATATATGGGAAAACTTATGTAGAAGTTTTCGAGAGTTTTCGCGAAAAAACTGTTTTCGGCTCGGTGTGAAAAGGCTATTAAAATGTGCTAACATTTTCGGCATCCAGGGCATAATCGTGCAGCAATTTCCATTGGGTTTATAACATTTCGAGAGCATACGGAATTGGCTTTAGAATTTGCACTGATTTGGAGCAAATTTAGCTGTTTAAGGTCTTGCTCATCAGTTGAGACTTGAGACTAGTGCTAAGTATTCTCATGTTGGCAGCTTTCCACTCTCTTTACTGGTTATCTGGGAGTAAGAGTACCTACCCACCGTTGAAACTTAAAAAGTCAAGGAAAAGGCTCAGGGATCCAAAAAAATATCAAATCTGTCAAAAACATTCGCACTTAACCTTCAGCGTAAAGGTTCATCTGTCATTTTTCTCCTTGTTATATTTAACTGAAATGGATATGTGAAATGTAACTCGCAATGCTAACTCTACGCCTACGATCGAAGACATCTACGTCATCAACGAACGCAACACAACAGTGACAGTTGTTATTTCAATGACGTTACTAACTGCTGCCTGACTATGTTGGCATATTCACAGGATAATTCGTAGTTATATCTCGATTCGTATACCTAGTCACTATCCCTATTTTAAGAATAGACGGTTTCTATCTCGTTTTTGTTACATACGTGCGGCTAATGCACGTCACTCTCTATTTTCACAGGGAATTGTGTGGCATTCTTACCGAATGCAGATAGCGCAGAATGGTGACAGTGAGTCTGAGAAATGTGAAATGAGAAGTGAAATATGCTAACAAACAAAAGAGCTCGAAAGGTAAAAATAGCAACAGCATTTTCCTACAATAAATTATGTGTAACTACAATATATTTGATGCTATACTATACATAGAAAAAAACGTGAGAGATTCAAAGCTATAAACTTGTAATTTGCTGCGCGTGTAGCTGAAAAGAGCTGTAGGAGGTGACACCTGTCAGATGTGTTAATGTTCGTTTATATATACACTTTAGCAATACTTACGTCGTGGACAGATTTTTATAGAATAATAATGTTTCCTGTGAAGTCATAGACATGTGCTCGCTGCTGCCTGCATTATTATTTTTAACTAGCGGACCCAGCGAACTTCGTCTCGCCCAATTTAACGCCTTCAGATAAACTCCAGAGTGATAATGAAACACAGATAGTTCAAATTTCAATGTGATTTATATGAATAATAAACAATGTTTTTCGATTTGTTTACCGGCGCAAAAAAAAACAAACAACGAAGACGGTTTGCCACACGCGAACAGGCAACGTACAGCTGACCGTGCGAAAAACAGGGAAATTCGAGCTTAATCCCGCAGGCTTCCAACGATTGGCCTTGCGATTTATTCATTGTCATCGCAAAAGCTGATTGAACGGGGAACTGAATCCGCTTGAATTAGAACGGAAGATCAGTCGGAATAATCTGAATTCATGGAATAAGGACTTTTCCTTTGAATTTGCCCTTGATGATCGTCGCTTGAATCACATTGTTCATCCGTTTCTTGATTTGACGGACAACAGCGTACCGGTACCGTTGCACAATTTGGGATGTTTCAGATTCCGCAACATGATTATGATCGATCCCACCGTCGCGTCGGTCGGATAATTGGGCTCTTCATCCTCGTCGGTCACGCTGTCAACGGATTTGTACGAATGCAGCTCTCCAGCGATTTGACTTTGAATAATGAGATTCAAAATATCGTCCTTATTCTGCGCTGCTAGTATTGCCCGTTCACTAATCCAATCGAGATTTTTATAATTTTCTGCAATTCCGATGAACACTAGATATGGTAATGAGTTCCTCCTTCGACGATGTGATATGCCGGAAACGATATCAATCCAGACGAAATATCAACAGGAATTTGGTTATTGCCAAGCGCCAGCAGTTGTCTCGAGAATTCAGCAGCCGATGAGTCGTTCTGCATGCGACTCTCATGTTCGTGGTCGATTGCAACTTCTTGGCACAAGAACGACGATTTTAGGCACGCTTTAAGTTCATCGGCAGCACTAGATTTCGGGATGATGGGAAGCGTTCGACGAAAACCTCCAGAGAGCAATATCATAGCCCCAACAAATCGTCTCGAATCACCTTGTAAATCCTTCATCGTTAGGTCAACTGCCTTCAAAACTCGTTTATGCGCCGTTGTGCATTCATCCCAAATAATGATTTTGCATTCCCGCATTAATTTCGCTATCGTCGAATTATTGGCTTGCCAACCGTGAGAAGAGTCATAGGCAGCTTCAAAGCGGAATGTGCAGTTCGACCGCCTTCCAACAATGTGGCAGCAATGCCAGAGGATGCAACAGCCAACGCGTTGGAGATGTTGACCGAATTGTCAAGAATCAGAATCAACGAATGTCTCTCCTGTCCCACCGGGCGCATCGAGAAAGTAAATGCCTTCCGCTTCATCGTCAACAACCTTCATCAGCGAATCTTACACGTTCTTCTACTCGGCATTCAACAGCGGCAGTAATTATCTCATTAACTTCTCTCCACCATGCACGCAAAACGTCTTTTATCACAACGAATTTTCCACCTTTACATCGTCCAAAATCATCAAATCATGCGATAAAATGCAAAAATTCGATTTTTTTTTTTAATTTTTCGCGTTTTTCCGGAATTTTCCACTTAGAATTTTGTATTTTTCCATTAGAAAAGCCATTCCGGAACAGTTGCACACAAAATTCTATACAAAAGATCGATTTTTCATATTTCCAATTTGCCGAGTTTTCCGGAGGGTTTTCCCAAAATTTCCTTTTGTAAGAACCTTCTCCTGGTAGTAATGAACAACTGAAAACAAATCTGAGCCAAATCGGTCCAACTGTTCTCAATTGATAAATAACTATACATTTTTGACACCATTTTTAAACAAGAAAAATTATTAAACATTTAATTTTGCAACAGTCGAAAAATGAAGCTAAGATTTATTTAACGACCCAAGTCCTATTCATTTTGTTTTTCTTGTGTTTTTCCCTCGTCGGGAAATACAGCCACCTAAACCAACCAACCAACCATATTCATTTTCAGAAAAAATCAAAAACACTTGCGAGGAATTTTAGTTGTTAATTTTTTCTCGTTTGTATGATTGTAAAACTACATGTGAAAATGTACCGCAAAATGTTTGTATGTGTATGTTTCGTTATCTTAGGTCAGTTCAGTGAGCGTTTATGTCAGTGATGTTGCGAAATAATATTACGAGTTGAACACACAACAGTCGCACCATTGACTTGTTCACGAACGACGTTTGTTTGTTTAAGCCCGTTTCGCAGCAGTCGGTCTGTTTAACGTATATATGGGAATTGAATGATTAGACCCAAAACACATGTGCAGAATTCAAAGCACATCGGCAAGATTAGAATGCACATGCAAATTCTGCACGCGAACGTGGTGGCAGTGAATTAAATTGAATGGACCTGGCAGCATCAAACTTCGGTACTCATCTGTTGGCTGATGCAGAAGAGCTGAGGAAAGAGTTATTTGTGATCTCTTTCTTATAGGCTTTTCACACCGGGCCGAAAACAGGGTTTTCCCGAAAACTGTCGAAAACTTCTACTTCTACGAAAATATAAATTTTCCACAACGAAAACCACTTCCAATTGTTGGGTTGTTGAAACAAACACACCTTTTGCGATGTTCAGCACATTCAGCAGATTGGCTGACCCAACATATGTCACAACTCACAACTTAAAATCAATTGCCTTAATTAATTTATTATATTATTTTGAAATGCACTAAATTTATTTTGTTTCTTAATTAATGCGATCGAAATTCGTAACCACAAAAGTTTGCACCGAAGTTTAACGACTAGTGTCTCACAGCTGATTGAAACGTCAAAGGAAAACTAGTGGGTGGTGAGTGTGAATGTATTGAGGAGTTTTCGAGGAAAACACAGTTTTCGGCCTGGTGTGAAAACCCTATTAATAGTTATCAGCCAATAATGCGAATTGAATTCTTTTCACCTGTTTTATCTGCAGTACTGCTTCCAAAAGAAGGCACAATCACGTGTTTTGGGCCTTAAATGGACTGAATTTTCAATTCTGACTTGATTCCAGAAGTTTTAGTAATTTTCTTATATTAGGACTTTAAATTAAAGTAAATCTAAAGATATGAAATCGAAATCCTTTCAGTATATACTGGACTTCAACAAAGATTAGGCCCTAGAGTTTAGATCTAGTTAACAATGATATCTGTTGCACATTTCATTTTAAGGCTTCTATCAAAGCGTTTAAGAATAAATTCTTATATTGCAAGATGCAAACAGCTTTTTAAAGACTGCGCCTACAATTTAATAATTTGTTTGTTTGCTTCCATTTGTGCAATCGTGAATGTGTTTTGCACCACACTGTAGCCAAGAAAGGAGGATAGCCTACTGAAGAAAGTACATTTGGTACGCTTTCTATTCTTTATCTAAGTATTTCTTATTACCTATAGTAAATATGTGAGAGCGATTAAAATTGTACAAACATCTAAAGGCACCAAGAAGTGACAAAAAACAGAAACTAAAACAGAACAGAACGTTTTTTCGTTCTGTGGTAAACTGCTACACAAAACTGAAACAGAAACAGATCCCCAAAAACATGGCTGCCGTCTACTCTGTCAAATTGTGTTTTGTTTAATTAAATTTTGGCTTTGACTGCAACGAAAAAATGGAACCGATTTTGGTAGTGTCTAGTGAAGAAGACGATTTACATGAAGCTAATTTGTAATTCATACGCGGTCATCACAATATACAACAGTACGATGCGAAACAAACAGCCAGATGACAGACGCAGAAAAAAAACTATCCCCCCCACAGCCTTTATTGCAACATAGCAAAATATGATGTTTTATTAAAGATCCGCCGAAAATATGTTCTCTACACGTTTCATTTTGACAGTTAAAAAGATTCCCAAAACAGCAGGTCGTCTCATGTGTCCGATTTATATTCAAAGCATATGCACCATAATAGAATTTAAATGTAGGTACATAATATTGTTATTCATCTCGTAAAATATACCCACATCCTACATATTTGTGGGTCTCATCGCCATTGTGTTATTAGTATTACTACTAAAAATAGAACCAGCTATAAGGTCAAAAAGCCTCATCGACCATAGGTACCAACGAGTAGGTATATGAGCAAGGGAATAACATTATTCGTTGCGATTAGCGAAACAACTAAATAATTTGATACATTTTTCATACGTTCATAAATTTGTTCTCGACGAAGAATAATAATTTTTTTCGTACGAGAATAGCATCGCCAATTACGTACGTCTACTGATTCTTATTTTAGAAATACCACACATTTCCCCTTTTTATTTCGTAAAATCAAGTCTTGCCGAACGTAATGCATAATATAAGCTAGCAACGAATAGCGTTATCAAAAATTTTGTAAATACAATTACAGTTGAGAGTACTGTCTATAGGTCGGCGGCCATTCATTAAATGATAACAACTACTAATTCTTGGGTAATTATCCTTTGCCACATTATCAAATAATTTGCGTTCATAAATGTGTGTGTACTATTGAAATTCAGCAGGAACTTTATGTATTCGATATGTCAAATGTTCTAAATGAGTCACTTGGTCAGATATACATTTTTAACAATATTTAATTTACTTGGATATACGTAAAATAAAAAAAAGAGCTCAACCTTCCAGGAATTTCTACGGAATTCGTTTCCATTTTCCATGTGCGACTCAATCAATCGCATACATAAATCAATGTAATATTGCGTGTGTGAGTTGCTTATCTGTCAGATTCAGCTAGCAAAAATGTTATGATGTAAGCGTCTACTGATTACAGACGGGCCAACGCTTATTTTAAAAACCAGCCAAGCACATGAACCTCTTTGGATTTATTTAATTAATACGACACTGACACTTGGGATTCTCTGCTAAATGATTGGAAATCATGGCGTAAGTCGTCTTTATGCTGTCATTATCTTGCGATAAGAATAGTCAAAGTTCAGTGTGGCTACATACATCATATGCATGTTCGCTTGCTAAACAGGTGGTTTACTGATAATCAGCTGGTACAAACATATAGATGAAAGCTTAAGTACATCAACGCCACTAAATAAATAGTTGACTAAGGGCTCTACTAGTATTTGTATCCCTACTTACAATTGAATATTAGTAAATATTTTGAATTCTTGTTGGTATACTATGATGTTGTTATTTCTAATTAAACAGTCAATATTGAATGGAATCCCGCGGTAGTAGGCAAAGATAGAAACAAGTGCAGTTATCGGTTGGATAGGATATACCTACAGTCACCTACTACAAAAATATTTAAAAAAGTGAAGCAGTTTATTCGCATACTCGTATTGGTAAAGATTTCATCTAATGAGATTGCTTATAGTTCGGAATGTTTATTCTGTCTGTTTGGTAAATATCATTGGACACATCCAGAAATCTAGTCGTATTAAACTGATACCAGATTTGCGTGTACTAGATTTCTTATGAGCGCTAAAACAGTTTGTTTTCAGGACGCATTTGTTACTTATTTTTTTTTTTTTTTTTTTTTTTTTTAAACAGATTTTTGGACACATTTAAATATCCATTGAGTACTAATTTGATATATGTCACAAGTTGGCCCCACTGGCACAGTTTTAGAGCCACTGCTATGTTTTACCCCTCAAATTGAGTTTTTATTAATCTAGATTGATCTCGTGAACAATTATGTCAGTTGATGTTTATGAAGCAGTAGACGACAAATACAGTTAAGAATCTTTCTACCGAGTTCAGTACTGAGTTGACTTATCGATTGTATAGTAAAAGTGACGACGAATTTGCGTTAAGGAAAAATCCATTCCAGACAAATCTAGTACTTAAAACGAGTTCGGATGTTCTCACTCATCCCCTCCGTATACCTACGTCAATTGCAAAATTCTGACGAATTGCTATAGCCATCAGCTGTCAGATTTGAGAGTACACAAGCCAGTTGAAGAATGAAAAATTCTTAAGAAGATGTGTCAAATTCTGGAAGTGTGCCACTATTCCCAAAATGGCTACCATAGACTTTTTTTCCACAAACATGAGAGAGTCTAAACAAACTGGACTAACAGGGTGCGTTTTGAAAAAAACATAATTATTACTATTCCCGTTGTTGTAAACGACTAACGATAACTGCTCCGTATTATGTATCTCTGTTCAATTTGAAAACAAATCTAATTTCGTTTTCCATTGGTACAAAAAATCAAACTTTTTTTTTGATCTAAATCACTTTCCATGTTAAATTGGTACAATAAATCAATATTTTTTCTGATTCGGATCACTTTTTGCAGGTTAAAACAGATCTGTCATTTTGCTTTGAAAACAAATGTGCACAATTTCGTGAAAACTAAATTAACAAAATACAAAAATAGCCATGGATATAATTTTGGAGGAATTATTATCTTCGTCGTTTTCCTCCTTCATCTAAAGACTACGAATCACCAAAAATACTCCATTTATATTTACAACAGCGGAAACATTTTTCAACTCGATATCCATTTGTGATTTTTGCAAAAAAAAATGCAATTTGATTAGCTGAAATTGCTGTCAAATAATGCACTAATTCATTTACAAAAGCAGATCAATTTCGTTGCATGTTCCATTTGTGGTAAAATCTGAGATCAGAAAAAGATTTCTGGTGGTCCCAATGGAAAACGACACAAGTAGAAAAAAAAAAAAAAAAATCTGTCGATGACTCATTCCAATAAAGAAAGTTCCTGACTGCCTGCCTGACAGTTGATTTGCGTACCAAACCAAAAACAGAAATATTTCCATTAAATGCGTCTCAAAATTCATATCACGAATAATTAATTTAGTTAGGTGTTAAAAATGATATGCGCAAAAAAAAATCCGATTTATCTGACACTCTCCTGAACTGTCAAAGTAACAAATTTATATTTAGAGAATTGTGTCTTCTATGTCACTAGTTTGAAAATGTCGGTCTCGGTATATTTGTAACACAAAAATAAAGCAATCATCTTACATAACCCAATTAGAGGAAGAAATTCAAAAAATATATATACCTACACAACACACGTACTATATGTGTGTACAAAGTGCGTCTGCTTATCGTATAAGTGGCACAATTATTATACGTCCTTATTGCATTTCACAAACGCTGAAAAAATACTCATCTCGTCTGAGCCGAACTAAACGGAGGAGGAGAAGAATTCATGAAGGTGGCACACGCCACCAAAACACACAATCCGTCTCTGTCTGGCTTTCTGTGAGTGCATTGCAGACGTTCTATTTCGAAAATTACTTCTAAATCGAAATAAAAGTGTTCACCCAGCAAACGGGAAATTCATTTGACGGCAAAATATTTAAGATTTCAAGCAGGAAAAGGCCGCATAGCAAACTTATATTAAAAGAAAAGACCGCGCACTAATTCTTTATGATTGAAAAATTCATCAAGGCACCGGGCCGGTGCGGCATCATTCCTTTCTACAAAAACTGAACGCCAAACGACGACGATTACGACTCTATGACGAGTGCGAGTGTGAGTACTGTACTCGTGCATGCATCATGGGATGGTGCTGTTGCTACACACGATTGCTTAACTATTTAGCGGCACTGGTGCTGGTGGTCACCACACCACATTAGCTCTCCACTCAGCATAGCTAGACGTAGAGCTAGCTCTCCAATGAAAATTTACACGAGAGCGAAAAGTATTAATAGAAAAATATATGTGGACTGTGTGCTGGTTGATGCTGCTCTGCTGTTGATGTTTTTCTTTCATGATGTGTTTTACTTGCTATCTGAATGCTTGGTTGATATTTTTGGACAGAACTCGGCATACCTATACAGCTAATGTTGATGTCGATCTTCTTTTACACAGTATAACGATTGAGCAGTCTTAATTAACGAACAAACATTTGGAAGATCAATTCGAACTGCAGAACATGTTGCTGCTGCAGCATATACCTAATGGCTGTCAGTGTGACTGTATTGAGTTCCTCTTTTCGCTGTTAAATTGTGGGGCTGCGCAAGTCATTCAGTCGTTCTACATACTCGCAGCACACAATTGTGTCCTTGACCCCAATTGGCCGACAGCATTTTTGTTTCATTTATTTTTTATTTTTTTTTTTCTTCTGCAAGGAATTTAGTTCATTGAATCTTTCTGAATTGCATCGGGCACTGTTTCACCCCACTGTTTGAAATACGTTTTTACAAGTTAAAGTAGGTAATAAAATTAATATTATTTTATTAGTACATAAATGACGGTCCCCCCGCGTTATCAGGGTGTGAAGCTACACATTTAAAGTGTGTTTTAATGTTAGGTGGAAAAAGCATAACCATGAAGAAGCAATATTTAACCTATGGCGTGATTTATGCCAGCGGTTAAATTGATTTCGACAAATTCAGCGTTTATCTGATTTATTTTTATAGTGAGTGCTGAATGGTATATGGGTATATCTATCGTGGTGGTGGAGGAACATTGCAGTGCGCTGAGGGCACAGGCGTTTTGAGTGGCACATGCCGCGTATAACAGTTCGATTTGGTTGTTTTTTATTCGATCATTTGCTTTAAATTTGGATATGGAAATGTCATCGATAAAAGATAATAAGTGCTGATAGATTCAAGTCCAATATTTGTTAAGGCGCTAATATATGTAATTAGTGATAATTAGGTATCATACACAAGTCCCTGCCAGTTGACTCAGTTGATTTAGCAAACTCTGCGAACATAATTCTGCTGCAGAATATTTTTTCCAACAATATTTGTTCGTTTCTATAACAAGTCGACTCAAATCTGTCAATTTATGCAAAGAGAAATTCTGTTGGCAGCGAAATAATTTGCATCACTTTAGTGACGCGAATTTGTTATACATGTTTTCCAGCAGCGTAAACCTTAAACGTAAATAAGATACAGATCGTTTTTTTGTAAATAAGCGGAACTGCGCCCAAGAAACGGATCAATGGATTCGACTCTGTTGCATAATAAAAATTTACTTAACGCAGCATCAGCCATGACAGTTTTATGAATAACTAAACCAATCTGCCTACTCTGTGGCAGATCTTTAAAGTGCTCTGAAAAATGCTCGCCTCAACAAAGTGTGGTGCGTAAAATCATTCTTATTTTACAGCACAAGGGATATATCCCAAAAATATTATATAACAATGTTTATTTGAATTGCGCATCGCCACACTTCAGAACTTCTATTGACATATTGTTTGTTTTTGTGTGTAATGTCTGAACCAATTGTGCTACGACTCTGGCAATTTCATGTCGGACTCTAATGTGTCCCGATCGTAAATCACTGATCATAATGAATTTTATTTTAATTGCCTTCCATTAGGGATATACAATGTCCCAATACTTTGCGTTTAAAATGGGAATTGTTTTATTTTTATCCCAAGGGAAACATTGTGACTACTTCTACTACTCGTATGTACGTAACGGACTCGGTTCATTAAAATGAAACTGTTCAAGTTTATTTTGTGGTTTTAATTGTTTGTGTACGAATATCGGATTCAAGTTTTATGACTTGATTCAAAAAGAAAGTGTTTTAAAGTCGGAATGTTTGAATCGAAAGGGCTCAATCACGGCTTATCAAGTTACGATCGTATTTAGTAGGTACACAAATAATAGTTTAAAAAACTGTTTTTGTTGCGAAGGGAAATAAAATAGATTACTTTGTATGCCAATATGAAGGCGATCTGTTTACCCAAAAGACGTTTTCTGACGTTCGGCCAAATTCTTGAAATGTTTTTGTTTCGCCGAGAGGTCAAACGCCAAGCTGCCGTTGAATCATCTTCCCTGCGAACGAGCATCAATTGTACTGGTATTATTTTGAACATAAAAGGTCTGTTCCTTTACTTTTGTAGTAAAAATGGAAAAGACTGTCAAAATGGCGGTGGTGGGGATAAATTCGCTCACAGAGAGAGAGACACTTACGAAATAGTTAGGGAACACTTGTTTAGTAATACATATTTGAAAAATGACGGATACATAATTCAAATATTCAAAAAAGTGGTACGAAAAGTAGCGATGAAAGTGATCTGAAGTTAATCGAACTTCTTCTTGATGAATACGAGCATTTGAAAAGAGGAAAACGCGACACTGTATTAAGAAAAACATGGTGGAGATTACTCGTTGCTACAGCAAGGAAGAACTCCGTTGCCACTTTCGAAAAGAATCTTGTGGGGAGAACACTCAATTTTATTTCCCCGTCTGTTGATACCATTTTAATACACAAGAAATCAAAACAAATGCACGCATTTATGCCTAATAGGGCAACAAATTTCAATCCAGCTGTTAATTGTAAGGTGACAGACAGAATTTCCAATTCTCACACCAAGCAATTTGTTGAGTAAAAATTCTTAAGATTCTCAGTGGAGGGGTAATATCTTGCTCTCGATTTTACGAATTTTTCGAGTTAGGGAACGCCAATGAGTCAAAAATCGTAAGAATTAGTAAAAATTCGTAAGTTTTAAATGTAAGGGAACAGGCCTAAAAATTAAACAATTCGGTGACAGATTACTATTGGTCGTGTTGGATTTTCCATTCCTAGTGTGGCAACCATGATGACATTTAATTTAAAAAGAAAACAAAAAGTGACATTTTACCAAAAACTATTTTAATTACTAAATATCAGAATATCAAGCATTTGACAGATAAAAATCCTTTCAACTTGTTAAAAAATTTTAAAACTGTTTGTGTACCTAAAACTTGTGACTTTTAATGTGGGCAGGTTTTTACAACCGTCATCGTCATTGCAAGACGCGTTTCTGTTAAAATGGCAAAAATGAGTAAAAGACACCACACATTAAATAACATCACGTTGCATAGCATAGCATGCAATAAAAACTAAAAACTAACTCGACTACGTGAACACTCGATTAAATCTTACACATAAAGCCCTCATTTGTCTTAAACTCGCCTTTAATTACAAAAATAAACGTCAATAAATCGCCACACAAGCGCGTGTAATGCAATGATTCATGCACATGATTTCTGAAGGCTCAGTGTATCCACAATGCCCACCGCGACCAACAATATTATATCATTTAACTCGCAGAAATCTAATGAGTGTTTAGCTCAGTGTTTCGCATTACGTTTGCTCCACTGACACTATGGCAATGAAAGCCAATTCCGAATGCATGTGTTCCCATGCAAATCATACCTATTCTACAGCTCGATGCAAATGAAACCCCAAGCCAGAAGCAACAATTGCGCGCATTTGGCTGCCTCCGTTTCTGACTTGCAGTATACAATGGATCATGATTAGGTTAAGTCAATAAAATTGTAAATTTCCTTCTTTTTTTTTAAACGATTTCAACTCCAATAATTGATACGGTGTTAGAGGGGGGAATTAAACGCAACGCCGGAGAACTAAAGACTTTAGAAACTAATAGCACAATCGCTGGAATTAATCATCTTAAGTGCCCTCATTTAAGAAAAAAAATATCAAAGATTACATGCTATACAGTAGTCACTTCCTACGATCTATACTAGTACTATATGTGTATTCGAGTTCGAGACAACAGTAGCAGGAGGGCGGACAGTGACAAATTGTAGGCGGTTGTAGTTGTTGCTGCCTCCATTAAACAGCTGAGAGTAAATTGAAAGTATTAGCTAGAGGTGGAAGCCTCGCTCTCAATGAACCTCATATTTCACACGATTTGCATATATGCGACCGAGCTAGGAGTAGATTCGATATTTTAATTACCTTGCCTGTTTTTCATTGTTCTTCTCTTCTCTTCAATTACACTATTTACGGTAGTGATACTCTGTAAACAGTTTAGATGTTGTCTAACCTCACATCGTTATATTAATAGCAAACTTGTTTTCGTTATTGGAAGTTTGTCGAAGTGAATCTTTTAAAATGGCAGCTAAAGTTCTTGAAAACAACACAAAAAAAAAATTATTAACTTTCTGCGCACTTTCAAGTTGAATGCTCCTTCTGACAGCAGAAAACAGAGAGGTACACACAACATTCACGTGGAACAATGAATATGTATATATATACGAATATGACGCAGTTTAATCTAACTCATTCTCGATTCAACTTATCTATCGCCATTAATCGTGCTTATTTTTAATGACTAACAACAAATAATATTGCACACACATTTGCATACATTCGTTGGTATTCGCAAGAGATTTGATTTATTTATAAGAAAAATATAATCTCGTATAATGTATTTTAGACACGATCATAATAATAATAATATGTAGGCGTGCAGTGAACGAGTACAGAGAAGAGATTCGAATAAGATTTATTTTTAAGAACCTCTCTGTACATTTTAAACAATCATTTAGACGCATTTTGCATGATGTCGCCTGCGTATATGTCTATTGACAGTTTGTGGGGTAACGCCTTTTGCTTGTCACGTTGTTTGCTATTTGTATTATTTTAACAGTTAATTACCTTAAGTTTAAAGTTTGAGAAAAAATTTAAACGCCAAATTTAACAAATTGTTTCAGCAGTAGGGTTCTTGCATTCAATTTGCTAAAAAGATTGTCTGAGCATCAGTAAAGCATCGTTTCGCTGGGATTATAAACTTCCTGTGGATATTTGGACTTTTTCCTTCGTTTGGATTTTGGCAACGATTTCACTGACGTTTGCTGGGCGACGTCAAAAATTTCAAATAAAACAAATAACCGCCTGGGGTTATCAGATGAATTTGCCGGCAACTGAAAAGCGAACGAAATGCGAATCGCGTGGTGTGGTGGTAATAGTTGAAACTTGTACATTTTGCGAATGGTGAACAAAGTCTGACAGGTTGCACCAAGGATGTTTTAATTCGGCGAAAACAAATTTGTAAACATGATATCGCTTCATTTCAAGAAAACTGAAATGTTCTAGAATAGTAAAGCAATAGATTGGCCCTTAGAAATAGAAACAAACTAAAGTCCACTTTTGGTAGCGAACTCTAAATTCCAACTAGTATGTCATAGAAATGAAACTAATTTAACATAAGTCAACTTCTGCTAGCTATTGTGACTCAATTTAATTTGTAATATTATGTAGCAGAGATCTGCTAAATAAATAATAATAATAATAATAAAAATGTTGTTGTTTTACCAGAGGCGAACTTCAATTTTTCGTTGGTGCGAACCAAAAAAAAAAAAATTGTTATATATGATTTGACAGATAAAGCAAAGGGAAATTCGAAAAATGAAAAACACTAGGTCCTTTACTTTCTGGTTCAATTTTGGCAATATGACAAATTTATCTCATCGCTCACCGAAATGAAATATAACCAAAAAGAAAAGGAACGCGTTGATCCATAAATTTGAAAAATGTGAATTTTACTAGGCGGTAATATTCAAATATCAGTAGAACAACACAAATGTATATTTAAGACCAAAATTTGAATTGCTCTTATTGCTGAAATTAAAAAGTTCAATTCTTTTGCGTCTTACATCTATTTTAATTTTAATGCTAAACAATCACAAACTATAAATGAAAACAAATGAAAAGTCAGTTACAAATAAGCATTTGAACGATTTGACAACAATCTGTCAGCAATAACCAACTAGCCCAGAGAAATTTGTTGGGCTAATATTTGCAGGTTTTTTATGGAGGGGAAATGTTTTGTTCTCTCTCTTTTTGGCTCTGTTCTGCCCAACTTTTGCGTAAGGGAACGAAGTTTGACTAAATTTGGCTAATGTGTTCGAATGCATTATCGTAAGGGAACAGACCTACTGTTTGGTCTTATTTGATAAATGCCACTACAGAATTGACTTAAGGCTCCGTCAAATAGAGCGCGTTTTACCGCCGCGATTGACAGTTGTAATATAATACATATTCCCTGTCACACAGATCGCGTTTTTAACGTCGCGTTAAATTCACCACGGCGTTGAAACGCGTTGTTGTGAAAAATTACGGATTATTTTCATTGGCGCGGCACGTAAAGGATTTTGAAATTGTGATACCTATGGACAAATTAATTGAATGTGTTCGAAATTACCCATGACTGTACGATATGGGTGATGAAATGTACTAAAACATTGTTATAAATGGAGAAATATGGGAGACAATTTCAAAAGAATTGAATGAAGACGGTACGTATCACATTTTTACCCGACTGAACACAGGGAAGGTTATTTCCTATTTAAATGTGTATAGAGGTAACGCAAAGTACAGGATTTTCACAACTCATTTGCGCAATTCATTTCCATATTTATTTATAAGCCTTTTTTGAATTAAAAATATTAATTCTTCTTTCGAGCTGCTTGACATTTTGCAAACAGTGATGATAACAGCTACGGCAGCTACAATTCTGTTTGACGTCCTCTAAGTTGGAACGTCGAAGTCAAATAATCTTACCACCGCGTAAAATAATCTCACTGCGGCGTTAAAAAACGCGTTCTGTTTGACGAAGCGTTAAGTCAGCAGTGACTTCAATCCAACTATTTGCTAACTTAAAGTCAAATGCTTCATTTCTTGTAATTTAGACTAAGGGCCACTTGCACCAAACTCATTTGACAACAGTATTTATTCGTTTATCCACTGTTTTGTCCTATTCGGCAGATTAGGTTAAAATTGCGTTCACGACGACACTTATTCATCCATCCATGGATAAACTATTAAAGGTTTATCAATTTTCAAAAGGCTGGATAGTCGTGCCCATACGTCAAATAGTAAAATTAAAAAAATATCGACAGTGGATTTGTATGAAGAAATTGGGGACGATCGGATACCTAGTTTATGTAAAACGTCAACTAGATTGGTCGTGACTATGAATCCGAACGCGTTGACTAAGCAAGTTGAATTGTTTTTGTATTCTCGCAGTCAGCGTTATTATTTTTACCGATTTTGTTACGTTAAAATTCCAATTCATTTGACAATTCAAAATATTTTTCCGTTAGTAGTGTACAAATTAATATAATCTTAGGTTACTTATCCAGAAAAAAAATTGAACTTCTGCAACGCACAGCGGGGGATTATCTATTTATTTGTTTATCTTGGGTTAGCTATTCAGAAGTTTATTTAATTATCCAGTAACTTGGTGCAAGTGGCCCTAAGTGTTCTTCCACACCGGATGGAACAGACAAACAAAACTGTTTTTCTCGTTTTGTTTTGCCTTATTCAGTGTGGGCCTGCGTATTTAAACTCCAAAAACACACCGAAAAAAAAGATTTGTTTGTCTAAGGCGTTTTGTCCCATCCGGTGTGGATGCTCCCTAAGAGTTGATTTTTTGCCAAAAGTCGTATCTAAAATGTTGCATTGCTAAGGACCATTGAAATTGATTGTTTATTCACAACTTCAAGTTCAAGCTGGAAGAACAGAGCTTATCTGAGCGATTTTTACCTGCTCCTCTGCACTTTTGCCAGCGGCCATTTGTGCCAACTACATATTGATTTATTAAAGCGAAGAACTTCTTGAACACCGTGTCATAGGAGGTTTTACTAATCTTATCTTCTTTTTTTGTTTTTTTTGTTTTTTTTGTTATCAGTCTCAATTAGAAAAAAAAAAAACAATAAACATAGTTCGAACATTTTCGAACTATGACAAGGAACGACTGCGTTTTCTAAAACATGTTTTCAACTAATGATGACGCTTGTAAGTATGCTGAATTATTGTTGATGCTCTACAAGGTTTCAAATGTATCCGCTGCATGCTTCCGCTGCCTTTTCGTACCTACTCTAATACTTGCTGTTTTGCATCATCTTTTGCATAGCTCTGCTTCGATAAGAAGTTTTGCGGTTTCCCATGTCGAGTTGAAGTCGCTTGACATTGTTGTTCATACACGAAGGCCCAAAGATAAAACGAGCTTCGTTTCAGACATGTTCAATCTTGAATTTTGCTACCATCTCGCTGAAACTTGTTAGAAAAAGTCGCATAATTTATTTGCACAGGAAGGGCTTTCTTCCAAGGTTTGTTTTATGTTATCGTGAATGTGATTCTATAAAATTCTATTTTTTTCCTTAACCCTCAGCTAGTACTTAATCGTTTAAATTGCTTTCTCATTTCAGACTGTGTTTCAAAACAAGACATTTGAAGATCAATTGCACGACATTAATAATGTGGTATTTGGAATGGATATCAATTGATGAAGAACGAAGAACAGACACACAACACACGTAGGAGCCTTATAAGAGAATAGAATAGATAGATAGAACAACCAAGAACAGCGCCTTTGTTAAGACATCATAATATATATAAAAACATATAATATACTATTGATAAGGAGTTTGTAAAACAAAATCATAGCACTTAAGAAAGAGGAGAGTATAGGCAACAAAACAAATCAAAAGTTTGGAACACAACATACGATATTTGCATATCAAAACGATCAATCCGAAAAAGTATTCAAGTCTCGGAAGCATCATCGAACTAAACTATCAGCAACCCACTAACCAAAACAGCCAGCGGAAAAGCAAAGTAATTTTAATGTATATTAGTAACAATAGTGGCATGGCTACCTTGTTACAACAAAAGAATTGCATGAAAACACTCACAAATGGCGGTGTCTCAAGTGCAGCCAATAGTAACGCATCATCAACAGGATCTTCGGCGGGAGCTGCAGCTGGCGTCGTCCATCAAGGAATCAATGCGAATGGTGGCAACACCTTAGTCACACATCATCATCTGCACCATCATCATATTTCGGGCGGGGTGAGTGCACAACAGAGTCGCATGCTGAAGCCACATGAAATAGTCAGCATACCGATTGGTAGCATAGTTTCGACAGTTGGCAGTGGTGTCAACGTTGGCAGCGGAACACAGGGTGCTTTTCTCGTAACTGGATATCAGACGACATCTCATCATAATCATCATAGTCAGCCATTGACTGACTTGAGCTCATTCACCAGTCACCATCAGAGCAATACGATGTTTAGCCATAATAATCAGCAACAGCATTACAATGCCACAGTCACAGCTGCAACAGCGAACACAACAGCATCAGGAACAACACAAACTAGATACTTTTCACAATTTAGCAATAATCATCAGCACGAGTTGAATAGTATCCTCTATCCAACGACGACGACTGCTGGCACCAACACCGTTAACAGGCTCGTCTCAACCAACCATTTGACATCATTACCCGCCAATAGCAACTTGAATGTTCTAAATCGTACGAATACAAATGCAATTGTTAAGCAAGAGCCTCTACCACCGAACTCCAGCGCTGCTAGCCAACAACTACAACAACACCACCTGCAAATACTTCAACGCACCATTAAGGAAGAGTCACCAGCCGATGATCAACAGCAAGTCAATGGAGATGACAGGCAGCAGAGTGCATTTCAAAATGGTACTGTTACTCCTACATCTAATCCAGCGACTCCGACGCCTCCGAATGGTACAGCTCAGGAAGCTGCTGCCGCTGCAGTCGAGGAGCAGGAACCAGAGCCAGAGATTGATATAGTTATAAACAACGTTGTGTGCTCTTTCAGCGTTCGATGCCATTTGAATTTACGCGAGATCGCGTTAAATGGCTTCAATGTGGAGTTTCGACGTGAGAACGGTATGGTTACTATGAAGTTGCGGCACCCCTATACAACGGCTTCCATCTGGTCATCGGGACGTATTACATGTACTGGTGCTACATCCGAGAATCAGGTGGGTTTGATAAATTTCTTCCCATTGTCGATCGTATTCTATGTTGTGTATTTCATTTTAAGGCCAAGATTGCAGCACGCCGCTATGCACGTTGCCTTCAAAAATTAGGATTTAGAGTTCGCTTTAATAATTTTCGTGTAGTCAATGTCCTTGGCACGTGCAGCATGCCGTTTGCCATAAACATTATCAACTTCTCGGAGCGGTACAAAAAGGAGGCCAGCTATGAGCCAGAGTTACATCCGGGTGTAACGTACAAACTGCGATTTCCCAAAGCCACATTGAAGATCTTCTCCACTGGAAGCATCACCGTCACCGGTAAGTCTTGCAAATGCATTTTTAGTTTACAATGCGAACACAATTAACAATGATGATTAGTTGAAATAGGTTCGGGTCTTAGTTTTTCGCACTATGCACTTAGATCAAACTGCCTTGGAATTCATTTCACTAAGATATGCAATAAGTAGTCGTATATTTGCTGAAACAAATATGCAACAATGTAGGGCCCCCAAATGTATTCACAAGTAGTTGTTTTCCTTGTTCTGTCATTGCAATTATGTAGTGCTCCATTTTGTCTCTTCTTTTTTTTGTGAGGTTAGGTTAGCTTATCGTGCCCTAGACGGCAAATGTTTATTTTCTTTTCATATATCGCATTCTCATTAGCTTGCAGTCATCGGATTTTTAATAAAACTTCGATGGTTTTGTGAAATGCAAAGGCGTTTACGTTCGGCACGAGTAGGGGCCACGATCGAAAATTTATTATCAATTCCCCTTGCCGATTTGCTCAAAAATTGCAACGCAGTACCCGATGAATATAATTTATAAGCCACTTACAATGTATTGGCAGGTCTAAAATTCTCATTTATTGAGTGGTTGTGTTTTGTTTTAATGCGTTGGTAATTTGAATATAAATAGTCGGTCCGAAGCAATGGAATACTTAACAGACAGCTATGGCTTACTTAGAGTAGAACTGTCTACGAGTATGGATAGAAAACATGCTTAGTAGTAGAGTGGTCTTATCCGAACTAGGGAGCTGTCAAACCATTCGGTCAGTGCATAGGGGCACACCACAGGGGGGAGTACTGTCACCACTACTTTGGATCTTAGTAGTTAACGAAGCACTCACCATCCTGAGAAACATGGGATGCAAAGTTATAGCCTATGCAGACGATATCGCTATTGCCATATCTGGCAAATTTCCAAACATAATAAGAGACCTTATGGAATCTTCTCTGTACAAATTAGTCAAATGGACGGAGACTGTTGGACTTGATGTCAACCCATCCAAGACAGAGTTAATCTTGTTTACAAACAGATACAAAATTCCTGATATAGTTCCTCCAAAACTCAAGAACAAGGAGCTAAAATTTAGTAATCATGTCAAATATCTAGGTGTAATACTAGATAGTAAGCTTAATTGGAAGCTAAATATTCAGGACCGCACAAGAAAGGCCGCGGTAGCTATCCATACCTGCAGGAAGGCCCTAGGTCCCAGATGGGGCCTTCAGCCTAAGGTAACAAATTGGCTCTATACTGCGGTGGTCAGACCTATTCTGTTTTACGGAATCCTAGTCTGGTGGCCCGCACTAGAGAAAAAATGCAACTCCAGATCTATTGAACGTATTCAAAGATCAGCCAGTATATGCATCACAGGGGCGCTCAGGTCCACACCTTCGGCTGCCTTAGACACAATGCTACATCTTCTTCCGGTTGATATATACGGGAAATTAGTTGCATCTATGGCAGCCTTAAGGCTTAGGGAATCTCAGAAATGGACTAACTATCAGACAGGCCATATGAGTATCCTCCCTATCTCAATCCCAACTAAAACGGATTATACTATTCCCTTCGAGGACTTTAATATAAAGTACAAAGCAATAATCCCAGAACGTTCCGAATGGGAGAATGGCACAGTAGACAGTAGATACGCACATGAAATCTACACAGATGGTTCTAAAATGACGGAGGGCACGGGAGCGGGAGTATACTCTCAATCACCCGAAATCAACATTGCCCTACGCCTCCCAGACCACTGCAGCGTTTTTCAGGCTGAAATAATGGCTATAAGAGAGGCAGCCTGTAGACTTGCCTTGTCTGCGATAGACGGGAAAGCTATCGCTATTTACATAGACAGTCAGGCAGCCATAAAAGCCCTGAATACACCAACAATTAGATCAAAGTTGGTAAAACAATGCCGGGAATCTCTTAACGAGATTGCGGACAGATGTTCAGTAACCCTGTGCTGGGTTCCAGGTCACAGCGACATTCCGGGCAACTGCAAAGCGGACGAACTAGCCAGACAAGGAAGCGGCCTTCACCCAACCAACAACAGTGAACCGTACGCTCCTATGCAATCGATCAAATTCTCCCTTCTCAAAAGGGCAATAATGATCGCAAATAACAGATGGAACAGCATAGATACCTGCGTCACATCCAAAAAAATCTGGCCGAAATTAGAGGCTAAAAGGACTAAGAGACTTCTCTCTATAAGTAGAATCAGACTCAGCTCCGTAGTGGGTACACTAACAGGTCACTGTTTGATAGGCAGACATGCACGCAGGATGGGAGCACCCTACAACGATTTCTGCAGGAGCTGCATGGACGAGGAGGAGGAAGAAACCGTTCTTCATCTACTTTGCACATGCCCAGCTCTTGCAAAGCTGCGAAAAAGCTACTTAGGGGATTTCTTCTTCGAGGACCTCAGTGACTTGTCTCGTATGGACATACGCTGTATAAGCAAATTCATTACAAAGACCAAATGGCTCGAATGATCTTCAATAAGTACTCAGCGTCAGCTAACCACTGACCGCACCACCATCTCTTAGACGGGCTGTTTTGCAAATTACAATCGAGGGGTAGACTGTTTCGGTCATCCTTTACTACATTCAAAACAAACTGTCACTCGGTCAAACTCACCTTTCTTGACCAAGTCAAAATACCCTGCAATCATGCGTAGCAAACAGGTCGATTGTTACAATCACCACTACTACCATGCTCTTTTGCAACATCCGCCCTTTTCCTGACAAGCTGCCAGAGGACTAAGCGAATGTCTAACCGTTACGGTCACCATTCGCATATTCGAAGGCATACTGTCCACC
This sequence comes from Cheilosia vernalis, assembly GCA_949126925.1. Classification (NCBI taxonomy): domain Eukaryota; kingdom Metazoa; phylum Arthropoda; class Insecta; order Diptera; family Syrphidae; genus Cheilosia; species Cheilosia vernalis. The sequence goes on along the minus strand of OX421360.1, from coordinate 60,447,418 downwards.
GGTCACCCTTGACCAACCTTATTAGGACCATAGTAAGGTACATAACGTAAGGGCGGCTATACAACCATTACCGGTAATACATATCGGTTCACCTTATTTCTACGAGTTGTCGGAGGATTAAAAGTGAGGGGTTCACTGTTTCGGTCACCCGTCGCACATCCGAAAACATCTCGTCCTATGGTTATCCCCAGTCTCACTTCTTCAAGGAGTTGTCAAGGAGTTGTCTGAGGATTACAGGCGAAGGGATGGCTGCTTCGGCCACCCTCCCCTCATCTGAGGATAAACTGCCCCTGGTTCTCTCTACGAGACATAGGAGTCATAGACAAAAGTCACACGCACAAAACAGCAACAATGCCCATTAGAACGTCCGGTCTAGATTAAACTCTGGCCGTCCCCCCCCCTTCCCCTTTAACTCATATGGTATCACAAAGGACCTAAATCAAATTGGTCTAAGTGTGTCTCTCTAGACAGCCATCTTACCTAACCTAACCTAGAGTAGAACCACAATAATGCCTGGATTAAGGAAGGTACACTCTATGAATGGATGTGTACTCTGTTTCAATGTTAGGTTAGGTTAGGTTGAAGTGGCTGTCGGCAAGCCGACACACTTAGACCATTATAAGGTCCCTTGTGATACCGACATGTCGAGCCGGTTATCCACCTAAGATTTGTTCTATTGATAGCATCCAGCTTTATTATAAGTTTACAAGTAGCGATCGGAATACCTAAAGAATCCGTAAATGGAAGCATAGGTAATGTAGTTCCGTGTTTGGCCAGTTCATCATCTCTCTGAGAGACGAGCGACAGTTTTGGGCTGTTATGGAATTTGTAGAGACTGATTCCAGGCACTTGATAGCAGCTTGACTATCCGAGAAGATACAGATATCTTTAGCAGATATCACGTTTTCTTTCAGCCAAGATAAGACTTCTTTTATCGCCATTATTTCCGCCTGAAAAACGCTGCAGTGATCCGGAAGACGGAAGGAGAGACTAAGATTTAGTCTATCGGAGAAAACACCACCACCAACACCGTCCACAGTCTTCGAACCATCTGTGAAGAAATGGATCGATTCATCATCCAGGAATGCTCCCTCTTCCCAGAATGATCTAGTGGGAATGGAGACCAGGAAATTCTTATCGAATTGTAGTTCTGGTGTAGTGTAGTCAATATTTCCTGGGAGGTTCTTAAAGTCGTTCAGGATAGCGGCATGGCCAGTTGTTCTACTGGACCATTGTGAGGTAGCTTTGAGGCGTACGGCTGCAGAAGCGGCCGTTTGCCTGCTGAAGATGTCAATGGGTGCCAGATGAAACAGGATGTCAAGTGCAGCAGAGGGGGTAGTACGAAGAGCCCCGCCAATGCACAAACAAGCCGTTCTTTTGACTTTGCTTAGCTTATCGCGATTGATCGCTCTGTCCAAAGCAGTCCACCAGACAACCACACCGTACGTGAGTATCGGTCTTATGACGGAGACGTATAGCCAGTGAGTGATACGAGGCTGTAAACCCCATTTGTTTCCTATGGCTTTTTTGCAAGAGAAAAGTGCCACAGTGGCTTTTTTAACTCGTTCTTGGATGTTAACTTTCTATCAAAAATGAGGCCCAAGTATTTAGCTTCATTTGAGAATGTTAGCCTACTACCATTTATAGATGGAGGGTCAATGAGTGGAATCTTGTATTTCCTAGAAAAAAGGACAAGTTCCGTTTTGTGAGGGTTTACACCCAACCCACATTTGTTCGCCCATTTTATTAGCTTATTGAGAGCGTGTTGTAGGAGTTCTTTTAGAGTATTTAGGTACCTTCCTGACACAGCAATAGCAACGTCATCCGCATAGGCAATCACATTGTGACCCCCCGCTTCCAGGCATATCAGTAGTTCTTCACCACTAAATTCCAAAGAAGGGGAGATAGGACACCACCCAGATCTTCTTGTAGACATCTCACCCAGACTTGAGTTGATAATTCGGCTATTGAGCATCATATTGATCAGCTCGCCAAGTGAGGCATCCACGTTCAGAGCTGCCAGGGCACCGGCGATCGCAGATGAGTCGACGTTGTTGAAAGCGCCTTCTATGTCTAGGAATGCAACCATTGTGTACTCCTTATGGCGGAAGGACTCCTCTATAGAGCGCGTTAGCGTGTGTAGAGCCGTTTCTACTGATTTTCCCTTAGAATAGGCATGTTGCGCCGTTGACAGAAGTTTTTTGTCAATGCTTTTGCGTAGATGGATTTCAATCAGTCGTTCTAAAGTTTTTAGAAGAAATGATGAAAGACTAATAGGTCTGAGATCTTTTGGACTTACATGAGAGCACTTGCCTGCTTTGGGTATGAAAACCACTTTCACTTCTCTCCATAGCAATGGGATATACACCAGCTCCAAACAGCCTCTTAAGATTATCATTAGCACTGGCAAGATGATATCCGAGGTGTTTTGTAGCTCGGCTGGTATTATGCTGTCTGGTCCCGAGGATTTGTATGGTTTGAAGCTATGTAGCGCCCAAAGCACTCTGTCTCTAGTAATCAGACCATGTAGGTTGGTAGATTGCAGGTTTGATCTGTTTGGATCTTTGTGGGCAATACTATTTGAGCTGCCTGGGAAGTGGGTGTCAAGCAGCAGATGTTTCAATGCTGCACGCTATGAGTCAGTATACTGTATGGCTGGAGATTATGGCAAGTTATTTAACTCTAGATTGCTGACTATCTTTTTGTTAACTTTACATATGTGCGGTTCTTTAGGCAGTGTTTTTAAGGCGTACTTATTTAAATTCTTATTATTTAGGATAAACACGAAAGTTTTCACAGTTGATATTGTTTCTCTGGACTAACCGAAGCCAGGAAATTACAAAACTTTTAGTTTTGCATTGGAAATATAGTGAATTAGTTTTGTTGGCATCCTTTTTGAGTGCATGTATGTAATGAAACGAGCAGATTTACTTTTTTTGGGCTCCGGAAAATTGGAACGTTCCAGGAGAAGATAGATTAGATTTTTTTTAGATTTTTGGATTAGATGATTTTTATTTCCAGCGAAAGATAAAATAAGATTATTTACAATTTAGTAAATTTGTTTACAAAAATCAGTTAACATGGCATTGCCGTCTGTCTGATTGGCAAACCAAGAACAAAAAAGAAAAAAAAAACTTGTAAGTGATAATTTACGTAACTCAGAAAACAGTAATTATTTTGCATTTTAGAAACTTTCAGTTAAAATCCTTTCTCTGTATTGAAGAGCTATTTTACAGTACCTGGTTAGTTTTAGGACGTCAGCTTCATTAGGGATTTGTAAGACATGGTTTTCGGATAAGATAGTCCTTCCAAATATTGATCTTCTCGTCTCCCGTAAAATTGGGCACCTCCCAACAAAATGAAAGATATCCTCTCTCTCCGCTAAATTACACAAGCTGCAGATTATAGGTAGGTCATCTATATGTGGTACATAATTCAGTTTGAGGAGTTCTCCACGCATTTTTAGCACCGTTGATATTTCCTCTACACTATGCTCATCCCGAAAATAGTTTTTCCCCTCGAAATTGTAGCATAATCTACTATAAACTGCTCTATAGGGTGAGCCTGATGCTTCTTCTATAAACCTTTGACGTAACTGCTCATCCACACATTTGATCAAATGGTAGAGTTTGGGCTTCCAACTCCTTGCTTCATCTAGATTTAGGTCAATTCCACATCCTCTAGCTAGTTCCAGCAAATCCTGATACCATCCAATTTTTCCACGAATTGACTGTAGGGCTGCTTTCTTTGGCAGGCGATAGTCCGGCATGTTCAATACTTTGAGCACATAATCGATTTGTAATTTTAGTGTCTTCACGAATAGTGGTGATAAGCCTGTCTCCAACATGATCATATAATTTGGAGTGTTCGGTGGAAGATGAAAAGTTCTTTTTAGATAATACCTTAGTAATTTCTCCACGATATCATAACATTTTCCTCCCCATACTTGCACAGCGTAGAACATAATGGACTCCGAAACAGCTTCAAATACTTTAAACTTAGCACTATGTGCTATACATTTGTAACTAAAGCATTTTTTCCAAGCAACGTTGATGGCTAATTTTGATTTCGATAATTTTTCGCATAGGTGCTTTTCCATATTTAGGTTTCTCGTAAGGTATACTCCGAGGTACTTATATTCTTTCACCACCTCGATCGCTTCCCCGTTTTTCGTTAGAGCAATATCTACCTCCACCACTTTTAAATACCATTACTTGCGACTTCCCTAAGTTGATCGTCAGATTCCACATATTACAGTACGCAAACAGCCGATTTATCATGAGTTGCAATGATTCGGGTGAGCTCGCCATCAAGACAATGTCATCGGCAAACAGAAGCGCTTTGATCAGCTGTCCTGCATACTCCACACCTCCTGGTAAAATATCCACTATATCCTCGATGAACAGGGCAAATAAACTTGGGCTCAGAGCACATCCTTGTCTTACTCCTGACCGCGACTGAAACCATTCCGATAGCACCTCCCCATCCCAAACCGAAGCCTGGATGTCCTCGTACAAGTTTTGTATAACTCTTCCGAACTTCAAAGACATTCCCATCTTGTACAGCTTATAGAATAGGGCATTGCGGTCCACCGAATCAAAAGCTGCTTTGAAGTCAACAAAGAAGACATAGTTTCTTGTTCCTGTAGAACATATACTGGACAATATTACTTAAAACAAACACGTGATCTATAGTGGAATACCCAGGCCGAAAACCAGCTTGATATTCCTTGAGTAAGTTATTTGTCCTTATCCAAGTACTAATTCTGCTATGTAATATAGCTGTACAAATTTTGTAAAACGAATTTAGAAAGGAAATGCCTCTGTAGTTCGCTGGGTCCGTCGTAAAGCCTTTTTTTATGGATGGGAAAGATCAGCGCTTCTTTGAAACGATGAGGGATAGCTCCAGTTCTCAAAATTTCGTTAAACACTTTCGTAAGTTGAATGTTGAGCTCGTTAGTGCCAGGAGAAGATTCTTAGGCACATGTGCTCGCTAATCATCCAACGAAACTGCCTATTCTACCAGATAGAGTAAACTTGTCTATTACGATCACTTCATGCCAACTCATGACGGAGATGGAAGCTATCAAAAGATCACACTGGTCTTAAACAAGTGGCACAAGAAATGCCGACCAAATTTGGCTACAACTACAATACTGAGCCCAACGTGCAACAAGTAGAAAAATACCATTCTCCATTTGTCTCTAAAACTCTATGTGGGAGTTTTTTATTATTTTAGCGGTTATAAATTAGGAGCTCTAACTGGTTCAACGAAGAGATGCAAATTCGTAAAGATGCACGTGGTTTCTTATCTAAGTGTCGCCGTAACCTAACCTACCTTGACAGATTTTCTTGTATATGTGTGCGGTTGAAGACAGATTTCATAAACAGTGCTGTTTATTTCAGTTGAGAATGAGTGCCGACCGGACAATAAGGAGGAATATTTTGACTCTCATTACTGTAGTGTCAGAAATTGTTTTTAGGGTTAATTATTTAACGCGTTGCCTTGTCGAAAAGGGTTGAAATAAAAGGAAAGTCAATAAAACGAACACAATAGTGTATATCCACCTTCAAAGTATAATATTTCCATTGGAGACAAGCTATATCTGCGTAGGCCGGGAGGGGAACTTAGATTAAGACTAAAGGATTATGCAATGTGGGACATTGAAACTCATGATATGCTAAAAACGCTGGTTCCACACGTATTTAACAAAACAATTGTATAGCTACAGCTCTCTAAATCGATAAGAATATGCAGATTTATATGATACCAGTTATTGCGAACCAGTTTTCAGTTTTGCATGCTTTCAATTACTAAACGAATCGAACGCGAAGCCGGCCTTTTTATGCTAATTAATAGAATTTTTGCTTCGATATCGAAGAGTTTAAGAAACACTTCCGCGTAGTGTATCCAGTAATGATTTCGTTCGTTGTTTTATATATCAGATTTCAAGTAGATTTCGATTTAAATTCTCAACGCATAAGTATTGTATGCCGGCCTCTTCAACAGGTTGCTTCGACACCATGTTTAGATTATCATATATCATATGCGTAGTCTAACTTAATGCTAATGCTGGTTGATATCTTCTATTTTGACTTTTGTATTAATTGTGTTTCTTTTTTTCTTTTTCTCACAGCTGCCAGTGTGGCCAACGTACAAGCTGCCATTGAACACATCTTTCCGCTGGTCTATGAGTTTCGTAAGAAGCGTACTCCTGAAGAAATGGAACTACTGCGACAGAAGCAACTGCTGCAGCAGCAAAACCACCAACAACAGACCGTTGTAGAATCCAGAGATGTCGAAGAAACTGTTTTACATTCCCCGCCTTCAGCCAAGCGAAAACGAAGAAAAGTCGACGGTGGGAATGGCGCGGAGCTTGATATCGATGATCCAGATGTGACTGATCCGAATTACGCCACAGATGATATTATAATGGTCTCAGAGTTCGATGATCCGGATGATTTGATCGAAGGTCCAGACGATGATGACGATTTGTAAGCGCGCCTTCCCCACAAACTCTGTTGATAGAGAGAGGCTTGCATATTTCACCACCAACCTTCCTTACTCATTATTTATATTATATACAAAAAGCAATTACATACCAAAACAATTAAGAAAACAAGGAGAAAACACACCATACAAGCAGACATGAGAGATAACCTAAAAATTTCGGATTGAAAATGTGTCACTCGAACATATTGCACCATGGAACTTGTAGGGAATCAACAGAAAAAAAAAACAACTATTTTTAATTTTGAGATACATACGTATGCAACTGACAAAAACTAAAGGATGTTAACGATTTTATTAAGAATGATGATTTAGGAGAAGCAAACCACACACACACAAAACTGATAGTAAAAATAAATATGTCCTCATATAATATATTTCCTGCTATTTGCCAAAAAATAAAACACACACAAATTGGATGATAACATTTCATTGATGATATCACAAAGCAGCAACTATTTATAACGTTAAGGTAAGTGACTTTTGAATTAAAGTTAATTCTAGTTGTACCTACAATAATTGGAAACTTTTTGATGGTAGCTTTATGTGCTGTGTTTGATCTCGGTTTTTTTTTTTTCGTACTCGCATAGTCCTTGTTCAAATTTCATTGCAACTTTTCCCTAATATATGGGTTGGTGCCTGGGCTGTTGGGTAGCAGAAAACCAAGCTCCACTTACATTAGGGATGCTTCCTGACGATACATTCTATCACCTTACGTCGCCTGAGAATTGTTTTGTTTGTTGGCACTTTTCAGAGAAAACGCATTTAAAGGCTTGCGTACTTGGTACTCCGAAAAGGTGTGATAGGATTTTTTGTATAGTTTCTTAACTTGAAGTTAGTCTTATAAAGCGTTTACCCGTTCACACGATACGTTCATTTACGTAAAAGTCTACTTTTTTTGACTTGTGTCCCATCTCCTAGAAGCGCGAGATCGAAGAAATTGAGAGATGCTACTCCAGGAATAATGTACGGAAGTTTTACCAAAAGGTAAAGAGAACATGCCAGAGCAACAAATCCCGTATAGAAACCTGTAGAGATAACGAAGGAAACCTCGTAGTAGAATCACAGTCGGTGCTGAGAATATGGAAAAACTACTTCTGCAGACTGTATAACGGCGACGAAGACCAAAATCCCGCTGTCAGGCAGAACGAACCATTCAACTTAGACGATGATAGCCAAAACTACCGTCCACCTGATCAAAATGAAGTGAAGATAGCAATATCCAAGCTTAACCATCAAGGCTGCTGGGTCTGACGGTCTACCCGCCGAGCTTTTTAAAGCAGCTGGATATGACTTGGTGGAGAGCATGCACCAACTTATTTCTAGGATTTGGTCAGATGAATGTATGCCTGATGAATGGAATCTCAGCATCGTTTGCCCGATCCACAAGAAAGGAGACCACCTCAACTGCGCCAACTATAGAGGAATCAGTCTCCTTAACATCGCGTACAAGATCTTATCTGCAATTTTGTGTGAACGCCTAAAACCGTTCGTCAACAACCTGATTGGCCCCTATCAGTGTGGTTTTAGGCCAGGAAAGTCCACCGTCGATCAAATTTTCACACTTAGGCAGATCCTGGAAAAAACCCAAGAAGTCCAAATCGATACTCACCATCTTTTCATCGATTTCAAAGCCGCCTATGACAGTATCTATTGAGACGAGCTATACAGAGCCATGTCTAGTTTTGGCATCCCTACCAAACTCGTCCGTCTGTGTAGGATGACAATGGAGAAATCTCGCTGCTGTATCAAGGTCGGCAATGACCTAACCGAGACCTTTGATGTCAAAAAAGGATTTAGACAAGGCGATGCGCTATCATGTGACTTCTTTAACATCACACTTAAACGAATTGTGCGAAACTCACAAGCTAACATACGAGGTACGATCTTTCAAAAGTCTGTACAATTACTTGCATATGCGGACGATATTGACATAATTGGACGAACACAGCGAGCTGTCACTGGCGCGTTTGCAAGTATAGACACAGAAGCGGCTAAAATGGGCTTAGCGGTTAACGAGGGCAAAACCAAGTATATGCTGTCAACAAGAAGGGACACCCAACAGCGACGAATCGGGCATTACGTCACAATAGATGCTATTATTTTGAGGTAGTAAGGGACTTTGTCTACCTTGGCTCTGCTATAACATCTGAAAATTATATCTCATCAGAAATCAAACGGAGAATAACTCTTGCCAACCGCTGTTTCTTTGGGCTGAGAAGGCAACTTTGTAGTAAGGCCCTCTCCCGAAAGACTAAGGAGACTCTGTATAAGACCCTTATCATCCCAGTCCTGCTGTACGGATATGAAGCATGGACTATTTCCAAAGCGGATGAAGATATCCTTGGTCGATTCGAGAGAAAAAATCTTCGTAAGATATTCGGTCCCGTATGTGTTGACGGGTTTTGGAGGAGACGATTCAACGACGAAATATACGAGCTGTACAGCGACATCGACCTAGTAAAAAAACTGCGCATTGGACGTTTGAGATGGCTAGGACATGTAGAGCGAATGGACATCAACGCTCCGGCACAAAGCAATTCTCATCCAAAATATCTGAAAGGCAAGAAAGCATGGAGTTGGTGTTGGATGCTAAAATTTGAAAATTAAAATCGATTTCTTCTTTTTGACAAATTATTCAAGTTGTTTGGTATTAAGCATTCTTTATTGTTGCAGCACGATCAGTGTCACACATACACCATATAAATGCTGGTGTTCCCCAAGGCTCCGTTTTGTCTCCGACTCTCTTTCTCATTTTCATAAATGATCTCCTGTCTGTAACTTCTAATCCAATCCACTCCTTCGCCGATGACAGCACCCTCAGCTTCTCATATTCATTCCAAGACTCACGTCCCTGCTCTTCGGCCGTAGAACTGGAACGGCAACGTATGTTAAGCTCATTAAATTCCGACCTCGACAGCATTATAAAATGGGGTTTAGCCAATAGAGTAGAATTTAATGCTTCCAAAACACAATGCAGTCTGCTGTCATTAAAGCGAAACCAGAATCCTCAGCCATTATCCATGAATGTCACTTGCATCGCCGAAACCGAAAGACTTTCCATTCTCGGTATGTGTGTCCATTGCAAACTCCGTTGGAATGACCACATTCACGAAGTCGCCAAGAACGCTGCGAAATGTCTAGGTTTCCTTAAACGGTGCAAGAAATATTTTACCCCTTTCGATCTCGCTGCCATATACAAGGCGTTCATTCGCCCCAAACTTGACTACAACTCTCATATCTGGTCTGGTGCGTCTAAAACCTCACTGCACCTCCTGGATAGGATACAAAATCGTGCCTTAAAACTCATTGGAGACATAGATATAGCGAATTCTATAAATTCGCTCGAACATCACAGAAATGTAACAAGTCTCTCATTGTTTTATCACTATTTTTACAAACAGTGCTCAAATGAAATTGTCAGCTGCATTCCACCCCTTCAACAATTCAACCGCAATACTCGCCAAGCCAGGAATGCCCATCAGTTTACCCTTCAGCCTATTTTCGGTCGTACTCTGAAATATAGAGATTCTTTCATAAGCCGTACAACACGAATGTGGAATGCCTTGCCCAGCTCGGCCTTTCCCCCTCGGTGCAATTTGCAGACATTTAAAACCAATGTGCACCGGAATCTCCTATCTTCTCTATCCCAATTTCCTTAACGCCCGCGCTGTGTACTTCAAACTGCACCATAAGAGTAGTCATAACCTCTTTAGCGCGTGTTTATTATATAAAAAAAAAAAAAATACATAGCTTTTCTTTGACACAAGTGCACGTAGGACAAACCAATTCTCAACTTTGTCAATATTTTGTCTATTTCTTGTGGCAGTGATATGCACGTGGAACAAAACAATTCTCGCAAAAATAATGCGAGAAATTATATTGAAAATTTGTCCCAAACGCCAAAAAACTGTTTATGATGAATGCGTTCCTAACTCAAAAACGACAAAAGTGGCGTATGGAACAAAATAATTCTCAGGCGACTTTAGTCGAATTTCGTTCCCTGACGCAAAAGTTGGGTAGAAGGGAAGGGAGCTTGATTAAATTTGACTAATATCGTCGAATGCATTATCGTTGGGAAGCATCCCGATTATATTGTTGAAACTAAAATTTGAATTTGCACGTAATTAAAACATCGCCCACAATGAACTTCCTTGGCTCCGTAACCATTTCAGGTAGTTAAAGCTACCGACCAATCTGGTATTAATGATTAGCGGCTGAGATCGTCCAAACTTTTGAAGTGGCAGTGGCATAGAAGATGTTCTATTTCCTCTTCGTCTCTAAAGCTTCTGCAGAAGTCATTTGCAAAAAGTCGTAGCCTTTTAGCCATGTTTCCTATGATGCAGTGTCCGGTTAAAACGCCGACGAGCATCCGGATTAGGCTTCTATTAAGGGAGATTAGGAACTTTGATCTTTTGGTGTCAACCACAGGCCACAGACTTCGGGTTATGACGCAACCGATGGTGTTGCTCCATTGTTCCTTAGCCAGTTGTGTGGTGACGCCTTCAATAAAAGTCTTAGCAGTGTTGAAAGGCGGTAACACCTCTCCGTCCGCTAGTTGAGGGTTCATATCAGAGCCGTATCTGGCCAATTCGTCCGCCTTTTCGTTCCCTTCCACTCCAACGTGTCCCGGAACCCAGCAGAGTAGAATTGAGTGATGACTTATAGACCTGAGCGCCACGAGGCAATCTGTAACACATTTCGCATTTATAAGATTGGAGCCGATAGCTTTAAGTGCTGCTTGACTGTCCACACATATGGTTATTGCCATTGCTGGTAGTCCCATCGATAAGATAGTCTGTGCTGCTTTTTTAACCGCATATATCTCAGCTTGAAAGACACTGCAGTGATCGGTCAGTCGGTACGACTGGCTAATAGCAAGCCTTTCTGAGAATATGCCGGCTCCTGTTCCATTTTCTGTTTTTGAACCGTCCGTATAGACGGCTATACCTTTAATGATGGTACTGGGTGATTTCCAGTCCTGCCTTTTGGGTATAGTGATTCTAAAATTTTTCTCGAAGTCATATCTGGGTTTCTCGTAATCGGTGAGTGACGTGAGTCCCTTCCGATCGAAGATTTCAAGTATGCTTGAGTGTCCGCAGTAACCAGGCTTCCAAGTTTTGTTCTCTCTTAATCTGAGAGCGGCTTTGGCTGCAACGTTCTTAGTGAATAGCTCAATGGGTTGCAGGTTCAATAGCGTTTCCAGACCTAGTTGTGGTGTGGATTTAATTGCGCCTGTTATTCCCAAACAAGCAATTCTCTGCACCTTGTTCAGGTTCTTAAGATGGGATTTGGTTTTAACCGCCTTCCACCAAACAACTGAGCCGTAGGTAAGAATGGGTCTCACAATCGCGGTGTACATCCAGTGCACAATGTTCAGTTGGAAGCCCCAGTTTTTTCCAAAGGTCTTCCTACATGCATAAAAGGCATTAAGTCCTTTCTTCATTCTTTCTTCAGTATTCCGTTTCCAGTTAAGTTTGGAGGTGAATATCACGCCCAGGTACTTGGCCTCGGTTGAAAGATTAAGTCGGACACCTTTAAGCTTCGGTGGGTCCCATTTTGGTACCTTATATTTCCTGGTGAACAGAATGAGTTCGGTCTTTTCCGGATTAACCGAAAGACCGTTATGTTCCGTCCATTTGGATAGTTCTGATAACGCAGATTCCATAATATCTCTAATGGTGGAAAGGTATTTTCCTGTTATTAGTACTACTATATCATCTGCGTAGGCGACTATCTTGAAAAAGTCCTCAAACCTTTAAGAATATTACGGCCAAAACCACTTAGGCCCATTTTATTCACTCGAATTTGAACACAACTTGGGAAGTTTTCCATATAAAAATCCCGAAGTTGTGTTCAACTTCGAGTGAATAAAATGGGCATTAGTATACCTAATTTCCCATTAAATTTTATCAAAGTATCCGATCGATAACATAATAATTCTTCTGCCTAGTGTGTAATTTGTTTTATTTAAAAAAAAAATGTCAATTTCTCTTCTTTCTTTTGTAGATTTCGGCGCGCTTTGCTTTTATATCAATAACTTAGAGAAAAATGGGAAGAACGAGAATAAAAACCACCGTCAGAGTAAATAATTTAACTCAAATTATTTATAAACTTGTATAATTTTTTTATATATGTATACTATTATTTTATTTTATTTTTTTCATTTAATGTTATTATCATTAATTAACTTTTGCCCTTATCTGGTCACACACAAACTTACTTTTTTTTTTGTTAAATTTTCCTGATTTAAACCAAGCTACAGATATAACAAGGCTCATAAATAAATACAATAATTACGTCAATCTTGGAAAACCACACCTTTTACTTGTTTTCCCTCCAAATTGAACAAAAAAAAAAAAAAGAAAAGACAATGCAAACATAATCCTAAACATATAACTAATTACGTTAATTGTTCCTCATGATTAATAATAAACAAACAAACAAAAAGCAACTATAATACAGTCTATCAAAAATGTTTACGAATACAAAATGGATTTGATAAAGCAAATTACAGAAACAAAAGAAGCAACACGGAAAATCTCGAATCAAAAATGACTTTGTAAATATTAAATAAAACAACAATTTATATTATTAAAAAGAAAACAACAGATGGATTTATTTATTCTTAGTTTTTATATTTTACTTTCGAACTAAACAAACTTTTAAGCTTAAAAAATCCATAGTTTTTGTTTATTCTAAAAAAAGTAAATAAATATATGATATATAATGTTAGCTTGTAAAACAAAATCAACAATTATACCATACACACAACTAAAATATGAATGCTAAGCAACAAAAACAAAGTAATAGTTTAACGTGTTTAAGGCTAAGTAAGTTAGACGAAAGAAAAAGAAACATTCTCTCATCCTATTCACATACCACAAGAGCAAAGCAAATCAAGAACATCTGCAAAGCTGACACAAAAAATCACCACCACCACCACCACACATACTACTAGTAGAAAACAATTTTTATGGGGTAAATATATCTATTATTGTTATTATTTATTTAAACGAAAAGCAAATAATTCAAATACTAAGCAAAAGATGAAGAACATCAGTCAGTCAATTATTCTGATTAACATAAATTATTTTTACTATATTACAACTTGCAATTAATTTATAATTTTATTTTATTTTTTATATATATTTTATTTTCCTTCTGCCGCAAAGACTGCATTATACCAACAAGATAAACAAAATAGAACATTTAGTGAACAAAAAAATAAATATGTATATATTTATTAAAATATATGCTTAAAAAAAACCGACAAAAACACAAATGTGTTCAAAAAAATAAGTAAATGTAAATGAATGGGAAAAATACTGAATTACTGAACAAATTTTTTTTTATTTCTATTTTTTGTGTCTACATTTAGCAGAAAAAAAATATTTTGTAATTTGCAGAATATATGAACTTTGTATAGATTTTCCGTACACAAGAACAAACTTATCTACAGAAATAGCATTTTTCTACAAACAGAAGAAACAAATAGTAAAAAAAGAGCAACAAAAAAAAAAAACAACAGAAATCAGGTTTCGCAATCAAATAAAAGAAAACATTTCTCCACAACATTTATTGGTTCGTAGAAAATTAAAATAAAAAATAAAAAACAATTACGATTAGTGCCTTGCTATAAAGACATTCTAACAGAAATTCTCCCATAAACCAGAAATTTTTTGTTGAAAAGAAATATTTACTATTTTTTGTTTCAGTATTTTTCTTTTTTAAATATATAGAGAAAATTGTATTCAATCCAAAGATAAATGAAAAAAAAAAAGAAAAGAAAATTAAAACTAAAAAAAAAAGAGAAAAAAAAAATACAAAATGCCTTAATAAAAATTAACACAGAAGTGTTCTATAACTTTTTATACCTGACAATATTTTTGTTAATATTTTTCGTTGTCATTGAATGAAGAAAACTATTTGAAGGCGGTGGTGGGTCACGAAGGTGTTACCAAACAAAAACATTTCTTTCTGTCGGCTAAGACATTGGGGGCGAGCAACTCCAATTTGATCCATCTCCAACAGCTAAGGCACTCGTTTTATAGACATCAGTGAGTGCATCCAGTAAAAAAAGAGATATCTACTTTACAGAAATGGGTTTGTAGCGATGAGAAAAAATGAGTCAGCAAGGAAAGGCATGCTTATGACTGCAAGGTATTTATTTTCGGAAAAATTTGTTCTGGTAGACGGAACAGTAAAAATGCCAAACATTTTAGTGAAAGGATTTGTCCCAATTTCGTGGAATTGATTGATGTTTTGACCCGAAAACTATTAGGTTACAAAAAATAAACCAATTCATTAAATTTCTTGATAAATTGTAGTTCTTATAATTGATTAGCTGCACTTAGAGACACAGATTGTGGAAAACTATTCAAAAGCGTTTTACATATGTCCATGTCCATAACTGGGGCCTTTAGTTAAAGGTCGACTTTGAATAGGCTATTAGCAGTTTCATTATCACGGAACAAAATAACCAAAATTATATTCAAAATAAAAGACTATAGTTTGCACAACAGGTCAAGGCCAAAGCCTCCCATCTCAAAATGTCCTGGCACAGTTTAAAAAATGAATATACATATTACAAAGTTGACTTTGAAAGAGATGTGGTAACAAACCGTCTACAACAGCATCACGATGTTTTCAAATGTTTAAGTAATACATTTTTAAATGTTCTTTCGTCAAAATAGAGAAGAACTTTTCTTTTTTCATAGTATTACTATCTAACTTTAGTTTGACAGACTACATGTTTATCTCTTGTTAGATAAGCGGTCAATTAATATACCAACAGTCATAAACACTATACTCCGGTGCATGGAAACGACTCTGAACGGACTGTCAAAAGAAAAACAAAGAAAAAGTATTGTATTGAGAAATTTTTATTATTATTACAATTCCGTTGATCATTTGCTGATGAAAAACTATTCGTTCAGTATACTAGAGGGTCTGTTAAAATGTGAATTGAAAAAATGCACGTGGAGTCGTAAGTTTTACGTTTGCAAAATCGTATGTATCTGGCAATACAAGGCACTCAAAAATGATTGTTTCTATTGTGCATTGAAGAAAAACGCAAGAGATTTGGAATTAATCATGCCGCTTGACTGTCGGATAGAATATTGTTGAAAACGCCCCGAGCACCAGTGCCGGTTATACACAGCCTTAAATTGTACCAATTCCTATCCCTATAAACGATATTTCGCAAAATAAAGCGAACCGGAAGTATGGGAAAGATCTGTCTCACTGGAACAATAAAAAAGATATCTGTGCCGTTTGTCCATCATGAACAGAGATGGGTTTTTTTTTGAGGATATGCATAAAGTCTGCCCGAAAACTTATTTCGTAACTACAATCCGTGTGTGTAAATCGAGGGGGAAGTAATCAGGTGTATTCAAGGAACTTTTCTGTGCGTATTCATGGTGAATCACAGTGTATTCAAACGAATTCGCATGCAATCACAAGTAGAAAATCTGTAGTCAATGACTACTCAAAAATATTGATTACTTCGCCATCGGTGTAAATACATGTGAGCAATGAAAAAGCATTACAAAACATTAAAAACATTGATCCCTTATCCATGGTAAACAATATGAACACTGGATGCGTTTGCCTGTACTGGAAAATCGCCCCATAAAATAGCAGTTCTGATAAACAGACCCAACATCTTTACAAATTTTTCAGGCGCTAGCTCGTTTGCTACTACCACATCAGTAACAAAGTTTATCGTACAATATCTTCAGAGTATAGATCCATTTCGGCATTTCATTTGTTACTCAGCAGGAAATACATAAATTAAAGCCAGCTTTTAAGTTTTTACCTGTCGAGGACGCAAATTATTTCTGCCGAGAATCGTCTGCACGATAGCGCTTTTAGAATGTGATTGATCTGGTAGACTAGATTCTACTAATTTAGTACTGAGATGAGATCGTTGAAACGTTAGACCGGTAGACCTTTATCGATAATCGTCTAAAAAGTTATGAAGTTAGGTCGCATGTGTACGTGTTTGATAAAGTTTGTGTTTAATAAAGTTTGTACATACTTTAAGCATCCATCAATGTTCGTGGGGGTGTTATTTGCGATAAACAGTTGGTAGGTTGTTATTACTGCGCTGATGATGCTAACTACTCCAAAAAACTGAATAGTTGGTAGCTCGAGAGTCGCGCTTTAGTACGCCTTTTATAAAACTCGCTGACATCAAAAGGAATTTGGTTAAATCTCTAAATATCTCTCTGCTCGAACGTCCAGTCTAACCAAACGTATTTGAAGAAATTTCATGCAATCCCGTCTCATTATTCACGAATTGGCCTGCAGTTTTTAACATTTACGTGACACACCCGACTTCGAATTACGTCCATTTTGTAACCTAAAAACCTTTTATTATAAGTTCATATTTTTTGCAAATGCATTAGCATCCATAAAACAAGCCTAAATCACTTAAGCGAATACAAAATTACTTCCACAAGCGTAGTAAACAAAATACTATAATACTATATCATCTTAATTTGTTTTGTTTTATAAATAAAAAGAAATTAAGAACCAAACTAAGTATAGTTACATTTAGGAAACAAACAAAAAAAAAGAAAAAAACTAATCAGTTTTGCATTCTAACTAAATATTGTTTGTACAGAAACAAGAAGAATGCAGAGAGAAATACTCGTATTCTTTTAAATTACATTTCAGAGATAAAACAATAAAAAAAAAAAACTGAAATGAAAGGAAAATTATTGTGAACTTACATAAATGTTGTTTTAAGTCAAAGAGATCAACATATTCACACAAGCAAATCGATGTGTATTGTTTAATTTTTAGGAAAACAACAAAATCACTGAAGAGTTAAAGAAATCGTTCCAAAAAAAAAATCAATATATTATATATATATAATGTAATCATAAACCTTTGTGTGTCCAAAATGAATTACAATTCAAAAGATAAACAAATTTATGCATAATGAAAACAAACAAAACACACTAAAACCAAACTATAAATAAAATGTACTGAATTCTAATGTCAATATTTTTATTCATCGATGTTGAATAAATAAAACTTTAACAAAATGAATATATATAAATAATATATTTAATGTATATTGTATGTTATGTTAACTTATATGTTACATTAATGAAATGTAATAAAATTGATTAAAAAAAAAATAAATAAAAAGAAACCAAAGACTTGAAAAAATATTATTAATTAACATACAATTTGTGCACTAATTAATTATTACTATTTGTTAACTAAATAGAAGGAAAACAATAATAAACATAATAAATTAGAAATGGACTATATTGTGAGTTCATTTTTGGTTTTTCTTTTGCTAGAATTTTCTAAGAAAACTTCAATTAAATGTATAGAACAAAGTAAATAGATTTAAACAAAACAAAAAACAGACAAGCAAATTTAATAAAAGAAAGCTGGGAAAAAAGGAGGAGATATTCTGTAAGAAAATAGACACGAGAACAACAACTATGTAAACATCAATTTTTTGAACTGGTGGAATATTATATAAATAAAACAAAATTAGGTTATACAAAATGAGGAATTCATTGAAACATTTATTTAAAACAGAAATATTATATTGAAACGTTCTTTTTAATTTTATGGTTATTTTTTCATTATTGTTGTTCCGTCAAACTGTGTATGATTTCATATATAATTTTTCCTGTTTTTTTTTTTTTTTTTTTTTTGAATAATGTTTGACTTTATTTTCATTAATATAAGAGTTAATTATTTTAATTTAGTATCTAACCTTTTTAATTATTATTAGCTATTTTATTTCAACTAATTTAATTTTATTAAGTGAAGATAATAAAAATAGTGAATTCAGTAAAAGATAAAGTACACAATTGCTTTTTATTTTCATTCGTTTCAGTTTTCCTTATGCTTTTCTATGATTTACAGTATGCGTGATATGTGTGTCCCTGTCAATGGTCGAACGCTGTATGCGAGAAGCTATGCCGAAGATCCGTTATAGCACGTGAGCGCCTCATGTGTATTTATTTACCTTGTACCGTACTAAAAATCATTTTTAGTGAACAGGCTGTATATTTTACGAACTATGTATCATTGGCGAAACTTTTCACACAAAATTAAGGTGCAGATAAAAATGTTTTATCCTGAGCAAAGGTAGACTCCTACAGAGAATTTAGACAAATGTCTTGTAAACTACCGAAAAACTTGAGAAGAAGGTGCACAATCATAATTTTTCTAAACGATACAAATGCAATCAAATTTATTAATTGACTAAAACGAGTGCAATAATTATTTCCAATATACGTATAAAAATTAATGTTGCAAAAGCAATTTAAACAATATCTTCCATTTAGGTACAAGAATGAGCGGCGATGGGTTCATAATGATGGTGTGTTGTATGAGGATCGTCATACACTAGGGATAGGTTGTGTGTTAAGACCGTCCTGTTTAAATAACAAAACTTGAACCTCCTACATTGTATTGTATATTTAATATAAAGACAAAATCCAGACTAAAATGTTGATAGGTTGATAACCATAATACCGATTCATTTATTTTGTTGATACGTATCAATTTTTATCAAATATCGTGTTGATATTTGATAGTCATAATAGGGCTGTAAATTCAATGAAAATTAAACAATTCAATTTACCATGCTCCGAGATGCACTTATAATGACTAGCAAAATCACATGTACTATGTTCAAAAGTGACTGTCTCTCTGTCCCTTCCACGTGGTAACTCTTACCACCTCAAGAGATTAGAAATATTAGGCGTTTACAACAAGCGATAAATCCAGCTTAAGCCAATGTGAAACTTCATTAAAACTAAATATTGTAGCCATAATAGGAAAGTGTCGAATGATTGGCTATTGGCGTATATTTGATTGAAGATCCGAGGAATAGCTCCGAAATTCATAACTGCTCTTTCAATTAATCTCGTTGAAACATTCTTGCAATATTGACATAAAATGAACCTCACATTTTTACATTTAAAATTAATGAAACCAAATCAATACATGTATTTAAGTTTACATTTGAACACATAACTGCATGTTTTCGGGTCACATAGCACAAAATTTATTTCCAACAACACAACAAACTGACATTAGGTCTGTTCCTTTACTTTTAAATCTTACGGTTTTTTTCTAATTCTTACGAATTTTAACTCATTGCCGTTCCCTAACTCGAAAAATTCGTAAAAGAGAGCGTCACCGAGAGAGCAAGATTTTACTCCTCCACTGAGAATCTTACGAAATTTTACTCAATAAATTTGAAGCTGTCAGTCACCTTACAATTAACAGCTGATTTGGGGTTTGTTATCCCATCCCATTGATTTTTACGTATTAAAATGGTATCAACAGTCGGCAAAATAAAATTGAATGTTCTCCTCAAGATTATTTTCGATTTCGATAGTAGCAACGAAATTCTTACTTGCAAGTAAAAACAGACAATCTGCTCCATGTCATTCTTAATGTTGCGTCGCTCTTTCCTCTCATTGACTGCTTGAAGAAGTTCGATTATTTCCGAATCACTTTCATAGCTGTTGTAAATTAGTAAGTTTTTCGAGCTTATCGAATATTTTAACGACTTTTTTTTGAATTTTTGATAGATAACAACATTTTTCATAGATAACTACAAAAGCTTTCCCTAACTTTTTCGTAAGTGTCTCTCTGTGAGAGAATCTATCCCCACCACTGCTATTTTGACAGTCTTTTCCATTCTTACTACAAAAGTAAAGGAACAAACCGATTTTGTTATTGTGTGTTGGTGAGTTCAGGGCCATTCCTCAAAAATATCCCAGACACTTCTGTCGTGTTTAACAATTGACCTGGAAGTGATCTTTTTTCTTCAATGAAATATAGAAAACATTGAAAGAGCACTTCTAGATTAATTCGAATCGAATCATATTGATTAGGTCTGAATCGCTGTATGTACAGTTCGTTGTACTTTGTATTCGATGTACTTTCCCCGTAAGCTCCTGGGATCCAAACAGCACAGAAGATCGCTCAGAGAAATGTTTGCTTAGTAACTGAGACGAAGACGATTGCTCAAATTCTCAGCAGACTCGGTAGACAGTCTTTCACTTCCCATTATTGTGACACTCTCTGTCGAAGCCGGGAAGTTATTTTTTTGTGGACAACGCATATTTTATTTCGATTTCCTTTAGCAATGATCAACTCGTTTATGTGAGTTTCATAGAATTATTTGCTTGCGAGTATAAGTTTAATTGCAAAATGAACCAAAACAAAAAATTCTCAGTTACGAATCGACATTTTTTGTAATAGGCGTCTTGAACCTAAATCAGTAGGTAACAAAAAGATTTGTTGAAGTGAAATTTGCTCTGATTTTGTTATTTTCTCGGGCTTTTGCATACAGAAACAAACCCTATATTTCTACAGATCTTTCCATAGACGACTGGTCCCTTTATTTAATAATTTTTGGTACAAAAGTGCACTGCAGTACCGATAAATGAAATTATTACAGAATGGTTCTGATTTAATAGAATCTATTGTACATTAGGCTAAAAACATGTCTTTTGCTGGTAAGAGTACGAGTACGTTAAACAGTCCTATTATTATTTCGTTATAATACGATCCACACATTTCATTGTAATTACATATTCTATGCCCATGTTTGTTTCTAGGAACGATACAAAACATCCTGCCTATACGCAGTCTTAAATACACTTTCTTTTATGTCAAATGAATATACAATTATTTTTTAAAATTAATCATTGTCCACACAAAAATTAGTTGAAACAATTATTTTCAAATTTAACGGATAACATTTTATGAACGCTGACAGCAACTTTGGTCACAGCGGAAGTGGTTGGCAGCAATTTTTGCCCACAGCGGAAGTGGCAAATGTAAGGTGCGAGTGTGTTGGTGAGCCGGAATTTTTGAAGTTTAATGACATTTAGTCAATACGATTTTCTGTGTAACGGCTAATACATTCTAGTGCACCTAACATTTGCGACCCCATGGTAATATAGCTATAGGCAAGTAACGGAAAATCGGCCGGAGTTGGAGGCTCAGTATTGTCTCTGGTCTTAAGTACCTACACAGAAACTTGTAACTTACTTACTTAAGGTGGCGCTACAGTCCGGGGTGGATCTGGGCCTCAACCAACAAGCGTCTCCAGCCAGCGCGATCTTTAGCTAGATGTCTCCAGTTTCGCACGCTAAGTTGGTTAAGGTCCCCTTCCACTTGCGTGTGCCACCTGAGTCGCGGTCTTCCTCTACTGCGCCTTCCCTCGGGTATGGATTCGAAGATCTTCCGGGCCGGAGCATTCGTGTCCATTCGCTCTACATGATTCAGCCACCTCAGTCGTTGGACCTTCACTCTTCTGACTAGGTCGATGTCGCTGTACAGCCCGTACAGTTCGTCGTTAAATCTCCTTCTCCATTCACCGTTAATGCAGACGGGACCAAAAATAACACGAAGAATTTTTCTCTCGAAACAACCGAGAGTTACCTCATCCGCTTTTGATATTGTCCATGCCTCTGCGCCATATAGCAGAACGGGGATGATAAGGGTCTTATAAAGGGTCACTTTAGTTGTTCGAGAGAGGGCTTTGCTACTCAATTGCCTTCTTAGCCCAAAGAAACAGCGATTGGCAAGAGTAATTCTACGCTTCTCGGCCTTATGGCTAAGATCAAAGTGTAGTATCTGTTCTTATCAGCTTAACAGAAACTTGTAAGCTGGATTAAAATTTAAAATAATTAAACATTTTTCATGCTATTTCTATTTCATATTGATTTGATTACATTCTTGTGCCAAAATAAAAATCTTGAAAAACATAATTTTCTTTTAACTTGTAATTAACAACAAAGTTACAAATTTCCAAATAATTATAAATAAATTTAGAACATAAAGCGTTTCAATTTGTTTAGGGTTAAGCTCTGTTTGATTTTTGTTTTGGAATGCTACCAAAATCTGCCTTAATATTTGTTTACAACAATTTTGCTTATTAAAAATTAAAAAAAAAAATTGACATCAATTGCACACAAATCAAATTGATTAATCTTGATAAAACAAATAATAACAACAACAGCATTTGAAAATAAAAAGAAACTAAACTCTGATAAATGTGAAGACCAATTGTTTAAATATTTGTTGTGTACGCACTTAATAATAAAAAGAACAACTTAATTTATTGTAGATGTAAAAATGTACTTTTTAAATAAATAGATTAGAGAAAAAAAACAGTGTTTGTTATATTGAACGCACTAATTAGCAATAAATTCATAAAATTAAAACCAAGGCAAACAAGAAGTGTTTAATTGATACATGTTTTTTTATGTTTACGAAAATCAAAATACCTTACTCTAAGCAATAAGTCACAAACAAACAAATTATTAAAATACGTGTTTAAATGGAAATAATAGATAAACTATTGTGTTTCAATGAAATATTTCAGCAGATTTTAAGTTTTGTAATAAATAAATATTGATTTTTCCTATCACTATGTGTAGTTTTAAGGAAAATGTGAATTAACAAAAATGAATTAATGGCGACAATATTAAAAAAGGTAACAAAAAAATTAATATTCAGAAACAAAGAATACGAAATATTTATAATATCAATTAGAAATGGAAAAGGAAAACGTTTGGAACCACGAAACTAGGCAAATATGTTTGAGTTTCACAAAGAAAAATATTATAAATTATATGAAAATATAAATGTTTGGTTTAAGCCTAAATTGAAGAGCAAAATGCTAAGAGCCTTTTAGAAGAAAAAAAAAAGAACTAATTTAAAACTAAATATTTTCTATGATGATGAATATAAATATAGAAATAAAAATGAAAACAACAACTTAAATACAGAACAAAACACATTAACATGTAAGAAAAATAAAAGAAAATTTAGTTTGTATTTTTAAAAGAGTGATATCGATGTAGATGACGTTGACGAAGCAGTGATGAAAGGAAAGTGCATATTATAAATGAAACATATTATTTTAACTGGAATAAAAATTAAATACATAAATGAATTTTGCAGTTAGTTTCTTGTTTGAATGGAATCAAAATTTACGATGGAAAACACGGAAAGTATTTTGACGTGGTAAGCTAAGCTAGATTGTTTAGCCTCGTTTTCTTTGTAAAGTGTGAATTTGGTCATTTTAGTTGGCAAAACAGATAGCTTAATTGTTACAAATAAAAAATAAATCCTAGGAATGATTGATTTTTCTTTAATTCTTCTGACTCGCCGAAGCGATATAATGAACATCGACCTATAAGTTCTTTTATTAGAATTCCAGTTCGGTTAGTAGTGCTTAAACTTTCCTAATGTAGCTGATGATATTTTCAGCATTGGAGCTCTTTAATTCTTCGGTAGTTATCACGGTTATTACTTGCCTGCTAAATGATTTGCTAGTAATTTCGCAGAGGGCTCTGCTGTTTCGTCTTCCTCAAAATATTGTCAAGAATGCGATGAGTCGACTAAATGCATTTGATTAAGGAGATAGCGCAAATGAGGTGACCTGTTAGCCCACTAAATTTTTGAAGTCTTGCCTGCGTAGATTAAGATTTGGATCTCTAAGCTTCGTTTTTGAAACGCTGAATAACTTTTTTAGCCTTTTCAAGTCCTATATAAAGTGTGATCGAGGTTTTCCACCAAGTTTATTAGATTTTTCGTTTCCTTCAGTTCCCTCATGGCCGAGAATCCATACCATATTTGGTTTTGTTCCTAGCACGAAGCGTTTGGATTGCGTTAAAGCAGTACAAAACCGGAGTCAAGAATGGGTGAGCATAATAGTTTCCTTTTGAAATATCTATTCCTTTTCTGAAGGCAGGAAAAAATGGGACATAAATAGTCTTCTTTTGCTCTCAAATTCCATAAGGTGCTAAACTGGATAAAACTGCATACAACGGATCCGTTTAAGCTAAGGACTTCACATCAAAGATATTTCTTTGTAATTAAGTGCATCATTGAAGTAGTTTTTTGACCATAAGATTCAGTTTTAGTTGAGAGTAAAGTAGTCTGCTTTTTGATGTTCGGGTTTCTTCTACAAATGGTTCCCTTCAAAATTTTTCTGATTTTTATTATTCTGTAGGGTTGATCTTTAAAATTAATTTTCTATTTTTTACAGACTTGTCTTCTCTAAAAACGTAAAATAACACGTTAAAGTTTGACAAATAGCAAATGTTTTGGTCTAGGTCTGTTCCTATTTTTACTTATTCTTACAAATTTTTACTCAATGCTGTTCTTTAACTCAAAAAATTCGTAAAAAACACCATCGAGAGTGCAAGATATTACCCATCCACTGAGAATCTTACGAGTTTTTACTCAACAAATTTCTTGGTGTAAGAAGCGAGAAGGCTGTCAGTCACCTTACAGCTAACAGCGGATTTAAAATTTGTTGCCCTATTTGACAGAAATGCGTGCATTTGTTTTAGTTTTTTGCATATTAAAATGGTATTATCAGCAGGGAAAATAAAATTGAATTTTCTCCTCAAGATTGTTTTCGAAAGTGGCAACGAAATTCTTCCTCGCTGTAGCGAGGAGTAATCTCCACCATGTAATTCTGAATGCAGTGTCTATTTTTCCTCTCCTCGAAGGCTTGTAGTTCAGTCAGTCAAACTCTTCCTCATACTCGGATTCATCAAAAAGAAGGTCGATTAATTTCAGATCACTTTAATCGGTACTTAGATGATGTAACTAATTTTCTTATTAAATTAGTAAAGCCCTCGAGTTTCTCAGACATTTAAACGACTTTTCTGAATATTTGAATTATGTAGCTGGTATTTTTCATAAGTTACTACAACAGCGTTCCCTAACTTGTTCGTACCTAATGTCGTTTTCCATTGGTTTCACTCGGGGATCCACTCATTCTGTAGTCCAATGGAACAAGAAAACTGCTTCTGATTGAATCCACAAGAGTATTGGTGAAATGCCCAAAAATAATCTACGGTAGCCGTCAGTTGACTTGTATAAAATACACAAACTACACTTGTGTGAGTGCTTCTTGAGTGGATTCTGACTTGAAATCCAGAAGCGAAATTCTCTCCTCAGAATCACCAGAAGAGTAGGTATTTTTTGTGCCAATTGAACGGTTTCAGAAGTGATTTTTTTCGATTCCGGACTCTCCCGGACGCTTCTTTTTGCCCAATGGAAAACGACATAAGTGTCCCTCTCTGTGAGGGAATTTAACCCCACCACTTCCATTTTGACAGTCTTTTATATTTTTACTACAAAAGTAAAGGAACAGACCTTCTGACTCTGAAAAAAGGTGCTTTTGCTGATTTCGAGAGCAGAAAAACTGCTCTGAAACTGAAAAGTGTTTTTTTCTGTCCCAATGGAAAACAACATTAAATGACACGGAGCTCTAGAATAGATACACACGTCTATCACAACATCCGTCGTATTCGGAATTTTGCAACGAACCCCGAAAGAACTATCATAGAATCCGTCGTAGAGGAAATGTTTGCTATGAATTTCGAAGTTCGTAGCAAACATTTTCCCCTAAGACGGATTCTATGATAGTTCTTTCGGGGTTCGTTGCAAAATTCCGAATACGACGGATGTTGTGATAGACGCGACAATTTAGCAAAAGCATCTAAAAATGCGCCAAAATTCTTGTACGTGGTGTTCAAATATGTTTTATGATATACAGTCGAAAATCCCTCTAACTCGAACATATTTTTTGATTCTTGACCTACTACAATATCCCTCTAAGTCGAATTTTTCGTCTGAAGAAAACAAAATTAAATTAAAAAAAAAACTCTGAGCTGAAGAAGAGTTTGGCGAAACCATGACTAACCATATATGCCGGAAAAGAATGATATTGATAACGCAATTGAAATATTGCAAACTGCAATTGAAATGACCGAAGATGTCCCAGAGGAGATTCACACTGCCTATTTAAAATGGATCATTTATTAAACGAGTGAACACTGCTACTCTCAAATCAAAAACAAAAATAACAAATTTTAAACTAATTTTGTTCAAAATGTACCTACTTTCCTATTTTTTAATTTAAATAAATTCGCTTAAAAAAATCCCTCTAACTCGAATTTTTCCAAAAATCCCTCTAACTCGAACTTTTTTTTAACTCCCGTGAAAATTGGACTTACAGGGGATTCGACTGTATTGTATTTAGCTCTTTCCAATAGGGTATCCAGTTAATGACAGCAGATTGTTTATTTCTCTTTTGTTTTAGAAATCGAAGTGGATTTTTTTAACACCGTATTGGTTCGAAGTCTCCCAAAAAATACGCGAATATAATCCACATAACCTTGGAGCGTTGTCGTTGACAGGGAAATATTTTTAAGGCAGGTCCCTTATCCGCTCTCAGCTGGCAGTCAAGTCATAAGTAGTTTGTTACGGCAAAAAAGCTCAGTTCCTGCTAATAAGAAAGTAGCACGTAAAATTCAGTACGGGCATCTTCTCTTCGCCTGCCTGATGAAGAAGTGCAGGTAATACACGTAATTGGTATACCACTCTGAGCTTGTTAGAACAGAATTAATGGAAGGTGCACCCCAACGACTAGAAATTGGCTTCATCCGAATCTAGAACTACCCGATACTTGCTACAAGAACTCAATCAAACTCAATTAAAAACAACACACAGTCTAAGTTGTAATTTCAAATAATTCTATTCAGTTATATTTTTGTCTATTATATTAACATTATACAGTTGTTTGTTCTTTTGTTATTACATATTCTTGACGTTGGTATTTCTACAATTAGTATATTCAAAAATATTCATTTTTAAAATGTTTTCTTTTTGTTTTACATGTGTTTTGTATATCCACTAATAATATACAGACTGTCGGGTATTATATGAATAATACCTTAATGCTAAAACTAATAATTCAAACTTACGGCAACGCATTAATCTAGAAAACGATGTGTGTCTGTGTCTGTGTCTGCGTCTGTCTGTTTGGCTGTGAATGCGGAGAGGTTGTCAGTGATTTGTCGAATTCTCTTAACTACCAATAACTTATATATTAAGGACTATGAAAACAATGCAAAGAATGCTAGTTATTGCCAAATTTAACTAAAATAATAAATAAATACGTTGCAACACCACTTCTTACAAGAATGGTATCTCTTTGTATTCGGGATCAGTTTTGGGCCGCACATATACTCCTCCATACTTGGCCATGTATTTCTTGATGAACTCGCGTGACTTGTTCTTCACCGACTCGGTTACAAACAGTGTTTGGCCGATCGATTCGCAGTATTTCATCTCCTTAACCATCACGAAATGAGTTAACTAGACAAAAAAAAAAAGAAGAAGAGAAAAGCAAACCTCTTTAGTGGATAATTTAAAGAGGACAAGTTAATGCAAGTCACCTTTCTGGCCAAGTGATTGAAGTCGTCATCAGTAAGAACTCTGCCAGATAAGCAAGTCTCTTTGCGATAGGGCTTCAAATGGTGAACAATTATACCAGCGATTTCGCAGCGGAACTTCTCCTTGATCTTCCGATATTTACTGCTGCTACTACTACCCTCTCCGTCCTTGCTACGTTTTGTACTGAAATTCGGAGCAAATATATACAATTTATTGAACACACTAACAAACTACAAACTAACCTTTTGCTCGATTCTTTCTTATCCGGCTTACGCTTCTTGTGTTCGTACTTTTCCCGAATGGCTAGTGGTCGCTTTAAAGCTCGCTTACTGTGTAACGCGTCCAGTTCATCGACGATTTTATCGCCCTGAACAATCTTCTCAATCAGCGGGCTATTGTTGCATTCGGCTTTGATGTTGATGTCCTCGTCAGATGAGAGAAGGAAATCCTGAATGGGAAGAGCATTGGCGGGTGTCTCATCGACCTCGGCAGTCTCTGTTGGTTTCACATCTACAGATTTAGATGACGGTTCACCTCGTCGGCGAATGTCTTCTTTCCGTTTGCGAATCTTCTCTTTATTCTCCTTGTACTTGCGAACCTCCATTTGATTATAAATGCGATCTTCTTCCTTGCGAGGCTGTACGGGAAGAAATATTTTAATAACAAATACCAGGTATAAGACTCGATTTATATTTACACTTATCGGTTTCTCCACCACCAGCCTGGTGTAGCGCTGTAACCGTCTGTCCTCGATCTTCTTCTCGATATACGCCTGCAGCTTCACTGGGTCGAGACCTAATTGAAAGGCGCGTCAAAATTTAAACTGAATGTACACTGATCGCACTGCTTACCCTTAATGATATCGATATCATCCTCAGAACTATCGACACCTTCGGCGTTCGACGAATCACTTTCTGAGTTCTTCACCGGAGCGCTCGTCTGCCCGGCTAAGGGAAGGATCTTTATTGGGGGCTCCCACTGTGGTATTCGTATCTTGACGTGGTAGTAGTAGATTTTTCCCTTCGGACTGATGGCGAATTTCCACAGTGGTGGCAAGTCCATGGGTGGGAGTCGATAGTCTTCTGGGTTTGTGGATTTCGGTTTGACGGGCACTTGCACGTGCGCATAACTCGGAGGCGTCGATATTGGTTTCTTGTCAGTGGAGTACCATTGTCCGGTGGATGGATTGACACAGAACGGCATATTCTCTGGTCGCATGCGCTTTGGATCCAAACCGAAGAACCGACATTTGATGTCGAACTCCCGACGCTCCTCTGCGAGACGTTTTTCGGCTTCATCACGAGCCACCTACAATAGAATTGTAATATTATTTATTCTACAGAAGGCTTCTAGTGAAGGGGATAGTTATGTAGCCACGTGTCAGTGTTACACATCAATCTGCAATTCTGCGCCTGCTTTCTTACTCACCTTGGCAGCAAATAGCTCCCTGCGTTGCTCCTTGGAGAGGTGCGATTCGCCCGGCACCGACTTATCGTCCTTTCCGGAACCATTACTATTCTGCTGATACCTCCGGCGGTCGCCTGCACGTTCCCGCTCTTTGTCCTTCTCTGAACGAGCCCATTTAAACCGACCGCTATTTGGTCCACTGTTTCGCATAAACCTCTCGCGGTTGCGTTGCCCACTCAACTTGGATATATTTTGGCCGAGACCTTTGTCGGCTTCCCGTTCGTGCTCCTTCATTTGTTCGATACGCTCACGCTTTGGGATGCGGAAGACCTCTGGCAAATTGTCCCATGTATTGACTAATTTGGATGCAAGTTTTTGCAGCTCACACGAAGAGTCCTCGGGGACTGTTGGAGAGGACGATGACGGTACAGTTGCTTCCTTAGGCGATGCATCACTCGGCGAATGCGATTCTTTGTTGTTGGACCAATCACGAACTGTTTGGTAGACCTTGCTGTCGGTTAACATTGTTTTATTGGAAATTGGTAGACATTCCAGCACACTTAACAGGACCATGCGGATTTCCATGCTCTTGTCCGTTTCTCGTGTATCAACAACGTCGCTCATCCAACCGTGCAGCAGACGTAGACCGTGATAGTCGAGGAAAAGACGACGACATGGTAGTTCTCCGTTGCGGAGGATCTGCAGTAGTTTGAGGCGTGTCTCGAGCAGTTTGGCCCGCACAATGAGACGGGAAAGTCGCAGAGTGTCGGCTTGATTCTTGAGACCACACTTGACAAGGAAACGCACTTCATCCTCGATGTCGGGATCTTCGAGGAATTGCTTTGCTTCGCGGCGTTTGATTTTATCCTCCTTGCGATCGAGAAGGCGTTTTCTTTCCTTTTTCTTCTTGAGTTGGATATCTTTTGGCGCTCCCACTGACGGAACGTCTGCTGGAATTATTGGAGAAGGGATTGCAACTGGTGAGCCGACCGCCACACCAGGCTGGATGTCCATGTGTTTGTCGATGGTCACATCAGAGTGCACCGGCACCAAAGGAACCAACTGATCAACCATGCTGACGTCTGGCACAATAATCGACGTGGATATTGCCGGCATTGGAACGATTGGCAATTGTAGGGCTTCATGCGCCTCATCCTCTTCAGTTTCTTCACTTTCTCCTTCTTCTTCCTCCTCCTCCTCCTCTGAACTTGGCTCTTCGCCAATCCATCCTCGACAGTTGGGCGATTCACAGAAGCACTTTTGAGCTTCCTTGCCGTAGCGCTGATACTGATAATCAAAGGTTATCTCCTCGCCCGGCATAATGCTCTTCCTACTGAAGAATCCAATTCTCAACTCACCATTGACCGTCCATTTCTGCGTCTCGGCATTCGGGTCGCACGAGTGATTGATGAACCTAGAGATGTTTCCCTTTGCGGTGGCATCTATAATCGCATCACTTCGCAGGGCCATAAAGTAGTAGTGCTTGTTCTTGTCCTGCGAGTACACGTTCCTCCGATGCTCGAACTCATCCCCGTTGATTACTTCGCCGACGTACTCCATGATGAATTCGCCGGGCAGTATTTCAATGTCGGCCATAATGCCAAAGCCTTTCTTCTCCGTGCGGAATACACGGCACGGTGAATATAGAAACTTTGTGAACCGACGATTGGTACAGCGGTACCGGACTGTACAATCCGATCCGCATTCGATCATCAGCAGCCGGTTGAGGCAATCCTCGCCACAGCCCAGCTCGCCACGTTCCTCCTCCTCGGCGGTCAAGAAACAGTCGCACAGCATGCGTTTGGCCTCTTTGCTGATCACACGTTCACATTTGTACTCGTTCTCGCGGATGACGCGGAAGTTGCTGAGGCGCTCTTCCATGTCCTTGAGGAATTTCGAATTTTTCGCTTCAACTTCGACGAGATCCATCTTCTGATCATCAATGGAGTAAATGGTCTTCTCGTCGTCCTTCGTGGAAAAGCGCTCCTTGTCACGGACTAAGCCACGACCCACTAAGCACTTGGTACTCTTCGAGTTCTTGATGCGATGCGAACGACGTATCCCATTGGGAGTGTCTATCTCGCTGGTTGGCGTCGTTGCTAATGTGGAACACTCCGAGTTAGAATTGGAATTGTCATCTTCGGGTGAGGAGTCCTTCTTTTCCTCGATATTGTCGTCAAGTTTGCACTTTTTCGGTGTCACAAGATCGTCCGATTTGAGTATGTCCCTGTCGAGGCCAGTGTCATCGTCGTCGTCCAGTTTGTAGCCACGTTTCAGCAGATTCACTCCATCCTCGATGAATTTCTCAATGTCCTTCAGTGGGTCGGGCAGCAGGTCAGGTGATTTCTCCTTAGCCACTGTTGGTGGTGCTTCCGCCACAGGTGGTGTTGGGTTTGCATCAATCACTGGCTCAACTGGGTAGAACTTAGTTTCTCCCTTGCTCTTCATGACTTTTGGGAGACTCGCTGGTACGGGGGGAGCTTCTGCCGCAGGCTCGCCAATGACAGGGGCAATCGGAATCTCACAACTGGAGGCGTCGGGCTCCAAAGATTTCACCGCTTCGATAGGCTGCTCCTTAGCTTTGGTCAAACTCTTCCGCTTTGTCGGTGCGTCGTCATCAGGTTTCTTTTCCACTTTCTGTTTCTTCTTCGACTTGGGACTGAAAGTGTCTGGCTTCTTCGGCTCCTCTCGCGTTTCCTGCAGCTTTTTAGGTTTGTGCGGCTCCTCCTTAGCCTTGGCACTGGGAGATGTTACTATAAATGGTTCCTTGTCCTTTTTCTTCGAAGGTTTCTTCGTGGAGACCGGTCTGAGAAGAGATTTCTCCAGCGATTCGATGAAACTCGAATCAAGTTGTCTGCGCGGAGTATGTGGTTTTGATTCGACCGAGGGGGACTCGGTCTTTTGCGAGTCGTCAGAGTGGTTTGATTCGGAAGAAACTGGCTTCTCATCCTCCGTGCTGGTTTCAGTAGAGCTCTTGTTGTTCTTTGATTTTTGAGCTTCCTCGCTGGACTGAGGAGTGTCTGGAGCCTTTGTCAATGTTTTATTTTTTTTGCGCGGTGATATTTCCTTCTTGGGATGCGGTTTTTCCACACAGGCTTGTGTTTCGGGGAATGGTACCTGTTTGGCAGCTTCAGTTGTATTTGCAACTGTTTCTAACAAAGGCTCGGGTATTTTCAGGCCTTCCATGGCGGTTTTATTAGCTTCTTCGAGGTTTTCCGCCACTTGTGTAGAATCAGCAATTGTATCGGAACTCGGTCCTTCAGGGCTCCTATCAGAACCTTTCTTTGGTTCGTGAGATCTACCTTCGGAAATCTTATCAGGAGTGTCTTCAGGTTCCGCCGGGCTTATGAATTGCCAACCATGCTCCACAGGCTTTTGAACAGCTTCCTCGACAGGCGTACTTTGTTTGCAGTCAAAACTACGCACAGGGAGCTTCGCGAGGCTTTTCTCCTCATTTGCATCGAATTTTTCGATGACCTTGGGTATGGAGTCGGATTCTATCGTCTTCAGGAAGTCTTCCTCAGAAGAAGTATTGCGCCTGGAACTCGAACTACGTCCATGCGGCCTCCTCAAGAGTTTATCTGTGTTTGCGTCAGGTTTAGCGAATGAATTAAGCTCCACAGACTGATTTTGGACTTCCTCCCCAACAGTTGGTTTTGAAGAAATCTCTTCGGCAACTTTGTTCGAAGAAATCTCCCCCATTGTAGAAATTGAAGTAAAGTCACTCGACGATACGTGAATAGAACTTTTTCCTTCGACTTTGCTTGGTTTGGCTTCTTTCTGTGCAATTCTCTGGCTTCTGGTCGTGGGACTGGATTCCCCGGGCAACGATACGACTGCTTCCCCTTTGAGAGTTGACGTGGTGATGATAGAAGTCTGATCCTCAGTAGTTGTGAAAGACTTTGGCGATTTGGAAGTGCTTGCAGCTTTCTTCCTCTGTGGAGGGGTTTTCGGCGATTCCTCTGGTTTGGCAGAAATTTCTTCTTGTGGTTCGACCTCCTCGGTTGCATTCTTCAGAGAGAATCGATTACCTTTTCGCTGCTTTGGAGTCCTAGCAGGATCCTCGGATGTAGTTTCATTTTTGTTTGCTGTTTCGCCGGTTGTTTGGACATCACTGACAAGTTTCCCCTTTTGTACAACTACTTCTGGTTTGGATTTAATTTCTGTTTCAGGCTGCACGACGACTTCGCTCTTGAAATCTTCGCGCCTTTTGGGTTGTACGGCTTTGGATTGGGTCTCCCTCACCGGTGTTGGCAGTTTGTCATCAATTTCTCTCAGGTTTTCCGTGGATTTATGCCTTAAGCTCTGAGAAGTGCTTGGTGTCGGCTTGAGCAGTTCATACAACTCCTTTGCACCAGATATCGTTTTCCTGCGCGATCTGTTTCGCAACAAACGCGTGTTCGACGAAGTTCCGCTCGAAGATGTGTCATCGTCCGAGAACGTGTTGGACCTTGACGAACTGTCATTGATTGGCACAAATCGTCTTCTTCTTCCTTTCGACTTGCTTCGAGCTCTGGCAGCGTCTGAGCCAGTTGTTTTTCCTTCATCGGCGAGTGGCTGTTCAAGTGACTGTTGTGCTGCGATGTCACTTACGCATCTGGAAGCATTTTCTTTGGAAATTTCTACTGGTGGAACATCTTCAGCCAAGTTCTCTGATGTATTGTTGCCGACAGTGATTGCCGTCTCGGATGCGTCAGCTCGAAGTCTAGACCGACCCGATCTGGTTCTGCGCAATGGTAGCGACGTCTCTGAACTTTCGCTGCCCGTCTCATTGGTTTCCTCCTCAAGCGCCGCTGCCCAACGGTTCAATCGTATGCTCTTGCGCCGCTGTACTACCTTCGCACGTTCTTTGAACAGAGCGTCGCAGTCTTTTTCGGCCTTGGAACTCTGCGAACTCAATTTTGGACGTATTTTGGCCGAGTTCTCAGAACTCTCACTGTCCGGTTCGGTAAAATCTTCTTCGGGTTTTCGCAGTTTCTTATCGATGGCGTCGGAAACTGTTTCATTTGGAAGTTTCGCCGTGAGTGGCGGAGTTTGCAGTGGCCTTTCAAATGTCTCCCCGTTGGCTATTTCCAGTGCCTTTCGGGAGCGAGTGGCACGACCTTCAGAAGCCGACGATGACGATGTAGTCACCGACGAGGTAGATGACGATGACGAAGACGATGCTGAAGACGAGGACGATGTGGAGGACGAGGACGTGGTAGATGAACTTTCGGAACAGACACTGCTTGTCTCCTCTTTAGATTGGTTACCTACGTTCGACCTAACCTGCCGTCGTCCCTTTGACATGTGGTCCTGGTGCTCGGAGCTCTCCGAAGACGAACTTGTCTGATCGTTGGCGGTTGCTTTTGGGAGAGTCTTTGATGTCCTCTTGGTGGTCATCTTTTTCACAGGAGATGTTGAAGCACGGATTGCTGCACGCAAAGATTCTCGACGGCCTGAGTTGGACGTGTCGGTACTACTTCGATGAGTGGATTCACTTGTGGTCGTTGTTGATGGGGTTTCCTCTTTGGTCACATTAGGAACTGCTTCCTGATATATTGGGCTTGCTGATTTCTGCTTTCCAATTTCAGAAACTGCTGATTCGCTAGAAGAGTTAATTTGTTCTTCGGCAGCATGCCTGCGTAAGGATCTTGTACGACTTAGTGATCGGGCTGATCGGCTTTGGGTGGCCTTTTGTACCCTCGACCTTGGGCTAGGTTGGGATTCTTCTTCACTCGATGGAATTAGGGGAGAGGAAACTGTTTCAATGCTTTTAGA
Source organism: Cheilosia vernalis (assembly GCA_949126925.1). Classification (NCBI taxonomy): domain Eukaryota; kingdom Metazoa; phylum Arthropoda; class Insecta; order Diptera; family Syrphidae; genus Cheilosia; species Cheilosia vernalis. Next base: position 60,412,471 of record OX421360.1, on the reverse strand, counting down.
AACCGCTGGACTTGCCGTTCCCTTTTGACTCTTGGATCTTGCACTACTGCGTGCGGGAGCTTCCACAGTTTTCTCAGAAGAACCAGTTTCTTCTGAGGAATCGCGTTCAAGTTGCCTGTGTAGACTTTTCGAAGCAGTTTGATGGCTTTGAACTTTCTTTCGACTCCTCGATCTAGCACTCCGCGCTGCTGGTTTGCCGCTCGTTTGCGAAGACACTGTTTCTTCAGCGGAATCGCTATGAATCTCTCTGTCCAGACTTTTTAAGGCAACCAGACTTCGACTTCTTAGCCTTGCGCTTTGTTGGTTGTCACTCTCAACGGTTGCTTCGGGTAAATTCCTGCGACTCTCTGGAATAATTGCAGTTGCTTGTATTTGGGTGTCCTTTTGATACCTCGATCTTGTACTTCGCGCAGATGAGTCCCCACTGCTTTGAAGAGTTACTGCTGGGGAATTTATAGGCGCAGATTGAACAGCATCGGTTTGTGATTCTTTTAGCTGAACAGATTCATCCGTTGTTTGAGAAGGAACTGCTTCCTCGGCTGAACGTCTTTGACTTCTTGTCGAGGCTTGGGAATGAACAGCAAGAGCAGGGACCGATTCTATTGAAATAGATTTTTGATGGCTCTTTGTGGACAATGCATCACCTGATTCAATAGCCTGCGAATAATTTGCTTCTTCATGTGCACCCTTGCGACTGCGTAAGCATATTTTCGGTGGAGCTACTTTTTCTTGTGGTTGCTTTTGATCCTTTAACGGATCTACTGGAATTGATAGCTTTGGGAGGACTGCAACTTGCTCCGGTTTAGTCGGTGGTTCTACCGACTGCGTAGTACCTGCTACCTGTTCTGTTTCGCTCCTATTCCTTGATGAGGATGCAGCGATTCGACGACTTGATTGAGAGAGATCAATTTTGATTTCTATTGCTCCGCTGCTACCCTTTCTTTGATTTTGTTTAGAATCTACTCCTTCCGCCTGCTCATTCTTCTTTGACACTTTAGAATCTGATGGACTTGGTTGTGCTGCTGCCTCACTCCCATTTGCGATAGTCCCTTCTTTTCGATATCTTAAGGCCACAGCAGCATTCTTTCGATCGGGTTGTGGTTGATCTAATCTACCCTGGGCTAAATCGCTCCGAGTTTTGACAGTTTGAGTATTTTTTTCAGGATCGTCTGGCTCGTCTGGCTCGTCTCTGGCCTGACTTTGGTGAACAACATCGGGCTTTTGGGAAATTAAAGCAGCAATTCTCCTGCTTGCGAATTCGCTTCGAGTATTCTGTGCCAAAATGTCTGATTGCACCTTCCCGACAGTTTCAAACTTAAAACTTGCGTCTTTTTGATTTGATGAAGCTGCTTCGTGTGGAATCGCCTTTGAAGCAGAAAGATTGAACTGTGGGGAGGGTCCTTTACTACTCTTTGCCGATAAGTGAGCAGCTGATGGGGTTAGTTCAACAGTGAAAACGCCAGTACTTGTTCTCGTTTGCTTCTGCGGGGAGGTTACTTCTGCTGCTGGTGCATCCAATTGACTTTTGACTGAGACTCTAGGAGATGGGTAACTTCGTTGATCGGAATCCGTTTCTTCAACATCAACCTTTCGACTAGCAGTAGCCTGACCCGCATGTTCGGGGGCACTCCTTAGCTTCCTCAGTGCTACTTGGGAGTATGTCGGACTTGCTGGCTTAATTGTTGTCGTCACCTCTGCAAACGCCATCTCTGAGATTTGACCCTCATTTTTAGACTCACCGGTTTTAGCTTCGCTCTGTTTGCAACTCCTGGCTCGACGGTTTGTTGTAGCTCGAAGAGTTGGCGACACAGCATTCTCCATGAGCATCTCATCGACAGGCGTTGCTGAAGCACTAGATATCACAACTATGCTGCTCAACGTCGTAGAATTTGAGTTATCACCCTCTGTTGCCATGGCCGGTGGTGTAAGGTTTAGCTTCCTACGACTCGCACGCGTATTCATCGCCTTGGAACTGTCCTCACACAAATCATCATCATTTTTCGGACTTTTTGGAAATTCTTCTCGACTCCTCAAGCTATCTTCGTCATTGGACGAGAATATCTCGATAACATCAAACTTCTCATCAGAACTGTGTTTCGAGTTTGAATCCGCACTTTCTTTAATGATGGAGGGCAACGAAACTCGTTTCACCGACACTCGAACCTTCCTTCGCCTGGTTTCACTGTCATCAGAGCTATTGGTTTCAGTGCTGTTGCTCCTCGCAAATAGCGAGATCTCATCATTGCTCTTGTCTTTCGGTGAACTTCGCAGGGATTCATCCGAGCTGAGGGTCTCAGTGAAAACTTCCTCTTCAGCAGCAACGAATATATCATCTGTTGAGACGAGCATGCAGTCGTCTAGGATCGTTGGCTGTGGCAAAGTAACAGCGCTCGCATCGAGCATTTCCCGCAAATCGATGCCTTTCGTTGAACTTGTTGGCGACAAGCTGATTTCCCTGCAATCTGAGCCGCTTTCGTCCTTCTCTGGGTTACCTCTGCTGGTAGAGGGCTTTGCAGAAGTTCCTCGCGTGAGCGTAGTACTTGTCTCAAAGCTGTCACTGGAAGATTCAGTGGTGGTATCCAATAATTCCCCAGGCGCCTTAAATTTTGGCGGCCTTCCGCGACGCTTCAGCTGAGTGGATGTCAATGCAAATGACGAGTGCACTTCGGGCGGTTTTGGAGGTCCAGGTTTTCCTCGGTTTGGAGGAGTTGCCCTGGTCGTGCTGGCGCTCTCCAACTTTGTCACAATCAGACTGCTGACCTGTTTCGGTTTAATCATGCTCGAAGCTAGGATATCCTGAGTTCGTGCTATTGGCGATATCGAAGCAATGTCTCTATCGGTGGGCGGCTGTTCCAAATCGCCCACACACTGTTGGATTGTTTGAATGAGTGAAACCGGAGGCGGTGGTGGCCGTGGTGGCAGTTTGTTCTCCGATATGGAGTAGCGTCGAAAAATTGCCGATTTCTCAATGAAATTCTTCTGTTTGCTGTCCAGTTCCTCCCTTGTTGCCTGACCTGATCCCACCTTCGGAGCATTTGAATCGATGCGTGCCTCAATCTGGATCTTATGGCTCTTTCTGTTTTTGTTCAGCAAGTCGCGAACATCGAATTTGATGGTCTTCTTGCGGGAACTCCTACGACATTCAGAACTGCCTCCAACTCCACCGGCTTCATTTGACGAATCCGCATCGACCGGCGACAGCGATGACTCCGATTCGGCTGTTGGAACATTAGCAGCACGGCAAACACGTCGTCGCCCACCGGGGGGATCCATGTGAACAGCGTTTAGCTAGAAGAATACGAAAACAATACAAACTGTTATACAAATGAAAAAAAAATCATAAATTCAAAAAAACACGCAGGCGAACAAAACCCTAGTCAAAACGAAGAACACCAATCAAAAATGCATTAAATGTAAAAATTTTGAAAATATTCAAATATTTAGTAGAATTTTGTGATGAAAGAAAGTTACGCGCTAACTGTTATACACATATTCACCGCTCGATTACAGAGATTATTAGGCACACACAGTCGCATCTAATCGTGTCCAAGTTATTATTTTGTCGACAACGAAAAAATTCACAATTTTAAAATACATGCTCGTTTAGACGCACGACAGAAGTAGCCCACTCCATCAGCCCCAGAATGCGTGTGTGATTACTGCTCACCTTGGCCGCTGTTGATTTTTCTAGTTGCTGCTGCTGCTTAATGAATTTTCTAATCTTCCGCGATGATGTTAAGTTTTCTTTCTTCTTATTTTTATGTTGAGCAGTAGCTCTATTGTGCGGACATTGCAAGGGGGGCTTCAAACGACCCATTTTTTCTCTTTCTTCACTACGGTAATGTTTATCTTTTTTCTATATTCTCCACTTCTGCTCGTTTTCTGTTATAATTCCATTCTATATACCTCTTGCAAAACACAAATCTATTTGGGTTGGGGAAAAATGTGTAATTTTCCAAGGAAAATTAAAGAAATTCACCCAGCACAAAGTGCAAGACGATAAGGCAAGATGTTAACTTAAAGATTTTTTAAGGGAAAATTACCTTTTTATGCATTTAATTGCATTTAATTGGCTCCGTAAGGACTGTGTGTTGTTGGTGAAAAATTAGATGGCGATGAGTTGCTGCTACGGGCGACGATTTTGGTGCGATTGACAGCGGGGAAGGGCAGCGCGCAGCACTTCAATTTGGAAAATTCTCTGCGGGCGATAGGCATAAGTGAATCAATGTTGGCGACTATTATCCAGAAATTATTGGCCTGATGTACTGTGAATGAGAACTCACTTAATTTTATAATTGTTTGTTATGTGAAAATTTTAATATTTTTATTTTAATATTGAATACATCTTCCTGCAAAGTGTAGTGCTGTGCAGTTCCTTTTGTGATGGAGGAAGGTGATAGAAAGAGAACTGAAAAATGTTGACAGCTGCGGACGAATGGACTGTGTTCGTAAGGCGAGGTGTTTTCGTGTGGAATTCGGTATGCGAAATTTAGGTTCGAGAAGCAAAACTTTTTTTTTCATTACCAAACTAGGATAACTACCTATTTCTATTTGAACAACGTTCCGTTTATAAACTATAATTTCGGTACATCAGTTTGGCGGTTTGTTCTGTAGAAAATATAATTGTGTACAAAAAAAACAAGACACTTTTTTTCAGAGTCAGAGCAATTTTGCGAATCTCGATTTCTGATCGAGATTAATAAATCCTTGCACTAATACCAAAGCATTTGTCATTTGCCAAATTTAAAAGTGTGTTATTGTACCTTTTAGAGACGACATAAGTCTGTGAAAAATAGAGAAAAAAAATCATTTGGCGACTGCAATGCATATTAACATAAATTGAATAGATTTTTATGAAAACAAATTACAACTTAAGAACAGCTGATTCCTAAAACACGCACCACCACAAATGCAAAGAAAGAAAAATCTTTTTTTATGTTCCATTGGCCTGAAATCAGAGCAGTCTGAAAATCCCAATGGAAAACGACAAAACAAACATTCGAGAGTTGTATAACAGCCATGAAAGAGCTTTTCAATTTAGCCGGTTGGAGTCATCACAGAATAATTGCAGATTCCTTCCATAGACAAATCATATGGCATGTCTATGATCCCTTTCATTCGTCCCAAAAATGGAAAAACTAACACAAAACGAAAGGTTATGAAAATGATGAAAAACTAGGCTGAGCCGCTGAGGTCTCTATAGACCCGTTGTGTCTTACGATTGTTTTTCTCATAATTTGTTGTGCAATGGTTAATAACAAATCGCTTTCAATCTTCTCTTTACTTCCTAATAAATCGTTAATTAGTTGTCTAGAATATTTATGCATGCAAAATGAGCAAGAAAAACTAGATTCTCATTTAATTTGTTTAAACAATTGGAGTGGTGCTGCAGCTTGGATGGTTGGAATTTAACGTCTGTATTTGCCTATCTGATCAACGCGGTTTAATAATTAAATTTTTCTCAAATTGAACTCTATAACTAACACGACGAAAACCTTATTTGTTTTTCTACACTTCAATGCCTCATCCAGAAATATTGAACCTGGGTCCGGATTACTTATTTGCAAAACCAGCGTAGTTCCGGGACTCATCCGAACGCTGCTCTAAACTAATTAAAGTCTTACAAAAACACAATTGCATTTAAATATCATGGTTTTATTACGGCCGACTTATCGCAACAGTATTCTCCGACTTCATCCTATAGTAGGTTGTTTGAATAAATAAATTACTTTGTTTCCACAGCTGGTGCAGCGTCAGCTTGGGCCTGATTTTTGTTTGGATCATCTGGCTTCATTGCAGGGAACAGCAACACTTCCTGTAAGAACAAAATACATTTAAAACTAATTCAACTTGTAAGCATGGACAAAAATTTCACCTTAATGTTGTTAGAGTCTGTAAGGAACATTGTCAATCGATCGATTCCCATTCCCCAGCCGCCAGTCGGCGGTAGACCGAATTCTAAAGCAGTACAGAAATTTTCATCCACCAATTGTGCCTCATCGTCTCCGGCCGCCTTGTCTCCAGCCTGCTGTTCAAAGCGTTCTCGCTGCACAGCTGGATCATTCAATTCTGTGTACGCATTGCAAACCTCCTTCTTCATGATGAACAACTCAAAACGCTCCGTCAATCCCGGTTCGCTGCGGTGATACTTGGCCAGTGGACTCATTACTTGCGGATGGTCGCAGATAAAGGTAGGATTAATGCATGTCTCTTCGATAAAGTCACCAACCAATTTGTCCAGCAAACGGGCTGTGGTCCTTGGGGCTGGGCATTCCACTTGGTGTTTGATGCACAGCTGACTGAGGAAGTTATTGGTCTCCTTGGTGGCAAAGGTAGTGGCGCAGGGGAATTTCACATTCAACTTCTCTTCCAGGGTCTTGATCATTGAAACACGTTTGAACGGAGGAGTGAAGTCAATTTCCTGCTCTTCGCCATCGGGACCGTCCGGATGATACTTGATCTTGTAGGAACCATGAATGGCTTTGACCATTCCTGAGACCATCTGCTCGGTCATTTCAATAATATCTTGGTAGTCGGCGTATGCCATGTAGAATTCGCATGTTGTAAACTCAGGATTGTGAGTAAGATCAATGCCTTCGTTGCGGAACTGGCGACCGATTTCGTAGACGCGATCTAATCCGCCTACTACCAGCATCTTGTGGTACAATTCGGGCGCAATTCGCATATACAGATCCATGTTTAATTCGTTGTGATGTGTCACAAATGGTTTGGCTGTGGCGCCTCCCGCAATCATATTCATCATGGGGGTCTCGATTTCAAGAAAACCAAGTCGGTCCAGGAATTGACGGACATAAGCGATGATCTAAAATAGAATAATTGATTTGAATGAATACTTGAACGCCACTCAAGGGACGTACCTTAGCTCTGATCTGGAAAGTCTCCCTGACTTTGTTGTTTAGAATGAGATCCAAATACCTCTGACGGAAGCGAGTCTCCTTATCCTTGAGACCGAAGTGCAAGTGCGGCAGCATATGCAAGCACGGCGAGAGTAATTTTATCTAAAATCAAATGATTAGTTGGAACCATTTTATTTAATCACCAGTCAAGTCTTACCGTCTTTGGGATAACGGACAGTTCTCCCTTTTTCGTTTTTCCGGGGTAGCCGTTGATGCCGATAATATCACCACGACGCAACTTAGTTGTATCAACTTCAAAAGCGGTCTCAGTCTCGTACAACTTAGCATTGGCCATCACTTGCAGCTTTACGCCTTCGCCACGCAAGTCGTAGAATATAAGCTTGGCTCCAGACTCTCGAATCGCATGTACACGACCAGCGACACTGATCAGATTTTGATTTTTTTAAATCAGACAAAGTAGACAAAAAGCAGTCTCTTACCTCAAACTAACGCCATCCAACATCTCCCCATCCTTCAAGGTTGAGTACTTCTCAATGAAGCTCTCCAAAGAAATGCTGACATGGAACTTGTGAGGGTAGGGATGTGATTCTGGCGATTTTTTGAGCTCAGCGACAGCAGTTGAGCGGAGTTTAAAGTACTCATTGGGTGAAATTTCCTCTTCGTTGACTTTGTCCTTCTTCTCTGCGTTTGGTTTTGGAGCAACCGGTTTCTCTGCTTTCTCCTTAGCCTTCTGCTCGGCCTTCAACCGACGTTTTAGTTCACTATGAAAAGAAAACCGAAAGGAAATGAGTATCGGCACAAAGATATAGATGAAGGAGAAGTAAATCTATTTCTTTGCACAACCAACATACGTAGTGGCAGCATTGCTAGCAAAACTACAGCGGGTGCTCTGACTAATCCTTGCCCGAGGCAAGAAAACTCCGCTGCTTTCGATGTGCTTCGGTTTAGCTGTAGTAATTGCACTGCAAAGCAGCCTAGGCTGATGCAATATTAGTTTGTGCTTGCACGTGTGCATCTTTACAGAAACTTTATATAAACATAAACTTTAGTTGAGCCAGAGGGCCTCTAGTCGATATACACGTGCAGTGAAAAATAGACGTTGCTATTTTGACAGCTGTGACGGATTCCCTTTAAGCATGCACATAACCAAAGATCCGCATTAAATGATTGCCTTCTGATTGTTTATTTCTTTTAACTGATAAACTTACTTTTTAGAAAGTTCACCAGTAGGCTGCGCCATTGTTATTGTAGATAAAAATTTCGCACTTGAAAACTACAGTCACTCGTCGCGTGAATTATTTTTGTTGAGGGAAACCAAATTGCCGCGGCTGCACAATCGCTTTTCTTGGTAGAAAGGGAAGATGCGATGACAGATCAATAGTTGACACGTGTACTAAACCTGAAATATCAACAAATGTACTTTAGTACTCGTTGTAAGGGGGTGTGTTCAGGCAAATTTGTTAATTTTATTTTTCAATATTGACAAGAATCGATAGGTAGATAGGTAATTTAAAAATGCTGGTAGGTATATATAACTTTCCATTCGCTTATGAGAGCGACATAAGAATTGTAAGTTATAGAGATTTGGGTGCCTACCAATTCTATACCGAATGAAAAATTGTGCATTAGCTTAAACAACGTGTACCTAGAGTAAATAAATAAGTTCAGTGACATTTCAAGTTCGGTAGATGTAATAATACGTTTCTATAATTTAATTCTATTGTCATATTACTATAGTGGCATACTTGATAAATATAAATATTTAAGTTTTTATTTCAACACAGTTTTCATGTAAATGAAGTGTTAGAATCTACGAATATTCGCCAGTTCGTGGTTCGCAATTCGCTCTCATGTGAATGGTCCTTTATTTTTTTATTGTGATACACTGCCTCAAACGGAAATAGTGTTGCCAAATTGTACAACTGTGTTATCTAATATTAAGAACATAACAAACGTTAAAAGCAGGTTATAAGTTTTGTACCTAGATCCACTTTTTTCAACATCTTACTTTCTTTGGAATACCCTAACTGATAGCTGCCCGCTCTTTGTTCTATCAGGATAACCATTGATTACAATAATATCTCCACGAAGTAAGTTAGCTGTATCAGGTGCGAAATCGACCTCACTACAGTACAATTTGGCATGGGCCATCACTTGCAGTTTGTCGCTAAAGCTACGCAAATCGCAGCAATAGCCCTCCCTTTGTTTTTTTTAGTTCAATTTTGCTTAAAACCTCTTTGTTAGCTTTTTCCTAAGCTTTTCCTATCCGCCTTCAAGCGGCGTTTAAGTTCACTGCAAATAGGAAATCGTATAATGATAGCCGTGTTTTTTTGAGCTTCAATCTCAGCAAAGCAAAGTAAAGTAGGATTTTCAGCGCGCAATTACAACTATTGCGAGTCTCGAAGTGTCAAGTATAGCGTAGTTGCTGTAATTTGCGTGCTGAAAATCCTACTTTGCTTTGCTGAGATCGAAGCTCAAAAAAACACGGCTGATATTGAATGAGTTAAATTTTCTGTAACATTTTGATGATTTTGATGTTACACCACTATTGGCTTTATTAATACTAGCCGTGTTTTATTATCAGCGTGATCTGATCCGAATCAGATCACGAAAATAAAACAATACGGATCATAGACGAGTTGTGGCAACAGTTGCTTTCAAAAGACGACCATGCTACCAGCCATATTGCAAACATTCTGTACAACGACATTTCAGTTGCTTGTCGGGGGTGTTGCCATATCAGTCAAATTAATCATTTTTAATTTTTGAAGGTGAGAGTTTTTTAAGAACTTATTTAAAGTGTTTACAATCAGTTCGAAATATAATGAAAACCGCAGTTAACACATCTGGGCCGCTTAGATTGGAATAATTCTTAGACAAAGCATTATACTTTTCATAATAATACCATAGTTCTCTCTCTGCACACACACAAAATACGTTTGATTGTTAAAATAAAATCGTCACTTCAAGTAAATTTAAAGCTATTTGTGCAAAAAAAAAACTCGGCGAAAACAGTTGCAGACTGCTATTTTACAATTTGTCATTAGATATTCCGAGATTTTCTAGACATTTGTACCTGATTTGTACTTTATGTAAAAACAAAAAACAACTTTAACCTTTCTGCCGGAAAACTTGTGAAACAATTATTATTTACGTACTGCGACACATTTCATAAACATTTTTTGTTAAACATTTACTTAAAAAATTATGGGCTTGTCATACCTTTACAGAATTAAAAAGCAAAATCTCCAAGGACGGGAAATTTATTGGATGTAAAAAAATGCTGATTGATTTTTTGTGCTATGAAGAGTATTGAATTTTTTTGTCTGGCAACGTGACTGTGTGGCTATCTTTTACAGGCACACCAACATTCAAGAATGAAACAAACAGCGCCAAACAGCGCTGCGAGCAATAGTAGAAATAATTTTCAGATCATGGTTCATGATCTCGATGAGAAGCAGGATCATATGCTGTTGTTGTAAGTGCATGTAAATCGATGATCTATATAGATCATGGCTGATAATAAAACACGGCTACTATTTGTATACGGTCTCGACTGTAGTCTCTCCTTGTACCTATTTAGGTATGTTCGCTTGAAAATTTGAAATGCCGGCTAGAGCTGCGTTTATGATAGATAGGTAGGTGACTCATTAATATAACAGTTCACATACACATTTCAATAAATCGTTGCTGGCGACTCCCTTGTAGTTCATTCTGTCGCAAACTCTTTCATTCGAAGTACGATTCATGATCATGATTCATTCCACAATAAAATAGTGAGAAGAGTTTGTGATAATTTATTCTTTTAGTTGCTAAACTTACTTCTTGGACAGCTTATTAATGTGTTCCGCCATCAATTTTGCAAATGTTTTTACATTTCGTGGACTACACACTGTTGAGAACAATTTACAGCTCCTGCGCTGGGTGATAGACTCAGCATCTCAGTCAGCATTTCTGGCACAGTTTTGTTTGCTTTTGTTAAGTGTCTTGTTGACACCGACACTTCAACTGATACTCCGGATGTGGAAGTGTCTACAGGGAAGCCAACAATTTGGTAAGAAATAAGAAGCAGGGTGGGCATTCTGTAAGGCGAAATGTTCAAACGTTTTCGTGTGCACGAAGAAATTTGCAACATATGGCCAATCATTCGTGCGCACGAAAACGTTTGATCGTTTCGCCTTACAGAATCCCCCAGAAGGAAAACTCAAGAGAGAGAATTCATTCCAATCAATAAAGTTATACCTATAAGCGTGGAGCTAGCTTGCTACAAACAATAGTTGGTGGCAAAATGTTTAAAGAGAAACGAAGAGCTTTCTTCGTGACCAGTGGTTAAAAATGATTAATGATTGGCAGACGAACTCCAGCGTATTCCCTGAACACCTCTGTTACATTTAAATCATGTTACCACTACGTAGGTACATTGAAATATTACTTTTATTTCACAAAACAAACCAAACAAAATAATACACAAAAAAAAAGCTACACCCGGCAACTACTACAACCAAGCAGCAACTACTCGTCCTTTTCCTCGATAGCGGCCAATTCAGCTGTCTCATCAGACGCTTCATTCTCCTCCGTTACGTCCTCAGTCTTTTTCCGGAATAGTTTTGCTTTAATCTTGCCAAAGAAAGTTTGCGGTTCATCCTTATTTTCGACGACGATCTTTTTCGTCGCAACACTGTGTATCGGGCCGAATGCTAGCGCAACTCCAGTACATGCCAGGCAGATAACATTGTACGGCATACTGAAATCCGGCGTCGGCAAGGAAAGAATCAGCGATTCAGTCCGTATTTGCAGGAAGTATGACGGACGACTGGCATTGAACGAGTGAGCAAATAGGTAACCATCCAAAGGAATCGATGTGTAGTTCTTCCCAACCGGAAGGAGGGTCGTTATCACTGCTGAACCCAGATAATGGCCATGATTGGCGTCTGGTGGATACTCCAACCACTTTAGGAAGATGTAGTCAAAGTCAAAAGACACTTGTACATTCGACTTGGCAGGAATTTTAAATGCGACTTCAAGGTGGTACGGCCGCTCTCGTTGAGCCCCCGGAATGTAATGAACCTCAGCTGGTATGATGACAGTGTCTCCACATACCAGTTTAAGGGTGTGCATATAGGAGGGAACAAACCATGGAATGTTTTCTTGCAGAACAATGTTCAGTGGTGCCCAGTGGGCGTTGGTGATTTGTGTTACTATTTGACCTCGCTCCTGACCACGGGCTAGTATGTAGCGATGCGCGTACAACGGTGGGGGTGGCGATATCGACACCAAATTGCCCTTATCTTTGAGCACCCATGCGACGTTGAACAGTCTATTGGGAATTTCCTTCTTAATGTCGTAAACGGCGAAGTTTACTGTGTTGCCGCCCCGAGTTGATGTGAAATTCGAATTCGGCGCAGGAGTAAGAGTGTACTTGTCGTTGGTAGTGTCGATGTATACTTTACTCGAACTAGCTAGTGGACAGGCACCATTCATTCCCTGTCCAAACATGCGCCGCAGAGAGAAGTCGTTGTTAGGAAGCAGCTTCGTATCGTATACAATATTAGCTGTCTGTACAAGTTCAATAACGCATCCTTCAGCATATTCGGCGCAAAAAGTTCGCAGAGATATTCCAAGCGAATGGAAGTTGGTGTTATGCACAAATCCAGAGTTGAGCAATGAGACAAAACCATTTTTGCTGGTGCACGGCAAAAGTTTCTTCCACGGAGTTAGGTTCTCAGTACAAACGATTTCTCGTGGCAACGAGGCATACCTGGAAAGCACAATTGTGTTTAACAATACGACGACAAAATGTCCCATGTTACCTTATAAACTTCTCGTCTTTGGTAACTCCAAACTGTGGTCTAAATGAATGCTTAGGTTCGACACTATTTGTTTTATCGATAAAGTTCAATGACGAGCATAGGATGCCCGAAAAAGTGCTAGCCAAATCCTTCCACTGTGCATCCACTGCTGACTGTGAAAGATTCTTCTCACTGAACCAAGCCCATGCTTCTGCGCCTGGGGGTGCATCCACAACAGGATAGCCCCAAGTCTCGTAACGCCATAGTCCTTGGGTGAGACTAATGTGCAATTCTCGCACATCGAAATGTGTCAGAATCTCAGCTATTGCTCGAGGAATTAAATTCGTGTTGTCAACTATTTAATTCGTGTTTAATTGTTATTATAATATTTAGAAAATCGAGTTTTTTGCTAAAACTTACGGTTTTCGCCGGCACCCAGCTTCCATCGAGTTGTGAACTGAAAGTATGTGTTCACATAGCCACTTGGTAGGGGCTTTACGTATAGTTCTTCATAAAATTCTTCGTTTTGTTGTAATGAGGGTGAAATAAAGAAAATTAAAAGAAATATTTTCACGAAATCCATTTCTGTTTACGACTAGAAAATTAGGCTGCGATTTGCGGAAGAAAAATGATAGAAACGTCAACAGGAGGATTTGACAGTTTTCGATTGTGATGAACCAAAATGGAAGTGAAACGTAAGGGCAGTATCACACTTTGTATAGAATAAACGTATTGTTTGTACTAAATAAATAATGAAATGACAAAAGTAAATTTGGAGGTGCTTTAATAATTTCTGATCTCTTTAAACTTTGTGAATTTGTTAGGTTGACTTTTAAGTTTAAGCGAAATTAAGAAAAACGCAATATTCATCGTAGCTTTAGTTCAAAATCCAAATCACTGAATTTTTGTTTGTAAGGCTGATGCTGAGAGTCGTATGTGTGTGTGTGTGACATAGGGATAAGAGATTCGAAACGGATCAAGGTGTCGTTGTTAAACCTTTTTCTTGCAACTTATCTCTACGGTTAAGCACGTCGATAATTATAGAAAAAGTCCGTTCCAAATCAGTAGTCCTCCCTCAATTATATACATAGTCAATATGTGCAATAACTATACCTACTCTTATTTGCGCTGCCAAATAGTGTCTTCTATGTGGATATCCCCAAAAAGACGACTACATAAGCTAACTTTCTCCTAAAATGAATATTGAGTCTACTACATTGCAAAGCTATCCACAACAAGAACACAAATTGATGTTTACATTTTTGTCAACAAAGAAAAACATCCCACGCCTTTATTCCCATATATATTTATACAAATGGCTCCCATCTCCGCCTCAAATCTCTAGTAATTTACGTATGTTATCATCGTCTGCTACCTCTAAAGCGGTAGTCCCCTCGTTATCACGAAAATCCTTATCCGCACCAAACTTAATCAAAATACGCAGACAATCGAAATGACTGCAACTGGCTGCATAATGAAGGCACGTCTGTCCATCGGAGTCCTGTAAATTCACATTCGCCCCAGAAGAGAGAAGGAATTCCAGTATCTCACCCGCATTTCTGTCTGTCGCCCAGTGAACAAGTCCCATACCACTTTTATGATCCAGTTCGTCAATAGATTCCTTTACTAACACTCGCTTCAGACCCACCAAATTATTTTCTTTGACATAGTCAAATGTGGTCTTGTTCTTCTCTTCGATTGGATCTTCTTCGTCAGCAATGAGCGCAGACTGCACAACCCAACCGGTTTTTCCCTTTGTTTTTTCGGTAGCCTTCCATTGAGGTTCGATGCGTGAAATTTTCTCCACATATAGGCGCTTGGCTTCACATTGGCTCATGTCGCCCAATGCACTCCAAGCACCCCACTTCGATCTTGCTTGAGTTTGGAAAATTCCCGGCTTCGGTATATTGCATTGACCGCAGGTGCTTTGTTTGTATAGGCCATAGAGTTCCAGCATGTCTCCATTTGACAACTGTGTGTGGATTCTTTGCACTACTTCGGCGGCTGAATTGAAATCCGAGTCGCTGTCGCTGTCAGAGAAATCCGACATTTTGTTTTGTTCTTCGCTTACGTAAACTAAAATACTAATATTAACTAAGGAAATGTGGATGCTTTTGCTTCAGTTTAATATGTAAATGCAAGGAGTCTAGCTATGTTTCTGGATGTTCAGATAGTTTCCTTCCAGAATGTGCTTGTCCTCGTTCTCTACCTTCTGCAAGAGCGCTTTGTTGGTGAATGTTACGAAACCGTATCCCTTGGACAGACCGGTCTTCTTATCAAACACTACGCTGGCGTTAAGAACTTTTCCAAAATCCTTGAAATATGCTCGTAGCTCTTGATGTCCTACGGTCCAAGGAAGATTACCAACGAAGAGTTTTTGTAATCCTCGTCCAGTGCGTACAGATGCCATTGCCTATCCGATTGATTGAATAATTTTCGTTCGTATTTCTGAAACACAGTTTGTTTTCTTATTTAATTTCTAGATGTTCCATTTATAATTTTATAAAGATTTAATTTAAAAGTAAAATTTATTACCGGTGGTCCAAGTGGAAAATTTTCACGATTTTGACAGCAAAGGGAAAATGTGCAGATTTCAGGGAAAAAAATATTTTTATCGATCACAGCGCCACAAGCGGCTAGGTTATGGGATGCGACTATAGGGTGATCCTGATTTGATTCATCGAGAATAGGGTGGTAATTTGCAATTATTGCAAGATGAGGAAAAATAAATCAATCTCAACGAAGCAATTTAAAACATATTCTCTTGCACTTTATACCAACAACTACAGTTATATGTTAATGTTATGTTAATACTCTGGTTGATACCTCTCCGGTAGCGGTAGCTGTTTTTGGCACAGCTTTAGCTCTATTCAGTGAGCGGAAAACAAATATACTGACATAGGTAATTATTCAATCATAAATTCCCCTCGTTAGTTCTATCTTCTGGAAAATGTTGGAAGTCTAGGGCACAAAAGAGCATCAGAAACTCTAAAAAAAATAAATGAGCCAAATAAAGGTGTTCACCGAAAATATAGATCCTATTTAGCTAGAACGATCGATAAAAACAAAAAGGAAGCAACCACTCTCGATTCAAGTTAACGCTCAATCTCCACGTTTTTTACTTTAACATTTTTGACATTGACATTATAAGAAGAGCGACTACAAAAGAAGGAGACAAATGCATTGCCAAAGGCAAGAACATACGGAAGGGCGGTCGAATCTAGTCAAGTAATTCGTGACTGTGTAGGTACTAAGTTGACAGTTCGCATATGTGTCTGATGTAGGAAAAGGAACGATTTGATTGATGACATTTGTTAAATTAACCGTCTGTTTAGGCCACAGCTGCAGTAACGCCAAATGCAAAGATCTGATCTAATGTTCAGTTCGTTTCGTTAATAATAATGGTGCAGGGAAATAAGTCCACGGGAACTAAGTCCACCGAGGGACTAGGTTCCCACCTAATGGGAAATAAAACCACTTTTGTGAAGTGGACTATAAGTTCCCATGTAGGGTGGGAACTATGTCCACTTTCTGATGGGAACTTAGTACACACCCAAAAATAAGAAGGGGGGACTTACGTCCAAACTAAATTGGACAACAAACTCACGATCTTTTATTGGAGTAACTCCGACAAAGCGTAATAACGCCAACAAAATTTGAGTAATAAGACCAACCTTGCACCCATCCCGTAATCCAACAGTAAATCCAAGCAGGGGGGCAGCATGCCCCCCCATACAGATTTCATAGTTTGAGAGCGCAATAACACCAACTTGACGTTAAAAGGGAAATAAAACCACTCTGAGTTTTCGGAATTTATTTCCCACCTTATATGGGAACTAAGTCCACTTCACGAAAATGGTTTTATTTCCCCCTTGGTGGGTATACTAAGTCCCTCAGTGGACTTAGTTCCCGTGGACTTATTTCCCTGCACCAATAATAATTACCTAACAGTTTCTAGATCGAACTGAACTGAAAGCAGTTGTTTTAGCTTTCATTATGAATTCACCCATAAAGTTTGGATAGCCACTAAACAAATCATTATAAATACTCATTAAAACTAACATCAAAACACAGGTATGTACCTAGTTAGGCCAGGGCAACGCCGCGTGAATAGCTATGCACTCAATAAAAATACATATGTAGGTACCTATCAAGTACCTACACGCATTGTGAAATGTGTCTAAGGTCATTACATTTGTTTCTGCCATGTGGGTAGAAACTAGAAAGGACTACATCATCTGTTGTGCTTGCTTGAAAAAATTATTCATAAATCAATAAAGCTTACACGCTTTCCTTTGAAAAATGGGAAAACTGTCACTCGAGTATGATTGGATAACACATAATATTGGTTGCGATACAGACAGAGTCTTGGTGAATTGAGGAGTAACGGATCATACAAAATTAATGTAGGTAGATAGGTATTGGCTATTTTAAGGTTTAAAATTGGAAACACGTGATTTAGTAGTAGGGCTAATATTCCTAACCTACATATCGATTTCTTTGATTGATTGGGTTTCTTCTCATATTTGAACTTGTGTAGGTAGTTCAATAGACTCCAGCGTATGGTAAGAGAATTGTCTTGAACTAAAAATTGATGAAATGCTGTAGAGGCCACAGTTATTGTTAAATTATTTATCGATGGTTTTGTTCAAGGGAACTGTTTTCACAGGATTTCGATTAAAAGAAAGTAAAATTCATTCTGTATAAAATACTGTATACAAACTTGTTTGCGGTTCATGTGTTTGTCAAAATTTGAGCAATATTAACGAATTTGTGCAGGAGCAAGTCATTTAGGTATACTACGTTTGATTACATTTTAGCTTTGACGTTTGACTGCAACGAAGAAATGGAACAGATTTTGGAAATTTTTAGTGAAGACGATTTACATGAAGCTAATTGTCGAATTGCGGCGTAGATATAATTTGTAATTCATACGTGGTCATCACAAGATACAATAGTTGGAACGATGCGAAACAAACAACCAGACAGATGCAGAAAAATCCAAACAAAAATCCCCCCTTCGCCCCGATAAATTGGCATTTATGTTGCTGACAGCAACAGAAACAATCAGTATACCTAGCCTTGATTACGTTCTGTTGCCAAACAGACATTTTTCTGTCGCTATAAATTCTGTTGCTGAAAAATAAATGTTCTGTTAATAATTCTGTTTCTGTTGCAAACTTATGGGATTCCGTTTCTGTTCTTTGTCACTTGGTGCATTTAGGGTTTTTTCCTACCTACTGAGACACTTCTCGCGAACGTCTGACAAACATCCGAGTATAACTGTCTTGAAAGAGCTTCTCAATTACGGGTTTGGAGTTTGGACTTGGACCCCAATTCTCAAATTCCGCATAACATAATTCGTATACGAGCAAATCCGCCTGAAATTTTCGCATAGGAAAAAAATTTTTCAAAGCTGTTCACCTGAAAAAAAAAAAACAATACGCAAATTTTAATTGTTTTGCGAATTCGTGTTTTTGATTGACAAAAGAAAGACATATTAATGTATGTATTGTAAATCAAAACACAATCCATTTTTTGAAGTGTATGAGATGCTAATCCGCATGGAAAACACAGACGAGTAACATTCGAAGAGAAATTCTTTTATGCGGATTTCGAGAATTGCAAATTTTAGTTTTTCGCATCGCATCGGAGATTTTGACAGATAAACGTATGCGAGAATTTTTTAGGATGGGGCTCTTGGCATAATATTGCATGTAGATCCGTTCCATTCGTTCCAAAACCAGTGAGGCCGACATGCTGCAGAAAAACGGATCTCGTGCTTGAGATTTGCATAATGTTATGATGTAAATGTTGTAACGGTTGGGAAATGTCACCCGTTGCGTAACAGAAATTGTATTTTGTACATAAAAATAATATAAAAATTAATTAAAAAAAATTAAATTACTTTTCAGTGTTTAAGAAGAAAATTGTTTACAAAAAGTTGGGTTACAAAAAAGGTTTCAGTCAGGTTTTTATAATTTTTTAATATCTTTACATACTTAAATGTCTCTGCCGATATTTTTGAATGTATACCCTAATTGTCATCTCTCATTGGTTTGGTATGGTTTTCTTTTGTGTTGTCGGTGGTAGCTAACCATAATTGTTCTACCAAAATAAGTACTTAATGCAAAATAACTCAATTGTTTAAGAGCTCGACCTTGATTTAATGGGTTCAATATTACGCGTTCAGTAGTACCTACATAATTACATGCATGTTAACCCCTTGGAGCGTACCTATATCTTGTCGAACTTGTTTCCCATGCAGTCAAACAAGAATACAACGAACCAGTGCACATAAAAACATTACAAGTGACATATATTCAAATCCTGCACCTTGCAAGACAATCTGAATCGGAATTTGAATTTTTGTTGATTGCATTTATTTTCTATAAGTACCTAATCAGAGACATTATGTTTTTGTTCTTCTTAGGACATTAACCATTCCTGTCATTACTCGACATAGTTTTCAGTAAGAGGTACAACCTTGGCAAAAAACACACTTACATAGATGGTACTTTTTTCGTTTTGTATAAACCAAGGCAACACCTAACTCTCTGCACTTGAACTTTATTCTTCGTGCACTGGCGCATACTCAAAAGCTTTATCCAACTGACGTCATTATTGTCTGTTCATTCACATGGCCTAAGCGTAAGCCCCAGCCTCCTAACCCAACTACCCCACCAACAGCATTGTCCACAAACCACAACAGAAACAGACCTCAGTTTCTCTGCCGAGTGCCGAACAAGAAGAAACGAACACAATTCCATTCACTCTCAGTCGCACTAGACTTGTAGTTTCAGTGTTTAGGAGGACTGCTGGTCGATTAGATTACTTTTCCGTCTGTCAAAACAAAATGTAATTAAATTGTCATTGTTTACAAAAATCGAGAATAGCTACCTACCTACCGTGTGCCGTGTCTGCTGCGTTGTTCCTGTCATCAACTTTGTACTTAAAAGATTGTTGTACTTGTGAAATTATTCGCCGAAACAGAATTAAAAATCAATTTATTTTAATTCATTAGTGCCTTAAGTGTTTTAGTATAAAACCGTGTTCCCTTCAATGTTATATAAGCCTGTGCATTGCGCTTTTAATCAGCTGGTGTTTCGTGTTTGATGCCAAAGTTTATCAAGCTAAGAATCTAGTGACGTTTCATCATCCAATCAACCTACCTAAATATCAATACGACAAACGATTACTGGCAATCAATTTCTTAATATACTTCCGATTAATCATAAAGGTATGTGCAATTCTTTTTCTTTTTGTTTATATTAGTCATTCTGGACATGTATTTCAATATGTCTTGTTTATGGCGGCTTTCTATTTTATTTTTCTTATTTTCCGCTTATAAAATTGGCATTGTCATAAAAACGATTCGAGTGTACCTAACCTTACA
Organism: Cheilosia vernalis; assembly: GCA_949126925.1. Classification (NCBI taxonomy): domain Eukaryota; kingdom Metazoa; phylum Arthropoda; class Insecta; order Diptera; family Syrphidae; genus Cheilosia; species Cheilosia vernalis. The sequence goes on along the minus strand of OX421360.1, from coordinate 60,392,408 downwards.
ATCTCGAGAGAAATAAACATAAACTTGGTGCTTTTCGTACGCAATAAGTGCAACTATGGAACAATGGAACACAAAAACACATTCTCTGGATCTGGGGTGCTGATTGTAATAGTTAGGTATCTGGATCTAACAAAAATTTCGAGCTGAGTGCAAAAACAATATTTTAATCGTTGCATGTATACTTGATGCAGATGGAGCTTTAGTTCCACCCGATAACGCCAGCAGTTTAATTTTTTTTTTGGACGTCAAATCGTTTTGCTATAAATGTATTTGCATCACGAATTGAATGTGGGTTCTCGAGCTTTTTGACATACGGTGGGCACACTTCGCAATAAATATGAATTGAAATTCTATTCGAAAAAAATTATTTTAGGGAGCGAGCTGGATTTATAGGTTTATGCACGGTTGCCAACTTCGGACAAATATGACGAAAGAATGGAACGGAAAAATCAAAATTGGAACAAAGACTTAATTTTCCAACTGAAATATCAAAGTTTATACACATTATTCGGTTTAAAACAATTTTTTTATGAACAACAAAAATATAAATAAATTGCAAACCCATTTTGGTATTTAGTCCAACTCAAAAAGTACAACCTAAAAATAATTTAAAAAAATATTTTCTCACATAACAAATTTGGATTTGTTGACTTTTTTTTTTATAAATAAAGTTTAAACTGAGAAATCGTCAGGAAGGACAAATGGCGGAAAAAGCTTGAGAAAGACAGACTTTGTTCTAAATAAACCGTGTTGGCAACCGTGGGTTTATGTTTCCCGGAAAAAATATTGACGCTTTGCGAAAATGTTTACATTTAAAACAAAAGTGACGTTATTAATTTTCCGCTGACAATGAACCATACACCGCAGCGTTCCCATAATTTGGTATGGTTTCATTTTCTGGAATTCATTTCGAGAGTTTGTGTAGTTACACAAATTGATTTGTCGTTGTGCATCAGTAAGTTATGTTCGTCGACTGCCAACCGATTCTTAAGGAAGGTCTAGACTACATTATATGTCAACTAGGCAAATTTGAAAATTGTCAATAAAACAATTTATCGCTACATACGAGTACATTGCACTGAAGTTTACGTGCGAGTAACGGTAAAATTAGGCTGCTTGGCAAGTCACATTATTTCTGACAGATCGCGCTGTTTATTCAATGTCATACAATGTATGTATTTTGTAGCATGTATCTCATCTCATCTAATCAATCTAAGGACCTAATTACAGCGAACGTATTCATGCTTATTTTGTTGGATAAAAGACTAAATTTGGCATCACTTAATTGCTTTCTACTTTTCTAACCTTTTTGGAAATATCATATTTCATATCAAGTCATCGTGTTTTTATTTGAGCTCCGGAGTTTTAACTTTTTATTACAGATCCCATTATATTTCGACAGATAAAAATCTAATGTATCTTAAATTTGGTGATCACACTTAGGTACACGATTAGACTGCCAAAAGTGGTTGTTTGAACAAATTTCTAATCCATTATTTCAATTGAAAACTGCGTAAAATTGGTTGCAAATTGAATGCATTGTTGAAATTAAAATATAATATTTGTGGTAGGTACGACATATTACTATACTCGTACATATTTCTATCGATTCCAACGAGGTGTTATTTTGAATAGAACATTCTCAAGTGACATCTTAGTTTGCATTATCTCATTCAATATAAATGTCTGGTCTAGTATGTAGATGGATGCACACCACGCTGCAAATATTTCAATTTTCCGACTTGGTGTAATCGATTTTCGACTTAGTTCATATAGATGTCACATTCTTCAATGAAATATACAAATTACAGAAACGTCATTCTGACAGATATTCTAAGCGCGAGGCGTTATTATTTACTTTGCCTCTTTGCACGTGACCTTGAAATGAACGAATTGGCGGCGTGGTGAATATCAATTACACAAAATATTTATCAGTCACACTGGACTCTGACGCAGAATTAAAATTAATTTGATTCTTGATTCATCGTGCCTAAAATATTGTTATAGGTACAGGTGATTTCCTATTCAGTTCTTGAAATTTTTCGCATTTAATGATTTTTAGCCAACCGAACTTCAGAATAGATTTCTAAGTGTTAGTAGCAATACGTATGCGGGACACCCATTCGCACAGCCCGAACTTGGCATTCGACTCTATTTGCTGGCGGATTTTTTTCTTTATTGATGTTGTGTGAACGACTCTTAACTCTAATGTGGACAATGTAGTTTGATCTCTGTATAAAACTATAAAACTTGGGTGCTTGTGTGGTGTCCCTGTGAATAACATCGAACTTGTGATCATTGTCGTCCAGTGGAATACAGATGTCCACTGAAGTTAATGTGAACACATAAATATTTTCAGCAATATTAATTACATAAACATTTCTCAAAAATACAAAGAGCCTTACCTTTTAGTTTCGACTTCAAATTTTAGCAGTTGTGGATATGTTTTCCATACAAATTTCGCAATTTTGAGCTTCCGTAAATTTATAGTCGAGACTTAAGTCTTTTATTAGTACGGCGCAAAATGTTCTGACATATAAATAGAAGCATTTATAAAACCCAATAGTAAACAGTAATGGCGCACATTAATGGATATATATAGACTATACCTATGAAAATATATGACAGCTGTCAACTTCTTGCTACTGCAGCACCTATTTTCTCATTTAGAAGGCAACGCCATGCATATATGTTTTCTCTTGTATGACTTTGTCTCTTGGTATACTTACAAGAATCTACCTTATATTTATGTATTTCATTCCTGCTACAATCATGTGATCTGTAAACAGCCTGTCATATGGAACCCGCGTAGGGTAATACCTACAGAAAAGACCCCTTGGTTTCACAAATACATATTTATATGCATATAATCACATTTTTGACGTTTCTTATGTCAATTAAATCTCTTCTGCTCGCAAACGCAAGAGGTCTGTTCCCTTACTTTCTTGCTCATTTTTGGCAATATTTCACATTTCTCTCATTGCGATAGAATTTGTTCACGGAAATGAAATATAACTAATAAGAAAAGGAACGCGTTAAACCACGTAATTTTCTCTAGGCGGTTATATCTGTATCATTAGAACAAAGCACAAATTTATATTTAAGACCGAGGTTTGAATTGCTTTTATTGCAGAAATTAAAAGCTTTAATTCTTTTGCGTCTTATATCTTTTTTTTTAATACTATACATAAATACAAGCACAAAATATAAATGAAATCAAATAAAAAGTAGCTTGAAAATTAGAATTTGAACGATTTGACAACCATCTGTCATTTCATCAAACCAACTAGCCCAAAGAAATTTCTTGGGATAATATTTACAGGTTTTTTTTTTTTTTATGGCGGGGAAATGTTTCGTTCTTTCTTTTTGGGTCTCTTCTGCACTTTTGTGTAAGGGAACGAAGTTTGGCAAAATTTGGCAAACGTGTTCGAATGCATTATCGTTAGGGAACAGACCTAACAGATGGGTTGTAAGCATCAGGCATAGATCAACTAAGCCTAGAATTTCTTGAAGACATTTGACGGATATCCGTTAGTACATATACGTCAACTGATAAAAACTTTCAACCTGATTAATTGGTCAAATTGAAACTCACTCAGACACCACATGTCAGTAAGCTGTCAGACTTAGTAAACTAGTGCTGTGAACGTCCCCAGTAATACGTATTTTAATACGGCAATACCTATTAAAGTACTTTATAATTTTATGAGAGCACATTCCAGTTCGAAAAAAGAACTGTCAATTTCCTCTCAATTTTGGGTCTCACTCTAACCTCACTCTACATTCACTCGCTTCAAAGCACGGCCTTGCATTCCTCAGTCTTCCCAATCCCGAAACCAATTATACCTTTTTCTTTTGAGCCATATTCCTACTTGCATTAAGGGAGAGAGAAAGAAAAAAATAGGAATCAAGAATAAAAATGCATTGCAGTCACTATCTCTGATCTATTCAATAAAAAATGTTAATTTAGTGGTCAACGCAAACCTTTCTACCTTTCAGTTTTCAGATAACATAACCAAGGATGCTGTAAAGCTAACCGATTAAATTGAGAGGTTGCAGTGCGAGGTAGAGAACGCACATGCCTGGAGCTCGTTCAAATTAATCTTTCCCGCTTAATACGGCACAATTGTTGAGACCAAAACTTGTATTCAAATGAAATCAAAAGGAAACTGACAAAATATAAGTGTTGCTTGTGCTAAATGCAAGCACAACTAATTAAATATCTTTATTACTCCGAAAGCACATACGAGTACTCACTACTCGTATTATGAGCACATAAAACCGACCTCAGTCGTCAGTCCCAGTCTTGTACGTGATCATTTGGAGTTAAATTCAAATTAAAACCGCAACCTTGTCCACTCCTTCCTTGGGCTATCTATATAACATTACTAATGCTTATCGATTGAGGCGTTTATGGGTGCAGGCAATATAGTTTCTTCATATACTTTTGGATTGAATTTTCGGTTCCGTCTGAGTTCTAAATTTGCACAACTATTTTCGGAGTGAATTCGGAATTATACTTCATAATCACCTACAAATCCAAATACTCACGGAACAGTGAACATGAGCACATACGGTATACTCGTATACTCGTTATCGTTGTACCTGTGCATTGAAAGGTTTACTCCATCGTAGCGGGTCATCGAACGAATGTTGGAATTTCATAATTTCTTAATGGTATCGGCAAATATAATTACCAACGCATATAGATTCACGGGTACGTGTATGTTACGAGACTATTAGATACGAAAAAAAAGCAGGAGGGAGTTCCCATTCCCATTCCAAAACCTATTCCATGTCAAGATATAATTCGTTGAGAGTTTGTCCGTTTCTCAATTGCCGACAGCAAATAGAAAGCGAAAGTAGGTATATTTGAACAGGCTTTTAATTTTTTTTTTAGCGAACAGAGAAATTAATGAATGAACAACATAATAAGTTTTAAATTTTGTTTCGCCGAAATTTAGCCTCGATAACTATCAATCGTTGCACACACATACTCGCATACGTACAGCGTCAATCTTGATGAAATACCTCTAGAGGTTAGGAGGTACCTACGTATATACTCGTACATATATTGCAAAAGAAATGTATGAACAAACGAATGACTCGTCATGGCTGCTTTATCTTCACGTGTTACCCATAACATTTTTTATTGTTGTGTTTTATTATTTATCAGTGCGTGCCTATATTTATATGGCAATAGTTATCTTCCGGATTACCTATAGTGAATCATTTAGCTTGGCAAATATTCGACACCGGTTAACCGGTTAGAGTTTAGAATTATATAAATAAATTATTAACTGTTACATCAGTGCAAACAAACTTTCTAATCCCAGCTGAGCATATTAGCTCTTTTCGCTATTCACATTTTATGTTGACAATAATTGTCTGACAGACTCATAAAATGGAGCTTAGGGGTCAGTGCGAAATCAGAGATGGTTTTTCTATTTAGGTTTTAATTGTACATGAGGGAGTTATACTAATACCACAAGCGGAATCCAGCAATTGAAGAACGACGACCGCGACCTTCCGACTTTTACACGTTAGAATATAAGGGGCCAGCAAATTGTTTATTTTGGAAGTAAGAAGTTCTGCGAATAAGAGATGAACTTCGTCTTATACGAAGAGTTTTTGGCACTTTATCCACCCTATAAATCAGTGGTTGTTAACCTTTTGGACCACCAACTGTTTAGAGATAATAAACAGTAAATGTAAAAGTAAACGAATAACCGGTTGTTTTATCCCTTAATAAAACACACATTATTGTTCAAAGCCAAAAGCATATTTTTTTTTTTTTACGACAATCTTACATTATAAGCTATTCAAAAAAGCTGGTTTTATCGCTGGAAAGCTGCTATCTTGTACTTTTACCACAACCAGACAAATGACAAGGAACAAAAGCAACCGCGGGGTTGTTCGTTAAGTGACCACTGGCAAACAATTTATTTTCGTTACATTTTAAACAGCAATTTTTTTTTTAATTTTGTAGAAATTGTATGGAAAGATTTCTGTTTGTAGACTGTATTAATGTGACAATAGATAACACCTGCAAAATGTGAGCCATGTTGATACTGACTCATGATCAGAACATATACCTACGAGTATACACATTAAGCCGTATATTTATTAGATTCCCTTACGACGCCTCTACGATCTTGTTTAGTTAAATATCGCGTAATGTCTTACGCAGCCTCTAATTGTTCTCCTAAGATTGTTATTTATAAACATTTTGTTTCGGTAACTTTAATAAACGAGGTTTGTGTCTTACAAGGTATAAGTATTTTGACAAACTATTACAGAAAACACTGAAATCTATTACCTTTCGCCCTGAAATCTGAAACGGATATAAGCTGTGATTAGCTTTGTAAATGAAATCATTTGACACAATAAAAAGTCGAATTCTCTAAAACAATTCCGAAAAGTCTTCGAAGGTACTGCTGAAATATCAAACTACAATCATTATATCTATGTGTCTTCCATATCCATATTCCTGTTTCTATTTTACCATACTCCACCAAATCCAATGCCAGGCCATTTGTAGACATATTCACACACATGACACTTCTTAAGACATTCCTTACAAGCAACAAAACTGAAGTAGAAGAAATAAAACCTATCACCAACGCACAATTATTTTACATAAATTATTTTTATTTATTAAATATAATTTACATTTTATAATTGCCTACGCAAACGAAATTCGTTTAGCAGGAATTTGCACAATGAATGAACAAACAATAATTAATTTCACTCTTTGGTTTTGTTTACAATCCGATCACAACCAAATGACATTTGTTCCATTACGTAACCTATACGCAGGCTTTAAACGCAAGTTTTCGCGTTGAACTTACGCTGAAAAAAATGTAAAATTTTTATTTTGTTTTACCAAAACCGCAACAAAACTTTTAAGTTGTGTAAATTTAATGGGCAAAAGCAAAATTTCTCTTTAAAACTGTTTTTTTATCCTGTGCCGATCACAAAGAAGAACCTCAAATAAAAGGTAGAGCTAAGGTTAAAACATTTCTTGTGATAAATACGACTTTAAGACGTATGTAGATAATTATGGATAATTATTCATCCTTCATATTCATATTCTTGGGTTAAAAACATTAAAAACATAAAATCTGACTAGGTAATTCTGTACTGGCAGCTGGCACAAGAAATTGATCTCAAAGGTAAACATATAAACAATCCATATTTAATGATTACAGGCATTAAAAAGGTAAATTTGTTTCAACCAATATTGCAGCTTAAATAAAAAAAAAAAGTACTAAATATTTTAATAATAATCCCTAATATTTAGTTGTTACTATGAAATTTAGTTTGCTTATGCATTTCACAACCAACGCTAAGTATGTGCTTGTTACGATGCAACTCGGCAACACTAAGCTGAATTGCAGCACACTTCAAACTGAAATTTCTGTTTGACAGCTTTCAAGCAGAAACTTCAGTTTCAGCTAACCTAAAATAAAATTTTGGTTTATTTTTTTATTGAATACTGGAGAACACGGGTGGTACCCGCACAAATGTAAGGGTATTTATATATAAATGAATAATTATAAATGTTTTTTAAATGAATTAATAAAGATTTTAGTTACACATTGGAAACTCAACATATGTGTTTACACCCGGCCCGGCTTCTCAACAGTGCTGTTAATATAGAAACTCTGCGAACAGATCCGTGTAATAAAAAATGTTCTCCCCCTGGTGTTCAGAAGTGAACGCATTTACTCCCAAATGGATCGTGCTAGGAAGGAATACCTAGTGATAGACCTCGAAGTGTCAATTAAAGTTGAGCCTATTATAGAAATAAATACATTAATTTAATAAGATTTTTGTACCTGGATACTTTACTAACTTCTGGATCCATGGTTTAGAGTTGCTTAGAATCTAACGCATGTCGGCACTGTCATCCATCAGATTTCGGTGCTTGTTTCTAGTTATCAGAAGAACTGAGAACCCTCATAGTTATAACAAAGTTAAATAAAGTATAGCAAAAAAAAAGAAAATTAAATAATTCCCTTGAGGTGACACAGGGTGACATTATTTCTCGATAATCTCGAGCCGATTTGCGAGATTCTTTTTTAAGGTTCCGTACCCAAAGGGAAAAAACGTAACCTTATTAGTTTCGCTCGGATGTCTCTCCGTCTGTCTGTCTGTCTGTCTGTCTGTCTGTCTGTCTGTCCGAACCCACTAAGCCAATTTTGTTACCAGGTCTATCTCAAGAACCGATCGACATAGGAGGCTAAAATTTACACACAACATCCGGTATAACCTCTAGTTAAACGACAAATACCAATGGAAGGAATACATCGATTGGTTTTGGATTAATTAGTAATCTGGTGAAAAAAATATTTTCATTTACCCAAAAAACGGTTTATTTCTTGATTCACAAAAAAATACATAAATTCCTTTTTTGTAGATCATGTTCCTATCTATATAAGTGCTGAATACTGTTTTGCCGAAAAGTTAATAGTTTACAAGATATTTTCAAAAAAGGTAATTTTACCACGTAAAATACGTTGCTCTCATAAGTTTTAATCTCTACTACGCAGTTGTGCGCAATTGACCCCATCAAAGACAGAAGAGAGTCACCAGGGTTCCCGCTTGCTAATTTCGTTGGGGAGTATAATAGATTTTTTTGGGGAGTACAGAACAAAATAAAAGTAATATATTTTTAGTCAATAGTTTTTAATTGGGACAGGTCGCATACAGAATGGAAAATTGGCGTGGGTTGGGTACTAGGTAATAATTAGAAAATGAGATTCATGTGCGAGTAATTTTTGATAGCAAAAATATTAAGTAATTAAATTAAACTAAATTGTGATGAATTCATGAAGAGGGGAAAGATTGAATGATATTATAGATTTAAAATAATATCTGATGTGTTGATGTGTGATGTGCCAAATACGGAACCTTCGGTGCGCGAGTGACACTCGCACTTGGCCGGTTTTTTTTGTTTTGATTCCGGAAAATCGATTTCTTCGCATTTTAATACTACTATTGAGCAAAACCAGTTTATTTAATATTTTTCGGATGGCTTCGCGGACCACTTCGGGTGCTTCCAGGGACCACCAGTGGTCCGCGGACTCCTATAAATGAAAGGTATACGACCTACATATTTCAACAAATTTCGATACTTATGACATTGTTTCATCAGCAGATGTTGTGCAATATATTAGCGGCAAAAGTTATTATATTACTTCCCCAAGTGCCTTTATCTTTACAAAATATAGGTAGGGTAAACTGTCCAAGAGTGGACCAATTTGCGTTTGACTAGATTTAGTTTATAAATTATTTGTTTAATCTTTAAACGGTTTGACGGTACTTATTATATGCTTTATTAGCTTTGTATTTAACCACATCCAGCTTTAGAAAGATCGTAGAAAATACTAAATTTTTAGTTTTTTTAAAACGCACCTCAACTGGTTCCCTGTGTACTAGAGGGTGGACACAGTGAACCACCGGGTAGTTCACAGTGAACCTATAGTGTTTATTTTTGTTTCCATAAGAAAAATAAAGAACAAAAACAAGTAATTGGTACAATTCAGTTTTTATTTAATATTAACATTAGAAAAACAAAACAATACACAAACATAAGTAAAAAAAGCAACGAAAAGTAATAACATCAATAAACAATAGCAAAACATTAACAAAAATGCATTTCAAGGACTTCAGTTATATCACAAAACTTATAACTAAAGAAAAATAATAGTAACGAATGTTAAATGCTATAAGGTCGTTGCTAAATGCTTAATAAAAATACGGAATTTAAGTAAATTTAAAAGGTTCACTGTGGGACGTGAGCCACTGTGGGACAGTTTACCCTACACCAAAAGTTCAATTTGAATGAAAAGCTATCGGTGGCAGATAGGATTCAAATTTGTTACTTTATCGACGGCAATCGTTTTCGAAGCTGCACTAGGTCTTAGGACTTTGAGTGACGTTATTGGTAGATACTATTGGTTATTTGCGAAAAGTTCGCCGACTTGAAGAAGAAACGTGCAAAGTAGGTACATATTAATGGAATAAGCACTTGTATTTACCAGAGGTAAAAATAAATACGGGTTGTTTGTTGAATCTACTGTGCTGCCATAATTCTTTAATATACAGAAAATAAAAAGAATGCCCATAGAAGTGTTGTTGGGTGAAGTTTGCGCACATTTTCTCTACCCTTATATACAGTGACCTTGACCATTTCCAGTCGATAAATAGAAGAAAGTATCAACAGTTGGGGTGGATGTATACATCAATACATTTTTGTTTGTATTTCTTTCTTATTATTGGTTTCGTTTGGACATCATGTTGGGTGGGCCTGGCGTCTGTTTGGAAATTATTTCATTATGTGTGCCTGAATGGGTTTCTCATCGTCTGATACGGAACACATTTTAATTTGAGAATCCTTTCAAAGCTTGTGCTCAGAAGGTCATTTATAATCGATTACCTACTGCTGTTCTCTGACGCAAAAAGTATTATAACCAAAACTGTTCTGCCAAACTTAAATGTTAGCTGTATGCATTCATTTTATTGCAGTCAGTAGTCACACTTCACAAAATCATTTTCAATAAAACACTATCTACATTCTTTTTGACGTTAGGCCAGTATGTCCCTGTTTTTAGTAAAAACGTAATTTGGCAGCACTCTCTTGTAAACGTTTATCTTTCAATAAAATTGTTCTTATTCTTCTTTTGTAATTCAACGTGGGGACTTTTATTTGGAGACTGATTCTTTTTCCATATTCTAGATTATTCTGTGGCATACATCAGTCCCCATATATGTACAATAACTCACTCGAATATTTTGTTCAAAGTTGATCCAAATTCGGTTGAGTACGGAAAAGTTGAACAAAAAAGAGAGTAAATCATTTTTCATCCTATAAAAAAAATTGTATTGGTCTTGTCCAACTGTCAAATTTCAATAAAAATTCGGATTGGTTTTGCCCAACTGTCAAATTTTAATATTTCGTTTACTTCATCATAGAAAAATGAGAAAATTCCTTATAAATCGAGATAGAAAACTATTGAAGAGAGGTACAATTTTTTTCAAAAAAATTACAAGTATATTTGACGTCTATCAGCCAATGGAACGAGGGATGTGATTCAAAATGCTGTTTAGAACAATCCATGCTGATTCCCAATACATAATAGTTATTTCCTTCGATTTTCTCCATAAGCGTGCTTCTTAGAGCTTCGATCTCATCAACGCAAAGTAAAGTATGATTTTTCAGCACGCAATTACAACAACTACGGTCTACTTGACAGTTGACACTTCGAGAACTCACAGTAGTTGTTACAACTGTTCTGAAGATCCTACTTTGCTTTGCTTTGCTTATGCTGAGATTGAAGCTAAAAAAAAAGCCTTAACTTGTTAAGAGTTTAACCTTGTTAGTTATTACAGACTTCACAAACATCACTTGACAAATACATAAACTGTCATCTATTTCAAAGCATTTATCTTTTCGTAATTTGAAAAGAAAACTAACGAAGAAAATTACGACAAGAGCGGAAAATTATTTCTCAGTCAACTCTTTTAATTTTCTCAGCACAAGCACAAATGTTGAAGATATTTTTCGATTTGATCTAATAAATTGAGCTTCATATTGCCAGTTTTCGGTCCGTGGATCGGTCTAAACAAAGTCGAAAGCAGATTTGTATTATAGAATTGTTTGCGTAATAGTTAGTGTCACGAAGCAGTGCCGTCAGAAATGTCAAAAACGCTCCCAAAAATGCTGTTATGTAAGATGAAAACGTTCAACCGTTTACGCTTGCACAAACGCTTTGCTTCAAAAACAAAAGAGATTTTCATTTCGTGCGAAAGGTGGAAAACGAAAGCTTTTTCAACGACGATTTTAATTTTCTTTGATTATCTGAAAATTTACTTCACGTGTACATGCAACTCCCACTTGAAGTTTTAGCACCAACAAGTTAGCACTCCATAATGGCCCTGTAAATTCAAAGGCTATGTTGGTAGTTTTTTTGCGGTGAAGACTCCACAGTTTAAATAAAATGGATATGGCTTCATAAAAGTTACAGTTGTATAAAACTGGAAAAACAAAACATTACAAAAAGTTACTGACAATTGAATCTGTAAAAAACATAAGTTCCTCCAAATGATCCTGAAACGATCCAATTATAGCAACTTCTTAAACGTTTGCGGACGAAAACGAAAACTTAGCTACATAAAGCAAATTTCCCTTTCGCGTTTTTTCGAAATGCGAAAATGTTTTTCGTTTTCTTTTTTACAGAATTCCATTCCAGTTTTGTTCTTAAATTTAGGGCATCAATGTGCTTCAGCCTTGACCTGTAAACTGTATCACATCCTCTTGTATTGTTTCAGACCTTTCAAAGATCCAATAGTATGTCGAACATTGTTTCGTTCGTTTATGGTCTACCCACCATCGAATTTAATGCCAGTTGTGTAAAACTCGCATGGTTAATTTAATTAGCTGCATCTGCACAGTAAATTTTGATTTGATTTAGTAATGCACTGATAAAAAGCGCATCAAAATTGGTTCCTGGCTTAGCAGCTCACAAATAAAATTTAACCACAACTGTTTAAGAAATTCAAACTGAATCTAGATCTAAACTAATCATTTTTGACATTTCATTCCTTGCTCGTGCGCATGACAGCTTCTATCGGGCTTTCCGTCCGTTTCCTGTGCGAAAGATCATAAATTCCACAAACGTTATGAAATTACGCTGCAATTTTAATCAAATTATTATGTAGATGTGCTCTACCTGTAAATTATGTAAAATGTCACCACATCTACATACGACTACATGACATGCACTTACCACATCACTTTCTATTCAACCATGACCAATTTACTTCATCTTTTGTGGCCATAGAAAATTACCTGCCTAATTGTCGTGTAATATTTAGTTTTTCGCCTCAAAACCGACATTATACCAGCTGCCAGTGGTCTAAGTTTTATGGTTAGCAGCGCAAATTTGATTTTTATTTCTCTTAATTCAGTACTTCTTCGTATAGGAGTCTGACGTCTGACCCCGGTGCCATATGAGCTAATCGTTTCGCCGGAACCGCACATTTATGTACTCATATGCGTACTTTTGAATCTGATGTACAAACGCAAATCTAGTGTTGTTACGCGTGCATAATGTTCGAGGTGGTTTGTTGCACAATAATAGAGCGATTTGCAGAAACACACACCATGAAGCATTCAGCCAACGTACGTTCGTTGTCCAATAAAATGAATCGCCTCTCGCATTGGCAACGTAATTTAATAACTACGACGTTTCGATCGCCGTGCGCTGGTAAGTAATTGTCTAATGAGCTAGAAAAACCTGTATCTATAGCGTGTACGCCAATTAATTCAATCGGGCTTCTAATTACACTGGATTTTTACACATACAAGTGTCTATAGTGGCAAGGAGGACTCTCAGACTTTACAATAGAAGTTCAATGAATTCTCAAACTACGAGTAAATGCCAAAAAAATGGCCGCAAAAGTCATATATACAGTAATTCCGATTATAGGTGATGATGTTATTTATCTAAAAGGTTTTTTTTTTTTTATAGCTTTGCACTGAGCACATGCGACACTCACATGAGTCACAACTACCCAGCCCCACTAAACTAACACCCTTTGTACAGCAATAGAGATATTTTAGTATCGCTGGTAGAACAATAGTGCCCACCCACACAACGGAGCTCTTTTGCTATCAGTAACACAATAATTAATAAAAAGCGTGGGTAAACTGCGTCGCAATTTTGCGCTACATGTTCCCGTTTACGAAAGGTCAGCAATGGTGTTTGATTGGAACTAGGTGCCGTGAACTTCGTGAGTGTATTGTCATTAGAGTAAGTGAGGCGTGATTTGAAGTGCCCTTTGATTTTGCATTAGTGTTGGGATACTGCAGGCGCATTGCTATATGACTCTTGCTCTACATAATATCTAATCTGCTTTATCGTGGAATTTTGAATGCAGTCTCGCGTACACAATGTAGGGTATAGCCAGCAAAAAACTTTGTTGACTTCAATTGTTTGGAAAGTAGGAAGGCGTACATGCAGTTGCAGAAAGAGAGGGATGACCGAGTGCGACCACAAACATTCCACCGCCTCCGCCAGGGCTGCCGTCTCAAAATTTCCTTGAAGAGTATAATATTACTTTTTTGGGGAGTACCGGGTAGTACAGAACTAAAATTAAGAAATTAATTTTTAGCTAAGCGTTTTTCCGATGTGGGAACCCTTTGGCGGCCATATTGTTTTGGTAGAGTCTGTCTAGTCTCGTGTTTATCATTCAATCACTGATTTTGGTATCAAAATAAGTTTTCTTGAGTCCAAAACATTGCTCCCATCTTAGGGCACAAGCGCGACCCTTCAAAGTCGACTCTTCAACGCTTTTGGCTCAACCCGATACAACCGTTTCGGCAAAACTTACTACCACTCGGATCCGTGTCATCGCGAAAAGGCGCGGCGGACATTTAAGCGACGTTATATTTATTTCCTCCATAAAGGCATGAATTGCACTTTCAGTTTAAAGAAAATATTTCACACACATCTAGTTTCATTCCATTTCAAATCTTTAAATAGTCACAGCTCGATCAAAAAATATTAATGAAATATACTGAATGTAGAATTTGTTTTGCAATTTACTAGGCAGAGAAATCGTCGCTACAATGCAGAACTACGTACGCAGTTTTAATCATACAAAAAAATTCTATGTCCTTTAATTTTCCTTTTAGTGCAGAACTAACCTATGTCCACTACACGGACTTAGGACTTAGGTTTTTCATAAAATAGTTTGGGAGTAAACACATTTAAAGATGGCTCTACTGATATTTCGTAAAAGTGTGACTTAGTCTAGTTCTGCATTGTAGCGACGAAATGTCAAGGCAAATTAAAAATATGTAGTTTAATCCGAATTTAAAATTGGAGTACAATCTGCGATAGGGGAGTACCGGAGTACGGCTGACGAAAAAGGAGTACAATAGTCCTATTGCACTACTTTCGGCAGCGCTGGCCTCCGTCTATTAAAAGAAATATTACTGAAAGAACGCCTAGCCAGGGGAGAATGTGTTAGTTCTTTACACCGACGGACCAGAAATGATATCCGATTTGCGAGTACATTCATCTTCTTTGAATCTCCAGAGACAGCTGTTAACCAATAAGATGAAGAGAGGGAAACCTCATCGATAAAAAACATTTCCGTATTATTTTCAGAACTGTAGAGAAATTAACACAATCGGTGATCCAAGTCAGCAGAGATGACTGTCACTGGTATGCAATAATCCAACTATAACTAAGGTTAATAGATTATCTGGGCTTAAGATAATGAGAGAAAAAAAAAATCGCTTAGGTTTAGTTAAACGCTTGAAATAAGCCACTAATCCTATTATGCGCAAAACGTATGTTTGCTATGCGCCTAATCGTACACTGGGTTAAGCTGGCTTAATCCAATGGAATTAAATTTTAGTTCGCCCGTAAGTGTTTGGGGTTGGCGACTCAAAATTAGCTGAACAATTATGACGTTTAAGACCCTGATTTACTTAGTCTGACAGCTGGCTTCGACGTGATGAGCTTGAGATTTTACCGCCTTTATTGATCACGTTTGTTTTGTTTTTGGTTTCAGGAGGAGTCTAGTCGAACGTGTCCATTGTAGCTTATGTCAAATACCTTTTGACTGCTCTCTCAACTAAGACGACGAGTTTGAATGTGTCAAACTATAAGGCGCCAAGCTATTTTCTTTTTTAGTTCTAAGCACGTAAATTCCGAAAAAAGTTCGCGAGTTTCTTTCTCAACTCTGCGACTTATTACGAATGTTTTCGTATCAAATGTGGCAAACGAAATAAGATCAACAATAAAGAACGATTTCAGACCCCTTAAAGTGTCATTTAACAAATTTATAACTCTTAAGACCTAATTAAGACAAGACTGCTCGATTACAAAATGTTTTCAATTAAATAAATATACAAATAATAAGTTCACCGCAGAATACCACCTTGACCATTGTAAGTTAAGGGTATTATGTTACCACAAGTGTTAAGACCTCGTGACTTGTAAGCGCGCCAATTTATTACCACCTACTTGCAAGTGTTAACATGTCACGGTAACCAATGCGAATCTTTGTTAATTTTATAAGCAATTTGCTCGTCAAGCATTTGGTATTCAACCTTGTTTACATACTGCAAGCATAGACCATGGGATGGTGTCTTAATTGACTGTGTTTTTTTATGACGTTTACAAATATAACGGTCATGTCTCGTTTTTGGATTTGTTAAAAATATTTTGACTTTTTTTTGACGTCTGTGAATGAGTCAATTATGTAGAGTTGACAGTTGACCGCTCTTTTGATATAAAGTGATGAATTCATTAAAGAAGCAGCGGAAAGTAAATTGGCATATGACAGGCTTGATTAATTGAAATGGTGTTTCGAAGATGAATGTCAACACGGAATTTTTACTCACTTTTTAGAAATCAATGAGCAGACAAAGTGAATGAAATATTTCGTCTATTTAAAATGTCGCTGAATATTTTCCCTTTTTAAACAGAAGTTTTCATCACAGCTGTTAAGTAAGGTGAAGCATCGGTATTTTCCCCTATACAATGCGCACTCTCAGGCGTTATCTTTGATAATATTTACAGCATTAACCTAAGTGCTAGACCCTTTACGGCACCGCCACCCAGATTCATAATATATACATACGTTCTGTACTCAATATTTGAGCAATCAAATTATTGAATTCAATTTATCTACTGCAACTTTTATACTCCGAAAACGTAACCACAATTATCAGCAATTATTTGCACTTGCTCAAGTTTAATTTTATGATATGCACTTCGTTTACCGGTAGGGGACCGAGCCAGGAACCACTCAAGTGTTTGTTCATAAGTATTGTCAACAACAAAGGCTATCCAAACCAGTGTTACCTGAAAATGATCAGAAAGAGTCAAAAAAAAAAAAAAGAGTCTAAAGACCGATTTTCCTCGCCAATATTGAATGACAGCCAGCGTTGTTCCGAAGTAGTTCACAAGCTTGAGCCATTTTAGTTAAATGAAAATGAGGAGGCGTTCTTTATGTAATTTCTCTAAAAAAAAAAAAGCCTGGTGGCTTTCTTTTCCATAACAAAATGAAATGTAAATGAATATATAACAAAATAAATGTAAAATATGTCGAGTATGGTTTTCTAGATAGGTTTACTTGTTCTCTATCCATCTTCGGCGCAAAAAAAAAAATTCATTTCAGGTTTTTCTAATTTTTGAATAATATTTCTGCAGCAGTATTCATGCTTGTTCCCGAAATAGGTCCAAGTTTCCAGTAGGGCAAACGTGAATTTTAAAAAATATTCCCGAACGTTGCATAAATTTATATTACGCTTGGTGGGTGTTTTCAACTTCTTTTATTTAACCTCATATTTGTACAAAATCAAAATATGATTGGAAATTGTCTGGTTTAATAACAGTGAAAAGTGCTGAATGATGTTACTTAGGAACACCAAAAATGCAAATGCTTTTCATATTTAAAAAAGACGTATTAATATCGGAAAGTAAATAAGATGGATTTCTGTCAATCCGCGATACTAATAATCATTTTTAGTGTCCAGACTAAATTTTTCCAACACACAATGGCGAAATTTTCCATAGAAAATTGCATATTGTGACCTAGAAAATATTTAGTGTGGAGGTTAAGAATGATTATTAGTAAGGCCCAATATCTACAAATGATTATTATGGTACTTGGCATTGCGATGAAATTACATCAGGAATTCCACTTTCCAACATTTTCATGGACCTTAAAAACGTTTAAACTGAACTGTGATGTGAACGCCGCCGTGTAACTAACGGGCACCGACAAATTTCCTCCCGATCAGTTCTGCCAGACGTTAAAAATATTTTCCCCCAGATAACTCTAAAAAAACCCCAACTTGCCAGTATTTTTTTAACATGTTTTTGTACAACTTAAAAGAAGCTAACATGTACCTTAATACAACACAAAATGTCAAGGCAATTGCTTTTGTAATCGACTGATTATTTAACTGCATCTTTAAATAAGCCACACATTTTAAGGTTACCAAAAAAGGTGAGAATTTAAAAAAATAACAGATTTCCACCTAAACAATTTCTTCCCCGGATTTACCCCCGTCGACCCCAAAAAAAACACCTAAATCTGGGGGCAAAAACCACAAACTGGCAACACTGCTTTCGATTGGCATCAATTCCCTGCATTCGATTTTCTAAGTATGCGTGTGGCATCAATGGCGCTCCTTTGATTTGTACAGGTACGAATACTAAGGAAATCCTATGCAGGATACAGGACGAGGACAGGCAGTTTGTAGGCAAATTCACCGCTTCTGCTTTCAGGTGACCATTTATGTAGTTTGTTTCATCTTTGATTGTCAATTTAAGTGCTACCCCATTTTTGTGTGACCACGGGGCCACAGAACTCTTATCTATTTAATTGGGCAATTCAAATGGATTTTAATAATTCTTCAATTTGTCACTTACTTGGGTGTCGTCGTCAGTAGTGGGTTGTTTTTTTTACCGTGACATCAGTTTATATTTACTGAGGAAAACCATAATGTTGTCTCAAAATTTCCGCAAATCATCTGTTTTATGTAAATTTCTGACATGGAATGAAATATTTATATGTAATCGGCCTTTGAAGTGGAAATTACGACAGATAAGATAGAAGGAAATATCTGCCGGTACTTTCAGCCAGCGATCCTGATTGACGATTTTTTTCGGTGGTTTTTCGTGAGTTGTGACACTGTCGAAAATAAACACATATTCCTGCCCAACATGTCACTGTCAGTTCCTAGAAAAAGAAAACTGATTAGATTAACACTAATGACAATAACAGTTGGCGATTCGAATCGCCCTGATCAAGTTAATTGATATACAGTACCTACTCCCCGGATAAAAGCACATGCGCATGGGTATAAGATTATAATGCTTATAGCCGGGTTTTCAATGAAATTCATTTTCACACCAAGGACAACAGTGATTTCCTCGAAAACTCGGCGATGCATTTACACCGACCACCAACTAGTTTTCGTTTGACGTTTCAATCAGCTGTGAGACACTAGTCGTTAAACTTCGGTGCAAACTTTTGTGGTTACAAATTTCGATCGCTTTAATTAACAAAAAAAAAAATTAATTTAGTGCATTTTAAAACAATATTAACCCATCAATTAATTTAGAAAATGATTTTATGTGGTGAGTTGTGACATTTGGTCGGTCAGCTGATCTGATGAATTTCCTGAATATTGCAAAAAGATGTGTTTGTTTCAACAACCCAACGATTGGAAGTCGTTTTTATGGTGTTTTCGTGGAAAACCTATAAGCGGGATGACGTTTTTGAAACCCAAAACTGAGTAATTTCTTGCTATTAAAAGGGTTGCTTATATCCGGGGAGTACAGCACATAAATTTACTAGTTTAAAAATCAACCGTGCACTCACGTGCGTCGTGCATAGCAGCGTATATAACTTGAATTTCTAAGAATGACTTGCGAGTTGTAGCTTAAAGCGTGGGGTTGCGTTCAATTAACTCGAACGAAGTAATTCGTATTAAGTAAGTACAACAATAAACAGCTTCAGTAAAAAACCTCTCGAACTAATTTAATTCTACTGTCACAGCAATATTTTGTACGTATTTCAACGAGAGCTTTTAAGTGCATAAATCCTCTTTTCGAAATGAATGTGAGTGCTACACTAAGCAAACAAGAAGTAGTAGAAGCTATCTCTCTCTTCAACTTAAATCCACTTTACATGGTAATATTATATGTACTTTATATTATCATGTAAAGTCTCATGACTTTTCTACGAGCTGTCAAAAATCAAATATCCGATGACCAACGATCTCACAAAATGTGACAGATAAATTCAAAAATCAACTCCACCTTTGGGAGGAGTAACAACTTCCGCCGCTAAATTGGATTCAAACAATCAACAGCAAATTTATTAAGAAGTAATCAATGCCCTTTGACAGCAGTACAAACTTAACAGAAACCAGGGAAAAAAAGCTAGTGATTTTATCAATCAAACATGTTTTTTGTTTATGGAAAATATAGTACATAGCGTGGAATTTATATTTATAAGCATAGTACGCTGCTCGAGCTAAACTAAGTTTTGGTCTCCAACTTTTCTCTCCAAACATCAGCTAAAGTCCCAGAAAAATTTTGACATAGAGAAAAAAAAAGATCTGTCAAAATCTGTCAAAATTTAGCTTGAGACAAATTATAAAAAAATTAATTCATGTATAATTCACCACTTTAAGTTTGAATATTGATCCCTACGAAGTTTAAATGTTCTTCTTCTATACATTCGCATTTTGTTCCTCTAGAGCTTCTCATATTGTTCCCGTATGCAGGCACTGTCAGTCTGAAGATACATCTGAATTCTCAGTCAAAGCTTCTCATGCAATAAAAGTTCAATAGAAATAATAGTTTTGCAATTAAAATTACGAGCCAGCCCATACGCTTCGATGTTGGAGAGAAAACTTTGCGGTCTTTTGATCAAATATTGCCAATATAAACTTTTATTGAGTCTGTTATACCTTGAGCTTTGGGGATATCAATTAAAAAATACAGTGAAACATTGCAGTGCCGGGTACAGTCATCACAACGACAACATTTTTTTTACGGTCGCAGTTATTTTCTATCTATAATTTGATCCCAATTTGATTATTGGGTTGTCATGTGATTTAATGTTATAGTAATTGTACAATAACAAATAAATGTATAATAAAAATGTCTTTTTATGTCTTTATAATCTTTTTTAGACTGTGGGTATTGGCATAATATTTAATGCGAGCTCCGATGAGCTGAATCTGCTGAATATGGTCTTGTTTTGTGGTGAATTGAGCTTAATATAACTTTTTCTGTCAGCACGGGCAATATAAATTCCATTATTTTGTAGAAGACAACTATACATAATTAAAGCTGCGAATTTCGCACTTTTCGGTAAACTTTATTGCAACTTTCTTTGTGAACTGTACAAAGACAGTATTGTGTGCTCGAGTTTCAACGTCGACGCAAAATGCGCGGCTTTTATTTATCTCTTAGCTCGAATAAAATAGCTGTTTTCATTATTATTCATCAAACAAAATACTAAGATCACGAATCACGATTAATAAATAGGAGGTAGATGTAGGTGAGTGGAAAGTAGGGTTATTGAAATTTTTTTATGTCAAAAAGATAAACCTATTCTCCTACCCACCAAATATACACGAACAATTTCACAAAAATCGGTAGAGCCGTTTCGGAGGAGTGCGGCCACAAACACCGTGACACGAAATTGTTATATATTAGAAAAATAAATAAACATATGCCTCCACCAAAAAATGAGTGAATAAATTTCTTGTTGTTTTTCCAGTCAGAAAACGTCAACGTCGCAATAATTGCTCGTGAACGCTGGGTGTCGAAATGAGGATATTCGTCTGTGAATACCCTCGTGTTTGACAGTGTTAAGTGAACTAGACTTTTCTTTCAACCTGAACTCAATAAATCTAATCAAATAAAGTCAATGGCACAATATACCATCACTTTTGCTGACTGTTCTGTAAACGTCAGCTGAGCTATATTAGGCGAGCATTAAATATTATTCCAAGTTCAAAAAAGAACTACTCCCTACTCCGACATAAAATTCGATCCATTCGATCAAAGATCATTAACCTGCATTAACATTGTCATTTTGATTAATGTTCAAGACTCCCCCTCTGTCTTGATTTTCGTAAGAAATATTCGCCAACTCGTGTTATCGGCCAAAATAACGAATGTCACTGTTACTATAAACTGAATTATAAAAAAAAACACGCGCAACTCCTGTACTTGTTCCTGATATTCGTCTTCATACACCTCGTCTATAGTATCTAGGCTCTGATTAGGCATCGGAATTAACCATTTCTGGTAACACCAAAATAAAATTGGCACCGTCAATGAAATATTGCTTTTGGCTATGATAACGGAGGCAATATAAATTGTACTATTAAATTAACATCTTATAGCTCTTATCGATATTATTACTTAGTTGCCTAGTCACACGTAACGGTATACACAACCAGTCAGTGAACACAGTGTCGAACCAAGAGTCGGTCGTTGAATTGTCACCATTCCGATTTTCGTTGAGTTGCGGTTAACTCCGTGTTTTTCGGGTTATTCTTTTTCGTGCGTGTATTTGACTTGTCATACAAACTATTGCAAAAAACGAGTTCGACATCAGCTCGGTCGGATTGGAGTACAATTGTAAGTTTAATGGAAAATATCCTGGAAAGTGTGCGAAAAATAGTCTTGTAACAAACTCGTGATAAAATGATTACGCGCTTATTGGCGGCAATCTCTTTCACCTCTAGACGTATTTGCCTAACAACCTAATCTAATCTGTACGTTTCGGCCTAAAGATTGATCATTCCCATTTCATTTGTTATGACTTAGGTAGTTTTTTGAAAATTAAGTGTTATCAGGTGAAGCGTGAGAAGTCTAACGATGCAACAACAAATTTTAAACTATCTAAAAAGTGTTTTATTGACAGCTGAAATGTGTCCAATCTAAACATATAAGAGCTCGAGTTCTTTAAGCTTTGATTAAAACAAAGTTCAGGAAGTGTCCTGTTAATATAAAAGTGCCATAAAATTGACAGGTATAAACCGCAGCACAATAAAGTAGATAACAGGTCTGTTACTTTAAATCTTAAATCGAATGTTTTTACTAATTTTTACGAATTCTTACGAATTTGTACTCATTTCCGTTACCTAACTCGAAAAAAAGAAAGCGCCGTCGGGAGAGCAAGATTTTACCCTTCCACTGAGAATCTTACGAATTTTTACTCAACCAATTTCTTGGTGTAAGAAGTGGAAAAGCTGTCAGTCACCTTACAATTAACAGCCGATTTGAGGTTTGTTATCCCATTTGGCATATGCGTAGCGTGCATTTGTTTTGATTTTTACGTATCAAAATGGTATCAACAGGCGGCAAAAAAAAATTGTCTTCTCAATATTATTTTCGATTTTGATAGTGGCAGAGAAATTCTTCCTTGCTGTAAAAAAAGACAGTCTGCTCCATGTCATTCTTAATGTTTGACAGCCTTTTCCATTCTTACTACAAAAGTAAAGGAACAAACCTAATAAGTATGCAACTGATCACCATTATCCACAGACAGACAGACAATTTACCAAATCTGTCGTATGAATTAGCAAATAATTCGACTACAAAATAACAGTCGTGTTTATCAACATTTGTCTCTTAAAAAGAGGACTCCATATCAACTTTGTGCTATCAGCAAGTCCAAGCGGGTGATTCGCCATTTTATGAGCCGATATTACTATGAGTTTTATTGTAGGCTACATCGACACAACTTGCAGGACAGATTTGTTGAAAAAAATATCCTTAAAAAAACACTTATGTTCCTCAGCGATCTATCTTGTCCCAAATACTTTTTTTCTAATTTCTATATTATAAATTCTTAGACCAAAATACATTTGCAAAGTAACACTCAAAATGCGAAACATTTGTGTATTACTTATGAACTGCAACTAACTTCAAGTAATCCACAGTCACAACCATGAAAACCAGCTCTTTTGATTTACTGCAAAGCTGCCGCTAAAAACTTTCAAGAGAGAAAATGAAAAGGGATCGAAGCCAATAAAATTAGCCCCTAAATAAAATACTAATCAGCAAAATAAAAAAAAACAAGCAAAAATGTTCATTTACCACAAAAAAAAATCATTACAAGAAACTGGTTCACTGTGGCGAAATGTAAAAACAATGAAAAGTACTCCCGAAAACAGTTATTTTTGTATTGAGAACTCAAAAAATATTCATCATAATAACAATAACTGCTTCAAATTACAAAAATTTCAAAATTTAATGTTGGTGACATCTGTTTCCGAAACATGAAATCGAAACCATGATATTTGTCTGCAGTTTAAGTGTTTCTTCAATGGGTGGCAATTTTTAAGAAAAGAAGGAAGGAATAATTAAGGATTTTATTCCCACGTAAGCTATTTTTTTTATTGCAGGCTTGTACAATCCTGACATTTGAAAAGCCGTTCAATTTTAAAATGCGGAAAATTCATATTCTGTAGGTTTGAGTAAGAAACGAGAAAAATGTGAGCTGTCAAAGCAAATCTGTCATAGGTGCAGAAAAATATGTAGTTTCCCAATTTATGGTGCGGTTAATTTGACAGTTCGTATTAGTGACGTGTCTAAAAAATAAATATAAACTGAACATCAACTAATCATCAACTCCCAATTTTTCTTTTAGTTTTATTGCTTAAATGAACTGTAAATATTATGAACTTCATATTTCACCAGTTTTAGTAATCTGACTTTGGACATATTTGAAATGTCAAACTATCGATAAAGTGCAAACGTTTTCATTGATAGGCATGTGAAAGTTACTTCGCCCCATCGAGTTGGTAGAACATGTGAGCAGCCATAATCGTGGATAACGTTAATGCATTATTTACATTGATAAGCCTCTGTGATGCAAAAAAGAAAATTGCCTAATAAAAATAATCTCAAATTTAAAAGTATTAGTCGGACATTCTATCCAATTAATAAATCGTACATACATACGGAAAGCAGTTTCCTTCTTGCTTGGGAACAATAATAACTTGTTGTAAACCTTTTGTTTATAAGTAGTATTTAGAGTTTAGAAAGGGATAAGCATCTGTTTAAATGTAATGGGGTTTTAATGACTCATTAATAGCGAGAGTGTTCAAAATTAAACCTTGTACCCTCAATCTCACGTTCAGCTATTTTCTTTCGTTTATTACCGAGCTTATTAGACTTTGTAATTCGGTAATCGGTTGTGTTTTAATATTTGCGTGATCACAGACAAAAAGGTGAAGACCGAAGTAGTAGGGTTTTGTTTTGCATAATCCTGCACTGTTAACCAGAGACAATACTAA
Organism: Cheilosia vernalis; assembly: GCA_949126925.1. NCBI lineage: Eukaryota > Metazoa > Arthropoda > Insecta > Diptera > Syrphidae > Cheilosia > Cheilosia vernalis. Next base: position 60,367,540 of record OX421360.1, on the reverse strand, counting down.
GACCACTCAACTTCGGCCGATTTCGCATTACTTCGCCTACAAGCTATAATTTTGCGGAGTGGCCACGATTTTGTGCGCTACACAGAAATTCATAATAGCAAATGTCACGTAACTTCAGAAATTCCGATTCATTAACTCACTCGCAAAAAAATGTGAGCCACTTCCGCTGTGAGCAAAGTTGCTGTCAGCGTTCATACAATTTTAGCCGTTAAATTTGAAATTATTCCTGACGTGTGGATAGTAATTTTTTTCAGGTTTAAATATACTTTTGCTAAAAATATTTATGAAAAATCGATTGGTTGAGAGAAAATAAAAATAGACTGTGCAATTTTTCTTTAGTTATTTAATAAAAATTTTATTAAATTGAAATCGAAGCTAATGATATTCAAAAGCGGAAGATTCACAACCATGTTTGTTTATGTTTCTAGTAAATAGAAATATCTCATTTACGTAGTCTTATTAACCAAATACATTTTATTATTCGCCCTTTAAAATATTTAATAAGTAACCATTTGCATTCAGTAATGTCAAAATGTGGTATTCCCGAACTCTTTCACATTGCCCCACGGTTGGCAGCATTTGTTTTATTTTTTGCATGTTTTTTCTTTCATGTCACACGGATTTTCTCAGCTGTCAACTGTCAGGATGCATGTGTGTTTTGCGTTGGCAGCACTTTACGGAAGAAATGGCGGGCAATTGAAATCTTGCGTATGATTTTGACCCTTAGAAAGTTTCAATGTTCTGTTTCGCAATATTTGTTTCTTTCTACATTCATATCACATAATCAAATCCATTTGCAATTGCCATAGACAGCAGCTAACGCAGTATTTTTCGATTCCTATTTTGCCTAAACAGTATACTAGTATACACAGCAGTGAAATCCATATCGTGGTAGCTATTTTTCATTAACCCTTTTCGCTATAATCCAAAAATCTATTCCGTGGGAAATTATTTCAGGAAAATATTACGCAGAAGCCTTCGATTCATAAGTACAACTGAATAATACGAAACGTCTTTGTTATAGCGCAACATTGTTTTTTATGCAGTTGAACTTATTTAATCCAATTTTACATTCGGGACCGGTTGCAAGACGTTCCGTTTACACCTCGTAACAAGCTAATCTGATTTCGCCATGTTGGGATAAAACTACCCATCAACCGGCTGCACCATCTTTGTGGATAATCTAGCGTGCGTAAGTTAATTAAATCATAGAGTTGTAAGAGTTCACTCTTACGATTGTTTTTCGGTTCCTGCTCGTGAGGCTTCAAAAAGTTGTTTTTAATTAAAATTTTTGTGAACACATTATCTAACACTAAACGACTATGCAACTCATTTGGGTAAGATGCTAACTATAAAGCTGCTAGTTCTCTGGTTTGGTTTGAATGAAAGTGGTTTTCGTTGCCGGCGCATTATGTGCCGTAGGTATGCCTTCAAAGTTTTGACAGCATTGTACGAAATTGATGAAAAATAGGTTAAGCTTTATCTGATATAGATTCCGCCACTGAGGCTAGAGCATGAGCGTATTAAGCAAATAAGGTCGAGCTCGATAATGAAGTTTTTATGTACACTTCTTATTCGTGATTTGGGGTAATAGGCTTTTCACACCAAGCCCAAAACCGGGTTTTCGCCAAAACACACGAAAATTTCATAGAAAGCAGAAGTTTTCCCATACATATTTCAGTTTTCAAAACGAGTCGTTTGCACTCATTTTCTACGAAAACACCACGAAAACGACTTCCAATCGTTGGGTTGTTGGAACAAACACACCTTTTGCAATATCCAGCAAAATGGCTGACCGAACAAATGTCACAACTCACAAGTTAAAATCATTTTCCACAATTAATTAATGGGCTAATATTGTTTTTAAATGCACTAAATTGATTTTGTTTGTTAATTAATGCGATCGAAATTTGTAACCACAAAAGTTTGCACCGAAGTTTAACGACTAGTGTCTCACAGCTGATTGAAACGTCAATCTGCGATTTGTACCAAAAATAAGAACTATACCTAGGATCATATATGGAGCTCTTTCTTAATGGCAAGACCGAGAACGTCTTCTTTGGTGAGAAGCATTGTCGAAGTGTCAAACAAGAATTCACGAGGGAGTTTTATTTCTTTCAACTACGGCTCGTCAATGGGTTCTGAAAATCTGGCTAAGGGTTGAAATTCTGACAGGCTTAACCGAAAATTATTGTAGAAAAAGACGGAATTAATCCCGCTAAGGCCAACACGCGATTTGGTCCGAAGTGGGTCTGACCTCTAGTTTAAACTGATAATTCCATTACCATTCCCAATGTCATCACTCGTTGTGCAATGTTTTTCCTGCGTCAAGTGTCAGCACTAGACGGAGGATAGGTTTGTTCATTATCTATAAAATGGGTAATCGAACGTCTCTATTGCTACTTGAAGTGTTATTTCTAGACTGCAATTTACCCGCGCAATTAAATTCAATTCATGATAACACAACGCAGTAACAATGCATTTTCCACCACCGTGTCGATTTCTATGTCAAAGAGTAGCGACTCTTTTTGTCTCCAATGTCTAACAATTCTAATGCAAAATTCCCATCGTAAAAGAACTCTGATATCTAATCAGAACTGTGGCAACCCAGCAATTTAAAATCAGCCTTTGTTTGACAAACAACAATTACTCTACTATCTGTTTTCGTATCTCGATAGCTAAGTTATTAATTATTTTGTTTTTTTTTTTTTTTCCTATTTTCAGCGAACAATTTTGTGACAAATTCAATGCACATATAGACTAAGATGGTGACGACAAATTTTGAAAAATTCCGACTGCTACTGTGGAAGAACTGGATCCTGCAATGGAACCACAAAATTCAACTGGGTGTCGAGTTGCTGCTGCCAGCGCTTTTCTCCCTGCTGCTGGTACTGGTGCGGACGTTAGTTAGTCCGGAGCATATGGGTGTCACCGTTTACAACCAATCGTTGCCAATTGATAATCTCGACTTGTTAAGGTAAGTGTTTGCTTGAGCACGAGGTCATAAATTTATTCAATGTATATACGTGAATGGAAGCTATGAAAATGTTGCATTTAGCGCAATAATATTCTTATTTAGCTTTAAGGAACTCTCTTTCCCACAATGCAAGCATCCTTTGGCTTCAAACATTTTGACGACTGCAAAAAAAAATAAGAACTTTGTTTTCATAGTTGTCATAATGGTTTTATTTAATATTTATTGCTTTTTTTTAGTAGCTACGCCTGTTTTTGTTTTGCATTTTATTGGAGTTGTTATTTAGCGCTCGGAAATTATAGTAGCACCTCTTTGAGAAGACCGCAAATATCGTATTCACTCTAAAATCAACGGCGGAACCAAACCAATTGGAAGTCAGTAATTTATTAGTGTGTGCTACCCAAATAATTGAGTTAAAGACCTTACATTGTGTCCTCCTACAGATTATTTTATATGTCATCTAACAGTCCTCACTAAATAATGCGGACTTAATTTTTTGGTGCAAACATAAATTTAATAGCGCCGGGTGTTTGCAAGATGTTCGCAAGAAATGCGACCGGAATTATTGGTTTCTATCTCTTTTACATAGGCACCACAAAAAAAAAAAAGAATCTGACAATAGGTGGCGCTGCATCGTAACATGTCACTATCAAATTGTACCGTGTATGTGCATATAGCTCAGAAATGCTTGCAATCTATCACCTTAACGCTGCATTTACACAGTCACACATTCTTATCACGGCAGATTAAAGGGGTGTTAAATAAATAGCTAAATAGCCGTGTAACCGAACGGGACAGCATTACCTAACACGCAGAAAAACGTGACACGTATTAAGGTCGGCCGTCTTGTTTACGTGATAGAAATTGTAGGAAAGCTCCTCATGTTGATATTTTTATAGCGATGACTAAAGAAATTCCGCGTTCCTATAAAACAATTATTTATTATAATTATTTATTTTTTTCGCGTAACTGATTGATGAATTGTTGTTTTAATTTACTTAAACTAATTACCGCTCTCATTTCACGTGTTTCAAATCAGAAATAGAAATGTTTTCAAGCAATTGCAGAAATGTTGGTGAGCGGAACCTGTGTCTATTTCCGTTTTACGTATCTATAATTATGGGTAGAACATCCATGACACTTTAGGCGTCTGATTTGTGATCTTATTCTTACGCCTTTAATAGCATTAACTGCGGATAAACGGATCTCGGATCTCGTTTCATGCAAAATTGCGCGTCCGTGATGGTGTAAATGCAGTTTAAAGCAAAGTGGACAGCAGAAACAGTTCAGAATGCGTTGTTAGCCTTAATATTTCAATCTTTTCCGATGAATTGCTACAAAATGCTACTTTTGGTTGGTATGTCTCTGCATCTGAAAAGCGCCGAATAGTTTTTGAAATCATAAAAATAGACCTTCAGAGCATATACTCTAAACTGTGCATATTCAGAGTGATGTAAAACACATTTGAGCACTAGTTGTGCTATAAAATTAGTCCATGTTTAATTGTTTATATTTATAGTAATATTTCTAAGTCAGCTACACCTTTTGTCGAACGAATACACTTTTTCAAAAGCTACATTCTTTTACGGCACCACAATTCCCATTCCCGATCAGCAATCATTTTGTTAGCTGTCAAAATAAAGTTCGGATTTTTATTCAAACAGTTCTGCTAATTTATATGAGTTCAGAGAGTGTACTCTAAATGTGCTTCGAACGAAAAGAGAACACACAATTTCCGAGACACAATGATGAGACTGAAGACTGAAGAAGAGGCTCTGAACTTAGAAAGAAAACAAAGAAAAGCTTAACCTCACTTTCGAATCATGGTTTGTTTCTGTGAAAATACTGCTAGATTTCCTAAAACAAAACGATGTTTGCCACGAAAATCTACTACCTTTCCCGACAACTTCCGCTCTGTACTAAATGTTAATTAAAAAACGTAATAGATTTTAGTTTTATTAATAAAATAAGAAAACTCATTCAACATTTGGGAAATTTGGTAATTCATGGACGTGAGAAATTCCTTGTTCTGTTCTCATTTTATAATAGGAAAATATTTTATTCATATTTGACAGATCATAAAATTTAAGCATGTGGTGGTTGGTTTGGATAAATTAAGTGCTATGCTAAACTTCATCGGTGGCAGCAAGGTGTAAGATGGACTGGGAAGTAGACATGATAGCTAAGTTTAAAAAAAAGTCGACCAGCTTAACCGATTTCGAAATTTCAATGAAGCAAACAAAATCAGCACAATGCCATTTGTACTAACCATAATCCACAGTCGATATTATTTAAAACAAATTCTTTATAATTTTACTCCCATAGGTTTTATTACAGACGATCATCATTCTACAAGAGTTTTACAAGAGAAGCATTTAAATCAAGGCAAGCCTACCGGTGATCCTTTACAATATATACGTAAATGTAGCTCAGCAGTTTGTTCGTTTTTTTTATTTTCAATAACACGTTCATTTCTACCGTTTGGCTTTATTTTTACTGAAATGCATGTACTTAAACAGAATTTTTGACTTAAAACTTTCCATTAAAGTTTAACCAGTTTGTAGCACAACTAACCGCACTTTTGGAGCATAAGATTAACTTATTCCCACTGTGTGCCGGCACTAAGCTAACCTTTAGGTTTTTTGCAGGCTTACTACTTATGAAGAACCAGAGTCAAAGGCGCTTACGCTAAACTACAAACTGTCCTATTCACCATATTCTCCCGCGTTTGACAAACTCGTGAGTCAGGCAGCTGGCAGCTTAAATCTTACCTACATTGGATATGAAAATTCTGAAGCATTGGCGGCTGCCATGGTCGATAGTTATAACCTCTGTGGTGTTGTGTTTAGTGATGCGTTGGCAAATGCTACGAAATTGCCCGAGAAGTTGGACTACAGGATTCGCTTCCCCAGCGAACTGCGAACCGCGGTATCTTCGTTTATGGTGACGTGGATGACGAATGTGCTGTTCATTCCCATGGATCCTATGGGACCGAGAAACAGAGATAATGACGATGGTGGTATTCCTGTTGGCTATTTGAGAGAAGGTTTTCTGGCAGTGCAGAACGCGATTTCGAATGCGTTCATTACACAGTCGGCTACGGACTTAGCTGACCCGTTGCCTGAGATTAGGCTTCAGAGGTATCCGTACCCGGAGTACATCAATGATCCCTTGTTGAGTGGTTTGGCCGGCATGATGTCCTTGATTATTCTACTCAGTTACATATATCCGTGTACATATACAGTGAAGGTAGATTTGCTTAAGTTATTTAAATACAAACAAATTGTACTACAGATTTTGTTCTTACAGTATATCACGGCAGAGAAGGAGAAACAACTCAAGGAGGTCATGAAGATTATGGGCCTTCAAAACTGGCTGCATTGGACGGCGTGGTTTGTGAAGGCTTTCCTGATGATGGGACTTTCATCATTGCTGATAACAATTGTACTAAAGGTAAGTAAAATGGGCCGACTGCGAAAAATGTGTCATTATTGACGTAAAATAAACTATAAGGAAGCAGTTAGGTGACAGAAAGCATGTCAAACTCCATTTGCGCTGGAGTTCTATATATCAGAGACAATGTTGAGACCCCCAACTAGCAATCCTCTTGCCCCCTCACTTTTTTTTTCAAATTCGCCATTTTGTTTTCCTATCGGTGTTTTGTCAATTTAAAATCCGTGCGACATGCAAAAACATACAAAAAATAAAATAAATGCTGCCAACCGTGGGGAAATGTGATAGAGTTCGGGAATACCACATTTTTACCTTACTGAATGCTTTTGGTTAGTTTTTTATATATTTTTAAAAGCCGAATAATATAATTTGTTTGGTTAAGAAAACTATCTAAATGAGATGTTTCTATATACTAGAAACAAATTAGGACAGACATGGCTGTCAATTTTCCGCTTTTGAATATCATTACTCATTAGCTTCGATTTCATGAGTACATTTTTCTTATAACTGAAGAAAAATTGCTCAAAATGATTTTATTTTCCCTCAACCAATATACGTTCTTGATTTTTCATAAATATTTTAAGCAAATTTATACTTATTCCTCACGAAAAATGCTATTCACAATAATAATAAGGAATAATTTTAAATCAAACGGATAAAATTCTACGAACGCTGCCAGAAACTTTGGCCACAGCGGAGTGTGTTGGTGAGTCGGCATTTTGTAAGTTGACATTTGTCAATACCAATTTCTATGTAACAATACTAACGCACTTAGCATTTGCAAACCCATACAAATATAACTTGTAAGCAAGAGTAATTGAAAATCCACCGAAGTAGGGGGTCTCAATATTGTCTCTGCTAAGTGTCTTTAAGAAAATGTTTGAATCTAGTACAATCTAGAAAAAAAGTGCACAAAAAACGCGCCGTCTATGTAATGCGTTTACATCTATTACTAAAATTTGGAAAAATATCAGAAAGTGTATTTGAAGTTTGTCAATATAAAAGTTGTGTTTCTCTATCTGAGATATTCTCTGGATGTCTAACGTTTAGTGGAGCTCGTCCATTCTCTTGTACCCATTGTTGCAGATGTTCTTATCTACCGGTTTTTGATGCAGAAAAAAACAGGTAGCAGCAAAATTAAGGTTCTTGTTTTTCGTATTTGAAGATCGATTCCAGCATTAAGCCTAGTATGCTGTTCCAGGAAAGCTAAAATTAAGCGCCTCTCCAATGTTTCTCTCCACCACTTCGCTTAAAGTTCGCTTAATTTTGACAGTGTAGGTTCCGTCAAAAAAAAACTACGTTGGCACAGCTGATTGACTTTCTCTGTTTAGCCACTTGGTACTGTCTAAAGAAATTTCTAAATTCTAATAGAAATCAATCTCGTTTTCCATTGGGACAGAAAAAGCTGTTTTTCTGCTCTCGATATCAACTGGCTGTCAGATTTCATGTTCCATATTGGCCTAAAAAAAAAGGAGAGATTCACATCTACTTACATACACTAACAAGAAAATATTCGTCATTTGTCAAATTTTAATGTATGTTATTGATTACGTATTTAGAAGACAAGTCTGTGACAAATAGTGTCAAGTGTCACTTCCAATTGGAGATTGGAATCTGTCACCACTGAACCTTATTCTAGAACCAATTAGAATTAGCTAGAAAGTTCTCGTCAGATGGCGGAGCGGGTATAAAAGGACAGCTTTTAGAAGAGGGCGACACAGTTGATTTATAACAGTGATTGGTTAAAGTTCGAGATAGTAATAGTTTGTGAAGATAAATAAGTGAAAAGTAATAGAGTAAATTAAGTGATTGGTTTGAAACGTTGAAGAATTGTTTAAGTAATATTGTTCTGGTACTTAATAAGTTAAATACATATTAGAATAGTCGATAAAAGTGTAATAAAAGTGAATTTTATTAGAGAAGTTTAACGGAATAATGTTTTATCTTTACGAATCCCAGCCTGAATGTAACAATATCAACATAAATTGAGTGGGTTTTTATAAGCATAAATTAAAATTTAAGAACAGCTGATACTTTTAAAACACTTACTACTGCAAATGCTAAATCTCGTTTTATGTTCCATTGGCAACGAAAAATCTTAAATTTGTAACGTACGTTCACGTTACGGAACGCAAGCGACTCCTTCTGCCATGTCAGCAAACACGCAGGCAAGTATTAACCTATACCTACGCGCAACTGAGTTGACCAAAAACCAAACAAGAACAAAAAGGAAAGTCGAAATTCCTACGCTCCGCTACGCGAACCATACCCCATCCATCACTTAAACTACCCATATACCGCAAGGTCACAGGACCCCTACGGCAGTCCGGGCAGCATGACGGATGGGGTTGTCCAAGCCTCCTGCAACCAGGCATGACCGCTTCCTCCCGCGCTAGCCCTCGGTGGGTGGGGATCTTGTTGCAGGCCCTGGACTGGGGTTACCTCTAGTTTTACATGCCTGTTAATTCAAAAAAGATAGATCGTAAAAGATGTTGGACACGACCGGATTAAACCACTATCCCTAACAATAAAGATTGCGAGGCCCGAGTAGTGCGATCCGTTGAAATATTTACATCCACAGTGAAAAAGAAGAAAGTGGGGGAAGAAATAGGTGGAAGTAATCTTCCCCTGAGCTGACCCACCCCTACTTAGCACCAAGGCCAAGCTACCATGGTCGTCGTCACGCTCCTATTGAACGACGACCCCTAGAGTCCGAATATCCTACTAACTACTAAACTACAACCATGAACCGAACTGCGTAAAACCACCTCGGATCGTGTTCGCCCCCATGGCCGACATTCCCTTCAATACTTCCTTATCCGCACATCTGGCGGCTGCTTCCGAAACCTAAACTAAATTCCAAAGCCAATGAACACACATGATTGTTCTTCTTCGTGAAGTTCACAAGCTTATTTTTATTCAAAACCAAAAGATCTTAAAACTAGTACTTAATTAAGGGGGTGGACGTTACAACACAAGTCAGTACAAGTGCGGACATACAAATCTTACTGTTGCCGCTCGATTACGTTATCATTTACAGCCAGAACAAAATTAACGAAAAACAATAACCCTTCGATGTTAGACGTAGAGACCAGAGCATGTACCCGTGGCCTATCTACTCGCGTAATGCAGCGTTGTGGGACGTGACTCGTTATTGCGTCCGCGTGTATATTAAAAGAAAATCAAGTTGATGCTTCCACGACGAAGATTATACGCTCACTTTCTCATTGGTGAGATTCCTCACAGAGTGTCACAAATGCTAACGACTAAATCACTGGCGCACCGGTCCGAACCTAACCTTACGTTATTTAGCTTTACTTTACAATGTTCAAACGACGACAAGACTAAACTGGGTCAATCGACACGACCACTCTCTAACGCTATAGCCTATCACAACTGGGCCAATACTACTTTTAATACACTTTGTTTCTTCCAAATGAGATTAATTAATTCCAAACTTACCCCGTTCTTTATTCAGGGGATAACTACCTGAACGCGATCCGTGGTGAGGGACTGCAGTGCACCGCCTTTCCTTCCAGGATGTTATGCATAAGCTCTTTGATATGCTTTAATTCGCGGATCTATACCTTAGTGGAAGATAAAATCATTTGGAGAAGTATAAATGTTTACAACAAGAAATTTTATTGGACCCAAACTACTTAACTTAAAGTATATCGGTAGGCGCAGTGTTGACGAAGAGGTGAATTTCGATGAGGTGACTATCGATGAGGTTGGTGTCTCGTCTCAAGCGAAGTCCGAAGGTTGGTGTATTCGATGGGGTGATGGTCTGTGGTGATGCTCGCTCCACCTACTGGAGGATGGATGCACGACTGCGTCTTAACTCTGAGGTGTGGTGCTTCGCTAGTGCAACGACTGTGCTATGTGCTGCGCAATTTATATTATTTCGTGGGACGTTGGGGAATTTTTCCCTTTCAATGTTCTAAACGTTTTAACTATTCTTTTCTTTTATGTTTCACGATTTCAGCGCCCTTAACTGGGTGTCGATGAGGTTAATTTTATGTTTTGGCGCGTCAGGAATTTTATTTCTTTGCGCGGGGTTGGATTTACGAAGAATTATTTTTGCCGAGTGGAATGGCGTAAAGCACACTACCGACTCTCGATTTTGTTTCTTTCCCTTTTTGTGGGGGTGGTTTTATGTATCCACGAGGTATGGTTCAACACACGCGGTCGAGAAGTTTTTCCTCGCGATATATATATATATCGTGGGTTTTTTTTTTCTTTTATTCGCTTTTCTTAAAACAATGCGCGAAACGATTTGCGGGTATTTGATCGGCTTCACCGAACTCAAAATTCCCTCGCCGGCGAATCACAATCGCGATATTTAACTTTTAATTTGCGTTTTTGTTATTTTCGGTCGACACAATGGCCGCCTACTTATGATGCGCGAACAATGAAAACGTGGCTAAATGCCGAAATTAAAATGCGACCATGCGCTAGTGCCCTACCAACCAACCGAACCTGACTCTCGATACTGACTGACTAAAAATCCAAGCGAACCAACGCTGTACGTGGTTTACATCGAAGAGTTTTTCGTGTGGGGTGGTGTTGTCGTCTCGCTCGCACTTATGCGCTCGACTATGGCGTAAATTTTCAAAACGATATTGTGACGAATGGTATGTTCAGAAAAATCTGAAAACGATGTTAAAGCACAGGGGCGATTTTTCTACGTGTTATATGTAGATAAAGATAGAGGTTTGAATTAGATTCAACCGAGCATAGGGTGTTAAAGAAAAAACCCATAAACTAGGCGAAAAGTGGACGAAAAAATATGGCTGCCACTGGTAGTGCGGGTGCGTTTACACGTAAGCGTTTGCGAAAGTTGCAGCGCTTCTCAAACGAGGTGTTCCTATAATTTTCTTCTGCACATGAGTGCAGCGTTTCCTACACAACTTGACATTTTCAGAGACTTGCGACTGCAAAAGGTCAAGAAAATGAAACCTGCTAAATCCTACCAAACGACCCACGCCCGAGACACAAGAATCTCATGTTCTACCGACTCTGAGCGGTCAACTGTTTCCTTACTACTTCACTATCCTACTGGGACTTCGTAACGTCTCACCTACCTTCCTGTAACTATCATTCAAAAATATCCTACGGCTATGTCTTACCGACGAAGATCTTTGCTGTGGGTTACACCTAGACTAAGTCCAGTTGCATCGACTAACTCGTACAAGTTACTTCCGATAACCTTGCGAACTTTTGCCCGTATAAACTTCGGACAAAGCTTTGCGTTTCGAGACTTCGAGGCATTGCTAAGCACGAAATTGCGCCGGTACACAACGTCGCCCACCTTGTATTTCACCGATGAACTACGGGTGTTATAGGCACGTTCATGCCCGAGGTGTGCTTTCTCTAGAGATTGCTTAATATAAGAATGCAGAATGTTCATCCTCGCAGCTTTCGGCAGGATGTCTACTTCGGAATTATTCAGACCACCTAGCTTCCTTAACAAGCGGTAGTCGCTTGCGTGTTCCCATAACGGATGGAAGTTCACCTCTCGAGGGAAATGGAGACACTTCCGAGATTACATTGGGTGAGATTGGACATTTTTACCACACAGCCGACTTGAAAACAATAATAATAAAAATACCAAAAATAACGATGGTGAATTCTATACGAATTCAGGGACTTATATCCTAATGTAAAAACTAACTATACTATCGCTATACTGTTGCGTCGTACAGGGTAATATATGACTAAACTCAATACTAAAACTAAAGTGAATGTGTGGAAGGCTGGCTTAGCAATCGCTAGCACTGAACTTCCGACTAAATCTTACTCAAATCTAAACGTTGGAGTACGTTCAATGACTAAACTTCAAAACGAAACTTCTCAAACTACACTGTCTCTAAACTTAACTCAAACTATCTCGATACTAAACTTTCTCAAAACTAAACTTTCTCAAAACTTTCTCAATACTAAACTTCCTCAAAACTAAACTTTCTCAAAACTAAATCAAAACTAAACCAAAACTAAACTTAACATCAACCTGAAGGAATGTCGAACACATAGAGGACAAACACGAGAACAACGAGGATAGATTCACACTTTCTATTCCACTGTGGCTACTGAAGCGACAACGCTTCTAGATGGATTAATGCTTTACAATCACTGCAGAATCGCAAGTGACCTTAGAGTTGCTAAATTTCTGTGCTTTGCTATGGAACATGGTGAAGACAGCCTGAAGCAACGGACGTAAATGGAGACAAAGGTCGATCCAAATACCGGACTTAACAGAACTAACTTACCAAAGAAAAGCGAACTACACACCAGCCCTGAGTGCAAGCAACGGACGTAAGTGAGGAACAACTTCACCCACTTACCGGACATGAACTCGAAGGCTCAAATGCTGAAGATGGAAATGTGAAGAACTTATAAGCCCGAGCAACGGACGTAAATGGGGAACAAAGTCTACCCATCTACCGGACAAGGGACTCAAAGAACACTAAAGGATTACAAACTCCTACACCTATTTCCGCAAAACTAGATCTCAGACTTCAGCGTACAACAGACATGAATGGGGATGAAAATACACCCAAACACCGGTTACGTGAAACGAAAAAGAGTAAAGTCGAAAATGGTGAAAAACAAAATTTTTTGTGTAAATTTTTTTTGTAAATACTTCTGAATCATATCACTACTTCGGGCCCCACGTTGGGCGCCACCTGTAACGTACGTTCACGTTACGGAACGCAAGCGACTCCTTCTGCCATGTCAGCAAACACGCAGGCAAGTATTAACCTATACCTACGCGCAACTGAGTTGACCAACAACCAAACAAGAACAAAAAGGAAAGTCGAAATTCCTACGCTCCGCTACGCGAACCATACCCCATCCATCACTTAAACTACCCATATACCGCAAGGTCACAGGACCCCTACGGCAGTCCGGGCAGCATGACGGATGGGGTTGTCCAAGCCTCCTGCAACCAGGCATGACCGCTTCCTCCCGCGCTAGCCCTCGGTGGGTGGGGATCTTGTTGCAGGCCCTGGACTGGGGTTACCTCTAGTTTTACATGCCTGTTAATTCAAAAAAGATAGATCGTAAAAGATGTTGGACACGACCGGATTAAACCACTATCCCTAACAATAAAGATTGCGAGGCCCGAGTAGTGCGATCCGTTGAAATATTTACATCCACAGTGAAAAAGAAGAAAGTGGGGGAAGAAATAGGTGGAAGTAATCTTCCCCTGAGCTGACCCACCCCTACTTAGCACCAAGGCCAAGCTACCATGGTCGTCGTCACGCTCCTATTGAACGACGACCCCTAGAGTCCGAATATCCTACTAACTACTAAACTACAACCATGAACCGAACTGCGTAAAACCACCTCGGATCGTGTTCGCCCCCATGGCCGACATTCCCTTCAATACTTCCTTATCCGCACATCTGGCGGCTGCTTCCGAAACCTAAACTAAATTCCAAAGCCAATGAACACACATGATTGTTCTTCTTCGTGAAGTTCACAAGCTTATTTTTATTCAAAACCAAAAGATCTTAAAACTAGTACTTAATTAAGGGGGTGGACGTTACAACACAAGTCAGTACAAGTGCGGACATACAAATCTTACTGTTGCCGCTCGATTACGTTATCATTTACAGCCAGAACAAAATTAACGAAAAACAATAACCCTTCGATGTTAGACGTAGAGACCAGAGCATGTACCCGTGGCCTATCTACTCGCGTAATGCAGCGTTGTGGGACGTGACTCGTTATTGCGTCCGCGTGTATATTAAAAGAAAATCAAGTTGATGCTTCCACGACGAAGATTATACGCTCACTTTCTCATTGGTGAGATTCCTCACAGAGTGTCACAAATGCTAACGACTAAATCACTGGCGCACCGGTCCGAACCTAACCTTACGTTATTTAGCTTTACTTTACAATGTTCAAACGACGACAAGACTAAACTGGGTCAATCGACACGACCACTCTCTAACGCTATAGCCTATCACAACTGGGCCAATACTACTTTTAATACACTTTGTTTCTTCCAAATGAGATTAATTAATTCCAAACTTACCCCGTTCTTTATTCAGGGGATAACTACCTGAACGCGATCCGTGGTGAGGGACTGCAGTGCACCGCCTTTCCTTCCAGGATGTTATGCATAAGCTCTTTGATATGCTTTAATTCGCGGATCTATACCTTAGTGGAAGATAAAATCATTTGGAGAAGTATAAATGTTTACAACAAGAAATTTTATTGGACCCAAACTACTTAACTTAAAGTATATCGGTAGGCGCAGTGTTGACGAAGAGGTGAATTTCGATGAGGTGACTATCGATGAGGTTGGTGTCTCGTCTCAAGCGAAGTCCGAAGGTTGGTGTATTCGATGGGGTGATGGTCTGTGGTGATGCTCGCTCCACCTACTGGAGGATGGATGCACGACTGCGTCTTAACTCTGAGGTGTGGTGCTTCGCTAGTGCAACGACTGTGCTATGTGCTGCGCAATTTATATTATTTCGTGGGACGTTGGGGAATTTTTCCCTTTCAATGTTCTAAACGTTTTAACTATTCTTTTCTTTTATGTTTCACGATTTCAGCGCCCTTAACTGGGTGTCGATGAGGTTAATTTTATGTTTTGGCGCGTCAGGAATTTTATTTCTTTGCGCGGGGTTGGATTTACGAAGAATTATTTTTGCCGAGTGGAATGGCGTAAAGCACACTACCGACTCTCGATTTTGTTTCTTTCCCTTTTTGTGGGGGTGGTTTTATGTATCCACGAGGTATGGTTCAACACACGCGGTCGAGAAGTTTTTCCTCGCGATATATATATATATCGTGGGTTTTTTTTTTCTTTTATTCGCTTTTCTTAAAACAATGCGCGAAACGATTTGCGGGTATTTGATCGGCTTCACCGAACTCAAAATTCCCTCGCCGGCGAATCACAATCGCGATATTTAACTTTTAATTTGCGTTTTTGTTATTTTCGGTCGACACAATGGCCGCCTACTTATGATGCGCGAACAATGAAAACGTGGCTAAATGCCGAAATTAAAATGCGACCATGCGCTAGTGCCCTACCAACCAACCGAACCTGACTCTCGATACTGACTGACTAAAAATCCAAGCGAACCAACGCTGTACGTGGTTTACATCGAAGAGTTTTTCGTGTGGGGTGGTGTTGTCGTCTCGCTCGCACTTATGCGCTCGACTATGGCGTAAATTTTCAAAACGATATTGTGACGAATGGTATGTTCAGAAAAATCTGAAAACGATGTTAAAGCACAGGGGCGATTTTTCTACGTGTTATATGTAGATAAAGATAGAGGTTTGAATTAGATTCAACCGAGCATAGGGTGTTAAAGAAAAAACCCATAAACTAGGCGAAAAGTGGACGAAAAAATATGGCTGCCACTGGTAGTGCGGGTGCGTTTACACGTAAGCGTTTGCGAAAGTTGCAGCGCTTCTCAAACGAGGTGTTCCTATAATTTTCTTCTGCACATGAGTGCAGCGTTTCCTACAAATTTGAGAGCAAAATCCGAAAATCCCAATGGAAAACGACAAATTAACAACAACGAATTTCTTTGTGTTGAACTAACCATTCTCCATTATGTACTGTCAATTTGCTTTCGTTTGAAATTTTGTTGCGAATACCGATATTTTCTCTGATCTGTCAGAATATAGCTGTGTGAAAAAGTATTTTGCATTTATACGCTTACTTCAATTGTGTAGAAAGTTTTCGTACAGTGGCTAACAAATTTAGCTTAAACTGCGTACTGCTTGGCTAAACTGCTTTGCTTAATTTTATCTTTGGAGACATTTTTGTGTGGGGGCTTAATTTAAGCGCGAGCACCATACTAGGTTTTAGATAGTAAATTGTATACATATCATTATATTGGTTTAATTTAATTTATTAAATGATGTATTTTGCCTTAAGCTGGATTATTCGAATAGAATACATTTTTATTTTGTTTCCTTTAAACATCGTGACACTTCTGTGTAAATGAAGGGCTCTGTTCTTAGACAACTGGTTTGACAGCTGGGAATATTACAACTCTCGATAATGGTTTGGCAATTGAAATTTGGAAAGAGTAATCCAGCCTAACCTTGTGTGATTTTACATTCGCATATAACCTTTTCTGATTTGTTAAATTTGGGTTTTGTTAATTTGACAAATTAATGTCAGCCTGAGAGTATTTTCGTAATGCTCTTTGTTTCTTAAAAAGCTGCTGGTGATCTTAGGAATCTTAAGTGAATCCACGTTAAATTTTCTGAATCTGAAATCTTCCTCAAATCTGACATTTAACGACTAAACGTCAGTAAAATGCAGCTTGTGATTGTCATATATGTGAACTATTTTTAAATCTGGCCGATACAGTTTTTTTAATGGCGGCATTCTGTTAACCGCTATAGATGACGATGACATGCATAATATGCAAACACATTTTGACGAACAGCAGTCATCTAATTGTCATTGTCAGTGGAATGCTGACATTTTCTCTTGATTTAATTTTCATTGTACAAAATGAGTTTGAGTATTTAATTTTAATAAACGCTTAAATTAAAAATAACACAAATGTTATATGAGTCGACTATTTTTCTAACTGGCTGCCTGGTATACCGCTAAATGATTAATAGTGATTACGTGGGCTTAAATTGGCGTCAAAACTGGAAAAAAAAAATGCACTTAAGTTCAGCCCAAGCCGCATATAACTTATGACAGCCAAGCACAATTCCGATTTAATCAAACGGTGTTTTAAGCTGAACCAAGCTACATGTAGTGAAATTTTTTTTCGCAGATATCTTACATATTTCTGTCTTTCAGATAAGATGGTCCGACGATGTTGCAGTTCTCACATACAGCTCATTTACGGCGACATTCTTTTTCTTCCTGATCTACACAATGACCACCATAACACTCTGCTTTATGTTGGCAACATTCTTCTCTAAGGCCAGTACGGCATCTTCCGTAACCGGTCTAATATGGTTCATCACATACATGCCGTACACATTTTTCCAGCTAAGCTATGACAGTCTGACACTCGGCACTAAAGTTGGTTGGTCTCTGATCTCGAATACTGCCATGGGCCTTGGAATGCAACTAATTATCTCGAATGAGGCGACCGGAGAAGGCTTGCAATGGGACAACATGTTCAAAGCTGTCAGCCTAGACGATCCCCTGTCAGTTGGAATAATTATCGGTATGATGTGCCTAGCGAGTGTCCTTCACATGGTGATCTGTTTGTACGTAGAACAAATCTTGCCGGGTGATTTTGGAGTGCCCCGAGAATGGTACTTCCCGTTCACAAAGAGCTTCTGGTGCGGTGAGCGCGAATACTTAGGGATTGAGGACTCGAACGGACACATTATTCGGGAGAACTCACAAGCATTCGAAGCCGAACCAGTGGGCAAGCATGTTGGTCTGCAGGTGAAGTGCTTGAACAAGACATTCGGCGATAAGAAAGCCGTTAACAATTTATCACTGAATATGTACGAAAATGAGATAACGGTGTTGTTGGGTCACAACGGTGCCGGAAAGACAACCACGATCTCAATGCTGACGGGGATGTTTCCGCCGACATCGGGAACGGCCATTATCAACGGCAGCGATATAAGGACGAACATGGATGGCGCTCGCAGCTCGTTGGGCATCTGCCCGCAGCACAATATCCTCTTCGACGATCTGACGGTGAGGGACCATTTGATATTCTACGGTCGTTTGAAGGGTCTCAAGGGAAAGCAACTGGATGCAGAGGTGGAGAAGTACATCAAGAAGATAGAATTGGAGAACAAGGCGAATGTCGCGTCATCGAAGCTATCGGGTGGCATGAAGAGGAAGCTGTCTGTGTGCGCTGCTTTCTGTGGCGGCACCAAAGTTGTTATGTGCGACGAGCCAAGTTCAGGCATGGATCCAGCAGCGAGACGACAACTGTGGGACCTGATGCAATCAGAGAAAGTCGGACGTACTGTCTTGTTGACGACACATTTCATGGACGAGGCCGACGTGTTGGGCGATCGCATTGCCATTATGTCCGCTGGCGAGCTCAAGTGCCATGGAACGTCATTCTTCTTGAAGAAGAAATTTGGCGACGGCTATAAATTGGTAAGCGAAATTCCCATACAATAATTTTCAGTCTACTCATTCATTTGATTCCCATTTAGATTTGCGTGAAGAAAAAAGAATGCGACGGTGCCGAGGTGACAAAGCTTCTCGCTAAATATATTCCAGGTATACAACCGGAAGCTGAAATTGGCGCTGAACTTTCCTACCAGCTACCCGAAATCTATTCCTCCGAATTTGAGAGGATGTTCCACGATTTGGAAACACAATCCGACGAACTGTTTCTCAACGGCTATGGCGTTTCGATAACATCCCTCGAAGAGGTGTTCATGAAAGTCGGTGCCGAAAAACATCTCGAAGTAGAACAAATCACCCAGAAGGAGAAGCCTGCTCTGAATGGCGACACAGGTACACTTCCATTCGAAGACGGAGAGTCTGTCAGTTGTAAGTGAAACCAATTTAGTTATTTTTTTTCGTGTCTAACGATGTGTTGGTTTTTTTCCAGCCGACTACGTGTTCTCCGACAACCAGCGTCTTCTCAAGGGCAATAATCTTACCCGAAGTCAATGGCGCTCAATGATGCTTAAGAAGTACCTCTACACACTGCGCAACAAGTTGATGTTTGGCATTCAGAATATCATGCCGATCCTCTTCATCGTGATGACAATCGTTGTGGCAAGTTCGAGCTACTATGCCGACTTAAGGCCCCTCCCGATAAAGCTGTCCTCATATCCAACAGCAGTGACGGTCTTAGAAACAAATTCAAACATTCAAAATGGATCATTTGAGTCAAAAATATCCGAGAACTACAGGAAAGCCGTCCAAGACTCCTACTCGGGCAGTTTGATCGAGAGTACTGGAAGTAAGAGCTTCAAAGACTACATCCTGGAGCTGGGAAAAACGATTCAAGTGCGCATCAACTCAAGGTACATTGCCGCGGCGACTGTCAATAAGGGAACTATAATCGCGTGGCTCAACAACAAGCCCATCCATTCGGCACCGCTGACAGTGAATCTAATACACAATGCAATAGCCAAGTAAGGACAATGGAGTTTTCCCAATAGCATTCTAATTTGCTCTTTTTTTTTTGGATTTAGAACTGTCATTGGACCGAACGCGGAAATTTCCATCACAAATGATCCGTTGCCGTATTCGCGAGATTCTGCTTTCCGATTGCTGAATACCGGACAAAATCTGGGAACACAGCTCTCGTTGAATTTGTGCTTCTGTATGTGCTTCGTTAGTGCCTTGTACGTGATGTTCTTGGTCAAGGAGAATGAAAGTCGAGCGAAGTTGTTGCAGTTTGTTAGCGGCGTCAAAGTTTTGACCTTCTGGCTGTCACAATTTGTCTGGGACTTGTTCACCTACATCATTACAGCACTGATTGTGATAATAACATTGGCATGCTTCCACGAGGAAGGCTACTCTACGTTCGATGAATTGGGTAAGAACAATTAATAATTTATTTTAGTCGCCAAAACAAGAAATCTGTGAATGTGCATTCGGCGAAATGCCCTAAAAACTTTGGGGGTGCTCATGCTCAATGCTCTAATTTATCAAGTCTGACAGCTGACCTAGATTGATCAAGTGAGCAGTTGACGTTTATAAAGGGTTAGCCGACAAAAATAGTAAAGAACTTCATGACTGCGTGTAGGTACGAAGTTGACGTTTCGTATATGTGGCTATTTTTTTCATTCTGGTAACATCGAGTCCAGATAAATCTAGTGGACATAAGACAACTTAATTTTTTAATGTGACCATATTCATCGAAATGACTTACGAATTTTAAATAACAAGTAACGAAAATGAACAGATCCTAGGGTCGTTCCAATCCCATAGGTACATTCAAACAATTTAGTCAAATATGGCCAAATCTGTTCAAACTTCGTTGGTTCCCCTATGAAAAGTTAGGCAATGAAAACAATCAAAGTCCTAGTTGGTTATATGTTCGTTCGGGTATTTTTTTGCAAACGTAAAATTATAGCTAAAATTTGCTAAGAAACTGTGCGAATGCGACCTCTACTGAGAAAATTGAGAAAAATTAAAGAGAAATCTATTTCCCCTCTTTTAATTTTTTCGTAATTTTCTACTCGCCGAATTTCGACTTACTGAAAAATGAAAACTGTCAACTTTGTGACAGATCAACAGTTTGACAAGTAAAACTCTATTTATTTTACTCTTAAACGATGTCAGAGGAACAAGTTATAATTGAATATTCTCCTAGAACATTTTACCGCATTCTAAACGGAAAGTTTAATAGGTATTTGGCTTATAAAAAATGCAATTCCACCTTATTTCGTAGTTGCTGCATTTAAAGATAACGTCAAAATGACATTTCTTCTAATGAAATTGAGAGATTTCTCTCTCGATATTTAAGATTTGACATTTTTCATTTTTCTATGCTGAAAGCACACGAACGAACCTTTATAATTGACAGATGGCTGTTGTTGCGCTCAGCAATATGTCGCTGGTTGGGCTTGGGAAACAATGCTGAGTTATCACAACAAACTCATTTGCCCTCGGCCCAGCAACTGCGGCATGCTGATTGGGCGAGATGACCCTGAGGCTCGAAGCAGACCGATAGGTAAGCGACGAGTCGGTTTTCGAAGTTGAAACAACACGGTCGCTTACATTATACATTACACTGTCAAATGAATGAAATGTCAACTTCTAACTGAATATCTACCTATTCATTTGTTTTCATTAATGTTTTGTATTTGGTTTACATTAAAATTGGTGCAACGTATTTTAACTTTCTGGATTGTTTTCATAGCGATGAGAGAATTTACATCCATTGAAAGAATTATGTCATTTAGCCAATATTGGCCTAGAAGCACCTGGAACATAACAGTTGATACGGGGGCGCTGCATAAACAAAACTCTAACTAGTTGACTTGTTAATGGGTACATTCACGATAAGCAACTACCATTTTGACACCATGCTAATAAACTGTCAGATAGCCATTTCAAGGCGAACATTCACTGTAATTGTTCTCACTGTCCATAGATTAATCAAAAAAGTGAGTCATGGTAATAAGTGACACTTCGGACTTTCGGTTCCGAGATAGAAATGACAAAAATGTACAACACTTGTGATTGCGGTCGAGTTGTTAGGTTGGCAGACGTCATCGGTTATGACATTTAGATATAAAGGCCTGTATTATGCTAATTTCGGAAATGAAAACATATTAGGAGAACAATAATACGGAGAATACTTTGATTACTCTTGTCCACAGTTGTGGCATAAATGAGCTATGACTGACGTGCATCTGAAAATAACAAACGTCACATAGTAAAATGATGGGAAATTTTCGTGGTCATAAAATCCAATCACTTGCAACAAATAAAAGTAGATTTTCATCCATTTTTGACACTAGCTTATAATTCTAGCCCTCGTAAATCTTATTTTGTTGATGTTTAATCAAAAGCTGCCATTGACAGCTTACAACTCCGTTTAAATCCATATTCTCTTGTAAAGACAGACTCAAATGTGACTTGTGAAATGGAAACACACACATTTTGTCTGAAATTGAGTCGGTCTTGGGTTTTTGTTTTGTGGTGCCTATTTTTTCAAGGGCTACAACCTGCATCATAATATTCAACCAACATAACAGTGAAGTAGTTTCAAAATTTGCGAATACCATCATATTGGCGGAAACCATAGTACGGCCACAGCCTTATCCCTTCCATTCTCAACGGCTTCCATCCTTAAAATACATCGGACTAAATACATAACCTTTTTCTTTTAGGTCGAAATTTCCTTTTGATACTGATCTTCGCCTGTTCGGTACTACCATTCACCTACCTAATGTCGGGAATGTTTTCGGAACCATCTACAGGCTTTGCCAGACTATCTGTTATCAACATATTCTGCGGTAAGCACCAACACTTTGAGTTTATTTTGTTTTCAAGAGAGCTAATCTCTGCTTCTTTAGGCAATGCCCTTTTTATTGTCATTCTCGTTATGAGCTTTGAGGCGTTCGACACAAAAGACGTAGCTGATGTGCTTCAAAAGATATTTATGATTTTCCCGCATTTCTCACTGGCCCAAGGATTGAATAAGCTGTTCACCAACTCTGCGACTAGGAGACTCTGTGAGCCCATTATCGCAACTGTCCCGGAAAGTATACGCTGTGGAGTTCTCAAGACGTGTTGCAGTAAGTGAGCGTTAATTGATCAATATTGATAATGTTTGGATTGATATTTCAGCAACTACACCCTTTTTTGCTTGGGAAACACCTGGAATACTAAGTGAGCTGACTTATCTGATTTTGACGGGTCTTTTGTTTTTTATTGTACTCACAATCAAGGAGTATCGATTTTTGGATAACATTTGGTTCAAGATCAAGCAGAAGACAGTGTAAGTAGTTTTGAGAAGCCTGAACAGAAACTGAACTATATTTTTGGGACATCTCATCCACGAATATTCAATCCTATTTACGCATCTAAAGAGTAAATGTTTTAATCCCTCTTCCTGTTGCGAATAAAAGTCAAAATCCAATCTCGGACACATCACATTTGTGTAAAATAATAGTGGATGAGTTGTCCCATAGTTGAGCTGTCTTTCCAATGACAAAGTCTTAACAACAATTCGTCAGAAAGATAATGTAATAAAAATTCCTTTCGTTCTCTATAAACAGAAGACCACCGCCACCACCAGAAGATGGCTACTTTGATGAGGACGTCGAGGAAGAGAAACAACGGATCGACAATATGTCAGCGTCAGAAATTTCAGTGCAAAATTTGGTCCTCGACAAGGTCACCAAGTACTATGGCCGCTTTGTGGCTGTCAATCAGCTGTCTGTCGGCGTCAAGCAGTAAGTAAAATTCATAGCCTAGAAAAACTGTCCACCCACATTCTTGTTTCTCCTTAAAGCTCGGAATGTTTTGGACTTCTTGGTGTCAACGGTGCTGGCAAAACGACAACATTCAAAATGTTGACCGGCGACGTAAGGGTATCATCGGGAGACGCCTATGTGAAGGGGCTTAGTTTGAAAAAGGACATGAATCAGGTCTATCAAGAGATCGGCTACTGTCCACAGTTTGATGCGCTCTTCGACGACCTTACCGGTCGTGAAATGCTGAAAGTCTACAGTTTACTTCGAGGCATTCCTGATCAGAAGATACCGCAGATCTCTATAGAGCTAGCGAAAAACTTTGGTTTCTTGAAACATTTGGACAAACAAGTGCATGCGTACAGTGGTGGTAACAAGCGCAAGCTAAGTACCGCTCTGGCTGTGTTGGGAAGCCCATCAGTGGTGTATCTAGACGAACCAACTACCGGCATGGATCCAGGGGCGCGTCGTCAACTTTGGAATATGGTGTGCAGGATTCGTGACGCCGGCAAGTCCATCGTTCTTACCTCGCACAGCATGGAAGAATGTGAGGCGTTATGCACACGTCTGGCTATTATGGTGAACGGAGAGTTCAAGTGTTTGGGCTCAACGCAGCATTTAAAGAATAAATTCAGCAAGGGCCTGATTCTGCGATTGAAAATGAAGAAGGACACCGAACTGACGAGAAGCTTCAGCGATGAGTTAGTACCACTAGTTATTGTTACTATTGAGCGAAATTAAATTCCTTTTCTTATCCCTTGTAGGAAACCTAATCTAGAGAATGACGCACCAATGGAACTAATGGAGGAGGACATCAAAACAGTCATGAACTTCATAGCAAAAGAGTTCCCCGAGGCTTTCCTACAGTGCGCATTCATTTATCGCTCCTGTCTTTTGATTTTAAAAACTTTTTTTCCTTTTTACAGAGAACGCTTCCAGGGAATTCTCACATTCTACATTCCAATCTCTAGTATTTCGTGGTCAAAAATATTCGGTCTCATGGAGAGAAACAAGACGGACCTTAACGTCGAGGACTACTCGATAAGCCAAACAACTTTAGAGGAGATCTTCTTGCAATTTGCCAAATACCAGCGAGAGGACCCGCGTGAAATCAAGTGAGCTACATAGATCGGCTTTTCTAACCTATAACTGGTGTAGTTGTTGATAAAATGTAGTCGTAGTTGAGTAGTTTAAAGCTTGTTTCTTGCGTATCTGGAACCCGAAAGTGGGGAACGCCCTCTGGTACGCGTTGAACAAGCCTAACAGTTACAAAGATCGCCTACGCATGCTAACATATACTAACAAAACTAGTAACCAAAGATTAGAACCTTAAAGTACATTTAACAAGTGGAATTTCATCACACAAACCCACAACACACTCGGTATTTGGTAGTTGCTTACGCATCTTGGCATGACTCCCTTATCTTACTGCTGCATACTTTACTTTATTAACTTGAACAAATTTGTTATATTTCTTAAAAAAAAAAAAAATCACTAGACGTACAGCAGATATAGTTAAACAATTTGTGGAATGGGCTCTTGCCCATTCGTGATACCAAAGATTGAGAGTGATCAACGAAGAAAGTGTCCTTAATGACAGACTGGAGCCAAACGGAGGAGCAAGTAGTTAAATTTATTATTACTTTAGTTTTTGTATAGCTCTATATTTTGTTTAATTATTTAAAACTAATTTAATTCTTTTGTTTAATGTGTGTGAATGAATATTTTTATCAAGGAGAATTTTTCTCTAAATTTATAAGTGTAAGTGTCATGACTTTTTATATATGTATATAAAAGAAAACAATTTGTCTATTTTGCTATAATGGCTGGCTTCTACGTACTTACTCTGTAATAAAAGAAATTGAAAAAGAAAGAAAAATTACGAACACGAAATGAGTATTAAATAAAAGACGAAGAGAACAGAATGGATGGAGTTTGTGTTTTTAATTCAGTTAAATATTTACAGCGGAACGTCATGTGTCACATGTCATTTTTCATTGGTTTCACTCGGGGATCCACGTATTCTGTAATTCAATGGAACAAGAAAACTGCTTCTGGTTAGTAAGTATTGATGAAATGCCAAAAAAATACTCTACGGCAGCTGTCAGCTGACTTGTATAAAATACATAAACTACACTTGTATGGGTGCTAAGTAGATTCTGCCTTCAAATCGAGAAGCGAAATTCTCTCAGAATCACCAGAAGAGTAGGTACTTCTTGCCTCAATGGGACGGCTTCAGAAGTGATTTTTTTTCGATTAGGGACTCTTCCGGACGCTTCTTTTTGCCCGATGGAAAACGACATTAAAAACTAAAGTCAAGTGACGTTTAGGTGACGTTTATGCATGAGCAACAGAACAGACGATCAAGAATTCTGACTGAGTAGAAAGTTGACATTAGCCGAGTTTTTTTGAGCTTCGATCTCAGAAAAGCAAAGTAAAGTAGGCTTTTCAGCACGCTAATTACAACAACTATTGCGAGTCCCGAAGTGTCAATTGGAATGTAGTTGTTGTAATTGCGTGCTGAAAATCCTACTTTGCTTTGCTGAGATCGAAGCTCAAAAAAAATCGGCTATTGCGCATGTGTGGCTGATTATGTCAAATGATGTTATCGCTGAATTTAGTTGTTATGTTCAGCTAACATAATCGTTCTCCATTGGGACCATCAGATATTTCCTCCAGATCGCAGATTTTACGCTGCTCATGGAAGATTCAACGAAATTGATCTGCTTTTGTAAATGGGTCAGTGCATCATTTGACAGCAATATCAGCTGTTCAAATTACATTCCTTTTTGGAGAAATCACAAATGGATATCGACTTGAAAAATACTTCCACTGTTGTAGCTACAAATAGAGTATTTTTGGTGATTTGTAGTCTTCAGATGACGAGGAAGACAATGAAGGTAATACCTACGATTAATTCCTCCAAAATTATATCCATGGCTTTTTATGTGTTTCGTTATTTTGGTTTTCACGAAACTTTGCACATTTGTTTTAAATGACATCTTCTTTAAATTACATTAAATAGCTGTACAAAGTATGTGTATATCGGAAAAAAATATAGCGATCTGCAAAATGTGGTCCGGATCAAAAGAAAAGGTTGCATTTTTTGCCCAATGGAGCATGAAAAGTGATTCAGATCAACATATAAATTGTTTTTTTGTCCAATGGAAAACGACAATAGAGTCCAGTTAAATGTAGTCAACTTCAGATTTTTGAACATGCCCTTTGACTTAGGCTCTAGTTATAGCCATATCTACGTAAAACGAAACCGTACAAATTCTCTTTTGCTTTTTTAGAGCACTCAATCCCAATGGTTTAACACAGTCTTGATCTTAAAATGATCTTTAGGGGTATCGCAAATAAGTTCCGATTAAAATGTTTCCCTTGTCAGCAATGTAATTAAGATTGCTGAATAGGAAACATTCCGGGGGAAATATTATTCCCGATAGGGGTGCTTTATGAATTATAAAGTTAGTTATTCAAAAAAAAAAAAAAAATAACAAATAATATTTAAATTTTCTAGAAAAATAATTTATTCATATTCCGTACGAAAAACTTTTTCCGATCTACTTCTCAGTCAATTCCACAACAAAAAAATATTTGTATACATAACATAGGGGATTAAAGGGAAAACCTGTGCCTTGATTTTGTGCGGTTTTTGAGGCGATGTCGCTAGGGAACGGCCCGAATCGGATTTGAATGTGTGAGTGAGCCGCGCGCTGTGACCAACGTGCCCGTTGTGCAATAATTTGGTACTTTTTTCGAGGATCCTGATACAATTTGTTGCTACTGTATCCCTTTTTTTAGTTTGAAAAGGAACTTTGCAATTTTTAGAAACACTGTGATTTTCAAATGAATTTTAGTAAAATATAACGCTGCTGTTTATCAGAACACGATTATAGTGTTAGGAGAGCAAACAATTGTTAAATATTGTGCCAAAATTCTAAAATTGCAGAGTAGCTTTAGAAATGACACTTTTTTCTTTTTTTTATTTGTTACTTTTCAGAATTTCGCTACAATTTCCCGGACTGTTAGAGAAAGGTTATACATTTTGGTTTTAGTTTCACAATACAATAGACCGAGGGGGAAGTAATCAATAGTTTTGAGTAGTCCTTGACTACAGATTTTCTACTTGTGATTGCATGCGAATTCGTTTGAATACACTGTGATACACTGTGATTCACCATGAATACGCACAGAAAAGTTCCTTGAATACAGCTGATTACTTCCCCCTCGCAATAGACTATAAAAAGATCACTCTCTCACAACGTTTCTTTTATAAATAAAGCCAAAACAACCAGATAACATTAGAATTAGATGTCTTTAAGGTTGTTCTGCGGGTAAGCTAGACAGTACTTTAGATGCAATTCGTTTTCAAATGACAAATTTTAAAATGAAAACCTTTTAGCTTTGATTTTTATTTATAAATACTAGAGATGTAACGGATAGTGATTTTGCAAAATACCGGATACCGGATATTCGGCATACACTTTGGCCGGATAGCCGAATATCCGGCGGCCGAATATATATATATACTGGCGAGAGCAGAATACCTTCATAGCGATGCATTCTAGTTCAAAAAAATGATACTGCGACTGATCTTGAACTTTTTTTAAAAAAAGTTCGGACTGACCGGAATATCGACCCTTACATGGCGGTCAGTTAATCATTAACAGTTCCCAATTCTAGCAAAATTTGTGAAGGGGTATCTTTCATCACCAAGTAGCTTAGTAATCAAAATAAACGCAACCGTCTTTTACCGGTTAATGCAGAAAAAATAATTTTTATTCATCATAATCTGCCTTTAATTAATTATAAGTACTAATTTTGTTACTTGTTTAAGTACTGTTAATAAAAAAAAAATACTTTTTCAATCGAATTCTTGTTTTTTTGTTCTATTTTACCTATCCGGTATTCGCCGAATACTTACTCTATATCCGGCAATCCGGCCGGATAAAAAAAAAGTGGCCGGATAGCCGGATAACGGATACTAACCGGATATCCGTTACATCTCTAATAAATACATAAAAAGTTGATTAAATTTTTTTTAAAAATTATATCAACTCATTTTTATATCTACTTTTAAGATCTCTTTCAATTTAGTTTTAAAAATTCCAAAAAAAGGGGCGATGAAAGAAAAGTGTGCCTTTTTCTGACGCTGTTACATAAATTTAGTATTTTCTCCCAATATTTAACAAGTATTATTCCGAAATGTTGAATTTAGGTGCGGTGTAAATGTATTATAACACTATTTACGCGTTATTTTTTTAAACATATTCATTTTGAAATCACAGTTTTTGAAAACTTTTTTAAGTACTATTCACATGAGCGCGAATTGCGAACAAATGAATTTAATTGTATTTATGAATTGAGAATTGATTTGTATACTATTTACCACCAAAGCCTTATATTAAATTAATCTTAAGTCTAATCTAAAAAAAAAATCGGACTCTCAATCGATTTAAATAGCTCAATTTAAAATTATTACAGCAATTGAAAATTTATTCACAATCCACATAAAACATTCGCGGATCCGCAAACCCACGAATGAAAAAGTTCTATCGCATTTAACATTAAACAATGATTGAACTGATTGAAGTGTAAAAAATTCGCTTGTTCGTAGTTCGTTCGCCATTGGCTCTCATGCGAATAGTCCTAAAATGTGAATTTTCCAAATAATAAAAAGGAACAACAAATTGTATTAGTGTCCTCGAAAAAGGTACCAAATTGTCGCACAACGGTCACGCTGTTTTCATTTCTTCTCATCCGACATCAAAGATAATGGAATACAGAGATATATATCTTTCCAGTGGAAGGGCGGCTGCCTACAAGCTGTTTTCCAGAAAAATTCATGAAGTCACACACACCTGCTTATTTCTATTATAGTATATGTGAGTTCATGAATTGGACTTTAATGCAAAAATTCGGTATTCTCTAATGTGTATTTCACTATCTTTTCCAGTTTAATCAACACCTCCACAAAAACTAAACAAATTTAAAACGTAACACAAAACAATTAAACACCGCGATGCTCATAAAAGCAAGATGATTCGCGGTCGTCCATTAGCAACATGCTTTTTTGTTAGCCACACGTATTCACAGATGGGGGTTGAAATTACAAAAACAACAATGTAAACAAATGGGTTTTGGGGGGATAGACGTACGAAAGATAACCATCTCTTTTATTCATTAATCTCTGTCCGACATCCTTCTCGCTACCTAAAAAGGTCGCGTGTGGGAAAGCTCGCCTGGAATTTGCAGGAACAAAGCGATATAAGAACAGGGAAAATTGGAAGTTGTCAGTTCGCGACATCACTCACACATTTATAGAATCCGCCTATACGTGAACCCTTTCCGACACCGCCATTGCGGAAAAAACCGCACAAAATCAAGGCACTGGAATAAGTCGTCTGTCGTGTCGCGCTGTCAAAATGAAATACACCCAGAGTATGGTTGCGTCCACACGTCGCGCATTAAACTGTAAAAATTGTAAATTGACGATAATCGTATGAAAAGCTTTTAAGGCGCCAAGTGACAAAGAACAGAAACTGAAACAGAAACTGAACCCCATACATTTGCAACAGAAACAGAATTACGAACAGAATGTTTTTTTTTTCCAGCAACAGAATCTAGCGACAGAAAAATGGCTGTTTGACGACAGAACGCAAACAAGTCTATATGGGGTGTTGGGAAGTTTTTTTTTATTTTTTATTTTTTCGGCATCTGTTTTGTGATGTGTTTGAATAAAAAATGAAAAAAAAGTTTTTAGTAGAGGAAGAGGAAAGAATAATAGATTTCGTTTGAAATTACGAAATATCACGGCAATTACGGCAGCAGTGTGTTTATGGATCTGTTTCTGTTTCAGTTTTGTGTAGCTGAGCGAACAACGTAAACAGAAACAGAATTTACTACAGAACGAAAAAACTTTCTGTTCAGTTTCAGTTTCTGTTTCAGTTTCTGTTCTTTGTCACTTGGTGCCTTTAGGTGTGTATAAGATACTGGTTTTTTTTTTTCATTTATTTTTGACGCACACTCCACAGTGGAACACACAGCCGTTACAAAAGGAACTGTCAAGCGAGCTGTCATACTGAAGATTCCTTTTGGCACTTATGAATAGGCTACAAATGAGAGCACAGCTGATTTAGATATGATAACCTAAAAACTGAGTGTAGGTCAAAGTGAAAAAGGAACCGCATGTACTTTGAAAAATACTACATGGATACATCTATGCGAATATCTCACGGTGTTTTGTTTGTGCATCTTCACTCGTGTTCACAATCACAAATAGTAGCCCGGTGTCTCCACGATCAATTTTTCATATCTTGCAATATATCATACTATGGAAATTGCCTGTAGAGACCACAAATAGTAGGTAATGATAAAAAAAATTTCATGCATTATATTGCTCAGCTCATTGCTTGATATCGATTGTATGAAATGAGCTTTCATTTCTGTGCAGTTTGACACTTGTTTTTCATTTCCAAGATGGCTGAGTGGCAAAACTACCTACGTATTTGAATAAAAACGAGACAAGTATAGGTAGTCATGACAAGAATATGGTAGATGGGAAAAGAGAAAGGATTTCATGGCCTTTGATGCGAGAACGCAACGATGCGCTCTGCTCAGCGACATTTGAAAGAAAGAAATAGCAATGAAATGCCCACCCTACATTTTATAACACACTATCGTTCTTTCAAACAATCAAATTTGACATATTGCAAGATATGAAAAATTGCTCGTGGAGACACCGGAGACGATTGTATTTAAAAATTTTGAGTTATGTATCTCGTTACTAATTTCTTTGGAAATTAGTCAACGATTTGTTCATCCTTGTGTGGAGCTATGGATCTTATTTTTGGCACTCCCTCTTAGGTAACCCATCGGCCATAGCGTCGAAAAACAATCCAATGAACACGCCAAACAGAAAAAAAAACTTCAAAAAGCTCAACAAAATGCTTAAAAAACGGATCCAAAAATCCATCGAAAACTGTGTCAAATATTCTTTGTAGTAAGTGTTAAACCACGCCAAATAGCGGTTTAAAAAAAGGTGTCCAAAAAGTGCTATAAACACTTTGATAAACAAGTTTAAAAATTCTTCTAAAACGGCCCAAAAAAAAAACGCGTCAAAAAATTCGTCATAAAACACGCAAAAATTCAAATCAATAAAGTTCCCCACAAAAATTCCAAAACCTGTCCAAAAACGCTTGCCAACTTGTCGACAGGCATACAACAAATTTGATGATTTTTTAAAAACCCTGCTCCAGGCAGGCATGCTTTTAAAATTTTATGTAAACGGGAAGTCTTGTCGTCCGACAACAGTGCCATGCGGAACAGATGCACGCCGACAACTGACTTACAAATTTTCATTGAAGGTGTGTTTTAAAAAAAATTCGTATTTCACCTGGAATACCAAGAAAGTACCACAGTTCTGAACAAAGTCTGAATATTGGTTTTCGGTATACGGACTAGTCTTTGGAAGTAGAAAAAGAAATATGTTTCGTTAATTAAAGAAAAATTGCTGGAGTTGCTTACGTGCCAGATTTGGAAACACAAATTTTAAAAATGGATGAGGTCCAAACCGACGGAATAAATTTAATTTAATTCAACCGAAACTAGTCACCCTTTCCCTCACATACGCATATTAAGTCAACCCTCGGACTTTAAAAATTACAAAAAAAAAAACCCTTTGCCATATGGGACCAAAGGACGAACCTTTATAAAACTCACAACTTCAGCATATAAAAGGGATCAATTTAAAAGGCAAAAGACAGCTGCCCACACTTACTTTCCCAAGCCGTGTTTCACCTTCAAACCATTCGAAAATAAATATGTTACACATACGCCCCAGTTACCCAACGAACGTAATCCCTCTTTTTCTTGAAATATTTCTTCCACTCGCTCTATGCACATCCTCATCAGTGCACACATGTGCATCTAATGCAATAAGCCCATCTCCATCACCTTAGGGCGCCCATAATCTGTGACTCCCCCACCCACTGCTCCATTCATCCAAGCAAAGAAAAACATTTGTATGCCCAAACAATATTGCCCTCCACAAAGACACTTGGGATATATAACTAATAGCAAAACATGGCCTGCACTTGCCTCACAGAGGTGTAAACGAAGGGAAGATCTACCGAGGCGATAGGCATCTTAGTGTCCTCCTATTTCGAAAATAGACCGGAAGCTATGAAAAACGAAACTGTAAACATGATGGAGAATCTTTCTGCCTGCACCATGTAGTCCATCCGTTCTGGATGGATGCGTTTAACATTGTTCCGGTGCAGTCTCTGTCTCTGCAATCGATATCCGACACATACCTGCATATATCTTCCATTAATCCCAACTAGGAGTTTATTCGTACACTCCAAGTTGTCAGCACCTTCCCACCACCACCATGACCACCCAACCGGAGTTGTGTCAAGTATGAGCAGAAAAACTGAAATTTGGCCAATTGAATGGAGTTCTCTATACTGGTGATGGTGAGGCGACCTTCTCCATGTAAAGCAACGACGACCGCGCGTTTATTTTTAAAATGCGGCGAACAACCTTGTTCCAGATTTTATACTGAAATTCCCACAGACAGACAGTCGTCGTATCACCGAGTTGTTGCTGCGGCTGTTGTTGTAGTGAAGGGATGCTGTTGTGCTGTCCTTTTGTATGCAGCTCGCAGTGGGCTTTGGCACAGCGTAGGTCACCTCCAGCCCACTTCAACGTCGTCGTTGTCGTCTGTAGAATGTATCTAGAGTGGAACTTGTATTATTTTTAAAGTTGGCGCACAGTTCTTCCTGCCAACGTTGCATTTTGAGCTGAAGTAAAGCGGGGGGGCGACAAAAGAAACAGTGTCCTT
Source organism: Cheilosia vernalis (assembly GCA_949126925.1). NCBI lineage: Eukaryota > Metazoa > Arthropoda > Insecta > Diptera > Syrphidae > Cheilosia > Cheilosia vernalis. Next base: position 60,334,400 of record OX421360.1, on the reverse strand, counting down.
CCAATTTGGCGGCGCGGCACGTAGTATATGTGTGCTCGGGCAAGTGATGCGCCTTGTTAAAAGTTTCCTGGCTGGATGGAGTACAGAGCCAGAAAGTCGGATGCAACTTTATAAATTGCCTTCAAAAATACTTCTACCGAACGGGCACACACACGACAAGTAAATGAGATCGATTTGGAAATTATTTTCCCGTCGCACCAAGGATTTATGACGAGTCTTTGGAATTGGCGAGTTTGTGGCCAAGGAGATATCGCTGGAGATAAATGCCTAAAAGTGGTTTTATAGGTTACAGCCGTGGTAGGTTGTACACATTTGAAATGGCAGGCAATCCTTTCAAGACATGCTTCTGCTAAGACCCATTTGACACACATTTCTGACAACCCCCTGTCAGAGATCAAAACACCATCAACAGAGTTCACAATGCAGTCTCTTCAAAGCCACAAACAAAGCACTTCTGCGGCGAACGTTGTCATCGTCAACAACCTGCCATGTGAATGGGGTTTCGTCGTGGCGGTGCAATGAATCATGAAATTGACACTCATTATCGGTTCGCATTATACAGTTTAATGTTTTAAGTCGACGCTCGGATAAGAGGACCTCATCCACCCACATAAATGGGGCGGAATAAGTTGTACTCCTTGAAGCTATGGGGGGGGGTTCCTTCTCATTCCACCCACTTCAGACAAACTTTTCAGTTCAAGTATTCGGTGCATAGAGGAGAAGGTGTTGCGGCAGGAAAATCAGATGGAAATTCATCCAAAGTGGACTGCTTAACATGGTTTCGCAGAAATAGTGAATTTTCTTTGATTTTCTTAAATCGAATCGGAAACGATCGAATAAAGCGAATGATGGGGATTTGGGTTGTTGCTTTTTTTCTATTGACTTTTCCGGCCCCGAAACGAGTTTTATTCGAAACGGACCAATTATTCGAGTGACATTTTGTGGACATTTGGAAACAATATTGCGTCACATAGCCACCAACTGTTTCATAGCATCGACTTACCAGCGACTGATTTACTTGGTACTAAAGTTGGTGTCGGTCAGAAGGAATATTCATCTCGAGCTATCTCGGTTGTTATCTATCCTCCTTCAGTTGTGAACTGATGTTAGGCTTTGGTTAACTTCTAGTTGTGAGCTCCGAGTTTTATTTGCATGGGTATTTACTTCAAATGTCAAAATAATACCACTTAGTGGGATCCTTCGCCCAAGAGTATGCAATCGAAATGTAAAAGATGCTTCTGCTATCGATTTGACATTGCATAAATTGGAAGATAACATCGAGCTCTGAATATAAAGTTTGCATAAAAGTTGTCAACTGGTTACATAAACACAGCAGCTAACTGACGTCTGTCAGCTGACAAATTTGTGAAAATTGTTTATTAATACGGCAGGAAAATGTCTTCGAAAATAATCAAGGCTAAGATAGTAGCCCCAGTATTAATTGAGGCTGTGTCAATTTAGCAACTGGTTACGTAGCAATTACGTTAAAATATTGTATCTTAACTGACGTCTATCAGGTAACTTACTTGAACACGGTTTGTGTTATTTTTCGTAATTTTTATTCCCCGCATTTAGAGAGAAACGAACTATGGGTTCGGTCCCGACCTCAAATATTTTTTTACCACATCGCGTTTCAGTCAAAATGACAGGACTGTCAACATTTTATACTGAGTTCGTTCGGGTAGTAGTAAAACAAAAAGTAAGCACGAGTTCCCTTCCCGATTCGACTTATAAAAAGAGTAAGAGTTCATGAATTTGCCATGTGAAATTGTGGACGTTTGGATACCTAGCTTAAGTTAAACGTCAAAGAGATTTATCTGGACTACGTATGCAAACGTGTTGACTAGGGAAGGCAACTTCAATTGTTTTTATATCATCGCGGTCAGCGCTACCTTTGTGCGAATTAAGTCGAATTTCGGTCCTTTTTCGCGAGCCTTCCACAATTTTTCGCTAATTTGTCGTTTTTTAGTTGGAAATTGCCTTTCGCAAATTTTTCAATAAATGTTATTTCCAAATAAGTACGTTTCAAATCTAACACGGTTGCGACACTTTTATAATATTATACGAATTAATGTTTGTTAAATATTGTGAGAAAATTCTAAATTTGCAGAGTAGCCAGAGAAATGACACTTTTTTCTCTCACCGGGCCTTATTTTTGACTTTTCCGAATTTTGCAGCGGGCACGCTGTTTATCTTAAATTCGACTAGAACTGTCGGCTTAGCTTCCATAAACGTCAACTACAAAAAAACTATTCACGTGACCAGTCTGGGCCAATAAAAACTGAAAGACATCAAGTCAGTCAGCTGTCAGGCTTAATAAATTAGGAATCCGATCTTCCACTTTCTTGTCTTGGGGTTATGTCAAATCTAATACAAATGTGATTGTCAATGCGCATTTAAAGTTACCTGTCATGTCAATTTCAATAAGTAATTTTTATTGAGCAATTTTGTGACGTTTATTGATACAAGAGAAGTACAATAATCTAGAATAGTTTTTCGAAAATTGTACTCAAAACGAAAGTGTCAACAAATTTGTTAAAGCGAATTAAATAAAGCAACAGACAGGCGATTTTAACTGTAAAACATTGACGTTTTTAATGCCAACATTTCATTGATTTGCATAAAGTTTCTCGACGACGCTGAGTAAGAAAAACATTATGCGGTTTTAAGAAACCACGAAGCAAGTGAAACTTTTTTTTAGGCATTTAACTGAAAATTTTCGGAAAATTACGTTCTTAATTCTATATTAATAATGTCTGGATTTTTAATCTCATAGTTTGATTCCAAGAAACCCTGACTGATTTTAATATCATAATTCCGAAAATCAAGATAATTAAGCCAGTTTTCAACAGCCCCCCTCTTTACCAGTCCGTGAAAATAACTAGATTTTTTGTGCATTGATCGTTTGTCTTTATATGTGTACATTTTTGTGCAATAATCGTCGTCTACATTTCGAGACAGAGCAGAATACATTCCGACGATACCTGCTACATATTTCCGCTCTTAGTCGCTTTTGATGCAGAGTTTTTTCTGCAACTATATTTTCGGATATAGGCTCCCCACTTTGAATGATAAACGTACCTATTATATTCAGGACTCGACGTTGGACCCCTACTAGTACTTGACATGGCATCTCTGTTATCTGTCTACTATTTTTTTCCGGCGTTTTAGAGTGTAGTTCGGCTTGTGAAGATGACTGAAGGCCTAAGTAAAATTAAATAAAGTGCACGACTGGGTCGAACGAAACTTTCTCGATACTAGACAAAAGAAAACAAAATCCTCTTTTGGATATTCATCTCATATGGCAGAGTTACATAAAATAACAATATAAGTTTTTAAAGGTTAAAGCTCTCAGTAACTGGCAATGTCGCAAGCGTCTACTGTACTATTTTATAAGGTCTTACTCCTCACTCGATTTTTGAGTACAGGACAAGCGTACCTTGTAGCAGTTTCTGTTTTTGACCTAAGGATATGTTTTTCGTTTTGATTGGAATATGATTTATGTTTTCAATTATTGGAAGTATTACTCGTGACAGACCCATATTTTTAGATAGATTGCGTAATTCAGGCATTTGTGAATTTGCAATAGTAGTTATAAATTGAATATCCCGACGCTCGTGTGTGCGGTGCAAATGAAGTTTTTGTACAATTATCCAGACATAACAGTTGCAAATATTGCAATGTTTAGTTGGAAAAATACTATTGCGTAACTATTAAACTGAAAACTGACTGTATGATATTGTTCCGGATATAAGAAATACTTCGTTTTTGACATTTTATCGAAATCGAAGATGGGGTTTTCGAGATATGAGCAGTTTCTAAAATTAGCGTTTTCGGTGTTTCGAATTGAAAATTAAGGACACAATAGTTTTGAAAACATCAATTTGACTATAAATTTGCATTTTGGTCAAAATCGTTATTGTCGTTTTCCGGTAAACTGAAGAAAACTAAATTTTAAAAAATTCTTTAAAAAATCCATTGTACGATAATATTGAGAAAAACTGAGGTTACTATTAAGTTATAAAAGAACACATTACCTTAGAAATTAATTTTTATTACAATCGTATAGACCGTTTTCGAGATATGTCGAAATTTCAAAAATTCCGTTGTTCGAATTTTTAGCCAAAAACTGGGTACGCAGTCATGGTAACCTTACCTACTGAAGCTTAAATATCAATTTTGGTTGAAATCGTTTTAGCCGTTTTCGATCAAATTAAACTGGTACAAAAATTTTGTATGGGAAGTACCATTAACATTGAGGTTACCTTGCAAAAAAAAAAACACCTCCCGAACTGTAAGCTCAAAAACTCTAAATCCGAGGTTTGAACGTAATCCGGTAAGCCGTTTAGGCTGTAGGCCCGTGGAAGGACGGACAGACGGACAGACCGGACAGAATTTTGTGACCCACTTTTTTGAGTTTCTCTATCATCGTAATATCAGAATTGATTAAAATCTCGAGTTCGAAATTTTGTACGAAACCAATATCTTTCTCTTACTACGTATAATGGAGAAAGTTTATAATGTGCGAGTACCTGCTTTGCTAGGCATTAATATTTAAATTTTATCAAACTATATACGTCGAATCCCTCTAAGTCGAACCTCCTTTAACTCGAATTTTTTCGACCCAGTTTTTGCATTCCCTTCAATTTTGCATAGAAAAGTCATCCTCTAAGTCGAAAATCCCTCTAGCTCGAGCATATTTCTTGATTTTTGACTTACTACAATATATCACTAAGTCAAATTTGTCGCCTGAAGAAAACAAAATTAAAAAAAAAAACTCCGAGCTGAAGAAGAGTTTGGCGAAACCATTACTAACCCTATGCGGGCAAAAAATGATATTGAAAACCCAATTGAAATATTGCAAACTGCAATTGAAATGACCGAAGATGTCCCAGAGGAGGTTCACTACTGCCTATTTAAAATAGAATCATTTATTAAATGAGTGAACACTGCTACTTTCACATCCCAAACAAAAATAACTGATTTTTAACTAATTTTTTCAAAATGTACCTACTCTCCTATTTTTTAATTTAAATAAATTCGCTTAAAAAAAATCATTCTAACTCGATTTTTTCCAGAAATCCCTCTAAATCTAACTTTTTTTTTAACTCCCGTAAAAATTCGACTTAGAGGGATGGAAAACATTTCCATTGAGACTTCGTAAAACTAAAATAATGCTCATTAAATATAAAGTCTAGTGACAGTCTGGTCACCACAATCTATCAAAAATCAAAATGAACACTAAATGAATTTCCATGCAGTAGAAGACGAAACCGGCTGCTTGTAGCTTTTTTCCCCAACTAGAGCTTTTGTTCTCTTAAGACGAAATGGACAATGATTTTCAGTACAAAAAGCACTAGCTAACAGAATTTGAATTTTCACTACATCCAGCATTTAAATTCACCATTCAGTGGTAGAAACTAGAAAGACCTGTATCTTGTATGTTGGATGTGCAGGTTGCAGTGAACAAGCGAATCGAAACTCGCTGCTCCCCAATGCACTGGCCAACACTCCATTAGGTGGTGACTGCACTAGCTCCACGGCAGAAAAAACGCGGTCGGATTCTGTTCTGATATATCTGTCACAGCTCCTGCATTTAAGAGAGACAAACTGCCAGTGGTTTTCCTTTCCTTCCATTTCCATTTGCTATGAAAAGTTCGCACACATTGAACATGGAATAGCAAAGCAATACCGTTGCCACTGCCAGCCAGCCACTGTATTGTACAGTGAACTTGAAATATTCGCACGAAACGTGTTCGGTTCACTTCAGTTTTCAGTTTGATTCGGGCGACAGAGCAGAACAGTAGGTTCGTTCGATTATACAGTGTCACAGTGAGAGAGCAACCAACGAAGTACTGACGTTGTTGACGAACTTTATCGTCGTCGTCGTTTCGTTGTAGTCATCGTCAGAATATTGCCGAATCGAAATATATTTTCGTTTCATTTTCATTGAGTTTTAGTTTGTTGTGTGAGTTCGTTACGGTCTGGAGGTCATCTTTTCCAGTTTCCCCCTCAAAAAAAAAAAATTCATAATAATAAATTAACAAGTGTTTACTGTCAGTGGCAATACCGTTAACAGTGTGTGAGTGCCTACCAAGTGAATATTAACAGAAAAAAAAAAACTGGATTAACAGCGTCAGGGATCAAAAGGATAACCAATTACAGACAGGTCAGTACTGAATGGCTTCCAACGTTACTTTTGGGTTAAATTTGGCCGTGTGGTTGAATGCATTCGTTTTTTGTTTCCAAGGATAACGACTGTGGCAAGTCATTCATTTAGTTGGGATTTATTTTTCTTTGAGGCTTCGGTTCTTCATGTACATGTGCTCTACTGGCCATGTCCTTGAAACAGATACAACAGCCGAACTCGTATTCTTGTCGTGACTCTGGTGATTTTTTGGCTTGCGACTCCGTAGCTTTATCCTGAGATCCCCAGAGTGCACTACACCACGACCACCACTACGGCAACAGCAGGAGCATCAACATCAGCGCATTGTTGTCCGGTAATTTAGCAGCGACATTTTTAGGACAATGCCGATGCAGCGCCAGAGTAAAAGTTGTATTCGGTTTATTTTTTTATTTTTTTTATTACTTGGATGCCCCATAGCTGGAAGCTGGTTGTAGATCCTGCTTCCATTTGGCAACAGATTCACATTCAACTGCCATTGCTCGTATAATGCGTCATTTTGAAATAGGTATATTTTTTGTTCATGCCCTAGCAGGAATGGTGGAAGCTTGTAATTTAAGCGTTTTGCTCGTGTGTTCTGATTCTGATTGCGATGCTTCGGTTTTTTGTCTCTCTGTGTGTTTGTTGTTCGTTGTGATGTTGATAACCTTAAGGTTATCGCTCGGGTTTGGCGGATTTTTTTTTCCGCCACTATCTCTAAACTTGATTGGGAATTAAATGTGGAAACCCTCGTACTTGCATTGATCTATCTTTAGTCAGCATCAGCATTCTGGAACAGATGCGTCGTAAATTGTCGGACAAGATCCAATTGTTTATGTGCAATGCTTCGGAATTTATTCGTGTCATTTGAAAGTCACCTGTGTTTACTTTTGCATTAGAAGCAAAAACAACGCTATTTATTCATCGTTTACAGGTTTTTCCTATTATGTACATGAGCTGTCACTTTGCTTATGAGAAAGCTCCGCCATCGCCATTGAAGAAGTGATCTCATCGGTGGTTTTGGTCTGTGATGAATTTTACAAGGGTGAAGGGGGAATTAATATTGCGTGTCTCTGCACATTTCAAGTGAATGCTCATTTTGGATCGAGTGTGAAGTTTTTTTTTTGTTTATTATTTGCTAGAGTTCAAGTGCGTCCGACTTTCTATTTGTAGTAAAAAATTCGGGCGCCTTGTGAAATGATTTCAGAAGATCTGTTGACACTCTTAGATATGTGATAGGTGCCTAACTTGCCGCTTTTGGGTTGGATTTTTTTTTGCTTTCGGGTGCAATAATGGGCGAAGATTAATATTCTTAAATGTCAAATTTCAGTTACGTATGAAGATGTTTTCAGAGTACTGTCAGATCTTACAATATTTTTGCGCCTATACCAATGAAAAACGCATACCAAACGCTTTAAAACCGTATGTGATCTGTCAATTTCGTTCTAATTATGTTGTCAGCGCATTGTCAGACAAAGAAATTGGAATATTCGACATAGGAACTCTGACTGCGTCGTTTAGAAAATCCATAATAAAAGTGTCAAAAATTGGCTCGAAATGTCGCACACTGACTGTTGCCGCACGCCGGGAGGAAACAAATAAAATACTCCTCTTGTAGATGAATGGAATGGGATGTATTTTATTTCCTATATGAACATAAATAATTATAATAGTTTTAGATGCGGATAGATACAACTTACACTTTTTATGTGTCCTCCCTTCACGAATGCCGGCTTCAATTTAAAACGTGAATTTCGTTTGACAGTTGAACTTGCTTCTTGGTAGAGGCCACTGAACAAGAGTACAAAAATAACGAGTGAAGCACACTGAACTGTAGAAAAATTCTTAAGGCCATATTGCATTCGTGAAGGGGTGCCACTTACAAACGTACAAGATTATTTGACAAAGAACAATTAATATTTAACATCCCGAGCCCCGTGAATCTACGACATCTCAGATTCACCAATGTCTAGTTTTGCAAGTATGCATGCGGGCCGCTTGAAGGTTCCCAATCTCGTTCGTACTTCAGCTGTGCGAACCTGCGAGTCCTTGCCTGGAAAGACTCGGATGATTCTTCCAACAGGCCATTTTGAGCGATGTATTTTCGTATCACATACTAAGACTACGTCATCGGTCGCTAGTGGTTTGGTTGGCTGGTACCACTTCGTCCTACGGCACAAATCGGGTAAGTATTCAGAGAGCCACTTATTCCAGAATCGATGTTGCATCTGTTGCACCTTGCGCCATTGCTTTCGAGTGACGCCCAGTTCTTCCTTCAGAGGGTGAGGTGTCTGCTCGGAGTTGGGTGTACCTAAAAGAAAGTGATTAGGGGTTAAGGGTTCATCAGCGGGTGAGTCTAGCGGAATATGAGTCAGGGGTCGCGAGTTAATTATATTTTCAGCTTCGCACATTAAGCTGTAGAGACTATGTTCCTGAAGGCGTTCGTTATATATGGCATGTCCCATAGCTCTTTTTACGCTACGCACCAAGCGCTCCCAGCATCCACCTGCATGGGGGTTTAGAGGACAATTAAATACCCATTCGATCTTCGTGTTCGCTAGTGTATCTGCAATAGCCCTATGGTCTAGCTGTTGCAACTGCCTCTTGAGTTCCCGGTCTGCCCCAATAAAGTTCGTGCCATTATCTGATCGAATACGCACCGGAGTTCCTCGTCTATTCATGAAGTTTCGGATGCACATCAGGCAGGTATCCGTAGTGAGATCCCTGGCGATTTCTAAGTGTACTGCACGAGTTGTTAGACAAGTGAACAACGCAATCCATCGTTTCTCAGTACTTCGGCCTCTGACCACTGAAAACGGTCCCATGTAATCCACACCTACGTACGAGAACGGTCTAACGAACGGAGTCAGGCGGTCTTCCGGAAGTTGTCCCATAGTTGGATTCACGGGCTTGGCTTTCTCTCTTTTACATATGACGCAACGTTTAGCTACTGCCCGCACGACCGTTCGTATGTGGGGAATCCAATATCGGCGCCGTATCTCTGCGATGATAGTTTCTTCATTTTGATGACTCCAGGTACGATGATAGTAATCGACGATTAGCATGGTGACATGATGATTTTTTGGCATTATAATTGGCCGTCTAGTGAAATCTGGAACGGCGTAGGCTGCATCTATTCGTCCTTTGATACGAATCACACCGCTTTCATCCATATACGGAGATAGTCGCCAGAGACAGCTGGCCCCTTTCAACTGATTGCCTTCGCGTAATGTTTGATATTCATCAGCAAACTCCATCATCTGTACTCTCCGACAAATTGTCATTTCGGCGGTTTCTAGCTCCTTTGTTTTCAATCCTCCGTATTCCCTATTGCAAGGCGTTTTTGAGCAGTTAACGTAAAATCTAAATAGCCAACCAACAACCCTTTTTAGTCGACTAAAATTCGAAAATCGTTCAAAAATATCACTGACGCTTATCAAGAAAAACGGTGTTTTCACTCGAATTTCTTCATTGGTTGACTGGTGGCGCTCAGCTTGTGGCCACTTGGACTCGTGAAGTTTTAGAAATGCAGGGCCGGAGAGCCAGAAGGACTCACGTTTACTGTCCATTGCCCGTGTTCCGAAGTCGGCTGGGTTGAGGGCGCTTGGTAGCCACCTCCATTCGTGCACCCGACTGCTCTCCAGAATCTCGTTCACTCGATGCGCTACATAGGGCTTATAGCGTCTATGGTCTGAGCATATCCACGACAGAACGGTTTTTGAATCGCTCCACATTACCACTCTTGCTGTTGTATTATCGTGGTATCGCAGAACCAGATCGCGCAGACGCGTCGCTAGCACAGCAGATTGGAGCTCAAGTCGCGGAATAGTTGTTAATTTAAGTGGAGCACACTTAGTTTTGCCGGCTACGAATGCTAACTGAGCCACGTCGTATTCATCGGGGATTCTCCAGTACGCAACCACGGCGTATGCTTGCTCGCTCGCGTCTGCGAATACGTGCAACTCTATCGGTTTCGACGTGAATGTAGTACTGTAGCAACGAGGAACTCTTATATTCCCTACCTCTCTCAACTTAGAAAACCACTTTAGCCAGATAGCGTTCGCCTCGTCTGGAATTTGCTCATCCCAACCTACTACTTCACGCCAAACAGATTGTAGCGCTAGCTTAGCCATCAACGAATATTCCGCTGCAAATCCGAACGGGTCAAAGACCGACATCGCGATGCTTAGCAGTTCGCGTTTGGTGGGTCTTCGGATACCCTGTAGTAGTTCTGGATCGATCTTCCCGAAAGCCAAGACGAATTTTAGCGTATCTCGATCAGTATCCCAATGTAGACCCAGAACCTTTTGGTAATGCCCCACATCGCCTTTATCCAGGTTTAGAATTGAGGGTTCCGATTCCGGTTCCCTGAACTTCTGTGACACCTCTTTAGAGTTTGAAACAAATCGTTTTAATTCGAAGCCTCCTTGTTTGTGAATCCAAATTACCCTTTCGGTCACGCGTATCGCTTCCTGCTCTGACGAAAAGCTATGAGCGAAATCGTCCACGTAGTGGTTATTCACGATGGCATCCACTGCTTCTGGAAACTGTGCTCGAAATTCCTCCGCGTTATGATTTTTAACGAACTGTGCCGAACAGGGCGAGCAAGTAGCTCCAAAGGTCATCGAAGTCATAACGTACTCTTCTATTGGTCTTTTAGCATCTGTTCTCCACAGGAACCGCTGCGCCGTCTGGTCCTCCTGGCGAATCTTCACTTGATGGAACATCTCAACTATGTCTGCGCAAACGCCGATTGGTCTTTGCCTAAACTTCATTAAGATCATCGTTAGGGGTTGACATTGATCCGGACCGGTAAGTAGAACAGAGTTGAGGGAGACACCCCCTACCTCAGCTGCCGCGTCAAAAACGAGTCGCAGTTTGTTTGGTTTGTTTGGGTTAACCACACCAAAGTGCGGAAGGTACCATGTGCGTTCGCCTCTATTCGCGGCTTCGGTAGTGGTCAACTTCCTCGAGTAGCCCTTTTCGAGATATTCTTTCATAATTTGTGTATACTGATTCCGAAATACCTCGTTATAGCTAAATTTCTTTTCTAAGGCGAAAAGCCTTTTTTCGGCCATGTGTCTACTTGCGGGTAAGAATACATTGTCGTGCTTCCATAATAGTCCTGTCTCGAAACCGGTTCCTATTCTTATCGTGGTATTCTCAAGTAAATGTTTCGCTCTGACAATGGTCTGCGGATGAGCTTCTCTATCAGTTTCTCGCACTCCTAAATTTTCATTTGCTATATAGCTTCTCACTAGATGTTCTACAACTTCCGAGTTCTTAACTTGGGCAAAATGAGCTCGCTGTATACCGAGCCCCGTCGAAGACGCTGATCCTTCAGCTCCATAAACAACCCAACCCAGCTTTGTGAGTATAACAGCTGGGCATTTCCATCCGTCGACCATCACCCTTCGTGGGACTCCTAAGTGCGCGTTGTCGAGCCCGATGAGCAATTCCGGTGTGGCCGCTTTATATTCCCTGACTGGCAGTTTCTTCATATAGCGATGCCTGATATGCAACTGACTGATGTTTAAAGATTGTGTGGGTAATCGGAGGTCCCTAACCGTTCTGACATTTTTCAGATCAAACTTCCTGCTAGATCTCCCAGATCCAGATATTTTTATATCCACACGAGTAGAACGTTCCGTAACGGTTTTGTTTCCGAACCACTGCATAGTCAATGTTTCTTCAGGACCCTTTAACCCGAGCCTGTCCGCCAGACTTTTATTCATCAACGAGACTGCAGAACCTTCATCAATGAACGCGTAGCTAGTAATTACCCTTCCGTTAGCAAATAATTGAACCGGTAAAATTTTGAACAAGACTTTGGTATTCGCAATGGCTGGGGCCAGGTTTGTGAAGACTTGCTCCTGTGGTTCGTGGACATTCCTTCGGTTCCAATTTCCATCCTGAGCTGGGTGAAGGAGTCTATGCAGTTTCCTATTACATCCGTCGATACTACATTCATGACGCTGCATGCAGCTATCTGTTCGATGCCCACACCCAAGGCAATTAAAACATAACCTATGTTGTCGGGCACAACGCCATCTTTGCCCATGATTCATTTCGTAAAAGCGTTTGCAATCAGTAATATCGTGAGGTTCTGAGCACACCATACAAATACCATCGTCCTTGTCGTTCACCTCATTTGCTAAAAAGAACTGAGTTCGCCTAGTATGTCTATTGTCTCCTACCTGCGTTGGCCTATTGAGGTCAGTACAAGCTAAGCTTACTACTTGTGCGAGCTCCTGCAACCAATTACTAAAGTCTTGTATAGTTGGCGTAGTTTGAATATTAATAGAATATTTTGCCCATTCCAGCCGCCTTTGCACTGACAGTTTCAAGACAAGCTCCTCCATTAGTGTCGGGTCGGATAAATGATGTTCGCATTTTGCGGCTTTTAGAAACGATGCTAAGTTTTGAACTTTAGTCGCAAAGGGTAATAGCTGTTCTATTCGGCTATCAGGAATAGCGGAAACATTTCGAATTCTAATTATCTGACTCTTAACCAATAGCTCTGGCCTACCAAATTGTGTTTTTAGTGTATTAATAACTTGATCAACGTTGTCACTGTGAATAAGTAAACATTCCACTGATTCCTTGGCCCTTCCCTTCAACGCCTTCTGAAGGCGCATAAGATTTTGCCGGTTATTATACTGGTACTCATCCGTTGTCATCTCAAAGGCTTCTCTAAACATTGGCCAATCTTCTGGCCTGCCATCGAATTCTGGAAGGTCGTATAGCTTTCGTCCGTGTTCGGATCTACCGGAAGACAAAGTGCGACTCAACTCGCTCAAAGCGGCAGCTAATGGAGCTCCTGAGTCGCCAGCATTCCCTTCAACGGCAGGTGTGTTACTTGTGGTTGGCGCGTCGCCTCGTTTTGACACCTCTTCTGTCAGACGTTTAATTTGGTCCATCATCTCGGTCAGCTGTTCTTCAAGCGATAAAGTACTCGTTGCGCGTATTGTGGAGTTATGTGCATCTTGCCCATCGTTATCGATGTCACGCTGTGCCTCTGCACCGGCTGCGGTTGTTGATCGTGTCTGTGGCATAATATGCAATGCTTCCTTATGCCCTACCTCGATAATTAAGAGTCTTGCCTACTACTCAACGAGTCCCTAACCCTACTTTCTAGACCGCTACCAGATTCTCACCGCACTAAATTACCATCACCACAAAATCACTTTCATTTAAGTTGTACTCACCCCCTGTTTTGCCTTCGGTAGCTTTAACCGTTCGCTTGTTGATTGTTGCAGCGAAATTCTACTTGATGATTCTTGAATTGACTGCTGCGCTGGTCACTGTGCTGATCGTATCACGGGCTGCTTCACTGGTGGTTGACGAAAATGTAATCTGCGAGATCCGATTCTCAGACTGGACAATTGTGCTGGCGCAGGCGCTTCTCTACCTCTGCCGGTTATGTATGTGCCTGTCTGCTTGTTCCAGTAGCTTCATTCATTGGAACATTGCACTATCCACATGTGCTACCGAAACAAAAAGTGAAATAAAAGCTGTTGCCGCACGCCGGGAGGAAACAAATAAAATACTCCTCTTGTAGATGAATGGAATGGGATGTATTTTATTTCCTATATGAACATAAATAATTATAATAGTTTTAGATGCGGATAGATACAACTTACACTTTTTATGTGTCCTCCCTTCACGAATGCCGGCTTCAATTTAAAACGTGAATTTCGTTTGACAGTTGAACTTGCTTCTTGGTAGAGGCCACTGAACAAGAGTACAAAAATAACGAGTGAAGCACACTGAACTGTAGAAAAATTCTTAAGGCCATATTGCATTCGTGAAGGGGTGCCACTTACAAACGTACAAGATTATTTGACAAAGAACAATTAATATTTAACACTGACATTTAAACGTTGGTAGGTAGTTTGCCGTTGTCAGCTCATCGCCAGCTAATTATCAGCACAATAGCCGTGTTTTTTTGAGCTTCTATCTCAGCAAAGCAGAGTGAAGTAGGATTTTCACCACGCAATTACAACAACTACGATATATTTGACACTTCGAGACTCGAAATAGTTGTTGTAATTGCGTGCAGAAAATCCTACTTCTTTGCTGAGATAGAAGCTCAAAAAAACACGGCTAATGTGAGACCTGACAGCATGCGATATAGTCTATATACATTTTTGACTTAACAAAGGCTTCAAATTGAGGTTTCTGCGCATAGTCTAGATGAAACAGATTTCCAGCAATTTACGAGCGTTGCTGAAGTAGAAAACATTTCAAACACCAAGTCAAATTTTTCTCACAATTCAATTCATTTTATTAGATATCGCTTTTAAATTCTAATATCATGGCTAAAAATAAAATTGCCTTTTATTTCTGTCAGTAAACTGCCTATGCGATCACACCGGGCAAGACCGTCATTTAGGAAAAAAGCTACATTACCTACGTTTGCTGCATTATGTACGGACTTCTACATTCCATAGGTTACATTCAAGAACCTAAAACCTAATAAAAACTAATAGAAATACTGGTCTTACCTGCCAGCCACAGTCGACTAGATTCGACCTGGACTAGATGTAGCCTGACCGCAAAACTGGATTGCTCGGTAAAGTCGATTCTTCTAAAGCCGCCACATATGCGACTAATGTCAACTTAGCACTCTGTCAGCAGTCTCTTGACAATATTCTTCAGTTACTCCTCCATAAATGTCAACTGAAAAAGCTCTTCATGTATTTTTGTCAATTTAGGCCAATAAAAACTGAGACAGCTGTCAAACTTATTTAGCTAGACACTTGAACGTTCCCATAGCAAATGAAACTCGCCTCTGCGAAGAGAGATCTTCGTGTGCGTGTCAAAATCTTTAATTACTGAAGTATTTTTGTATTTTACCTTAATTTATTTATTATTACACCTATTATTTAAAAGTGACAGGAAATTTTCAGTTTCTTAAACGTCAGTTTTGTTTGTCAGATAGGTAGTGAAATTTCCTATCCTAGTGTGTTAATTTGTACTGCTATTATTTAAAACAACAAAAAAAAAAACTAAAACAAATTGATGGATAGTCTTAAAATTCCGACTTTTTTGACATTTAAATCAAAAACACATTATTGGGTTGAACGCGTATTGTTGTTGGTTTTGTTTGGATTCAAAGTCAACGTTTGTGGACCGCTGGTGTCTTATAAAAATTCTGCGCCACTGATAAGCATCATTGGAATGCGAGTTGACAAGTACTCAACTTTTTTAAACGTTAATTAATAAAAGCTGCGTATGCGAAATTGACAACAATAATTTTTACCATGTGTAAACTAGCATTTTGGATATGAATTGCCGGCTTATTCCACGAAAATGTGACAGTGTTCGCATATAAAAATGTCCGTTAAAGTTGCAGGCAGTTGGTATTCTCTGCACTAAGCTGGTTTCTGATTAATTTGACCAGTAATTTGTTGACTGTTGTCTCTAGTTTGAGGTCTCTCATCATTCCCGATTCAGCTGTCTCAGTAAATGGAACACAGAAACAGGGCGAACAAACGAAAAATGCTCTTGTAGCAAAATGCTGCCGAGATACTGTCAGCACTTGACGTATCTGAATGCTACCTCAATTGCAATAGAATGGAAATTGCATTTTCCGCGTCATTCAATCATCGTTAAGTCAATTCTCCAGCATACGCACTGCAATGGCCGCAAACCGCACACTCACACACATGTATACTTGCTACTTTTGCCACTCACACGATCTCTGGCCGGGAACACAATGAATTGCGATGTATCAGTATCTCCCCACTAGACAGCGACTGAATCTATTACCTTCAGCGCGAACTAATCACCCACTCAAGCGTTAAAGCCACTTAATACACAGCTCGTCACCGTCAGCGCATTCAAACTTCAAACTCATCAAATGGAAGACGGTGCCCCATCTAGCGGAACATCAATCCTACACTTGAACTAAGCGTTTTATTAGCCAGCCGATGACAAAGGGCCTTCTGGCTAATATTTTTACTTTCACATGAAAATTCCACCACTGACGGAATCCTGTTGTAGATAATCGATTTGTAAGAGATTTTCTAATAAAAAACATTTTTTCTTAATTACGTACGGTGTGTCTAATGTGTTTCAAAATGTCTAAATTAATAGTTGTACATGACGTAGACTGTTAATTCATTTATCACGATGCTTAGTAATTAAGGTGCTCTCGGAGTGGTATCAGATCGACCGACAATAGTTCTGTACAGATGTTGATGTCACGCATATTTAATTATGGCTCTAATACGGGGAGAGGGTTGACAGTTTGTCATATAATTGCAGTGGCGTGGAGGTTCTTTCTTCTGACATGTAGTTCAGCGTTGTGTGGGAAGATGTAATAGGACGCTTAGAGGTGATTCATGGCGATGTAGGCTGAAGGTGTGCTAGGGGTTTGATGGCTGTCTAATGAATGGCCTCGAAGTGGATAAGCTTGTCGGCGGAAAGGTGGCGAAAGGTTGGACATAAAAGTGAGTTTGTCGGTATTGATCTAAGCTATTTATGAAGAAATAGAAATATGTTACTGTAGTAAGTTATTTTTACATTAGGTTTGCGAGTTGTAGTTTTGACATCGAAAATAGTGGAGGAGAACTTTCATTCGGACAGTGGGAGCTGTTTGTAGAGAGCTTGGTAAAGTCTGTAGAGTTGCTGCTAACAATTAAATGTCAGAAGACCAGCCAAAAATTTTAAGAACGGAGTTCGGAGAGCTGTGGGTTGCGAAACCGACATAAGATCTCACCAGAAGCCCTGCAAACCTGGAGTGACTCAAGAAACTCGAAGGACACTGGACATTGTCTTAAGGTGCTGGATATGCACTTTTTATGATGTAGCAGCCATACCACGGTGCCCAAGTAGATGTAGAAAAGCTTAAAGGGGACATTTTTCACAAAGGTTCGAATACATTCAAGGATCAGCGGCTTCGCACTATGAGATGCTGCTCAGCACTGCAGTGGTGCTGCCAGTGTCTATACCCACAGCGATCCGACTCGGCGTTGTCACTACTGCATGGTGGCAGTGGCGGCGTGGTTACAGCTGTCGCTACCGCGATGAGCGCCATTGATTCGCTAGATATTAGTAGCAGTAATTCTATCACAAGGGTTGAAAGGTTTTATATTACTGCAATAACTACAGCAAAATACTTCGGGTCAATAAGTTGCGTCCTCTATATCCGGCTGCCATTGGAAAGAGTGGACAGTGGGCAGTGGACTACTGACGGATTTCAGGGGTGTGCCCCACAAAAACTTATATTATCTTAAGATATTTTTCATTGCGCAACTTCTCGTGAACTTTGACAAATATTCGAGAGTCCTACGGTCCTGTAGATCATAGCCAATTATTAAGCTATATTTTGTTTGAAAGACTAATTGACAGTCATATTGGGAGCATATAGCAGCTACACACAGAATAAAGCTTGCACTCAAAAATGTGTCGCTACACTGATAAAAAATGTAGCTGCATTTATAGGACGAGCTTTCAACTATATTCACACTAAAGTTGTTGTGATCCACACAACTATACCCTAAAACTCCTTAATCATGACCTTTTCATACTTTCCCACTCCATGGCGTACCAATCAATACACCGAATACACTATCAGAGCGCACGGCTATTAATAGGACATTCGTTTTGTTTTCATTTGTTTTTCCACCCAATACGATACACACGTAATCCAACTCCGATTGCCCAGCGTTTGTAGGACGCTGCGAACAAAATACCATTTGGACCAGAATTTACACATAGCCCTAGGGTCCCTACGGACCTGTTGCGCCGACTATATATACATATTCTATTATTTTTACAACATAATTAAGATTATTGTTAAGAACTAAGATTTAAGGACAATTTCTAATTGGCGGGCCAAAATTAAAAACAAAAAAAAAAAACCGGCCAAGTGCGAGTGTCACTCGCGCACCGAAGGTTCCGTGTTTGGCTAAAGTCCAACACATCAGATATTATTTGAAATCTATAATATCATTCAATCTTTCCCCTCTTCATGAATTCATCACAATTTAGTTTAATTTAATTACTTAATATTTTTACTCTCAAAAATTACTAGCACATGAATCTCATTTTCTAATTATTACCTATAGTACCCAACCCACGCCAATTTTCCATTCTGTATGCGACCTGTTCCAATTAAAAACTATTGACTAAAAATATATTACTTTTATTTTGTTCTGTACTCCCCAAAAAAATGTATTATATTCCCCAACGAAATTAGCAGGCGGGAACCCTGGTGGGGTTCTGGCTTTGATGGGGTCAATTGTGCACAACTGCGTAGTAGAGATTAAAACTTATGGGAGCAACGTATTTTACATGGTAAAATTATCTTTTTTGAAAATATCTTGTAAACTATTAACTTTTCGGCAAAACAGTATTCAGCACATATATAGATAAGAACATGATCTACAAAAAAGGAATTTATGTATTTTTTTGTGAATCAAGAAATAAACCGTTTTTTGGGCGAATGAAAATATTCTTTTCACCAGATTACTAATTAATCGAAAACCAATCGATGTATTGCTTCCATTGGTATTTGTCGTTTAACTAGAGGTTATACCGGATGTTGTGTGTAAATTTTAGCCTCCTATGTCAATCGGTTCTTGAGATAGACCTGGTAACAAAATTGGCTTAGTGGGTTCGGACAGACAGACAGACAGACAGACAGACAGACAGACAGACAGACAGACAGACGGAGAGACATCCGAGCGAAACTAATAAGGTTACGTTTTTTCCCTTTGGGTACGGAACCTTAAAAAGGCCCGATCTTTGTGGCGTGGCAACGCTGGTCTACATCTGCAATGCATTGCATTTTCAATTTGCATGACATGCAGGTGTAGGATGTAGGTTTGAAAATAAAATGAGAAATAACACCCAGCGAACGAAACGGAAAAGAAACGAGAAAGTGGTTCGGCATTTCTTGTCAAATCCTTAGTTTCACTCATTCTCTCATATGAACCGTTTCGCATACAACGAATATGATATGAAATTACTGCGAAATTAAAAATATTATATAAATTCCATTCCTATCTGTTAGTTATAGCCATAAGTAAAATGCAACAGAAAATCTTGCAACAGTATGAAAATGATTTTTTTTCGCTTAGGCGGCCATTGCGAAAATCCTGTCAGAAGAATTTTTCCCCATGAAAACAATAACAACAAATTAACCACCCTGATTGGATTCCATCAGAAAAAAATTCCTGACAGATGGAACAGTAAAGAAATGAAATACTTCAGTGGAATGATTTGATTTTTAACTTTCTCCATTACGTAGTAACGAGAAAAATATTGTTTTCGTACAACATTTCGAACTCGAGATATTGATCAATTTTGATATTCCGATGATAGAGGAACTCAAAAAAGTGGGTCGCAAAATTCTGTCCGGTCTGTCTGTCCGTCCTTCCACAGGCCTACAGCCTAAACGGCTTCCCGGACTACGTTCAAACTTCGGATTTGGAGTTTCTGGGCACAGTTCGGGGGCGTTTTTTTTTGCAAGGTAACCTCAATATTAATGGTACCTACTTCCTATATAAAATTTTCGTACCAATTTCATTTGATCGAAAGCGGCTCCAACGATTCCAACCAAAATTGATATTTAAGCTTAAGTAGGTGAGGTCATCACGACTGCGTAGCCTTTTTTGGCATACAAATTCGAACAATTTTGCTTTTGAAATTTCGACATATCTCGAAAACGGTCTATACTACTTTAACAAAATTGCATTTCTAAGGTAATGTGGTCATTTATAACTTAGTAGCAAACTCAGTTTTTCTCTATATTATCGTACAATGGGTTTTTGAAAAAAAGTTTTTTTTTTTTAAATTTAGTTTTTTTTTCAGTTTACCAGAAAACGGCGATAGCGATTTTGACCAAAATGCAAACTAAGAGTCAAATGGCTGTTTTCAAAACTATCGTGTCCTTAATTTTCAATTCGAAGCACCGAAAACGCTAATTTTAAAAACTGCTCATATCTCGAAATCCCATTTTCGATTTTGATAAAACGTTAAAAACAAAGTATTGCTTTTATTATGAACAATATCATGCACTCAGTTTTCAGCTTAACAGTTACGCAATAGTATTTTTTAAACTAAACATTGCTATATTTGATACAGTTTTGTCTGCCAAATTTTTACAAAAACCGCTCTAACGATTTTGAACAAAATATAAGTATTCTAAATAAGATCCCGTACGTAGTTTTCCTCAGAAAATTCGAAGACGTCAGTTTTTTAATTATTTCTCAAAACATACTACAGAAATCACGATCTATATAAATGTTTTTCGCACGGAAAAATGAATAAATTATTTTGCTAGAACATTTTGAGATTATTTGTTTATTTGTATTTCGATAAACTAAGTTTGTAGTTCATCATAAGCAACATTTTAAGACCAAGATTGAGCTCAACCCCTAGTATTAAGTGGTTTGGAAAAGTAAAAGAAAATTTGTACGGTTTTGTGTTACGTATGGCTATAACTAGGTCCTTAGGTGAGTTTGTAGACAGATTAATTTGAATGCGTATGAATTTGTATGAAAAATACGCACCCTTTAAAAGAATTGTTTTTATCGAAAATCGGTAATTTTTTCCCTACGCTCCTAATATTGTTACAAAAATCCCAACATGTAGGAAGTTTTCCCTAAAGGAAGTTTTCCCTACATGTAATATCACTGATTCGACCCAGACTCACCGCAGAATGAGGGAGCACTTGAGGACACAAGCCCACTGCCTACAATGCATCAGGAACAGTAGAATTCATTTTCGAAATACAGTATTTGCATGTAAAATCATTCCGCATATTTTAAAGATTGCGTCTTTTTTCGTAAGCGTAAAAATGCAGTACACTTGTCAAGAACATTATCCGGGATAGTGAGGGCCCGACTCTATTTTCTATACCTATACCTTATCAACTGTTAATGTCAAAAATATTTTTTTCAACACAGATCTAGCATTTTTTAGGGACTCCAAATCCTGGGGCACTCAGACTAAGCTCGATGCATTGCACTCCAAGCACAAGCCACCTATTTTCGACACACCCAGCTTTTTGAACTCTTTCAAAGTAATTCATATAAATAAATAAATAAATGCATCTGCTGATTCTATCGCCTTACTCTCCCACTCTACTGTTGTTGAATTGAAAGTTAATTGTCTCCACAAATTATTGCGAAACACCAACAGCAGCTGAATGACTCAATACAGTCGCATGAACTGTACGCTGGCTGCGGGCTGCCCCTGCCATATTCTGTATGCTAATGTTGCACAGCGGGTCAAATCGTTTGTTTGTGCCAGAGTCATCGATTTATCGATTCGAGTTGTCATTAATAAAAAATTTCATGCTCATTGAGTTGCTTGGCTACGACAACTTCTGCTGCTGCTGGTACAGGATGCCCACTGCTCTCCTCCAGTGTACTCCTATATGCAACGATAACGACCATTCTCACTGCACAAGGAAGTTCATCCAACATAGTCGTGCATATATAGATATACGTACGACTCGATGTATGAAGTCATTCCATGGTAGACAATGCATGTCATGGCCTGGTGCTGTGATTTGTAATCCTCTTTGGCCATTTCCGTATCCGAAATGTTAATCCCTATGATTATCGGAATTAGGTGCTCCACACTTTTAATGGTCACCCTTCGTTTGTCTCTTTGTTTTGTCTTCATTTTAAATTTAAGGGCGACCATTCCGCACTCTCCACGGGCACGGGGTATATAGGGGCTCGATTAAATGCCAGTCACGTAATCTATGAACTCTCTATCGTATATGCGGCTAACGGCCAACTAGACCCAGACAGACAGACAAGTGGCAGTGGCATTGGCATCGGACACATATCCAATTACTTATCTTCAATTGTTTGGATCGAATTGAAAGGGATTATGGTTGGATAGGTGACGAGTCGGTTGTTTGTGAGCACCGCACGATATATGTAAGCATAGACTGTCTGTGCAAGCGTGCCTAATCAGATGATGGCTGTATTAATCAATTCAGAAAACCGTCAACAACGTTTTGAGTAAGACAAATGGTTTGAGATGGCTGCAGGATATATTCTGTTCGATGCAGTAGTCGGAGCTTGTCAATCTATTCCATTTACAGAAGTCTTCCCGACTGTTTAATGGAAGCCAATAAGACAGTCTGACAGTATGACAGCGGGAGGCATGTTCAGATATTCATTCACCGCCCTTGGCAACTATTTTCCTATAAAGTTCCTCTTCACAATTTAATTACACATCGTCAACAAAATTGACCCGAGATGTGTACAATTTACTGCGACTTAGTACAGACCGGCTCTCATCTACACCAATGCACACAAGGAACGTCGATTTTAAATTATAATTTCCCTCTGCCACAACATTCGCCGCCATACTGCTCACTGGTGAGATAGCAATTAGCAAAGTATTTATTATTGTCTTCGGGTTTTATTGCGTTTTATGCCATTCAATGGGGTTTTTATTTTCCTTTCGTAAAATTCTTCATTTTGGTGATCACAATATGTAATCGAAGTGAGATAACTTTTTGTGAACTAAAAACGGTTTTCGTTTCAGCAGAACTATTAAGCCATCGTTATCTTTGATGTGGTTCATTAAAATCTCTTAGTCTGCCGAATAATTACGGATGCTGTCATTGGGAATAATTAGTGATGTCATGTTGAGCAGAAATACAAAGTTTTTCAGAAAAACCCCCCAAAGTTGGCGTGATACTTTTTTTTTTCTGTTTTTATTGGGAATTGGTTGTTTTTTTTAAGTTAATTTAATTTAAATATTTAACATATATTTTCGGTAGTTGTAACTATTTCCTTTATCATCTCTATCACGATATGAATAAAGTGGACGACTGGGTCGAACGAAACTTTCTCGTTGATCAACAGTTTGATTGTTTTTTTTATTATTTCTTATTTTACTAGGTAGGTTAGGTAAACGGGTAGGTAGAGCAGAGTTCTCCCGCTGATGGGTAGGTACGGATCTGAAAGCAACGTCAGATAAAAAATCGGTTCATAAAATACAGAAAAAGGAATAGTGTTAAATAAAATTCACGTTTGCGTTGTTCATCTGATATGACAGTTATCTTATCAAATAATAATGACGTGAGTTTTAAAAGTTGAAGCTCTCAGTAACAGGCAATTGTCGGATATTCTGGTTAGAGAGCTATAAGCGCCTACTCAACTATTTTTGAAAACAAGACAAAGTGAAGTCGGAGTTTCTGTTTTCCGATCTGCTAGGGCATGCTTTTATTATTGACAGAAATATTTTAGTAAAGCTGGTTTAAGGTGTCTATGATTGGAAGTAGGGTTCGTATTAGACCGATATCTTTACAAAGATATACATGTAAGATTTAAGAGGTTTGTTTTTGAATTTGCATTACTTAGAAGCTATAAGCCGAATATACCGATGGAAACGTAGTGGGAGCTTCTGGTATTATTTTAAGGTTCATATTCAATATGGTTGAAAAGAAGAAGTGAGTAACATTTGATGAAAATAAGTTTTGCGTCGCTGTTATTGCATTTTTAATGGAAGTGCGGCATTGAGTTTTGAAAGGATGTATGAACACAGATCGGCTTTTGGGTAGTACTTTTTGAGAAATAATTACAAAACTTGTTTATTCCATTTTTTAGGGAAATACTAAGTATGGGATCTTAATTGGTGTTATTTTAGTGTCCTAAATATGTATTTTGATCAAAATCGCTAGGGCGGTTTTTGCAACATTTGGCAGACAAAACAGTACCACATATTGCAATGTTTAGTTTGAAAAATACTACTGCTTAACTATTTAGCTGAAAACCGATTATTGTTCGGGACATAAGCATTACTTCGTTTTGAAAGTTTTATCGAATTCGAAAATGGGGTTTTCGAGATATGAGCAGTTTTTAAAATTAGCGTTTTCGGTGCTCCGAATTGAAAATCAAGGACACAATAATTTTGAAAACATCAATTTGACTTTAAGTTTGCATTTTGGTCAAAATCGTTATTGCCGTTTTCAGGTAAACTAAACAAACCTACATTTTAAAAAAACGCTTTTTTTCAAAAATTCATTGTACGATAATATAGAGAAAAATTGAGTTTGCTATTAAGTTACAAATAACCACATTACCTTAGAAATGAATTTCTGTTACAATCGTATGGATCATTTTCGAGATATGTTTATCGAAATTTCAAAAGTATCGGTTTTCGAATGGGTATGCAGTCCTCATTTCACGTACTTAAGCTTAGGTAAATATCATTTTTGGTTGAAATCGTTAGAGCCGTTTTCGATCAAATTAACTGGTACGAACATTTTACATGGGATGTACCATTAATATTGAGGTTACCTTGCAAAAGCACAACCCGTTTTTCTATCCAGTCTATTTTTTTTTCAAAGTGCATTTCCCATACTAAGTTCTATTCCCAATCTCTTCCCCTTAAACTTTTATTTTCACGACGAAAAGCAGCATAATGTCCTTCCAACACGAATCCACCAAGCTCAAAATTTAAATAAAGTGCACGACTGGGTCGAACGAAACTTTCTCAAAAAACAAAAAAACAAATTAAGTTTGATTTTCTGATTGTGTAAGCCCCAAATGGTTGGCATCTTCAATATTGTTGAAAAAAGATTGTATTTGCTAAAAATAAGTTTTGCGAAAATATATTGATCGCGATTTCTGTAGTATTTTTTGAGAAATAATTCAAATCTGACGTCTTCGAATTTTTTGAGGAAAACTAAGTACGGCATCTTTTTTAGAATACCTATGTTATCTTCAGCGTGTATTTTGGTCAAAATCGTTAGAGCGGTTTTTGTAAGATTGTGCTGACGAAACAGTACCAAATATTGGAATGTTTAATTTGAAAAATACGATTGCGTAATGCGTGACTATTATAAGGCCTATAAGGGATGTAAGCATTGCTTCGTTTTTAAAGTTTTATTGAAATCAAAGATGGGGTTTTCGAGATATGAGCATTTTTTAAAATTATTGTTTTGGGTGCTTCGAATTGAAAATTGAGGACACAATTGTTTTGAAAACATCCATTTGACTCTAAATTTGCATTTTGGTCAAAATCGTTATCGCCGTTTTCCGGTAAACTGAAGAAAACTAAATTTTAAAAAATTCCTTCTTTCAAAAATCCATTGTACGATAATATAGAGAAAAACTGAGGTTACTATTAAGTTATAAATGAACACATTACCTTAGAAACTAATTTTTGTTACAATCGTATAGACCGTTTTCGAGATATGTCGAAATTTCAAAAGTACCGTTGTTCGAATTTTTAGCCAAAAACTGGGTACGCAGTCATGGTAACCTCACCTACTTAAGCTTAAATATCAATTTTGGTTGAAATCGTTAGAGCCGTTTTCGATCAAATCAAACTGGTACAAAAATTTTGTATGGGAAGTACCATTAATATTGAGGTTACCTTGCAAAAAAAAAACACCTCCCGAACTGTAAGCCCAAAAACTCCAAATCCGAGGTTTGAACGTAATCCGGGTAGCCGTTTAGGCTGTAGGCCCGTGGAAGGACGGACGGACAGACCGGACAGAATTTTACGACCCACTTTTTTGAGTTGGCCTATCATCGTAATATCAGAATTGATTAAAATCTCGAGTTCGAAATTTTGTACGAAACCAATATCTTTCTCTTACTACGTAATGGAGAAAGTTAAAAATCTAACGATCTATTCTCGAGTTATGAGTGCACACACAGACGGCAGTCTCTTTTATATATAGGGGTACCCACCCGGTTTGTGCTCTTCTTTCGTTTGGAACAATCGCGTCCAATACTATCCTATCTTTAAAACTGGAACCAACCATACCCATCCACAAAATTTCTTTGAAATCGGTTGAGTGGTTTCGGAGATCGACAACAGCGCCACCTATCGGATAGACCGTAAGCACACCTACCCAAATTTTGAAAATAAAATTATTTCTTAAATTTCCTATCTGTGAATGTGTTTAGAGTCATGAAAGAATTTCACTAATCTTGACTTCGGCCGTCGACTCTCCTTCGTGACGTCGGTCGCGTCGTTTGTAGTTTCTACGGGCATGAAGAACGAAACAAAAGTATTTCTCAGAACCATAGTTTGTACACAACTGTGTACATAGTTGAAATTTAATGTAGTGAAATTAAATTTTTGAATTGTTAATATTTAAAAAAAGTAAAGCAAAGAGAAGAACCCAGAAGAAATCTTTTTTCTGACATTTTGTTAAGATTATGGTTGAGCGTGCGAACTGCAAGAGGTAAAAACACACTACAGAAACTACAAAAAAAATATAGAGGCGGGATACTCGGACCTAGGTACCAGTTTTAAATGCGAACACTTTCGGGGCTGCAATTTTCCGGAACTACATATAATTTCTTTCGCATTTATAGTCCCTTATAGGGTTACATTCAGCAACTTTTTTAGGATTCAAGTTTACACTGCCGATCGGTCTGCCATGGCACACAAACAGCAACGGCTTTCCAAAAGAGTTTTCAACTTCACAGAACTAACAGAAATCAACTCTAATTCATTTTCACTTTAAAACGCCTGAATTTAAAAGCAATCTCGTTAAGGCCCCTTTAAGCACCGGTTTACTCAAGTCGCCTCTCCACCAGAGAGGCGCCCTCTCAATTTCAAACAAAAACTATAGACACCCAAATAGAAGGCATACACACCGTTCCACTTGGCGTGCAATAATTTATGGATGAGCTTCCGTTTCGTTGAGCAATTCCGATGCGGGACAGTAAATGTGCAATGATGTAGACGTCAGGTGTGAAATCTGGAGCCCATAGCAAGCGCTCACACACCTGACCCCTTTACCCGGGGGAACAATACGACCGGATCTCCCATGTCACCACTGCTACGCTACGTTGCATTCATGAATTTTAAATTAATTTCGAGGATTTGTGTAGTTAACAAAACATAAATTTGCATGCCAATAGCGGGTGGCAAAGGAGAGCAAGCCAGGTAATTCCACTGTATAGTAAGATGCTCCTTCACCTCCTTCACTGATGATGTTTTATTTGCACACTTCAGCTCAAGTGTATATGCGGTGCTGTGTTAAGAGGGCGCTACTACACGCCCCATCCACTGGCACTACATTTATGCACAAGATATTCTAATAGTCACAGCATTTGTACAACAATTACCATCATCTCCAGGTCCCACCTGGGTGACCTCATTTGTTTGCTGGCCATTATTGCCTGCGCTCTGTTTATCGGTGTTGTTGTCCCTCCTCCTCTGTGCCCGCACCGGCACATCATCTTTGTCAAGGACAGTCCGGTAATAACAATAAACCTTAATTATTACGGCCGGGGAGCCAATTATGTATACGGTATGAGTGCGAGTGTGTTTGTGTGCAATTGCTTGTTTGTTTTCCACCACGGATAGAGCGGTTTGCTTCTCGTCCCGGTCGTTCTGTGTTTTCCAAGCGCAATGGAACGGAATGCATTATTATTGGGAAACCATTAATTTTGCACCCGAGCACACAGCAACGATGACTACGCCAGTCACCGTGGGCACAGACAGCAGCGGTAAGTATTTTCGGGATAGCCATAGCACATGGGACCCAAGAGGATTGTTGTGTGATAGTGTGCCCCAATTACCGCGCTCTCACACTGAGATTCTATATGCTGTTGGTGTGGCCAGGCCAGCGCCGCCGTTTCAATTAATAACGACCAAATGTTTTTATTTTCGAGCGTATTTTTTTTTTTTTTTTTCGATTGTGCTGTCGGTTCAGGCGGACCACGAGCTATTGGCGGGCTCAAGTTGGACGCGGTGTGAAAAACAACGTTTGCGGTTATTGTTATGGGGACAAAAGTACAACTATATCTAAGTGGGTCAGGTCGTTCCCGTGGTAGGTATGTTGTTGCTTAAAAGGAGAGAAAAAAAATTAAAAACTTAAAAAGCTGTGAAAAACGAGGGAGTACTCGTACAGGATTGTGGCGCATCCTGAGTCGGGAAAAAAAGAAGGTCACTCGGGGATGAAGAGGAATTTGTTTTTGAAAATCGAAGTGCTATTTTTGTGTGAATTCGGAATTGGTCGTTAGGCTAATAGAGAAAGTAGTGGCTTGAAAAAGTTTCTAGGATGACACAAACTTATGGAGCATCCGATAGTTGGCTTTGAATGCGATACTCTGTTTTTGTCTCGGAACTGATTTTTATTTAATCGAGGAGGTATTTGTTTTTTTCTGTAGTTGTGAACATTTTTTTAAATAGTTACTTTCAGATATATGTGCAAGCTGTAGATATGTATGATATGTAATAATATGTAAAGTTCCAAATTATAAAGACATAGTTTAGAAAGAGACACTTTTTTAAAGGGCCAGCAAATTAGAAAAACCCCCAGATTTGGCTACTTATTTTTTTTTTGTGCGACTTAAAAGAAGGAATTCGCATTTGAAATGCAAACATGTAAGTTTGGTTTTATGGATGCAAAAGCGTGCCAAATGAATACAACGCAAAATGTTAAGGCATGTTACATTTTGAAAACATCATGTACGAATTTGCATAGCTCTTACCCAACTTTGATGAAATTGTTGTTTATAAAATTTACAGATGGGTTTCTTGCTTGAGTCCGGAAAAATATTTGGGGAGCCGCATATTCTAGAAAACTATAACTTTTTTCCTTATGAAACCTTTTTTTGGAGAGATTTGTTTTGTAAACAAAAATAGTTCAAAGATATTAGCACAAATTATTTTCGTTGTCAAATATTGCTTTGGAGGACCGTTTAACTGTACAAACATTTTAAGGTTACCAAAAAGTATAATATCACGAAATAAAAATAAAATAGAATAAAAAACAAAGCCCAGATTTCCCCATGAACAATTTGTTCCCCCAGATTTCCCCCGTCAACCAAAATAGTTTTGTGTAGCACAATAATACATACACCATACACGTCGTATATTATACTATTAATTTTCCCCCTTTTATCCTGAAACATTAAAAAGGTGTTACCAAATGAATGAATGAACTCAATTTGTACAAAATAAATTCTTCAGTTGTTATTATTAAGCGTTCTTTATTAGCATTTTTAGGCTTAAAATTATCAATTTCCAAGAACTTCAAAGAAAGCATTTCTTCTTTGGTAATATTAAATTAAAAATGAATATAAAGGAAAAAATTAACCAGCAGCCTTTTAAGGTTAAAAATTATCGAAATGGTTCCTTTTTCAGTGTAAGTAAAATGTTATACTTTATTGCACGAAAAATAATGCAAAAGAAATGATAAAACAAAAATGTTTTCGTAAGGAATAGGTACATTTTTATTTTGTTTTTGTTATCATTAAATATTTTTGTTAATGTTTTTATTTTGTGTTGTAAGTATTTTATGTGAAGGCTCTTTTTCCCCTGGTTTTTCGAACAACTCGGGCGCACTGTAAAATGGCAAAATAATTTTAGCTGTCAATTGGTCGTAGCTGGAAAAAGTGTTGCCAATTCGGAAAAAAACCTAAAAAAATCACCCTTTATGTAGAGAGAAACACAAGTCAGCCAGCGGGTAATATTCCTGGTAATATCCTTGACGAGAATGATTGTTGTGACCATATTCTAAAATGTAAAGGATCTACTTGTAGCAAAATTGTTAAGTTTCTATATTTGTATGTGGATTTGAACACGCAACTTGTTACAATTATCCACCCAATGTTAATGTAGGAAAAATTTTCGATTCACCGAAATCGGCCGACTCATTCTGAAGATGTATACATAGGATTTTAATATGTTTTGCAGAAGGATATCTTTTTTCAGTCGGTCATGAGATTATTGTTCCTGTATGCGATATAATCGTAAAACGTTTTCATGCAAATTTTAGATCAATAGCCTTTTCACACTGAGCCGAAAACCGCGTTTTCGTCGACACTAGTCGCTTATTTCAAACTATTTTGGTTACAAATTTCGATCGCATTAATAAACAAATAAAATTAATTTAGCGCATTTAAGGATAATACTAGGCCATCAAATTAATTAAAAAAAAAATATGTTAAGTTGTGAATTGTGGCATTTGTTCGGCAAAAGGTGTGTTTGTTTTAACAACCCAACGATTGGAAGTCGTTTTTGTGGTGTTTTCGTGGAAAACGAGTGCAAACGACTCGTTTTGAGAACTGAAATATGTATGGGAAAACTTCTGCTTTCGAGTGTTTTCGCGAAAGACCGGTTTCGGCTCCTTGTGAAAAGGGTATAACTCTCAAGTGTCTCTCGCATTAGGAAATATTTCATGGACTGGTGGTTATCGTGTATAGCTTCTAGTCGTCTCTTGGGTACGAGCGTCGCGTTATTGTCTTAGTAAATACTTAGGCTAGCTAGACTTTTACTTGTAAAAAAAGTTGTTAGTGCACATATAAGTGTTTGGTGAGTACAAACTCGTTAGAGTTATAACTGATCCGCCATTATGTTTAATTTTTATTTTTAAATACTACTATTCCCTTTTCCTTTTACTGTTTTAAACCGCCAGCTCGTAGATAACCTCCCCCGACTTTCGGTAACAAGTAGGCAGATCTACCATAATAATAAATCTACACGCATGTTTTTACCTACCACAATGCGTAAACAAGCTGCTATCGCTTCTGGGCAGCCATTCGAGTTGTTTCGCTGGTAAATACCCGCTCTGGCATCACTCGAAAGATCAACAATATGCAGCACATAAAAATAATCTTTCACATTCATATAAAATCGCATTTACTGTTGACATTCCATTTAAAGCAGCCGCTCGTCGCATATCAATGAAAAGTCCACGCGAGTTTCCCCATTCGAAAGGTCGCTTTCCCATTCCCATTCCCATTCCCATCAAGCTGACACATTAATCGATTTAATTTCCGATTTCGCGTATTCCACGTTCGACGATAATGAGCGTTCGTCTCCTTGAAAGTCCGGTCCGCATCCACCACACAAATTATTGCCTTCTCTATAATTAATTCGTGTTTACTTTTTTGTTCGATCGCAACGTGCTAAAAATACCCAGAGCCTATTTCCGCGCCGCACCACCTCCTCCGTGCTTCATCGCATATCCACAATTCCGCGTATTTAATTAATTAGCTTTGTGGAAATATATACATACATATGTGTTTGTACACTTGATTTTCTCCAACAAAAAAAAAAAAAAAAAATAGAACCGTTTGCAACTTCTACTTCAGGTTTATGCATCGATGACTAAGAGGAGCTTACCTTTTGGAGAGTTTGCATCACAAAATCACCATAAATCGAAGCAAATTGGTAGTGTGTTGAATGTTGATTGGATTTCGCAATTTCCAAGTAAACGCTGTGCGACGCGAAGCAATGTTCTTACCCTATCGGCATCGGCACAGTCCAGAGGTACATAGAAAAGTCATACGGAAGGCATCAACTTCAAGGTCCATAGAGCATAGTTATTTTTTTTTTAGACAAAATAATGGCAACTTTTCAAATGACCACTGAATATGGAAAAATAGAACAATTATAACTTTCCAGTGTTTTTTTCTTTTTTTTTTTTTAACAAGTGAAGCGCACAAAATGTCAGTTTGAAGAGTAGGACAGGGTGGTTCGTGGTCCATCGTGGGTATGGTAAGGTTTAATTAATTATTCAAGGGAGCACATGGCTGGGAGGCAAAGTTCTAAACAACAAAAAAAAAGAAAAAAGAAAAAAAAAGTTGTCCAAACGAATCAAAAACAGATTCTTTCAAGTTCCACTAATTACTTGGGTTTTTCTTTTTTTCTGTTTCCCTTTTCAACCGTGATGAGAACGCAACGAGGGAGGTTGTGAAAATAGAGAACCGGCTGTAACAAAAGTAGAAAAACTTTAATTTTTCTTCTCTGCTTTGTTGCACTTTGTTGACTGATGATATTTTTTTCGTTTGTCAGATGCCATTTTGTTGGCCATTTTGTTGCCGTTTCGTCGGTGCAAGTTTTCTTTAATTTGCCTTTCTTCTTGTGTGCATGGGCAGGGCTAGGGAAAGGGAGTAGGGGCTAGGGAGGCAGGTAAAGTAGAAGTTTTTGTTTTTGAGTAAGTGGTCACGAAAGTAGTTTTCTCGTTATAAATATTTTTAGTTTTAATGAAGTCGATTCATTTTGCTGCGCTGAGTTAGTGTGTCAGATTGGCATTGTCATTTGTCAATTTGTGTGGTAATTATTCTCAAGGAAGGGGGTACCTAAAATGAAGTGGTCGCGAAGAAGTGTTGATATGCTAAAAGAGTGGCGACCTTAGCAATGTCAGGTTTAAAAACAAATCGTATTTTTAACATCTTTTTGAGTCACATTTCGATGTGCCGATTTGTAGCTGGGCTTTTTGAAAAGTCAGTTGACGTTTTGACGTTAAAACAAATATTAGTTTTGAGTAATCATTTCAATCAAATTCAATTTATTCTTTATTGAATATGAACAATGTAGGTATGAACAATTATTTTACAAAACTTACAAATAAT
Source organism: Cheilosia vernalis (assembly GCA_949126925.1). Classification (NCBI taxonomy): domain Eukaryota; kingdom Metazoa; phylum Arthropoda; class Insecta; order Diptera; family Syrphidae; genus Cheilosia; species Cheilosia vernalis. The sequence continues at coordinate 60,301,916 of OX421360.1, read as the reverse complement.
TTTAAATATCGATAAGCGTCGACTTGTAACGAGATCAAAATATATACGCCAAATTGTAACGATCGCAAGGAAAACTCTCAACAATGATTTTTCGCACCCCTCCACTGGAAGCCTAGGAAACCTTTTAAAAGCTCTCCGCGTCCAGGGCTAAATTTTTCGAGCCCACAATGGAGAAATTTTTCATGCAAAATTGTATATTGTGACCTACAAAACATATGTTTAAAAATGGTTATTAGTGACTAGTGAGGCCCATTGTTCTTTCACTGCAGGTCATTTTGTAAGTATTTTTAAAGAACGCAACTTTTTTGAACAATACATATGAATTCGCCAAGGCAAATTGGTTTTGACATGCCCGCATTTTAAAGGTTTTTGTTTTTTGAAAGAAAAATGCTCCGTAAACGTCACTGTCTACTTGGAACTTTGTATGTATATACTATCCGTTAATATTTTAATATCAGAGCGAATAGGCACGCGTTCACCGTAGACCGCACTATTCTGCTCTTTTTCGAAAATGCGTGTTGAAACGTTTTGTGAAAATCAACAGAAAAGGGTCTGCCAGAATTAAAACAACAACTTGAAGGAGCTCTGGTAAGGAAAGGTGTACCTACTGACCAAGACAGTAATGCGCCCAACAAAATTTGTTCTCTTACCAATATTCTTGCCCTTTACCTCCATCACGAGACAGGTTTCCTATACAAAAACACATGGTGATGCAGTGAATTTCTGTAAAAAACGAAACGAAAGGGTTTTTAAAATGCAAAACGAAAGAAATAATACGGAAGTATAAATTTGCTACATGCAACTCCTTCCATTTTAGTCTTCCTCTACGTAAAACGTTTTGAAAGGAATTAAGTTTTGACTGTAGGAAAGTACGAAACGAAAATTCGTCTTTCGAGTTTTATATAAAACGAAAAAAAAAAAAGTTATGAATTTTTGCTGTTATTCATGCAAATGAAAATCCGTAGGTATCACTTTCAAAGTCACACAAGGCAAAGGTTGCGTGCAAGCGAAAACGATTGAGCGTTTTCATCTTATAGAATAGTACCTTCTTTGTTTTGAAGTATTTTTTTACTTCTTAGGACAGTTGCTTTAAGATCCCTATAATTTGGTTCTCGAAAATTGACTGACCACCAAAAAATACTGGGGTTTTACGGAATATTCACAGAATTGCTAATTGAGAATTGCGAACAAGCGAATATATGTAGATTATGTTATGATATATCATTCACATAAAAACTTTTTTTAGTCGCAAGATCTACCCAATCGGTTTCATTGTTAACCTTCGTTCGAACGAATTTTTAATTCGTGTGTTTGTGGATAGCGACTGTCTCATGTGGATTGTGCGTAAAGTGCGACAGCGACAGTTCACTACAAGAATTTGCAATTCACGGGAAAATTGCAGTAAAATTGTAAATTTAGCTATTTAAATCAGTTGAGACTCGTGTTTTTGTAGATAAGATGTTAGGTTTATTAAATATAATGCTTTTGTAGCAGAACAAATATGAGTTTTCATTTCATATATGCAGTTAAATCGATTGCGAACAATTCGCCTATTCGCAGTTCGCGCTAATGTGAATAGTCCCTTGAAGTTAATAAAATACCTACTACAAATGCGTACCTACCTATATTTAGAATAACAATAGAAAATTAATGCCGAGAAAATAATACTACCCCATTTTCCAGTAACTATGTTAACACATCCGCTGTAGAAGTTAAGTTCGAACTTAAATTTATTCGAAATTTTACTTTGAGAAAATCGGCAGGCAAAATAACAAAACCGAAATTTTAATACCAACATTCCTTTTATTAACCTTTGGAAACGTTTACGTGGATCCACCACAAAAGCTAAATATTCGTTTTATAAAGCTGCAATCCAATTTTAACAAAACAATTTTCAGAGTCGCTAAGACCGCGTTGAAAGAAGAGTTTATTTTTGTTAATTATACACCATGAAGCCAGAAGAGTGGCATAGTTTCGTTCTGAAAAATTCTTAGCATACCTACTTTTCCATACATTCCAGTGACGAAAGATAAGAAAAAGCTGAAAAATATTTTTATCTATTGAAGCAGTCGCAGTTCGCGCAAAACGTCTGGCAAACATCTGAGCAGCGTCGCCGCTGCTACTTAAAATACTAAGATAACAACAAAAAAAGAAGAAGGAAAACAGAGCAACAAAAACATTTATTTTTAACAAAAAAAATATTTATTCATTTCGAAACATTTAATAACTTTCTCCATTACGTTACGTAGTAAGAGAAAGATATTGGTTTCGTACAAAATTTCGAACTCGAGATTTTAATCAATTCTGATATTACGATGATAGAGGAACTCAAAAAAGTGGGTCACAAAATTCTGTCCGGTCTGTCCGTCTGTCCGTCTGTCCGTCCTTCCACAGGCCTACAGCCTAAACTGCTTCCCGGATTACGTTCAAACCTCGGATTTGGAGTTTTTGGGCTTACAGCTCGGGAGGTGTTTTTCTTTTTCAAGGTAACCTCAATATTAATGGTACTTCCCATATAAAATTTTCTTACCAGTTTGATTTGATCGAAAACGGCTCTAACGATTTCAACCAAAATTGATATTTAAGCTTAAGTAGGTGAGGTTACCAGGACTGCGTACCCAGTTTTTGGCTAAAAATTCGAGCAACGGTACTTTTGAAATTTCGACATATCTCGAAAACGCTCTATACAATTGTAACAAAAAATAAATTCTTAGTTCAATAAATAATACAATCTTACTTAAACTAAAAGGGGGCCATTTTGATAATTTTTCAAAAAGTGGGGGCCAAGGGTCTCGAAGCTGATCTGAGAGTATAACTCTCTCTAAGGAGCTTCCGGATTCGGCTATAAAATTTTAGACCCCTTCTATGGGTCACAAAAATAAAAATTCGCACAAACCATAATGGTTGTATATGAAGTTGGGCCCAAGGTTTTAGCTCTAAAAAAATGAGTCTTGCCCTAACATGATCTTGGTCAATACATATACGCAAGTTTTCCCAGTTATCGCTTTGAATTGCGAATTCTTCTTGGAAACATTTTATATCGATTGACTATTCGACCGTTGTAATTTTTAGCTAGGCTTCTTCATGTTGCGAGTTCACAGCCTGAAAATAAGTCTTTCAAAATATGATCAAGATGTCAAATAAAACAATAATAAAAATTCATTCACCGGGCGTATGATCATAATGTGCACAAAGTTCACTCCGAAAGGTGGCAAAGACGGGGAAACTGAAACTGAAACTGAAATTGATTCGCTTTTGAGAACCCAACTAAACCATTTGCTTCCAAATAGTTCAAATTTCAACCTTGACTCTCGCTCAAGATGCATCACTGTTTTCATCTTTTATTTAGTAGACATATGAAATGGAATTGCTCCGCCCGCTATAAAACTCCTCACATTTCCATTTCTCAGAAACTCAATGCTCCACAGTTTCGCCTCAGAAATTCACCAAACACACACCCGGCAAGCATTACTACGACAACGACCAAGCAATTGTTTCCGAATGTGTACATTTATGTAAAACGTCACATAAACTCCGAGCGAAGTTGTTTTGTGACGGGCTAACCGCCACCGCCTGTCGCTTTTATGGCGGCCGTATAAATCAAACGAGCTGACAATTTTATTGTGAATATTTCCGGTTATACTGTAGGGAACATGCACTCGCACGTCGCACGTCGCACTCCGCCTTCCGGCTGCATCGAGAGCGTGACATGGCTTTAAAGTGGAACACACCACCGACCGCCTCCCCGGTGTAGCTGTCATTCCATCAATGGCACTCCATTGGAAAACTTTATCTTTCTCTCGAAACAAAGCGAAAACTTACGAATTAACCCGAAAACGACTTCGCCCCCAATCCCGCCCACCGCCCACCGGCCACCCACTGGAACGTCAATAAACAGAAATTCCTGATAGCATCTGGTGGGGGGAAGTTTTCCCAAAGTTTGTCCAAGAACTTTGTGGGTTTGTTTGAAAGGATAATCGAGAATACTTTCGGGTATGGTTTTGAGGATTGTGGGGGGCGACCGATTGTATAAGGTGTATGCGGTGCGAGCTGTGCGCATAAATTATTATCCTTGCACTGCTCCAGACCTAAAACCGAAGAGCATTTAATTAAAGAGCTTAAACTACGGTTAGCCGCATTTTACCCCACAATGCCTATTTGCACTGCAGCATCCTGTGCAGCCATTGTAATTGCATTACGAAATGAAAACGGACCCAAACACACACATGCACTTGTATATGTATATGTCGAACGAAAAAAAAAAAAATACTGAAGAATAATGCAGAAATAAAGGATGCTCACACTTGCCGTGGCTGGGATAGTGGGATGTCTTGCTCGATATCGATCGGCGTGACTGTATGAAGTGGGGTTTGGACCGGGCAGATACAATGGACTCGCAGCAGAAGTCGTCCTCTCTCCGTCTCCTGCCGAGCATAATCCCGAATGTAGGCCGTCCGAATCAGTTGGCAAAAGGTGTAATGGATTTATTGTGCAAGGACGAAGGCAAATTACACCAGAATGTCGTTGGTCTTTCTTTTGAGGGCGAGCGAGCACGGCAAGGTTACGGGAAGGAAGCGCTTTCCTGCTCGCACCAAACGAAATGAACAAACGCCAACAATTTGCCATTTTCAAGTTTATCAGCAAGACATCGCGCAGAGGTGCTCCTTGAGCACAGGACGATGTGAAATTAGGCAAACTACCTGAAAGCTGAAACCCGACTTGATACGACGAACGACGGTCATGGAATTGATCCCATTTCTTCGTTTAGCAAGAGCGTCCTCCTCGCCGCTCTCGTAATGATGCGATGAAGAGGTCGTCATTTGTGATTTGTTTCGTTTGTCGTGTCGTGTGTCGTCGTTGCTGCCGGTGTGCTGTCGCCTTTCATTTCTTTCCTCATCGTTGGAAGTGGATTTCTAGGTCTAGGAGAACGGCGAAAGTGACTGTGACTGAGTGCATTGGGAGTGATTATGTGTAGGAAGGTACAACCGTACAAGCCAAGCATACGAATGCGAATAGGCGGGGAGGACATGATTCATAATAATAATAATTTTTCGTTAGGGCCTTTGTGAGTGTGCTGCTTGTGTTGACGTAATTCGGAGCACTCACATATCAATGGGGGGAATCGAGAAGAATGGATTCGGTAATTGTGAGAGATGATCTTAGCATTCGGCGCCGAGAGTTGTTGAGTGTGACCTGCTTTCGCAACGAAATGGTGTCAAAAATGGCTGCCTGTATGGGAGGGTAACGTAGTCGAGGAGATAAAATATCCTTAGGCAATTAAGCTCTTATGGCGTTTTCATTATAGTGCAGCGGATATTGGCAGTGGATGGTTGCATTTTATGCATTTGCATAAACATCCGGGGGCAAATTACTTCATTTTGAGGGGGAGTTTCTGTATACACATATATACTTTGAGTTGGATGTCCTCCAATTTGGTATGATAAAAACATCCGTATCTGGTTGAGACAACTTGAGGCGGATGTTGGTACAACCGCTGATTAGTCTTACGTACATATTTGCTGCGGGCATTAATTTATTTACTTTAGGTGTGTGTCATGTGACTAACGCGGCGCTGCCGTGTACGCACTTGGTTTCTGTTTCAGATTGTGAATAATTGTTCGCATGACATGAAGTAACGCATTTTTCTCGTTGGAATATGGATAGGAAGTGACAGTGAATTGAAAACAACACAGAAACAATTTAAAAACAAAATTGTTGCAAGTGGCAGCGACAATTGGTGATTTATGATTTAAACAGTCTCACAAAGTTCGATAAAAGTGTTTTTTATTCGTCTTTTATTTCTTACTATCTTGGAGAGACTCCCACTTTATTCTGGCACCTCACTAGCAAGGGTTGCCACGACTGAGTCCCTCGAAACTTTCTCTTCCATCAATAATGTTCACTTTTAGGTTATTCATTCGGTATGGCTGTACATATCAAAGAACAATGTAAGTTTTTATAAGTTTTAGCTCTCAGTAACATTCAATTTTCGAAAGTTTGGTTTAAGAAAAAGTTTTGAATGTATTTTTGATATTGAATAAGCACTCAGTTCTATAATATTCCGATGGACATGTGTGGAGTGCAAATGAAGTGGAAGTTTCTGATTGTGTAAACTCCAAGTGGTTGGAATTAATTTAGGGTGCATATTTAGCTTGGTTTTAAAAATTAGAAGAATTGGGAAATATTTGCTAAAAAGACGTTTTTTATTGTAATTGTTTTTGTTTTTATTATTGCCAGCACTGTATTGAGTCTTACAGATCGGGAATTGGGAAGACATTTTTGGGAACTAAAAAACGGATTTATTCGATTTTTTTTTTTGAGTAAAACCAAGTATGGAATCTTAATTAGAATTATTTTGTTGTCCTAAATATGTATTTTGATCAAATTAAGAAAATAAAATACCTATTAAAAAAAATTTCAATACCTAAAATGGGGTTTCTAAAATTATCGTTTTCGGTAGGTATTTAGAATTGATAATTAAGGACGCAAAAATTTCGGAAACATAAATTTTACTCTAAGTATGTATTTTGGTCAAAATCGTTCGTGTAGTTTTTCGATAAATTAACGAAAACCAAATTTGTAAAAAAATATTGATTTTTCAAAGATCTATTGTACGATAATGTAGACAAAAGCTGAGTTTGTTATTAAGTAAGAAATGACCATACTAACTTAGAAATAAATTTTTGTTACAATGGTATGGACCGTTTTGGAGATATGTCCGAACTTAAAAAGAACCGTTCTTCGATTTTTTAGCCAAAAACTGGGTATGCTGTCATGGTAAGCCTACTTAAGCTCAAATATCAATTTCGGTTGAAATCGTTAGAGCCGTTTTCGAAGAAATTGAACTGGTATGAGAATTTTGTACGGGAAGTTCCGTTAATATTGATCTTACCCAGCAAAAAAAAACGACCCGGAACTGTAAGCCCCCAAACTGCTAATCCGAAGTTTGAACGAAATCCGGGCAGCCGCTTAGGCTGTAGGCCTCGGAACAGATAGACTTCCTGCAATTTAAGCAAAATGGCGACGCTGTCTACTGCCCTACGCATGGGGGTCAAAGAAACTTCTTTCCATCGGGAGGCTAATCGGATCTAATGTTTATTTTTCGGCGATCAGCTTATTCACGAAATGCTACTCGAATTTGTGCAGTAAGCTGTAAGTAATTTTAATTATATGGAAGGTCGATTCCCTTGCATGAAAGCATGGTTCCCTGGTAGCTTGGATGATCTAGTTAATATACCCCTACCAGTTTTCAGAAGATTCATTAACTAATCCAACTAATTTTGTTCGTTGCAACTCGTACCATAGGTATACAATTATTCTTCTACTAATAACGATGAATGTCGATGGCCTCTGGGTGACACGGTTAGACATGGTGTAAAATTCTAACCTAACCTAACCTTACCTATGTCAAACACAAAACCATTTTAAAAAACAGTAAATAAATTTACGATGACGCATTATGCCAATTTTGTACTATGAATAGTGGACTTTGGAAAAGAATTTAGTTTTAAGGCGTCTTTCGGGGCAACTTGTAGGTCATACTTTGGTTCGCTTATCTGAAGCTTCTTGGAGTGTTGTTCCGAGTTTTTTTTATGTTGCTTTTTAGTATTTTTTGGAGAAATTTCAAGGGCGTTCTTATGTGTTTTTTCTTATGGCTATTTTAACTGTTTTTTGGGTGTCTTGCTTGCATTTTTCCAAGCGTTTCAAATATTTTCATGAGCGGTTTTTTTCATGAGAGTTTTTGAGTAGAATTTTGGCCATCGATCGACGCGTGATAAAAAAATGGATATTAACGCGGACCACTAAGAAAACTCTTATTTTTATCTATTGTCTCAATATTTTTTCATTGTAGAAATTGTAGAATTTTTATTTTCTTAATTTGGGTGATACCTAATGATTTCATCTCCAATTTTGAAAGAATAATTTTTATGAGTTTCTGCAATCAGTTGAAATACAAACTATTCTCGAAGCATGTACAACAAAATTGTTTAATTAATTTTTTTAAGTCACTGGAGTTCTGAGTCCGCCAGCTAGTGTCGTCACTATTCCAAATAACCCACAGAAAAAAAAAACATTAACCAAGTATAATAAAGTTCGTTATAAAGTTTTTTTTAACTATTGCCGTCTTTTTGTACTAATTTCAGATCAGAGTTCCAAAGGCTCTTCAGAAGCCGACGACTTTAAAAGGTAAGTTAAACTTACATACAGAAATACAAGAATACGCAACAATTAATGTTAGTGGCAACTACATGTCACTAGTAGTGTCTGAAACAATGAGAAATATAAAGATTTGTTACTGTAAAATTTACATGGTGATTAGATGACCATTATACCACTTTATTAGTTTTTATGTGCGTTTAATTTTTATAAAACCTTTACATTCAAAGGAGGAACACATAGGGTGGCTAATTAACATCAATTGCATTTTAAATCGCAATTACATTTTATTTAGTAGGCATATTTCAAATAAAATCCAAGTCAATATTAAAGACAAATCCAGCATTAAGGTATTCATAATTTAATTCAAATTAATTTTATACAAAGAGCCTTTACATAAAAACCCGGTTAGTTTGTTTAAAATTTTCAATTTCCTAAATTCATTTTCAAATTTTCTGTGTTCCCAAATTTAAAAGAACAAAACAAAAAAAAAATCCTAGAATCTATGTTACTAACGCATAAGTCGTCTTAACACTTCTTCAGGCTAATCTTTAACCTGCGCTCCTGAAAAGTGGCTAAAAATTACTTTAGGCTGTTCCTTGTGTCGCAGAAATATTTTATAAATAAACAGAACACCATAGTTCCAATCTCTCCATAGGAACTACTTTTATTGCCTATAAAGCACAAAACTACACGTCACTAAAACCGAAAATCATTCATTCACACCAAATGAAAGAGAATCGTTCAGACTCGGACTTACTCGTAAGCCCGTATGACACTACATTTTTCGCTCATATTTTCCTCATTTTTATCACATTAAATCATATTGAAATGTCAGCTTCGTGTGAAAGAGACAAAATGTGTATTATGAAAGGGGTAACAATTGTTTTTCAAAGCAACCACCAATTTTTTAACGAATTTATAACCACAAACATCAAACGGACGGGAGGCCAGGGATCCCAGATTAAAGAAAAAAAATCCCAGTTTTTAAACACGAAAACGACATTTTTTCCCCTTTTTTCAAAAAGAACAATTATTTTGTTCCCAAAAACAAAAACCCTTTTATAAGTTTTATTTTAACATTTTATGTTTTATTTAAACATCTTAGAACTTTTGTTAGGAAAAATCAACAAAATTGCCGACTTTTCCACTGCTGGAGGCATATACCATTGAATGTGGAAATGTCAAAAAAAGCTGCCAGCAGCTAAAATGTAAATGGAATACATTTTCGATGCATTTTTTTGACATCTCCACATTAATTAGGCTGGTACGCACTCACTCCTATCGGGAATTTGCGTAGCGATTTTTCGTCCTGCCCTAGTTTCATTTTAAAAGTCTGAAAAATGCAAAAAAAAAATGTAGTGTCATACGGGCCTTACTAATAAAAATAGTACCTAGTTGAACTAAAAGTTGAACGAGTAATTCACTTCAAAATGGAAAGAAAGTATTCGTTGAACGAAAAACTAAATAAATGAACGGAATCGTTAAAACTGAGTGCAAAAACTTTTCGTTCAATTACTCTTTTCATGAATGATTTTTCAGCGACTATCGAATGAATGAATTTTCAACTACTATCGAATATTTTTTTTTTTTTTTTTAAAACCTTCTGACTATGCCTAAGCATTAAAGGCACGTCGACCAGAAAAAAGATCTATTGTACCATAGGGCCAGAATATTGTTTAGTCTAGCAGGTCCTCTACTTTCCTGATAAAGTTAGTTAAGCTGCCAGCAGATGACTTCTTCATCTCTTCAGGGCTGAGAATCTCCTTGTAGAAGATAGTTCTTCTGATTCCACATAGGGCTGGACACATACATATTATGTGCTCAGCTGTTTCGTCTTCTTCAAGACATAACCGACAGAGTGAGGAGTCAGTTAAATTTATTTTATTTAGGTGATATCGTAGGTGGTGATGTCCTGTGAGGAAACCAGTGAGATTTTTGATATCATGCCTGTTTAGATTTAAAATTTTATTGGCATCTTTATTGAACGGCCGTATAGCACGCTTGGCCTGTCTTAGACCTGGGATGCTCTCCCAATATGAAATACATTTTGTGTGTTCCCATCTTTTGATGGCTAGATTTATAGACGATTTGGGAGCATAACAGAAGGGTTCAGGTCCTGTGAAAGGAGTTGCAGAGCCCAATCTGGCCATTTCGTCGGCTTTCTCGTTTCCCTCAAAACCCTCATGGCCCGGAATCCACCATAATTTGGTTTTATTCCTGAGGCCAAGCGTTCGAAGGGCGTTGAAACAGCTTAGTATCGATTTGGAGTCAATAATATGCGAGCTTAGGGCGTTAATAGCTGCTTGACTGTCCGTGAATATATGGATGTGAATGCCTTTAATACCAGTGTTGTATATGTGACTGGCACACTCTTGGATGGCTTGGAGTTTGTATTTGTATTTTGTATTTATTAAATATAAATTTGCTGTACAATAAGAAATATATTCTTTATGAGTGCACAGTTTACAAAAAATACTCAGAAAAATTTTAGTAGAACTTACAGTATAGTAATAATAATAATAGGTAATATATAACATAAAAAGAGAAAAATATAGTACAAATTAAATTAGAGGAACAACAAAAGAAAGTAAAAGAAAAGAGTTAAATGAAAATGAAACTGAAAATGAAAGTGATGACTTTAAACTTACGTTACTTTAAGCGGGGGAAACATCAATGAAGCGTACAAAGGTGGGAAAAGACTGAGGACAAAAAACTTCTGTGCTCGACCCTGGTTCTTATACTAAGGGGAAGTTCATTATAAAGACGAATGGCATGAATGAAAAATTGCCTGCGTGTTATCGTGCATGTATAAGTATTCGGTCGGATACCATGAGAACGGAGGGACTGTGAAAAGGCGACTTTATTAAACAAGTAAATAGGCTGTTTTTTATTTATGATTTTATGGATCATGGCGCAAGCTCTAAAATTTAAAAACTGGTCAAGACTGCATCCTAGTAGTTGTCGAGAATAACTTGAGACATGGTCGTATCTACGAAGATTGTATACAAATCTTGCAATTGAATTAAACGCTATATTCAATTTACGCCTTGATTTAGCATCTGTGCAACCGAACAATTCACAACCATACATTAATAAAGGTATAACAATAGCCTTTACCAGTTTGAGCTTAACGTTCGTTGGCAAGCTATCTCTACATACTGATAAACCGCGTAGAGCACCATAGATTTTGGACACCACTGAGTTGATGTGGTCGCTCCAAGTAAGGTTACTATTGATGATAATGCCAAGGTTTTTAACTTTGGAAACCATTTCGACCTCGACACCACTTAATACAACAGGAGGAATGTGAGACATCAACAAGTGTTTATATATAGCAATCGATTTTGTCTTTGAAGGATTTAATAGGAGTCTGTTATCAATAGACCACTTGGTCAACGATTTGAGGTCCTCGTTCATTCTTTCGACTGCATCGTCCATCAAACCAATGGGGAAATGAATGTAGATTTGCACATCGTCAGCATAAATATGAAAATGACAATTACGTATAACAAGTGGTAGGTCATTAATAAACATAGAGAATAACAAAGGGCTAATTATTGACCCTTGAGGCACACCACAGTTCACAGGTAACGCAGACGAGAAGGACTGATTGTGAAAGACAGATTGGACTCTTTTCGTTAAGTAAGACATAATTAATTTTGCGGAAAGGTGAGAAAAATTGAAATAAGACACAAGTTTACTATTAAGAATATCAGGACAGACAGAGTCGAAAGCTTTTGAAAAGTCAATTAAAGTTACTAGAGTTACTTCATCTCGGTCGATAGCCTCCCGTATGTCGTCGGTCACTTTTATCATGGCAGTAACACAGCTGTGTCCGGAACGGAAGCCTGACTGCATAGGTGTTAACAGTTTTTTTGACTCAATATATACTTTAATTTGATCACAGATAATTGATTCGAACGCTTTAGATAGAAAAGGAAGGATGGCGATGGGACGATATTCATTATTATTTTTGGGGATCGGGATAATTTTAGCCTGTTTCCACTGATGTGGGTAGGACGAAGACATTATGATGTAATTAAAAATAAACGTAACATACTTAAGGATATACGGTAGTAATATTTTTATGAACTTAGGGTGAATGCAGTCCATGCCCATGCTTTCAGACTTTATAGACATAATTACCTTTCCAACAGTAAACGAATCAACAATATCAAACAAAAATGCATCGTCAGATGTATTGACAAGAGTATTTGTGGACAGGGGACGAGACACATCAGGTACAGGTGACACTCTAGTGAAAGTTCTGTTAAGTTCCTCAACGTCAATATCATTATCAGTCTTAATGTTGTTCTTATTGCAAACCCCTATTTTTTTAATCTGATTCCACAAAAAAGATGAAGAACGATTAGAATTAAATTTATTTGTGTAATATAGTAATTTAGCCCTTTTAATCATTGAATTTACCCTGTTTCTTATCCTTTTGAATTCAATAAAGATTTCTGGGATTTGAAATCTTCTCCATCGACGATACATGTGATCTCTTACACGCATTGACATTTTGATTTCGTTAGAAATCCAAGGACAAGGACCATGATTTGCAATAAGACTTTTCTTTGGTACATATTTATCAAACAGATGTGTCGTTAATTTATTGAAAATATCTACTTGATCGTTAACATCAGGGGTAAGAAGAATACGGTCCCATTCTAGAGAAAGACATTCATTTAGTAGATACGGGTAGTTAATTCTCTTAAAATCGTAGTATTGAAAGATTTGTGGATTATTAGAAGAATATAATATAGGTATGTCAAGGGTGGCAAACAAGAGATCATGGTGGGAAAAAGCAGGAGCACACAATTGAGAATAATGCTTAAGCATATTAGTATCACTAAGAAGGACGACATCTATTAACGAAGGGATTTTATTGGGCATATAGTGAGTTGGATAAGACATATTTGCAAAAGACATATTAAACGACGAAACAGTATCACTTAAATTCGAACATTGCACGTGATTTAGTAAATTAATATTTATATCGCCACAGAGAATTAGTTTAGGGGCTAATACGCAAATGTCCTCCAACACATCACTAACGATTCTACAGTGAGAGACATTCGGAGGAATGTATAATGTGCCAATAATGAATTTATTGTTTCCTGCTAAAACGTCCAGAAAAATGTATTCGAAATTATCAGTGGAAAGAGAACATTTAACAACCTTTGCTTTCAATGATTTTTTTAAATAAATTGCAACGCCCCCACCAATTCTATTAAAACGATCAGCTCTAAACAGATTGTAACCACACACATTAAAGTAATCACTGCTATGATTCGTATTGAGCCATGTTTCAGATACACAAATTGCATCCAATTTGCTTTTTTCAAACACAGACCTAAATTCATCTATTTTATTGACAATACTTTGAGCGTTAATGTGACACATATGAAAACCATGGCTTTGTTTACACAAAACATTCAACATCGAGTGCATATTTTCATTCCTACCATACGTAACCCCATTGTTATAAGTGTTGTTCATAGCATAACAGAAAAGAGAAGAACAAGATCAGGCACAGCAACAGATTGTCAGACAGTGACTTTTCATAGAAAAAACAGCAAACGATCATAGATGTTTTTCCCACGTACAAACAAAAGAAAACAAAACAATTAAAAAAAGTCATCATTGAAAGAAGAAGAGGAAAAAAAAATAAAAAAAAACAAAATGAAAATATAAAAGAAATTAAAAACAAAATAAAAATAAAAATATGATGATGTTGTTGAAAGATGATACACAGGCGATTAATTAGTAGTTGTCGTTGCAGCAGCAGCATACAGATTTTCGATGGTCTCAATTTTTATTCCTCTTTCGGTTGGGTTTCGCTTTACGTGGAGAGAGCCAGAAATCGTAAACACAGAGAACAGTTTTTGTTTTTTCTTTAGCTGAACCGCGTGTTGTAGGAGAGAACGATTTTTAGAAGTTAAGCTCTCATTAAGATATACCGCACTTGTTGACGTAGAATTAGGCAGTATGTCTTTTAATAAAAGAGATTTCTTTCTAGTGTTGCGGTAAAGAGAGGTGGCCTTCAGTATTAGATTTCTTTCATGTGGCGAGTTGAATTTAATAATTATAGGCGCATTTTCTGGCCGTGGGTGTTTGGGACGAAAGATTTCTTTTACTACAGGAACATTACAGTTGATATTATGACATAGATGGTTGAAGTATTCTTTTAGGTTTTCGTTTGGTAGCATTGGTACTCCAAAGAGAACAGCATCAGCAGCAATCTCCTTTCGCTCCATTAGATCGAGTCGTTGTTGCAGAGCGGTGACTTCCAAATCAACATTAGGCGTTTTATTTTTACTTTCCTCGATAGTGCTGACTCTGGCAGAAATATTATCTAGTTGCTTTTGGAGATCATCAAAGCGCTCAGACCAAACTCTTTCCAAAGAGTCCATTTTTACGGAGAGATCATTACGGATGCCAGTTATTTCTGCACTTAGCTTATCATAGAGTTTATCGAGGCGCTCTTCAAGCATTGTCACAGTTAAAATACGTGTACTTCTACTAGAGGTCGGGGTCAGGCATGGGGTACTCGGTTTTGGTCTCTTATTACACGGTATTTGACCATTCGACATGATTTAAGAGTAAGTAAAAAAGAAAATAAAAACGCAAATGTCTATTTTACACAAGTTACGGAGATTGTTATTAAAACACTCAACACACTGAATATTCGAAAATGAAATGTTAGCCGACCAGCAGGTGATGTATTGGCTATTACAATAAGGTTTATATGTTGCGATTGGTCAATAAAAGACTCGAAAAATCTAAAGTTTTGCCGGACGACTTAACAACACGTCTTATTCGCACATAGTCACAGTAAGTTCAGCCTGGAACACGCTTGGATTTGCCCCCATCGGTATTGAGACATTATGGTTAGGTCCGTGGAACCCAGCTCCCACTCCTGTTTCCATTTTGGAACCATCCGTATACCACTTTAGGCCATTTTGGCAAGTAGGTGGGCTATTACTCGCCCATGCTTCTCTACTTGGGATCTCTGTAGAGAACCGCTTATCGAAGCGTAAGGTCTTTGGGAGGCGGTCTGTTACCGCGCAGATCATGTCAAGTTCTGGAATTTCAGAGAACAATTCGTTTAACTCAGGACGTTCACTGAGACTTGTTTCTTTCATTTGGATCAAACTTGCCGAACTGCGGATCGCCACTTTATTTATGTAAATGTGGAGAGGTGTTAGTCCTATCAAGGCTTCTATAGCCGCGGTAGGACAGGTACGCATGGCTCCGGATATACCGAGACATGCAAGTCGTTGTACCCTGTTTAGTTTAGCAATGGCGGTCTTTTGTTTTGTTTTAGTCCACCATACTACAGAAGCGTATGTAACGATGGGCCTGATCATCATTGTGTATATCCATTGGGTTATCTTTGGAGAGATACCCCAAGTTTTGCCATACAAGCGACGACATGCCCATAAAGCGTTTGTTGCTTTTGTGATTTTGTTTTTGATGTGGGAGTTCCAATTTAGTGTTTTGTCCAGGATTACTCCCAGATACTTAACTTCGTTGGAATACTCAATGATCGTATCATTTATTGAAATTTGACCTAAGTTTATATTTCTTCTTTTGGTAAAGGGAACTATGACAGCCTTACTGGGGTTAATGGATAAACCTTCTTTGGTACACCAGTCTTTGCCCGTAATGATGATGACCAAGTCATCGGCGTAACCTATTGTGTCAAAGCCTAAGTTGCTTAATTTGTAAAGCAGTTCGTCAATGACAATATCGAATAAGTCGATAGTTTTTGTCTGATAGTCTCATCACTGTTTATGACTGGCACCGTCCAGCTGCGGACGTAAGAGGTTTTTTTTTAAGTATTGCACAATTTCCGGCCATTTGTTTTTAATGGCTCCACATTTGCATCTGCACTTATTCCGTAAAATAGTGTTCACCTTGTACTTGCGTGATCAGTTTTTTATATGAACAGATAAACGTGTCACCTTCTTTTTTTAGCCCAAAACTACCTCCAGCAAGGTTTTCGCTGTTAAATGTAATTCCACCACACTCGATTTCAAAACAGAAAATAATTCTTCTGTTTTTTAAACAACTTTAAGTTCGGGCAACTTCTTCCATTGGGC
Organism: Cheilosia vernalis; assembly: GCA_949126925.1. NCBI lineage: Eukaryota > Metazoa > Arthropoda > Insecta > Diptera > Syrphidae > Cheilosia > Cheilosia vernalis. The sequence goes on along the minus strand of OX421360.1, from coordinate 60,285,648 downwards.
TAGGCAACTTTAAAAGCTGTATACACTCTCATCGTTGCCTAGCCCAATTCGGGGCAAATCTCAAGCTGTTTGTAATGCATTTTAATGGTTCGTCATCTACAGTACTAATTATTCAAAAAAAAAAAAAAAAAGTAAAAGAAGACATCCATTTGAGTGAAGACAACTCGCGTCTCTTTAGCTGTCCTACTTGCATTACAATCAATAAATCTGGAGCACTTCTGCTCCTTATATCAGCGCAACTTCCGCGATCTGTCGTCTTGTTTTCAAAAGGCATTTGCATATTCCCAACACAAGATTGAAGAGGCGTCCCAGGTCCCAGTTGCTGTTCCGCGCCCTCCCGAACAATCAGTTGTCACTTGTTCTCTTTATTGCCCTGAAACGGATCCCATCACAGCGTGTGAGTCCCCTTTGCAACCGGAGACCGACGAAATCTGCTTCACTGAAAATAGAAGAAGCGCATTTTAAACAGTTTCCCTGTGCCATTTCCCGATTTTCCTGTTTTCTGTTTTTTTTTTCTCGTTTGTCCTATTCCTTTGGAACGTCATCCCGTGATGTCTACTTATCTGCTTGATGGAATGATGTATGAGGGCTGCCATGTGTGTGTTTGTTTCTGTAAATTGTGGTAAAATTGGAAATGCGACCTCATTTCCCGCCCTGACATGACGAAGGAGAGGAAATCATGAATAACAGTCGCTTCGTCTGGATATGACAAATATTAGCCCATGTTCGGGTATTGTCTTTCAGCATCGTGGGTTGATCGGGGGCGGAGAGGGTTGTCCCCCGTACAGTGCATGGGATAATTAAATTTCCCTCTTCGCTGGCAGTTGAACTTTTGGCATGTCACAGTTCTTGTTCCGCGACGGATAAGGACCTCATTACTTCGTATGATTATTCTACTCTCGGTTCCTTCGACTTGAAATATTCATTGAGAGTGAGACTGGGGTCGCCCTCACCCACTGTCAACCAGCCCTCTCTGCATCTGCATGCAGACTCTGATTGCAATCGGCTATGTTACAGGAGAGGCTTTGAGATTTGCGGAGATGAAAATGCGACGCCGGGCTACCAACCCATGTAAGGATATCTGCAGTAAGGGCTTGTCTCAGAAAGTATACTCCTATCCATGTCTTGCTCTTTCGCTGGCGGATGGGGACAGAGTTAATTTCTGTCATTGTCTCTGCGTCATTCTCGTTCAACGTTTATAATTCCGACTTGGTTGGAGTTCATTTACATTTTGAATTATTGCACATAAGTAGTGCATTCGGTGGGCGGAATGGGGCTGTTGACTCAAAGTTAGAGACGTTCTATGCCATGTATCTGGGTTTGTTTCTTTTTCTGTTTGTTTTGCTGTGCTCGTGATTTGCCTGTGTCGTCTTCGCCCAAGTTTGTGTAGAAAACAAAGTTGGAGCTCCATTGGATGCATTTGCCTGGCTTTTGTATCTGTCGTTGGCTTATGTCGGATTGTGGCGGGGGCCAGCTATTGATTTTCCATCAATGTGTTGTAATTCCTCGTGTGGGATTTACATGCCGATGGAACATGCATTCATTGAGAGACAGTCAGTAAGTGCATTGACACTTTTGTAATCGATAGTGCATCGCGTATTGGTATGCGCAACATTTTTACTTTTTCGTGTCCAATGGTGGTGGACTTTATTTATTTATTTTCCCAGAAAACAGAAGCAGTGTTTAACTGGGTCAGTGGTTTCTGAAGAGCAATCCGGGATCATGGGCTTACGAGCTCGCTTAAGGGTGTGGATTGGATTGCGTTTCGCGTGACAGTTTTTTTGTAAAATTTGTCTACGAATTGGGAGTCTAATGATGAGTTGGTGTGTTTTGTGGTCCCTTTTACAACAATTTGCACGCCTTCTTTTCACATATCCCTTCCATGGTGTGTTAGCATTTTATTCACTGTGTGCAGAAAATCGTATAAAGGCAGACTCGATCAACAAAGTCCTTTGTTATTAGGAAGCTAATCCCCTCCTCGCTCCTCATTGTGTAAAGTTTTGTGAATCATTCTTTGAGAATATTTGTCAGGAACCTTTATACCTTTTGAGCTATGGCAATCAAGCGACGAAATTTGTTCTTTTTATGCAAGAAATATGTCTTTTGTTGCTCTCATATGAATCATTTATACAGCTTCCTGCCATGTTACTAGTAATGGTGCGGATGTGCTATTAAGCGAATGCAAAATCCTCATTAATCTCTGGTTAAAATTTGCCAGAGTTTACTTAGATAGTCTGCATACCTCTCTGCTTTGCTATATAAGTATTAGAAAGGTCGACCAAATAGTCAGAATATATATAGTATCAAGTCTGGCACCGCATAGATTGGTTCAAATGCTATATGAAATATTTTTTAAGAGGCTCGCCCAGAGTGAGTATGAACTCAGAACAGCACGTAGTGCATTAGATAAAATTTAATAAAAAATTTTGTTCTGAAGAAAGCTGCTTGTGACTGTCACTTTGCTTGAATTTCATTACTTTAAATTGAATTTCTTCCGTCCATTATTTTGCGGAAAAGTTTCGAACGTAAAATGATTTTTCTACAAGCGTGCGAACCTCGAATGCTTTGATACGATTTCCGCATAAAAATTAATAGGCGGAAAAAATCATTTTCATCGGGATAAAATGTTGTCTAAGTCCGTCTGTTCGTCAAAATCTAGTCTTATGTTCGATTTCATGACGATCGGTTGAAGCGTAGAGGTGCGCAACAAGGATATCTAAAAATACGACTATTTAAGGAAATGAGTACCGAGTCTAGACAAAGTTCAAGTTATTCAATCGATCAAACAGTCCTCATCTAAAAAAGACGATAACACAGCACACAAAGGGTGAGAGCAAATTCCGTCGTAATTGACAGTGTCGATCAAACTGCTGATAGCAACATTCAGAGTCCTAGTCTGGAGGTTCGCTCATATTGACCGCCATGAGGCTAATACCAAAAAAAAAATGACGAACGCTGGTCCAGTGGACACTACTATTCATACTACATCAGTGCTCAAGGCCAGCGTTGCAACTCTGCTGGAATTGCAGGAGAGCTGCTGCATTTTTTTTTCAAAGTTTAAAACTACTGCGAAAAAAATTTAATCTAATGCATTTTTTTTAGATCGCTTGTATGCACGTCTAGATGCAGAAAACATAACAGAAAAATAAAACTAATTTACGAATTTTTCTGTTTTATTTAAATACTAGTTTTTATTAAATTCTGTTTTGTTTCTGTTATTTTCAGTTATTTTATTTGTTTGAAAAAAAAAAAAAAATCAAATGCAAACAAATTCAATCTACTGATTTTTTTTTGAGAATGTAGTACGAAAAAATTGTTGCATCACTGCTCAACGCTAAGAAACCAGATCCCACAGAAGCGAACAGAAGTGGCTCCACTAGTAATGCTACATTTTTTGTCAACTCCGTTCTCCACTTAGTCAGTGACTTACATAGTTAGCCTTCTATATTCTCCATTGAAGACGAAGTCTTCTACTACCGCCAGACACGATTTAAATTTATAATCCATAAGCTGAGTTACCGTTTTTCTTTTCTACAAAAGACTTCTGTAACTGAAGTAGTTTTATAAAAATCGATAAAAATACTTCATTAAAAAATTCACTTAAAGTGCTTACACAAATTTTTGTCGAAGGAGTTTTATTTTGACACAAATTTTAAGCTACCATCTTTTCAATATTATTTAAGTTGTATAAATTCTGAAAATGCACTAAAGTGAGTCAATAATTAAATTTGAATTCTTTATTTATTTATTTCAACGAAAAAATATACAAGCTTATAATGCTAACAGAAATCGAATTAATTGGCAAATAAGCAACATATTTTTCACGTTCTCGTATAAGTAGTAAGAGAAAGATGTTGCACTCGTTCAAAATTCCGAACTGGAGATTTTAATCAATTCTGAAATTAGTATGAAAAGTGGATCTCCCAATTCTATCCGTTGACCGTCGACTCCTGGGGTCTACAGCCTGGACGGATTTATTGCAAACTTCGGATTTGGAGTTTGTGGGCTTACAGGGAGAGGGCTACTTTTTTCTTATACTTTAGCCCCATTATTATACAATAGCCGAGTTTTTTTGAGCTTCGATCTCAGCAATGCAAAGCAGAGTAGGATTTTCAGCACGCAGTTACAACAACTACATTCCAATTGACACTTCGGGACTCGCAATAGTTGTTGTAATTAGCATGCTGAAAATCCTACTTTACTTTGCTTTGCTGAGATCGAATCTCAAAAAAACACTAGTATTGATTGTTTTTTTTCGAACACGACCCAAACAATTTCAATCATAATTATTATTTAAGCGGTCCAAAAAGGCTAATCGGGTGGCAAAAATACTAAATCCGATGTTTTATTTTTTATTGTTATGTTTCTTATTTCTAATAAAAATATAAATGAAGCTCCAAAGCAGCAAAAAAATATATTTTCTGCTAACTAATTTGACTTATAATAGAGCTTTTCACAGTTGGTCAATTTTGTTCTAGAGTAAGAAAAAGTAGTAACGAGGTTCTTTATTTTGTTAGCAACTATGGCATATTAAACGAAAAATTTAAATTTTCTTGAATGTAGTCTGGTCGTTTTGTATATAGGTAAATTTAAATTTTAATGAAAAAACCAAGAATAATTACCTAATATTTTTAGTAAATAAAAATTAAAAAAAAAAAACAGAACTACAACAAACAATTCTCGCAAGTTCCCACGGAAAATTGACCACAAAAATTGACCCTAACTAATTATTAAACCATATGCAAAATTGTAGTTGCAAATATATTGCCTTGCTCGGAGAAATTGTAATTTGCAAGAAGTCGTGTTCTTAGTGCTGACATTTTGGGATTAAAAACAATATTGGAATATTTCAATTATTTCCCTGTGAACAATTAAATAACCGCAGACCCTTTTTACAAGATTCGTAAAACTTTTCCTGTGTCCAAAGTTTTTCTTTAATTCCTTTCTCTGTTAATTCCTTTTTCAAAGAAAATCGTGGATCCGTCTAATAATCTCTATTCTTATAGGCTTGGAAATTTCATAACCAAAAAGGTAATTCTGGACCTCAGTGAATCGGCCAGTTTTCTCTAAAAAAAAACGAATAAAGGTGCCTTTGACTTAAGCCCCAAAAACGGTCCAAACGATTTAAGAAAAAATCATTCTTGATTGTTTTCTCCAGAATATTACGAGTACAATTCTTCTGGGGATATGGGAACAATATTGCATATCCCGACACTATAATTGCACTCGTCCAATGTCCTGTTTCCATTCGCACAACTGTATCAACTATACATAGGTGATTCTCAAAGATGTTGTTTTTCTGTTTTCGCTTTAACCTAACTTAATAGCAAACTCAGTTTTTTTTTCGAAATTTTACTGAAAAGTCATATTTTAAAACGAAAGATTTAGGTTGTCACCCAGCACTTTGTTAAGAAATTTTCCGTCTTAAATAAACCAACGGCTACGACTCAATGCGCCCTACTAATAACAAATTTTAGTCCCGACTTTAAATTAATGGAAGCTCACAATTGCGAAATTTATATGGAAAATATCTTCAATTTAGAGTCGAAACTAAAAATGTTTATTGGTAAAAGGCCAATGAGTCTCAAGAATAGAACACAAAATGTTTTAGTGGCTCGTTTAATCGGACACCAATCGGTTCCCATCTCAGCATATCACCAAATACACAAAATTACGCCCCCGCATGTTCCATGTCGCCAATCAATTATGACATCTCTCACACACACACCAACAAACACTTTCATGTGGAATCACCATTAATGTCGTCAACATCAAACAAAGCCATAATCCATTTTAAGTGTTGCACCAATCGAAGCGAAATAAATGCTCGCTCGTCACATCACATCAGTCATCAGTCCAATGTGAGCTTTCAGGAAAATAAAGCCCACAACACACTCAACACACACACTCCCTGTGGCATTTCCGTATAAATCCGTATTCATCAATTGGCAGGCAGCAAACATGGCCCCATGAATAAGATCATAAATCAGCTCAACCACCCTGACAACCGTCAGCAGTTGGCATGTGGAATTCGTGTCAATTCGCAACAATGCGAGACGGATCATGCACATTCAATAAACAAAAGCACACCAAATTAAATAAAACCATCAGGCAAATGGTTTCTTTCACCCCATTCAAGCGAATCCGCTTAGTAACTTGCCACCGCTGTGCTGATGGGGTTGGGGATAAAGTATACGCGCGCTCCTTGTGAGCCTACTCAGCGTCAGTTGTTAGCGCGCTTTATTGTCCGGATCTGGATTAAGCTTAAGCGACTCATCGTCGCGCATTCAATTAGTTTCGAATTAGGCGGCATTTAGGTATTTAACACTTGCCAGCTTAGCGGTGTCGAGCGCGCCGAAGAATGACACTCGCAGTCACAATTGTAAGCCTTTGGTGTCAAAAGAGGGTTATCCAACTCGACAAGCAAATAGAGAAGCGAATCGGCATCGATTTGTAATTGGCACGCTACTGGCAACTTATTTATCGTCGTGTTACGTGCGAAACCCCAATGAGGTGTGGGTGGCGTGTCTATGGGCGCTCGAGAACTATTTGAAACCAATGGGCTGGTGGGTGAAAAAAGCCCGATAAGGTGAGCTAGTGGCGGATATTTGCGCTTGGCAAACAGAATCGTGCAACATGACTCTATTGCGACTTGTTGCATTTTTTTTTGCGGCTCCGTTACTGTGTAGTTTTTTCCATACTTGTCGGTCTCTTTCTCTCTATTTCCCTGATGGTATGAATGCGGTCTGTTTGGATTTGCTGGGCGTCATCACCACCCAGTCGGTCGGTGGGAATGGACGGGGATAGTCAGCGCACATTAAAACTATAACTGGGCTCTTTGTGGTTCCAATGGTCTCACCAGTACCAGTGGCATAGTGGCGTAGTGGCGGCTGTGTATGATACGAGTTGATGAAAGCCACAGGACAAAAGGACGTTGAACCGAGGGCGGTGGGTGCGATTTTCGACGGAACTCAATCTATTTGCACAGGGAGATAGAGATAGATAGAGAGAGAGAGAGGAAGGGCAGTTAAATTTATTTGAATTTCCGGAAAACGATTTAATTAAATTGCAAATAACAGGAAATCGGATTGGGATCCGGAGGCGCTACTCAAACAATACCGTATAGGAATTCCATTTGTTTAACTTTTTTTTCCCTGCGCCGGAAAGTTGATTACACATTTTGATTAAAATTTCACAACCGAAATGGAGAGAGAGGGAGAGAAAGATAGGGCGAGGAAAATTTGATAATTTAATGGAAAATGGCGCAGGGAAATTGGGGAAAGCTGACACATCCGATGGACACAATTGATTCAATTATCGAGAATTGGCAATATGTTGCAGACAGAGGCAGATTCATGGCTTTTTGTCGACGCTATCGATGACGCCGTTTCGTGGTTGGGAAATGTCAATTTGGGTGAAGCTATTGACTGCCCAGATGATTAGTATCTGTTTGGCAGGATGTGCAACGTTTTAATTAAAATGACAGATTACCATTTAGATGAAGTTGGCCCGATAGGCTGGCATTTATGCAGAGAATACAATGCTGACAGGTGTGCAAGGATAATCGGCGAGGCAAATTATTATCGTTATTAGTGCGTGGTCATTTTAGAAGCGAGTTGGCGTGTGTATAGTTAATCTGTCAACTGTTTTCTATTTATTTTTGCTGCATCCTTATACAGGGATGTTGGGGAAGAGTTTGTCGAGCAGTGGGGCTTTTAACAACAAATTGAAAATTGGCAATTTCTATTAGAAACTAATCTAAAATTTAAAATTTCATTTTTGTGGGGGCTCAACCGGGCGCTAGTCACACGTGCATTTTGTGCCGAGCTCTTTGTACGCTGTTAGGTTGATTCTTCGCCCTGGGGAATTTTATTATTATTATTATTTATTAATAAGTAAAATTAATTTAAAATATTAATATAAATTTTACAGCACTAGCTACAGAGGCTTTCGGATCCTGGGGAATTTATTGGCTTCAGGTCTTCCTAAATCTGGGTGATAGTAGAATCTGGCAAAAAAAGCCGACACGGATTTTTAGGATTTATTTTTGTGTTTTCAAGTGAAAAAGGAATTCTAAAATTTACCTCTTGCAGGATTGAATTTGAGATGTACTGCGATAGCCTTCAAGCTTCACTTTCAAACAACGGTGAAAAGTTTAAATCTGTTGTCGGACTCCTGAAAGTTCTTGCAATGTATGTTGATTTACTTAAACGAAATGTCCACGACTGGATCGCACGTTATAGGTCCGACGAGCCTTGGGTTATAACTACTTCAGTTAATTTCTTAGCAGGGTGGGAGCTAATGTGCCTTAGGATATTTCCCGTCAGTATAAGGTACACAAGTTGCTCCGTTTACAAGCTGAGTTAAATGGTATACTTCGGCAGAGATCCGTGATTGAACTCCTTTTTGTGTTTTCCATCCAAAGTGTCAAAGCTAGTCAGAATCGTGGGTATAAAAACCATTCATGATCACAAGTTCTTGGTACCTATAGAGTTAGACAGCGCATCGAACTTGTGACAAGTCGAGCTGAGTAGGATGAACAGCAGCCTCTTAAAAAATTAATTTACTATACCAACTGTAGCATGAATACATAGTTTCTCCGTTTTTCGATAGTTCGTTGGTGTAGAAAGAAGCAAAGAAGAACCTAATACACTACCTTGTGGTACACCGGCTGTTATTTTTATAATACACGGAGCTCATAAGCTTTTTAAAGTCTAAGTGGGTGTTGCATTATATGGAATTATAGGACTACTAAATATCGGCTAAGCAGATACTTTTCTAGTTTAATTTTTCGAAAAAGAAGGTCTCGCTTAAAAGTGGCGCCCAGAAGCTGAGTAGTAGTAACTAAAATGGCTCGTTGGTTGGAAAACTTCTATCCTATAAATTGTAACCTTACTAACAACAAAACAATGCTCCCTTTTGTATACTGACTTCATGCAAAAATTTCATGACTTCGCCAATGAACCCTGAAGCAAACGACAGCTCTCCCAACTAGTCCATTTAAAAGTACAAATATTTTATTCCAGTATCAATGGCTAATTGAGCGTAAATTCAAAAAGTGTAACACAAAAGGCAAAGTCCCCAACCGCATCTACTTCTTTGAAATTTCACCCTATACAACTACATTAGTCTCCTCGTGAGGTACCTATAAAGAATGTTTGATAATGAAATCGATACCCATGTCGTCCGCCACACAGATATTCAAAGTACGTGCAGGACTCGTGTCCATTGATTTGTAGACATAAAATGTGTGTGCACTGAACCATACCTGCTCCAAGTCTCGTCTAAATTAAATAAACTTTCCAATCCAATTAAACGCATTCAGCTGAGTGATTCAATTTAAAAATCCCAACGCAGAATAAGTTTATTTCTTAAAAAAAAAGCACAGCAACCCAGATTGCATCAAATAATGTCTGTTGAACAAATTCCAACAATTAAATTGAATTTACCCAATTAACTGGCGTCAGCATCAGCACCAGTATAACGGCAACTCTTCTCCACCAACTCAATTTGAAATTAAAACTTTCAGAGATGTTTTCTTTACTAATAGTGTTCGTCGTTTGTGTGAAAAATTCTTCTCGTCTTTCATAACTCCCGCATAACATGAAAAAAAAAAAAAAAAAAAAAAAAAACGGCACAAAGCCCTGAATCTGAAGGAAGAAAACACAAATAAAAAACGAATCACAAAAAATGGGAACCTGATGCGGATGAGATTTTTTTTTTTATTATTGTTGCCGGGCTTCGTAGGGTTTGCCTCCTCTGCTTTACTATCTGAACAAAATTGCTTTCGTCCGCAAACAAAACACACACACAGTCACTCAGTATAGCAGGACAACGACGACGTACATCGTGCTGTTCAGTTCATTGCTGTACAACAGGCGGCAGATCGTCCCCTTTTGGTTCTCCCAGCTGTCAAGCGTACGAACGCTTTATATATACCCCCCGCTCACTGCGGCGGATACGTAACATTTTTGTTTCTATTTTGTTTTTGTTATTGTTTCCTTTGCAGTTTTATTTGTATTTGCTTCCAAATGACTACCGAATGCTTTCATAAATTTTTTATTTATTGCCGCGAGAGGAGGGTTGCGATACATAACCTCAAATCGCAGTACAAACGAAAATGTAATAAATAATGTGTGGGGCGAGAAGTGCGGCATGTTTTGTCTCCGGCCTGACTACGCCTAAGATGGAACTGTGAAATGTCTCGAAATAGCGTTTAGGAGAATGCGCTAAAGTGCAAATCGGGCTTACATGTCCTTCGTCGGAGGACAGTGTGCCAAAGATGCAGACAGTCGGTAAGTTGACTTGTCTGGCAGTAGGTAATGGATGGTTGGCATCTCAATGAGGATTTGAGGAGACATGCGGCTTCTTAACTAGGAGGTTGTCAGTTACTCCGAGATGGATTGACGAGCACAATTCTGTTTGGCATTACCTCATTCTGTTTGTCACTGCTCACTTTGGCTGCAAGGTTGACTAAAGAAGAGAAAAGGCCGTCTTGCTGGAGATGTGGACTTCTCTGAGGCAATTCTCAGAGTGATATGCAATTGTCAAATGCAACCGCAACTGTCCGATCTTTGACGAAAGTCCGACAAATACGAAAGTCGTCCCTCCCATTCATTGGTTGCTTCTTCTATTGAATGCAAAAGTTAAAAAAAAAGTGTGTAGGACCGCTTTTTAGGGTCTCCCAGCTGGCGCTTTATATCTATTTATGGTCCGAGTGCTTCCCAAATGTACTCTTACATATCCAATACACGTACCACCGGCGGGATGATTTACGGAATTCAATTTCGGAACAAGCTCCCTCCCTCCATACGCAGAATGGGCGAAACAGCGGTTATTTATTGATGCCCTCGATAAATGCTTGTAACAGGCGGGGAGCTTTGCCTCTATCCGCATTCGTTCTGGGTTTGAGTTTAATTGAGATTTTATTGGCACAATGGATTTAGAAATAGAGATTTGTGGGCTGGCAAACAAAAAAAAAATTATTTAATGAATTTGTTTGCTTGCTTTTGGAATAAATTAAAATAACTGGAATCGGAATTTGTTACGATCTAAATATACATTGAGGTTAGGCAGTTGCCTTCAAGTTACTTGTGGTAATTGTTTTAAATGCGAGGCTGTAAATTAATAAAATATACAGCGAGCGCAATAAGACGTGCAAGTTCAACGAGTTTTTCAAGTTCATGGTCTGGCGAATGTGTAGTGAATTGAATTGGAATTGTTTTCAAAATGGCAGTGATTATTCAAACAGTAATTACAAGTTGGAAGGAAACAAATGAAAAGGTTTATGTTGGTAAGCAATTATGGATCGAGTGTGGAACTTGTTTTAACGATTTTAGTTCTGGTGTGGTTTTCCGTCGTTATGTAGACTTACCTTTAAAAAAAACTTAGCAAATATTAGCCGAATGGATTATCTTCTTATTTATTTATTTATTTACTTATTTATCAACGGTCTGCGAAATGGGTTCCGTGTTAAAATGGCATGCCAAGAGGATTTTTCTTGTCATTGTTATAGTTTGAATTTTTATAACACCGATATTAATTGTTAAAGTCCAATAGAAACTTTGGTTGCTTCGACCATATGTGGATGTGGGTAATTCCGCCTTAGAACGTTTGCCTCAAATCCCTCTATTCACCTTCTTTCAGTCATTACACATTTTTTTAAATCTATGAATAGTATGACTGTTTTATTGATAAAGTCTTATTTCAATTGATTACTCTTCTCTGTATGGATATGTTGCACAATAATATGAAACCTTGAAAAAATATTATTTTTCAATATAGTCGCTACCATGATATAAATACATTTGTTTGATTGCGAAAAAAGTTTTTTTATTAACTTAAAAAAAAAATATTTTCTTCTTGGTCCGAAAAATGCTCATTTGCTCATCAAATGCTTATCACTTGGGTTCATTGTCGTCAGCAAATCGCTTTTCCCGGAGGTCTTTTCTTAAATTTGGGAATAAACAAAGTGGTCACTGGGCGCCGGTCCTCGAACTCGCATTCTCGTACAGCACTTTCTAGCGTGTATAGTACCAACGAATAGCTTAGTTATTTCTCCAACATCTTGATTTTTACACGTGCATCTTCTAATACAAGTATTTCTATAATTTTCACCGTGATTGGCCCACCTGGGCGGGGGTCATCTTCGACGCTTTCCCTGCTTCTTTTAAATGCACTTGACCACTTCTGTACGGTCTTTAATGAAGGAGCAGAGTCTTGATAAACGGCTACCATTCCTTTATGGATAGTTTTTTGAGAATTTACTTATTTAAGCCTAGTATGCTGTTCCAGGAAATATAAAATTAAGCGCCTCTCCAATGTTTCTCTCCACCACTTTGCTTAATTTTGACAGTTTAAGTCCATAAACAAACAAAAACACAGTTAGCACAGCTTATTGACTTGCTCTGTTTAGTCTCTTGGTACTTTCTAAAGAAATTTCTAAATTCTAAAAGAAATTAAATTAACAACAACGAATTTCTTTGTGTTGAACTAACCATTCTCCATGGGTACTGTTAATTTGCTTTCGTTTGAAATTTTGTTGCGAATGACGATATTTTCTCCGATCTGTCAAAATTTAGCTGCGGGAAAATGTATTTTGCATTAATACGCTTACTAAAGTTCTATAGAGAGTTTTCGTAAAGTGGCTAACAAATTTAGCTTGAACTGCATACTGCTTCGCTTAACTGCTTTGCTTAATTTTATATTTGGAGACATTTTCGTATGGAGACATAATTTAAGCGCGAGCAGCATAATATGCTTTAGTGAGGAATTTAATCACCGCACGATGCTCGATTTACTTCAAAATCGTAGCGTCAGTCGTCTTTGACTGGAGGTCGAAAACAAACTAATGAAGTTATCAACATGAAAATTTGTATGAATACCCTAAGATAATTTTGTTAGCTAATGATATATTTTAATTGCCCACAATAATATCAAATCACCCCGATACCGAGAATGCATTGAACGCCCCTCGTATTTTGCAATTTTATAGTCTGCTTCATTTTTCTCAGTAAATGACTGCAAATTTGTATCTTAATAATAATAATAGTTGGCGCAACAGGTCTGTAGGGACCCTGGGCCTAGCTTCTCACAACCATTCGTTTTGTGTGAGTTTTCATTTTTGGAACGAATGGAAGGGATCTACAATTTTATGCAGATTCCAAATGGTCGATTGAGATAAGCTCTTTCAAGACAGTTTTACTCTTGGATGTCTGTCAGACGTTCGCGAGAAGTAGCGCAGTGAAAAAAACCCTGAGTTTGAATTTGGGTTTTTGCGGGATTCGAACCTGGGACCCCTCGCTTAGTAGTCCAACATACTAACCACTGAGCCACTGCACCTACATTTGTATTTTCAAATCACAAAAATATACCAGTTTTTACCAACTTAACAAAAATACTTGCACACATTCACGCTGATTCGAAGAAAGTCACTTCGATTCATTTGGTAGAACAAATCTCATATTGTGTGGCCGCAGTGGTTCATTGGTTAGTTGGTTTTGTAGAATACTGTTCTTGGTGCTTCAGGTTGAGCCCCCGGAAAAGACTCCACTTCTTACTGAGGGCGGATAAGCGTGAAAAAGTGTAGCTTTCATACAAATTTTATTTCGAGTTCAGAAAATGATGCGAAAATTTCCCCAAAACTTTTATGGCTTGCGTGGAGAACTTGTCGTAATTTAAATTTCAAGCCGTCGTGCGCGAAAACGCCCCCGAAAACCACAATAAGAAACTTAATAAACAAATTAAAATAAGACACTGAAAATGTCCTAAAAGAACCACTAGATCCGCCTTTAAGAAAAATTTATGAAAAGGTCCTAAAATCCCCAAAAAAAAACACCGCAGTAAGATCCGGAAATAAGTGTTGAAAACGCTAGTGTAAACCCCCCCAAAACCGCCTGAAGTTAAAAAAATGTAAAATTTAAAAATGTTCTGCTTATGGAATATTTTCTAGTGCATGGATTTTTGAAATGTTGATAGCATTGACCCCTAAATATTGGGTTCATATTTGGTCGTCTTGTGTCCGCCTGTAGCTAAAACTAAACATCGCAAAAAATTCGACATCACATCGGCTTTCACAAGTTTGCTTTTGGAAATTTTTCTATCTTTACAGGGGTCTTGATGATGCTGGTCTCTAAATAATGCCCAAGTTCCAACGAGTTTTTGCAATCAGAGGCCATTATCCAACTACCTTACGAACCTGGTTACCTTTTGGTAGCTCAACTCTATATTTTTTTTGTCACGTGACACCATTTCATCGTTTATCCAAATAGGGCGGCAGTCGAAAGACTTCTGAATAGTGAAACAAGTAGAGACTAAGTCAAGTTATGGTAAACACCGCGAGCTGCTGTTACCGTTGATCGTGCAGAAGTAGTACGCTGGTCCAAAACTCATTGGGCCTTACCATTCAACATTTTTAGCTTCGACTCTAAATTTGAGTAGTTCACAGTGACAATATTTTCGAAACAAATTTCGCAATTGTGAGCTTTCGTAAATTTAAGGTCAATATTAAAATTTGTTATTAGTACGACGCATTGAAGACTTATGACGCCGTTGCCGTCTTGCTCACCCGCGCCAATGGTAATTTTACAACATAAATCGCCAAGAAGGAAAGAGGACTATCTCCAGCATTAATGACTTTAACTGCTTTTATGCCAACAGCCGCTTTTCCGAGATTTTAACGTCTGCCTCTAAAATATCCCCTTCCACGGTACGATCCAAATCAAATAGGATCATCCTATGTTCGACTTAGATTCAGGTTCATTGATACATATTTCCTTATACACCTTCTTTGCTCTTTGTCGTCCCAAATTAACCACAGACCGCTACACATTTTTCAAAGGCACTCCCATCGACGACATCCTTCCATTTAGTGTAAGGCAAATCAATCAATTCAAGAGTTACCTAAGCACATCGCCCGACTTGACACTATTTGGGCCAAACTAACCAACCATTTAAATAGCTTTTCAATCTATCAGTGCTTCCCCCAGTTGGTGGTAATTTACACCCCACTTGAATGTGTCAAGTCAGAATTAACTGCAAACGCATAATCGGCATACCTTTGACAGCACTCAATTAATTTTGCACACACAAGCTCCCTCTAACCACGCTTAACCCTCACCTAACGAGCCTCTGATGGTTAAGTAAACCCATCAATATGTCCATGTACGAGTACACTGTCTGTCACATCAACATATTTGGCTCGAGGAGCAGCTTAACTCCTTTATATATTCAATATTCTCTGCATCTGCCTGTGCAAACATCCCCCAGCGTTGTCCCTTCCCAGGGGATGTTGCCTCTGTTGCCTGAGTAAGCGATTCCGCACTCGGGTCACGTCTTGCAATTTCTGCATTCATAAAATTTCTGTTTGTCTGGCAAGTAATTTATTTTGCTGCTACTGACGGTGACGGGACGACCGGAAAAACGCCCCATTTGATGGTCAAGGAGGTGAGCTCTAAGCTTAGTTTTAAATTTTACACTTGTACCAAAGTTCGACGCAATAAAACTCAATTTAGTTGTGGATTCGAACAGCATATCCCCACCCCAGCTAAATAAACGCTCTCCCGAATGCTTTTCAAAAGTTTAGCACACCATCTAGCCAGCAGCCAGTAGCCAGCAACCAGCAACCACTTCAACATAATTTACATTCCGCTTCAGCATCATCATCAATCAGTTGATGGGGATGCGCCCCCAAAGCCGAGCCGGAGATGAGAGTTGGAGAGTGCATTCTACGCTCTGTGGAGCATGCACTAAAAAGTACATTAATAAAATTGATTTCAATTTTAGATATCATCGTCAGAAGCGCTCAGGGGAGAGGGACCCAGCGGCAGCGCGCTCCATAGGCAAGCAATCGAGTCGTTTTTTTTTCTATTTGCCTGCTGTCTCTCCGCTCCTTTCAAACTCGGTACGGTTGCATTTGGAAAAAAAAAACTCACTCTTTCATCTGGTTTGGCAGGGCTTCAATAGACAGGCCGTCAATTTAATTTCATGTGCCGTGTATATTGCATGAAGGAAGATGGACAGCGGACAGATAATGGTCCAGCTTAAAGTGCTGCATTATCGCAAGTGTTTCCTTTTTGCACCTACCCTAATTGCTGGTGAGTGGTTTGTTTGACTTTAAAATTACCTTACGGGGGTAGAGCAAATTTGCTTAGTTTCTTAATCCTTGGAAACCGCTTTGCCACAATGCCTGGGTGCCGGATCCACGTTGCATTTTTCATTTCCGGTCGCCCCCGAGTTCTTCCGCATTATTCAGGCTCGTCAACCAAACAATACAAACGACTGTGGGTAATTAGGGTGTTCTGCTAATCACCTGGGGAGTGAAAAATACCCCCGTGCAGTGGCTGAATGATTGCATCGCGATAGGATTGGACAAATGAGTTGCAAATGTCCTTTCGCAGCGACCGAGGGGGCGGGGGGGGGGGGGGGGGTTAATTTGCACTTTTAAATTAATGAAAGTGCGACGGAATTGTGACTAATTGAATCTATTTCGGCGAAGGAGAGGCCATTCAGAGCTGTAAGAAGGGTCTTTTGTTGAGCGGGCGATTAGTTTGGGTTTCGGATTCATTTTTTAAATTGACACAATTTGCTGGTGGACTTCTTCTTCAGTTGCACTGTGTCCTTTTGGCATGTTTCTCCTATTTAAGCACCCTTTAACCGAACTCAAAATTAGATCGAGTGGTTTTAATTCTTGCACCATTTGGGTCTTGAAAGGATGCATAGTGTACCAAGGTCTTTCATAACATGTTCCTTACCTCGACTTGCTGCGAAAACATCTCAACGTTACGCACTCTTCTCTAAGATTTTGGACAAAGGAATGTTGGTACTACGTTGACGGATTGATTGCGCAAAACGTCGACTGCGTTGTCCATTGTTCATTTTACGAAGTGACCTATAAGCTGGGACGAATAAATTTGGGCTCTAAATCAAAAAAAGAAAAAGAATGATGATGTCGGAGTTGAGCTCGTTTACTTCATTGTTGAAACCGGTTGGGAAAACATCTTCATCGAGTTGGTTGGTAAGATCCACAAAATTTGACAACCAAAAGGTGATTTTGCAGCAGTGGCAACAAGTTTTGAATGGCTAATGATCAACACCATAAAATGGCTGTGCAAAGTCATTGATCATCAGCCAAGATCATCAGCAAACTACGATCCAAAACACCGAATTGCATATTGGACGCCTTAGCACATACTTGGAGTACGATGAATCTTCAGAGATCGCCTGCTAAAAATAAGATGTAGATATTGGAGAGCACGCTTTACGTAGGAGGGTTCTAAGAAATAAAAAGTCATGAAAGGAGCTCCACAAGGTTGAGTGCGAGGTCACATTCTTTGGAATACAAATAAATTATGGCTTACTGAGTACGCCATAAATGAAGGGGTTGCACTTACAATCGCGGAATCATGTTTAGAAGATCTAAGACGTATCTGCAAACTACCGTCTTGCACTTAGAACCATAAACGTATGGCTGCAAGCAGTAGATCTAGAACTGAAACTGAACATTGCAAGCAACGAGAGTAATAGGAAGCAAGAAAATGCGGGAGCGTCTAGCCATACATTGAGTAGCATACAATTAAATCGAGCCCGCATAATTCAAACAGACGAATATATGGGAAGGCTGCAAGACTTTAAAGCCAAGCTTTAAAAATCATCTGAAGTACGCCGGCTGAATGCAAAATGCTGGAGGATCTAATAAATCTACAATCAACCGGGGAGCAAGTCTATTCCTCGTCATCTGGCCCCCAGCGGTCGAACTCAGAGAAACCGTTTTAACCCTTTTTCGAAGCCCAAGACCCATGGTCACCACTTTTTTTGAAAATTAAGTACCCAAATGGCACCCAGTTTTGGTAAGATTTTATTCTTTATTAATGAATGTAAAAACATGAAAGAAAAATTTTCGTTATGAATACTTACATTTTTTTTTTTTGGTTTGGGTAGTGATTTTAAAGAAATATTTTGAATACGGCTTTATTTTCACATTTTAAGAAAAAGTAACTATTAGACTCTTTTCAGTTATTATCTGATTATCCAAAGTAGTATTTCGATCAAAATCGATAAAGCTGTCGTTGAAATGCTTAGTTCGAAAAATTATTTATTAACCTAAGAATTGAGAGAAATTTCGTTTTCGAGACATGAACAGTTTTAAAAAGTATCGTTTTCGGTGATTGGAATGGAGAATGAAGAACGTAATAGTTGTGAAAACATAATTTCTACTCCTAGATTGCATTTTGCCGAAATCTTTACTTTCGTTTTCAACTTAACTGTAGGTTAATAAAAAAATAATAATAAAATTAAATAAAATAGTAATAAAACTAAAATTCTAAAATTTAATAGACGATAATTACGAGAAAAAAATTGGGTCAATGCTTTCAAGGTAGAAATTACCATATTTTCTTGAGGATGAATTTTTGTTAAAATCGTGTGAACCTTGTTTTTTTTTTTTTGTTAAAAAAGTCTGATTGTAAAAAGGCCCGTTATTATTTTTTTTTAGAAAATCTGGGTATGCAGCCATATTAACCACAGCAACATGAGCCCAAATCCCAATTTTGGCTGCAATCGCTTGAGTCATTGTCAACAAAAAAACATGTTTAAAACCCCTATGTAGAGGGCACCGTTAATATAATGGGGCTAAGGTTCGAAAACGAAGTGGCTCCAGGAAATAACCCCCCAACGAAATAACCCCCCAAATAGAAAATGAAATAACCCCCCAAAATTTGTATGGAGGTGGGGATATATTTCATGTGAAATAAATCCCCAAAATTGGGAATTTATTTCATGGATTTTTGGGGACTTATTTCATACTTCAAATTGGGGAGTTATTTCACTGTGAAATAACTCGCCAAATTGAAGTATTAAAAGCTCGAAAATAAAAAGTAAATTCGAGATTTTTGGCCATATGTCCCACCCAACAATTTGAAAATTCAACAAAAAATATAAGAAAAAAACCTCGCACCCACCCCGTAATCCAACAGTAAACCCAAGCAGGGGGTTGCAGGGGGGCAGCATGCCCCCCCATACACATTTCATATTTTGCGCAAATTACCATTGTCTCAAAAATTAATATTAATTCGAGAGAAGGGCGCCCGCACTTATTCATACCGTCTTGGGGACTTATTTCATACCATTTTGTTTCCTGGAGCCAACGAAGTGGCTCCGAACTGTAAGCCCCAAAACTACAAATCAAAAAGTTTCAAATAAATCCGTCAAGCCGTTTAGGCTGTAGTCCGCAGGAGTCGACGGACAGACGGGCAGAACATCGAGACCCACTTTTTTGAGTACCTCTATCATCCTAATGTCAGAATTGATTAAAATCTTGAGTTTGAAATGTTCGACGTATATGAGAAACTTAAAAAAAAAAACGAACAAGAAATCCAATTGACTTTGTCCGTTTGTCTCGATAACATATTCATGGAGCCCTTACATCTAATACTAGGCCCAGTTGTGTGGCATGTTGCGCCAACGTGTTGAATCGACAAATGTTTCAATTCACCTTCTTCTTTTATAATGTATTTTTATATATAGCGATTTTAGAAACAGTTGACGGTAAATAGGTGGCCAACTTCGTTGAAAAGGTTAACGACCAACTCTGTCATATAAAATGAGCCATTCATTAAATTTTCGAAATTGCTTCGGGTAGCTACCCCGACCCTCGACCTCTCCCAAGTTTGCTTATGAGCGAATCACTTAAGTACCTACATCGCTGGCATAGGGATTTTGTGAAGTTAAGTCCACGTAAAGTTGTCATAAAACAAAGGAACACTTTGATAAGTTTTTTAATAATTTGCAAACCCTCATTTAGCATGTTCCCCTTTAGGGCTTACTGCCATTGAAGGAACTTGAACCCGAAATAATAAACTGTTTTTTGTTTCTACCTTAAAGACAAACTCATTTAAGGAACAAAATGCCTCCAAAATGTGTGCTTCGTTCTTCGAAAATGTAAATTCAACACTTTGCTCAAAAACTTTTGATTTTACTTCTACCATTCCCCTCACAAAGGTCTAGGTACATCTGACACTCCGGGCAGCCACACCGGCAGGACATTTTGCAATCCGCCTCTAAAAAGTTCAAAGACAACCAAAACACTGAGACAAAACTACTTCGAAAGTTGTGCGCCAAGTTCATGGAAAACCAGGACAGTGCCTTTTGAATATAGTTTTCTTTCGAAAAAGGACCTTCCACGCCACCCACCCACCGCCACTGTATATATGAACAAACTTGCCACTACTTACGTGTATGATGGAAGGAACTTATACCACTCTTCAGAACACGTTCTTAACTAACAACACTCCCACAGGCAGAGTGTACTTCATGCCACTTAAACTATGATTAAGTGCGCCTACTTCAGAGTCGGTTACAGCAACAACACTCGAACGGGAGAGATCGCGTGCTATCACTGCCACACTACAGGAGTAGTCGCGTCAAAAATCCGCCGCTTCAGGAATTTAGGATTCCCCATTGTGTGGTTCCGTGACAAACTGCAGTTTCCTGAGCACAAACAAACCGTAACCGAACCCAAAACTATCCGCCATCCTTTGAAAACGGTTTAAGAAGTCGCCCACGATTAAAATGTTCCCCACACAAGTCGACTGGGTATATGCAAATAGTTCTGTGTACACAGTTGGCTCTCATTATTTTGATTTATCCTTACCACGGTGACCTCGACACAAGCTTAATGAAGCGTTATTTGATTCGAGTCCCTTCCACATCGATATGCATGCATACTGCTCCTTATCAATTGAGATTCATAAACAAACGGGTTGAATTGGGACAGGGGGGATGGCGGCGGGCTGTTGGGAAGTCAAGACTTTATTATATTTTTCCATTCGCTCTCTCGAAAGGATGAAGGTCTTGCGAAAGTACCCCGAACAAAGAACTATCAACTTATCTCGGTTTATACTTGTAGTTGTCCCCCTGCAGCCCCTGAAAAATATCATTATTCAGGACTTTCGTTCAACGTTTGGTGGTCTTGCACAAGAAGCAGCGTCATTGATTTGAGCGGGTGTGTACCCTCCAAGGATACAGCCATTATTCATGTTGTCAGGGCGAGGGGTTGGAACTGAGCATCTCCACCCTCTTGACAGGGTGTAACAAAGGCGGGTGCCGGTCCTAATTAATTATATTCGCTTTTTCCTGATAAGCATGGCACAAGTAGTTATCGAACAAGAAGATAAAATATTTGATATCCAAGACGTCAACAAATACTGCTCTTACTACGACCCCATCAGCAGTAGCAGCAAGGGAATCCCTTTAATCCTGACGGGGTGGGGTGTACACAGTTTTTCTTGTAATAAGAATGGGACACTATGACTATGGTTCTTGAAACACAATACCCCCATCTGCAGAGCGGAGATATCCTTCCGCCGGAGCTGGTGTGTCTCAGTGTGGATGTGGACGTTATGCCTTAACGCTTGTGTGGAATTAATTTCTGTGCGAACAAAACACTTTGGCAGCCGAGTAATGGCGGGACAGTACCGCATACCAAACATCATCATTCTGCAGAATCTACAAGTACAACTATCCTTACACCCACACACGCATTTTTTTTTTGTCGGATATTTTACGATAATTATTTTGTTGGGGGATAGTGGGCCGGCCGGGCGATAGTGCATGGTTGACATAGAGCGTGGTGATAGTTTGCGAGATTCCAGCTCACACTTTGTAGCGGTTTGGGGGGGTGCCCGCCCACTCCTAATGGACACCCGTCTATACTTCCACTAATAGGTAATGAGAATCACTTTATATGAGGCTGGTTGCTGATTGCTGGTAGATGGTGGTTGGCTTCGAGCTCTGGTGCCCTGATGAAGATGAGTTTTCTGGGTTTTGTGGTGCGATTTTTTTCTGCTTTTTGTGTCCTCGTCCGCTGTGCTTTGGACGGTTCTAATGAGTTTTTTGTCTATAGCGTGAGGTTGGTAATGTTTTCACCACACAAATTCAAAGGTTTTGTTAAAGCGATAGATTTTTTTTTTGATTTTTAATAAATAGTCGGAGCGTATATAGGTTTGCAACCTCTATCCCTCTAGCTAGATATTTTACGATTCTCTATTGTAAGACCACGCCAACCCTGAACATAGATAGAAAGCTTTTGAACTCAACTCCAATAGGATACAGTTAAAAAAGACTATAATTGAGCAGGAGAGGCTGTCCTTGAAAGAAAAAAAATTACCTCCGATCAATAAATGTAATAAAACAATTTTTAAGTTGATTCTTTTAAAGGCTAAGCCATTTTTTTATAATTTTCTACCCTCTTTGTTTAATTTCAGGTAAGTTGGTCTGGAACGACACCACAGCTTAGACCAGTGGAACCATAAAAGCTGGTGACAGAAGCAGCTTTTTTTTATTGGTAAATCAGTTTAAACGCTTACTCCCGTAATTTTTAAATGCTGCGTAAAAGTTATCAACTGGCTTTTGGAATTATGTAGTTCTTTTAAGACAACATTTTTGTTAATTTTTCTTTTAAAGGTTCTACGTATGGGGGCTTTTTTGAAAAGTTCGGTAGATAGTAAAAAACCTTTTCCCTTTTATTGAACCATCTTTCAGACGGCCGAAACTCTGAAGGTTTTTTTCGATCTTTGACTGCAATAAGGTTGCAAAACGCGTGCCGATCTTAATCAGGCAGATGGAAGCTTCTTCTGACAATTATATTCCTTCCTCATGCATGTTGTTGTAATTCGCACAATTTTTCGTGCAGTCCTAACCTCGTATGATGGAAAACGCATCAGAAACTAACAGCCCGATTCTGGCAAACCTCACTGATACCTAACAAACTCTCACAAGGTGAGTTGAAATTTATTTTGTGAGGTTTCCGTATTCTGACAGTCAATTAATTCAGAGGACCACCAACCAGAAGTAGACACAAAGTGAAGTGTGTCCTGGAGGAATGTTTTGAGCTGGCTTTCCTCAACATTACTCCTTGATTTTGTTATTCGAAGCTTTGAATTAGCACAAGAATTAGAAAAAAAACAGGCATACAACAAGCGAACTTTCAAAGAGATCCAGCCGCTTGAAGTTCCCACGTTCAAAATAAGTAGAAACGAAACACCTATTAGCAAAATAGCTATTTGTCGTAAATATTTTTTATAAAACGTATCCTTATGCACTTGCCAAAGAAGGAGGGTCTAAATCTTAAATTCAGATCTTGGACAATTTTCGCTCACCTGAATATTTTTCACTGTTCTTCCCAAACTTTTCAATTAGGCATAACTAGTTGGAGGGCTTTTATTCTACACAAATTACCTCTTTTAATTTGGATTTCCTTAGCAAGCAAGCAAGCAAAGAGAGGGAAATTTCCTTAAAAAATATTTTTTTTTTAGGATGAAATTTGTAATCCTCGTTCGAATTTCATTCTAACTATTCTCCAAAAATTAATAATATTTTAAGTGAATTTTATCCACAATTGCCCTCAATGTGTCTCTATACCTAGGTATAGACTATATAAAGGATGAATCGTCCGTTGACAGGTAGGACTCACTAAATAGGTACACATTTTAGTTAAAATTACCTTTTATCACAAAGAACAATATTTTTCAATAATATAACGCAAGTAAACTCAGTTAGTCTATGCGCAGTACTGATTCCAAATTTTAGTCTCGACTATAAATTTACGGAAGCTCACGATTGCAAAATTTATATGGAAAATAAAGCCTCTGTGAACTACTAAAATTTAGAGTCGGAACTACTTGTAGATAAAAATAAGAAAGTTAGAGTAACTTTCTAAGGGCTGGGGCCGAAATTCTGGCGAGGTCAAAATTCTTTTTTCAAAATTCTGTTTTACAAAATTCTGCTTTCAAAATTCTGCTTTTCAAAAATTCTGCAAATATTTTTATTTTTTATGTCAAAAATTCTACCTACCTCACTTGTTATAGAAGAAGAGGTAAAATGAGTTTTGTTATTGGTTTTAAGTTTGCTCTCTTGGTTTAGATATAATATTCTGTTAGTTAGTGAGTGAAAATAAATATATCTGGAAAATCTAGGGTAATTTTTTTGGCTGTTTTTTTTGTTTGCTTGTGTGTTCCTGGTATCCACCTGTGTACCTTCTTTATTAGAAATATATTGTAATTTGTTGACAAAGTTTGAAAAATATTTGTTTTCTTTAAATTCGTAAATTGGTAAAATACAGAACTAGCAGAATTTATTTGTTTATAATATTGTCTGTCAGAATTTAAAAAAACAGAATTTTGTTAGACAGAACAGAAAAAAATTCAGAATTTTGAAAAGCAGAATTTTTGTGTTAAATGGCATTTCGACCCGCTCCCTGTCGTTGCTTTAAACTAGAATGCATGCGAACCGGTGGCGGGTCGAAATTCTGCTTTGCAAAATTCTGCCTTTAAACACAAAAAGTCTGCTTTTCAAAATTCTGTTTTTTTTTCTATTCTGTCTTACAAAATTCTGCTTTTCACATGCCCAATTATAATTTTAACATTTCTTTAAATTTTCACAATAATACACAAATATCCATCCACGCACAACTTATATTTTCCTTTATTGGATTTAAATACAGATAAAATTTATTTGCACTCTAGAAGCACACGTTCACTCACAAGGGCGCGTGCTTTTTAACATTTTTTTTTATTATTATTATTTGCAGAAATTTGTAAAGCAGAATTCTGAAAAGCAGAATCTTGAAAAACAGAATTTTGAAATCGGAATTTTGTAAAACAGAATTTTGTAAAGCAGAATTTAAAAAAAAATAAATTTGACCTCTCCAGAATTTCGACCCCAACCCATGCGAACCTTTGGAGCAGTACATTTTATGACTCTGCCAATGTAAATAAAACTTGCTGCTTCTGGTTGTTCCGAAACTTTCAAAACTATACATTTTGTAAGCTTTCGATGCGTGGAACAGTAATCCATTTAAAGCCTTATTCTTCGTTGAGTTTGCCTTCTAATAAAGTTTTTTCTATATTTCCAAATTCCACAACATCATTACCACAATTTTCGGACTTTTTGAAAAATTATTCTTCAATATTTCAGGAATTGTAGATATGCCTTCAACTCAAAATACCACCTCTTGGTATTCCTGGAATATGTTGGAATTGACAACAAAATTTTCCAACTGTCATTTTCCGCTGAGATAAATAAACTATATGAATGTGACATTCGCCTTCCACAAATCGCACAATGTCCGATTCCACACCTGAACTTTTAAAACTGTCGAACAGAGTTTGAAAACCAGTTAACATAAAGCTTTTTCTGTCTTGAAAATTGTGTTTTAACAAAAGGTTATCATTTCAGTTGTTACATCCTTCAAAAGTTGACTATCTACTCCATCCCTACAATAGGTACTAGAACTTAGACATGAGCGGCGTTTCCAGTGCTGCCGATATCTAGTACATTGCCACCTCTCCGCTCTCCCTATGTACAGGTACACCGTATTTATGTGAGCCAACAAAAGAAAGTGCTACAACTTTATTCTGCCGCTTTCATTTCCCCACAAGGTCTGATTTTAAGAGCTCACCGACGTCCATTAGCTCGACTGAAGGTAAAAGCTTATCGCACTTGGTGGTAACTCCCTCCATGACACTTTACGCCGGTCACCTTTGTAACGTTGCGTGACAAAGTTTAATCACAATTAACAGGACACATGCTCACGAACCATATTATGTGACCTCTGCGAAATGATGTAGTTTTCACTCCTTCGCCTAATGAAATTGAGGCGAACTCGTAAGCGGTGGCATTTCTAGTGCCAATGGCCGCTGAAGGTCAGCAGTCAGTCATTTATCAACCCTTAAGGTAGCTGACAGTATTATTCCCTACAACAAGTTGTTGTTGCCCTGGCTAATAAAAAGTAAAAAAATTAAATCGCGTGCAATTTGCCACAAACGCGCGAATTGAGAAAGTTCAAATATTTGACATATGAATTGCAGCGCGGATGGCTGCTTGTCATGCGGCGAATTATCCGGTTATTCTTGATTAGCTACGTACGTCGGAGTTGAGTACGCTCGCCGTTCCATTTATTGGTATGGAACGTGCCCAGAATTGGGTGGGCTTGGACTACTGCTTACAAGGCTTAATTCGATTCAATTGATACGAGCAGGCGGTTCGTGTCTGCTGTTTAGCTCTAGCGTAAGACAACAGCTACAATTGCCGGTGTCAGGTCCAATTGGAGAAATTACTTAATAGAGAGAAATGGTCATGCAATCATTGCGCGTTGTCCGGCGTAGTCTTTATCTGATTCGCATTTGAATGACTTTAATTCTGTGTATGTAGTTATTTATTGCAGGCACTCAAGTGTATTAAAACAAGTAAATACCACATGAAACAACCTCCTAAATCACCCAAAAGATGTCGCAGGTGCACTAACCAGCGTTCCCTCCCCTGTCGTTAGGCAAAGTTCTCATTGCGGTAAAAATTGGTACTCAAATGGGTTTGAAGGTAGCACGCAATAATGTACCTAAAGAAAACGGCTTTATGGTATTTTTCAATTAGAATCGGAAATTTGTTTAACAAAATTCACTACTATACATTTTCAAATATTTGTTTTATATGAACACACATTTTTTATTCATTAAAAAAAATATCACAAAGAAAAGCTTGATTTAATTTAACATAAACTATTTCATTCATCCACAAAAAATAAAGGAAAACGTAACCTTTAAGGTTTATTTATATTTAAGAATAAATTATAAGTTAAGTATGTATATAAAAATTAACGAAAAAAAAAAACAAAGAAAAATATTCCACAGTTATATCATCATTTTTGAACATTAAAAAATGTAAAAAAAAACTTTTATAAAAAACATAAAGTAGTGAATTATACCTTCATATACATTGAAGTTGGTTGTCATTGACATGTCATTGACATCAATCAAAGTAGGTATTCAGTCTGAGACTTCACTAACAGTTGTTCAGCAAAGCAATTCAGAAAAAGAGGCGCATCCTGCGCGACAATATAAATTGGAGCATGTATTTTGTAGTTTAAGTCTGTTATTACAAACAATTTTTGGAAAATTTGGAATATAAGAAATGAGTTATTGATATACAATTATAAAAAGTAGTACGCGGCGATCCAAAGTAGTATTGTACTCTGTTTACGCCAAATATCATTGAACGTACGCATTGAATTCTAGCAGTTATTTTTCGTTCCAAAGTTCAGAGGTCGCTTTGAAATCTGCTTGAGATCGGAAACCGCTCAGCCATATTTTTTATCTCCCATTTGTTACCTTTCTTCTTTATCTAGACCTCGTCGAGGTAAGACCTACTCTGTAGCCAATAAAAACTGTGTTCTACTCAACCAAAACCACGAACATTTGTCTTTTTTCTTGGCCAACACATCGGAAGCAACCAGCGAGGGAAATTATTCATCCCAACATTTGGTCCATCAAGCCGGAGAGTATTTTAAAATACTCATCAACTTTCCATTCGCAAAGCGTCAAATTTGCATGGGGAAAGTGAAGTCACACATTTATTGCACCGTATTACATTTTCTTCGAACAATCATCGCTCAAAAATAATTTTCGAAGATCCATAAATTGTGCGGTGAACACCCAAAATCCCCGCATCTTCCAAACACCGTCTCACCACCACCCAGAAGAGCTCTCCGAGCTAGAAGCCCCACACTTTGCCCCACACGATCTACGATCATAAGCAAAGTCGGCATATCTCCAAACTGAGGTTCAAAGTCCACAGGAGAGACGGTCCATTGCACACAAGCCATTAGAAGATCATCTCTCAAAAATAATTTTCGAAGATCCATAATTGTGCGGTGAACACCCAAAATCCCCGCATCTTCCAAACACCGTCTCACCATCACCCAGAAGAGCTCTCCGAGCTAGAAGCCCAACACACTTTGCCCCACACGATCTACGATCATCAGCAAAGTCGCCATATCTCCAAACTGAGGTACAAAAGTCCACACAGGAGAAACCGTCCACAGCACAAGCCATCACACACCGACCGTCGAAGCTTACCCAGTAGGCATACCTTTGCTCTCCCGAATACTCACCGCCAGAAGCCAATTTATCATCCATCGAACCAATTGCACACAAGCCACTAGAAGATCTCGTGCGCTCGCCACAATTCATTGCATTAGAACAAAGTTAGTCATCGATCAACTATTTGCGCTGTTACCATCATCGCAGTGCTAGCGTTCTTATCGCATATCAGCCCAAAAAGTCTACGAAGTGCAAAGTGAAGGAGGTTACGCTGAAAATCATCGCCAACAACACAACACAACACAACAGAAGGAAGAACAGAAGAACAGAAGCCGCAAAATAAATCTATTTGTAAACAGGTGCGTGCATATATTTATGATTAGTGCAATATTGAATATTAGAGTAGAATATTTACTTTAAATAACAATACTTCATTTGATTAACTGCATTGTACGTGAATGTGAACACATTAGATATACTTCTCTTATTGAAATCTGTAGTGAAGAGTGATTTACTATTGCGAATTTGGTTTCTTGTGTAACAACGAACACTTTTTACGTATATTAATTTTCTTTGAGGAGAGGTTTTTTTTTTTTCCTAATTTCTGTCATCACTATGGGTGAGCTTGAGATGTTTATTGCTGCGGCAGATGAACTGATAGAATTTCAATCAAGTTTTCAAGAGATCCCTATGGTAGATCATTCACTTAGCTCTCTAGAAGCACGTAAAATCGAGTTGCAGGACCTGTGGTGCGATGTTAAAAAGTGTTATCAACTTTACTTGCATTCGGAAACTGATGAAGATGTAGAACCTATCAAAGCCAAATATCGGTGTTCGTCCACTACCTATATTAATTGCTTGACTGAAATTATTGAAATTTCGAATAAGCTTACAATTATTAAAGAAGACGCTCGTGCTAAAGTTTCAAGTCCTAACTCAAATATTTCTAGGCCCAATTTCAGCCAGGAGCAGTGTATAAACGTTCCACCATGTGACACTGACACATTTCACGGTGATTATCTCTCCTGGCCATCGTTTCGAGATATGTTCACCGCGGTATACATAAATCACCCGAAACTCTGTTCAGTTCAAAAGTTATTTCATCTTCGTTCGAAGACAAAAAACGAGGCAAATGATATTGTCACGAGATTTGCCCTTACTGCAGATAGTTTCGATTTAGCGTGGAAAGCACTTTCCGATCAGTATGACAATAAGCGAATTTTAGTGAACAAACAATTGAAAAAGCTTTTTAATTTGACTGCGGTTGCAATCGAATCGGGCAAAAGTATTAAGGATTTGCAGAGGGAGATCAATGATTGTTTATCGATTCTCGAAGCCCATAAGGTGTCTACGACCTCTTGGGATCCCATACTTATTTTTTTGTGCTCTAACCGTCTACCGGAGAATACTTTAGCGTTATGGGAACAATCCATTCAGAAACCGCGCGAAATCCCGTCATGGAGTGAAATGGATTCATTCTTAACTAGCCGTTACCGTGTTCTTGAAACAGTATCCGATATTAAATTTCCCTTTAAATCGAAAGTTCAATTCAAAAACCATCCGCCCCATCCAAATAAGGAAAAGCATAGAGCCTTTCATTTGAAAGCAAATAAATACATTTGCAAACTTTGTAGTGGTTCCCATTCTCTTCGGCAGTGCCAAACATTTCTGCAAATGAATCCTACAGATCGAATTTCCAAAGTTGATTCTTTAGGCTTTTGCAAAAATTGCCTATCCTCCACTCATTCGCGTAAGGATTGCCGAAGTGTTCACACGTGTATGCAGTGTAAACAAAAGCACCATACACTTTTGCATTTGACCCCTTCGCATGCATCACAAGATATGCCTTCCACTTCGGGAACAGGGAATCAATTGAAGATAATTCCTCAACCTGAAACTATACAGTCCACTGAAAATTCAAATCTATATCAAGTCCAATCTTACTTCTCCCGTAATAACAAGCGGATTATTTTAGCAACCGCTTTGATTGATATACACCATCTAGGAAGTAAATTTACATTGCGTGCACTTGTAGATACAGGCTCAGAAGTTACCTTTATCTCCGAAGATGCACAGCGAAGATTAAATTTACCCGTGAAGCCCATCCAAGCTCAGATATCTGGGATGAGCGCTATGGTAACTGCTACTGCATCCAAGTTGTGTTCCTTGTGTATAGGCTCCAAGTGTGTTCCAACTTTCACAATCTTCGCCAATGCAATCGTTCTTAAACGTCTAACTGGTGATTTACCATCACGCCTTGTAGATAGAGCGGAAGTTTCATCACCGATGGAATTCGAACTTGCAGATCCCCATTTCTATGAAAGTTCGAAGATAGATATGGTGATTGGTTCCGATTTATATCCCTCCATTGTCCTGGAAGGACTGAGGCACAATGTTTTGGGATCCCTTATAGCCCAAAACACCATCTTTGGATGGGTACTCTCAGGACCTCTCTCACAGAACCGAGTTAACTCCTTTTCGACACTATTGTCCTACTTTAGTGAGACTTCGGTTGACCAACAAATTGCTAAATTTTGGGAGGTTGAGGAGATATTGGATCGGTGTTCGCCATCGACCGAAGATCTTTACTGCGAACAACTTTATTCCGATACCACTACTCGAAACGCCAATGGTCGTTACGTAGTTCGACTTCCATTCAAAAACCCGCGTTCTTCATTGGGGCAATCAAGAAACCGTGCCTTAAACCAGCTGAATCGTATGGAGAAAACTTTGGCAAAAAATCCCAACCTTCATACAGAATACAAGAATGTGCTTCGAGAATACATCAAACTGGGACATATGGAGGCTGTTTCCTCTGAAGCCACAATTAAAAACAACCAGTTATGCTCTTATTATATGCCGCATCACGCGGTTATAAAACCAGATAGTGTAACAACAAAGGTTCGGGTAGTTTTTAATGCCTCTTGTCCCTCAAGTAACGGCACGAGTTTAAATGATATTTTGTATACGGGTCCGGTTTTACAAACTGACTTAACGACGCTTATTTTAAAATGGCGGTTCTATCGGTACGTCTTTAATGCCGACATCGAAAAGATGTATCGGCAGATAATTGTTCATCCTGAAGATTCGACCTATCAACGTATTTTATTTTGGACATCTGATTGCAGCGATAGTCCTTTTCAGGACTATGAGCTAAAGACGGTGACCTTTGGGGTTAATTGTGCTCCATATCTAGCCATACGTACATTGCTACGTCTCGCAGATGATGTCCAATCTACTTTTCCTCTTGCTTCATCAATTCTGAAAAACGACCTTTATGTCGACGATGTGCTTTCTGGTGCCCATGATATGGAGACGGCACTCAAAGCACAAAGGGAACTCATAGATGCCCTAAGTTCAGGAGGGTTCTCTTTAAGAAAATGGACCTCCAATGTCATTGAGTTACTTGAACAGTTTTCACCTTCAGATATCTACCATCAAGATTTTCTTAAACTTGAAGATAAAAGCATTTCAAAAACTCTTGGGATACAGTGGAATGCTAAATCTGATAGTTTTCACTTCTTCTTTTCCCTAGTAAAAGAAGATCAACTCTTAACTAAAAGAGCCGTACTATCAGTGATAGCAAGACTCTTTGATCCAGCAGGATGGTTGGCCCCAGTACTAATTACTGCCAAGATCATAATGCAACAAATCTGGCGTGATGGGACGTCATGGGACACACCTCTCGTGCCCCATACGTGTCACCGCTGGAATACTTTCTTGGCCGCGCTTCCAGATATACAGAAGGTTCATATTCCTCGATGGATTCATTACAGTCCCAATGATTTTATCCAAATCCATGGATTTTGTGATGCTTCCGAGCAAGCCTATGCTGCAGCATTTTATTTGCGAATTCAACATAGCGGGAGCCGTTGGTCGTCCAACCTTTTATGCGCCAAAAGCAAAGTAGCTCCAGTCAAGCAGGTTCCCTTGCCAAGATTGGAACTCTGCGGCGCTGTTTTGCTGGCGAAACTTTTTCGCAGCATTGTAGCAGAGCTTAACTGCCCGAATTACGAACTTTTTCTGTGGAGCGATAGCTCAATCATCTTGGCCTGGTTGAATAAGCCTTCAAGCTCATGGAAGACGTTTGTAGCTAACAGGGTCTCACAGATACAGTCATATGTGCCAAACACCAAATGGAATCATGTCAGATCAGCGGAAAATCCGGCAGATTTAGCGACAAGAGGTATTTCCCCTACCGACCTTCAGGCAACCAATTTATGGTGGCACGGTCCTGCTTGGCTTTGCTACCCACAATCTCTATGGCCTGAATCTATTTTAAAGGGGCCTGATGATGCGGATCTCGAAAGGAAACCCATTAAGGCAAATCTCAGTACAATGTCGCCTAATGTTGACAAAATTGTTAAACGTTTTTCTTCCTGGTCTAGAGTGTTACATGTGATTTGTTATATTTTGCGCTTTTTTCATCGAACCCATCCACGCCATAAGAAGTGGTTTCATTTCACAGACAGGACAGTTACTCAAAACGAAATCTCCAGCGCTAAGAACTTGATTATTCGGCTGACGCAGACTTTCTATTTTCAGAATGAATACGCCGCTCTTTTGAAAAACGAACCGATTTCTAAGAAAAGCCCATTGGTAACTTTAAATCCCATTTTGGACCAAAATCAAGTTCTGCGGTCAAATGGAAGACTCACCTGCTCCACTCTATCTTTTAATGAGAGATATCCAATCATTCTTCCTTATGAAGCGAACATATCTGCTCTGCTGGTAAAATTTGTGCATGAAATCTCCATTCATGGCGGTAACCAATTGGTAATTCGCTTAGTTCGGAGTGAATTTTGGATACCAAAATTGAAGAACCTGGTAAAAAAGCACATTCGGTCATGTAAAATATGTATTATTCAAAAAAGGAAGGTGCAAACCCAGATCATGGGTGCTTTGCCCTTAGAAAGGACGCAGATTTCATCACCGTTCACGAATACAGGCGTCGATTTTGCTGGTCCCTTTCTTATACGAAGCTCCTTGACACGAAACTGTCGATTAACGAAATCCTATGCCTGTATCTTTGTCTGTTTTGCCACAAGGGCTATACATCTTGAAGCAACAAGCGACTTATCTACACAATCTTTTTTAGCGGCTTTGAGTCGGTTCATGGCTCGGCGGGGTATACCGAAAACTATATTCTCGGACAACGGGACCAACTTTGTCGGTGCCAGTAAAGTTATAGCAAACGATTTTAAGCAATTTATGAAAAGTATCTCCCAAGAAGTATCTAAAAGATATGTGGGTCAGAATTTGGAGTGGAAATTAATTCCTCCTGGCGCACCTCATATGGGGGGGCTCTGGGAAGCTGGAGTTAAAAGCTTCAAACTCCACTTCCGAAAGGTAGTGGGAGCCAATAAATTTACCTTTGAGGAGTTTGCAACTCTTCTGGCAAAAATTGAAGCTTGCTTAAACTCGCGTCCCATATCACCGATTTCCGAAAATTCTACCGACATCATTCCATTGACACCTGGTCACTTTTTGCGAGGTGGACCTTTGTTAAGTCCTCTTGAGCCTGCTCTGGATGACCAATCTATTAATTGCGTCAAGAGATGGGAGAAGGTTAAGATACTGCATCATCAATTTTGTCGCAGATGGAAGGATGAGTATCTCAAAGAGCTTAACAAAAGATACAAGTGGAAGTTCCCTCAGAGAGATGTATCTATTGATGATTTAGTCGTAATAAAGGACGAAAACCTCCCCCCAAATGATTGGCGGCTTGGTCGTATTATAAAGGTTTACCCGGGTTCCGACAATCGAGTTCGCGTAGTCGATATCCGGACTCAGAATGGAGTCATAACGCGTCCAATAACTAAATTGTGCATAATAACTCACTCTTCAACTAATTAAAATCTAATACTATTCCAGTGAATTCATCCATTTACAATGCGTAGTGAACTTTGAAGTATACTTTACACCTTTTTTATCAACCCCTAATTTGAATTAGAAATTCTTAAGATATTGCACTGATCTATGAAATATTGCGCGCTATTGTATCTAGATACTTAAGACATATTATTTGTATTTTTTTAATTTTATACTAAATTTAAAATTTAAATAATGTATCCTTTAATGGCCTAAGCGATTTTCGGTATTCAAACAGCACCTAAACACCTAGTGTGTATTTGCAGCTAATACTGCAAGGCGGCCGGCAATGTTTACGCCAAATATCATTGAACGTACGCATTGAATTCTAGCAGTTATTTTTCGTTCCAAAGTTCAGAGGTCGCTTTGAAATCTGCTTGAGATCGGAAACCGCTCAGCCATATTTTTTATCTCCCATTTGTTACCTTTCTTCTTTATCTAGACCTCGTCGAGGTAAGACCTACTCTGTAGCCAATAAAAACTGTGTTCTACTCAACCAAAACCACGAACATTTGTCTTTTTTCTTGGCCAACACATCGGAAGCAACCAGCGAGGGAAATTATTCATCCCAACATACTCAGTTAGAAAAAATGTACTCAAAAACTAAAAAACGCTACAATTGTAGCACGGGAGGGAACGCTGGCACTAACTTGACCTCTGTTGAACATGTCTCAAAGAACTGCCCACTTTAAACGGACTCTTCTCATTGCGCCCTCTCAAAGCTTTTACAATTTTGTTAAGGAGACATCTCATCAAAGCCCCAACGCATGGCGCATGAGACATATGAGATATGAGTAGAATTTCGGGAACTCTCCTGCCAGCGCCCATTAAATCAGAAAATTCAATCTCAGTTAAAATTGGATTTCTTCACTCTCCGAAAGGACACATTGAATTTTCCTCATTCAATATTATGAAGCAAAGCTCGTTTTAAGGTTGCTTAAAGATGTCCTTTGCCTCCGCCACTCACATGTACGTGTATGCTACTCTATTACGTGCCAACTAGCCTGTCGCACACCGCTTACCACCAAGCCGAGGCCAATTCATATAGGACTTCAATCTGCTGCAGCGCACAGGCACACTGTATGTAGGTATATGAAATAAATTGTCGCAGAGCCATTATCCTGGGATCCATCCCCTCGCACAGGAACAAACACAAGAAAAAGAAACGACAGATTAATTTGTTCGTTCGCATTGTCTGCTCTCGTTGAAATGTCTGTGGCGCTTCCCTGTTCCCTCCTCCATCCAGAGAGTACGAGTGTGCACACACACACACGTAGAAATACGAGTCATCTTTATCATATCCTTGCCGGATATTCCCACTCGGATCCTATTGAATTGCAGTTTCCACTGGAGTACATGCACACGTTAATGCCATCTGCTATATCCCTATCCTCCCTTCTGTAGTCGGAGGCCAAAACAAAAGTCCCTAAACCATCTAACAAAGATCCTTTGGCAATCAAAGACGAACTAACTTGAGCACAGCCAAAGGATGGCCCGAGGTAATTGGAGAGAGACGACGACGCTCCATTCTCCGAGGGAACAACAGCAGCAACAAAAAAAAAAAAAAAAAAAAAAAAAACTGCTCAAACAATGAACAACATAAACAACCCGTCTCGCGTCCCGTCCCTAGGGCCCTGCGTTTGGGTGTTTTCCTGTTCATCTGGCTCGCACAATGCCAAAGCACGAGGAGGAAGACGCCCCAGCACAAGGATACAACTTTAGCCTTTACTACTCATTCATATTTCAGGAAGCGAGGCGCAACAAAGGTTTTGTGTTGTTTATCTCGCAGTTGTTGAACAAAGAGGCGCACGAGTCCTGCTACAGCGACAGCCCCAACTCGATGTAGTTTAAACAACAGTGCAATGCACTTTTAAATAGTTTTTGTAGTTTTTGTTATTATTGTCGGTGTAGCGGGGAGGAATAACCACCGGCTGTTGGTATTGTGTTGAGGTTCACTGTTATGCCTGAAATTGCTTCCTAGATAATTTAAAGTGTGCGGAATGGCTAGCTGGCGGCCATGACGCTGGCTGACGGTTGTTTCTCAAAAATGTTCCACACGTTCCAACAACGTCCTCTTCATCGTGCTGCTGTTGTTGTTTTTTTTGTTTCTGTTTGTGTTTGAGGAGTTGTTGTACATTCGTTGGTCGTCTGACGGAAGGCAGTAAAAATCATAAATTTATTTGTTTAAGGACGACGTGGAAGGAAGCGGGAAGTTATCATTTTGTGCAACTTTTGGGCTTGCGAACTTCCGCTTGTTGGTTATGATGGGGTGTGTAATGCGTTTATTATCGCATGGATTTATGGCAGTTGAACCCGCGAAGGAAGGATGTGTGCGAGTGTTGTATTTACTACGTGAGTGTTATCTTAATAAATAACTCACCACGGAAGGAGATTAAAGTGCGGTTTGAGCGATGGGCTTGAATACGGGATTTGTGACCTTAAAGCGTGGAGGTGAGCCTTTGGTAGGAGTTTAAAGTTGTGGAAAAAAAAATTCTATTCGCCTATGGTCCTTTAATCTGTCCCAACTTCCCACCTGACAGTTCTATTCCCCACGTTCCATTGAAAGCGATTTTCTTTGGTGGTCACAGTGTATTTAAAATATGGTCGTGCTTATATAGAGGGCTTCAGAAATTTCTTCTGTAGATGGCAAAAAGACAGACGTATAGCTTTTAATTGCATAAAAGAGCGATGGTATTTATAATTCACAACCTTTACCTCAATCCTTTGGCAGCATAATCCAATATTTTACATTCAAACACTAGTCCATTCTGTCAGCTTTTCCATTAATGGTTCTTATGCCATCAGCTATATCTTAGCCTTCCCTAATGAAGTCCACTACATCATCAATAAATAAAGCGATGCAGATGCAGTGCACATTTCCATGTTAAGCACATCAATGACGCAGATCCTTCAGAGAGGGTTGGCCCATCCCAAACACATCTTGTGCAATTACCGTACAAGTTCTTGATGGTGGCAAGGCATTTGGGGGCGCTGTTTAGTGGGTCTATACATGTTGCAAATCTGTCAAACGAAAACTGTTGAAATCGCTTCATTAACGTGTTTCGTCATTATTTTTAATAAAATTGAAAAGCTGATCCATTTGTATGTAGATCACATCATGTGAAAGCTTCTCATTCATCCTCTAGAAACTTTTGGAAAACATACCTTAATAGGAAGCTACATGTTGTCTTTATTTCATTGCAATTGGTCGAGTTTTTCAAAAGATAATAAAACTTTTAAGAAGTCCGTGTGTGCTCGCATAACTCGAGAACCGTTTATTCGATATTAACGATTTTGGGGTTGACGGTTTCGTTTTGAACCAAGGAAGGACATATACCACTTTTTGTCGCGAAAACAAAACATTAAGGGGATGAAAGAGGTTCTGAAAGTTTGTTTGGGGAAATGCACTTTGAAAAAAAATTAACTGGAAACCGAGTAGTTCACATAATATATTGACGATAACCACTGGTCCAATTTTCATGACTCTTTCTTCGATTTATTCGTAATGTTGTATTTACTGTTTGGCAACACTTAAAAGATAGGATACTTTTGGACCATATAATTGGGACTGCTGTCGACCCCCGAAACAACTCTACCAATTTCAATGAATGAGTACGGTATGGTTGGTTCCAGTTTAAAAGATAGGATAGTTTTGGATCCTAAGGATGGCACTTTACAAAAGACTAGAATGATAGAAAAACAGGCTTCGGCACCTCCCATTAGGGTTCAAAACATTTTTCTACCTGATTATAGTATTTCCTAAGTAAAATTTAGTATAGTAGTCTTTTTTTAATTTTTCGCTACCTGACCCATTTTCGTTGTCACTTCCCTTTTCCATTAGCACAACAATTAAAACTTTAAGGTGACTTTAAAAATTTTGTCAACAAAATTCCGATTGAAAATCAAAAAAAAATTAAACAATATTTAAATATACACGAACACGAATCAGTTGTATTTTTTTTTTTTTTTATGTTATTTGAAATGATAAAAACCGGCCAAGTGCGAGTGTCACTCGCGCACCGAAGGTTCCGTATTTGGCTAAAGTCCAACACATCAGATATTATTTGAAATCTATATCATTCAATTTTTCCCCTCTTCATGAATTCATCACAATTTAGTTTAATTTATTTACTTAATATTTTTACTCTCAAAAATTACTCGCACATGAATCTCATTTTCTAATTATTACCTAGTACCCAACCCACGCCAATTTTCCATTCTGTATGCGACCTCTCCCAATTAAAAACTATTGACTAAAAATATATTACTTTTATTTTGTTCTGTACTCCCCAAAAAAATGTATTATACTCCCCAACGAAATTAGCAAGCGGGAACCCTGGTGGTATACCACCAGTGACTCTCTTCTGTCTTTGATGGGGTCAATTGTGCACAACTGCGTAGTAGAGATGAAAACTTATGAGAGCAACGTATTTTACATGGTACAATTATCTTTTTTGAAAATATCTTGTAAACTATTAACTTTTCGGCAAAACAGTATTCAGCACATATATAGATAAGAACTTGATCTACAAAAAAGGAATTTATGTTTTTTTTTGTGAATCAAGAAATAAACCGGTTTTTGGGCGAATGAAAATATTTTTTTCACCAGATTACTCATTAATCCTAAACCAATCGATGTATTCCTTCCACTGGTATTTGTCGTTTAACTAGAGGTTATACCGGATGTTGTGTGTAAACTTTAGCCTCCTATGTCAATCGGTTCTTGAGATAGGCCTGGTAACAAAATTGGCTTAGTGGGTTCGGACAGACAGACAGACAGACAGACAGACGGAGAGACATCCGAGCGAAACTAATAAGGTTACGTTTTTTCCCTTTGGGTACGGAACCTTAAAAATGGGCACAGTCAAGAATCTAGTCATCTTAAGTCGACTAGATTGGTCTGGATGTACCCTGAACGCAAAAACTAGGTTGGTCGGGAAGTCACTTATTCTACGTCATCCACATATCCGAACTGTCAACTTAGTACTCAGTCACAAATTGATTGAATAGATTCGTCGGCTACCCCTCCATAAACGTCAACTGAAACAGCTACTCACATGACCGATTTCAGCCAATCAAAACCGAGATACATCTAGTCAGACAGCTGTCAGACTTACTAAACTAGATACTTGAACGTCCCCATTATCTCATGGCTGTCAACTTTGACATTGACAGCAAGACTTAGGTGAGTTCGGTTCATCATGTATGATGAAGTGAAACCTTAAGGTATGCAATCAAAATGAAAAATCTGTTTGCTATTGATTCATATATTTCTGCTCAAGTTGCATTTTTCATTGCATAGAAAATCTTCCCAAGATGCAATAATTTTATATCGTTTCTTATTCGCATATCTCACTTATCTATCAAAATTAAAATTACCCGCCATGAGTCTGTCTACCTCTTACTTATACTAACTCAAATTACCCGAGTGAACTGGTCAATGGTCACTGCCAACGTTCTCAAAGGTATCATCTATCACCTTCAGCGTTCTTAATTAAAATAGTTCAGTTTGAAAAAGTGACTCGTCGAAAGCGAAAGCCACTGAGGTCGGGACTTAATAACAACGGCACCGTTGGGTACAGCTACTCGTATATATAAAATACGTCCGTATGTGCTATGGATTTTTCTAGCAAAACAATAACAAATTCAGTCACCTATCACTCGATCACGGATGCGATGATTAAACACTAGGCTTTGTGTGGCGATATGCCCATCCTGTTGTTCAAACGTCAAAAAAACTTGTAGTATAACAAATCCAGTTTATAATGGCCAAAGTAGTGTTTTGTTAAAATATTGTTCAAAAGCGCACAATTTCTATTACTATAACTTCACGGCTTTTACCCAATACATTTAAAAAACTTTATTTTTCAATTCTACAATGTTTTTATTCGGTTTTTTTTTAGCACTTTATTTTAAACTTTTCAGTAATTTCTAAACATAATTATGCTACAGCTATAAAAAATCA
This sequence comes from Cheilosia vernalis, assembly GCA_949126925.1. NCBI lineage: Eukaryota > Metazoa > Arthropoda > Insecta > Diptera > Syrphidae > Cheilosia > Cheilosia vernalis. Next base: position 60,245,943 of record OX421360.1, on the reverse strand, counting down.
GTTTTGTTTTTCTACAAGTTTTTTAGTTGTCACTTGGTTTTTCTTCTTCATATTTGACACTGACCTTGTCGCGAACTAACCTGTTCAATGAAAAAGCGGAATGTCGTGTCGTATGTCGTATCGACATTGTCTTGTCATACTTTAGTTTGACGTTTGAATACAGAAGTTGAATTGGTCGAAGAGCAATAGAGCGTAGAGCAACGGCGCATATGAATCCACATTCCACAACCTAAATTCAGAGGGTTGCATTTCCGGGTCACTTATTTTGACGATTTGCACTGACCAATAAGATCGTCTAATTTGGCCGCTTCCAACTTTTTTTTTTTGTTGGTTTCTTAAAGTCACGACTCTATGTCAATAAGTCTCAGAATCACGAAGACTTTAAAGAGAATATCAGTCAAGAATGCGTGGACCCATCGTCGGAAGTTCTGACAGCAGTCAATTCTGGCGGCGGCCTCCGAGAGACATCAAATAAACATAATCCAAAAGCAAAGCCAAGGAGTTTCTTCTATAAAACAAATCGCAGTGAAATAACATTTTTTCACCACCTTGCACAGATAAGAACTGAGAATTTTCTCATCGAGCTACCATTTTCGCTCTCCTCTGAACTAATAATTTTTCTTTGTAAATTTTGGGTTGTTAGAAGTAAACTTGATACTGACAATTTTTACTAGTACCACAATCTGTGTTTGGTTTGGTAAAATACACTTTTTACGCTGAGGAGGCAAATAACCCACTCTATCCACTTTCAGCATTCTATAGACTCGTTTAATTCTTTTATGATTTTCTTAAACTCTGTTATATCGATAAAAGCTGTGCCCCCGATGTCTGACTTAAAGCTTAAAACTTGTATTGGCATCACTCCTACTTAACGAAAACTACTTAACATTTATAACACTTTATACCTATGATGTTTGAAACTTGTGTGAATAAAGAAAAAGGTAGAATGGCTCATTCGTAACACAACAAATTATTCCCCTCTTCTGGTAAAGTATTGATCCACCAAAAACCGGGTTCAGCCCCCAAAAACGGACTCCCAACTCAGGACACAAATTGCGACAAAAAATATTCTAGTCGCACAGTTTCTAAAAAAAAAAAATTATTCATTCGCATCCCTCTACCAAATCGACCGACGTCCGATTTCTATTCACGACCAACGAATGGTCAACACAATCAGTGAATAATTGCGCCATCCGTCTGTGTGAGTGTGTGCAGCGCTCGGCTCCGCCACTGACCCCCTAATCGTCGCACAATAAATCCGATTAAAACAAATTGTTCAAATGGATTTTCCGTTCCGGTAAATCGAAAAATACGATTTAAATCGCTGTCCTCCATAAAATGGCGAAAATTCCTGCTCGAAAATATACAAAAACCCAACCCAACCCTAAGCTTAACCAAAAAGAAAAAAAAGTCTCCCAAAAGGTATACGAGCAACCCGTCCCGAAATTAGTTTTCCGGCTTTGGCCATGTAATATTTATAGCTTTCACTTTTATCCGATTAGGGTTCCTTCTCCATGAGTAATAACCGAATTAATGACAGAGTATATTTCTCTCTTCGTCCTGCTGAAAGGATTCTGTTTGTTTTCTGCGAACTCTTATGAAAATCCATCAATTTGTGTCAAACACCTCGTTGACAGATTGATTTTGCTGCTCCCAGCGGACACGCAGTTCAACGGCCCGAGTCGGATATATGGGGCAATGTTGATTATCCTTTTTAGGCATGCCGTTGGGTGCAGCAATTTCAAGTATGCGGTTTTCTTTGTTTTAGCACGCCCCCTTACGTTGATAAATTGACATCAAATACGAGAGTGCGAGTATTCGCGTGAGCCTTCATCAAAAAGAGAAAAATGTACAACCAACCAACGCTAACGGATGAAATTAAATTTTCATCAGATTTAGGGAAGTCCTTTATCCAGCGAGGCAAAATTCCATTTTTGCTCCTGCCGACCAAACAAAAAAATCCCAAAGAATAAATTATTAACATGACAGTGGGCTCTGGAGGTGGGGTATACATATAGGTGGTTAGCATATTGGATCCTTTGAACGGTCGTGGGTGTATGCGCCGGGAATAGGGTCAGGAGGACACTTCTCCGGTTTTCTATACACCGAGGTTGGGCACAAAATCATATGTCGTACCTATAATTGGCACACGAAGCCCAAGCCGAGCCCGGCTGACAGGATCAGGACTAAAATCTGTGTACACTGTACACACGTTGGTAGGTTGATTTTTTCTTCCTCCTCGTGGTGAAAGACTGACAATGCACTTGTTTGGGTGCAATGTCCCCTAATCCGATTTCCACTTTTTCTCATAGAACATCCTTTTCTGTTGTTATATTGTGAAGTCGTGAGTGTGTTGCTGTGCATGTGGCCTGTTATTGTTTCCTTGGGGAAATCTTCCATAGAACACAGCATGAGTGTGCACTGGTCTCTTTTAATGGGCCACAACTGTATCCTTACTGCAAATGACGACTCTTTTGACATTCATGTTCCGCCTCCTCTCGGCGTACCGCAGCATATATCTGATCTGAATATGATTTGTGATTTAGTGCATGGGAATTGAGTTCAATATCAGAGCCACACCGAGCGTGCAAGGCGTGAAGAGCGCGGGATGGTTGGACATTTCATTAAGTTAACTGCACTTACTCGTATATGTTGCCACCAGCGACTGCTTTTGCTGCAGTGACCTTCAGCAGCGGTGGGATGGTATGCCAGTGGTTCTGGTTAGGGCTACATTTGCATGGTCGCACATTTAATTTAATGAAATGAAAAATATGATTTTCATGGAGAAAATTATTTCATAATTTGGGTTAATGTTCTACACTGGGACACTGGGTTGTGTTCTGTTTTCGGCTGTGTGCGAATGCGACTGAATGCGATTTGAATGAGACATGCGGTTTGTCTGACATTTAATGTGCTCCCAATGCACTCGGCCGGTGCGGCGCAAAAAGCATTCGCTTGATTGGAACAGAATGGCTCTTTGTCAAAGCAATGAGGTTAAATGGTGGGTGGTGGTGGAATATTTGGGCAGACTGTATGGATGGCGCATTTGGGATTAATTTGGTGCTCGTCAATTGAGAATGGATAGTAAGGGTAGGCATGATTGTAAACACAAATTTGAGACAGCTTCTAGCAGCGCCTATTAGGGAAATAAATATCAGTCGTTGGCGGGGTCTTTTTTTAAGAACGAGGTCAATTAAAATGACAGAATTGAAATGACTTTAAGAAAATCTACCAAATGTGCTTGCGCTTTTCCCATATATCTTCAGAGATCAAACTTCAAAACTTCAGATATCCAGCTCAGCACATATTTGAAAAATATGTCCGAAAACGCTGTCCGAAATTCTGCGATTTTTTAAGAATCTGCCAAAACGCCTACTCTACTCTGAATGATTTTAAATTAGTTCTGCCGCACGGTTGCCACTTTGGTAATATTTTACCAAATTTAGTAATTTTTTTGTTGCTTTGTGACTTTTGGTAGTTTGGTAATTTTTATCGGGTTTTGGTAACTTTTTGAACAAGAGCACCAAACATACGAGTTCGATATCACCACATGTAAATGCTGCTTTCTGAGTGAACGCATTACACATGCTCCACCCATGAAAACCTGTTTTATTCAAACAATTACTGAATGCACTCATTTTCTTTTTCTGAGAGATGGTGAGTATAGTAGACGTTGTTTAACTGCTTTAAGACTCATAAAGTTCCTACTTGACTAATGTACAACCTTATGTTTTAAAAATGTATTTTATAAATAAAAATAAAATGATGTGAATTCTACGCTTTTCTTAAAACTACCTAAGCATGTGTATACGTCTTTCCACTGCTGTTAAATGTTTGCGTATTAAGTTCGTAAATCTGAAAAAAAGCTCTAAAATTGTATTCATATTGGCTCTAAAATTGTATTCATTTGTCTCTTTCTGTGTGTTTTATCAAATTTCGAGATTTTTGGTTACTTTTAACTTGGTGTGGTAACTTTTTTTTTTCAATTTCGGTCGCTAATTTTTTTTAGCAAGTGGCAACCGCTTCTGAGCTGAAACTAATATCCCGCCGTCTTCTCTTCTTTATACGTGATTGTGTTGAACGTTGTACGACGCGCAAATGTTAAAATGTAATTTCAAGCCCTCAGTGAAATGAGGAACGTCTGTTGTTTAAAACGCTCCATCATAATGCAGGCAAATATCATGACAAGTAAATAAAATGAAACTTTTATATTTTGCTCCGCTACAAAGGCCTTTCTAAATTCAATAACACAATTAATAAAAATTATAGCCTACGCAATACGTTCGGTTTCTTGTTCCTTTCTGTTGCGGGAATTAAAAAAAACTACATGTGTCGTCATTTTTCAATGTTTTTCACACAACAAAACATGAAGGAATAGATGCACGAAATTTGACTTTTCATTTGGTCCACATTTCAATAAAATTCGTTTTGAAATAGCGTCGTAGTCGGTACGACAAAAAAAAATAAAAAAAAGTGCACGACTGGGTCGAACGAAACTTTCTCGTTTATCAAAAGTTTGGTGGGTTGTTTTCTTATTTTATTAGGTAGGTACAAATCTTAGAAATCTGAGGTAGAAGAAACGGTTCATGAAATATACGAATAGTGTTAAATAAAGTTTAGGGGCTAGATTCTGTAAAGCGAAACGATCTAACGTTTTCGTGCGCACGAATGATTTGCCCTATGTTACACATGCAAATTTCTTCGTGCAAACGAAAACGTTTTAACGTTTCGCCTTACAGAATGCCGACCCAGGTTTGGGTTATTCATCTGATATTCAGTAAATATCAAATAGCAATGCGAGTTTTTAAAAGCTGAAGCTGTCAGTAGCAGACAATTGTCGTTTTTTTCTGGTTAGAGAGTTATAAGCCCCTACTGTGTTATTTATAGGTAGGAGCCTTTACTTTACGAAATTTTTGAGTACAAACAAAAGTGTTGCAGTAGTTACTGTTTTCTGATCTGTTACTGTTATGGCATATTTTTTAATGGAATATTTTAGTAACGCTAAGGTGTTTATGATTGGAAGTAGGCTTCGTATTAGACCTTACATAGATAAGATTTCAGAGACTTGTTTTTGAATACGCATAAATAGTTATAAACCGAATATACGGGTGCGGTTGCAAATGAAGTAGGTGTTCTGATTGTGTAAGGAATTATTTGAAGGTGCATATTCAATATGGTTGGAAAAATAAGTGGGTAATATTTGATAAAAAAAAGTTTTGCGTAGCTGTTATTGTGTTTTTATTCTAAGTGGGGCCTTGAAAATATATCGGGAAATGAAAATAATTGAAAAACTGACTTTTTTTTCGAATATTTTGCGAAAAACTAAGTGTGGGATCTTATTTTGATCTAAAGCATTGGAACGGTTCTTGTAGCATTATGCAGACAAAGCAGTACCAAAGATTGCAATGTTTAACAATTGCTTAACTATTGCTTAACTATTTAGCTGACAACTGATTATAAGTTAACCGACGGAATGTAAGTATTACTTCGTTTTTAAAGTTTTATCGAAATCGAAAAGGGGGCTTTCGAGATATGAGCAGTTTTTAAAATTGGCAATTAGCATCGTTGATTCGAATTGAAAATTAAGGACACAATATTTTTGAAAACCTAAATTTGACTCTAAGTTAGCATTTTGGTCAAAATCGTTATGGCCGTTTTCAAAAATTCATTGTACGATAATAAAGAGAAAAACTGAGTTTGCTATTAAGTTATAAATAATTTTTTGTTACAATCGTATGGAACGTTTTCGAGATATATCGAAATTTAAAACCTACCGGTTTCGAATTTTTAGCCACAAAGTGGGTACCTATGTGGGTATGTAGTGGGTTGATGAATTGGGCATAAAGTGGACGACGGGCATTAGTCGCGCGACAAAAAACTAGTCCTAATTCCTCTATCCCTCTATTTGCGATGGTTTTGATGATTCTCAAAGGTCTTAAACAAATTCTGCGGTAAAGTTTTATTTAGTCACAGATAAAAGCTTTTGGAATCGAAGTATCTCTTCATCAACGTGTTAAAAATTATCACTTACTTGTTGAGAGAGCTATTAGAGTTGGTTTCAAGCCTTGAACTGGTTATTAAAATTCTATAGAAGATGGCCCCCAAGAGCCAAGACTCTGATTTTTTTATCATCTTTGTAAACGTCACTTCTAAAGCAGTTTTCATGTTTTTCGCCAACGCTAAGCTACTGTCGTTACTTTTTTTCTAGACTTTGGAGTGTCTCATCAAATAAATAAAACAGCTAAATACTTGCTTCAAATAAGTTGGTCTACGCTTGGAGTCTTCGCGCAAAACAAAAGCTCTGGTAAACATTCAACCAAAAAGTGGACCCAGCTTGTTTAATACCACTTCAACATCTTCCCGGTTCTTATTTGAAAAAAACCCTCTAGAGTGGCGGAAAAAAGGTAATTTTCAGGATCCGCAAGAGCTCGACGTCAATATAATAAAAAAAATATCTTAATGCATCCAGGAAGTGAGCTTTGTTTTACTAGGCAGAGAAATGACAAGGCATATGAAAGAAGTTAAATCCGAAATTAAAAATGGTAGACGAAAAAGGAGTGCAATACTCCCGGTGTAGTAATTTCGGCAGCGCTGTTAGAGGGTGGAAAATATTTTTTTTAGAACATCCAAAGGGATCTCCATTCGCTGTTTAAAAATATATTTCACCGAGAGCCTTCTAAAAAGAAATTGTCACTAAAGTGGAACTCAAGTCACCAAAAAAGACTTTCCATTCTCGGTTTGTGGTTTTCCTGGACATGTTTTTGTTGAGAATGTAAGACGTATCTCACCGCTTGGTTTCTACTACTCGACGTCGTGCTTCAGGAATATTTTACCTTTTACCTTTTCTCAAAACTGGTTTCTCATTTTTGTAGTTTACTGACATTTATCTCCATTGCGAATCCGTAGCTCCTCTCTTTCCGGCTACAATTTTCTTAACTTCCATATCCTGTCAAGATATTTTCGCCAAGTTCCTTATATAAGCGAAAGCTCCGTCTTTGATGGCTCCCATAGTATCTTTCGAGAAGAAGGCTTAGAAGGCTTTCATTTTTGATAAAAATATCCAGAAACATCCCCCTTCTTACACTCAAGCCTAGAAATCACAACCCTTGTGAAACGTCACTTAACCAAGTTCCTAAATTAAGTGTTGACTCAAACCTATTGCAACCGCTCATCTATTAAAGACAGCGCCACTTGGAATAAATGGACAATGTTCATCTGACATGACGATGGGGTCAGAAACCAACCATACTTGAAACATTCCACGATATAATGACATTTTCAAACACTGTCCGTCCCGAATGCGGACCAACTACAGCGTAAAGTTTTCATAAAGCCTTTCCAAGAAGGCACTCGAGAAAAAACAACACTCCCCCTATATATAGATCTACTCCAATCTCCGCCCGCAGATGCAGAATGCCGCATCTCGTTTACATCATTTGAAAAATGCACCTCCTTACTCACAGCAACGGGCCGCAATGGGAGGTGGAAAGGCGGATGGCATCCTTTCATTGTTCGACAATGTCAACCGCCTCACAATGACTCTCTGCTGTGCTGTGCAACCTCTTTGACTTCTCACTTCCTAGCCCCGCCGGTTATGTAGTCAATTTCAAAATAGGTTAGGTACATCATTAGAACGACTACTACCGGATATACGAGAGGACTGGTCGGCATCGTTACAGGGCATAAACTTTTCGGCCGAGGTCAATTGCTCTCTGTCTCTCTGCTCTTTATATTATAATTGCACAAACAAAGTTGTGCATTGTTTAGAGACGGAGACGACCAGCTTTGTGGGCTGTGGTGGTGGGCAATAAATCTCTCACGGTCAGTAAAATTAAATAACGAGCACTACGAGCATCGTAAAACCTGGAGCCTTGCATCTTGAATTCTTGACCCCATTCCCCTAATGGCGTCGGGTCTGTCCGAACGGAATCGCAAAATCCCTGGACCCAACTCAGTTCTTTCCTCTTCTCATTTACCTCATTTACTTATGCGGCAAAAGGACACAAAGACGAACAAAAACGAAACAGAAAAACAGAAAAAGATTTAAAGCTGCTTTTAAGCAGTCTAAATTTTGGCAGAGGGAGGCTGCGTATTATAAATATTTATTATTGCCAAGGATCCCTCGCTCTCTGGTCGCCCCATGCCCCATTTCATCGCCCAACTTAATCCTCGGGCTAATTCTCAAAGGGAATTCCTCGTCGAACAAAAAGGCAAGGACGACAAATAAATTTTTATTGCTGACGTTTTGAGTTGAGTTTTGTCGTTTTCTAGAGATGGTCATCTGGGACCGGTTGAATGGATTTGGTTTTTTTGTTTTTTCGTCTCACATCTTGGGGCATGACACAGGACGACCAACAAGGGTGTTTTTAGGCGAGTTTTCTCATATTCTTGGCTGCCAGAGAGGCTGGACTGTGTCGTTTCCATCGGTAGACTAAGTTCTGTTGTGCTGTTAGCCTTAGGGCAGGACTCTTAATGTTGCGTAGAAAATAAATGGCTGGCATAACCGAAATCAAAATCGCTTTTAAATATATCCTGCGAAGAAAGGATTGTACGGCAAACTCCCCCTCGGCGGATGTGAATCGGAATCAATGACTGCGGTGGCGATTTGCTTCATCGGTTTGTGTTTGGTTCTTGCCACTCTAGCTTCCTTTTAGGTTTGTGGAACATATGTTGGCGCCAGCAGTGCTGCCGGGAGGGTGGTATTTTTCTGAGATTTTTATTTTACTTTCTGTTCGTCCGAGGAACGGTGTTGATTATTGTGTTTCGGCTTTTGTTTGTTTTTATGTGGTGATTTATGGTGGGAATAAAACAGTAAATCGGGTTTCCTTTGCGAGGGAGAGTTGTGTTTCTGGTTTATTGTAACACAAGAGCTTATTGGCCATAAACGAAATTATAAAAGTTATTGGCTTAGTCGATCGTAAAGCCGGGCGTCATCGGGTCTGTTGTTCATGTTAAGGTCGTTTGTCGCCAATTAGGCAGTTATACATAATAGCAAAGGGGTGGCGTGACTGTGTCACTTAACTAGACGTGCTCACAAAAACTTTCTGAATTGGTTTCGTTTTAGTATTTTGATCTCTGTTTGTTTTTTTTTAATTACTGATCAAGTTATTTTTGATAACCCAGAGCACTCAACACTTTTGCCTATCAAATGATTAGACATACCTCAGGTTATAAAGGTTATAAAAGTTCGACTAAGAAGATGTTGCGGTTCGTACAATGGCTTCAGTTTTTCCGAACTTTCCCTATGTCATAAATGATTTGGCAAATGTGATGTCAATGGTCGAGTTTAAAGGAGAGCCGCTGTAGACAAAGCTTCCTAGGGAGCTCTTTATTATTTTTTCATCGACGTTGAGTATCAGCTTATTCTGACAACTTTTACTTGGTGTTGTTTGCATTCACAGCTTAAGACCTTGTTGTCATTTTTGTCGCAATAATTGGGAAACACTCTATATTGCCAATGTAATCCGCTTATGTGAGTAGCTTTGGAGTTTCGCAAAGTTTTCTAAAGAATGACATTTCAGAAGTCAGACAGCGCATAACATTTTTGACATAAAAAGTTTCTAAAGAACTAAATGGAACGCCGAGCGTTCTACATGGACTTTCTGCAGAAGATGAGAGGAATGTTAGACCTACGATTGCCCTTACAATTTTCGTCTCTATAAGCGGTGTGATATAGGAAGCCTTGATATTGACAGTCATATGATGAGTATTATCCTGTCTTAGGTTTTCTTATAAAGATTTGTCGTAGCGTAGGTATATGACTTTACAGTTGTGTATCGCTAAAAGATACTGAGTATCGGGTCTTGAAAATGAGGTCTCAAGCTGACTTAAATTGCTCTGCGAGCTGGCCGACCAGTTTATGAGTCTTATTGGCCTAATCTTTTTATGCTTCTTCACTTAGTTGGGTGGATGTGTCAGATTGTTGGTTTGTTTTGTTGAATTCTCGGCCTCCTCACCGTTGAATTGTCTGCAGAAGTAATTTGTACAAGGTTTACTTTTCCGCCTCTATAGGTCACTTGTCGCCTTGACAAGTTGCTTTTAGCTTTTTAAATACAACATTTTTAATAGAGTATACAGAAAATAATATTTTCCAAACTGGAAGTTAAAGTTCCTTAAAACATGAAGATTAAGTACGGTTATGGTCCAAGCCAAATATTTTTTATTTTTAACATTTTGACCGCCCAATTCCTACGTTCTTCGCCTCATAAACCTCAATAGACGCTTTCGTCATTCTGTGCAACGCAAATTTGTAGAGGAGAAGTGAAACCACGGGTTTCATCGGGAAACTCTGACATCAGTTGAAGCATTTGTCAAAGGTTTGAAAAGGCAAACGGCTATTGCCAGTAGGTTCAACATGAAAACTTATTTTATTTTATTTTTAAGACTATTAACTAATAATAAGTTAATAGTTAATACCAACTTACAGCGCTACCTACAAGGGCTATCGGCTATGAAAACTTGTTATAGTGAGAGTGAAACAGTGTTCACAGGCTTTGGAAATTGCTTTCCCCTTTTTCTAGGACCAAACGCATTAGTTTTCAAAAAAAAAAAAATATTTTTTCAGCCAAAGTGAAGTTTCAACATGAAAAAATTAAAAACAAAATGTAACCGTTTTTATAAATAAGCTTGAAATAATCATATAACATAAATACATTCAGATTTAACAATATTTTCCTATTGGACATAATATCAAAAAGAGGAAATGCGTTCAGATGCACAAAAGTTCTTTCGTAGACGTTCGATGGGCTGTTTTCTTTCCTGTTTAATAAGATGATTTTATTCTTTGAAATTTTTTCGACATGAAATAAGTCTTAATTTTTATTGTTAAACAATTTAGATTTTTTTTAAGCTTGTCGCTGTTTCTTCTTCTTTTCTTTTTCATCTAAAAAGTTTCAAAATTTGTGTATTTCCCCTCCATCTGGTGCTTCCTTCTTTGTGATTACTCGAGTCTTCAATAGTCTGACATTGTTCTTGGTACACAAATAAATAGTCTTATCCATGTCGAAAAGGCTTTGGAGCCCATGCCTCCACGTGTGTCGAAGGGAACCAGAACCAAGTAGCTAGCAATTTGATTCCTCGCTCTAGCTGATTGTGCTTTTCAACCTCTAAGCCTTCGCTCACTGACTGTCCGGCTCTTCATCGTCTTAGGAAAGACATCCTCGGGGATGAATTCGTCAATCCAATATCCCTTGCTAATATACACCCAGAGAAGATACTTGTCTTCCTGACTGCGAACTAAAAGGGAAGGCACAATAGGCTCATTTAAGAAGCCGCAGTACCAGAGCCCCTTGAAGGCTCTACCGCCTTTAATCTAATCTAATCTAATCTAACCTCTAAGCCTAACCGCCTAAGAGTTTTTGAAAGCCTGCGTCTTCGAATTCCATTGTTCAAAGTGCTTCAAAGTGCTTCCATTTCTAAAATTTGAACCGCTTTTTAATGGTCTGGAATTTAAATGCTTCCATTCCAATCCTGTATCGGATAAAGTGGCATAAGGTCTTCCGTCCTTATCAACCTTATGCCCGGCCTATTGTAAGGAAATTGCAATATGGTTGACGTATGCCTTTAGCATCCCTTTTTAGGCTGAATGAGGTCCGACTATTCCACGAGCGAATTTAAATGTCGTTGACCTTTTCTATTCTGAAGCGGTCGCCAACAATGCAATCTTCTTTATCCCTGTTTGGATGATGCTGGTAGAACTAACACAAAACATAAAACGGCTTCCTAAATGGCCATCCCACAGTGGTCCGCACAACACCCAACGCGCTACATCGATTCTGTTCCCTTAAAAGTTGTCAACCCCAGCTACCCCAAAGTGGGTTTAAAGGGACTTTAAACAATATCTTTCCGTACTTACCCCCACGATTTGACCACTCTACAGGTCCACGGTCTTAAGTCGGGCCCTGTTTTCCAGCCTCAAACCCCCACTGCACCTTATTGGCTTTTCAGCGACGGCATCTGAATAAATTATTTGCCAATTATTTCAATTTGTCCACAAGTAAAGTAGCTACCCAACCATCAAGTGTGAATTTATTTATAACCAACCATTCGCATGTAAAACAAAAGCCGACAATGGCCACCGTATATACCCACAGGTCACAGCGCCAGCTCTACCGACACGGTTGCCTGTAAATATTTAAATTGTTTGTTTCGCTCATTCGATATTCAAGACTGGAGGCGAATTAAAATATTTTTATCGCATCGATAACTGTGCCACTCCGAAATGCACGCGTAACCAAGTTGGTTGGCTGACTACTGACTTACTGTGTGCAGAAAAAAAGACCCTGTCCTTAGTCGTATATGTGCGGCTTACAACCGCACCGACAAGTCGCTTTATAAATTAATTAAAACCCATTGCTGTTGCCTTCGTGCTCAACAAAGAGGGACACAGCCTCCACCCAAAGGGTTGAATTACTACCGAAGCCACAAGAGTGAGGCAAACGCGTGTGTTTAATGTGACGGTTAACATGACCACGATGAAGTTTATGCCAAACTGAGTCTGGTGACTCAATTTGACAACCCAAACAGAAAAAGAAAACCCTCACAAGGGTGTGTTCTGTGTTAAATTTTTAAAGTTCCGCCCCACCTCAGCCAAATCGGAAACTTATTTCGCACACAAAAGTTTGAAAAACAAAGCTCGAGATAAAATATTTCAGACAGGCCAAAGCCATATCAAACGTTCGTCTGAATTTTAATGACTTTCCGACTCACAAACTTCGCTACACCAATCCCAAAGTACAGCCCCACATTTACGCTGAACGGCAGTTTAAAGTTTCGCTGACTACGGTGGTGGCCAGCAGACAAAGTAATTAGCTGAGCCATGGAGTTTAAGTCTATTCCCGCCATTAATCAGTCCCGATCCGACTGGAATATCTGAGCACAACTTTCGACCAGCATATGGCTTAGCAGTGCTGTCTGTCCTTGTAGATGCTTCACCCTTGATTAGTCTTACTGCGATAGTCGGTTGGTGCTGGTTCGGTGGATGGATTGCGGGTATTCTGCTACATCCTAATTACACACCTTCTTAACCTGCTGCCTTTCGTCGCTGGAACACCGTTTGCACCCTCTAACCTCGGGCTCATCTGGAAATTTATTTTATTGGAGTTGCAAAAGTTGTGAGCTTAAAATTTTCATTCAAATTACCATTTTGACAAAACGACCAGGACGCGCCAAAAGGATAGTTGAACAGTTTCGGGGCGAAAGTTTTCCCCAGCAGGTATATCCTTCGCCACCATCTGCGAGGTCTGCAAAGTCGGTGCGAGTGACACAAAACTTTCTATCGCTTGGACTGGTTTTGTTGGAACGATAACTGAGGAGCCAAAAGGTTGTTTGTATATTTTTGTACTATCAACGTACATGCGACAAGTTTGTCTGGTGAAAGGAAACAGAAGTCTGTTGGCTTCGGGTCGGAGTTGGATACGTATATCGAGAAGAATACCCTTGGCAATCGTTTGTACAGCGAGATGGCATTAGGTTCACTCGCATTATGTGCACATCGATGTCATTGATGTCCTTCTGCCTGTTCACATTGTCGGTGGTGAGTGTGTTCAGCTGGAGGTAGCAATACCCGGAGGATATTAAATTTCACTTCTTATCGGGCAAACAGTCAAACGCCATCGGGCTGGTACTCTCGACTGCATGTGGGTGTGTGTGTTACAGGAGCTGGACGACGGCAACTATATTGCAAATCTGGACACGAGAGAGTGTTGTGTGTGAATAAGTCGTTGCCGATAATGAGTTTTTTAATTTCGTCCACTCGAGTGGGATGCTGCGTATGTTTGTTGATGGAGGGATATACTCGTTATGTTCCTTTTGGATGTGGAAATTCATGAATTATTGAAAAAAAAAAAAATTTTTTTTAATTTCCCTGTCACTCTTGTGTCGCGTAACTTTGAGTGGTGGAAAATGCGATCTGTAGGAAGGGCAGATTTATTCATAGATAATGTTTGCAAGGATTTTTGTGTACACAAGTGTAGTTAAGTAGGAAATGTACCCATAGTTGGTATATCTTTTTTTATATTGCTACTTTGACTGTCCGGGCTTACAGAGATCTGAATTTTTGACACTAGAATGTCCTTAATTGAAACAGTAAGTACGTATTTAGGTGGCGAAGCATTTCACGAGGTGTGAGCTTTTTTTAAGACCAAAAAGGACGACTGGCGCTTTCTAGATCGCTTTAAGGACAGTTTGTGTTGGCCATATTTTTCCGCGATTTTATTGTAAGCATTTTGAAGGTGCTATGTGCGCTTTCGACACTCTTTTCACTATAGGTACCCTGTGCCTGCAAAAACATCTGCCTTTCGAAATATATTAAAAAATCAGATTAAACACTTTGATTAAATAAAACGAAATACTGTGAACTTAGTCAAAAGTACCTATAGGTGCAGCCAATCCCGATGGAGATGATGATAAAAAAGTGATGGAGCTCGGGATAGATGCAGTTCGAGGCAAAGTGCTTGTGAACTCAGACTCGTAGCTTTGTACGTGTACCACGTATGAAAAGCTATAAAATTGGTCTGGCATTTGTCTCTACACTAAACTTCTTACGGCTTCCAAAACAACTCTACTGACGGGACCACAACCTTCTTTAAGGTTAGTTTGAGCAGGGTTGTGAGATAGTCACAAAAAGACCAGGCTCCGTAACGTGCCCCATCCCAAGGGAACCATTACGGTTCGAACCTATGCCAATTTGCATAAACACTCAATCCCTGCAGTAGGTATATTCTCAATCTTGTTTCAGAGACCAACCTTATTTAAGTTACCTACCGAATTGCTTTCTTCTATTTGGAGCAATTGAATGACATTCACAAAGAAGCTGGAAGATGTCCACAGTGACTTGTAGGGCCTCATAATATGCACCATATGTGTTCGCATTTACTACACCCAGTCTCATGGCAAGTTTCCTCATAATTCAAAGCCCAGGGAGCATGACTGTCATTTTTTTAAGCTTTTTTCTGCGGAGCTTGATATGTTCTCCCGACTTTTTATGAATTAAAACAGTCCTTGCAATCCTTGGAAACAATCTTTCTAGCCACGACCATAGGTGGTGTTTAATTCGCACCTTGCACTGGTACAAATGAACAAATAAAAAAGGCACAAAGAATTTCAATAATTTTTTTTTAATACGAAAAGAGAAATGTGCTCAAGATGGCGTATAGCGGCTGGTATGTTCGACGTTAAGAAAAAGGAAGAGGCCAAGAACCACGAGAGAATTTAATGAAAAGTATACCTAACTTCGCTTTGTGCTATCGCCCTCTAGTGTGAAATAGAAGATAATGTCGGATCGCACCAAATTACATTACATTTTTGATTTTAACAAGTGGCCTTGTACCCTCATTCGTTGCGTTAAGTGGGAGTTCCACTCCTTCCATTGACAACCTTCTTTTAGGCAGTTCAAATAATTATAGTAAATGGCGTATCATCGGAACTTTGCTTTACTTAGTTCCTATGAGCTCCAAGGGTCGATGAAAAATTGTTATTATATCTCTACTGATGACAACATTCTTATATCTCTCTTCTAGAACAGTAGGCATGTAAAAGCAGCTACATTACAAGTCAGGGATGCAAACCAACTACAGTTGTTTCAATGAAGCGCTGTATAAAACCTTGGTTATCATATTTAAAAAAATAAAAGACAAAGGTTGCTACATTTACTATTTATTTACTGTACAGCAAAGATGGAGTCACAGTCAATTCGGATATAACTAAGCAGAACCACTTATGCCAATCTCTCAAAATTTCCGTGGGTAACCGCATCTTCAGCCCGAGGCAACCCCTCCTTCTCTGTAAAGCACAGGTGATAGCACGTCTCAAATAACGCTGCTCTACATATGGTGCTGTGCCTTAAAGTATTCAAGGAACCTTCGTAATGATCTTCTTCGTCAATAATAGCCTAATGAAAAATATAACCCTATCCAGTTCGTATTTTTAAATTGGCATATTTGACTTTGAAACGAAAGTTTCCAACCTCTCTCTTAAAGGAGTAATAACTCTTTATAGACTTAGACGCGGATACAGGGTTGCCGTTAACTTAAAAAAAAAGTCACTAACTCGAACCTAAAAATCCACTAGATATGCTAAAATTTAAAAAAAAAGTCACTAGAAAAAAATTTTCACTACCTACCAATAAAAAAAAATAAATATTCAATTTTAACAACATTTTTATTTTGACCAATAAATAACTTACAAAAAAAAAAAACAAATTCAGTCTCAATGTTACAATAAAAAACAAAACAGTTTTTTAAATCACTGCAAATCAGAAATAATTAAATCGATTTCATCTTTCATTTACCGCAATATCGGAGGCATTTTCAAAATTATTTCTTAAGAGAACATTTTTAGGAATTTCATATTTATGACAACTTTTTTTTTGTATTTTTAGTTGATTTCTGATGAGCATTATTGAGTTCAAAGTTTTCGTTGACATTTTATTTCTCAACTTATTTTTAACTATGTTCATCATACTAAAAATCCGTTCCACTTCGGCATTTGAATGTGGAAGCGACATTACAGTTCGAGCAAGTTGGAATAATTCTTCATAAGTATTGACACCTGCTGCGTTTTTATAATGCGAAACTTCTCCCCAAAACTTTACGCTATCTTGAAGCTCTTTCCATTTCACAAAATTAATAGCCATCCATTGCTTTAAAATTTGTTCTATGTTTTCGTCCTGAAAACCTAAACTTTTTGCAAGGTCAATGATAGAACGATCTTTTACAGGTTTTAAAGTATTTTCAACTGATAGTAATTCCATTTTTGTTAAAGCATTGTAATTACTTGGAACCCTTTTCTGAACCTCTTTTATTAACTTTATAGTGAAATTTATGCAATTAGTTCTTATACGACTAATTGTATCGCTTGATAATTTCGATTCCGATATTTTAGATTCAAAAACATACCCTAGATATGGGTTTTCTATCAAATGATCCTCAATTGCAAGGGTGAAATAGTCTTTTTCAGATTGTATAGCATCGGGGATAACAACACCGTTGCAGAGTGAACGCAGTAAAATAATTAAGGCATTTAAAAGTTTAAATGGATCACAATGTTCACCCTCAAACACTTTGATTGCAGTTTGCACTGTTCCCAATATACTTTTTAGAAAGAAAAGATATAGACGATAGCTTTCATCACTAAACATCGAGTATAATTGGTCTGCGGTGTAACATTTACTTTTTGTCACGCCAAAATGAAGCTTAAGTTCCTCCCACTGTCCTAAAATTCTAACAACAGCAGGTTCGATAGATAACCATCGGGTGTCACAAACTTTCAAAATGTTTAAAGGCTTTTCTCCACAATTAATTAACTTATAAATTGTTCTATACTCGTCCTTACGTTTTGGTGAATGCGAAAACCAATTGTAACTTTCTCTAATGAGAAACTCTATGTTTTGCGGCAATGAATTTTCAGAAGAATGGCTTACTGCCAACTGAAGCGAATGGCACATACATCTGATTAAAACTAAGTTAGGTAAATTATGTTCTGTTTTAAGGATAGTATAAACACTTTTTTTTTCTCCTGTCATTACAGAAGCATTGTCCGTCCCGATGCCTACCATATTTTGAATGGGTATTCCATGGTTGTTTAAGCAGTTTATCAATGAAGAAACAATTCCTTGTGCATCACTCTTTTCCAAAAGTTCTAGCGCCAAAAAGGCAGAAACTATATTAGTGCTTGAGGTACTGAAATACCTAACTACAATTCCTAAAAATTTGTTGACGCTAGCATCCGTTGACTCGTCAATAATAACACTATATTTTGTTGCATTATTTATCTCAAGCACGTTGTTACTTCTAAAATGAGGAGCCAAAACTTCATTGATTATGTTTGTACATTTAGTTCGATGTAGTTTTAAAGATGCTGCTTTTGAATCACGAAAGGCTTTTTTACATAACTCACTTAGGTGATCAATTTGTAAAATTGATGATGATGATGCTATAAAAAGTGCCAGCATACCTTCTGCTCGCAGAGTTGAAAGGTCTTCGTTTTTCTTTGGAAATCGGATAAGATGGTTTGTCGAAATAAGTTCTTCGTGGCTTTTATGTTTTTTAGTGGAGCAGTGCTTCTTCAAATCTGCAAGTCTTGCATAAATCTGGATTTTACAAAAAGAACAAAAGGCTTTTGTTTGATCGTCAGCAACAGGTTTTATCCATGACCTAAACTCAAACTCATTTTCCCATATTGGCCTGTACTTTTGCACATAAAATTTCTTTTTTAAAGGTAGATCCATCGGGACTGGAAATAATATTAATATCTAGTCAAATATTGTAAGTAACTACATAGTTGCATGCCTACCTTTTTTGTTTATTTGGCAGCTAGCTCGCAAAATATTAATTTCCTTAGAAAATCTGCAATATACCTAAGATTCACATTTCAAAGAAAGGAAAACGAATTAAAAACGCAAACTTACCAAGTTAAGCAAAAGTTTATTTCTTCGCAAAGCCAAAATCTCCACCCCAGCCGAAACAAAACAATCAACAACAAGCAACAACACGCAAAAAATCAAATTGAATAGGTATTGCAATTTGCAAGTGTCAAACTCGAATACCAGGGATGTAACATCACCAGGGGCGTAATAATTTAGAAAAAACATGTTTTAGCAAAAAGTCACTAGAAAAGTAACTAGAATTTTTTAGTGACAAAAAATAAATTTTTGTCACTAAACTTTTGAAAATTCCACTAGATATAGCGACAAAGTCACTAAAACGGCAACCGTGACGCGGAACGGTCAAAGAGCTCTTATATTAAAAGGTTATTTTTTTGCTTCACTTCAAATACTTTTTTTTCACTTAATTCTTCATATATATGTATTTATTTAATAAGAACAAAAGGAAGTAGAAAAACAGCAACCACAATCACACCTTGGAAGACGACCTTTTATTTTGTTGTCTGGTCAAAAACTAAACGGGATACAGCTGTCAGCAACTAATTTGCACTTTGACCAAATTGCCTCTTAGGTGGACGAACCATTTTTGTGGTCAACCTGTTTGTTGAAAATACTGAAATATTTTCAAGAATAAGACCGATGTCCAAACTTTGTACAAAAAGTATAATTCTATTGAAAAGTAAAAAACTTTAAGAAACCCAGGCTGGATTAATTCCATTTAACATGTGGTTGGTTGCCAGTTTGATAGATTAAGCTTAAGTAGTTGAAAGTGGAAACAATAACAATTGAACTAAAATATTATATTTGAACTTTGTTTCTACTTGCAGATATGTTTGAAATCACATTCTTTCATATAGCTTATCCATGATAGGAAATATTTAAGCGATTATTTGAACCGTTCATCTCTGACAGTTAATTCATAATTCACATCTTCTTATATTTTTTATATAAACAAGCAATTGTATGTTATCTTGGATCCACTGCACATAAATCGTCCAAAAATATTGTTATAATGAGATATTATGTCGTTACAAATTGACGTTATCAGAAATAACGCTTGCTCATTTCAATAGCGATACCTAGCGAAGTTCAGCTATAAGTTTATCTGCATACGAAGGGTCTTTTTCACACAATTACGTTTCCGAAAAAAAAACAAACCTTACTTCAGCTCCATTTTCATCTTCTGTCAGCACTGATAGCCGATGAATGTCCACCTAATTGCCCCTTTAACCCACAACGACAGCAGCCACCCAAAAATGCCCGATAGCGATTCACACAACCCAATATCCGACTACACCCAATAAATAGCTAAGCACACCATTTGCATTTGCATTGAAATTTTGCCGTCAAACAAGACCACAAAATTGAGTACGATTCAGAAGCAACGAGCTTTCAACACATCCGCACCCTTCCGCCCCATTACCGCCGAATGGAAATCTCAAGTCAGTTGAAAACCGCACATCGAAGCAAAACATCTCTCGCCACCCAACCGTATCGGGTGTCTGGTATTAGAAAAACTTTACTTTACCCCAATCCCTTGTAGTACTATGATCCACTGAGACGACAGCGACCGACATAGTTCCAGTTTGTTATGTTGCCCCCTTGTGTTGGGTGGTGGTAATAGTTTCGAAGAGATCATAAAGATAGCAGCACATTGAAAAGTGGGATTTCAAAAAACTGGCAGTGCGGGTAAATAGAATTTAGGGTTGAAGAAGTTTGATGTGTGTCTGGCTGTGTAGGTGACAGACGACATTCTGGACCGATAGCCGGGGAAGGGCTAAGTGAAATGGGGGTTTTTATGAAGTTCGAAGGTTTGCGCAAATAGAGCCATATCGCTGTGATGGGGTGAAAAGGGTGCGAACGCAGAAAGGGAAAGGTAATTGGTTTTAATAAGCTAGAACGAGTTTGTGATTGCTGCTGATGCTGCAAATGGTAATGATAATAGCTTTGGGGTTTAGGGCTGAGCGCTGACAATGCGGGTATAGTGAAATGGTTGGAAGTAAAAAAAATTGGCGAACAATGGGGGAGGGAGTAATGGGCTTATAATTGACTGCCGAGAATGAGGTGTGGGGTCTTGGAGGAAATTTTTTCGGTGGTTTTCCGTCGAAACTTGCTACTGGTCTTGAGAAAATATTTTAATTTTTCAATGAAAACTGAGATTATAAAGCTCAACTTTTTTATTGAAGTATACCTGAAATTCTTCAAGTTATTTCATCTTACCGAGTATCATTGAAAAAGGTTTGTCTTGGACTTATTTGCATCGTAAAACCGGATCGTACCTTATACTAGGTGGTTACAAGTCAGATTGTCATTGAAGATGAGGCCCAAACTTCTAGCCTAAATATGTGTGCAGGATTTTGTCCAATTAAAACCTCTTTCGAATTAAAATATTTAAACACTTCACAAAGTCTATTTTATTTAATTTAAAATATAGTATTTTTTGTTTTATTATAATTATTAAAATTAGAGAAAAGTGTCCTCTGGTAAAGACGTTCTTCGTCGTGTGTGACTGTGTTAGTCAAAGTTGATCTACTCTCGAAAAAAAAATCATTAAGCTCAAGCTGTTAGCTCTTAACTTTTAGTACAGCTTGAGTATCTTTCTTAATTCGCCGACTTTTGCAGAATTACAGTAGCGACTTCTAAACAAAGCCCACGTGTGTTATTAATGTGTTACATGAAAAATTGTCCCAATTGGAGTGACCTTAGGGATAAGTCTGTGCATAGTTGGCAGATCGGCTTTTGAGTCTACAACGATTCATTTATTAAAATTCAACCAACTTTCGGTTAAAAACTATAACGAAATACTTTTAATTCAGCTCTCAAAGGGGTAGTGGATTGAAAATAGCCGAGTCAACTTGCTTAAGGAAACTCATTTAAAAATAGCCGATTTATTATTTTCCTCCAAATTGTCTCGGTCGTGAATAGCAAACTAACTCTGCGTCAGGAGTGATTCAACGTGCTGTTATATGTGTGTTCTACACAGTATAAAGAGCAACGTCTTCACTCAATTATTTTCTTTACTGCTTAATTTACTCGTTAATTAGGTATTTTATCTATTTTTCTTTTTTATGTATAATGTCTTATTGCTTCAGAAAACAAAAAATTGTTTTGTTTAACCAACTGGAAACTTGGTTGCTAACAACTGATGAAGTGTGTTTTTTTTTAAACTTTTTTATATATGAATACTTTTTTTTTCAACAGGTGCTTACTTAAGTTTGTTGGAGAAGAATTCAAATCTGGGTCATAAAAATAGTATGCCCCTATATTGTTCAATTATTTATTTAAAAAGGCTGTTTAAATAACGAATTATTTGTTTAACGGTTTAAGATTTGTGTATATAAATACTTTGCGAAAAAAAAAAATCAACATTGACTTTTACTTTTAAAACCAATTGTGGTAAAATTATCGTTTGTCGTTGAACTGCAAGTGCAGCGCGGTCATTAACCTCTTGCCGTGAAGGCTCAGAACTTTTTGACCTTTAAATTACAAAAGTTTAGCATTCGGTCATCACTTCAATCGGAGTCCCTCTGTCCGATATATCGTTTGGAAAGACAAGGACCCCTGATCAGGGGCGAACGCAGAAAAATATTTCGGGAGGGGTTTTGAAAAAAATGTCTAATTTTCATAAGGGTCCATCAAGCGAAAGGAAGCGAAACATTTTAAATGTATAACGCTTTTGTACGAAATTGTGGAGTACCTACAATCAGTTCTCATCACGACAGGATGCGAATTTAATTTTGAAATCTTATAATGTTAGAAGTAGACAAATTATGGGGAAATTATTTTAAAATTTAATTTAAATACAAAGCAAAAGTTTTAACCCCCAAAACCCCTACCTACGTTCGCCTCTGCCCTGACTGATTTCAACCCATTTTTTCTAACAGAACATAAATCTCACTCTGTTGGAGCCAATTTTTGAGCGTGTAACGTTAAGTTATCAAACGGACAACACAAGTCTTAATTTTCAGGAGCTTTCTATACATTTTACCAAGACTTGAAATCTGAACCATTGTCCCGCCAGATGGATATTTCTTTTCAATGCGTTTGTTTTCCCCGGTGTTAAAAAATCTATGTAGACGTGCACGTGGTTCAGTGGTAATTTATTATTAAATGTCAATCATTCGCCACATACTTAATTGTTCTGAGTCAGGAACCGGGTGCAAGCTGTCATTGCTCTCTCCAAAAGGTAGCAGATGCATGTTCAACTTGGGCTTAACCTATAAAAATGGTTCACGAAAGCCGATTGGACTATAAAGATACCTGACACTGAATTCGGAGGGCTGATAGTGATCACACGATCAAAGGCTTTTATCTGAGAGTTTGTTCCAACACACAACCTATATGCAGAGGAGAGGATTTGCCAAATCATTGTTGCCAAACCCCATTCTTTACATGGTGCTGGGCGCAGTCTCTCACAGCACAATTTTGTGAGCTTTGCTTATAATACAATTGCTTTGGAAAAGTGTACGAGGTCTGCAAACCAATTTGTTCCTCCTTTAAATGTACCAGTCTTTTGCAGCTTTTAGCAATTGGTGGAGAATAGATTTTCTTAAGAATTTTTTATTTGAAATGCACTCTTACTATTCCACAAGGTTATGGTAGCTGAATAAGGACTAGCCCAAGCAGACGGACCACTAAATGAAAGTGCGTAAGTTCGAGCCAGTGTTGTCGCATGAAAAATCGGAAAATCTTGGTTTTCCGAAATAAAAAAATAGTTTCCTTCCAGATTTTTTTGAAAATATAATAAGAAAGAAATATGAAACACAATATTTAATACACAAAAGCAAACAATAAAATAAAGTTACAAGTGTGGTGGATTAGTGGCATCGATTTCAATCGGGTATTATTAATCTCAATTTATTACTTTCCTTATGTCCTTACCTACATAAGATTTGACGGAAACGTTAGTAAAACAGAAATTGTACTGACATTATAAATAATAATATAATTTTCTACAGAAAACTTTTTTCTACAATAGAAAATTATGTTTGTTAAGATTCTTGAAATTTGAGAAATTAATTTTGCAGCTAAAGCTCAGAGCTATTTTTCGTAAGCTTCCAAGAAATGCAATGACGTTTGGAAGGCAGTTTACAATCATGGCTTCTCTAATGTCACCTGCATTTTTTTCGACACTATAAGCGTGCTTATATCTGCATAGTTTACTTCGAATAAGAATGAAAAAAAAAAGCCCTGAGATCGTTCGGTTTCTTAAGATGGTTGTCGAAATTTTTCGACCTTCGATAAGAGGGTAGGTGTTTTAAGGTTTGCACGACCTACAGTTTATGTAAATGTATGAATGAAAAGGGTATGTTTTTTTAGAGGCATATAACTTTAAGTTGGAAACACTATTTTTACTGGCGGCCATTTTGTCAGCTGTCAAGAGAATAATTTTTAGTTTGGTTTGGCATTTCATTTCAACATGAATAGACTGACGCCTGAACAACGCTTCCAAATTGTGCAAATTTATTTGAAAAATTATGGTTCTGTTCGAAATACGTATTAGCGGTAAAGCTCACTTTTGGTTGAATGGATACGTCAATAAACAAAACTGCCGAGTGATGATAGATGGATGATAATCCTGAAGTGTATCCATGTGGAGACACCGTTAGATCCACAAAACCTGACTGTTTGGTGTGCTTTATGGGTTTGTGAAATAATGGGTCCGTACTTCTTTAAAAACTGGCCAAAAACGTTAGTCAATGTTGAACGCAATAGAGCCATGACTACTGACTTTCTCGTTCATCATTTGAACGTTTGGTAACCGCATAGTTTCACGTTGCGGACCCGAAAATTGGATCTCCAGATTAGACTACGTCCGAGCCAGCCGTGGCGGTCATATGACAGAAATTATACATAAATTATATAGCCAGAAGATTCTCTTTCGAATAAAGTAAATGTCATTTCAAATTATTATTCTATTCCATTTCTATATTCTGTACCCGACTAGAAAAACGATCTTTCTGCAAAACAGAAACAAAACACAACTCTCCTTCCGGCAGACAATTTTATCCTCTCTTTTTTTACGTCTATTTTATATTTTGTTTTGTGTACAATACTGACGTTGTAAGATTGGAAGAAATGTAGTTTATATTTCGAAATCAAATTAAGAAAGGAAGCTAAGGAATTCGGGACTTTTTGTCCACGCAGAAATTTTACATTTAAAAAAAAACCTTTACATGTACTTCTTCATATGTTCAGTTA
This sequence comes from Cheilosia vernalis, assembly GCA_949126925.1. Classification (NCBI taxonomy): domain Eukaryota; kingdom Metazoa; phylum Arthropoda; class Insecta; order Diptera; family Syrphidae; genus Cheilosia; species Cheilosia vernalis. The sequence goes on along the minus strand of OX421360.1, from coordinate 60,221,360 downwards.
GTAGAACAAAATTACTCCTGCAAAGCACTTGCAGCGTATTTTTCCTCCTGTTTTGCCAACACTTCACATCGAATCCATCCTGAGGCTCGTTGCTTCTCCATTATTGCTACACAACGATATTCTCGTATCCTCGCACTGTTCCAAACCGTCCCGAAGGCAATTCTGAAGAACTCTTACTAAAGGGATTTCCCAAATAAAACCATCCTAATGGCAACTCACTGTGGCAACTCATCGTAAAGTGTTCTTGCAGTTTGTTGCTATTTGACTAGACTTCCATTCCATTTTGATTATTCCGTCCTATGTTCCAATCTATGTGCATATAGATCGCAGCCATTCCATAACAATGTCCCCATTTTTGTGGACATTTTCGATTCCATTAGCAGGCAACATTCATTTAGGAAAACATCCTTAATGAGCAACTCTTCATGCCTTCTCCGTCTGTTACTGTTTGCATAGACACCGCACTGTCGCGTAAAAGGATTATCGTGTTGCGGGCTCCTTATGTGGCCGCAGTTGCTATTTGCTGAGAATGCAAATTAAGTCTATCTACCCACAGCCATCTGCTATCCACAGGTTGTTTTGCTGCGCGCACCTAATTGATATTCAAGGAAACAAATTGCCGACCCAGCTATATTCGTGTGGAAGTCTCAACTTCCCCAGACAACACCCCACCATTTGTACAGTTCTACTCCATTTGTTGGACTGCGTTTGTTTTTTGTTTCCCAAAGCATCCTTGAGCCGAGGAATTCATTTAATTTTCGTAAATATTTACGCAGAGACACAGCTAGGGGCTGCCATCTTAAAGATTCCTTCGAAGCATACAAATTAATTCCCCTTCTGCTCGTGCCTGGTGTCGGTTTAATTACCCAAATTCCTTAGCTCGCCGCTGCTGCTGCAAAGGACACGACAGCAAACACACCTCCCAGGGTTGTAAACCAAAAATTGGCTCTCAGCCAAAATGCTTGTTGAGACATTGAATTTTCATTTGCAATTCCAATTCCGAGCGCAGGAGAATGACACGAGGCGAATTCCTTAGGTGTACTCAAAATTAATCCATTCGTCATTCGTTCTCAGGGATCCTTGCCCCAGAGGACAGGGGCAGGACTTGAAATTATCCTTTAATTTGTTTTCCTAGAGCGCACACTATCCTTGCGATTTAATGTGGTCCTACTTAAACCAACGGCGAACAGGAGCGAAGGACAAACACTTTAATGAGCAGTATGACACGAAATTCTCCCTAATAGCATTTATCTTTAGAAATTTTCTATCCAATGAATTTGATTCGATTCACGGTATTTTTGCGCGCCCCTCTTACTCCTTCTCGTGGATGAATTAATATCCATCGTGACCGTTCACACTGTGTCTGTGTCATCCTTTATCGCCGCCTTTTTCCGCACGTATACGAGTACCTATATGGAAAGAATTACTATGCTTTTTTTTAGGACACAGGCAGAGTCCCTGCCAGGCAATTTCAAACAATGTCAGGAGGGTGTCGGCGAAAGGAGTATCAAAAAGAAAAAAGATTTATTTCTTAAGTAAAGTTTAAGTTGAGGATTTGCCATCGCTTTTTGCAGGTTTAATTTGCTTTTGCAACTGCATTCGCCTGCGCTTTTCTTCCTGCAAGCAGACGGCGAATTTTCGCTGATGAAGGGAATTTTAAATATCCTTTCAATCGGTGGTTTCTGAAAAGCAAATCCGGATAGATGTCTCTCAGTTGTTTCACAGAACTTTATGAACGGGAAAATGTAAAGACATCCGACATCCTTCAACGAGATCTTTCGAAATGATTTTCTGGATGGAGTGTCTTTATCTGTACTAATTCGAATAAAATGCTGATGGTTTTCCAATACAGTTGTTAGGTGAATTTGGCAGTGGGCAGATGGATATTATTGATGCCGGATGAAATAATCCTTGGTAGCTTCGAGTTGAAAACTATTCGAGAGGTTATCGGTCCCGTCACCTAAATACGTAAGTTACGACTAGGTATATATAAGTTTCGTCGTTTTGAAATGTTTTTTAACTCAAAATTTTGTCGTCGAATGAAGCTTTTTTGTGTCCCTTTTAGACACAGATTTAGGAATAGTTTAAGGAAAGAGAGATACTGGGGCATGACATATGTTTACTACATCGAACCCAGTATACCTAAGTACAAGAGATATTCGCTGTTGACACCTCTGAATGTACTTTAAGAATGCATTTTGAGGAGTAGGTCATTACCCGTCACACTTTTCGATACAAATCTACACTCAGGTTTTTTTTGATGGGCTTAGGCCCATTTTATTCACTCGAAGTTGAACACAACTTGGGGATTTTTATATGGAAAACTCCCCGAGTTGTGTTCAACTTCGGGATTTTTATATGGCAAACTCCCCGAGTTGTGTTCAACTTCGAGTGAATAAAATGGGCCTTAGTCTACTCTAAAAGTACCTGCCCCTTTCTATTATGCTCACTTTGTCAGATTGTAATGGCAGGATTCCCTGCAGATGGAGAAGGTGTTCATTTAACTACTTTCTCCCTCTTGTCCAAGCTGTGTCTGCAAAAACCGTTTACGCCAAGCTCTATTGCGTGCTTCCCGTTGAGGTAGTTATACATCTAATTGTACTGCTTATAATTCCGTGTTGCAAAAATCATCTCATCGCCATTACTTACACCAGGAATATTTTATAGAGAGTGAGTGCTAAGGCTTACCCTCTCTTTTCTGTTTAAAAATACGGATTCCAACCCTAGATTATCGGTTTTTATATAAAGCCAAACAGAAACAACGTTTTTAGGTGCAGTTGATCAAATAAATAGGTGGCGCAACAGGTTCGTAATGAACCTAACCATGGCTTCACGCATGAAAATCGGCTTTCGCAATTGCACTAAAAGCTAGAAAAAATAGTACTGAGACCTGCAAAAAAGTACTTAATTTTTGGAAAGTGTAACCACAAACCCAAATACTAAAAATAAATAGTTAAATAAGACCGAAGGTCATTTTACTATTTCTAGAATAAAAAAAATTAGTCCTAAAGCCTGATTTATTTAAACAAAATTTAAAATGTACTGAAACTTGAGAAGTACAATAGTAAGCCGTTTAAAAAAATTACCAAAATAATTTAAGTCCAAAATATTTGTAAACAATCAATTCATCTTATTTATTTAAACATTTTATTCATGTACCTACACAGATGATATACCTATTATTTTTTTAATTATTATTTAGTTTAATTTCAAACTTTTGAATTACCAAATAGAAAAAAATTACTATGTGACCAAGAAGTACAGGGAATCGGAGTGATTGTAAGTTTTGTTGTATTTTTTTTATGTATAAACATCTAAGCGCGCGTTGTTGGAATCTGGTGAAGTAATTCCACACATTTAACTTGCGGGGACGGAAATGCGTCCCGGTGTTTTATCATTGCATACATTTATGAGCTGGAGCATATTAATTTCAGCCTTTTGTTGATGTGAAATAAAGCATGTTTTTCATTATGATGGTCTCACATTTCTTCCCTGTGACGGACATCTCGAGTGAACACTTTTTTCGTGAATTACCAGGCATTTTCCTTTTGCGTATGCTAGGCTGGAATGTTATCTCCTTTCAAATTTTGTAATTTTAATGTGAGGTTCAAGTGCATTTATAGCAAGGTCTATATTTGACTTTACTATTTATAAGATTAAATAAATGGTTATGGTCAAATGGAACCTATCTAAATTCGTATATTTAATAACAAATACGTATACATCAGACTATATTTGTCTGAAAAAAAAATCATAAAACATGGCATTGCAGTTCCTACAGTGAGTTCGCGAATCGCAATCACAATCACAGTTTAAATTCACAGTGATAAAAATTCAAGTCGCAGTTCGACCTGTGATTGCGAAATCACGACTTAGCTCATCTCTACTAGGAAGCTCTTCAGAAATATCCAGACAGGTTCACCGGTGATTTCCACTCGAATGGTGTTCTTTTTAATACTACCTTTACCAACAGATGCCGCTCTATTATATTTGGCGAATTATTTTCATTTTAAATTATTTGTTTGCAATTATCTTGTTTTTTGTTTTTTTCCCGTCGTCAGTCTTAACTTTTTAAGCAATTACTATTAATTTCATTATTTTCATTATTTCATGATGTGGACTTGAATTTTAAAAACTCTTTGACACTGTGCTTCCATTTGAGCCCTCGTTTACCTATTCTTGTTGCAAAATTTCTTTAATTAAATTTAGCCACACTAAATAGTCTTCGCTGCAAAACATAAAACAACAAGAACGATATTTATTCGGATTAAAATTGATTTTAATCTGTACCAAAATACTCGCAAAAGCGCTCATTTTTCCACATTAATTCGTAAATTCCATGAAAAAAAAAGAAAAACTCTCCCCACACCTAGATTACGAAGAATTCACTGCGCGTACTTCTGTGGGCTTATCAAAATAGACTGCCATAGGTCATTCATATTTCATTCATTGTTCGTTGCACAAGTTTATGATAATCCCAGGCGATTAATAACAACGTGAAATTTAATTGAGAGCACACAGGACAATTAAATTCATGGTCGTGTTCGCTGTGTGTTACACCACTTTGATGGGCTTTAAAGCGTTATGATGCTTAAAGTTTTGATTTCCAAAGTCGATTATTAAAAAGGGCATAACCATTTAATTGACGCAGTTACACTTGTGAGTTTTGCCATAGATCTCATAAATCTATGTTTGTTTGTTTGTTTATTTGTTGATTCAATGAATTTTTTGTTTATGCTTTGATGGTGGTAGTTTTTTGAATTTTATTGACTGCAAACGAAGGATGTTGATGTTAGTTTATGGGCGAAATATCTAAACATGAACGGGAGGTTGGACGATTTTTTTTATGATGAAATATTTTATGCCGCTTTTTCGAAGTTGTTTGCAGTTCTCAAGACCAATTTATAATTTAAAAACGTCGATTAACTTGGAGGCAGTGGCCATGGTGAATAATTGCTCGAAGTGTTAACTTACGACACGAGCAGCGGGAGTCCCCAGCGGGGAACACACAATCATAACCATCTACTACCGTGGGGATAAATAAATGATGAACTTCTCTTATTGTTACAGCGCGGATCTCTTATGCTTAGAAGTGCAATGGACCAGCAATCGAATTTGTACGTTGAATGATTTTGCATTTTTTCAAAGCAAACAATTTTTAAACTTGGCAAAATAATCAGTTGTATGTAAAACGCGTCCCTTTTTTTAAACGGTAATCAGTTGCTGAGATAATTGGCCTGTTCCTTACCATACCTAATGTATTTGAATACATAAGTCAAATTTGGTCAAACTTCGTTTACTTCCTACCCAACTTTAACGTAAGGGAACGAGGTTTGACTAATGTATTCGAATCGTAAGGGAACAGACTTAAAACAATTAAGAATATAAGACTTCAAAAATTATTACATTTCGATATATGTCATGATATTGCTTTCACAGAAACTTCTCATTTGGGATAGTTGACATCTAACAGTTTAGGCATTTGAAAGTGTTACAAAGAAGAATTTTTTTTTCAAGGTTTATCGCTTCAGAAAATCCCAACTAAATATCTACTGTTTTGGGAAAAAACTAGAGATGTAACGGATAGTGATTTTGCAAAATACCGGATACCGGATATTCGGCATACACTTTGGCCGGATAGCCGAATATCCGGCGGCCGAATATATATATATACCGTCGAGAGCAGAATACATTCATAGCGATGCATTCTAGTTCAAAAAAATTATACTGCGACTGATCTTGAACTTTTTTTAAAAAAAGTTCGGACTGACCGGAATATGGACCCTTACATGGTGGTCAGTTAATCATCAACAGTTCCCAATTTTAGCAAAATTTGTGAAGGTCTATCTTTCATCACCAAATAGCAGCGTATACGGCGAGAGACTGTTTTCTAAAGCTGGCGCTGGCTTAGTACATATATCAAAATAAACGCAACCGTCTTTTACCGTTTAATGCAGAAAAAATAATTTTTAATCATCATAATCTGCCTTTAATTAACTATAAGTACTAATTTTGTTACTTGTTTAGGTACGGTTAATAAAAAAAAATACTTTTTCAATCGACTTCTTCTTTTTATGTTCTATTTTACCTATCCGGTATTCGCCGAATACTTACTCTCTATCCGGCAATCCGGCCGGATAAAAAAAAAGTGGCCAAATAGCCGGATAACGGATACTAACCGGATATCCGTTACATCTCTAGAAAAAACCAACTCAAAAAACCCCCAAAATTGTTTCCGATGGGAACAATCTTTTTTAAGAATATGCTTCCACAATAGGATCCGTAGTCTCGTCTGGACTGATCCGTAAATTCGTTCAAACGGTGAAAGTAGTTATTATGTGTATTGGGTATTTTTCTCCAGAGTTTTGCAGGATGTTTTTCCATAAGCTCTTGTTTATAAGAATCGGTTCGAGTTACTTTGAATTTAAAAAAAATCGGACATCTACTTCCACTCAATTGCCTAGTTTTAATGAATATTTGTGTTAGTACAGCAAAAGAACGTTGAGTCTGCAAGAGCTTGCGTTGCAGCAACCCCCATCTATAAAAAATAGTAGGCTCGAAACGCGTTATTAAAAAGAATGCACTGTACCAAGTTCTTCTAAGAAACATTCGAGTGCCATTCACCAAGTGTCGAGACATACATGAAAATACTCATCAGTTTACACCATTTTGTTTTTACCCGCAGGTTAGTAGAACAGACCGCAAAACTCGATCCAATGTCAAAGTTGAGTAGCGAGTATAAATTTGCCATTTTAGACAGCAGTAGTTGTTTAAAATTCAGACCCAAATGCATTCAGTTTCAATTCAATCGCTCTCTAGCAATAATTCATCAGTTCGAGAAACAAGAAGTATTTTTTTGCACTTTTGCTCGATTTCTGGGTAGAGACCTCTTAAGGACCAACTATACGTACCTACAAACGAACGAATATTCGGAAGTTTTGACAGTCCATTCACATGATACTTTTTATTTGGTCGCAGATACCCGCGAATCCAATGACAGCCGCCGTCAAATGCGAATGACATTTCAAGTTTGACGTTAAGATAGATCGTGGAACGCAAATTGAATGATGTGGATTGTGAAGAAACTTTATGACAATTCGCTCCAAGGTTGTATTCCCGGCAAAACTTTAGGAACTCGAAATTTCGTTATTTAAACTGTTTATTAACTTGGTTTCTTAATACATTTTGTTGGGATAATTAAGTATCCTCATCTCGGAATAGTAAAATGTGCAATTTTCTGTTCATAAATGAATCAAAAGTGTTTTGTTCGCACTCATGTGAATAGTCCTTTAACTATCAGAAATGAAACTGAATCGCTGGTATCTGCGACTGAAAAAAGTTTTCATGTGAATAAAACGTCAGAAACTATATACGAATATTCTCGACTAGCTGTGCCCTCAACTTCGTACGCGGCGTGAGACTGTTTCAACAGCGTTAGCGTTAGTACTAAAGTTCCACTTCCTTACTGTAGGTATCAACGTAGGTAATATCAACAATCACTACAACAAAAACCTTAACGGAAATTTGTATCTACACCAACAATAAATCAAACAACATAATTCACCTATATCGTGTTTACTTCTTGAATTCTTCAATTTACTGTCGGTAATGGCGAGTAAAACGCAGTAAAGTCAGAAAAAAAAACACATTTTGGTCAAAAACGCTCCAAAAAATAGGCATGACAATGAACGGAATAGCCTATGTCCTTCTCAGAATCTTAAGGAACATTTCAAAAAAGCTTCTTCGAAATCTGTGCAGTAGTTTTCATGCCATTAGGTAACAAAGAAAATGCCTACAGTTTTATTATATGTATGTATAGATAGATATTGCTTGATCGCAGTTCGCAATTCTGAAGTATATGGTTCAATAGGTTTTGAGATTGCGTGTAGAAAATATACAATTTCCAATCCAAACTTTGTCATGCACGCTTAATTAGAATAAGGCTCCTTGGTTAGTGCTTAAAGGCACCCCCAGTATTTTTGGTTTTACCATCACCTCAGACCTCATTTTTATACACGTTTCAAAGTCTTTTTCAGCTCATTTGCTTGGCCAAGTAGTGTTTTTTTCACCCTCAGATGAAAACATCACCTGGTCCGTGTAGCTTTCGCTGTTTACATTCCATTCCAGTTAATTACATTTGCCCATTACGCCCATGCTCACGGTTAGCTCCTTGTTAATGATGATGCCTTAATTACCAGTTAAATTACACAAATAACGCCCCCGAATGTGGTCAGGAAATTAATTTCCATGGCCGCCCATGATGGATGGTGCGCCCCAGCCCCATATCCGTCCACCCACTCTCATTTGGCTAATCATCTGCGACAATCGGCCGAATTTATCTTATGCTCACCATGTGCAGTACCACTTTTAGTCTGGAATTTAATTTCTCGAAATTAAATTGATTTGAGGGCATGAAAAATCCAATTTACTACCGATTTTGGTCACGGGCCAACATCGGCCGCGCACCGGCAAAGCGCTTCGCCAATAAATAAACATACCCGACACCGGTGCGGCAGTAGTGCTCGTTGTGTTCGTTTTGAAACCACTCCAATCGAAATTGATACTAAAAATTCATTCTTTTCCTTTTTGCGGAGCCTTTCAATATCCGTAATTGAGAGCGAGTCCTGTATACACAAACGTGAGTCGAGTGTGTACAGAAAACCTGTGTCTGTTGACAAATGAACATGGAATCTGTCCAATATTGATTCAGTGAAATTCTAGATATTACAACATTATAGTCATCCTGATGAATGAAAAATTCGAGTAATCTTTTGAAAAAATTGTTTTTCTTCTCTTGTTGCAGGATCATCTTCAACTGTGTAACCAAGCGGCGGTGCAGAGGGAACAACAACTAGACGATGAGGACGACTTCTTTCCTCAGCCCTATGGGCGGTGTGATGCTGGTACTCCTTTTGTGCGCCATCAGCAGTGTCAACTCGTACTCAAGTATGTTGAAAGAAAAATTGATTGCTTCTCCCCCCATATATATATACCTCGCACATAAATATACACTCTTACTCCTGCCCCCGAAAAAAAATTACAAACACACACACACATAGATAAACAAATTTTCTGTTTTGTGAGAACAAAATTACATTTTTTTGGTTCGATTTTGTTTTTCGTTTTGTCCTGCGAATCGAATCGAAATGTTATGTAATCGAAAATTCTCTGTTCTTTTCTATTATTATTGGCATTACATTATTTTATATGTTATGACGACATTTGCCAGAATACGGACGCGGATGCGGTGACATCGGCTGCTTGCCAAATGAAATTTGTGTCCTATCGCACGACTCCTGTGGCTTTGGTCAGCGTGATGGCAAGGAATGCGGCAACTATCCAACGTGTAAAAAGAGCGGAGCAGCCTCATCAAATAGTGGAGGTGTGAAACCGTCAGGTGATTTTTTTAACCGGGTATTATGGGCACCATCTTACCATCTAGCATTCACAATGGGTGCATTTAAAAATGAATATCTTATTGCTTTATTTAATTTTATGTTTGTATTTATGTTCAAAGTGGGATTGTGCATTTATTTTATGGAATGGCGGTGATGGGTAAAATTAGCTCATTTTTCATGTGGCGGTATGGGTAATGCTTTTCTGGGTTTTGTGCAATAGATTTTAGCAGTGTTTTTGTGAGTCCTTTTTTAAATAATTTCCATGGCAACAAGGCTGTGTAGGTTTCTTCTTGAATTTTTTTAAATGGTTTATGCAACGAGATTTAAATTTAATTTAGCACGTTACTGCTTTACTTATTTAGTGTTGACTAATATTTATGGTTCCAACAAAATAACTAATTTTAATTGAAATAAAACAATACCACACACTTTTTCGAGCTGAAAAAAAGAAAGTTCGCACCTGCGTTTTGTTGGGTTAGGTTAAGTTCTTTGGTATCCGACTTTAAGTTTTCGGATCGACTTTCACGAACCGTGGACCAATTGTATTAGCTCATGAGCCAATTATTAAATTTATTTTTGAAACCATAACTAGTTTCTAAAAATTGCTAAAGGCTACTGAAAGCACAGCCTCTCACAATTAATTGAGACGGAATACGGAATACGTTAGACGGAATACGTTCCGTTTTGACGGGGTTTTCTTATATTATTTATTTCAAAAACTTCTTCCTCGACTAGATTTAATATTAAATCACAGATATTTTTATTACTATTCAATATTTCATTTGCTATTTGCCGCAACGTTGATCTACATAATCTTTATTATTATTTTTGGGATCGATTTTTGACAAATTGGCGTATTTCTTTTTTATCTTCTATCGAAGACACAAATCATGTTGTCTTATTTTTTGGCTTATTGTCCTACGATTGTTATATACGACGTTGTTATTATTCCGTATTAGTATTAAACTTATGATCGAAGGGCAATACTGACATAAAAATGTTAGCCTCTAACAACAGTTCCCTCCGTGAGATACCAATTTAAGCATTTGCCATAGTCCAGTGGTTAGATTGGTTGCCTTTGATTCGATGGGCGAAGGTTCGAGCCCTAGTCCCTAGTGGTATATGGTAAGAGACTTAAGAGCGTTTATTCCCAACTCCTCTATACTAGTGGAATGAATTTCAACTCATCGTTTCGGTTAAAGTTTTGCACTAAAGCCAATATAAAATCAAAAAAAAACCTGGAAAAAAAATTCTGTTGGCTTTTTCGAAGTTGGCGCCATTTTTTGATGAAAATTCTATGCAGACTGTGGAAAATAGTTTGTAACTACTCGCAAATATGCAGTGTCTTAGGCTGAAATTCCCTTAACAAGAAAATCGATCTCATTCGCCATTATAACACTGGTGTCAAAACGCACCCAAATTCTGTAACATCGACATCTCAATTTATCAGCGTCAAAAACGAATTCGAAAACAATTTGTGAGTTAAAACCACCATCAAAGGTAAACAGACTGGCAGACAAAGCTGAAAAGGCAAAAAGACTGGTACCTAACCAAAGCTTATTAATTCGTTACGGCTATAATGTTCATGTGACTCAAGAAGAAAAGACCAATTTTTGTGGTGATGTTTTCGACTGACAATATAGGGCTGCTGAGGACATAACCCTAAGTAAAGGCAGATATAATAAATAACAATTGGAGACTTTTCACTTTTTAAAGAAAGTGCAGTCGATAGCCTTGGAGTAATTTTGGGCTTAACAACTTTTACTATAATAACGATAATTATTTTATCCAAACGCTTAAAACTTAATACCAATTGGCTTCTGTAGTATTAAACTCCATAATCCTTGGCTAAATTTGTAAACACTGTTTAAATTCTATTCAAAGAGTTTAAAAATATAACCGTGTTATATAACCATCCATTTCCTATATTAAGATTTTGTTCTATCAAACATCTATCTTAGAAAGTAAGGAGACATAAAATGTGGAACTCGCTTCCTTGAGAAATATTCTTAGAACTTGCTACAACTTATTGGCAAGCTTTATAGGCTCGCCTTTTCCAAGAGAATTTAAAACAAAAATATTACAAATATCTGAAGTCATTCTGAAAATATGCAAACATTTGTGATGAACTTCTAAAAACTCGTACATTTGGTGAATGTCTCGAAATCTAGTCGGCGTTTGAAATCGTCACCAATATAGGTACCTCATACAATTTTTGGCCAGGAAAGTGATTGAATTTATTATTTGACGTTTATTTTTTATTCAATGGTGCTACTTCTATTTGAGTGGAGAATTGGTTAAATTCGAAAACGTTAATTCTAAATTATACGATACACATATTTTTGTCAAATGGATTTTCTCCAATAATAAATCAAATCATAAAACATAATTTCGAAATTTCTAGTGTCAAGTCTTAGCTATCAGAAGTTAATGAGCCTTACCAATAAAACTTTTTCGACATTAAATTTTAGTAATTCAAAACAGCTGTAAAGTTATTCGAAATTATTCAGATGGCACTTTTGCTTTCCAATTCAATGGGTCTTACCAACAAACGTTTTTGGTTTCGACTCATAATTTTAGTACAAAATGCAAAATTTCCCACTTGTGAGCTTCCTAAAATTTCTTATTAGTGCGGCGCATTATCATACATATTATATGTTTAATAATTTTTCTATGAAACCATTTAAATTTTCATATGAATGAGGCTGTACGTCAAATTTGATTCGACTGGAACAGACCTATTATCCACTAAGAGCAATGAACGAAAATACATTTCTGTTGAATTCGAACGCAGAAATGCCTTCTGAGTAATTTCGAATGTCTTTCGGTTGTAATTTAAGAATTGGCGTTGTGCTTTCTGCGTCGATAGACTCGAGCTTAGTATCAAATTTCAGTTGAGTAACATTCAAGAAAATTTAATAATTTCAACAAAATTTCTTATTGACATTTGCATAATTTTTCGAGTATGATATGTTTACACATTTGTAATGGAAGCGCAATTTCTGTGAACCAATCAATGAAAAGGTTCGTGTCCATGCCAATGTTGTTACAACTTATTTCAAATGGGCTCGTGTACTAAATTTTATTTTAAAGAGATCTATTTAAATAAGACGTTGATTTTGGTTTATTTTTCAAACTAGTCTAAATAACTCCCACGCCGATTTAAATAACCGGCTGGCTTTTGAAACCAATTAGCTTCTCAAACTTTGAAGACTTTAATCACAATTCAGTCAGAACAAATTTTGTTGCATAAAATTCTACCGACGCTTTTATGTTCATTAACAATTCGAGATTCCTTGTCGAATTTTATTTCTTATAGATCTTTACTTTATTCGCAAGGCACAACCACTTGCGTTTATTTTTTATTCTAGTTTCGAACCTGTCAACAGCTTGCATATTGAACTGCGAAAAAAAAAACCACAAGCTGCTCCATTTCCGAGTACCGTCGTATACCAAATTAGATTCAGGGACTTTTGCATGAAAACCCAGAAATGCTGCACCAACTATATTCACGGTACATGCGAGTGCATCTCCGACATTCATTTCAGGGCTAACAACAAACCAATTTACATATATGCTATCTCTATATCTAATCCATTTGTGTTCACTTGCCATTTTGAAACATCAGCATGCATTTCGTGTATGTTCTGTCCGTTTGTTTGTTCCTTCCCACAGGTGCTAGTTTGAATCCAGCTCCAGACAATACCATATTCTCACCATCATCTAATCCAACATCGCACACAAATACATACAACACGAATGGCAACAACCACCACAACAGTCATAATAACAATAATAACGGTGGCAGCGGCAGCAATGGCAATCGTAATAATCCAAATTCACCAATCGATCCGCATTATGTATTCGGGGCGCCTCATTCACAACCCATGATCCCGAATATGCCAATATTTCCGTTTAATCAACCCACCTCCGCTCCAGGCTTTCAGCAATTCCCCCAACCCAATCATCCGGGTAGCGGTTTGAGTCCCGCCTTTCCACATAATATACAACCATCGAATCCATACAATCCACCGTTCATATTTGGGCAGCAGCCCTTCTTTAATCCAGCCGGGACCGGTGGTCCGCCGGGCTCATTTGCACCCGGCGGTGGTATCGGTTTAGGCGGCTACAATAATCCGAATATGTTCAATAAGCCACCGCCGCAGTATCTGCCCAATCAGAATCCATACAATCGACAGACCCAGTCCCATCCGTCATCGGCTGCTGGCGGTCTACATCATGGGAGGAGAATCGCTTTAGTTGGCGGTCTGCTAAATGTCGGTGGTGGTTTGAGTATGGTAGCTGGCTGTGTGCTGGGATTGATGATGCTGCAACATCAGATCGGACATTGGCTTCGAACGTAATAACAGGTCCAAGTGAAGTGAGGATTTCCATGTGATGGCGCCTGTGCTTTTGGAGTTTTTTTTTTTTTTTTCAACTTACTAGGTATCCTTTTTAACTTTCTTTTTATAGGTATATGCTTTGAGTTTGTTTTTGCCATTAATACTATCGAAACTATTTTTTTTTTCTTATAATTTGTACCTAGTTGGTAGATTGTTTTATTTTTTTTAAATATATAAGGTAGGATTTGATTTCTTTTAAATTGTGACTTGATCTAGATAGGGGAAGGGGTATCGGCCATAAGACTGAAAGAAGTGGTTCTCAATTCACTTACACTTTAAGGGGAACTCATTTTCTCTAGTCTTTCGTTTGGAAAGTTGCTAACCACGTTTTTTGTATAGGCTTCAAATATTTTAAGTTTCTTCTATGACCGGTCCCCAGTTTGCCTTAGATTTTTAAGGAAAACTTCCGCAACCGCGGTTGTCTTCAAAAGTCTTTCCGATGCTTTACGAAGAAGTTTGTATAAATTCGTTCAACAAGTTTGAGAAGCATACAAGTCCTCAGATTTCAGCTGCAAAACGTGATACAGCGACATATTATCTTTCTGTTGCCAAGTTTGCATTTATAGGTATTTAGAGAAACAGGGGACTGCCCTTTAAAAAAATAGGCTAATTCATTCTGCCATACTTTATTGACAACTTAGACATCAAACTTGCCCAATTCCAGTCTTTCGATATGCAGTACAAGCCCATATTTAAATTCACGGAGAACATTAGTTAAAAATCAACCAAATCAGACTTAAAAACATCCGATGACAAAAGAAGCTGTGATTTATATTGAATCGTTTTCTAAAATTCCTCTGCAAAGGATAATGCGTCCTAGCATATTTAACTACCAATGAGAGCATATGCAGGGATAGAAAAAAGCTTGCTGCGACTGCCTGGAAATAAGCAGTCAATTTTTACTCGCTGTTAAAATCGCACAATTTCCCAAATTCCTTCAATCAAAAAAATTGGTTTAAGTCCCCGCTATAAAAGTAAGTCGTTCATCGGTAACTTAAAATAAGCAGATGCGAGGCTCTTAACCTCTTTTTACGATTTCTGCTTAACAACTTTTTGTCCAATAGACCCCCATTGCCGACACCAAGCACAGGTATCATCTGCAACAGAAATTCATTGCATCGACGATTTTGATACTTTGTCTAGACTAAACCACCTTGAACCACCATTTTTCCACTTCTCTTACTGTCGAAAACCTTGGAAATTACGCCCGCTTTTCAACAGGACTGTCATTTCTAGTTAACGATTAGGCAGTCTTATTATATAAAAATCTAACCACTCGCCTCGTAAATTGTCCCTCCCGGTTTGTCCAAGTACCTACCTTCGATACCACCTCACCTGCACCAGTTCAGTCTCTTCAAAACACTTTTCGCTCCTCAGGACTAACTATCCTCTCTTCCGACCATTTCAGACAATAGTAATGAAACTATTACCGACATGGAAGTCGTCAAAGAACCCGAATACCAGACGAAGCCCGCCGATGTCAACGAGGAACATATTTCTCTAGCAAGTCCTCGCGACTCCACTCAGTCACACACCCGACAAATGTACAAAGGAGCGTCCAATCAGTTCGGTTATAGTTCCGCTGCTGGGGCATATCTTGGTGGGGTGCCTATTCAACAGACCGCTCCCACTTCATATCCACCTGCCACATATCAACAACCAATGCCAATTGGAGCATATCCTGGCGCCTCCAGCCCCGCGAGTCTATCGCAGCTCTATCCCACTGCCGTATACCCACCTTATCCCCTGGCTTCCTATCAAACTCCAATTTACGGAGCAGTTCCGAATCGCGTGTATCTACTCGATCCCTGTTTGGGTGGTATACAGTACCCCCCGCCGATATCTGCGACCTATCCACAGCCCCAAGTGTCGCCCTGCAGCTTCCAGCCTCAAAGTTTCATGCCGCAAGTGATACCACAAACAGTACCTTCATATCCTGTGCCAGTGGCACAACCACAAGCTCCACAACAACCTTGTTCGAATATTGTCGGCTGCATGAGCGTCTTCAACCCAAAGGCCATCCCCTATCAAGGACAACTACCAACGCCCACGATACCCACACGAAACGCCTACCCCAATCACTATTTCTTCTACATCACACTATAGAATCTCAAGGTTGCATGGGTTGGATCAGGGCACGGTTGCACATTGAATGGTCACTCTCACCCCGTAAGCCAACCAAATACGCTGAACTAATAACCCTGTGACCATATTTCAGAAGACGACATTGAACTAATTGCGGTAAATGGCACCTACCGAGCGTTTGACGGTCCATCTCATAAATCGCAATTGATGCAACCGTTGCAACCACTCCAACCAATGCAACCACTGTCACCTATGAGGCCAATACCAAACAGAGGTCCGGGCCCCTTTTATGGTCCGCCTTTTATGGGTCCCGGCCCTGTTCCCAACTATATGGTTGGGCCGATCTTGACACCCTTTCCATTTCAACCACGACCACGCCCTCTGCCACCACCAATGGGTATGGCTCCTGCGGGCCAAGTGCCACAATCCCAAGGAACCCAAGTAATTGTCGTCTACCCAAACGGTGGATCGGTAGTGTCATCTGGTGGATCTGCGCAACAACCCACGAACACCTACCTCGGTCTGTACGGTCCATACGGCCAATACGGTACACTGCCCTATTTTTTTTGGTGGGGTAGTGGAAACACAATCACAAACACAAACGCAAACACAAACAACAACAACAATGGCAACAATGGAAACAATGGAAACAATAACAATGGCAACACTAACTACGATTACTACAACAACAACTACCCGGATTACAATTACAATGATAACTACAACAACAACTACAATTACGGAAACATTTACAACGATTACAATTACTATAGCCAGTACTATTGATAGGTTTAAGTCCTCACTTATGGAGGCGGATTTTTACGAAACCTTTGATAAATAAAATTGAAGCTTTCGCTGAAAGAAGCCCCGTCTTGGATGGTTTTTTTTCTTGCACCTCAGACTTCCTTAGCACCACCGCTTTAATCAAACACTTGAAACTATTCCAGAGAACGATGACAAGTTCAATGGACTCGTCCTGTCTCAAGACGACGACGACTACGACGGTCTTCTACTTCGTGTTGCTAGATCTCTTCGGTCATCCTCGGGCTCCGAGGGACAGGGGGGCAAGAATAATGTTGCAGATGCGCCACGAAAGAAAAGAAGAAAGACTAAGAGCAGGAAAGCATATGAGACCTACGAAAACTCTGGATTTGACCTTTCCAAGCCGAAGAAAAGGAAAGGCAAGCCAGGTGCTAATCGCATAGCCAATGACCTTTTAAATAAGTACAAGCGCCAGAGGTTAAATGACCGGGACTCGACAAATTCCAATCAGAAGTCTCAACAAATCGGTGCTGAAGGAAGCTCAGAGAAGCTTCGTAGGGTTGAGAGATCCGTTTCCGCGAAGGATCTAGAAGAGGCTATGCCGATGTCAGAAGACGCTAACGTTCACCTTCAAGTTCAAGGATATGGTGCTCCACCACCGGGATACGGGCCGGGTAATGGTCAGGGATATGGTCCACCTCAAGGCAATGGCCAGGGTCCGAACAGACGGGGGACAGGCCAACGGCAGAATGGCATGCAGTGGCAACAACAACGCGGGACTGGAATGCAAAATGGTCCCAATGGTAGAGGCGGTCAGGGACAACGCCCAGGGAAGGGGCAAGGGCAGCGTCGTGGGGGATATAACCAAGGACCAAATGGTCGGCCCAATCAATATGGACTTGGGGGACGAAACCAAAATGGACGTGGCGGCAACGGACCAAATGGTCGCATGGGTGGAGGAGGACGCGGCCAAGGACCGTGGCAGATTCAAGGCCGTGGTGGTATGCGTCAGGGTCCAGGTGGTCTTCGCCAGGGTGGTACCGGTCAATTCAATAACCAGGGAACATCGACAACAACCTCAGAACCTAGTGACACACAGTACCCAGACCAAGAACAGTACCAGGACTATGCTGCATATGATGAAGTTACTGATGCTGGAGACGTGCAGAGCTTAAGGCGTTTCGCCAGAGCCATTGATGAGCACCTTGCTAATGATAATTTGGATGAGCTGCAAATGACAGACGACTTAGTCCATCGCCCATCGAGGTCTTTCTTCGGCAAGCTTAAGGGGAAGGGCAATCAAGAAAAGCCCTCCACAGCTGCTCCGCTAGCGCAAAACACATCTCCTTTAGCAAAACAGAGCAATCCACAATTAACTGAAGGTAATGTAAATGGCGGATATCTACATCGGGTAACCAGGGGCTTGCTTGACAGGTTTAACCGCAAGGACACGAAAAACGGTGCCGTGCCGTCTCAACCAAATGCAGACTCAGCAACAAGGCCGCAGCAAACTGGAGAAAGGCAAGGCAGGGCGCAGAAAACCGGAGTAAATAGTAGGCCAAAAATCTTACATCGGGTAGCCAGGGGCTTGTTGGACAAATTCAAACGCAAGGACAAGAAGACCGACGCTGAAACCCCTCCAGCCACTCCAACCACTGTAGGCCAACAACTGAATACAGTTCCTGTGGCAAAGCCCCAACAAACCGGAAGCAGGCAAGGCAGTGCGCAGAAAACTGGAGTCAATAGTAAGCCAAAAAGCCTACATCGGGTAGCCAGGGGTTTGTTTGACAAATTCAAACGCAAGGACAAGAAGACCGACGCTGAAGCCTCTCCAGCCACTCCAACCGCTGTAAGCCAACAACTGAATACAGTTCCTGTGGCAAAGCCCCAACAAACCGGAAGCAGGCAAGGCAGTGCGCAGAAAACCGGAGTCAATAGTAAGCCAAAAAGCCTACATCGGGTAGCCAGGGGTTTGTTTGACAAATTCAAACGCAAGGACAAGAAGACCGACGCTGAAACCCCTCCAGCCACTCCAACCGCTGCAAGCCAACAACTGAATACAGTTCCTGTGGCAAAGCCCCAACAAACTGGAGGTAGGCAAGGCAGTGCGCAGAAAACCGGAGTAAATAGTAAGCCGAAAAGCCTACATCGGTTAGCCAGGGGTTTGTTTGACAAATTCAAGCGAAAGGACAAGAAGACCGACGCTGAAGCCTCTCCAGCCACTCCAACCGCTGTAAGCCAACAAGTGAATACAGTTCCTGTGGCAAAGCCCCAACAAACCGGAGGTAGGCAAGGCAGTGCGCAGAAAACCGGAGTAAATAGTAGGCCAAAAAGCCTACATCGGGTAGCCAGGGGTTTGTTTGACAAATTCAAACGCAAGGACAAGAAGAGCGACGCTGAAGCCTCTCCAGCCACTCCAACCACTGTAGGCCAACAAGTGAATACAGTTCCTGTGAAAAAGCCCCAACAAACCGGAAGCAGGCAAGGCAGTGCGCAGAAAACCGGAGTCAATAGTAAGCCAAAAAGCCTACATCGGGTAGCCAGGGGTTTGTTTGACAAATTCAAACGCAAGGACAAGAAGACCGACGCTGAAACCCCTCCATCCACTCCAACCACTGTAGGCCAACAAGTAAATACAGTTCCTGTGGCAAAGCCCCAACAAACCGGAAGCAGGCAAGGCAGTGCGCAGAAAACCGGAGTCAATAGTAAGCCAAAAAGCCTACATCGGGTAGCCAGGGGTTTGTTTGACAAATTCAAACGCAAGGACAAGAAGACCGACGCTGAAACCCCTCCATCCACTCCAACCACTGTAGGCCAACAAGTAAATACAGTTCCTGTGGCAAAGCCCCAACAAACCGGAGGTAGGCAAGGCAGTGCGCAGAAAACCGGAGTAAATAGTAGGCCAAAAAGCTTACATCGGGTAACCAGGGGCTTGTTTGACAAATTCAAACGCAAGGACAAGAAGAGCGACACTGAAACCCCTCCAGCCACTCCAACCACTGTAGGCCAACAAGTGAATACAGTTCCTGTGAAAAAGCCCCAACAAACCGGAAGCAGGCAAGGCAGTGCGCAGAAAACGGGAGTAAATAGTAGGCCAAAAAGCTTACATCGGGTAGCCAGGGGCTTGTTTGACAAATTCAAGCGAAAGGACAAGAAGACCGACGCTGAAGCCTCTCCAGCCACTCCAACCACTGTAAGCCAACAAGTGAATACAGTTCCTGTGGCAAAGCCCCAACAAACCGGAGCTAGGCAAGGCAGTGCGCAGAAAACCGGAGTAAATAGTAGGCCAAAAATCTTACATCGGGTATCCAGGGGCTTGTTTGACAGATTCAACCGCAAGGACAAGAAGACCGACGCTGAAGCCACTCCAGCCACTGTAGGCCAACAAGAGAATACGGCTCCAACGGCAAGGCCTAAAAAAACTAGAACTAAATCAGGCAGTCTTCAAAGCCGTGTAGTTAGAGCTATAACTTCGCAAAACGATCGTGCCGGTTTCCGTCCAAAGGTCAATAGCGAACAAGTTAACCAACAACGAGTAAACGGTAACGGTCAACGGGGTCAGGGTCAAAATCGACAAGGGCTGGGTCAAAATCGACAGGCACAAGGTCAGAGTCGACAAGCTCTGGCTCAAAATCGACAAAGTCAACGTCAAAATTCCCAGCCCAGTAACAATATCCGCAGTGATCAGCGTCAGCTACAGAATAACCGTCAAGTGTCTTCCGCCAATGGACGTATCGGCTACAGTCAACGATCCTCTGATGGTCGTACTGGTGTATCTGGGAGTAGTCAGGTGGATTACCAATCTCGTAGTGGATCGCAGTTTTCAGGACCATCCGAGTTCAGACCTCAAGAATGGAACCAAGTAAGCCGTTACAGGGATTATGATCGTGGATATGATAGATACAGCGGATATGACAGCAACGGCTACGACCAACGAAGAGGACCTCCTCCTGATGATGGGTACAGAACCTATAACCAGTATCCGCCCTCATGGTCTGGCGGGTCTCCACCATCTTCGTCCAACACCTACCAAAGTAGCTACACCGGCGGCCAACCGATCTATCAACCTCAGCGAGGTGGTACAGTCCCTTCACAGCAAGGTGGCTACCAAAACGAGTATGAGACTTCTTCGTATGTATACTACCCAAATAGAGGGTCGAATCAAAACGGGTATAACACACAGGAAGGCCAAGCATATACGCAGGGAGGTCCTGCATATGGTCAACCAATGGGACCAGCTCCGCCAACAGTCAGTTCCAGCGGTTATACGTTTGTTCAATTTCCAAACGGCACATCAGTACATTACGGTGTAGCTATGGAGCCGGTTGCTTCAACAGCAACAATAACAACTGTAACTGCAGCTAATACAACTGCGGCTCCTGCACCACTAGCTCTAACTGCAACTATAACTACAAAAAAGTAGAGAGCCCCTGAACCATGTCTTTCGTTTTGTATTTCCCCAATTTTATTCTTTAAAATATTGATACACTTCAAATAAAGTTATTTTTTATGTGCGCACCTTCTAAGTGCATTTTAATTTTTTGTAGTTTTTGGCCTCACTCTGTGCGATCGTTTTTCTGAAAGACGACGTATAAAGTCCTGAAAATGATTGGTTGGTTGGTGAGGGTAAGCTTTTGAAATCTCTGGCTGGTTGTGTTCCGCTCATCTCTACTCCTTGAGGTTGTTATTTCCCCTACTTAGGCTGGCCGTCGTTAAGGGCTTTCACTACGAATGTACTAACATTTTCAGACCGCCAAAATCTTCATGTGGTACGTAATCTTTATATAGGGGCAAACTGCGGTTTCAAATCGCATCCAAAAAGGGACTGATCAGATAATTTCCAGCACCCGCTTCAAGCGACATCTGTTAAGGAAAAAGCGAAATGAAATATATCTAAGTTCCGAACCAGGTGATATTACTTCTACTAGTTGTCGCTCTTGTTTTAAAATGGAAGCTCGGCTGAACTGAGCAGGAAGAAAATCTTGATTTGCCAGCGAAATATTGTCGTCCCACGCCAAATGTAGTACAAGCGGATCAGGAAACTAGAATTTCTGGATTTCAGAACTCTTCCCTGTCTGCATTAATTAGTATTAAATGTTCTCCGGCTGTCGCAACCTATTTCCATTTCAATAGACGGATGATAGGTCTACAAAATTTTTTAACCTCTTATTTGCTGTATTTACTATCAACCACGCCCACTTTAGTAGGCGTTTCAGTGCGTTTTGTCAATTCCTGCTTGGATTCAATTACTCAAAATAATTATGTTTCATTTACTCCAAAGAACAATGTTCGTAATTTCTTCATTAGGTACTTACTGAATCCAAAAATATATATATAAAATCCCAGTTTTTTCTCATTTCTTCTATGTATTATTTTGAAGCATGCCCACTTTAAAGAGGCGTTTTTCTGAATAAAAAAATTCAATCCTTAATCCGGAAAGCACGGCCGCTGTTAAGACGATTTTTTCCTGAACAGAGATATTCAATGTTCTTCGACTTTACTTCTTCCAATGGCCAAATAATAAGTCACTACACCTTATTAAGCCTCTTTTTACTGTAGTTTTCTTGTCAACCACGCCCACTTTATGTTCATATGAGTACCTACTACCTACGTCTAACAATGAGGGAGACAATGCTCTGTTTAACTCCTGCTGATTTTTCACTTCTTTGAGACAAAATAAATAAATAAAAGTTTACAAAAAAGAACCTCCCCTCAAATCTAGATCAAGTCGCAATAGTTTTTGTTACAAAAAAATACACACACATTTAAAAATAAATCTAAAAAAAAAAAACAAAAAAAAAAAAACGCCAAAGTGTACCTAACAAAACGAAATAGAATTATTCAAACCCGAAATAAAAAATACAATTTAACAAAAATTACAATAATGTTACAAGAATTTATAGAAAAACCAAATACAAAGTTGAATAAAATCAAGACCAGTCTCTTCTTCTCTCGAATTGTCACATACATCATACAGTACTAAAAATCTCTAGAGTTCTAAGTGTAAGACTACTACATAGATTTTAAAATTAAAAAAAGGTTTTTAATTGAATAATAACTACAAATACACGAATATCCGTATTTGCCAAAAAGAAAATTGTTGTCCCACTTCAAGATATCGTAACAATAAAAATATGTACAACGTGTATTTTAAATTTCCCAACTCAAAACTAACAACTGCCAGAAATGTTTTATTTCGAATGAGCGAATTATGTCAAAACCAATCTGTTGTTCCCTTCAGAAAATATCCATTCACACAATAAATGTTCAAAATAGATTTTCTCCCTTCAACAACGAATTTTTGCAGTTTAATGTATAAAAATATAAAATATTATTAAAACAAAAATCATACCAGAACCACAAATATTATATAAATGAAATTCTTGGTGATGGCTTTACAATAAGAAAACGAAAATATAATAATTATTATCTATAGAACGAGTGAAAGAAACAGCAAAAAGAATTGTTAATTAATTATAAATATAATGTGATGTAAAGAACAACAAACAAGCAAGAAAAATACGAATTTGTTAAAAAAGAAATAGTAAACATAGGTTAATGCTAATAAAAAAAATTGTAAATAAACAAAATAACTGAATAAAACAAATCGATTTCTTTTACATTTAAGTTTAGTCAGTGATTTTTTGTTCAAAATATTTAAAGGATGTCCAGACAATTGGAATATCCTCTTGGCTGTTGTTTCTTGCCATTGCCAATCAACAATGAATGGTGTGTTCATTTATAAATATTTATTAATTAACATCCGTCCGCTTGTAATAATTTAATGTAAAATTAACAACAACACTAACTAGCATTTATTGTTTTAGCATTTTCACTTCATTGTACTTAGAATAATTGTATTCTCCTTCAGCTAATGCATATAGCCATCGAACTAAAAAGGAAAAAACACTATAACAGCTAACTAATATTTATGTAACAAATTTTTAATGCATAATGTATACTAACATAATTTGGAAACTTGGAGACATGATATTGCTGAGGTAAATTTAACGTATGTTGAGGTAAAATGTGGTGAATTTTATTCAACATTTTTATTTATTCCTTATTTTTTTATAAAATGGATTTCCGCAGAATAATTAATGGTCATCAGTTTTGAAGTCGCTTTTTACCTTAGTAATAGTATCCTGCTTAATGGCTTGCAATTTCACAAGTGGGAGAATCGGGGTTCATAAGCCTAGCATGGGTATGGCATCTTTTCACTGAAGCTTCTTCATCGAGTAAAAGGAAAACATCGGTCTCACACGAATCCTGATGTCTAGAGATTTCTGCTCCGGCCTTTGGAACTGTACGTGCGATCTATAAAACGGGGAAAGTTTATATAGCCCAAGCCCATTTTTACAAATTTTTTAGGACTTTATAGGCAGAGATGGCTGCCTGAAAAGTTTGGCCGAAACACATGGGTTGTAACAAAGGCTCTTGTGGAGTGTCTCAAAATCCATCTTGTTTAGTTCTAATTTTGGCAAATCTTATGATATACAATTTTAATAGGTCTTCGAAGAAGGTTTTGCCAAGCTTAGTCTGTATATTGAAGCGTTGCTAAAGCTTTTAACATTCGCCTTTCCTCAGAAAAGTATTTTATAAACAAATCTCTCAGATAGGCAACCCAGCGTTTTCACTTCTTGATATTTTCCCCAAATGAAAAGGCTTTACTTAGCTGGCAGCTTGCGCCAGTCGGGTGTTCCAAAAAAATTAGTTGTGTAACGTATTCCACATTGAGTTGCCTATTAGGAGCAAAAAGATTATAGGAAGACTGCCTCTGCATGGGAATTTTCCATTGTAGAGTTGAGTATAACCAACGCTTCTGTCCCTGTCTCTGTTAATTTATTTGGAATAGAGGATAATAATGTCACAAAGCAAAACCTAACACAAATTTGTAGTAAACTTGCACCCACTTCGAGTAATCACTAATTATTAAGTTGTCCCTTACTAACGACAGCACTGTTGACCCTTTTCTACAAGATCTTAATGAATAACTACCAAAACTCACCACTCTTACCTCAAAATCGTATATAACCTCTTGGTAATATTTTCCAAATTAAATTATTTTTTATTGTAAATATTGTATAACATTTTTAATTGTTGTATTGTTTTTTTTTAATGTCTTATTGTGTTGCTTATGTTTTAAATGTATTTTTGTTTCTTTGTTTTCCTGCTTAAAACAAAAAAAAAACTCCAACTGTCCGCATAAATGTGTCATCACGCATCACAGACAGCGATGGACCAGATAGTGTAGCTTCACATTCTCCATCTCACAATCAGGGTCCATCCTCACCGTCGGCACCTTCATATCCGGGCGGCGGTAACGGTGGTGGTGGTGGCGGATTTAATGGATTCTCAGCTGGCGGCCACAGCCTGTATCCAACCTTGCCAAATGCTAATCCAAGTCCTAACCCGAATCCGAACCCCTATCCAAATCCAGCGAATGGTGGATATCAGCCGTACAACCCATACCCAGGAGGATATCAGCCACAACCTGCTCAACCAGCGGGTGGCTACGGACAGTATGGCGGTGGTGGCGGATATAGTGGTGGTGGCGGCTATAGTGGTGGTGCTGGCGGATACACTCCACCCCGTCCTCCACCGGGACAAAAGGAGAAGGGTGAAGGTGGCGGCTTCTTCTCGAATTTCCTCTCTAATCCGTTGGTCAATCAGGCGGTAACTGGTCTCATTTCTGGTCAAATTTCAAAAGCTCTATCCGGCGGTGGATCAGAAAACAATGGTGGCGGCCAGAATGGAGGGTACGCACCGTCTGGTGGTTATGGCGGTGGTGGACAAGGTGGATATGGTGGTGGCGGTAGTGGCTCCAGTGGTAGTTCCGGTAGCAACATCTTAGGCGGACTTCTAGGTAACGTACTATCTGGCGCAGGTGGTGGTGGTGGCGGTTCATCGTCCTCAGGTGGTCTTGGCTTCTTAGGTCAATTCCTCGGCGGAGGCGGTGGCGGCGGTTCTCATGGCTCCATGGGCGGCGGAGGTAGTGGTGGCCTCGGAGATATTTTCACGTCGAAGAATTTCGGAGGTCTCTTCAACGAAAAACCATCTGGTTCATCGTCTTCGTCATCGGCACCGTCAAGCGGTCCAAAAAGCTACCCAACACAGCCGCCATACAATCCCAATTACGGAAAATAAATATATCCTATATAAAAATTAGTTAAACAAATTTAGTAAAGCACAAATTTTTTTATTTTAAAGTTTAAAATTACAAATAATATATACACAATTGAGGAATTAATAAAATTTCACTGTAGTAACTAAAATAAAATTTTAAACTACATTTAAAACCAAAAAAATCGAAATAAAATATATTTTTTACAACCAAATAAAAAAACAAATAAACCAACCATGTGAATAGTTCTAACTTAGGATCAAAAGTAGTTTTAAATATTAAACATACGAAAAAGAATGTAAATCTCACATTAAAATCAAAATAAACTCAAGTTACAAGTGTAAATAAAAAATTAAATCAAAGACCAAGCGAGTTATTGGTGTCGTTTTATTTATTAGATGCAATGATGGGGTTTGTATTTTCTTTTCTTTTTTATATACATACATAACATATAGTTATATACTCGTACATAGAAGTATTTGTGAAAGATTCCAATTCCAAATGTAAATACAAAATAAATAGAACAAAATAGAAACATTTCTAAACCACATAAATAAATTACTGGAAAACATTTTCTGTTGGAAATGAAGATTGTTGTGTTTTATTGGATATGACTGTTGCTGTTGCCGCAGTAAGTAAGTTCTTACAGGTGTAATCGAAATTGAAATAAATATATTAACCAAGTTTAGAGTATTATGGAACATTATTTCAGGACAAAATTTAATACTCTTTCCCTGTGTATGAGGAAAAGCACATTTACAGTCTTAAACTGCTAACTATTTAGAACCACTGGTTTTTCATGGTGTCAGACATATTGTCTGCATCTTTCTTTTTCTTTGAATTTTGCTTCTATATCTTTCAGACATTTTTGCCTGAACACTTTCAAAATTAGATCCATTTAAGTGATTAAGAATCAGTCCTAAAATGATTCTTCTAATTGGAATTATTAAAGTTTTTATAAATAACAACCATCTGTCACTGAAGAAGAAAGATAAATTAAAAATTTCTGTCATGTTTTTTCCTGCCTGCTGCATATACGAATTTTTTTTTTTGAAAACGAAAAACTACTGAAAACTTGCAGCAGTGTTTCTGTTCATAATTGCATTGAATCAATTATTTTTTGCGTGGCAGGTGCAACAATGTTGCAATTAGGAATTCACCCTAGATCTACCGCATTTTCGTACATAACGATTTACAGACGACTTCGGATATTTTCAAACGTCACTGATCTACACATGTAAAAACAACAATATCAAAATACGCCACCGGTAATTCAACTTTAACTTCATATTCTTAGACCTTCTTAGACTTTGGCAGACAATTAGAAATATATGGAAAATATTTTAAAGTGATAAAGTTTTGTTTAGTAGTCGAAACAGTCGAAACATTCAAATTATCATTAACAGAAAAATATGAATTGTCAAAAACAGTTCCGTGAACATACCTACGATAAGTCAAAAACTTGTAGGATTACAGCTGGATTCTGGCAAATCTCACTGATACCTCACAAGTCACAAAAAACTCACAATGTGAAGTGAAATTGATTTTGTTAGGTAGGTAGCACACTGACAACTTGTGAGGTTAACAAAAACAATCGAAATTTTTATAAACTCACGAATTACATTATTTGTAATTTATTTTCTTCACAAATAGTAAAAGACTCAAACCTGTCATTTTATGCTATGTTTTTTGATAGGTGCTAGTTCTGGACTGAACTGTTGTAAGCTATAGTCTTCTGGAAATATGTAACAAAATGAGATTTCCTTGTAATCAAAGGAGGTTCAGAAAATTGACGGATTCGCTGTTGAATACCATATTCCGGTGATGTGACTGGTCGATAAAAAGTAAGTTCCTTTTAACATCAACCATGGAAGACCCAATAAAAACATGCGTCTGTCTGTAACTCGGCTGCTTTCAAGAAACAAAAATGGTAGGTCCAATTTTGGCAGCAAATAAACCAACAAGGTAACAAAATCAATTGTGTTCCACCTCAAGGGTGTGCATATGATCACTAAGAGCTTTCATACGCAAATTATTTTCTTGGGAGCAGGCGAGCGGTACCATCAGAAATCAATGGTAAGCTATTGTTAACTAAAATATTTTTGTGCAGAAAGCGCATGACAGGAACATTTTTTGAGACAACGACTATAGGGCTTTGCAGAATATATAAAGAGAAACCCAGTTCGTGTTAAGACCGTGTAAACTTTATCCAACTACCACTGTAGGTACTTATAATTGAAAGCTAACTTTTATATACATGACTGTATTAGCTGTCACTTTTTCCGCTCCTATGCGTTTGAAATAAAACCGACAAGAAGTCCTATTTTTCTGTGTTGAATTAAGAAGAGTCTCTTCAATTTGCAAGTTAATCTTTTCAGTCTTGTGAAAATGCAACACTTCCAAAATGCAATCAGTTCCCTTAGTCATCATAAAAGACGTTCTTAGAGCTTCCCAACACTTTGATTTGGGAATAGAAAAGCGCTGCCGTCTATGGTATATCTCCTATATTGTTCTCAAATCAGGTGCCCGGGAACCGCGAGTGCTCTAAATTCGTTATGCACATACTTTAAGCGCGTGCTCAGGGAGAACTTTTATTAAAAGGATACAAATTCACGGTGCAGGGAAATAATTTCACGGCCAATAACTTCACATGGGAAATAACTTCACCTTGAGTGGGAAATAAGTTCACTTATTTCATGTGAATTGATTTACCATTAAAAGTGAGCAATAACATCACCACCATTTTTGTGAAATTATTTCCCACCTACTATTTGGGAATTGGTTGATTCTAACTGGAAAACTAAATCAAATTATTTATAAGTAGTAATCTAGTTTGTTTAACTTTGCTTACACCCAAACTCGCAACTACTCCCACCCCTAAACAGAGACTCCAAGCCGGGGGGTTGCATACATACATTTTCTACTGTTTACATAATATGTTTTCGCATGTTAAGAGAAATTATTTCCCACCAAAAAGTGAAGTTTTTGCTCAATGGGAAATAATTTCACATAAAATAAGTGAACTTATTTCAAGGTGAAGTTAATTCCCATGTGAAGTTATTGCCTTAGAAAAAATTATACGAACGTCAATATACGGATACCGAATAACGTTTTCCACAGTGGGCGGTGTGACAAATTCTTATTGTGAATTTGCATTCGTAAATAGATACTATTGTGAATTTAATTACTTATGTCAGCTGTCAACTGTCATATTTGACATGTACGAAATTAATTGATTACTCTTAAGGCAACAACCGACAGCGTGGTTCTTTTCTCTTCTTCTCATTTTTGTTGGTTAATCAACTACACATCAAAAATGGTAGCCACCTTAAGCAACGCCATCAGTCGACGGTATTGAGAAGGTGGTACCAAGCAATACTGCCTCATAATAACTTCAGATCTGAAGAACGCCTTTAGCACTTTGGACCTTACTAATAATCATTTTTAACCTTCACACTAAATATTAGGTAACAATATGCAATTATGTATATGGAAAATGTCGCCACTGTGAGTTGGAAAAATTGTGCCTATATATACATACCAAATTATTTTTGGGCAACCAGGCAGCTGTAATTCTATACCTAACCGCCCAAATAGCAGAAAAAATAAGCGAAACTAGAAAAATATTCACAAACCTCTGGAGAGCACATAAAATGTAAAACAAAATCTCCAAAAGATTTTAAAATTCTTTTTCGCAGATGTACCACAAGGTTACATGCTAGGTCCAATTTTGTTGTACTTCCTTAGATCGAGACGATTGCTGGACGAGCTAGAGCAATAGTGTGCAATAAACAGATTCGGATAGGAAAGAAATGGCAGAGAGGAGGATAGAAGAAGTACTCAACACCAGCAAGAAGATAATCATAGAGACAAGAACCATGTGCCGTAGGAGCAGAGTTCTCTATGAGTAACTGGTGTTATTAGAATACAGTTCTGCAACACAGCATTCGTAGCAGCTGTCATGGCACCAATTGCCCTTTTTGATAAAGCAAAAGAAGTAGGTGGCGCAACAGTTTTTAGATCGGTGAATGTGGTGAGTCAGCGAGGGGTCATAGATTCCATCCCCGGAAAGACATAAAATTATGCATGTTCTTTTCAATAGCTCCGCAATTCAGCACTTTGGACCGATCGTATATAGGTCCCTTCCATTCGTCCCGAAAATTAAAAACCTCCACAAAAAGAACTATTTAATTTTGTTTTTAAATGGTCCATATAAGGCCCAAAGCCTACCTTATCGACAGTTTTTAAATGACAAGCTTTTGTGTGTAATTTGCCCCAGAAAACACGACCATACAAAGCGGCAAACCAAAGTAGGAGACGAACTAACTAGAGAAGCTACGGCAGCGTTAAAAAGTTCCAATTTGTTTTTCTTTTTCTATTTTTAAACACGCTTAGCGCAGTCATAATACACAAATGTCACAGCACATAGGCGCATCAGGCACAAATTAAATTCGTATACAAAAAAAAAACACATTATAACTAGATACTGCGGCCACAATTCCACCCCGAATAGCATATTAATTAAATTGAAATTTGCGCACCACCATTTACATCGGAAACACTGATTCCATTGGAAATTTGCCCGCAATCAAATGGAAAATTCACCTATATAGTTGCTGAAACTTAATTACAAAAAAAAAAAAAAAACCCACTTCATTTCGCAATTGCCGGCCACAAAATTTGTGTTCAAACAGCATTAACCGTTAATTTGAAATCACGAAAACCACGAAATGGAATGCAAACAAAAATGTGTCATTAAAACGCATAAGCACACGCTGGAGGCGAAATTGGAAAATCCAATACACGTCTATTAACCGCACACCAACCAGGCCAGACTCTTGAGTTCTTTGTGCCGACAGACGTTATCATTGAAAGGCGACCGCAAATCAAGAGCATCCCTCCAGCTGCTGCCCAGGGGATGTTGTTGAAACCAGGTTGAAACATTCAAAATATGTCCGCGGTCACTCTGTATATGGAAGTCTCTTCAACCGAAATCGCCAACTCAAAATGAATACATCCGCTTGTTATTAATTTCCACTTCCATGGACACACCGCCCACATAAAGTCAACAGGGATGTCAGTCTGTGTGTGTGTGTGTGGTATCGCAAATCTAATGCACAAACAAACATTCCCACCAGCGCGCCACCTGTCCTAAATTCATTTAAAACCGGACCTCGACTGCTCCTCCCCATGCAAGCAAACATCCTTCAAAAGGACTCGCAAAAAATAAAGCCGAACGAATATTTTTATATAAACCAGAAATTATTGCACGGTTTGTGGCCATGGCATAAACAACGAACAACAAAGCGAAACCAGGAAGAGATGAGCGAAGTGGTCCTCCTGATAGTTTGCATTTGGCCAGGACTCTGTGAAGGGCCCCAGACACTAAATTATCAGCTGCTTGAGTGTGTTGCATGAATTGTGGCTACGACAACGATGCAGAGAGGCAGACGCTCCATTGAGGAAAATGAAAAATCTACCAAACACACAAAAGTTCGTAATTGGCGAAAAGGTAATCTCAACCGGGATGGGGGGGCGGGCGAGCAGGTGGTGCCGGTCCAGATGGTGGTCTCCGATGCTGAACCGTTAGAACAGAAGGAAGCACGTAAAGTTGAATTTATTTTTCAGGATGCAGTTGCAGTTGCAGTACTGTGGTTAGGGATGAAAGCTTAACGTCATTTACTTGGCCTTCCTGTTTGTTGTCGCTGCGAATTATGGTGGTGCCATCTGTTAACGATTCAAGTAAGTTTGAACCTAAATGCTGAGCTTTTCACCAGCTTTGTGTCAAAGTTGTGATGAACTTGAGTGGAGAGGGGGTAAAGTTTATTTCTTGTAAATGCTTGCAATGTATTATGTGGCATCAATGAGGTGGAGGATGTTGTGGAACTATGTGTGTGTGCACGTGAAAGGTAAGATTACTTCCAGTTAATGATTGATTACGGATGTGAGTTTATGGTAGGTTTTATTTTGTTTGAGAGTTAACTTTCGGACAGGTGCTATGCACTCGAATAAATCGAATACTTTTGTGGGCTGTACTCTGTTTCTGTAGTCCCCATTCAAATAGGGTGGCATCAAATAGATGGTATCGTGTCTGAGCAGATACGAGGATGAGATCTTTTGTTTGCTGTCGACGCTCATACAAGCTATTAAAAGTGTATCAGTGATTATATGGGCCATTATGAGCTCCCAAACGAAGTCGAGTTTTACACAAAGTGCGGTCGGTCAGTATTTGTCTGTTGCACTCAGAGTCTTTGAGCTGACCCAATTACTTAGTCGTAATTAAGGTATAGGCATAAAATATTTATAAAAACTGTTTGGGTACACCCTGCGAACTTTAGTAAAAAGTTTTTTGAATATGGGGGCTTGTAGAAGCTACCCAATTTCATATGGGATTTTATTTTCGTGAGGATGGGCTGTTTACTGCTGTTTATTTTCTGTGGTATAGAGAAGCTCTGTCAAGTTTGAGGAACAATCGTTTATTCAAGCCCCAACATTAGAAAAAAATCAGATTACGAAGCCCGTGGCTTGTTGGAAATTGTGCTATTAAGTTTTACAGTCAAAGGGTAATAGTTGATACTGATCCCTGATAAGGAATGAAAAACCGTAGCTCCCCTGAGACAGAGACAAAAATCGGTCCAATGATATGAGTCAGGAGTGGTTCCTTAAGGAAGGCCCTACAGCAAAGCGTGGAGAAACAGTCTTTTATCCGGCCACCTGGAAAGAAGGAATGATTAGTATTATGTCACGAAGGCGATGACACCGTCGGGAAAAGAAGTCTCTTAAAGTGTTGTTCTCTTTATACTCGGTGTTGGTCTTGGTGCCTTTAAAGCATTTAACTACGATAAAGCGTCATTATTTTATATGACTATTTTCAAAAATTCACTGTACGACAACATAGAGAAAAACTGAATTTTCTATTAAGTTATAAATGACCACATAACCTAAGAAATGATTTTTTGTTACAATCGTAAAGACCGTTTTCGATATTATGTCGAAATTTCAAAAGTACCGTTGTTCAAATTTTTAGCCAAAAACTGGGTAAGCAGTCATGGTAGCCCCACAAACATAAGCTTAAAAATGAATTTTAATGGAAATCGTTTGATTCGTTTTCGATCAAATCAAACTGGTACAAACATTTTGTATGGGAAGTACTATTACCTAATATTGAGGTTACTTTGCAAGAAAACCCATCTTTTAAAATAAAACTCTCTACATGTGTGCCGATACATCAAAGCACCCATGCTGAATTGGGGTAGATTTCAAATGGCAATCGGCTACCTCGAGGATTCCTACCTATAAAGGCACTCAACTACCACGCAAAATCTTGACTTTACAGCACTCTTATGTATGAAGGAAACGTAAAAGTTGACTTTTAACCAATTCACTGTCCATACGGATCAGAAGTGGTGGATATCAGGGTACAT
The DNA here is from genome assembly GCA_949126925.1 of Cheilosia vernalis. Classification (NCBI taxonomy): domain Eukaryota; kingdom Metazoa; phylum Arthropoda; class Insecta; order Diptera; family Syrphidae; genus Cheilosia; species Cheilosia vernalis. The sequence continues at coordinate 60,188,164 of OX421360.1, read as the reverse complement.
TCCTCTCCAAATAACTGTACATATCGAAATCTGTATGCCTCCCAGACCATAGCAAAGTCGTATATCAAAGAAAGCCCATGACAGTGGCAACAGCAGCCCATGTGAATATATGTTGAAGCAGCAATACCCACGGATGGCATTTCCTTCCCTTTTCGACAGCCAATCATTTATGAAAGCGATAAAGGCAACAGAAACATACTCGAAGCTTGTGAAATACTGTTCTAAAGGTAGGCGGAGTGGTTTAGTGGTTAGTGTGTTGGACTACTAAGCGAGGGGTCCCAGGTTCGAATCCCGCAAAAACCCACATTCCAATTCACTGCGCCACCTCTCGCGAACGTCTGACAAACATCCGAGAGTATAACTGTCTTGAAAGAGCTTCTCAATCGGCCGTTTGGAATCGGCATAAAATTGTAGATCCCTTCCATTCGTTCCCAAAAATTAAAAACTCACACAAAACGAATGGTTGCGAGAAGCTAGGCCCAGGGTCCCTACAGACCTGTTGCGCCAACTATTGTTATTTATTATTAAAGGTATATACAAAACAGCCCAAGATATCGCTGATCTAGGTTCCGGCTTTCGGGGAATGGTATCACCCAACCAAACGTAGAAAACGCAACGGCAGATGTCAAGCTTGAAAGCAGAAAAAAAGCAAAAAAGTAGACGCCTTCAATTAAATTCTGCATTTTTACAAAAAAATCTACAGCCCTCCTTTAACGCAGGTAGTTGCAAAAACCTTATGCGAAGCCTCCCATGTCACGCTCGAGAAATTTTCTTCACAGGAACATCAAGTAATTGGTTTCATGTCCTGCACAGCCTGCACTCCCTGGAGCAACAACTGCAGCTGTTAATATCCCTATATTCAAGCACTGGTCCTTTTGGCAGTGTTGCGGCCACTAGTTGCGAGTCGCCGCCAGCTCAGCAACTACCTCAAAAAGCTTAATCGCATAGACAGTCAGTGTATGAACGCCAACAGCATTTTGGTCCTTATCGACTCCTCTTTACACACCAGTAAGCAGCAACGTTTCTAACACAGTTCCTGTTACATGCGAGTGTCCCCGAGATGGGCTTCGTCTTTACCCCATTCCGCACATCATCGCAATAAGCTCCTGCCCAATAATTGTCAGTCAGCTCCAATCAAACGGGTGCCGTCAGCGTAGACTATACAGCAGGTTTACCGGGCGCCAATAATGGGAAAAATCTAAATACAAGGAGCACAAGTAATTTTCCACCCTTTTTCGAAAGTCTACCTGTAGGCTGCCTACACACTACACAACATGCCGCTCTCGTCAATGAGATCAACCAAGCGGAAGTTCGGTCCTCGTGTTCATCAACCTGTCAATGGCTTAGGCACTAACCTCGTATGCACAGAGAGGGGATGAAATTAGAAAAAAAAAAAACTAGAAACACAATCACATGGTCAATGAATAAATTATCACGCGTACGCATATCCCGCTACCTCTGCCACCTACAACCGGTCGGAATTATGACAAAAAAAATGCGCGCCCAACCGTACTCTAAACGCACACATTTTACATCATTATCCTTGGCAGCGAACGAATGAATTCCAATAAACCAACGTGGAATCTACTCTCTGTGTAGAACAGCAATAGCGTCGTCATAACGATGACGAAGCGTATATATACAAGCACAGGGAGATGATGATGTTCCAGGACGACTACGATGGCAATGGTAATAAGGGTACTGACTGCCGACCAAGACCAAGAGTCCCTTACGTTTTTGGTATCCGATTTCCAGTTTGCAATCCAAAGGGGACTCGGTGGTGGCAACACTCTGCGGCACATGCGTCCTTTTAACATCAGTTGGCACAACAACAATTCTCTGCTGTGTGCAGCACATCCCCCACCATCCATTGCCACTTAAGCTGGGCTGGGATCCCAGCCAGTGGCAGAGAGATATAATGTTCCATGTCGGCCGCCGTTACATACGTTCCACTGAGCAAAAAAAAAAAAGGACATCATTCCGATAACATCCTTTCGCCGTGTTACAACGTTTTACAAAGTGAATTTCTCGGGCTCTACTACAGTAGTTGCATGTCGTCGCTCCTCGTAGTCCGTTCCGTAGTGTTGTAGTCATCATCATCGTCGCCATCGTCGTCGTCGTCGTCGGTGGCGCTGCGTGCTGCGTGCTGGTGCTGTTGGCGTCTGGTGTGGGTGTTGTTTAGTTCAGAAGTTGTGCCCGGCTATCGGAAAGGATTTGAGTGTAATTCACTTTCAGTTCAGCGATAACTGCTGATACAATCGGTCGATTTTTGGTGGCGACGCGGTACTTCGTCGAAAGGATGCGCGATTATCCCTCGATTCCGAATGTGTTTCGTGTAAGTGGCGGTTCCACAAATAGCGTGAATCTTATCGAGGCCAACGGCCGGGTCGGCGCTGCACAGTCCAACGACTCCGCAAACGGTGGGGGTCGCGCCAAGAAAACCGAAAAGGATCTCTCCTCCGTGGGCATTGAATTAAATTACCATAACGGTAAGTCGGCTGAATATTTATCGAGACGCAACGCCCCAGGAGGTAGTATTTCGAATCGGCATGTGGCCACTGCAGCCAATAACAACATCCATGCCAACAATAGCCAGTCATCGTCGTCGCGTTTGGGCGGTGGCGGGGGCGGAGGCGCCATTAATAGCATTTCCGGTGGCATTATCAGTGCCGGTTATCCGGGAAGTGACTTGAATATTAGTTTGAATTCGTTTAGCGAAATCAATAACATACCGTCGTGCTCAAGGACAACAACAGCAAGGACCCGTGAGAAGCACTTCCCGTCAGCCGGCGATGCTGCACTACTGAATCGGCGGTTCTCCAGCGAAAGGAATTCGGGATATTTCTTGTGGATTATGACACCTGTGGCTGCCAGGTAAGTTGTTGTTGATTTGGCAAAAGTTTCACAAAAGTTACTCGCACACGGATTGACTGAGCTGTGGCCGAGGATTACGGATTAATTCTGTTTGCGTTTCATGTTAGTTGTGCGTCAAATGTTTCATGTCCCTCCCTCTCCTGCCGCCGTGCGAATTCTCTTATCGCAAGTTGATTGGTGCGGTGCTGCTTTTATGGTGAAGTGTGATGTAAAGTTTAGTGGGTAAATATACGAGTACTGTCGCTCGGTTGTTGAAAGTTTTGCTCGGGATTATAGCTAATGGAAGTGATGTGAACAGTGCTAAGGCTCCTTGCTGCCCGACCGGTTTCAGGGGGGATTATTAATACGAGATGATGCGGATGAAAAGTTATCTTGCTGCTCTCCGAGAAGGACCACGACCAAACGGAGTGGGGTAGCACCTGTTGAATGGGGATGGCAATGGTGACGATGAAGGATATTGTTTCAACAGATTTGGGAGACGGTTTCCTCCGGAATAATATTAATCTCAAAGTTTGTTTGGTCATGCTGGCTGACTTATGGGGTGAAGTCGATGAAATGGTGAGCCATTATGGAAACTTTTGACTTTGACTAGGGTGCGGGGGTCCTTCTTCTTGTGTAGCTACTTGGAATTTAATGAAGTCTGTGACTTTTGTTTGCTGTTTACATATTTTAATTGGTCTTTCGCGGTTTATTGAGTGTGCGGTGGAGAAAATTTAAACTTCTGCCGGAGCAAATACGACTTTAGTTTGGTCACAAAGATGATTGTCGTTTCATTTTCGGGGCGACATTCATCCTAAACTGTCGCTAAAATAAGAGCGTGGCACTAGGCCAATTTAGAATTTATAGTTAAAACCAATGCTGGGTAAATTTTGCTTTTAAAAAGGATATTATTGACTTTACTGTAGCACTTTTGTCAGAGTGTAGGAGTATTAGGAAAGTTACGTGCTCAAAATAGAGCCAATACCAATGGGACTTATGAAAGAGAGACCTCTTGGAACCAACGATCCAAGAAAATCCTCAAGAATTACTTAAAGTCAAAGAAAGTCTATTCGATTTAATTGAACGCCACCTGTTGAGAAATAGGTCAATTAATCAAACTGTCAGTACTTTTATTAATCTATAGATTTTGTGTATGAAAATCTATTATATAAAAATCAATCGCTGTGCGTTAGTCGGGTAAAGGCTCAAGAACTGCTAAGCCGATTTGAATGATTTTTGTTTCATTTTGTTCGTCTTGAATCAGGGATGGTTTAGGAAAAAAGAAAAGTCGGAAAATTCTCAACAGGTGGCGTTGCAGGCACACATTTCGATTTTCATGGGGAAAAGCACTTTGAAAAAAAAAAAAAAAAAAATAAACTGGATGTAAATCGAGTAGTGAAACTTCCAAAACAAAAAAAAATATTTTAAATTTTAAAAGCAATTGTTGTTGTCAAATATTTTAATTATTTTCTAAGCAAATTGTTGTTGTCAACAATTTTGAATTTTTTTTTCTTAAAAAATATACCTAATAAGTAGTTTACTATGTTACATTAAGTGACTTTTCGAAATGAAGTAGATACGTTGATTTGTTTGATGGTGTTGCATCCATCATGACGAGGACAATGATAACAACGGGAGTTGTTGAGCGTTTTGAGTGTTCACAATCATGGTACTCTGCTCATTCGTGAGTATGATTATGGGGAGGGGAGCTCAAAGATACCATAACACCTTCGGTACTGGTGTGGACAGAGAAGGGAGAAGGCTTACCAACCAAGTTGATATGTGTGGTTAGTTTTCTTCTTGGCTATTAAAGTTACAAATACGTATTTCGTTTAGAGTTAATCCTTTCCCAATTTTCTTCCTATCCTTTTAATGCCAACAAATTTTAACATTTTCGCATCATAATTCAGGCATGTAAAAGTACGGTAGTCCGCAAGCCAAGCAGAAGATCCCACTCCACCGACAAGCTAAGCACAGGCTTAAACAAGCATGCCTGCCTTGCTTTGTTGACCCTACAACCCTTTCACCGAAGTCAAAATTGAGATTCCTGTGTCTCTAAATGTAGAAGGAAATAGATATGTGCGTTAGTTAGATTTGAATGATTTTTGTTTTGTTTTGTTCGTCTTGAATCAGAGATGGTTTATAAAAAATCATAAAATTCTCAACAGGTGGCGCTGTAGGCACACGTTTCGTTTAACAATAATAATAATAACAATAATTTATAAATATAATTCCTTCTGATGGGCCAATTTTCATGAAACTTTTTGGTTTTGTTCGTATTGACGTATTTAAGGTTTAGCAAGACTTAAAAGATAACATTCTTTTAGACTCAATACGTAATGTTTTCGATCTACAAAGCCACTCAGGCGATTTCCATGTAAATTTGTTGTTGAGTATGGTTGGTTCCAGTTTGAAGGATAGGATACTTGGTTAAGGAAAAAAGAAAAGTCGGACAACTCTCAGCAGGTGGCGTTGCAGGCACACATTTCTTTTTTTTTTGGGAAAAGCACTTTGAAAAAAAAAAATAAATAAATAAATAAATAAAATAAACTGGATAGAAAACGAGTAGTGACACTTCAAATACAACATGAAGTTCACAGCAAGTAGAAAAACAAAGTTCAGTCACAATAACTAGCAGAATTTGATTTTTGTTAATTTAGAGCAAAAGTGGACTTAAGGATCGAACTTTGTTTTTATTTTTGCTTTTCTTTTTAAGTGTCATAGTATTTAATATAACTTTTGAATAAAGAAATTGAATTAACCGAATTGCATAAAGAGGCATGTGCGCATTGTACATGCTCCGAATTATTATTTTCACTACACCAACGAATTGGGGCGGAACTAAGTTCGCCGGGCCAGCTAGTCATTCTATAAAATAAGGTATACAAAACTCAGCCTATCTTAAGGCTCACTCTAAAAACAGAGAGAACGTAGTCCGTGAATTGCGCAGTTAAAAGGGTTTTTGAATAACACATTTTACCCATGGGAGAGAGGTTATAATACAGCAATTTTGATGGAATTCCTGGACCACATCGATATTACCTTGGATCAGCGGTCACTTTTTGAACCTCAAGACCCGCGGCCGCCACTTTACCCCCAAGCTACGAAATGTTTGTCATTTTAACTAGTTTCTAAAAGCGTAAGTGGTGGTCCTTCTGTATGTATAGCTTTTAACAATTATTCATTTTGTGTAATTTCTTATTTCAAAATCAAACGGATCTATTGCGAATCTTTTTCTTGACAATCATACACTCAAATATTTGTCAGATTTCCGCAATAAATGGTGCTGCGGAAAAAAAAACCTTAAGATTTAAGTTGGGTATTTTCAATGGTTCAACCTGGGACTCCGCTTAGTATTCCAAAACACAAACCATAAAGTGCTTCCAAGTTCCACTGCATTCATTTACTCACGGTAAATTTTTAGTGGCTCCGATTTTGGTATCATAAGCATTACTTAAACTTTTGGATGTCCTGTATGCCGAAAACAAAGATGCTGACTGATTGACTATCAAATTTAAACAATTAACAGTGCATTGAAATTATATATCAAAGAGCCGTGAATTCATCTGTTGGCTTATTTTGATCAAGAGCAGAGGGTAGATAAATATTCTGGATATACCTACATAAGCAGGGTGCTTATGGAAAAGGTCATCCATGCCACCAAATTTGTGTAGGTACATCTAACATTTCCGGAGTATATTCTATGAAAAAAAAAAAAAACAAATTTTATAAGTGCGAACAATTTAGTATTCTCGTAAGGAAACATCCGACATTAAATAAATTTCTAAACCGTTTTCCTTCAAATCATTTTTCACGCTGAAATTTAAAAAAAAAAATAATGCGACGGACAATAAAAACCTAGAGAAAAAGCTGTGGGAAGATATTAGTATCGCCACCTACAACTCAGTTTTTGAAGCGATATTTTTCACTCGAACTGCGTACTGCCTAGTGAAACTTTCATATGGAAAGTTAATATTGACATTTCCCAATGAAAAGTTTGTGTGAAAATTTGTATTTCACGTGAACTGCGTAGCCAAATTTAGAGTAACAAATTTATTTCGTAAAATGTTCGTTTCCATATTAGCGTCATTTAAACGAAAGTGGTTGGTCAACACCTCGCAGGTATACCTACTCTATAAATATGCGATGCCCCTGAACCAAAATTAACCAATTGCTTATTCTTAGCGGAAGGTAAGCTCCATTTCTTTATTTTATAAATAAGGAGCTCCACCGAAAAAAGGTCCTAGTCTAGGATGACTTATATTTTTTGCATAAGTTACTATGGTGACATGGTGACAACAGATTGAATGCCACCAAAATGCGTTCAATTAACTGATAAGCATTTTGTTTGGATAATTCTTGACTTAATTTTAAAAGCCATAATGGTGACATATGCGGACGATTTTCTGTTCTTTGTCCAGTGTTCCCAGATGAAAAATCTGAAAATCTTGTTTTTCGGAAATAAGAAATCTTTTATTTTTCAAGATTTTTTCAAAATGTATATTGCTCTTTGGAATATTGGAACATATTTGTTTATGACTTAGAATTTCATTGTTTAGCACGAACATATTATGAACTCGCTTCAATACAGCGCAATAACTTCTTTTCTAAGGATTAAACTTTCAACTGTTTCATTACTTACACGATAATGAATGTTTGTTTTATTTAAATTAACAAATTAACAGAAGAAAATATCGTTTCAACATATGCAGTGGAATGTAGAAGCGATAATGATTTGATAATAAAATCTTTCACGATTGAATATGCCAAGTTCCTGTCCGATGTTGTTGCTCCTAAAACATTTTTCCAAAAACATATTACCTACATAATTTGTTTTATCAAACAATTCCCATGGGTACTTTAGAGCTGATGGAAACGTTAGTAAAAGAAGTTGTGCACACGCAGAAATTTTAACCTTAACCGAGTGGAATTTTTGCTCGGTTAAAAAAATGGGTTAAAAATAACTGAGTCTCTGTAGAAAATAAACGAGTATTTGTTGTTGAAAACTAGCTAGTTAAAAAGGTTAAATCAGACTGTTAAAAATAACACACTTTATCAGTTGGTATCAACCATGTTACTCTGTTGTTATTAATTAGTTTGTTATTTACGACCGAGAAAAATTGGAGAGGAAATTGATAAATCGGTTATTTTTAACCAAGTTTCGTTAAACAAATTAACTCGGTTATTTTGAATCCACTAACTCTGTAAGAGCTATATTAACAATATCACTTGGTAGTTTTTAAACGAAAGTTGGTTGATTTTAAATAAGTGATTTTTCTGCGTGCATGGGCTCTGTTCGACTTACATTATAGATTATACATATCATAGAATTAAAAGAAAGCATTTTTCTTCAATAGAAAAAGTTCTTTTAAGTTGTTAGATTTCGAAAATGATTGATACCAAACATCTATAGAAATTTGGGAACTTGAAAAAAAATATATATGTATCTTGTAATCTGGGATCACTGTCTATGGCACAGTACACCTCTTGAATGACACAAATTCCATTTTACTTACCTTCTTCTTCTTCCTCTCTTCTCTACATCTATAAAAAAGACATTTTCCTGCTTGTCCGCGAGTAGGGAGTAGGAGTAGGTACCTACCTAACCACGTAACGTCATTGCAATCAACAGCCCACAGTGGGGTGCGGACACATCTACGTTTATCAAACAAACTTGTTTTTTCTTCTATCTTCTTTCTTTATACTATGTTTTGCAGGTTTCTAATGTAATTATTTATTTTTTATTTGTCTTGTATATATAATATATAATTATGTATGTAATTGTTTAAATGGTACATAACTGGATTAGCAAGTACAAGTTATATCCAAAAGAAAAAGCATTCGGCTTTTGAAGTTGTGAATTATCCAACCGAATTTCTAATTTTTTTAGAGCCACCGGACTTACCTTTGCACCAATTGCAGTTAAAAGTTGAAGCTCCTATCATGCTTCTGCGAAATTTACACCAACCTCGCATTTGTAATGGAAAAATACTTGGTGTTAATTGCCTATTACCTCACGTTATTGAAGCTACCATAATTACTGGACGTGGCTATGGGGAAGATGCTATTTAACCATGCGTACCACTTATACCTTCCGATACCCTCTTCCAATTCAAAAAGGCATAAATTTCCTATTCGACTAAGTTTCGTAACTTCAATAAATAAATCCCAAGGGCAAACTTTAGCTGTTGTTGGTTTACAATTAGAGGAACCTTGCTCTTCCCATAGCCAATTATACGTAGGATGTTCAAGAGTTTGAAGTCAACAGTATCTATTTGTCTTCACAAAGGACGGAGAAACCCGTACCGTAATATTGTTTACCGTGAAATTTGTTCAATGTAAAAAATTATCCGTAAATTTAAATTAAATTTTTCCTTTGAAATACCTATTTGTGTTTTCCTGTTCTTCCCCGAGTGTCTTGTATACCTTATATATTCTTACATATACCGTGGTTGTAGTCTCAAATGGGAACTTAAATCTTTGCATTTACGCACAATCATTATTTTATATTTTTATTTTTATAATTAAAAAAAAAATAAGAAAAATAAAACAAAAGTAAAATATCATTTCATCAATTAATTTCATATTCACATATGGATTCTGAAAATATATTGATATACCTACATACCTACATACATATGTGGGGTAAAACTATACAATACGCCCCACTTTCAAGAAATCATCAATAAAAGACAAAAAATAAAAGAAAATCACAAATCTTTTATTGCATACAAATAAAATACTCTCTTTTCTTGGTTTTGGCATTTGAAATTTTTATAAATTTGTTTAATTACTATTTTTTCTATTTTTTTAAAAAATAATTTAAGTGGGGCGTTTTGTAAATAGTTTGTTGGGTAAAAAGCCTCAATTTATTGACAAGACGTTGCATTGTCCGTCTTTTCTCTTTTCGGCAAAATTCATGTAACCAGCCCTGACACAGTGTACACTGGATCCAATCTTCTAAAGAAGCGGTCTTGTAATAATTTACAGTACTTTTGATACACCTTTTACAAACTTCATCTGAAATTTCTTCTTTGGTTGTGTTTTTCAGACCATGATGCCCGCAGTGTAGTCCTTTTGTAATTCGACGGCATTTCTATTAAAAATAGGTATCGAAAGAAGTTCTAATGACATGTTTATCAAAATATTGAGGAAGGCGTCTTATACTTACTCCACTAGGGCATTTTGTAAATCTCGCAGTGCAAAACGCCCCACCAAAATTATGGATATCCATTCCCTTTCTAAGAGATAAGCAAAACTGTACCAAAACTATAATTTAACTTATACTTAGTAAGTCTATAAGAAACTTTGGTGCAACATTTTTTGTTTCTGAGGAAATACAATTTTTATTGTACCTACCAGCAGCTAGTGCTACCGCATATTAATTTTGTAATTTATTTACTAATTAATAAAATTATAATAATAATAATATTGTACCTACCGCAATATGTTTGGGCGCCAAAAATTGTTTTCTCAAAATATTTCGTAAAGTGACCAGAAAAACATAACCGCCAACTATGTACCGCAATTCATCAGTGAATGAAACTGGTTCGAACAAGCTTAGCTTGAGTTATAACTATAACCACGCACTGATGTACCTACGTCCCAGACACATGGGGTGTTTTGTCAAGTGGGGCGTTTTGTTGAGTGGGTCGTTTTGTATAGTTTTACCCTATTCATTTGAGAAAAAAAATTCAATATCGTGAGTATCATGTTTATTTGTATGCATTTATTAAAGAACATCCAGCTAGTTTCCTAATAAAGGTACTTACAAAAAAAAAAATAGGTAGGTACCCTCTGGCACATGTTTCTTTTGAGACACTCTTCAATTTGATTCAGTCTCAAACTGATTTAAAGTCCAGAACCTCTCAAGCTTAGATTTCAAAGACACGTAGAGTTGTAAGCAAATCATATACCCACATCCAACACAAAGCGAGTTTCACGTTATACCTTATATCCCATGTCAACGACAGACGTAGCTCACTCATTCGAACAGCAACAACGAACAGCGCCCTCACCAAAGACGCACAAAAGCTGTGCTATCACGTTTCTCACCAATCCAACCGTAAGAGGCGATAAGCTCATTATCAGTACCTATCACTCACTCTTTGCGCATAGAAACACCTTGATCCGTGATCCCCCATATAACCCATGAGCCGACACTAAAACATGTCGCGCCTGCAACCGCCATGGGCGCCACCCCGACCACCTCCCACTGTCAAAGTTTTTTTAATCTCAAACACATTTTCAACATTTCTAATTACGGAGTTTCATTGAAACTTGCTAAGATACCCTCAGATCTGACAGTGCTACGCGCTGCCATTACAAAAGTGCGGAGCCATCATAAATGTGTCTCGCAAGAAAAATCATTTCATCCCCATAATGAAACATTAACATGTAAGACATGTGAAGTGATGTGAGTTTCGAATCCAACGACATATCCCAACAAATGGTATAATGAAGAAAATAATCCCCCTGATGCATGTCGAGCCACAGGAGGATCTCGGATTTCTTTCGAAAATTCTTTTAAAAGTACATCATCCCTTGGCAATCCCCCCCAAAGCAGACAGTCTGCAAAACAAGTATTCACCATTTTAGCAGTTAATTTGAATTTAATGAACGAAAGGACACACTCACCCATAGCGCTCGCATACAGTTGCCATACAAATTGTGACATTCCGAAAACAAGAAAAAAAATATATAAAAATTGTCGTCCAGTTAAATGATAAACTGCACTTTAGATCTGCTCGTGTCCTTTATGTTGGGTAAATAAAATTATCCAACTCCTCCTCGGCGAGTTTTACATTCATAAAAATGCTGGTGAAAAAAAATCTCCGCGCCAATAGATGTAACTACATTTCCCAGATACATTTGCCCCTATTTTTTTGTTCCTCCATGTAATGTGTTAACTTCTCTGTGGACCATCGTCCTTCATTCCATTAAGTTGTGAATAAAAAAGTAAAAAAAAAAAATGCACAATTTTTCTACACAAAAAAAAAATAAAATGAATTTTTTTCTCTATTTTTTGCCGGATGCCCGCAGCTTTTCTGTGGCGATAGTTATCGCCGCTTTGGCCGGTCCACAGTGGCTGTACACCGAGGAGAAACTTCCGAATGCCAACTACAATGGGACGGCGAACTTTAACGCTCTGGACGATGGAGCCTTCATCACCAAGTACACCAAGTCCAGTTTATGGATTCTTTGCACGGCTCTACAAGGTAAGTGAATGGATGTGTGGTGCTGGTGGCGCACTGGCCAAGAGATGGCGCTGATTAATGTTGATTTATTTGCTAATTGAATTGCATGTAAGTTACCAACCGCACACGTACGTACACGTACCCATACACATTTCGTGGGAATTGTTTCCAGACCCAGACTGAATCATTTACGCATTGTTGTTTATTTGCAGAAGAATATCCATCTAAACGGCACTCGCCTCGCACGCAGCCACTTTAGGGTCGTAAGGCTGTGTGTACAGTAGACTGCGGATTACTTTTTGCTTGGCATTGGAATGCTCGGATGGGGGGCGTAATCTTCTCTTTTTGCTTGGGGGAATCATTTGCTCCTGTAATGAAGATTTAGGGAATAATCGACGAAGGGGAATATTTTCAGAGAGATGTGTGATTACTTTTGTGTGAGTGTGGAAAGAGATGGAGTCTTGTGTCTGGCATTAGGGTTTAGGGGATAATGATACTGATACTGCCTTTTTGCTGGAAACACACCTCAGAGAATATCCACTTAAAGAGTAAACGGTTTGATTTAGAAGGTGGATTTTCTGTCGTTTGACGTTGTTTGGGAATAGGTCGACTTAGAGAATAGGTTTACCGTGCGAATTGGTTTACCTATATTGTGCGGACGTGTGAATGGCCGTGAACAGTGTGACAATGGTTGGTTGCAGTGAAATAAAAACAAGCGTTAGAGACTTGGAGTAGATTTACAGTTCCAAATGTCTGATAGACTTGCGCGTTTTGGTATACCGTGCCAAAAAGCCGCACGTTAACATCTTTGGTGCGGTTCATATTCAACCTATGTTGGCAGATCTTTTGAGTGCGGCGTTGACTAAATGTGCTGTTTTCGATTGTGTTCAGGCAGTACATAACCTTGGCGGGGTGGTTTTCTCATTGGCCGAGTTAAGTTAATCGGATTTATGGTTGCTGCCAAGGAAACGCCAGCTCTTGGGTCGATATACATAAGTAAATCACACAGCTCTTTTTCGTCGCAATCTCTTGGACAAATCTTAACAGGGTTTTGTGATAACTACCTACTTGGACTATCTTAACAATGATTGGATATATAATCTTACAGGTAGATCGCACCACGTCGAAGAATGAGAAAACTTTGAATCATGTCAGAGTGTAGTTGCCAGTAGGTAGTACTTAGAAGAAGATGTTGATGATATCCTCACCGACAAGACTCTTGTTGAAGATGATGGTTCCAGTTTTGGGTCTGCTCAAAGTAAGTTAACTACCAAAAAATTCTTCGACGATCAAATGGAATTCGTAGGCAACCTCAAATGAACGACTTTTTAACCTATTTTGTTAATGATGATGTGAACGATCCGGAAAATGATGGGCAAGCCATAAGTGGAGTCAATTCTGGTGACTGGTTAAATGCAATTAAAGAGGAACGAAAGTCATTAGCTTACCTACAACAAAACATGGAGTAACTATTGCAAGTTTGCCAGAGGGTAAGAAGCATAAACTAAGTATTAAATAGACCGTCAGCTCCAGCGCACCTACCCGATTACCCCTCAAATATTAAAAAGAAAATTCTCTCTTAAATTTCTTATCCGTGAATACGTGTGAAGCAGCAAAAACAAAAGAATTGTAAATGGAGGGGGTATAATGAAATACTGACACTCAGCAGTCATCCTACATCGTGGAATTTCTACCTTTTGTAGACACTTTGGTGCCAGAAAAACCTGACGTGCAAAACAGGAATAAAGCATTAAAATTGTTTAACTATCATGAATTTGACGAAAAAAACATTCGAACTACATAACAACACACTAATGTCAATTAAAAAGAGATTCGCCTTATAGCAAACAATTTCTATAGTAGGTACCTACCAAGAAATAATCATTATAATCTTAACAAACTGCGATTCTTATACTGAAGGTTAATTACCTATAAGTATGCTAATTTCTTTCCAAATAATTTAAACTTTACTTCTAGAAGAAATATTTTTTTATAAACAAATCGAGGGAATTTGAGTTCAATGAAAAGGGAGAAATGCCCACGCTTTGTGGAAAAAATAAAGAGAGAGTTTTAGCACTGACTGAAACTGAAAGTAGGATTTTTGGTGAGTTAAAAATTTGTTCTTTTATTTCAACACGAAAACATATATTTTGCAAAATTGTTAATTACTAATGTAATAAACATATAAATAACGGAATAAACTAAAAAATATTTATTCGTGGAAAAAAACAAGACATTTTTGTTATAAAAATTATTATTGCGCCTGTCATCGTTTGTTGTTTTTGGCGAAAAATTATTTGGCCGGCGAATGTCGACAGAAAAAAAATAATTTACAACCTTAATAGCACAACAATAAAAGGACAATATACGAGTATCGAAATAAATTTTAGAAATTCTGATGATCAATAAATTTACAGCTGTATTTTCAATTATTTTATTTAATGCTAAAATGTATAGTTATCAGTAAAATTCGAAATAATTATTTGCAGATACGAGTGCATACTATTTTTTTTAATTTTTGCAGATGATCTATTTAGTTCATCGATTTCTGTTGTTTACAATCTCTCCCTTGAAACTGAAAAATCATCAGTTTGATAAGTCAGTGACTTTTTGAATTATTTGCTCAGTAATTGTGGATTTTTATTTTACTATTGTCAACCGTCATTAAACTACTGTGCAACAGACGAGTAGCCGGGGTCATTTACTTTGTGTTTGAGAGCTTTTTAAAGCAATAAACCTCTTCAATTTTAATAAAAATGGAAAAAAGTGAATTTCGTGTGCTGATTAAGCATTATTTTTTTACGTAAAAAAAAAAAACATCACCGATACCAAGGAAAGGCTAGATAAATACTACGGAGTATCTGCACCATCAATATATCAATGGTTAAAAACTGGTTAACTGAGTTCCGTTGTGGACGTACCAGCACAAATAACGCCGAACGTTAAGGACGCCCAAAGAGGTCGTTACGCCAGATATCGTCGATAAAATCCATGGAATGATATTGGACGATCGGAGATTTAAAATTCGTGAGATGGCTGAGGCATCAAACAAACGGGTATATCATATTCTACATGAATATTTGGATATGAAAAAGCTATCCGCGCGATTGCTAACAATTGACCATAAACGCAACCGAGTGACTATTTCAAAGGATTGTTTAACGATGTTTAGCCGTGGGTAATCCCGACGAGTTTTTGCGCCGTTTCGAAATCGTTGACGAAACATGGATCCACCACAACACACCATAGACCAAGGAACAATCAAAACAGTGGGTTTCTACAGACGAACGTGCACCAAAGAAGGCTAAAATATTTTGGGATGCACGCTGTATCATTCACATCGATTACTTTGAAAAGGGTAAAACGATCACCGGCAAAATTCCACAAATTACGCTATGAACTGCTAACCCGTCCAGCATATTCTCCAGATTTGGCCTATTGCGACTACTTCCTGTTTCCAAACCTAAAAAAATGGCCGGTAAGAGATTTAGGTCCAATGAAATTGTCATCATTGAAACAAATGAATATTTTGAGACTTTTGAGAAAACCTATTATTCGGAGAAAAAAAAAAATTGGAAAAACGCAAAGTATACCTACCTAGCTAAAAGGAGATAATGTTGAGAAATAAAAAAACTGTTTGGCCTAAAAAATATGTATTATCCAATAAGTCACTGACTTATCAAACAACCCTCGTATTTATCAACAAGCACGCCACTATAGTAATGTGACAATAGAATTAAATCATAGAAAATAAAATATTCATTCCCATCGTGCTCGTTTCACAAAACCGACGCATTATTTTGTCTATGTTTTCTCTTTTCGTTTATATGTCTTTAAAGTCGAACCCATCTGTCACGCATGTATATCGTGGGTGTTTGTTGTGACTTTTTAAAATCCCTCGGGACGTATTTGGCATATGAGTGCTTCATGGACAATGATATATCCCAACAGACTGACTAACCCCCAACCGCTATATAAAAAATTAATTCGCTATGCACTCTCTATTAAATGAAGGTTTAACATGTTTCCTATTTTCATATTGGGCAAAACCAACATTAAACCGTTCAAATTCCGAGCCAATTTCACTTCCATTTCTACCCCCAAGTAACTCTCTCTAACATATTCGTGTTTCGCAATAATATTTCATGCAAATAATGTTTCTCTAAAGTACGAGTGTATTTTTACTTGCATATCAGCATAATAATCCCCATCACCGTTCGCGGCGCATTCAACATCATTCACAACCACACATCATCCTGCACCCAAATTCAACAGGTGTTACCATGAACAAGGCATTCAGACACTGACTGTAGTGCATATCCTCTACCTCTTGTAGGAAGCGCAACATCGTATGCATATCACATCAGCATTTATGAATCGATGTGGACTTCCCCGGAGGTAAAAGAAGACTTCCACAGTCATTTTTTTTTTATTTTGGACCGAAAATAGGCGACTTTAAATATTCAACTGGGTTGATTGACTGCCCATAGTGAAGTACTTTGGCAATGGCAACACCATAAACTTTCACAATCTACAATGGTTGGTGTGGCTGTGCAGATCTTTCACTTTTGGCAGCTCAGTGCTGGTCTGGTCTGGTGGTAGCTGATAATTTCGGTTGAATGCAATCCAAATGAGATCATCAACACACCTTCGATAGCTCAGTTGGTAGAGCGGTGGACTGTAGATGTATACAAATCAAAGTGATAAGCGGAAATCCATAGGTCGCTGGTTCAAATCCGGCTCGAAGGAGAGATTGTAATTTTTTTTCTTGCTATTTTTCTTTTCTTTGTTTTAGCATCATAGAGCACTATTAAAAATATTGCACTTATGGAGTCTGTACTTATGCAGTGCCTTGGGCATAAACTTGGATTAAATTTCACCAAAAATTGACAGTTTGAATGTTTTTTTCTGTCAGATTCCTAATATTCGCATAATTTTCATGCTTTTTTCCTGCTTCCTGCTTGCAGGAATTTTTGTTGGAAGTTCCCGCACAGAAAGGTAGAAAAAATACAACGCAAAATATTTTTTTTTTACAAAATTTTAGTGGCTCTGTGCTGGGAACTTTGGACACTTTCCCTTTTTTACCAACAAAAGCATTATTTTTCCTCTATTTTCCACTAGGTGAAATTTTTACTTTTTTCATATGAAAAAAAAAATAATAAAAAATGTAACCGTTTTTATTAATAAGTTTGAAATAAGCATATTGCTTAAAAATATTCATGTTTAGGTAACAATAATTTCCTATTATAGACATACCAAAACGAGTGAACGCATTCAGATGCTCAAAAGTTTTTACGTAGACCTTCGATGGGCTGTTTTCTTTCATGTTTATTACAAACAATTCATTCTGTGTTCTTAAACTGCATTTACACCATCACGGACGCGCATTTTTGCACGAGACGGGACAGAGAGATCCGTGTATCCACAGTCAAAGATCACAAATCAGACGCCTAAAGTATCATGGATGTTCTACCCATAATTACAAATACGTAAAATGGAAATTAACACAAGTTCCGTCCACCAACATTTCTGCAATTGCTTCAAAACATTTCTATTTCTGACTTGAAATACGTGGAATGAGAATGGTAATTAGTTTCAGTTAATTAAACCAACATTTCATCAATCAATCTATACCAAAAAAAAAATTAATAAATGTCCGTTAATCATTTCTGAAAGCCATATTGTTTTATAGGAACGCGGAATTTCGTTAGCCATCGCTATAAGAACATCACCATGTGGAGCTTTGCTATAGTTCCTACATGGTTCCTACCACGTAAACAAGATGGCCGATAAATATACGTGTCACGTTTTTTTGCGTGCTAGGTAATGCTGTCCCTTTCAGTCACACGGCTTTTTCGTATTTAGTATTTAATTTTCCGTTTAGGAATATGTGACCGTGTAAATGCAGCATTAATGAAAATACATTTTATTTTTATTGTTAAACAATATACGTTTCACAGAGATTTTTAATTTGTCCCCCTCTTTTTAGTCTTATCCCCCGTTTACCCCTCTAATATTAAAAAAAAAAAAAAAAAAACGGCCAAGTGCGAGTATCACTCGCGCACCGAAGGTTCCGTATTTGGCTAAAGTCCAACACATCAGATGTTATTTGAAATCTATATCATTCAATCTTTCCTCTCTTCATGAATTCATCACAATTTAGTTTAATTTAATTACTTAATATTTTTACTCTCAAAAATTACTCGCACATGAATCTCATTTTCTAATTATTACCTAGTACCCAACCCACGCCAATTTTCCATTCTGTATGCGACATGTCCCAATTAAAAACTATTGACTAAAAATATATTACTTTTATTTTGCTCTGTACTCCCCAAAAAAATGTATTATATTCCCCAACGAAATTAGCAGACGGGAACCCTGGTGGGGTTCTGTCTTTGATGGGGTCAATTGTGCACAACTGCGTAGTAGAGATTAAAACTTATGAGAGCAACGGGTATGGTATAACTCGCCGTTTTTTTCTGGCATTTTGTTATTTCGCTGCGACCATTTCGCATTTTATTATTTTGCATATCAACAACTCGCATTTCGTTTTTTGCAGTTTTTATTTGGCAAAATTTCATTTTGCATTGTATTATTTCGCCAAAAGATATTTCGCATTTATTATTTCGATATAACTTACTTTGAATTATTTATTTTCGCATTGTATTATTTCGCTTTATTTTATTTTGCAAAATGTTATTTTGCTTTTATAAATTGTTTGGCTTTCATTTATCACATGTTAAGAAATTTCTCGCGAAATTCAAAACTTTGGTAATTTTTCTTTTTGAAGCAACAGTGGTTTTGCTACTATTTTATTTTGCAAAATGTTATTTTGCTTTTATAATTTGTTTGGCTTAGAATCTCCTCTAAATATTCTATCAATAGTAACTTCGACGTTTTTTGTTTCCTTTTCCAATTCATAAATTATGGATTTAAAAACATTGCACCCTTTTTCTGCATTTTGGGTATCATCAATTGTATGCCAGTACATTTTATCAAATCACAAGAACACTGCAAGTGACAAAAAATGCATGCTGAAATAAACAAGCGGCTAAATAGCATGGCGCGAAAAAACGATATGCAAGATAAGCAAAGGCAAAAACACAAAAAGCCAGTTGAAGGAATAGCGAAATATAGAAATGCTAAAGAAGTTATGCGAGTTAATCTTACAGCGAGATGAACGCAAGACGAAATGGCAGTTTGCCACATGACTTCTGCGAAATAGTTGAAAAATATTTAAGCCGTCGCGAGATAATAGTTTGCGAAATGAAAGCCGTGAGTTGATAGGCACCCGAGAGCAACGTATTTTACATGATAAAATTATCTTTTTTGAAAATATCTTGTAAACTATTAACTTTTCGGAAAAACAATATTCAGCACATATATAGATAAGAACATGATCTACAAAAAAGGAATTTATGTATTTTTTTGTGAATCAAGAAATAAACCGTTTTTTGGGCGAATGAAAATATTTTTTTCACCAGATTACTAATTAATCCAAAACCAATCGATGTATTCCTTCCTTTGGTATTTGTCGTTTAACTAGAGGTTATACCGGATGTTGTGTGTAAATTTTAGCCTCCTATGTCAATCGGTTCTTGAGATAGACCTGGTAACAAAATTGGCTTAGTGGGTTCGGACAGACAGACAGACGGAGAGACATCCGAGCGAAACTAATAAGGTTACGTTTTTTCCCTTTGGGTACGGAACCTTAAAAACGCCAAAATTGGCACTTTTCCAGTCAAACTGGGATCATTCTGACGGGGGTAGGGTGGGAGTGATATTATAATCATTTTTAATACTTAGTGGCAATGGGCATATCCCTTCTGTATGATTGGCTTCTACACAACGTAGTACCTCTAGAAATTCTGAAAAAGATATTTAAAAATTGAATTCAAAAATGATTTAATTTATTTTCCCGTACGAAAAACATTTTAGGATAACTACGTAAATTTTTTTTTACAAATTTTTTTGTCGATACTATGTGATTATTTTTTCGAAAAAAAAAAAATGGTTTATAATTCACAAGCTACATTCAGAAAAACAGATTGGAGAAAACCATTCAGCAAAACATTTTTTTTCGTTTTCATTTGACGATTGGCTATATTATTGACAAGTCTTCTAGTTATATATAAAAAAAAATGGTGTGAAAAATGTATATAGGTATTCATCAATTGAGAACGGCTTGGCCGATTTGTCTCAACATTTTTTCTGATGCTCGTAATTGTCATGAGAAGGTTTTTACAAATTTTTTTTGAAAACCCTTCGGAAAAGTCGGGAAATTGGGATAATCGAAAATAGATTTTTTGGTAGGTATACAAATTTTGATAATTTTGTGTAAAATTTTATCGCATCACTTGACGTAAGGGTGGAAAATTTGTTGTGAAGCTTTTCCAATTTTGTCCATAAACATTTATTGAAGATCCTCAACTCAATGAAGCAAAATATTGTTCTTTGAAAATTTTTTAATTGTAGCACCTAGCAAAGCAAGCTGGGGTCCGCCAGTTGAATATAATTATTAAATGTGTATGCAACAACCTTTTGGAACAATTGGTTCATCTTTTGCTTGTATCTGTCTTTTTTTTTACTTGACAAATTAATCTGTACAATACTCTAAAGTCTTTACAACCAAAGGGGTAAATACTCGTTACTCAATAGTTTGTTAATTTCTCCATGTTAAGTCTTCTTCTTCAAAGCCTTGTCAACTCAAAAGGTTCCATAAAGTTTTGAAGTTATGAGGTTCTATAGACACTAGAGTACATAAACTTAGTATTTCTTCACAACGCCTTACAACTTAGTTGCCTCTTAGGATAAGACCACGCTAAAGTTGATATGGGAATTTATTCTCAAAGTCAAGCTAAGCTATATATAAAGTTATAAACAGCCTAGTGAAAGCTGGTAAAGGGCCATTAATTTTTATAGGTTTCGAAAGTAAAGCTAAATAAAACACACACTAAAGTGTGAAATACCATTCAAATGGCCGCCTCGGGAAGATTCGCAGCTATGATTCTTTTGAGGTAATTTTTAACCACTTTTTCGCACATTTCACTCAATAAAGTCGTTATTGGTCGTGTTGTGTGGCTTGTTGCCCCGTCTCGTTGGAACCACACATCGCCCAAGCCATGATCTTCAATCGGCGGCCGAAAAAAAAAAGGTTATCGTTCGGCCATATCGGATTGAGAAATCGATAAATTCGGATCTTCAGCAACACTTGCACTGGCAGCAGCAATATTTTGGACTGAGCGTGCATTGCGATGACGCACAGGCTTTACGACATCAGTAACGCTCACACTCTCTTCAAATTTCTATACAATTTTACCGATTGCTTATGCATATTCGGCCGATCATGGCGACAATATAATCATCGCGGAATGTGCGAAAAGTGGCTACGTTTGAATCGCCACATTTGTAGTAAGTTTTAATAATTTTAAAGCGTTGTTCGGTTGTTTAGCGATCCATTATCGTAACTTGCAAAAATATTCAACTAATGTTATGACACTTCAAATGACAGCTGAGTTTGGCAGGTGTCAAATGCCAGCTTTACCAACTTGAAACCACGAAATGAATGACCCTGTATAGGTAATCATGATCTGTCGAGTCGTTGACGTGTTTTCCTTCTCGTTGACAGTATATACTTGGTTTGGACTTCATTCGCAACTAAAACCTTTTTTGAAGCTTCTGTCCCGATATTTTTCCACACTGTTCACTAACTTCTATCATCCGAGAGGTGTGGCCCTCTGCCTTGGAACTTGTGTTTCCTTCGTCATTTCACAGCGGATGCAAGTCTACCACAAGGTTTTCTAAATGATTTCTCTTGGTGTCTTGTTCTCCTAAAATACTCGTTCTACCTTTTGGCAAATCTTTCAAGCATTATCCCTTATTAATTCAATTTTCACTCGATCGCGTACTTCTCATTCCATTTTCCAAAGCAGAAGCCCATGTTTTCCTCATTTTCCTCAACATCGCATTGTGGACAACTGCATTTGGTTGCCCTCAATCGTTATCAAACAAAGGGCCACTTGAGTGAGAGCCAGCTCACTTGCTCACTCTCACTAGCGTTCGGCGTTTCATACCGGCTGCATAGCAATTTTTCATAAGTTGGGGCTCACATGTTTGTCAAAGTTTTTCGATCGCCCATTTGACACCGCGAGCAGAGAAAAAGGAAAACATCCTATACCCATCAACGGCAAGTCAATGCATTTGCTTCCAACTTCTTAGCAGACACAGAATTCGGAAGCAAAATAAAGCACCCAGTCTAAACCCCGCCGGAACTTAATGCAAGCAGGCCGTTCCAAAGCGAGGCTATACGTTCGCAGTTTCTCATTAATTCGCAAACAAGCAGCAACCTCAAGTTACATCTCTTCCTTTGTCCCTGCCAAATTCATACACACCTACACTACACCCGAATGAGAAATAGAAACATTTTGTCATCACTTCCTCGTAATGCAATTATATTTCCATGGTTTCCTATTCATTTTTCTCCATCTATCATCAGCACCGTCGAAGAAGTGCTCCAAAAGCGTTTCAGAAGCGTTTCACAAGCGCAACACGCGCTCTCACTTAAATTTATAACAATTTCCCCTGCAAGGAGATTAGTATTCCTCATGCATTCCCACATCTCTGTTCCAACGTCATCCCGCAACGGAAGACTTGTTGCACTTGGGGAACAAAAACGAAATGGGAAAAAAGGAGAGCACAGTAATAATTCCGCAACACCATACATTATACTTTCAATTTTGCCAGCAAGGACAATATTTTTCAATTCACTGCAGAGGAATGGAGTCTAGGGCAAGAGGATTGCATGTAACACATCCGCACTGGCAGTATAGTGGCGGTGCCACCCCACTTAACAGCACATAAGAAAATCCTGCGAAAAGGAGCTTCAATTTGCAAGTGCGAAAAGCAAATGCCACACGGCCCCAGGTGTGTGCCAACAAGAAACCGTCGACACAGCATTCGCCTCGGATATCTTGTTCATGCTGGAACCAGAAACTCTACTCGCTTCCTTGCCTAAAGTGGTGTCGCCGTTGTAGTCGTCGTCGTCGTAGTCGTCGTCGTCCGCCAAAGGCAGAGATGAAGGCCATCTTTCATGTTGTTTCTGCTTTTACGACAGCGGCATTTCGGAGCCGTGTCGCAACACCACTGATGTACTGTATGAGGCGCTCGGCTGCGGCCCACCCCTTAGCATGATAAAGAGCTCTACTGGGTAGCACTTTATCGTAGCCTGGTTGTGCCGTATTATTGGCCCATCTTACATGGGTAGCTGTGGCTGCGCTGGTGGTGAACATCATTCAACTGTCGCAGAATTAGCAGTAGACTTGCGGCTTTTGCTCCCTGCTGCATCGTGGTCTAGATCGTCGTCGTTGCCGGTGCCGTGGGAGGAGGAGGATGTGGCACAAACTGCAAGGAGCGACTACTTTCTCCTTATACTGTCTCCACAAGGGAGCCATGACGAGTTATTGGATTTGTTGACGACGGAAATGATTTTGATAGACTTTCGGTAGAAAGGAAGCTGCATTTTGTTGCTTGTGGCAGGAAGGAGTTGGGTGGCGGCTTTTTTTTTTTTTTTTTGGTGTGCTGCAAGAGCACCCCACAACAATCTGGCGACTTTGCTTTTCTCTCCCTTTGAACCAGATATTGATTTGGGACTTTTCCAAATGGAGTCAGTTGCTGGTTGGGGGCGGAATTAAGAGGGTTTCCGACCGCACAAAGTGCACCTTATATATTAGATAATGCGATTTGGAGGTGGACGTCGCTTCTCTCTTGTGGGCAGTGATGGCTTTGAAGTTATTCGTCTGGCGCAATGCAATTTTTGCTGTGGGGCTGGGTCGTCGATGGGTCCACATCTTTAAGGCGAATGGGGGTACATGTCTTCGTGATGAAATTGATATCCCTTTAAATCAACACCAATAATATAGAAAGGCAACTATCTCCCTCATAAAAATCATGGTCCATGATGGGAATCGATAATGCTTGTGTTCGAGTATACCGCCTTTGGGCAAAGGTAATTCAAACCCCTTTGGAGGAGAGTTTCCTTTGACTATGCTTCTTCGAAATGCCACAACAAGGGACTTGTACGATTGACACCATTAAGGAAGGAAATTGCGCTTTGTAAGGGGTATCGGATACCTTTGTTGTGTGTGTGTAGATTTTGGGCTACACAAACCATTTTGTTTTGTTTTTGGCTAAGTAATCGGAGTATTTGTCGTTCCTCTGGTGGGTAGCTTGCAGTCAGTTTGAGGACACGTTTATTGATTGTCCAAGAGAGTAGGTACCATTGCAGATTTGAAACAAGAAGAGTGGCTTAAAGTGCGTAGAATGGACGTTTGGTTAGTCAAAAAAAAAACGGAAAGCGCTTATCAAAAACCTGTCCAAACTTCGTCGAAAACCTGCCGAAAACCTACCAAAATGCTTCGTAAAAAGTTACCCAAAGCGCCGCCGAACACGTGTCAAAACGGATGGTAGAATTCCCGCAAAATTCATTGAAAAAATTATCCAAAGCACCAATTAAAAACCTTTTCAAAAATGACATCTAAAAATGTTTCGGAAAGCGCCCATAAAAATTGACAAAAAACCACCAAAATTCGCCATAAAAGGCCTCCCAAATCGCCACAGAAAATACGGCCAAACACCTGTCGAAAAACTCGTCCTAAAACAAAAACCGACTACTTAAGGAACGTCGAAAAACGTTCCCAAACTAATTTTGGAAAATTTATTCAGAATCTTGACATAATACGCTACCGAAACGCTTTGTAAAATGCACACAAATTTGTAAAAAAATTTGTTAAAGAGTCCGAAAAGGTGTCAAAAAAATCCCAAAAGCAAGTATTAAAAAAGGTGTTACTAAACGTCACCAAAAAGCGTCCTTAAATGCTCACAAAACTGTCCCGAAATGTTTGGAAAAATCGAAAAACGAGTCCAAAAAAATGTTTAAAAACGCCACCAAAAGGCATCGTAAAATGCACCCAAAACGTGTCGGAAAGCTGTCGCAAAAACCTGTCGAAAAACTATGAGAATTCGTTAAAAAAAAAATCCACAAAACGCAGCCTAAAACGCCAAATTGTGTCAAAAAAATCGACCAACACGGATCACGAAATGGCCAAAAAATTACTCTTCAGGCGCTACAAAAACATATGCAAAAACGCAAAGCAAAAACGTTCCCAAAAATGCTACCCAAAAGCATCGTAAAATGCGCCCAAATCCGTCCGAAAAGAGTTGAAAAACGCAACAAGAACGTGTCGCAAAATTCAGCTCAAAACGTACCATAAAACGAGACCAAACACGTGTCAAAAACTTATGCGAACGCGTCGTCAAATGCACCCACCAAAACCTTCTAAAATGGCTATGAGAAAGATGTTCAAAAGCCCGTCGAAAAAGAGTTGTAGAGTCCGCCCAAAAAACGATTCCAAAATGAGCTCAAGACTTAACTAGGTGTGGATATTTTTAGCGCAGTCCCCAACCCAGTCCTATGCATCAATAATTAAAGTTTAATAAGCCTGCAGACCGCAGTAAATAAAATAATTAAGCACAAACAAGTAAAGGGTATGTTCCAAAATACCCTAATCTCCCTTTGCTGTGTACAAATATTTTTTTCTTCATTAACAGAAAAAATAAATGTTCATTTCCGGAGGAAATACCCCAGCTGGGTACACCACAAAATATATTCCCATTCACTTTTTACCCGTTTCTTTGTTACAAATCCACTTATGCTATTCCGAATGAACAGTGTACACAGCGAGGTCGGAGGTCGTACCGAAACCTAAAATGTTTTCTTTATAAAACGAGCACTAACAAAAAGTAACTCCCTCCCGCCTTTTATATCCCATTTAAAATCACATATCCCTTCTCTGTATACGTGCATCATGTAGGCCCCTGATTACATTATCATTGTCCATCCTTCTGTTTCGCTTCCTGCCAGAGAGCTCGCTTAATAATATCAAGAGAAAAAAGAGCGAATGTTCCTTCATTAAAAATGGAAATATATATTAAAGAATTTTCCACATTCCATTCATATTCTCGTTTTCTTTTTATTTAATTTCATGTGCATCACCTTTGCATGGACGACCGGTTCACCACTGGCACAGGAGTTGAGACCTACCACTGCATTAAAATCGACTACTTCCCCAAGGAGGGATACCAACCGGATCCGCACGACTCGACACCGGCCATACCATGTAAGTAGAAAGTCTCATATCCAACACATCCCTTTTGAATTCTATATAGGGAAAGGGATAGGTAGTAACCGAAAAGAAATCCTTCTCGCATTCACTTTTGTTCTCTAATTCGCACACACTCGCGCAAACACACACAATTCGTTTGAAAAGTTTACGTTAGATGGCTTTCTGAGAGAGAATAAAAAAGGACGACTACTGACACATGACACATTTTGGTGCATTGAAAATCGTATCCTATTCTTGGCTGCACCGTTCGCATCCTCATCACTGAGCTGGATATCCGCTACAATTCAATCCATTTGGCGAATTGCAGTTCATTGAAGTTGATTACAAATCTGACGTCCTTCGCTAAGCTAAAGAGCATTTTCTTTCCTGGAATTGACTAACGCTTGTAGTTGGTATTAAGAAACTTCTTTAAATTGTGTCCATTATTTCGATGATAAATGAGGAGCCATGTGTGTGTGCGTGGGTGAGATTGATATGCCCTATATCTTTTGTGTTTTTTTTATTCAGCGAATTGGATTTGTTAGGAAGAACGGTGGTAGATGTATCATACGTTTTATTGTGCGGAAAAGTTTTAAGATTTTTAATATAGCTTCCACAGGAGCATACGATTGAATGATTGAGTAGTTTCCTTGAGATGGGGCGTTGTGAAATGGTCAATGTTATTGGCACTCGAGGAGATGGCTGTGGTGCTTCGTTATCGTTATACCAGTTCCAAGGGGCCAATTATTCATCGCGTTGAGGCGAGCGATAGAAAACGATATACCAAAATGGGATAAGGTTCGAAATTTCTTTTTCCGGAGTCATATACACTGCCCTTGTAGGGGAATGGTGGACCGAAAATTTGCCACCAGAAGGTAAGAAGTGTATATAAAGTTGAGACCAACCTGAATTTGTTCTATCTGAAGGAAATAATTGCATCGTTATTGTTTCATTCCAACGCACGAACGTGTGGCAAACATTAGAAGGTATAAGAAGTGTCCTCAATTTGCCCACTCATACTCGGAATAAAATCGGAGGTCCCTTGCATTCGTCGCAAGAAAATACCTCACAAAAAAAGAAATATTGTGTTATAGCCTATTCGCACCGAGTCAAAAACCGGGTTTTCTCGACAACACTCGAAAACTTCATCGAAAACAGAAGTTCCATACATATTTCGGTGTTCAAAACGAGTTGCTTATAGTCGAAAACACTGTGGTTAGTTCTTATAAAAAAAATAATCACGCTTCTCTGGTACATTATTTCATTTAATTCAATTCAGAATTCACTAAACAGATTTGACGAAGCAGGGTGACAACTACAAAAAACTAGGTTCACAGTGAGTGCGTCCAACGCGCTGTCAGATGAATGCGACCTGACATTCATTACATTATGGTTATTGGAATCTTACGCATCTATCCACTACAACACCACGAAAATGACATCCAATCGTTGAGTTGTTGATAATCAGCAAATTCAGCAGATCAACTGACCGAACAAATGCCACAACTCACGACTTAAAATCATTTTCCACACTTAATTGATGGGCTAATATTTGTTTTAAATGCCGTGAATTATTTTTATTTATGTTAATTAATGCGATTGAAATTTGATCGAAATAGTTCACACAGATGTTTCGCGACTAGTGTCTCACTGCTGAAAGAAACGTCAAACGAAAAAAATTAGGGTAGCCCTAGAGCCTAGAGATATTTAAAAACCTTTTGTAAGAAATTGTGTATTAAGTTGTAGTTGAAATTATACTTCTCCAAATAAGAGCCTAGGCTTAGCTAGCTAGCTTAAGAAAAACACTAATAGTGAACAATAACTTTTCAGCAATCTCCAACAATTGTGCTGCCAAAGTATAACAGCCAAATAAAAATTGAAGGGCACTGCCAGACCTTCAAATGTGCTATTGACAAATTTTCGCAAACAAAAAACAACGAAAAAATAACTAAAACTTATTTGGAATCGAATTGAAAGAACAAGACGCGCTTGGTTAAGCTTTCAAGCTCCCATTCAAAACCACCAGTGTTATACTGGATTTACAACACCGCGCACGCGTAGTTTTGCATGAGATGGGACAGCGAGATCAGTTTGTCCGCAGTCAATGATAATACAGGCGTAAAGGCACCAAGCGACAAAGAACAGAAACTGAAACAGAACAGAACGTTTTTTCGTTCTGTTGGTTCTGTTTACGTTACAGCTACACAAAACTGAAACAAAAACAGATCCATAAAAACATGGCTGCCGTCTATTCCGTCAAATTGTGTTTCGTTTGATTACATCTTCGCTGTGACTGCAACGAAAAATTGGAACAGATTTTGGATGTGTATAGTGAAGACGATTTACATAAAGCTAATTCATACGTAGTCTCACAATATAAAATAGTACGATGCGAAACAAACAAACAAACTATCCAGATGACAGATACAGAAAAATCCAAACAAAAAAACTTTAGACTTTTTTACGTTCTGTCGTCAAACAGACATTTTTCTGCCGCTAAATTCTGTTGCTGAAAAAAAAAAATTTTCTGTTCCTAATTCTGTTTCTGTTGCAAATGTATGAGATTCTGACTGAGATCACAAACCAGACGCCAAGAGTGACGTGACGTGGATAGTCAACCCTTATAATTAGATATTATAGATAATGTAAAACGGAAATATTAAGCGCATTTCAGCAATCACTTGAAAACGAATCCACTACTGATTTAAAACATGTCAAATGACAGCTGTAATTTCGTGATAGTCCGTGTAAGGAATCTGTGCTCTAAGTCCACCATAAGAGCTACAGCATTTTACGTGAAAATGTCAAGATCAGTAACGTTTGTAATGCATTTGTCCTATTCGGTCTTGTAAATATTGTCCTTTCATCCCTTTCTTCTCTGTTACTTTTGATGTCAAATTGACAGACGTCATATCTCCAAGTTCCACTTTCCCCATTCAGACAGCCCACTTTGACTCACATTAACATTGGACACGTCCAAATTTATAAATTTCTCCTAGAGGGACCTCTGCCTACGAAAACAAGCAAACAACATTAAACATGACAATTTAAATTCATAAAGGAAACTTCCTCGTCTCCTTCCTTTCTTGCTTCCCGAATGGATATTGTAATTTTCTTGAATCTGTGTTGAGCTGTCCCGCGAGACGACTGCCGCCAACCCAAGCCAGCCCCAAGTGCGAAACTTATGCGATAAACTTTTTGACTAATTAAAGTTTCAGCAAGTTGACTTGGAACACACTGTCATCTGTCATCGTGCCGTTGCCACTATCTCTCTCTATCGGCATCCAAATTGCAAAAGATAATTGTCATCTTCCCTTTGTGCGTTTTTCTTCACCATTCGAGCAGCAGCGCCTCGGGTGAATAACAACTTATTCAGTTATCCTGTCAAACTATTTGCTCGTCTCTGCACACACACACACATATATATACGGTCATTTTGAGATGAAAGTTCAAATTCAATTTGCAGCCATCGTGGCAGTGGGAGTTAACTTCATTTTGAACTGTTTTTAAAAATAGAAAACAACCGATGAAATGTAGAAGTGATTTTTTTTCCTGCTGATTTTTACGAAAGTTCTCTGTTTGGGAGGTTGTAAGCCAAAGTCGGTCATGTGTAGGTGCTCGTAAGAGTATCTAATTGCATTTGAAAAAAAGTTTTTTCCTGTTCACAAAGGAAATGCTTCATGGTCGAAAAATGGGTAAAATGGTTGCACGTTACGTACGTGTCCCTTTGTGGGTGACTCGATCGATGATTTGTCCACGCCCAAGGGGGCAAATTGTGGTAATTCACTTTGATTTCCGTTTTGCAATGATTTTCCGCCAACAAATTGATAGAAATTAGGTTGTTTAATTAGGCAATTGGCTTCGAGGTGAATCGAATGGATGTTTCGGTACCAAGATGGATATTGGATAGGTTGAAGATTTTAACGAGGTCGCCCTCTGTTTGAATGGGGTGAGTGATTTGATTGGAGATTTGGATTTATGACTGCCGTGGAGAATGTATCAAGAGGCGTAATTGAAATAGCTTTTTAGGTGGAAGAAATCTGTAAATAAATCTCACTCTATCGGCAGTTTTATACTTAAATCTCCGCGTTCTTGAAAAGTCGTCTTAGATCAAGTGAGGTATAATGTAGAGGGTGACAGTTTGTCCTAAAAAATTACATGTCCTTGTGCAAGAAACATATTGACACAGCAACACCAACAGCTATACATTTGGCAGCTATATAGCACATTTTTTTGAACAGCTGGCTATTTTCAATGTATATCTGGTGACACATCAGCTGAAAAGAAAAATTGATATTATATAGAACACCAAATACTTAGCTCGATATTGATAATCAAGGGCTACCAACTTCAGGGTGTCTTTTTTTTAGTTATCTCAACTTTCAAACGCTGAAATTCTTTCGATTCCCACAGAGTAAACAGGACGGTCCTCATATTTTTCCCGTGGCTTTGGCCTCCCTATCTCTATGTATCTCTATCTAAGTCCATCTATTTCCTCTTCTCTCTCTCTCTTTTTCAAATTCTGATTAAAGAATACAAAACTTGTAATTTTGTATATATGTACTAAGTTAAGAAATGTTTGAGGAGAAGCACACAAGACAGTTAACACTTTCCGTTTCCCATTCCAAAACAGTGCTTTTAGCAAATTTCTACTATTTTTTTAAAATTTCTATGGCAAAAATACGTCTTATAGAAAAAATCGTACAAAATAATACTCCAACGAAGTTTCATGGGAAATTGTATGAACAGAAAAATATTAAGGTAAGGCGGGGTAGGTGCGATCCATAAAATGTAAAGTTGCACTTTTAAGCCACAACAAGAACTAAGTATTTGTTATAAATGTCCAACGATAATTTCCTTTTAAAGCCATGCTTACTCCGGTGAGTCTTAACGCTGGTTGATTGGTTATTCCACGCATACCGTAAGGGAAAACTATTTTGTTAATGGAATTAATCACTTCATAAAAAAGTTATTATAGGAGCAGGGTTTTTTCATGAACTACAAACATTTTCGTAGTTCGACGTTAAAAAAAAAATCAATAGAAGACCTTGAACTGGTCCAAGGAAACATTAAAATGTAGGGAACCACGTCGTCCCAGAGCTGGATAGTAGCTATAAATAAGAAAAGGGTCATTGTTCTTCCTTTGGGCGAACACCACGGACTGGGGATTTTTTTTATAGAAAGACTCATGAAGCTTAAGAACCAATCCTCACCTGGTTTTACGTTTCTAAAATTGGTCTGTAAATTATTATCGCGAACGAACTAGCCTAACGATTCTAAAACTTCCTTGCGTGATAGACCAAAGCTAAATTTTTCCAAGACTGTTAATCCTATTGCCAGTTTTTGCTCTTCAGCATAAGGAAGAGTGGTGTTATGCCCTTTTGTCTTACTTTTGACTCCTCTAGTTTCTTTTAAGCGGCAGACAATCGTATATTATTTGGAATTTTATAATCAATGCTGGCACGGTAGGCAGTCATTTGGCCACTTGAAACTTTGTACACCGCTTCTGCCAATGCTGCCTTGGAATAAGACATACCTCTTGTAGTTTTCCTGGTATAAACCCTCATTTTTTGCCTGTAAAATATGCTATTTACCTACAATAAGTATTTTATAAAAAAAAACTGTGGTAAGTGCATACCAAAAATGCACAATTTGTCGCTGTACTCAAGTTAGCCGATAAGTTCTGAGCCACTTCCAACTCTACACACGACATTAACCAATGTGATTCTGTATTGTTAGAAAATGTAATAAAATCACCGCGCCCGTGCTGCCAAGTTATTGCAGTATCAAGATGAAATGTAGGCGGTCTGTGTTCATAAACTTCAAATTTGAATAAAATTGTTACCCCACCTTACCTTACTTACATATTTCAAGCTCAGATCTGCAACACTAGAAATGACATTTTTCATTGAGCTTAGTGTATGATTTTTCACGCATTCAACTTGTCATTAAATTCATAAGCCTAATGTTTTATGTACATGAGCTTAAAACAGGCAATAGTTCTTGCATTCATCTTTCAAATCTAGATCTAAAAATGGGCCGAAACTTGTCCGTGATATTTTGTTTCACATGGAAAATCAAAACATTAATTCCGTGAACGTAGATCTCGTTCGCGTAAGTTGCGACGGCGCCGTGAAATAAGGCCAAATTTAATAAGGCCTTATTTCGCTTGGCCTTATTTCACGGCACCATTTGCGATTCGGTCGTAGATCTTGTTTTATCAAATCGAAATAAATATAAATATAGAAAGTATTGATACAACACACACTTCAATTCAGTTTTATTAAGGACTTTCTTGCTAGGTACGTCAGCTTCCTTCCAGATCGCATACCAGAATGCCGAAATATTACGCTTTCCCATATCTCTTTCCCTTTCTAAATTGCTACATAAAAACCATTGTTCTCAATAATTGTTTGTAGCTCCGCTTTGGAGTCGGTGGGGCACAATTAAACACACCACATACGATTGGGACGATATCTGTTTTCCCGTTTTTCCCTGCTATAAGCTTAAAATAAGGGAAATTTGCATGCCGCTTGCAGGGAATTTATATTCTGTACATGGAATAGCTTTTAAATTAGAAAAGTGAAGGACACAACTCTTTGGTGAGATGTAAAAACTGTGACCTACCCCGCAGCATCTAGTTTTTTATATGATAAAATTTGAGTGGTATTTCGCAGCAGAAATGAGATTCGCTCCAATGTTGGTCGTATCCTTTTTTTCCCAAGATTTGAAGTACATACGTTCCTCGAAATTTTTGACGAAATAGGTACAAGTTCTTCAAACTCATTCATTTGAATGCACGCCCCTTAAAAAAAAAAAACTATTGACTACGCCACTGGCAA
The DNA here is from genome assembly GCA_949126925.1 of Cheilosia vernalis. NCBI lineage: Eukaryota > Metazoa > Arthropoda > Insecta > Diptera > Syrphidae > Cheilosia > Cheilosia vernalis. The sequence goes on along the minus strand of OX421360.1, from coordinate 60,155,110 downwards.
AAATAAGTTTCAATCACCTGAGCGAAAATGCTTTTCCTGAAATTGTAGCCCCTACAAATTAGGTGGGTAGTGTGAACAATGGATCAGAAAACTGTTCTCATATCGAATGTCCAGTCTACTCTGCATTGAAATGAGTAGTACCACTTTTGTTAAAAAACGCACTCCGACAAAGGCATTCAACTTCCTCGCGCGGATTCAACTGACTGAATGTACATTGTACACAACAGAAAATACAGAAATAGTAGATCGAAATTTAATTTGAAAATCATGAAAAACCCATTTCAAGTAGGTATATACATAGTCCTTTGTCCAGTACGACACGGCTTCCCAACGGTACGTATCTAATTTCAATCTAATTACGCAACGAATTTAACCAATGCGCAGAATGCAGCCAATCTGGTGTTGTACCTCATTTATGCTTGGTCTGCACGAAATTCCCGTCGGCTATTACTAAAATATTATTGTTAACAACGAATTAATATACTCTTTTTAGAAGGATATCGGCAATTTCTAAATTGGTATATATCCCTAGGCAGAGAAACAAAAAATAAAAACGAGCTGTGCCAGTGCAATAACTGGCGACATGATCATAAATATGAACCCCTCCCCCCACCACACAGCTTCGGGCTGGTTCATTGGCCCAATTCCCACTGGGCCAAAGTAAACAAAACACAGCAACGCAAATATTGGCGGATGACATAACAATGGGGCGAACATAAGCTGAGGGAGGAATACAGTAAAACATTGTTCCATAGCCAAAAAAGGAACGAGATTTTTTTTTCTATACATATAATCTTCTTTCTACAACGTGTGTGTGTGTGTGTGTGTGCCTGCACTTGGTAGTTGGTACATGGGGAGTCCATTGACCACTTACCGCTCACAGTATGCACGAATAATCGAAACATTTTAATTATGCTCTAGTAATCAATTTCAAACCCCTTTCTGTTGTGGAAATAATCGATGAACTGATTGCCAGCCGAAGCATGTGCTGTTGGCGGTACCGAGGGATGCTCTAATAGCTTTACAAGTTGGACCGATTATTTGATTGGGTGTGTTGTCACATGTGTGGGGGCCAGGGCCAGTGACTATAGGTGGGATGGCATGCTGGCTTTCTTTTGGTGTTAATGACACATGGTGCTGGTGAGTGATAATTTTTTTTGTTGTTGCTGTTCTTCATTTTCCAGCTTCCGGTGGAGTTTCAAATAGAATGGGTGTGAGTATTTTAAAAATAAACTGTTACTAAGGGGGGAAAGCCCTCTCATGTGATGTCATATGAAGTGATGATGACAAGGATTTTCGTTTCGGAAACTCATGTCGTAAGCAATTATATCCTGAACGATCTGGGCATCATAAAAAGTCAGGTGTTCTCTCGCATGACAGATAAATGGGAGTATTGGTACAAAGGCAGCCATCCAGGCGGTCGGTGGTGTAGGTGTAAAGTGCTTTTGCCTGGTGAGTGGAGGGGTTCTTTTTCGAATCGCAAGTGTTAATTTTGAAAGAAAAAAAAAGTTATCTGGGAAATGCACAGGGCAACGCTAAGGTATGAATGAAAGTGCTTAAGTTAGTTAGTTAGTTAGTTTAGTTTATTTAGCATTCAAATTGCTATTCAATTAAGTGATAAGAACGTACCCGATGAGATAAACCAACAACACACAGCCTCTATGATATCACTCTGTCTACTTCAAGATTGAAATTTATTCAAAACACTGCTCGTGCTGTCCACTGTATAGTGTATAATAAGCGATAAGCTCGTGCAATAAAAATAGCTTTGAAATATGCAATAATCTTAGGCCCCTTTGCTGATACTACTCCTATCGATTTACGTTCGACACAAGCAGAAGTCTTATGTGACAACTTATGACATAGAGAAAGTATCCCACAAGATATTTAAGTATCAGCAAACCGGGCCTCAGTCATTCAACTCTATGACCTTACAGACCTTGATCTTTTCGATGTAAGCAAAGGCGACCTATTGTATTCAATCTTGTTAAGCCGATGGGTGTCGAATCTTGCCTAGAGACATTTTTCAAATATCTTCGAAAGACTAGCACACTTTTTCCCAGCGCAGATTTGAAATTATTGGTCACCTCCTTCGACCAACTTAGCGTGCGAAACTGGAGACAGCTGGATAAAGATCGTGCGGCTGGCTGGAGACGCTTGTTGATTGAGACCCAGGTCCACGTCGGACTGAAGAGCCATCTTAAGACTACCTCCTTCATAAAATAGAGTTTAATAATAGCACCAAGCTTGGAGGATTGCTACGATTCATAAAACTAATGTTTGCAGGTGATTCTACCAAAAAAGTTAAATAAGCGGAACACAAGCATCAGTTTATTTTGTTCCTTGGGTTATAAAAATGGACCTAAATTTCCACTCCATATATGATACTTGGGCACCTACAAATCATCGCATTCTACAAAAGATTAGATAGGAAACACATTAGGAAATTAGGTTCATCCAAGACGATGTTTTAGTTGTCTTCTTTTTGAAGAGCTCTGCGTTCCCAATATATACCTACTACAAAAGGACTCAATGTACAAAAGAAACATTTGGTATATTGTGGGGATATTTTGGCTATAATGCTTTATTTTTTTAACTTTAAAACTTTAAAACACTCAACAAACACCCAAAGGACCCATAAAATCTATATATATAGGCTTCCAAAACATCCGAAATATGTACATTACCAAAATAAGACTCTTGACATAAGCTCCAATAAGGTTCGGTAAAACCCCCGAAAAACGCCAAAACGCAGCTGTTATAATTTACAGGAATAAATCCAGCCAAATTAAGTTTAAAACGCTTAACAAACGCCAACTAAGCCACCCAAAAAGGCTCTTAAATCACCTTGATAAATGCCTAAAAATTGTACAAAAAAAAACGTTACGAAACCCCTCAAACACAAAGGTAGTAGAGAGAGCTTGTGTTATTTGGGAAACAAAATAACAAAAAACATACTTAAAAAACGCTCTAAAAACCTGCCAAGAAACAGTTTAAAAAACCTCTCAATATGCGCTTGAAAAACGCTCCAAAAAAAACACCACAAAACCGCAAAAAATGTGTTTTAGTTTTTGTGCTATAGTTTAAAAGAAAATATCCCAAACAAACTTCAAATCGTTTCTCGACAAATGCCTTACAGCCTGTCCTATTCCAAGAGGCTTTAGAAACACCGCCAAAAACTCCTCAAAAGCATAAAATATTTGGTTAGGATCGTGTTTATGTAATTTAAGGAAAAATTGTGAAAGAGAAACAAGAGATCAGCGAAATAGCTGCTTCAAAAATTACCAAAAAAAAGAAAATATTTTAAGGCTCCAAAAAATCAAAACCGGAGAACGCTGAAAACGCTTTTAGGAGGAAAAATCCTAGAACAGCCTCTGGCAAACACGGCCCCGTAAAAGTTAAGCAAATACACCGAAAAAAATACTTTAGAAAATCGTGTCTAATGAAGGTCTCTATCGTCCACCAAGAAGACCGTGGTCTTATTGATACTATTAAGTAAAGTTCTCCCTCTCCAATCTCGGATCTTTTCCTGATTTAACGTGCAAACAGGGTCCATTGCTGCAATTTAAAGAGGTATTACCGAGAAGATTACAGATGATGTTGGAACCGATCATTTGAATCAGTGAGCTCATTTCAAGACCGCACTAAAAACCCTTTTAAAAGGTTTTTTAAGTAAAACTTTGACATTTCAGAACTTTTCTTCAACACCGACACCCGACAGCTGAGATCTCTCTAGAGCTATTTTTAAGGCCTTTAATCCGTTTTATTCTCAAGTCTTTCTAATGTTTATATTCTACTCACTTGTCACTACCATACCAGTGACCTGACCGGATGGTAACAAACAACCTATCTTAGTCGCGCCTCTCATTTAGGCAGCAGTAAACCTCTTTCAGAAGTATGCGGTCAACCTGTAAATTTATGGCTACCAAACTACTTTCTTTCCTTCCATCAAGCACTTCCTTCCAATTTGATTTAATGGTTTCACCTCAGACTACACTGCGTCCCGAAACAAAGTTCCTTTGCTCCAATCGCACAGATTTGCCCGGTCTTGACTCGACTGATTGAATTAAAGGCTTTCCCACTAATGCATCCACAGGGTAAGTTCTTGTTGTAGTTCAGGTGCGAGCACCCTCCTCACATAATCAATAAATCACCACTGCAATCAGGGTGGGGGGAGGGGGGGGGGGGTAGAACTCATGTCATCATCGGTACTACCACACCGTAATTCATGTCATTGCTGCTTGGTAAAACATACACCGTTGTCAGAGATGCTGACAACAAGCAGCAGCTATATACCTACCCCACGTTAAGAACGCGTTCCTTGTGCACGTGCTTCCACAATCATCCAACTGTATTGAGTGCTTCTCTCGATCCACCCACCCCAAGCCCAGGAATGTCGTCCGAGTGTATTTTTATAAACAAGTTCCCCGATGCCAACCCGTCTGCATCTCACCTGGGTGCCCTCATTCTCACACACCCTCACCCTCATTCCGTTTTAACCGCACAGGTAATAAGTTCATCCGACAAATTAAGGAGCTGTTCGAATGGAAAATCGCAAAATTGGTTTCCTTGTGAATTCATGTTGTTAGCTTAGGTCGTTGGTTAGTTGGTTGCCTCTGCAAATCCAACTACTCGCCTGCCCATCTCGGGGCTGTTCGCTCCGCCCCCTCTTCAGGATGTAGGTATGTGGTGAGCGCCTGAAAAAAGGATGAGGGTTTCACTTGAGGGCTCACTTCCGGATTCTGCTCGTACTTCTTGTATTTCTTTTGTTGACTTCAGATACCCCCCGCAGTCTGTCCCCGCTTCGTACTCCTTCCAAGGAAGTAATAAGGAATACGAACGCCTTTTGGACTTCCCGTTCACATGAATGTGTTGAATAACTCTATCTCCCGGCGTGTGTGGCAGGGGCCATGGGATGATGGTGATCACATGAAGGAACAAGTTCCGTTTGACTTAGAAAACATAATGTGTGGTTAGGTTACGCTTTTGTCGGGTTTATCCGATGAATTAAATTAAACCATTCACTGGAGACTAGGGGGGGCTCGCTGCTCGCTATAGATGGCAACCGAAGGGATAAAGGAACGAAGTGATTGGTGTAATGTACAACCGCAATTTGTACGTTTGGCTGGAGCGAAATAGGAAGCTAATCGTAAATTAATGCGGAATTATGTATTCAAAGCGGTGTTTAGCTTTACTGTGCCCTGACGGTGCAGGCGGCGGCGGTGGTGGTGGTTATGTGCGGTAGACCTTATTGAATGTTTAATTTTGTAGGAATGAGCAAAGGAGGTGGATGATGAAGGCGATGGTATGTGAGGAATGTCCTCGGATGGAGTTGGGCGTGAGTGATACCCCTATGATTGTGTGGAACTATAAGCAGTCAATTTGGAGGCGAAGTGTGAACATCTATCAACTACTGTAGTTTTGGCGACTTCTGCATGGGGGTTATTCAATTTGCGTCTAGTTAAAAGAAAGGATACTTATAACTGGGTTAATGGGTGTGCTGTTACATGTTGTTTGTCGTCATAATTGCAATTTTACGTCTGCAAAGGGAATTTTCTATTTGTAAGTAGGTATACAGAATTGTTGCTTGTGTTTCAGTGGAAGAAATAAATATCAAACGAAATTGGTCTGTTTTTCCACAAGCAGAAGACTGACTTCGTCCATGTCTTGCATCCCAAAGTAGTGCACAAGCCTAGAAAGAAGTAAGTCACTGGGTTGGATCTGGGTTGGTTAAATCAAGTCTGACATCTCTCGCCTGTTTCATCTCCCTTTATGCAGATTGCTCCTGATGACTTGGAGTCGGTGGAATTTAATGGCTGACGAGAGGATCAGTTAAAATAGCTTTAGGTAATTTTTCCTTGTTTGTTTGACTTGTTTTTTATTGAGCTGGGAGCTTCCCACTCGCAGTCCAACGCACTAAACATTTTCGAATTTTTCATTTCCTAAGATGCGATACGCGAGTTGGATGAGTTGATCTGCGCATTACGGCTCCAGGAAATAACCCCCCAACGAAATAACCCCCCAAATAGAAAATGAAATAGCCCCCCAAAATTGGGGAATAATTTCACTGTGATCTTATACCCCAAATCGAACATGAAATTAGTCCCCAAAATGGTATGAAATAAGTCCCCAAGACGGTATGAAATAAGTTTCCAAATAAGTAATTAAACAATTAAATTTATTCCATTAAATATCCACTGTAATAATAATAAAAATGTTGCATCCAATACTTATTCAATTTACTTTAATATTGTCGGTTTCAATATTGCGAACAATTCGCCAAAGATTTAACAAGCTGTTCTCACCTAACCGCAATTGAAAAAACGAATGGCGGACGCTTGACAGCCACGGTTACCACTTTGTGTAATTTTTTACCAAAAATGGTAACTATATTTTTTGGTTTTTGAGTTTTGGTGCTTAGGTAATTTTTATCGGGTTTTTTGAGCGGGAGCACCGAAAATACGTGTTCAATATCACCTCATGTAAATGCTGCTTTACTGTTTCTGAGTAAACGCATTGCATTTGCACATGCGTCAGCACCACCAATGTAAACCTGTTTTATTAAAAAAAATACTGAAAGCACTCAGTTTCTTCTTTTGACGGATGGTGAACTTTGAAATATTTTCTGTTTCCGTTTATAACTACAGTGGCTTAGTTAATCATATTATTTTTATTTGTAGAAATAAAACTCCAATTTGTTAAAGGTTTCTTATAAGAAAAAAGGCTCGAAAAGGCTCTTGCCAAGAATTGGATGTCGTTGCAGTTGAAAATATTGGTTATTGGCTAAAGAGCTTAATAACAATTGGAAAAATTAAAATCATTCCGTTTGTTCAGCAAAACAATTTTTTTAGTAAGACGTTGTTTAATTGCTTAAGGACTGACAAAGTTCCTACTACGCTCCTTATTGAATTTAAAAGTCTTATCTATTATATAAAAATGGTGTGAAAATTGAATGGTACCTAATTCATCAATTGAGAACGGCTTGACCGTTTTGGCAAACATTTTTTTTCTGTTGTTCGTAATTGTCAGGAGAAGGTTTTTACGAAAGAACACTTTGGGAAAACCCTCCGGAAAGATCGGGAAATTGGAAAAATCGAAAATAGATTTTTTGTATGGAAAATCTTGAAAATGTTGGCAGCATTTGTTCCGGAATAGCTTTTCGAATTGAAAAATAGAAAATTCTTAGTGGAAAGTTTGGAAAGGTTGAAAATTCGCTGCGAAGCTTGGAAAATTTCGGATAATTGTGAAATTCGTTGTGATAAAAGATGTTTTGCGTCCATAAACATTTATCGCAGCACCTCGACTCAACGAAGCAAAATATATAGGTTGAAAAAATTTAAGTTTCAACGCCTAGTAAAGCAGGCTGGGCCCCCTAGTTTTTTAAAAATGTTTGCTCGCATTCATAAAAATCATTCAAAATAATTTGAACTTAGAAAGTCATGCTTTTCGTCAGCAAAAGTATATAAAATAGATATTAGGTAGTATATTACATTTAATAAGTTAAGTCTTAATTATTTTATTTTATTTGTTTATTTGTTTAACTACTTAAGGACTGGCTAGGTTCTTTCAAACTTAATGTACCTAATGAATATTGCAGAAGAATTGTGTTTTTTTTATGCGTATTTTAAAAATGTGTGTTGTAGCAAATAAAAATGAAGTGCTACGAACTCTACACTTATCTTTTAGTTTCTCTGAAAACTAAGCAAATTGACGTTCTTACACAGCCATGCTGTTTTTAAGGTTCCGTACCCAAAGGGAAAAAACGTAACCTTATTAGTTTCGCTCGGATGTCTCTCCGTCTGTCTGTCTGTCTGTCTGTCTGTCTGTCTGTCTGTCTGTCCGAACCCACTAAGCCAATTTTGTTACCAGGTCTATCTCAAGAACCGATTGACATAGGAGGCTAAAATTTACACACAGCATCCGGTATAACCTCTAGTTTAAAGACAAATACCAATGGAAGGAATACATCGATTGGTTTTCGATTAATTAGTAATCTGGTGAAAAAAATATTTTCATTCCCCAAAAAACGGTTTATTTCTTGATTCACAAAAAAATACATAAATTCCTTTTTTGTAGATCATGTTCTTATCTATATATGTGCTGAATACTGTTTTGCCGAAAAGTTAATAGTTTACAAGATATTTTCAAAAAAGATAATTTTACCATGTAAAATACGTTGCTCTCATGTTTTAATCTCTACTACGCAGTTGTGCACAATTGACCCCATCAAGGACAGAAGAGAGTCACCGCTTGCTAATTTCGTTGGGGAGTATAACACATTTTTTTTGGGAGTACAGAACAAAATAAAAGTAATATATTTTTAGTCAATAGTTTTTAATTGGGACAGGTCGCATACAGAATGGAAAATTGGCGTGGGTTGGGTACTAGGTAATAATTAGAAAATGAGATTCATGTGCGAGTAATTTTTGAAAGTAAAAATATTAAGTAATTAAATTAAACTAAATTGTGATGAATTCATGAAGAGGGGAAAGATTGAATGATATAGATTTCAAATAATATCTGATGTGTTGGACTTTAGCCAAATACGGAACCTTCGGTGCGCGAGTGACACTCGCACTTGACCGGTTTTTTATATTATGTTCGTAGATCAGAGAAAAGTCTTAGGACAGTGATAACTGATAAGACATGGCCTCACATTGGCTCAAGATTATACCCAGACATTGCCAGATCCGTCACAACAAGCTTGGGTCATGTCATTTACTTAACTTTGTGGCGTTGACGATTACCTTGTCGAACAAACCTTTCTTTATTAGAATAAATTCAATTGATAACATCGCCGACCAGACCATCCACCATCACTCGCAGATCGATCTTGTTTAGCAGTTCCGCTGACGTGCCGCTGCCATTTTGTTTGGCCAGCGGGTTTTTAAGCATCACTTCCGTCTAGAGTCGCTCTCTTCTTTTCATCGTAATCGAAGCTAGTTTTAAGTGAAAATTGGAACATAAAGAACAAACTTCAAAACTTATTTTATATGATGTTCTATCCTTGTGTCTCGGATTTCATGCACTCAAAGGAAGTGTGGTTTATGGCGTCGTGGGCATTAGTCGTCTCGGAAGTCATACAGAGCTAAGTTAGGTAATAATTATAGCAACTACGAACTTACTTACTTTTCTCCAATTAATTTGGAAGTTCCTCCGTTGATTTATAGTCTTGGCAATTTCTGTCAATTTCTAATTGACGTCTTTTTGTTATTTGCTGGTGGAAGCCTGAAGATTATTGGTTAACTCTAAGGAACTGCAATATGGTAACATAAATAGAGCTAGTAATGTATACGTAAGTAAATAACTTAACTAGTTAGTTGCGATTATGTACGACCTATGACCTTTAACCCATTTGTTTTTATTTATTATACGAATATTTTCCTCTTTCCTAACAAACCTTCCTCGGGGTAACACACAGTTCCAAAAATATAGTTTCCTTTGTAACATATTCTAAACGTTCATCCATGTTCACAGTTCAACATTCAATAAATTCACAATCATGAACGAAATGCATTTCAATTTATATTGTGACAGAAGTGTTTCGTGTATATTGTGACGCACTTAAAAAGAGTATGAGCAAAGACAAAGCGCTGGTGGCGGAATATTGAATGCAATACAACGCCATGTAAATTTTTTGGTTCATCGTCAAAGAGAGTGTAAAAAAAGAATGTAAACTGAAATGTGGACGTTTTTTGGCATTCTTTTTCACTCTTGTGTTATCATCGACAAAATCGCTTTCAAAACGAGCTGCGTACACAACTACTGTCAAAAAGCATATACAATTTTTTTATGTATGCGGATCAGTGTTCCCAGATTTTGAAGACTGTTTTCCCCTCTTTTATGAGCAAAAGAATTAGTTTTTACCCTAAAGTCGAAAAAAATTCTACTCCGGGGAGAAACCCGGGTGAAATTTGCAACCATTTTCATATGAAAAAAAATACAAAAATAGAAGCTGTTTTTATAAAGAAGCTTAAAATAAGCATAAGATTGATTTCATTTTCTATTTGAGATAATAAATCTAAAAACGAGTGAGTATATTCAGATACAGAAATCTTCTTACGTAGACGTCGGCTGCATCGTTGCCGCTTGGCCCCTTTTTGAGTTTCAGGACCCATGGCATCCACTTTTTGAAAAATGATCAAAATGGCCCCTTTTTCAGTTTAAGTAAGATTTCAATCTTAAAAAAAAAATGCAAACTTATGAAAAGAAATGTCACTTGATGAATAAATTATTTTTTTGCTAAAAATAAATGTCTCTGTTGCTGTTTTTTTTTATGTATTAGTATCTTATGTGGAGGCCCTATTTTTTCGGCTCAGTCCCCTTTTTAATCCCCTTATTGAAATTTGTCGGCGGAAACGCTTGAATGGGTTGCTTTCCTTCACATTTAGTATGAACATTTCAATCTGAGTAAACTTTGTTCCCCTTTTCTAAGCCTTTCCCTAGCTTTTTCCTAGTCCCCTGTTTAATCCTCGATCACTGGTCCATAGTTTTTTTCGGAACAAAACTACTCAACTCCGTATCCACTGTTGTATAGAAATCCGGTAGTCTTGGTATAGTCTCTATCCATAAGCCTCTAGCTATTTTTATCACCGTCGAACCAAGGAACTCCCCTCTTGCTGATAGTTTTCTTCAGCTCTGCAAATTCCAACGTTGTATACGCCGACAAAACCTCTTAGCTTTTACATTTATACTTCACCCTGTGGCTGTGGACTTTGCGTTGAAACCAAAAACACATTCCTATAGTGCTGGATGCTGTTTACATTATCTCTCCACCCAGTTACAGGTCTCCGCCGAGCGTTTGAAGTATATACCTATCCGAGCTCGAGGCATTTATACCTTTTCGTATACAATACACTCTCTGGGTTATGGGATCACGTCGTTTCCATCGGCAATTCCCGCTAACCTGATGGATAAGAGCTCATATTTGCATTACTTAAAGGAGTGCATAAATATAACGTCTGTCAAATTTGCCAACTCCATCGGCATTAGATACCCACACCGAAATTTCAACGCCTCCATCGAGTAACTATTTTCGAAATTGCAGTAAGGAATTCCTCAACATGGCCCTACAGCCAAACCAACCGCCCATAAACACCGACAGGAGGAAATTTAATGGATTTAATAAAGGGAAGGCGGCATAGAACGGTGCTACCTTCTGCAATGGAATTTAATTAAATCCTCACTTAAGCGCTTTGTTTACTCTTCACAGGAACACCGACATACACCTACATATTACATAAATTCATCCGCATCGCTAATTTGTGTGCAAGGATAACGAGCGTCTCCCTTATCACACGAACTTGTCGTGGGCAGAATTGCGATTTATACGTGTCTTTCCGCCTCAAGGTGTTGCAGGCAATTTAAGCAACCCATCTTTAACACAAAAGAGGCACAGGCTTTCGAAAAAAAAATATACTCCTTCGTCCTAGGGCATAATAAAACCCAATGAAAGCTCACTCAAAAGTCCACTCTGATCCGATAAAATGGAAGCGGTTCTCCTTTGTCATATTCATATATCACATTGCGGAGAGTCATCCCATTAGCCAACTCACATCAGTGTCACCTTAACCGCAGAATAAGGCAACGAGAAAGACGTTGCGCATCACAAAGCGACACTTACCCACAGCCAAACACTCACTATTCAGAGGGAGAACTTTTCTTCTTCTGCATCCCTCAAACATCCTCTGGGGTATTAAACGGTGTATCGTGCGAAGTATGTGCATAGAGCTGAGGTCTCACATTTGACGTCTTCGCCACTTATGCAGAGAAATTTATATCCCCTTGCGGGTTAAGGACTCGTTTAATGTACTCCGCGCACACATGTAGTGTTTGTTGTGTGTGAAAGCGAATGCCATTTAAAACGGTGGCGTCACATTCATTCGCCTTGGTAAGGCTTAACAGCCGAAAGTGACTAAGGCTCACCGCAACGCTGCCATTAGTAATCCCCAACTCAGTTGGTGTAGTTAACTGCGCTAACCGTAACCATCCGCACAATGAAGTAGTGCACAGCTAATTTCTTTTGCAAGTCATGTTATCCGCAAAGGCTCTGCCCAATCTCGAGGCAATAAATTAAGTGCCGCACCAGGAGGACAGAGAAGACGATACTTCACTAACGGAACATGGGGGGCATAAATCAACCCTCCGCCCACCATATATAGTTGAAAAACTTAACTTAAGCTCAGCATATATATGCAAAGTCCAAAACTGTTTACTCAAAATGCCAACCGGTTCGATATGATGAATGTTTATGTGTGCTACGCTTGCCGTCTGCAAATGGAGGGAAAATTACCATAAATCCTTTGAATGCTTTCCCAATTCGCCTGCACACAACCCGCCATTCCGGGGATCCCTATATCACTCGGGATGGCAGCACAAACATGTCATAAATATGAGGACAACGCAAATTCTCCTCAAATTCATTGATCTAATAATTTTTTTTTTTATTCCTATTTTTTCGTTCTTCTCCCGCATAGATACCATCACAAAGTCGTGTCCATTCTTTCTGGCTTCGGGTGTCTTTCTGTTGGTTAGCTTTATGGTGTTCCTCGTGCCAACGTGTTCGCAGCAAAACAATCTATACTACTTCAGTTCGGGGATTATGTTCATAGTGTCAGGTGAGTCGCAAGTACTCGTACTGTGAGTCGCTTTATGGAGTTTTGAATTTTTCTTTTGCAGGACTCTTCATGCTGATTGGATTGATTGCGTATATTTCGATTTTAAAGGCGGAAATTGGTTCGAAGCTTCGCCCAAGGTCGACACTGCAACCGGCGCCCTTTAAAGTCACCTATGGACAGAGTTTTTTCCTCTACGTGTTTGGATTCATATCGACGGAGTTTGTTGGAGTCCTTAACGTGTTTCTGTACATCAGTTTGCAGGAAGTCGGGTATTATAGTGTAAGTTGGTGTTTATTTTTTAAAAATGAATGGGCTTCTTCACTTTTTGTATACGTCTGCTCTCCCCTTTTGTACTAACCATAGACAAATCATTCGAATCAGTAAATCATACAAATCAGCATGATTTCTCTATGATTACCACCAAAAATTAGAGCATTTCTACAACCCCATGCAACTTCAGACTTGTGGAATAGTAAGAAGATATGATACATTCTTATTCGACTATACACGATATAAGTCACTCTAGTAAAATCCGGATAAACGTTTTAAGCTATTTTCCATTCACGAGACTCTGCGTGAGTTTTTTACTGGTTATCCTTTCTTTTTGATAATACTTCCGTCTTGTCACAGAAACGGCTCAATAAACGCCCAAAAAATACCCCAAAAAGTACTGCAAGAAACCCCTCCAACAACATTAAAAAAACTCCTCAAGAAACACTTCGAAAACCTCTCAGAAAGTCCCAAAAAACACCCAAAAATGGCACAAAGAGCGCTTCAAAAGCAACATAAGCAACGCCTCATAACACATAAAGTACTGCGTGGTAAAAAAAAAGTACTAGTAAAGAACCTAAAAAACACGTCAAAAAAAAGTTCGAAATCACTTAAAAAATACTCAAAAACCGCTTCAAAAGTATTTAAGAAATTAACGTAAAAAACACACAAAAAGAATTTTAGCTTCTCAAAAATGCATTAAAAAAACGAGCTAAAAAGCAACTAACGAAAACGTTAAAAATATCCCAAAAGAAGCATCAAAAATACATTGAAAACAAAGTAAAAACTATAAACGCTACAAAATATGCTCATTAAAAAGCGGTAAGAACGTACCAAAAAACCCAGAAAACTCGTAAACATTTTAAGGGAAAAATTTGCCGAACCAAATCCGTCCGGAATGTATACAAAATTTGTTGAAAAGCTTCTATAGGGTAATCTAAACAATGAATGGGGAAAAAGTCATAAAACGTGTAGAAAACACGTACAACTCAAGAGACGTGTATAAAATAGTCAAAAAAAGCCACAAAACACCTTGGAGGTATTCATAGAACTCCCAGAAAAAATATAATAACCTACCAAAAACAGCGTCAAAGGGCTTATATGCTCAAAAGAAGTGTAAAAAATGCACCAAGAACTACGCTTAATACTGCATTTACAACATCACGATCACACATTCCCAACACGGAAAATTAAAGACATGCTCAATACTAAATGGCTGTGTGACTGACCGTGACAGCATTACCTAACACGCAAAAATACGTTACACTTATTTTTATCGGCCATCTAATTTATGTGGTAGGAACTATGGGAAAGTTCAACATGTTGATATTTTTACAGCGAAGGCTTATTAAAAATTCGATTTCCTATAAAACAGAATCGCCTCCAAATGTTATAAACAGACAATTATCTCATTCTTACGCCTTTAATAGTATTGACTGCGGACCAACGGATCGTGAATGGGTGCGTGATGGTGTTAATGTATAAAACAAGTCAAGTCAATGAGTTAAAAAAAAAACGTAAAAAACGCACCCAAAACCATAAAACGTTTCAACGGCTCAGAGGAAAAAGTCGTAAACGCCCTAAAAACTCGTCGATAAATGTCCAAGAAAGCACGTCCTAAAAAGCGTTGAAAAAATATACCCTAAAAAGCTGTAGGTATGTGGCAAAAAATAAAATGCCTTAAAATGTGCCACATCATCAGTAAATAGGTCCGTTCGTGTACTTTCAGCATAGAAAAATAATGTAAAATGTAAAATTTCATGCAATGGAAATGGCACATGAAGACCACAAATTTCACGAAGAGACCAATTTCATGAAATGTATTGCTCAGCTCATTTCATGGTATCGGTTTCATGAAATGGGCTGCAATTTCTGTGCAGTTTGACACTTGTTTTCATTTCTACGATGATGGCTAAGTGGCGAATGGTCGCTTGTAGCGCTGAAACTACGTATTGGAATAAAAGAGACAAGTATATAGTCATGACAAGAATATGGTAAATGGGAAAAGAGAAAGGATTAATGGCCAAATCCATGCCACAAATTGCACGTGGAGTGGAGACACCCACACCGTGTCACAAATCGAGAGAGCTATCTCTTAATTTCAGGAGAAGTAGGTGACCGGTTTTCGTACAAAAAGTTTAAGAAATGTAATTTTGACATTATTTGACAAGGTTCTCTTTAAATGCGGCATAGCTACAAAATAAGTTGGAATCTAATTGTTCGTAAAGTGAGATCTAGGAGAACATTCAATTACAACTTTTTCCTACGACATCGTTGCAGACAAAAACAAAAAGAGTTTTAATTGTCAAACTTTCATTTTCCATTTTTCAGTAAGTCGAAAAAAATTAAAAAATTACGAAAAAATTAAAAGATGGAAAATTGGATTTCTCTCTCATTTTTTGGAATTTGCTCATTGCGTGGTCGCATTCGCACGGTTTCTTAGCAAATTTTAAATGATTTTACGTTTTGCAAAAAAGTACCCGAACGAACCTAATGTGTCACTAAACCTAAGAAGTCTGAAAAAAAACATAAAATGTGACATTTATGTGGTATTCGATTGGGCTTCTTCAGATTTGTTCTCATAGATTTCAGATTTCGTGTGCCTAATCGAACATAAAAATGTTACTAAATAGTTATACATAAATAATTTACAAAAATAGATTCACCCGATGCAAAGGCTGGGTGCCGTGACATAAGGCCAAGCGTCATAAGGCCAAATCTCGAAATTTGGCCTTATGTCCCTTTGTGAAAGTGACACTAGGCCGAATTATTGCATTTGGCATAATGTCGCTTAGGTAAAGTGTCATAAAGCCAATTTGGCACTATGTCACTTTGGGTTTTGTGATTTTTCTTATCATCGTATACTATACAATTAATAAACAGTGGAAAACCCCCTGCAACCCCCCTGCTTGAATTCTCTGTTTAGGGGTGGGAGTAGTTGCGAGTTTAATTTGATTTTGTTTTCCAGTTAACATCAACAAATGGGATGGGAAATAATTTCATAAAATGTTGGTGATGCTATTACCCACTTCAAGTGGGTTGTTGTTGGTTCATTTGGCCTAATGTCACAAACTAGTTTGGCCTTATGACACTTTCTCAAAGTTGTCAAACTCAAACGCACTTGTGTTGGTAGATCTGAAGCAAATCAGTGAAAATTTATATACTTAGATTCGCAAAAGTGCTCTGAATCTAAAAAAGATTGTTTATTTTTTTTTTTGTACAGAATGAACATAAAAATTGCTCTGAGAGCGCCCAATCGAATACCACTACCACATGAGTAAATTAGTGCATTTCAAAATAATATTGGCCCATCAATTAATTCTGGAAAATGGTTTTAAGTTGTGACATTCGTTCGGTCAGCCATTTTGCTGAATATTGCAAAAGGTGTGTTGGTTTCAACAACCCAACGATTGGAAGTCGTTTTCGTGGTGTTTTCGTGGAAAACAACTTTAAACGACTCGTTTTGAAAACTGATATATGTAGGTATGGTAAAACTCCTTTTTTACCCGACTTTACACAGGGAGGGTTACGTTACGTGTTTCGCGCGTATCCTGTGTACGTTCCTACGTGACGCCCTGTAGCCCAAACGGCTTCACCGGTTTTGAAGAGTGAGATGTCATTAGATTGGTACCTATTTCAAATATTTTTTGACATTTTACTAGACATTTCTAATATTCGATACAATTTCCAGACACTACAAGCACTAAATGTGAAGATAACTGCATTTAAATCGTAACCCAAGTTTCAACTTGCGCTTCAAAACGGTTAGTAAATTACAGACTTCCACCGAAATTTAAATGACGAACGATATTCTTCTGCAAATACCCCCAATGCCCATACCTGTCAGTCAAATGCATGTCAATGTCAACTGTGCAACAAATGCGCCATAGGGGATTACCCGACTTACAACAATGGAACAGATTTTGTAGCCACCTCGTATGCTTCAATAAATTATTCGATTAAGACAGTAGACAGGTGCAAGTTGACTCAACTGGTATGAGCGTGGGACTCCGACCAGATGGAGGGTGGCAAAGAACTCCAAATTTTGCGCAACCGAAAATCCCTCATGCAGCTCCATCGATATGCGTTTATGTAGGAGCGACATTCCTGTGAAAGGGATCCCATAATAATGTTCCATTCGCCCATCTACCCTAATTGGCTAAAAAGAAAACTCTCAGACTGGTTACTGGCTTTGCCGCTGAGTTTGTCTGAAAACTTTGTCTGCTGCACTTAAATACAATGGAAAAAGTTCAACGCCACCACAACCTGGCGAAGATTAAAAACTTCTGCCAAATAAGATTATCGCAAAAGTTTCTTGGCGGAGACTCACTAATTTAAATCAGTTCAGGAATATGACGGCGGTTACATGGTTACGGTGATTTCTTTACAAATCGAATATTCAACGAATAATTATGTTAACAGGATTCTGGGGATTACTCCCTCCCAACACACTAACAAGTAGCTCTCGATTCGTATTCTCGTTTCAAAAGCACGTAACGTAAACACCCATCCTTTTAGGTGAACTATGTGGATTTGTTAGACCTAAGTGTAGTATAATATGGCCACCCCCGTCTGTGTGTGCTAGTTCTTAATTTATGTCATTATGTAGGTGTCGTGCTCTTGGCAACAATATTTGAATATATCGTGTAAACTGTTTATTCGTCCTTAATTTTGCCCAGATGATGGCATGATGGGCGCAGAGCACGGGTCGAGAACATAAGTCTTGGGTTGGCGAATTGCAGCAAAAGAGGAAATCCTCGGAATAATGCATTCAGACTGAAAGCACTTTTCCAGTCTATAGGGAGTTGAAACTCCTGACTGATAATAATTTATCAGTAAGCTGTATATATATACAGAGCAGAGCTGACATATTGTCTGTGACTTTCGAGAGTCCTTTCCTCTGAGGGGAGAACTTGTATAGTTACATGTGAAAATAACTCGATAAATTGACCCTTGCGCTTGGGTCCTGCACCGGTTTGAAGCTATTTCAATGCGAGTTTGGTTTATCCATCCATAGGGGTATTGTAAAATGTCCAGTTGCGCTGCATGATTGTCACAGGACCGACTCTCATTAAATTGTGTCAGTGAGTGGAAGTAGCTTTCGCAGGGTATGGACATGGACACTATGGTCAGGCGGTCTATTTCCCGACTGTGGTCGGTATAATTGTTGTGGGCGTTAGGTTAGGCTTTTGCTGTTTAACCGACACAAAATTTTTGATGTATTTCCGTTCTTGTAAAACTAGTTTCAAGAGAACTCGAACCAGACGACCCCTGTCCTGACACAAACTCTTGTAAAACTCTTTGGAAACAGCAACATACCCCTACACTGATCTCCTGTCCTCAAGTGCCTCCACTCACTTTTGGTACTCCTCGTATGATCATCAAGAACTACATTCTCGTTCTAGAAACTGCCCTGCCTGTCGTTCACGAATATCCAGGAAAAAATCAAGGAGGGCGAGAACCGCAGCTCCAAACACCACCCGCATCGTCGCAAGGAGAAGATCGAAGTGGCTGGCTACAACTGCAAGAAACACCCCTCAAACGTGTTCAATGACCTGGAAAAGCGGTGAGTAAGTCAAGTTTAAGACGCACATTCCCACTGCATCCTCAGTATATCACCGCCGAGCATTTTTCTCTCGTTTTTTTTTTCTTTCCCCGCAGATATTATTTCGAGAAACCACAGAAATGCGACCTACATTCCAAGAACATTGCCAAAAGTTTAAACGAACTGTACACAGAACCGGCACCATCTCATTTTTATGTACCCCCACTGGAGATACACTACCAACAGCAGCAGCAGTCGGAATTCATACCCCTGACCCGAAGCGTATCGACAGCGACGGAGATTTTCTCCAACGGTGCCAATGGAAATCCGGGACAACAGACAAACAGAAAGAGCAACCATTATCCCAACAACAATGGCACGGAAAAGGGAATCACCACCTCGACCACTAAAAAGCACCAAGGAACTATCACATCAAAGCCGGCCAAGGATGTGCGACGCGAAGAAGACAACGATTCCGTTGGCAGTGAGGACGGCAACGGTGGTGGTGGGACACGGATGAGAAGCGGCAGCTCCACCACTGGCATTCATGACATTTGTGGTTTATCGCGTGGCATCCGCAAAACAAAAGACGAGTTCTTCAATGAGTTCTGCAAAAGGGCCGGAGTCCGGCCAAAGCCAAAGGATATCTATTTCATCGATGGCAGTGGCGATGAACCCGACGACGAGAACATCTACATTGTGGACAGTGCCAAGCCGCAGAACTCACGGCAGGTACAACATCATCACCATCACCAGCAAGCCGTCTACTATCCAAGTCTTCGCCGGAACTCGATGTTCGTGGAGCTACCACCGACCAGTTCGTTGCGGAAGCAAAACTCGAATTTATCCCTACACGCCGAGGGTAAGCTCTACCAGAAGAGTCTCTTCGACCTGGACCGATGCGAATCGGAGATTTGGAACGCATACCCAGAGCACTTCTATGCCAAGGGCAGCGGCAAACTAGTGCAGGACTGTAATGTCTATCAAAGTCGCACGTTACCGAGGTCGTTTATGAAACGTAATTTCGACTCGCAGGATAGCTTGCTAATGTCGGCGACTGCTGCTGGTGGAGGAAGCCAGGGCCGCTTATCTGTCACGGGACACAATCATTATCCAACAGCTCAGCCGACCAGGTTATCGCATGGTTCGAGGGAGGCGAGCATTTATCACTCTGGCCTAGCGCTGCATAAATCCTGTGAGGACGTGAGAAATTCCATTAACCTTCATGCTGGCGGTGGCGGTGGTGGTGGTGGTTCAGCACGTAGACCATCGACGACCTTGATGCCATCCACAGTGCAATGGCCAGCAGCAATACCAACGTCACCGTCGAATTTCTCGAATAATTCCTTTATGTATGGAAATCAACATGCCCAGGCCCACCCGGGAACGGTTGGCAGGACGGCCACTAATGGCGGTATGGGTGGTGCACATCATAAATTCACACGCGCGTATGCGTTTGATGATCGACGTACCGATGTGACTGCGGCTGGTGCTGGGGTGTATGACGCCTTCGATTTGGACGAAATCGAAAGGGAGCGACGAAGGTCGCATGCGAGTCTGTTCGACGGACGTTATGACGTGGTTAACGGTACAGCTGTTTAGCTGAGTGAGCTCGATGCTCGACTTGAAAAGGATTCCTACTGCCAAAAGCCATAAACTAATTAGGTGTAACCTTAGAGATGGTCATAGACTAGAACTACCTACATACGAGTAGATGATTTAGTCAATTTGAATGTATAGGGAGTACATGTGTGTGTTAGTGCATGTTCATTGGCATTTTGTAGTTTTAATATTTGCACCAAACAATCGTCGTACGGTTTTTAATATTTATCTATTGTAGGATTAAGATGTCCCGTTTGCGATATCAGTAATAAATAAGTTTATGATATGTGGATATGAGTGGGTTTTTGACTTTACACTTTCAGCACAGCTTGACAGCGGCCTTGTGGGAAGCACCTTGTCATCCGCCATCGCCGTTTGGATATATTTGTTTTGTATTATTTGGTTAAGAACTGCACCCATTTCAAAAACACCGATCAGAGTTATTATTTTGATGGTTATACACGTCACTGACATTAATGTACTAGATTGGGAAACACTCCGGATTAGTGTCAGCGGAACAAAATAGTTTTCACTTTTGTAGTAAGAATGGAAAAGACTGTCAAAATGGCAGTGGTAGGGATAGATTATCTCACAGAGAGAGACAATTACGAAAAAGTTAGGGAACGCCTTTGTAGTAATCTATGAAAAATGGCAGATAAACAATTGAAAAAGATACTAAAAGTCGTTAAAATATTTGACAAGCTCGAAGATTTTGCTAATTTACAACAAAATTAGCTATGATTCGGAAATAATCGAACTTCTTTTTGACGAATACGAATGTGTGAAAGAGTTTGCACTGATTAAACTACAAGCATTCAAGAAAAGGAAAAAGCGACGCTGCATTAAATATGACATGGAGCAGAATGCCTTTTTTTTACAGACAGGAAGAACTTCGTTGCCACTATCGAAATCGAAAAATATATTGAGAAGAACATTCAGTATTATTTTGTAGCCTGTTGATACCATTTTATTATGTAAAAGTCTAAACAAATGCAAGCATATGCCAAATGGGATAACAAACCTCAAATCAGCTGTAAGGTTACTGACAGCTTTACCACTTCTTATACACCAAGAAATTTGTTGAGTAAAAATTCGTTAGATTCTCAGTTGAGGGGTAACAAATAACAATCTTGCTCAGTCGATGACGCTCTCTTTTACGAATTTTTCGAGTTAGGGAACGACAATGAGTACAAATTCGTAAGATTTAAAACTAAAGGAATACAGACCTAATGACATAAAATGCGTTCTCAGGAAATAAACTTCACAATTTTTAATGAACTTCTTCAAAACTCTAGTCATCTTAAGTCGATTATGTTCGTCTGGACGTATGTAGTAAAAGCGACATTATCGACCATTCAATTTTTTGTTTTTAAGTTTAAGTAAAATCTAGTCCAAATAAATTTATTTGGCTTTAGGACAATACATTATTGAATATGTAAACTGCCCGCATTCTAGCATTTCAAGAAACACCAACCATTTGTGGTCTAGATGTCAAATTATTGGTAAGGAGTTTGACATTATTCTGGCATACAACTGATCATCAATCATTAACGTCTGTTAATGGAATACAGGCATTATGCTTAAGTTTTCCTAATTGCGGAAAGATGCCTGCCAAATTTGTTAAAGCTCAGTTTGGAAGAAACTATATTTATTATTAAATCCTAAAAGTCTTAGAGGAAACAACCATATAAAAGCCGTAAATGCTTAACTCGAATTTGTTTTTGTCTCTATCTAGTAATGAAATTGTCGGCCCAAAAATAGAACTAATTTTTTTCAAATTTATAATTTCGACAGTTCATGCGGTTTCCGGTTTTTTTTTAAGCCGATAGAATTCCATAGAAATGAGGGAAAAGACACTAAAGGACCATTCACATGAGAGCGAATTGCGAACCACGAACTGGCGAATATTCGTAGATTCTGACACTTCATTCACATGAAAACTTTTTTAGTCGCAGGTACCTGCGAATCATTTGTATCGTTGAAGGTTAAGTTCGAGCGAATTTTTCATTCGCAGGCTTGTGGATCGCGACTGTTTTATGTGGATTGTGAATAAAGTGTGACAGTTCGCGGCAAGAATTTTCAATTCGCGGGAGAATTGCTGTAATTGTAAATTTCGTTATTTTAATCAATCAAGTCTTTGTTTTTTTTTTTTTAGATTAGGTGTTGTATGAATTGAATATAATGCTTTTGTGGTAAATCAAATATCAATTTTCAATTTATAAATACAGATAAATTGATTTGCTCGCAGTTCGTCTATTCGCAGTTCGCGCTCATGTGAATGGCCCTTAATTTCGTACATGGACCAAAAAAGGAGGTAGGTTATTGAACAGAACTTTTGGGTTCTTGTGATGAATTTGGTTTGACATATTATGAAATAATCTGTGCGATTTCATGTGTTGGAATTTTGTAAATGAACTTTTACATTACAATAATGTGCAATAAAAATCGCAAAAATGACAACATGTAAGTGCCGGTGCATTCATAAATAAAAATTGACATTTTTACAACTGTCAAATGATAGATAGATAGATTGCTCATTTCACGCATTTCCTTAAATAGATCAATCAATTAAATGTACAAAGACAGATATATGAGATGTACCTAAATATAAATCAGACGACCATTGGTAAACCGCGCATTGCAAAAAATATAATTAAAAACTGCGTTATCGACGAAGAAGAAAATAAAAGGCAAACTATTTGAACTGTCATTCATTTAAAATTTACCAAATTTTACCATTTTTGTGTATACAGTCTATTAAAACGCAGCGCCTTGTCACAGAGTTTCAATAATTTATCTTTTCCTTACTAGAAGGTATGCGAATGGGTCAAAATAATGTGTATTGAGTCAGCTTGTGTTTCGTGTACCTTCGCAGAGCTGTTAAAGCTATGTTAAAAAGCAGTCCAAAGAATGATGTACACAGCTTAGGTACACCTATACTCCATAAATTAAAAGGAAATGGGTACGTTTAGAACAATAGTTTAAGTAACCAAAGTCTGACAGTTGACCAATGTGATGTGTCGGTTTACAGAGTTCTAAATTGGGCTAGATTAGAAACTTGGACAGTTTATTTTCAGTTGACATTATGTCGTTTTAAATTGGTTTCACTCGGGGATCCACCCATTCTGTAGTCCAATGGAACAAGAAAACTGCTTCTGATTGAATCCACAAAAGTATTGGTGATGTGCCAAACGATAATCTACGGCAGCTGTCAGTTGACTTGTATAAAATACATAAACTCTGAGTCTGACTTCAAATCGAGAAATCTCAGTTGACATTTCGATTTTATGTCAGGCATGGACATGGTTAAAGTGACGTTACGTCTCCAGAAAAATTCTTTAAAATCTTTAAAATTTAAAAGAAAGGGACAGACCTAATTTGAAAAATCAAACTAACTTGTGGTTAAGGCATAAGTTGCTACACAATTTATAAATAGTCGCCATTTATTGCAAATTTATTTCAAACTACTATTAACAGTTTATTGCCCATCGTCGTCCTCGTCATCACTGTCCGTGTCCACCCATAGAATTGTCAAGTTGAAAACTCTGCGACGAGACATCTTTCCCTACTCCAGTTAAAGGTGAAGGTTCATCTAACTAGTCACCACTTGACTCCGCCGAGGGCCCTTCACCAGTTTTATTTTCATCGCCCTTCCGATCCATTGCCGTCGTGCTTTTATCCAGAGAGACATCCTTTCTATCTCCGTCAATGGGTTTCTTTCCATCCTCACCATTCTCCTTGTTAATCTGCTTCAGTGGCTCCTCTGCTTTCTTGTTACTGTTACTGTTCATTTGTTTGCCATTACTGCTAGACGGACCACTGCCGCCATTATCTGTAGTCGTAAACAATTGTCTCCTTAGTTTAAATACTCCACGCGGACTGCTGCTGCTGCCGTTGGATTCACCACTTCGAAGAGAGGACGAATTCGCACTGATCTCAATGGCATCCAAGGTGATGTCCTGTAAGTTAAATTCCGGTGATAGCTGTGCGACTTGTGTTGTTGCCCTGGTGGGAGTGCAACGAGGTGGCAGGTTTTCCTCGACCTTTTTGTGACTTTTCTCGCCGCCGTAACTGTGTTCAATCAATCGGTATACGCTAGGCTGCTGTTGGCCTTTACTTTGAGTGTACTTCTGGGCACTCGAGTCAGTGTCGATTGGAGTTTGTGGTGGCGGCGGAAGTGTTCTGCTTCTTTCAAGGACCTTTCTCTGAGCAGTGCGATAAGGATTCTCAAATACAGGAGGACTTTCGGTAGACAGAGAGTCGATGTTTATTATGGGAATAGCTGGGGTGGCCTCACAGACGATGGTGTGTTTTTCTATTGTCCTCGATGGCAAACGATATGTGGCGCATTTTTTATCCAGCATAGATTTCCCCAGAGCGTAGCTCTGCCAGATGGTTGTGGCAGTTTCACGCATTTTTTGCTTCTCCGAGCGCTGTCTCTCGAGATAGTCGCGGAAGCTGCGATCCAGTTGATTGCTCTCGTGCTCTAGTTCTTGAATGCGGAGTCTGAAAGGTAAGGATTGCTGGTTTAAATCATATTTTGAACAGGATATAGGGAGTAGTGCTGTACGTACTTGGCATCGAAGACTATGTGGTCGATTTGGCGCTCCTGCGCAGAGATAGTTTTGACCATTTGTTGGAGTTCATTTGGAGTAAGTTTTGTAGGTTTTCGTGTGGTATCGACTGCAGTTTGCGTTCCCCTGATGCTGTCGATGTCAGCGTGCTTGATGGGAGAGTCATCTCTTGAAGCCGGTGGTTCTCTGATCCTTTCTTCGGCTTCGCGAATTCGTTGATGCAGTTCCTTATGTTTGGTCTCGAATTCGTGGAGCTTTTGTTCGAAACTTTCATTTATTTTGTGGACACTGTCCTCGTTACCTCTTGACGTGTGCTTTATCAGTTCCTGGAGGGTAATTGAAGTTAAAAACAAATACTATTGATGTATCGACTGTTTGTCTTACCTCTGCTAGCTTTTGCTTATATTTGGTTTTTAGAATGTCCTTCTGGATTTGAAGCCTCTGCTCTAGCTCCCGATCCTTCTTTTCATTTTCCCGGTGCAAGATTTTTTTTAGAGACGATTCAATCTAAAAATTGGGATGCGGAAACAACCATTCAGCACGTTCGAAAATGTAAATCAAAAATGTAGTAGAACGTAAACAATTGTTCATGTGACCGATCTAGTCCATCAAAACTGAAATAAACCATTAAAATATTCGCCCAAAAAATCGAAGTGAGACTAGTTCGTGTTGTAATTGCTGTCGAATCTGAAAAATTTCAATATAAAGGATGAAGGTTGTCACAGAAAGAGCGAAACCCTTTACAAATATGTTAGAACCTTTAGATTTAACCTTAAAAATTTCTTGAAACGTCTTGCTTAACTCTAAGGATCATCGCGTGCAATGAAACTACAGAAATGACAGCTGTAACAGTTTAAATCGGAGACATCAACTAAAGGAGCAACTGGCGGCACTCCACCACCTGCCATTGCTAACTAAATTGACAGATAGAGGACTGTTCGAAGAGATCTAATTATTAACTTAAAGAAAAAATTAAGAAATTGGTCCTATTGAAAAATCTAGTTAAGTCGACTTGATTGCCTCGATCTGGATTAGATTGGTCGGTAAAGTCACTTTTCCTATAACAGCCACATTTCGGAATATCAACTTAGAAGTCAGTCACGAATTTCTTGGCTAAACGTCAACTAAAAACGCTGTTCTTTTGCGACAAAACTGTGTCACTCAGACTTACTAAACTATATTCTTGATTGTCCAAAGTGTGAACAAACTTACTTAATTACATTCGTACCTTTTCTAGGAACTTCTTCCCATTGTCCGTTGTCCTCATTTCTTTTATCCAATCATTGTACGATTTCTCAGCACCAGCTTTGTTAAATCCCCTGCTAATATGCTCAAAATTCATTGTACACTTCTCAAACTGAACAGCCATGCTATTGACAGCTGTAACAACTTCAGTTAGCTTTTTATTTTTCTTCTTCGATACCGACATTTGTCGCAGATTATCAGAAATCTTCTCCAGACTGCGATTCAACTTTTCAAACTTTCTGGTTTGCAGCGATTTTTTCTGTACTTGCGGGGCATTCCTCCTCTTTTCTAATAGTTCCAAGTTCTGAGATATTTCCTTTACCTTCCTCGAAAGCACTATTAAGTATTTATTTAGGTAACGGAAGTTGTTGCCTTGGCATTCTGCTTTAGTTTTCTCCATCTTCTCGGGAAGTTCACGTTCCATCTGCACGGGGGGTTGTTCTATAACGTTCTGCTTACTCAAAAGATTCCTAAGCAGAACAAATAACAGTGAATGATTTGTCTCCTTTGAGTATTCTTCGCATATGACATCCTTTGACTGCAGCTGGAAGTTACTGCAAAGTGCATCGAATATTTCGAAAATTTCACGCTCACTGAACCGGAAATGGCCCTCCACTGTAAAGTTCGGCAGTGTGTTACGATAGGGGACTTCTGTACAAAATACCGATAATGTGAAATGACAGTTTAGAGCATAGAGGAATTCAGCTACAAGTGTATTGAGTGCAAGGATTAATGGTGAGAGGGTCAATCGATGGGAAGCTGCCGATTCCGAGATGATTTTTTTGCCTGTTGTGTAAATAAAAATTGGCGGTTAGAACTGCATGACCGACAGGGGTGCCATGGACACAAATTCAAAATAAACAAAGTGAAAGTTGTTGATCTGTCTGGTTTGGAGTTGGTTAGGTATTATTAAAATTTATAATTTGGGCTCATACCCAGAGATGTTTTGTTAAAGTTGGAGATGAGGTCTTTTCGTAGTTTAGCTTGTAAGGAACGCGCCACATCGTCCTGCTCTATCCAATCTCGAAAGTGTTGCTTGAACTCTTTTTCGGGGATCTTTGTTAACTCCTCTAGGTTTATATTTGTTGAGTCCATCTCAGATATATTGAGTGCACTTTCACTTTATAAGAGAAGATTAATATTGCTGTCAGATTGTGTTGTTTTTATTTCTTTTTTCTCATGCCGTTAGACCAAGTTGTTGATATTATTTTGATTAATGGCTTGTTGTGTCAAATAAATTTCAAATGCGGTTGTCATGGCATATTTGCTATCGAATGTTGCCAAAACCCAGTGTTAAGGGGGTGACTGTATCTTTGTTTGGTGTTTTTTTTATAGCTAGGTAGGTAGGTACTTAATTGAAGTCCTCTGATTAAGGAATATGCCCCTATTTATGTTTTTCCTCTGACGAATAAAATGCGTGCGAATCTCGATGTGTCAAGTCTAGCGTAGTTGTTGCAATTGTGTGCTGAAAATCCTACTTTGCTTTTCTGAGATCGAAGCTCAAAAAAACAGGGCTATTGTGAGGCTCCAACTAATACTGATTGATCCGGATCATTATCATAAACAAAGTTGTGGAATTTTCTGCTCAATATCATTCAAGGGACTTATACTTATCGCTTCCATTGAAGCCCTGAATAAGTTGCGTCCGCTGCATAATATGTTTTAATTTATGTTAAATGAAGGTTTATATCTCTGTAAAAATATTTCCACTTGAGATTTTACATCAACAAGGTGCACGAACCATTGATGACAGTAGCCGTGTTTTTTGAGCTTCGATCTCAGCAAAGCAAAGTAAAGTAGGATTTTCATCACGCAATTACAACAACTATTGTATTTCTGTAGTCTCGCCATCTTCAGACTTTTAAAGTGTTGAAATTGTCAAATGTTTTGGTGCAATTAATCATAGGTGTCGTAATAATTTCGAATTTCGCAAGATTGCGTAAATAGGTAATCAAACACCCATATTTGTTTCTTATTATTTGCACCATTACTGTACTCAATTTGCTGGTATAACAGTGCCGACGTCATGCGCACTACCCTACTGGCAACTGGCATTTTGTTGTCTGTCACTGTTTACCAATTTTTTTGGTGTACCTACACAAATTTCCCGGAATCATATGTTTTTTGTTTTCAATATTTGAAATTAACTTGAACGCAGTTCCAACCGTACATACAATTTCGTGCCCATTGTTGCCCAGACAAAGAAGGAAACTTCTGGAATCATTTTTGCCAAAATGCCAAACCAAATTGACAATGTAATCATCCAAGTAAGGGCACGGCTTCAAACTTTACAGATTAAACTCTGGCTGGAGCCGTACTATTACCAAGAAATCGGAGTTGTCGAATCGGAACTGGAGCGACTTGCTGATGAATTCAGTGGGAATCTCGGCATTTCCGTGTCCAACTGCAAATTGGCCCTGAGTGAATTGCAGGACGGAGCTCTACGCAAGCTGGCGTCTCGCAAGGAATTCGAGGAAACTGGTGAGTACCGAATATATCCCGTCATATTGTGAAACTGTTCTACTTGTTCGATATGGATGTTTAAAGGACTGGCCACGCTAAATGTGCGACGTGTAAACAACACAGAAGGAACAGAGAATCTCTTTGAAGTAAAATGTTCCCTATCCGCGATGGGCGAAGAATTGCAAAAGAAAATTGCCGAAAAATTGCAACTCAACGACGCCAATCGCATAAGAATAATCTCCGCTGGAAAGATAGTGAATCCCAAGGTCATTTTGCAGGTGCAAGGTGAGTAAACGACGTCAGACAATCATTTGTTCTATTTTCGCTGTTGCAGGTATTAAGAACAACCAACAGTTAATGACGATAATTGGTGCTGTGGAAGTCAGTAATGCTAACAGTCAGGAGAACATGTATGATCGCATTCGGAAGATCAAAGAAGACGTCGAAGCCATAGTCAACTCTGGCAACAGCCTTTTTGAGGTGGGTAGCACAAACACGTCGAATATTTTGCCACAAAATTTGTTCTTTCAGATGGAAGATCAAGATGGAAACCCGGTATTCCTGCCTCCGGACGAGAACAAAGCCCTTCTAATGGCCATGGGATACTGTGAGAAAGCACTTGCTGCTATCAAGAGAAATCACTATGATGAGGCGCTGATTTTACTTCTGGAAGCCGACGGCAAGTTCACCACTTGCAATTCAAAGTTTTTGGAATCGGTCGACAACTATGCCCTGGTCAATTTGGACATTGTGTGGTGTTACCTCTGCTTGAAGGTGAGCGTCTCTCGCTAATTTGCATTCTCTACCGCTCTCTCCTTTAACAGAACTTGACGCAGCTTCCCGATGCCCAGCGGCGACTGGAAATCTGTGAAAAGAGCTTCCACCGCAGCTATGGACGTGACTTGAACCGCTTGATTAACCTCAAGGGAGACTCAAGCCCAGAGCGAGCCCTCATCATGCGACTGCATTTGCTTCAAGGTGTCCTTCTGTTTCATCAGAACCGCCGCAACGAAGCGTACGAGAAACTTGATCTCGCCCAGACTGAACTAAGAGATCTTAAGGTAGACGACAATGCCGTGCAGCAGTTGATATCAATGGGTTTCGATCTGACTGAGGCGCGCATTGGACTGCGGTCATGCAAGGGAGACGTAGCCCAAGCTATCAACTTCATTCACGAACGCAAGAGCAAAGTAGCCGAAGCTCGCAAAAAATCGCGCAAGGAAAGAAAGCTGAACGCCAATCTGGATCAGTCCGACTCTTCCAAAAACCCCAACAAGCTGTGGGTGAATCCACGCAGTGTATGCACTCTGGTGGAGATGGGATTCCCCAGACAACTGGTGGTTGTTGCACTACAAAAGGCCGACAATGATCTCACTAAGGCGGTAAGTTCACTTATTGGCCGACTCACCCAAATGCACATTAATTTCGTCTTCAGCTGGACATGCTGCAGTCAAACACAGAAGCACTGATTCAGGCTCTTCCATCAGCACCACAGGCAGTCGACCAAAAACTGTTTTCCGAGGTGAGCAACATTTTATTGACAATCCATTTAATCTATCTGTTGCCGTGTCCTTTTCCAGTTGAAAGAGGTTGGCTTCGATGAGGAAATGATTAAGTTGGCCCTGGAAACAGCGCACAACAACGGCGAGAAAGCAATGGAGTTTTTACTTAAAACGTTCGGCAATAGAGACGAACTGATGACTGCAGTCCAAAACATTACTGACCGCGCCGAGGGAGCATCTACTTCCACGGGTGCAGCTGGTGGCTCGACGGTTGTCGGACAGTTTTTAAAAAAAGCACAAAAGGAAATGGATTCCATTAAGGCGTACGACAGATTCAACCAAGACATTTCTGCCAATGAGAATGAGTACTTGGACTTGCCACTGGTGCAGGAGGAACAAATCCTTGCCGAGTACAAGCGGTTCCTGGAACAGTAATAAGCCGGCAGCTTTCTTATATATTTTATATATTGTGTGTAATGTGTGACCATGTGGTTTTTGCAGATGTTTGCAAGTAAATATATTGTATTTTGTGTATCTAGTAGAGGAGGTTTCTCTTCAGACTTGTCTTGGGAAGTTAGGTTATGTTCAACTGTTCATGATTTCAAAGAGTTCTCTAATTCCACTAACTAACTTGAATTAGGCAGCTTTGACTAGTTTATCTTTGCCTCCGGAGATGGCTACGTGAAAGTAGGCTTATGTCTTAAGCCCAGTGCAACCGGTCTTCGGCTAATCTGAATAATAAACCTAATAGTTTTTAGTTGTATTAAGTATTTATTGTTACAAAAGAAATGACGTACATGAAGCAGAGTATATTTTAGTTTACACTGTAAATAGATTAGAAGAAAGATAGTCATGCTCCAGCAATGGTGTAAGCGATGTCCATTTGTCCGTTTCAGGGTCATACTCGTCCACTAGCTGCTGCTGGACATTGTTGTGCGTCCCTGCGCAAGCAACGAGTCGATTATTTAGCGCTACACATTTAATTTTATGTCGGCCTAGAGTCAGCGAGCTAACACTCGTCCAGGAATCTTTTGATGGATCATAACGCTGCACACTATTCTCATCTTCATAGCAATCCCCTTGAACAACGTACAGGTATTCGCCAACTGCAGCGATTCCAGACAAACATTGTTCAGTTTTAGGTGTGCTTTTAGGTGCAATATTGTTCCATTCATTTATTTCAGGATCGTAGTACACAACATAGGGGTGCGAATCCGACGCAGCGTAAATTACACCAAAAAGAACAGCGACCTGTACCTCTGAAAATTTTGCGGGCAAGATCATCACTTCCTCCCACAAGTTCTTATCGAAATCGTACATCACGACATCCTGCGTCCAATGCCTGCCGTCAAAGCCGCCAACAACGTACACGAAATCATTCAATTCAACTATCGCAACATTACTGAGCTCATTCAGCATGGGAGCTAAAGACTTCCATTCCATTGTTTCAAGATCAAGACATTCGACGATATCCGTAGGATCACCTAAAATATTTAAACCGCCAGCGATAATTAGTTTGTTGTTTATAACAACGGTAGTGTACTCTGTTCGCCTAATCGATGGACGTGGCCAATTATCGTATGACCAGAAGTTCAATTCCGAATTGTAAATCGAGACTCTGAATAAATTGTCTCCGTTTGAAGTCACAAAAACAAGTTTCTTCGATTTATTTTGCTCTGTTGAAGACACAGTTCGAGTTTCCGGCGATAAGTGCCATTGAAGCCAACTGAATATCATATCGTCGGACTCAACGGATTTGCCAACTGACGGCCTGTTCTCGACAATAAACTTGGGCTTCAACAGCTGAAAACGAACATGTGACAAAATATTAGAGAGAAGTTTTTTTCGATTAACTTCGTCATGTTCGACCCATCCCAGCAGTGCGAGAAACAGCTTTTCCTCCGAACGCTTGTAGCGATGATCATTTTTAAGGAATTTGGCCAGTTGTGCGTCATTTAGCTGGTAGAACTCCTTTTCGTCGCATACCTTTTCAAAATGCTCATAAGCGAATTTTGAGCACTTCTTATACAGCTCCTCATAACTGTGTTGCTCGGCAAACAATGCAATACCAAGGCAATTACTGACATCCAACTGACGACCCATGAAATCGCAACAGATCGCTATTAAAGCATCCATCTGAAAGAAATCTGCTGCCCTTAGGACGGTCTCTGCCGTTTCGCAACTGAGCTCAATTGAAGCTGTGTACATATAGTCGACAATTTGCTTTAAAGTGCCGCTATCGATATCTTCCAGTTCGACGTCAGTAGATCGAAGTTCTCCCAAATTGTTGCGGAACATTGCAAGGAAGAAATCACTTGATGCCGAGAGAATAACTCGATGCGCTGGCAGTTCAACCTTGTCGATGCCATCGATCAGGATTACGTCAAAGAACTCCGCATCGACATAGAATGTGTGCAGTTTCTTTGAAATATTCTGAAAATGTTGTGCGCAATTCAAGATTTCATTCTTATTGGACGATGTTGAGCAGATTTGCAGAGATGGATTTTTAATTGAATTCGACATCGCTCTGTTCCTAATGTGTAATTTCATCTATATCAGAAACTTGTATTTTAGGTATTGCGGTGATTGCTTACCTCGTGGATATATTATTTCCGATTTGAGCTAGAAAGAGGAAAAGTGATCTAAATATTTGAGGAGCAGTCAAACCGAAGAACAAGAGCATACTACGGTTATAGTTTGAAATAATTCAAATTTGACAGATGGAAACCATAAAATAGGTATGGCATAGTTCAGCCAGCAATAAGTTTAATGTCGTTTTCCATTGGGACAGTTAAAGCCGTTTCTGAATTGGCCGCAAAAAAAAAACACTTTTTTTCAGAGGCAGAGCAGTTTTGCGAATCTCGATATCTGAGCGAGATTCACACCTACTTACACTAACACCAAAACATTTGTCTTTTGTCAGTCTTTAAAGTGTGTTATTAATTACGTATTCGAAGACAAGTCTGTGAAAAATAGAGACAAATTTACATTTGGCAGCAGCAATGCATAATTTTGAGTGGACCTTCATAAGCCTAAAATACAATTTAAGAACTTTTAAAACATGACTATCACAAATGCGAAGAAAGAAAAATCTCGTTTTATGTTCCATTGGGTACGAAAAATCTGAAATCTGAGAGCAACAAATTTCAATGGAAAACGACTTAAACCGAAAAAAAATATGACGGCAAATTCTTGATGCAAATCTGACACCTCTGATATATGACAATTGGAAAAAAAGCTGAGCTCAAAAACGATTGATTTTTGTGCCTTCCAATATTAATTAGTAAATAAAAAAACGATGCAGATGTGGTAGTTATTGGAAATGTATGAAATATGCTATCATAGTTTGACGTGTGTTAGTTTACTATGCCGTTAAAATGTCTCCACTAATACGTGAACATTGTTAGATCTATTGAGACCCATCCGAATTTTATCTGAACTTGATTGATAAGAAGGAATGTTTTCCAGTTGGCGTATGATCGAACTTAATGACAACCCGTTTAATTTATGGCGTTTTCTATTGCGGGGCCACCAGAAATCTTTTTCAGACCTTACGCGGCTTATGGAACATGCAACGATATTGATCTGGTTTTTGTGAATGGATTCATGCGTTATTTGACAGCAATATCAGCTTTTCAAATTGCTTTCATTTTTGGACAAATCGCAAATGGATATCGATTAAACAAAAATGTTTCCGCTGTTGTAAATATAAAGGGAGTATTTTTGGTGATTCGCAGTCTTCAGAGATGACGAGCAAAACGATGAAGATAATAATTCTATTATTGTAGGTACCTATTTCGTTATTTTTGTTTTCACGAAACTTTGCACATTTGTTTTCAAAATCAAACTTCTTAAAATGACTTAAAAAAGCTATGTAAAGTGTCTATAGGTAGTTATACAACTGCTGTGCAAGTCTGAAAAATATCGAGATCTGCAAAAAGTTGACAGAACCAATTAAAAAATTGATTTGCTTGCCCAGTGGAACATAAAAAGTGATTTAGGATGAAAAAGAAGATAAATTTGTTGTCCCAATGGAAAGTCGTTTAGACTTTTAAAATAACTGATTTATTGAAAATCCTTTCTTCCTGAACTATTCCACTTGTGAAATGCATTCAGGTACCTACCCAGGTACCCAGGTAGGTAATTAAATCTTATCTGCGGCTCTGTTCATCAACAACGTTCAAAAAGATAGTCATTTAAAATAAATTATTATACCTATTTATTATAATGTACGAACAAATTTCATTCAATACTTATGCATATAACGGGTGATTTTTTAAGAGGTTTAGAACTTAAAAAAAAAAAAAACACAAAAATTTCGAAAAAATGAATGAAATATTTATTTGAATCGATAGTTTGAACCTTGCAATTTAATGTTTTAAGATAATTTCATGCAAATGTTGACCGCGGCTGCGTCTCAGGTAGCCCATCCGCTGAGTCCAATTTTGGCATACTCTTTCACACATATCGGCCGGTATCTCACGAATGAATGCATGGATGTTGGCTTCCAGTGCGTCAATCGAAGCGGGCTTGTCCCTATACACATTAGCCTTGACATACCCCCACAAAAAATAATCTAATGGTGTCAAATCGCACGATCTAGGCGGCCAATTGACCGGCCCGAAACGTGAAATTAACTGTTCACCAAACTCGCCTCGCAATTGCGCCATTGTTTCGCGTGCTGTGTGGCATGTGGCACCGTCTTGTTGAAACCACATATCATGCAAGTCAAGAACTTCCATTTCGGGCAAAAAAAAAGTTTGTTATCATCGCTCGGTAGCGTTCACCATTGACAGTAACGCTGCGATTCGCATCATCTTTGAAGAAATATGGCCCAATAATGCCGCCGGCCCATAAACCGCACCAAACAGTGGCTTTTTCGGGATGCATTGGTAGCTGTTGCAATGCTTCTGGCTGATCTTCACTCCAAATGCGGCAATTTTGCTTATTTACGTACCCATTCAACCAAAAATGAGCCTCATCGCTGAACACAATTTTTCGATAAGCAGCGCGCGATGAACATTTCGAACCGAGCACGAATTTTGATAGTAAAATTCAATAATTTGCAAGCGTTGTTCATTTGTAAGACCATCCATGGTTAAATTGCAAACCAAACTGAAGCTGTTTGACAGTGACACAAGGTACTAAACACACGTCAGCTGTCAAAACCAGTGTTGCCAAAACCAAACCAGCTAAAAAATCACCCGTTATTTCGAAGAAGTCAAAATCTCCATAAATCGGCATTGCGGCGTAAAGCTTAGTACGCTGCTTAAGTAAGTAACATCATCACTCGCAAACAGTGTGGAAGGCAGACGAAATTCACATTGTGCATCAGCCTCAAGTTGAGGTTCCTACCGTAAGAAGCTGTCATTTCGTATGCGAAATACCTAATCGAAATTGTTTGAGCTAATCACACTGAAAATTCGAAATTCGCAGGAATTCAGATTCTAATTCTTAAATTTGTCAAAGGGGTGTATATGCCAACGTAGATTAAATCAACTGTTCAACTGTTAAAAAAGTTATTAATTATTTTTTTAACAAAACAAATTAAAAATAATTTTGTGTTTAATGAGTTGAACAAGAAAAAAATCGAGACAGAACTTTGGAAATGGTTATTTGGTTTCCATGCGAACAGTCGCAGAAAATCACGGAAGTTAATATTTTAATCCATGGTTGTAATACGGTACGTTTCTAATTATATCTCCAAAATCACCGAACTGTGACTTTGTCGCCAGCCGTCCACGCACCCCGTACTGGTCAGAGATTAAACGTTACATAGCTGAATGATTGGCAATTTGATTATACGATTGAGAAGCAACCAGTTTAAATAATGCCCAATTGTTTTGATGTCGTAAGAATTGAAAACAATTTGATTGTAAATGTGTTGGACAGAAATTTGCCTAGATTTCACTAAAATGTTCTACTGCATTATCAACAAGCCTATTTATAAGATCGATTTTAAGCGTCGTATGTAATTTTTCTCATTTTTAAGAATTTCACGTCTTTCGCCTATGTATAGAGGTACAATAATGCAGGAACGTAGCACATGCTTCTTAAGTCTATAAGCACTTAGGTTAGTGTTTACCTGCATGCACATCGCACATGCGTCTACTTGCATCACGTCAGTTCGTTGTCATGCAACCCTAACAAAACCTGTACAGCTACGTCCGTATTAATTACTGTCATACAGAGTAGATCAGCTTTACATTTGACATATACAACTCTACTGTCATTCCGAACCGTCAAAAGTAATCAAAGTCTAGAAATCACGTGTATAATGCGCTTCCGAGTATGACACTCGGTAGAATTGCGTGGCTAGTCCGGCACTAGACTAGTATCATAAACAAATTCAGTAAACCGTTGTTAATCCTACATCGAGCGTTATTACCATATCACGCGTCCCGATAACTCTCTCTCACTCTCTACATCAATTCGTACAAACAACAACCAAAACAGGTTGTAGCTGCGATGTTGGAGCGGCTAATTGCGGCCCCACCAACAACAGAAAGATCATCTTCACACCGGTATGGTGAGTTGCTTCTATACCATTTCTTCCAATCGATCTGACTCTGGCCGGGTCTGGAAATAGTCCAACGGCTAAGCTCAGAGTCAGTTTCATTGCGGCTTCTCATAGAATCGGTCGGAAAGCGGAATCTCAGTATACAAACTCTTTTCGGTGTGTATTTGTTTAGCTGAAGCGTATATCCCGCTACCGCTTGAAGCGTTAAACCGTGCAGCCCGCAAGCGGTTGGCTGTCTTTTTGCCTTTCTTATCACTAGCGACTAGAGTTGGGTCCGAAAGGTCACACTTGTTAAATTTTACATTCGTGTGGTATAGAAACGATCACCACACAACTGTTGTTGTTGTTACCGTTTTTTTTTTTTTATTTATTTTTTGGTAATATCCTATCGGACTTTGGGCCTATGCTAGAAATAGAATCTGCTCGATTGCAGAAGGAGAAGTGGTTGGACCTGTTGGGGAAGATCTAAAAAAGTAATTTGCATCCAAGCAAAGCCAGACCGGTCCCGATAGGATGGCAGTCATTTTGCAGACAGAATTATTGCTAAGAAAAAAAAAAAAAAATTCCTCAAAGCCTGGCTTATTTCCAACCATTCTTCGGCCCCGCTCAGAATAGCAATTTGCCATTGGAAAGTGATTTCCTCGGTGCATGTGCTGCGTATATGAATTTCTTCTAGTCTGCGCTTCGATCGCCTGCTTTATCCGTTGGTCTGTCTTGGCCACTGGAAAGCGAGCGTTTGGGCTCTTTGTTTATCTATACGTATTCGCGCGTGCGTAGTTGTTGGTTTTTGTGCAATAGTTAAGTTACACTTGCACTTAAAGTAACTTGTCCGCATTCCCACGTGACGTCCATACTAAGTCTGTCAGATAGTATGTTGTTTTCTCTGGAACTTGAAGTGTCTTACAAATGAATGAGAAAGAAAAATGTATTTTCAATTTCAGTGAAAGAAAAAGTCGCGGGAAGACAACCAAAAGCAAATGACAACCACGATACAAAGAGCGTGACTTGCGATCGTGGAAAAACGTGAATTTTATTGTGATCAAAGTGATAGAAAATAAAAGTGTTAGCTTTTGTGATTTACTATTTTCATATTTTATGAGAACAAGAAAGCTAAAAAAAACGATAAAAAAATAGAAACGTTCCAGAGTGGAGTTTTTTTCAGTTCTTCTTTGATTGAGAAAGTGAAGCAAGCACGTACCTATATCTATTGCGGAAAAGAACGCGCACAAAAGAAATATCGTGGTAAGTCGGGCGCACAACACTGGGGTCATTGAATCGGCCCGAGGGGCAGCATTGATTTTTGTTTCCAATACTAATTTATCTTTTAAAATATACAACATAACGGCGCTCAATGCGCTACTTGTGTTTTTCCCTCGTCGGGAAATACAGCCACCTAAACCAACCAACCAACCATACAACATAAAATCCAGCTGTCAGACATAATGTAACTGACATTCTACTTATTCCACATTCATTTCGAATGACTAAACAAGGATCGTCTCGCAGTTTCACTTTACGGTGAATTACTATTACACAGCCACAGCGCCATCAATTTCGATTCGACACTTATGGTCGCTTTGACATTAGATAAGCTCGATCAGGTTTCCAACCTTCAGCATCGTTGATTGGACTAGAGAATAGACACAAATGTCGATCGAAAAGTCTATTGTTAAGAGTAAAAATGGAACAGGTTAATCATGTTAAATAGAATAAATTTTGTTTAATAAGATGATAAGAACCGACTGCAACAAAGACTTAACAAATTTGATTATACAACATCCTGTTCAACAGGTAGAACAACAAAAAATGTCATCTGCTCAAAACTAATAAAGTTTTCTGTGCAGTAGAACAAATAAACTGACGTTCTCGGGTTGTCGCTGTGCACTTCGTAAATATGTTAATCAAACCGTTTTAGTATTCTTCGTTCACCATCAGCATCGAATAAGTGCCCCATCTAATTGAAGTGTTTGTTCTTTTGTCAAAAACCAATTTCGTACTACGTGATCGGAGTAAAAAATAAAACAGGTTGATCCTGATCTCAAACGTGTTTATATTTCTAGATGAAACTTTCTTGGAGTATTTACATAATTATACATGAAAAGTTCTCTGGCCATAACTGTGTTGTTGTTTTTGTGCAGCACAAACCCTATCTCCAGCAAATAAAAAAATGTTTAATGTTGACCAAACTTTTTGACAGTTGACAGTTGAAACAATTGCGGCTTCTTTGTGTTCAGCCAATAAATGAGCACATTAAAAAATCTAGCTAACTTAAGTCGACTAGAATGGTCTGCGCGAGATGTACCCTGAACGCAAAAATTAGATTGCTCCGTAACGTCACTTTTCCTCATACGTCAACAACATATACAAACTGTCAACTAAGTACTCAGTCAAAAAATTCTAGACTAGCTTCGTGGATTACCGTCCATAGATATAATAATAATATTAGTTGGCGCAACAGGTCTGTAGGGACCCTGGGCCTAGCTTCTCGCAACCATTCGTTTCGTTCGAGTTTTTAATTTTTGCGGAACGAATGGAAGGGGTCTACAATTTTATGCCGATTCCAAACGGCTAATTCAGAAGCTCTTTCAAGACAGTAGTTATACACACGGATGTTCGATTTATTGCAATCGAAACAGAAGGTGTGTTTTTTTGAGCTTCGATCTCAGCAAAGCAAAGGAAAGTAGTATTTTCAGCACACAGTTACAATAACTATTGCAAATCTCGAAGTGTCAAGTATAGCGGATTTTTTGTAATTGCGTGCTGAAACCTAATTTACTGTGCTTTGTTGAGATCGAAGCTCAACAAAACAGGCATAGAGACACTACCTGTCAGCCAACTGTCAGACTTACTAAACTAGTACTAGATTACAACTCTAATACGATGCAACGTCAAACACATTTTTGTCGTCCACATGTCTATACGACAGGCGCTTGCCAAACAACAAAATTTGAGAAATGTCAGTCAGTTCTGAATTTTTTAAATGACATAAATCTATGTCTTGTGCAAAAAGACGAAAAGATGACTTCATGCAAGTAATAATATTTTTATGCTATCGATCGGCAAGGTTCTAATTCGATTGCGTCATGCAGCATCGCTTTAAGACTCATCCGTATGAGCCTGAACAACCGAAAATGCAAACCGCGAGTAAGTAGCTCTTACTTAATGCATTAGCAAACAATTTTCACAAATTCAGAAAAACTACGAATTCCAAACAAATAAACATATATGTACATACTCTTGCCGCGAGTGTAGGTATTCACAATTCACAGCATTCATTAGAGTTCCCCAAACCGACGAATAAAATAATCGCTCGAACTATAACCTCAAAACATAAATGGAGGTTTTTGATGTATTTTTAGTACACAGTGTTGTTATGTTTTGTTTTGATACGGTCGGCGAAAAGAGGTGTAGGTACTCAAATAATGGATGAACCAACAGATAGGCATTCTTTTCATAAAAATAGAAAGACGTTTTGGTTGACACATATTTAGAAACTTTGATGTACCAAGGTTGACGAGATATTTCGGATTTTGACGTGTATGAATGAGTAACCGACAAATATAGTTAAAAATTTCTCGACTAAGCTGAGCACCTTATCAGTTGTTAATTTGTCTGTACCTACATCTGACGTAGTAAAAGTGACATTAACGAAGAGTTAAGTTTTTGCGTTTAGAAGAGAATCGACCTTAGACGACATAATATTTACCTTCGTATCTCTGTCAGATGCTTGCAAGAGGTGATACGATTAATGACATCAATTGAAAACGGTGCGACATTGAGCTTCAATATCTGCGTATATAAATTTGACAGCACCTGTCATTATAGCCACTCTTGCTTTATAATTTTCCAATATAAAATGCCGTGCAAAGCAGGAAACTAATAAAATCTAGATATCTTATTAACCTTGATTTCTTTAATGCTAATATAATCAGCGATGGATTTGGCCATGTTATTCAATAGAATATATCTATTCTAATTGACTGGCTGTTATGTTATGTAGTGCATCTGTCATCCAAAGCGGTTATAAGAAGCCTAACCGGTGGTCGATTAGATGTTATGCAATCTTCGGTTAATTCATGCGAATATCATTGGCTTTTATTCTTTGTTGGTTCCGAGCCAGTGAATAATACATACAAAATATGAAAACATTTGGCACATCCGTAACAACGATTCAAAGAGTAAATATCAGCAGTTTGTCAGAAAGAAGCACGCAAAAGTTCTCGCCAGTATTTTTCACTCCATTCGTTCAGAATCGAAGGCCACCTTTCGCAATCCGTTAACGTTAGAATTCTGATTTCCCATTCTCGCTTATCCCCATTGTGTTTCTTGTGAACTTACGTACACGCAACATGCAATCTGCTGCTTGGTTAATCGCACCCGGGCTCTGATCAAAACCACTGAATTAGCCAATTTGTACGACTTCATTAACCAGCGATCTAATCAGCCTGTCAGAACATTGTCTGCCATACGGCGGCCATCTTTAAATACCTGTACAACCATCACCTTCTTTTGGCAGACAGCATCAATAGTATAGGCATATTTCTTGTAAAGTGGGCGTTCTCCCACAGAAATCATGTCAAGAATGTCTTCTTTCTACAATACGTACTGTTAAATTTTTATTTTTCTTCGCATATTCTGTTCAATGGCATTCTACGAGTAGATGAACTCAGTAGCGACCTCATTTAGTTCTCGCCTAGCCCAACCAACTGCAAATGAATGAACTACGAAACGGAAGCTTCGTTTCGTGCATCGCTAACTCTGATCATCATTGTTCGTTCGATGAGCTATCTGGTAGCGGTGGACTGGACAGCAGTCATTATGATGGCGCACACAAATCACAGATCGACAGAAAAATGCCAATGCTCAGCAAATCCATTACGCGACCATAAACGTTGCCATTCATTTAAGTGTTGTTGGTACGCGGTTTGACTGCTTAGTATTTCTATTTTGAAGGGTGAAACGCTACTCAGCGACCATTATTATTGAAGATCAGTCAGTTTGACAGATATATAGATATCCCCGACCTGAACTAATGCCCAAGCGCCCGTTAAATTTATCACCACGGGAGTGCTTATAATTCGTGTTCAGCTTAATTGTTGCTGCTCGTCATCAGATTATCGCGGCGATTGCTTAAATGATCCATGAAATATTTTTGACATTTACAACCTGTGTGATTTGTTATGATGGCCAATAGGCAGTTCAGCTGGTCATACGTCCCGAGTCCGTAATATGGATAATCTAGATTTCCTTAGTTTATTGGTTCACAAATAAATTAAAAACTTAAGGATGTGATATAACTTTTTTTATTTTTGACAGGTCAGGGACGGTGGAATTATTTACAGTGCTACTGACTTTGGGGAAACCTAAAAATTTATATTCTTAACCGAAATAAAGAAACCTTTTAGTCACCCCAGGTCGTTGGACATTATGGGATGTAGGTATTGGGTATAAAACTGGATCTTGCATATATGTCAAACAACTACCGGGCAAGGTAGGTATAATTGCTGGACTTTCCTGCCATTCAATGGCACAGTAATGACAATATTTTTATTGAGCTGATGAGCAATTAAGTCTACATCTTAATACGTCGTAAAACAGCGGGTCAACTGCTAAAAACAATTCTGCCTAAATGTCGACGCCAATGAAAGTCTTACAGATTTTGTCGGGAGTGTCGAAAGTGTCACAGGAAATGCAGCTGACTGACTGTTGGTGACCAAATTAAACAACTCGAATTATTATACGTATTTATAAACGTAGAGCTTAATTGTTCATTAAAGACAAAAAAGAAGCAAATTAATAAATAGAAAGGAAACTGCATAAAATTAAAAGTGATTCGGTACTTTTCTCAATCTCATTCGTCACCCACTAATGCTGCATTTACACGGTCACACATTCCTAACACGGAAGATTAAAGGGATGCTAAATACTAAATAGCCGTGTTGCTGAAAGGGACAGCATCACCTGACACCCAAAAAAAAGCGTGACACATATGTAGGTCGCCCATCTTGTTTACGTAGTAGGAATTATAGGAAAGCTAAAGAAATTCCACTCTCCTGTAAAACAATATGGCTCTTGGAAATGATGAACGGACAAATACAGATTTATTTCTTATAACTGATTGATGGATTGTTAGTTTAATTTACTGAAACAAACTACCACTCTCATTTCACATGTTTTAAGTCAGAAATAGAATTGTTTTCAAGTTATTGCAGAAATGTTGCCAACCGAAAATTGTGCTTATTTCCGGTTTATGTATCTATAATTATGGTCACAACATCCATGACACTTTAGGCGTCTGATTTGTGATCTCATTCTTACGCCTTCATAACCATTGACTGGTTACAAACGGATCTCTGTCCCGTCTCGTGCAAAAATGCTCGTGCGTAATGGTGTAAATGCAGTTTAAGTCGTTAATTCAAACAAAAGATAACGTTGACGTTTCTTTCCCCCCTGTTAAAAATTAAAAATGTTCAGCGAAAACTCAGCTAAAGTCTGTCAGCAACAGGCGTTATTTGTCTGAGTATTATTGAACTGATCGGCACATTTTAGACATTTGACAGCCATAAACAAAATAGATTTTTCTTTGTTCGGCCACTGCAAAAATGTTTTATTGGTCGAACTGTTTGACACCATTTAATACGATTGACACTCAGCTAGAGAGAAAGAGGGTGTGGCTAAACAAAAAAATCAAAATTAATC
The DNA here is from genome assembly GCA_949126925.1 of Cheilosia vernalis. Taxonomy (NCBI): domain Eukaryota; kingdom Metazoa; phylum Arthropoda; class Insecta; order Diptera; family Syrphidae; genus Cheilosia; species Cheilosia vernalis. The sequence goes on along the minus strand of OX421360.1, from coordinate 60,112,073 downwards.
TGTTGAGTCAAATGCAAACAAAATATTGACAAATTATTGAGTAAAAATTGAATAATAATAAAATTTAATAGTAAATAGTAAATGTCTGTCGCTTTAATTTTTAATTTTAAAATCAGCTTAGTGATCCTCTTAGGCCCATTTTATTCACTCGAAGTTGAACACAACTCGGGGAGTTTTGCATATAAAAATGCAAATAAAAAATGAAAATAATTCGAGTGAATAAAATGGGCTTTAGTGGAATGACTTCATTCTAAAATCAATTCCAGTATAAAATGGAACTATTTTATTTTCATCTCATCATTTTGACAGATAAAAAGAACACGAAGAAGAAGAGTGCGGTGTTTATTTGAATGCAATTAACATCGACAGATGACTTTAAAGACACCTTTGGAAACAAGGAAATTACTGTAGGGTAAAGTCGGGTGATATGCAACCCTCTCAATACTTCCAACTTAACAATTTTATTTGGAAACAAAGACATCAAAATAACATTCAGTTTTACGTAAGCTCCTGAAAGGTGCAGTCGAGACCTGGTTTGCAGGTGAACATGTTTAGTTACAAACAAACAAAGAAAAGAAGTGAAATTCTAAGAAATTAAAAGCGTATCGCGTCTGCTTGTTTCCACTTACAGTTATTACTTGGTGTACACTTTTGGTCATATTTTTTCTAAAAAAAATACAACATTTGGGAGATATGTCAGTTAAAGTTTGGGATTTCTCCCGCTATTAGTTTTATATTGGTGTAAATTTCAGAACTAAAAACATAAGAATGGGTTCAATGTCTAATATGCCATTTTGGTCGCACTACTAGTGTACATCTTATTAAGGTTCCGTACCCAAGGGCAAAAACGGAACCTTATTAGTTTCGCTTTTGTCCGACCAAACTAGACCAATTTTGTACCTAGGTCTATCTCAGAAAATAATTGACGTATAGAAGGCTAAAATTTGCACACAGTATATCCGGTCGGTATAGCCTCTAGTTAAACGACAAATACCAATGGTAGTCCATGTATGACTGGTTTTAGAGTAACTAGTTAATATGGTGAAAAAATATGTTCATTCGCACAAAAAGCTGTTTTTTTCTTGATTAACAAAAACTTAATGTTCACCTTTTTTGTAGATCATGCTCGTAGCTATATAGTGCGGAAGACTGTTTTGTGGAAAAGTAATATATTAAAAGATATTTACAAAAAAAACTGTCAATCACTATATAAAGTAGGTTCACCAAAGTGGGTTGCAAAATTCTGTCCGTCTGTCCCTCCTTCCACAGGCCTACAGCCTGAACGGCTTCCCGGACGACGTTCAAACCTCGGATTTGGAGTTTTTGGGCTTTACAGTTCGGGAGGGTTTTTTTTTTGCAAGGTAACCTCAATATTAATGGTACTTCCCATATAAAATTTTCGTACAAGTTTGATTTGATCGAAAACGGCTCTAACGATGTCAACCAAAATTGATAGTTAAGCTTAAGTAGGTGAGGTTACCATAACTGCTTACCCAGTTTTTGGCAAAAAATTCGAACAACGGTACTTTTATATTGTATACGATTGTAACAAAAATTATTTTCTAAGGTAATGTGGTCATTTATAAATTAATAGCGAACTCAGTTTTTCTCTACCTCGTACCTCAGTTTTTCTATTATCGTACAATGGATTTTTGAAAAAAGGAATTTTTTATATATTTTTAATCTTTTTTAGTTTACCGGGAAACGGCAAAAACGATTTTGACCAAAATGCCAACTTAGAGTCAAATGGATGTTTTCAAAACTATTGTGTCCTCAATTTTCAATTTGCTGAACACTCTGAAAGTCAGTCAGACTCGCACTAAACGAGAAAGTTTCGTGCGACCCAGTCGTGCACGTTATTTCTCTTTATTCCCAATGAGACCACTTTTTCAAAATTGTCCAGATTGGCCCGTTTTCTGTATTTCGTTGATACTTTTCCTCATTAAAAAAAAAATCGAGCTGTCGTGGGACGGCCGAAAGAAGCGAATCATTGGACGTAAAGCATTGGCCCGTGTTACGTGGCGGCCTATTTAAAATTCATTTTAATTTTTCATAGTGCCAGTTAGTTTAGATTACTCTCTCTGTTCCTCTTTCGCTCTCTACACACATATATTTAAGAATTTTTCGACTTTTCTTTTTTCCTAAACCATCCCTGAATCAAGACGAACAACACAAAACAAAAATCATCCAAATCGGTGGAGCCGTTCAATTCGTTTTAATTTTTCATAGTGCCAGTTAGTTTAGATTACTCTCTCTGTTCCTCTTTCGCTCTCTACACACATATATTTAAGAATTTTTCGACTTTTCTTTTTTCCTAAACCATCCCTGAATCAAGACGAACAACACAAAACAAAAATCATCCAAATCGGTGGAGCCGTTCTAGAGTTTTCATCTTCCAAGTGCGCCATGGAGGGGGAAGTTAACGCTACGGTGACGATTTTTTTCGGTTTACTCCCCATCTTTTTGAATAATTTATATGCGTGACCCACCGACCGTCCGTAAAAAAGCTATATTCGCTTCAAAAAAATTATGTTTTTGTATGAAACACGAAATATTTCATAATAAATACTTAACGAAATTAGTTCACAATTAATTGGGAACTGAATACGTACTATTTTCCATCACCTATTGTCACAACTCTAGCCATTTGCTATTTAGACATAACTTCTACGCTGAATGGAACAATTTTATTCTGTCCCAATTGTGGACAATCTTGTTTTTTTGATTAACATTTTAACTTTAAAGTTATTAAAAATTTTAGTATCTATGTCTCAAACTATAAATTTTATTATATTCATGTTATTATTCTATATTTTAAAATTAAGCAAAGATTTAATACATTTATGCTTTAAATCAAAATATGGTTAATTTTTTGAGTCAGTAAAAATAACGAAAACCAGTTTCTCACTTATTCACATAAAATCGAAACTTAATTGTTTTCTCCGTTTTGGGTTGTTCCCTTAGTGAGTGTATGCCGTAAGAAAAACACTAAAAAGTTTGCTTGCTTAGCTAGTTAAGTAAAGAATATATTTTTTAATAATAAACCATTTCTGAGGCAACATCGAAATTCCTAAGTGTCATTTTACTGCCATATAAAGAATAATATAATAGTGTTACCACCATTGCAGAATACTCCTTTGTATTTTGCTTTGCCTCTTAAACCTAAGCACCGGTGGACTTGAGTCATAAAATGCCAAGAAGGTCGGTCGATGAGTAATTGCCCAACACTTTTTTTTCCGGAATTTGCACATCAAACAGCCAAATTCACTTTTATTTTTTTTTTGTATATAAAACGTGGCTAACAGCTTATTTCAAAATTAATGTTCACAGCGCAATACCTGACAGACAATGAGTACTTTTGACAGTTCGCATTATTCTCCTGCACTCATGTCAAATTAAAATTGCTTATTATTTACCAAACTGCACGTTTTCATGACCTCCAGCTGAGCTTTGTTTACTTTGCCTAGTTAGAGAAACACACGTACACACTTTGGTGTGTGAAAATATTTTCACTTTTGCTATACCCATACTATTTTGCGCGCGGACGTTACTTTTCAATTATTTGCATCGCGATAATTGAGCAGAAGAATGAACGAAAATAACTTAAATTAATGAGGAGTAAAAAAACAGAGTGAGAGTGAGACGAAAGATCATATCACTACCGGGGCTAGTATAATACTTGTTACTTGTTTTCAAGTTCAAGTTTGCAATCGAGCGAAGAGAATTACGCGTTTGTCCGGTTTAGATGTTTCTTTCTGCCTCGTCACGTCACGGTGTCTCCAACTCGAACAACAAAACCCCCGAACACGAGCTGGGACTTCCTTTGAATTAAGTCGGTGGGTGAAGAGAACGGTTGTTCGTTGGACCTTGAAGCTTACAACTTGGGAGGTAGGAAAACCGTGTCTATCAACCATTATTACTCTGTTTACCAAGTGTAAAGTATCCTATGGCGATCGATAGCTGCCTTCATATCTGGCATACAAATCACATTTGAGTAGGAAAATATTGATTTAATTCAAAATACATACAGATAGGAGTAGAGAGGAGATAAACATCACGAAGATGTTCTCAGCTATATGCAAATTAAATTGATTGGCGATTATTTCTACTTGTGCAAGGAAGGGGAAATTATGAATATACGAGTACCTACCCAACTATATGCGTTACAGTGAGTTGCTATGAGAAGCGCAGCGAAGTTGCCTTTGGTCAGTCTAGGTATAGGTAGGTATTGAGTAACAAAAGTGAATTTGTCGTCTTAGTTTTGCGGCTTTTTCAAGTGTGAATATGCCCATTTTTTGTTAGTTTTGCGTCGAGTTTGTAGGTATCTTGATTAAGTAGAACTTTGAGTGTTATTATATTATACCTGTTTCCTTAAATCCATATTAATATTTTATGATCTGTTGGACCAAAGTCTTGTATACACATCTCAGTATTATAAGGTATCAAGTGCAAAGGTAGCCTAGTAGGTAGGTACTTCTTAGTTGAGGACCGGATATTTTAATTGGTTTTTTCAAATTCCCTCAACAGCCAGAGCAAGTGCAAATAATGCAAGAAGCTGGCTCGAAGGCGCTGTTCATAGTTGTCACATAGAATAAATATATAGCGCTCAAGGCCATTTGCAAAATTTGTGCTGTTCAGGAATATTTTACGGATATTTGAAGATCTAGCTGGGGATGTTCGAGATCAACATATCAGTCGCAAGGTTTGTGTATTTGCTACTCGTTAAAAAAATATGTTAAAACAAAAATTGATCCCCTAACTTCCCACAAAACGTAATTTGTACCTACTTAAGAAAAAAATCTCGTTTGAGTCTTAATGCAAAATCAATGGGGACGTTCGGATTCCTGGTTTAGTAAGTCGGACTAGATGTGTTTTAGTTTTTATTGGCCCAGAGTGGTCACGTGTATAGTTTTTGCAGTTGATGTTTATGAAGGGGAGGCCAACAAAACTAGTCAAAAAAATCCTGCCTGCATATACTTAGTTGACATTTCGAAGAGTCAAATTTAAAATAAAAAGAATGGAGCAGAAAAAAGAGCCGGTGAGAGAAAAAGGTGCCATTTCCAAGGCTACTGTGGTAATTTTAGATTTTTCGCACGATATTTAACAACCATTAGGTCGCATAATACTATAATAGTGATACCTACCCCTTTGGTCGTGTTGGGTGTTGCGCCAACTTTTTATTTATTTTATGTCTTCGAGTTCGATTACATAAAAAAGCATACTGATCATGCTGGTCCATAAGCTACATTGACGGATTATTTTTGAACAAATTGTAACCAGCTAAATTTTTGTAGAAATGAATAAAAGTCTTGAACGTCTCGTTTGCAATCTTCACTCTAACTCCAACAGCTACGATACTCTCTGGGTCTTAAGTCACCTAGTGGCTAAGGTATTGGGTAATACTTTCGATTTCTTTTAACAACTTTTTGTCTGGTTCAACTTGTGAACACAGAAAACATTCAAGCGTTCTTTAGCATAATGTACTTTCCTGAGACCGCGCACCTCCCCCATGCTCAACCGGTATCTGTTTAAACTCAAATTGTGTATTAACAATTGCATACATGAAACATGTGTACAACCAACAGACTTTAATTTAAAAAAGTCTGTTAACTGCGACCAAGGTCGTAAGAGTTCGTTGTCTCAAATTATGTTGAGTGACAAACGCGAGAATTCCAATATACAACGTACAGTGATGCAAATCTACCTTTCTCAATAGTACTAAAAGCTTAAAATAAATAGTACTGAAACGTAAAAAACGTAGTGCATAATTTTTTTAAATGTCATAACATAAATATTGCATTTAAGCGAAAATCTATTTTATTGAATCTATTGGCCATAGTTGTCAATGCGAGTATAAATTAATTTTAAGTTAATTTCACAATCTACCTACTCTGTATTTTTTAAATCCGATGATTTAAATTTACAATTACAATATTCACTCAAAAACATGCTAGAAGCTAGATAAAGATGCATTTAATCGCGGAGTTTAAACCGACTTTAGACAGACTTAATATAAAAATTGGACATCATTTTTCACTTGACAATTGATTTGATTTCCTGTGTGCCGAGCTTAATTTTCTTGTATTAGTTATGTTATGACCTAAGCCTCTAATATGCCTCTTTTTTTTTAGCCGGAAGTATTTCCGGAAATCTACGACATCTTAATCACTGACTCAAGCCCTACCTCCTTGTGTTAAATTCATTTTGTTAGTTTCTTGTTATACCTACATTTTACATTCTGTCTCACTTTTACTTATTTCCTGGACGATTAAATGTCTATATTAGGAAATCGAATTTTAACCCGAGTTAAAATACTTAAACTGTTCTCCTCAGTGCCGTTTAAATTCAATTGGACTTAGCGCAGTCGCATGCTTAAAAATGAGTTTACGTATGTGTTCGATTAAGTTCAAAATTAAAAATGGTACAAAAAGTATACCTACCTAAAATTGAGGTGTGCTACTTGCGTACTCGGGAAAGTCAAACAGTACTGAAATCAGTACAATAGTAGGCATTTTTTCAACAGCGACAACGCATAATTGCTTTTGGATCTTAGAACCTTCTAACAGGAGGTTATGCTCATTAGCGTGACATTCTGAAATGGATATATTTCTTTTGATTATTTCCGTCTTAAAACAAATATACTGCAAATACCTATACACCATTCCGCAAGGCAATTCTCATTTTTTTTATATTCAAACAATTTTTTTTTTCTCAAATTTGATTAACAATTAAATAAATTTGCGTTTGTCTTATCTTTATTACCCTATCATTATTTTATTGTTGCAATTATTCTTGGATTCGGTTCTAGTTCACGGCGTGTCGGTCGTAAAAGTAGTACTATTATGCCACAAGCCAGCAATAGACTATCGATGGTTCAAAGTCAAGACCACCATGGAGCCTGCTTGATTTGCACCAACCAACTAAGTCGAACATTTTGCCGCGTAAATACAGCCTCAATATTACGCCTTAGCAGAACTAATCAGTATAAATAGCAAGAGCAACATCAAAACCACAAACTGAAGGTATACAGCTTTTGGCATGAACTTGGCCTATACTCGAAGTGCAAATTATATTTATACAAGTGGACAGCCAAGACCTTGTATGTAGAGATTGGCATCTCATTAGAATAGGTAGATGCGTCCAGTGGTGGTTAGATATTTGGTTTCATTTGGAATAACTGACGCACAGTCAGCGATGGGAAGTTGGGACGTTTTTAGATTTAAACATACGTCTTAAAAAAAATTAACAGTATTTAGAAAAACATGTCTGTACCCTAAATGTGATTGAATCTCAAAATGTAATTGGTTCATTCATATATTATGTGGTTTAGTTGATATAAATCGATGGCAATCTCACAAAGTCTAGAAAGATACACGTCACGTTCTCATTAAATGTAACAGAAAAAGAGAAAATTAGGAAAATAACGAGTAACGAGCAGTTCCTCTCAGCTCAGTACAGCGTTGCCAGAAGGTCAAAATATTTTCCCTCTTAAGTTTTTTTTTCCGAATGCAAGCATGCGCCAAACAAATACAACGCTATGTCAACGCATGTTGCATTTTGAAAACATTTTGTATTCGTTTGATTATTAACTGCATTTTAAAATACAATTCACAATTTAATGTTACCGAAAAGGATATTATAACGAAATACAAGTAAAATATAATTTAAAAAAAAAACCAGAAAAAATCCCTAAATTTGTTGGTAAAACCCCCAAATTGACAACACTGAGCATAGAGAATTTCAACCGGAAAGTACTAATAAATATGTCAATTGCAGAAAGTTGACAAGAAAAAATATTCAAAATTTGTCTGTCTGAGAAATCAATTGCACACAAAAAATTAAATCTGGGAAAATAAATAAAATTCATAAATGTTGCAAAAGTCTAAGTTACGTATGTGTTAATGATATGGATTAGTTGTCAAAGTGGCTCGACGTCTATCAAAGTACTTTTGAGTACATATAACTATATTCAGCTATCTTAAAGAGCTTGAGAGATTTGACAGATTTAAAGTCTGTGACTCGGGAAAGCACGCGAAGACCTATATATGTCAAAAATCTATTCGGTTGAACAAACTCATATAAAATTGGTGTTTACAACTCATATGGCCATGTTCGTCGATTTCAATGACACTTTTAAAATATTAACTGCGGACCTTCAAGTATGTAGTTAAGTACGAATCTGACATCTGGCTGTTTTGATGTTTCTCAACTTTTATTCGCCTAGATCTTTAACATGAACATCTGTTTTATTTGACAGTGTTTAGGCTACATCGAATCCAGAGCAATCTATTTGACTTAAGATGACTAGATTTTTTAACGGTGTGAACTGTGAATATGGATATTTAAAAAAAGATGTCATTTTATTTGAGAAATCATAAACAAATTTATTTGGAAATGGGGCAGAACAAAATTGCCTAACCGATATCGTTTTCGAATTATAAACGATCGTAATCAGATATTTTCTGGGTTACAATTATTCGCAGTTTTTGTTACAATTATGGAGACTGAACTGCAACAAGCTTGGGCTGGGGATCTATTGGTATAAAATTGTTAAGGCCCATCTGTTATTCAGTAAAAGGGTATTCAGTACTCCACAACAAAAAAATAACTGTGCCTACAACGTTTGAACCTGACCCGTTTAAAAGGGGTTACATAAAATGTTAGATGTATGTGCTATATAAAACTCCCTATATAAGAAAAAGAAAACTTTTTGTAGGTAATTTGAATATAACTTGATTGCGGTAACATAACTAGACCCTCTCTACTATTATTATTATTATTAACATAACTAGTTAGATAAACTGTTTATTACGGGAAAAATGGTAGAACCAGTTTTCTTGTAGAACTCAAGCATTCTTATATCAGCGACAGCTACTGACTTTTTAATTATCTACTGACTTGGCATGATCTGGTCAGCAAGTATTTAATTACAAGTCCACATAAATAGGTGAACAACGTAAAGTGTAAGTAGTAACACGCGTTTACAGAACTGGCTTTTGAATGATGGACAGAATGATTTCGATGACTGAAAGTGGCTAGTCAGGTTTTTTTTTATGAAGTGTACTCACTGGTTTTTATTTCAATGCAAGGCGTTGTGAATTTAGTTTGGTTTAGAGTAACAAGAACAAGAACAAGTAACAAGAACTTAATGATGATTAGGAGTATGTAGTACCTACAAATCGTAATAAATCGAAAACCTGACCTTATCTTTTCATTCACAGATGTACCTAGTTCTAGATAAAACGCTTCTGTAGTTACAGCGGGGACAGGCAACAAATCGCTGTCAGGCATTATGGTTATTTTAACTTTGACAACATTGCTGTCTGTACCTGACCGCAACTCTATAAGTGATGATAGCAATTTCTAATCTTACGTTTTTTGGTGTTGTTCGGGCAGTTTGGATAGGGCCACTCAACGACGAGTTTTACGGAGCTATAAACCGACGCTGACTTAGTCAGAAGTTAAAAATTTAACCATTGAGAAGGATATGCGGGTCACTTGCAAAGAAGCAAAGGAAGACCCTACCTTAAGGTACCACACCTTAACCAACTTGATGTGCATCACTGGAGGCCTACAAGAGTCTCAGCCGGCTTGAGGGACTTGTGGGTTGAGGCTGATACTGTAAGCGCCATCTAAAAATATTGTTGGTGGCATTCGTCTCCTGAAAGACATCGATAAAAAATACGGCAAGTGATGCCATCAATGCAAAATTGACCACAATTAAGTTTCGCCTTTTGACTGTAGGCTTCTAACCTTGAGAACTAACGAAACGGTTAGACCAACATAGCCTGCGGAAGGTTGAATTTTTCCTGGATTAACGAAAGAATAACATGTAATGCATTGTGTAGGGATCCGCTTTCAACAAATACGATGGTATGCCATCGAGTACATGGGGTCCTGTCTTGGGATGACCGCCTTTTCAAGCTAAGCACTCCTAGTTCCGTGAGTAGTAGATGCCATTTTTAATTCATAAATCCACCGGCTAAATAACGACTGCGATTCACTTTAAGCTGAGTCATCAAAACAGGTAATTTTGTTGTCGATTTATTTCAGTTCGTTAATATGCGAGGCTTATCCGCCTGTAACTGATTGATAAATCGACTCTACTCCCCGTCTGAGGCGAGATGATTACTCGACTTTTCCTCTCTCTCCTTCTTTCTCTGCATACGTCAGAAGCAGAACTCATGCCATAGTTTATTTTTCTTAATGGAAACTAAGATTTAATCCACTCGTACTTACGCACAAATCGTTTTAGATAGACGGAGATTATCTCTGTACATATAGTGATCATGCGATTAGCATTGAAACATAGTTCTGTTCCATTGATTGATTTGGTCAAAAACATACAATTTCTATTTCCAGATCACTGATAAGAAGAAGATGAAATAACTGCAGCGTTTTGGTTTAGTTAACTCTAGAAACTAGTGCACAATGAAGCTCCTACGGACGACATTAAGTGCGCCACAGATAAAGGCCCTGCTCAGGAAAGATGCTCTAGTTCGATTGCGACAGCCAGTAAGTAATTTTCGCTAAATAATCCATCAACAGCAACATCAAAGTAGACGTTTCTTACAGTGCATGACTGTCGTACAGTTTATATGGCCATGTCTCATCTTTCTACTGCTATATACGATTCGATTTCGTTTCGCTCCGAAGGAAGTTGCCAACTGTCAGTTTCCCACACGTCAGTTGCCAACGAAGGACAATATTTTGCCATTCTTTCATTCGTATATCTGTAGCATAGAGAACAAGTGTTCCAGTACCGAGGAGTATGAGGAATACTCAAAGCTTGAAAAGGCACCGTAAGTTGTTTCTCACTAGTAGATGGCGCTGTGGTTAATGGTGTTGTTTTTTTTTTCTTCTTTTTTAGAATGAAACCTATTATTGACATTGCGCAAATTTTTATCAAAGATGACTCCTTGTATAATACTTTAGTTGACCTGCCAAAGAAGGCCAATTTTATATCGGCGGTGACAACCCTTGTGACAAATAAGTACTTTGACGAGATTAGAGGTGAGTCAGACTGAATGGCGTACTTAATTTGTCTAAGTTGACATTTGCTTATTACCTACATTTTTGTGTGACGTCTCTTCCTGTCAAATTGAATTATTATTTAAAGTAAACTTCACGTTCTCACGAAAGAGTAAATGTCAAACATTTTTTTTTTTTGGAACAAGCTATCGTATATTTGGTTTTTACATGAATTGAATTGAATTTAACTTTCAGGTCACATTGGGAGTGTCGTTGCATCGATACCAGTAGTAGAAAAGATGATCGGAGGAACTTTTGACATAAAAAAACTTTTCTCAGGTAAGAATCGAAATAAATTGAGGAATTTTTGAGAAGGACAGTAAAGCTTTTTTGTGAGTGGAATACAGCTTAATGCGATAATCAAATTTTGTGTTGCGACTATAGCCAGCAAAGCATTCACATTTAATTTTTAAGCGAATTCAGCTGAGAATGTGATACATGCATATCGTCTTATCACGTGAAATGTGGACATCGCAGCAAATGTCAACAGAAAAATCGCTAGCGCTTCATTGAAAAAAACGCGGGACAACGAAATTCGATCACTTATAGGTGAGGTTTTTGCGAAATATCGAGTGAAATGTAAATTAACGGGCGGGCTTCGGGAGCTAAAGACGAATATGCGTGACAGACTTATATTTTTCTATAGAATCCGGTACATTATTGGAACGGACTCACTGCATTTTTATCCATTTAAGTTAGCAACCTTGACATGTAGCGCAAACAATGGCCCCCATTCATTGACCGTAATATTGCTAGCGACGCTTCAAAACAGAGTAAAGTTATATGTGATATTATTATATGATTATGAAGTTTGACCTGCAGCTAGTCAATTTGTTGATTTTAATCTCAGCTGACAGATGAAAACAAACTAGCGCATCCACTATGCGTGCTAGAGTGATTCTATAATTGCAATGTTTAAATATAACGCGATAGTAATATAGGTATTTCGTAAGTCATGAAATGTCAGAGTCTATTCGTAAATATCTATCCTAATAAGCTTAAAAAAAGCTTCTAAAAAGCACACGTCTTATAATGTCTCTATTCTTAGATCGAGAGACATTTGTACGAGGTGGCAATATCCTCTGTGGACATCCGTTTCCAAACACTGAAATTATACCATTGGCCAATGACATTTTATACTCTGAAGACTTTAGTGAAGTGAACGACGATGAAATGGATGCTATGCCAAGTGAGTGTTGCCAAATGACATATATTACAGATTGTAACAAATTTATTTCATTTTATTTCAGCAAAATATTGCAAGCGTTTGTACCTCGATGTGACAAGTAGTAATTATGGAAAACTGACGTGGAATCAAATCAAACCAATCATTCATGGAAAAATTTTGTATTCACCAATGACAGAGGACACCAGTTCTATTGTCAAATATGTAAGTAGCAAGTAGAAATAATTAGTTCTGTACCTTATTTTTAATCTTTAAAGCAAACCAGTAAAATCTTTTTGTTTGTCTGTGCAACGAATGCATCGCAGCATTTTTAGGCCTGTTCGATCGAGTGAATTCTGGGCTGTCATTGCACTCGAATTCTATCTGTGCTCTAACTGCTGAAATACTGAAAAATTTTAGCAAAAATATTTAAAATCCGTGTACTTGTTCTGACATATTAAACTATAGGTACGCACGCACACACGTTCGCTTACAAAAATGCATTTGATCATTTAGTAAAATTGTGTCAAATTCTTGCGCTTGCGCTATAGTTGGGCTAACGAAAGACACGAATAAAGAGGAGCAAACAACTTTTGCTCGCTCTATGTGCAGATCGTAGGTCTGTTCCTTTACTTTAAAACCTAACGAATTTTTGCTAATTCTTACGATTTTTTACTCAATACTGTTCCTTAACTCAAAAAATTGTTAAAAGGGAGCTTCGTCGAGAGAGCAAGATATTACCAGTCCACTGAGAATCTTACGAATTTTTACTCAACAAATTCCGTGGTGTAAGAATTGGAAAATCTGTCAGTACCCTTACAATAAACAGCTGATTTGAAATTTGTTGCCCTATTTGGCAGAGATGCGTGCATTTGTTTTGATATTTTTTTTTTCGTATTAAAACGGTATCAACTGGCGGGAATATAAAATTGAATGTTCTCGTTAAGATTCTTTTCGAAAAGAAATTCTTCCTCGCTGTAGCAAGGAGTAATCTCTAACATGTAGTTCCTAGTGCAGTGTCGCTTTTTCCTCTTCTCGAATGCTTGTAGTTTAATCAGTCAAGCTCTTCCATATACTGGGATTCATCAAGAAGAAGTTCGACCAATTTCAGATCACTTTCATAGCTACTTAGATGATGTAACTAATTTTCTTAGTAAATTAGCAAAGTCCTCAAGTTTATCAGACATTTGAACGAATTTTCGTACCACTTTTTTGAATATTTAAATTATGTAGGTATCTGTCATTACTACAAAAGCGTTCCCTAACTTTTTCGTAAGTGTTTCTCTCTGTGAGAGAATTTATCCCCACCACTTCCATTTTGACAGTCTTTTCCATTTTTACTACAAAAGTAAAGGAACAGACCTTGTATGTCAGAAAATCTTTTTTAGGTGAGGTTGCTAGTTATAGCTGACAGATGGCGGTCAAGTCTTGCAATTACTTGTTTATAGCTGACAACTTATTGTATTCAATAAATTTTTTGTGCTCGCTTTGCAATTCAGGGTTTATGAGTCTCCTATGTCACAGAGCCGTGTATACGGCATTACGCCTCTCTCTAGTTTACACGGACTTTCCGGCAAAGCGTCTTCCCAATTTAAAGGTAGCTTGTTTTCGTCGGGATCACTACCTACTATTATTTGTGTCGGGGTGCTGGCGTTAGGCCTCGTTCATCGTGCACTCGTACAAAGGTTAACTCCCTCTACAAAAAGATCTTCATTGTTTGCTAGGATTGTCATTGGGAGTGTTTTTTTAATGCCTCCGATTGTATGAAGACCGTGTTCATCGGTTCCTCGGATTGTGCTTCAGTAGCAAATCAGTAAAAGCTTTTGTTTTGTCTTTTCACTTTTCGGCCCTATAGAACTATACATTGTAAGCCCCGCCTTGGCTTCGCTCTGCCGCAGATTTTTCTGTCGTGTATGGGACACCGGACACCTAAGCTGTTGAAAGCTCTGAAACCTAAAAACCCCTTGATACACAACTTATAACAAATTGATTTCCACGTTCTTTCACTTTCCAGTCCAACACAACCTTCGAGGAGCTTAACCGCTTGGTGACACTTGCCTTCGCTCTGGACGACCTGTTAATAAAGCTCCGCAATGACACCCACTTCCAGGGTGAATTCGATCGCCTGCTCGAACTCGCCAAGTCGCCACTTGTCAAAAGTCTCATCGGGGACTCTGTGAACATGGCAGAAATCGAATCGGTGATGACGGGCATCCGTACGGACAAAACCGTCTACGACGTAGTTCACACAATCAAGAACATCCTCGAGTGCTTTTCGGTGGATCGTTTCATTGGAGTCGAAACTGAGGATGAGCTCCAACAGCTCGCCTACAATATGAACAAACAACGACTGTTCTACGCAGCTGTACATTTCAATCGAACAGACGACAAGGACATTGTCTACAACTTCCACATGGACACAGACAATACACCACCAACAATAGAGACCAGAAATCGCTTCTGGTTCCCCGGTCCAGCTGGAAGAATGGAACAAGATATGAAGTATCATCAGGGCTTCGTTGAAATCAAGCATGCCATTGATATGGGCATTATAAGGCACAAGAAGCACCGGTTGAAGGCGTCGGGACTGGTCACTGATAGTCCGGCGTCGACAACCCGAAGCTCCATCAAGGTTGTCCGAATAGACGAGGAAGATGAGGACGATGACGACGATTGGCTGACTGAAGATGACAATTCGCCAAGCGTCCGAAATGACACGAGTGGCGAGGGCGGGTGGTGGTCCGGATTAGTTGATGGATGGAATGGCGTGAAGAAGGATGACCCTGCACTTAGAGTCATTGTGGATGATGAGCAAGAGGAGGGAACGACAGTAGAATCTAACACCGTTACCGCTTTGGATGATGAGGACTATGAGGAAACTGTTGGCACGACAACAGTAGATCCACCGGCAGAGCTACGGCGGGAGAAGCGAGCTCCCCAAGGGTTATTAGATCTGCTGTTCGGTATGGGCAGTAGCAGTCAGGCTTCCAAGGATAGGTTTGAGGTGGACGATATGAAGTTCTTTACCAAACAGTTCCCGTACCCTTCGTACATTAATGATGAGTAAGCTGGGAAGGGCTTATTTTACAGAAATAAGGCGGTAATGGTGTTTTCTTGCAGATTCAAGACTGGGCTTTATATGGCGCAGGCAATTCAGGTGGCGTTCTATATTGGCCTGCTGGCGCAAATCGCTATGTGCGTTCGTCATCGCATTTGGATGCGCGAGAGCCGCAATACCATGGTAGGTAGTTGGGTTCCTTCAGCATTGAACCCATTTTAGTTAAAATCCACTTAAACCTATTCCAGATAATGCGCTCAATGGGCCTGAATGCTTCCTCGGAACTCACTTCGTGGTCCATAGCCACGTTTGTGGAACTTTTCCTGATCTTTATCGCCGTGTGCCTCATCCTGTATTCCGGTGGAATAGTGTACTATACCTCGTTCTTCTTTGTGATGATCTTCCTCATCATTTTTGGACTGTGTTTGATCTCATTTTGGTAAGCGAGATCTGCGTTTATTTATGTGAACCTCTCATGAGCTAAACTCGGTTCCAGTTACATGTGTGCAACTTTCTTCACCTCGGCCACAATCGGTTCAGTGGCTACATCTCTGTTCTTCCTGATCTCCTTCTGTCCGTACATAATAATCCTCATCTACGATGCCAATCTAAGTACCTTCGAGAACTTCTTCCTAAACCTGTCGTTTACATCGGCGTTCGCTCAGGCGTGGAATCACATCATGCGAATGGAACTTCAGTTGTTTGGCTTAACATTCGGCGATGCCTTTGAGGAGGGCTTGAGTAGCGAGTTCGCGTTCGCACTGTTTATGCTGATTTTTGACACGCTCCTGTATGCTGGCTTTGGTTATCTCATCGAGTTCTGGACAGATGGTAGGTCTAGGAAAAAACATTGAAACCGGGGAAACTTTTAAAATGTTTTGTGTGACTTTCCAGATGAATTTCGATTCACCGATGTGAGCAGGGAAGAGCTGGCCTCAAACATGGGTGCAACGATGACCAATGTCTCGAAGATATACGACGACAACAACATCGCTGTGAGCAATATTTCACTCGGCTTCCAGCGGGATCAAGTGACCTGCCTGTTGGGCAGGAACGGCGCTGGAAAGAGCACTATTATGTGAGTTTTTTTTCCCGCATATACCCTTTACCTACTGATTCTGTTTTGTTTTAGAAAAATGTTGACGGGCCAGATCGTTCAAACCACCGGAAGAGTTATACTTTCGCAGGCGTCGGACCGCCAAGCGGAGGAGTTTGACAAAATTGGAGTTTGCTCGCAGGACAATATCCTGATACCGAACTTGACGGCCAGAGAACACTTGGAAATGTATGCAAAGATCAAGCTGAAGAAGGGCTACCACGCGGAGGTGAATAAAACGCTTAAGAGCATTAACTTTGGCAAGCATGAGAACTTTGAAGCGTGGAAACTGTCCGGCGGCTACCAGAGGAGATTGTGCGTCGCCATCGCATTTATCGGTGAGTTTCTGCAGAAAGATCCTAAATTTGTTGCTGAAGCTAGCTCATACTATCCATTTGGAAAATGCGGCGCTTCGATAAGAGCTGCCCGAGCTTAGATTATTCCCGTTAAGACCTTTTGTAGCGATTCCCAACCCTCAACTAACACGCCTATTCCTCGTAGGTTCCCCAAATGTCGTCATCCTCGACGAGCCCTGCAACGGAGTTGATAACAAGGCCCGCAAGGATATCTGGGACCTGATCGAAGTCCTCCGGAAGGGAAGGGCTGTAGTTTTCGCCACCCATTTCTTGGACGAGGCCGAGTACCTAAGCGATTCCATTGTCATCATGAAGAACGTAAGTCCACAACAAGTCTCCACCAATTTTTTCCCCCAGGATACAGTTTCTCCTTGCAGGGAAAAATCATTGCTCACCACAACCCGCAGACGATGAAAGCGCTATTCACGCAGAACTTCGACCTGGATATCCAGTGTGCCGACGTCCAAGCTGTCGCTGGCATAAAGCAACTTCTCGACGCACACCTGACCAACTACAAGATCGCCCAAAATACTCCCGCTGATCTGAAGCTTGAGATCAGTTACGATCAGTTGGCGAACAACTGTCCGCAGCTAATGGAAGCACTGGCCGATCTACAGAAGGAGGGAAAGATCAGTGACTTTGCCATAACAAGCAAGAACCTGGAGGAGGTCTTCACAGAGGTCAACAACATGTCAGAGAAGACGAATGGATTTGCACAGCGACAGACCTTACAGCCGGTGGAGTTGAAAAAGCCCACCACTCAGGAGACGATTCGCAGTGAGCCGCTGAGTAGAGGCGAAAAGGTGAAGCTGCTCTTTGGCAAGCGGCTGACCCACTTCAGTCGCAATTACAGGATGCTACTATGCGCCCTGCTACTGCCAGCTGTGTTTGAAATTATAGCCATGTGGTTTGTGAATCTAAGACTGGAGGATGACTTTGAAAAGGGCCTGAGACTTTCCAGGGACCTATACCCGGACACCACAAACGTGCTTAGTATGGAAAATCCGACGAATTTCACTCAAGACATCTACGATCGGCTGCGTTCGGGATGCAAGGACTATGAGCTGCATTGCAAGGAGTTTATGAGTTCGGAAAAGGCGTTCTACTGGATTTTGGAAACGGCTCATCTGTACCACGAGAAACGGTACGGCGGCGCTACATTCAATGAGACTCGAGCGACTGTGTGGTACAACAATAAGGGCCACCATTCCATGATATCCTGGCTGAACGATCTCAACTCGCATGTGCTCCAAGCGGAGATGGACGACTCGGAATACAGTATAACCGCCTTTAATGTTCCATGGAAGCTTGGCGACAGGGAGTTCAGCACGTCTTCTATGTAAGAAAGGTCGGACCCCTGATCTGATCTGATACTGACAATTTGACAATTTTCTTCCAGCCTTCGTCAAGTTGGCGACTCAGGTATCTCGTTCATCCTACTGATATCCCTTAGCTTGGTTATAGCAGTGGCGTCGGTCTACATAGTGAACGAGAGAATCAAGGGCGAAAAGCTGCAACAGACGTTGTGCGGAGTGGACGCTGCCACCTACTGGGGTGTGGCATTCGCCTGGGATTTCTTGGTAAGCATGTCCTGATTCACAAAGGTCCTAAATTCGCCCTTTAGGTTCTGATTGTAGGCATCATAATCTGCGCCGTCATACTCCTGGCCTTCGGAATGCCGATCTACACGTCTAGATCCAACCTGTTGGGAATCTGCTTCCTCGCCTTCCTCTATGGGTGAGTTGTCGTCCTTTACAAGAGCCTCTTTGATGGATATTGTCTTTCAGCTTCGCCTGCATCCCGGCAATACACGTGATTGAGAAACTCTTCACCGACTCCAGCATGGCCATCGTGACCATATTCTGCATGAATGTGATCATTCCGATCTTCACAATGTCCATTGTCATTCTCATCGGCATCATTGGCAAGTCCGAGGCAGCCGACAGCTGGCGCTTCTTCCTAAACCGAGCTTTCCTGATCTTCCCTCAGCATGCCATGTGCGACGGCTTAGTCGAAATGTGTAAAAACTTCATCGTGGCTGAGTTCTTCCGCCGATACGACATCGACTCGTACAAAAACCCGATCACAAGTGATCTCCTAACGCCACATATCTGTTCGTTGATCGTACTGGGGGTGATCTTCACGATCTTGAACATATTGATTGAGAGCGGATTGGCCAACAGGTATATCCAGAAGATTTTGCGCGAGCACATAGACGAACCACTCGACGATTTGAAGATCATTTCGATACAGAACTCGCTGAAACGCAGCGACAAAGTTGGCTCTATGGAGAGGCACGTCCTTAAAGTGAATGATCTGACAAAGACTTTCAGTGGCCGCCAATATGCAGTGAAGAATGTCAGCTTCCAAGTGGCCTCCGGCGAGTGTTTCGGATTGTTGGGCAAGAACGGCGCCGGCAAGTCGACTATATTCAAAATGCTATCGGGTCAGATCCAACCCAGCGGCGGCAGTATTGTCTACGCAGATGTAAGTTGAGAAGTTGAGGTCAAAGATTTGGGTATTTAAAAAGTAACCCCTTGCAGAAAAACATCGCATACTGCCCGCAGACAAACACTTTGGACCCACTCTTGACAGTGAGGGAGATGATCGAGTTCTATGGCAAGCTGCGCAGGATCAATGATATTCAGAAGGTAAGTGAAAAACACACATTTACAAAAAGCCACCCATCGACTTTAATTTTATTCGGCAAACTCGTGAATTTTAATTTCCACATGAACCGACTTTTCTCCTGCCTGCGATAGGATTTCCAATTCGCCATGGTTTAGCATCAGGTAGTTGGTTTCTTGGCTTAGAAAATCCCTTGGATTCTGGGGCGACTCCAAACTTCGAACCTGCAAAGGGTAGCAATCCACCAAAAGATTAGACAATCGAAAGATCTCCACCATCTTACACGAGTTATACTGCTCCTGGAAGACGTCAGCGACTCATCAAAAGCTGTGATTGTACAATAAACTGGTTTCGTTGTCGGAACTGTCACCAGCCACAGGACCAAAACGTGTCTCGCAGTGTTCTCAACATCCATGAACTGTTCGCACTGAAAGGGTTAAAGCATAAGAGTACGTACAAACTTTCAAAGCAGAGCCCCAAACCAATTTTTCGTCGTCCAACATTGCGCCAATGGACGTCTTACAAACCATAACCAAAATCGGAAGATGCTTCTCCAGATGAGCGTATGACTTCGAAAGGAACGAGTTCTGCTTGCATATCCCTCTAACAGCCGGACGAGTCTCCTGCTGACTGGATGAGAATTTTGTTTGCACAATTTTCGTAGAGTTTACTCATGTGGCTACACACCTTTCAGTTCCCCCATAGGGGAGAACTCCCAGGCACACATTATCGCCAAAGCTGAACATATTTCGGTCGAAGAGCAGCAGCGAACGGCCGCCACTGTACAATTTCTGACATTCCACGACCAAATTTTCATTGTGATCGCGCAGGAAGTGTGACAACACCGACGTCACCCCAATGGTCCTGCCGCATTTACTCACCGGACAACTGACTGGCGTCCTCGAGATCGTTGTCAACGAGGCGGCGGGCTTTAACTCGTACTGCTTCCTCCACAAATCCTCGGGCTCTGCAGTCTCAGGCTTGCAATTGAAACGGCCCTCCTTGAGGTTGCCGCGAAACTTAGCTATATCCTGTGTGCTGAATACCTCCAAAACCTCATCCTCTTTTGCGTTGAGCTGAAGATCGGTAAAATTCTTATTGAACTTTAGAAGTTCCTCCTTTGTGGTCTTCAGTTTTTTGGTTAGAGCCTTGGCCTCTTTGTATTTCGAAAAGCTGCCCAAATGATCGTACATTGTGGGCTGGTAGAATGCAGGTCGAATTGAGCCATTGCCCGGTGGCGTGTCCCGGAATCGATCGCAGTTCTCACAAAGATTTGACATGATAAAAAAATAAAATGAAAAATGTATTTAAAAAATATAAAAAAAACGTATTTTCTTTCAGCTGACAGAAAACACACTGATGTCCTTTCAACTGGAGAGCTACAAGGATGTTCTAGTGAAAAATCTCAGCGGAGGCAACAGGAGAAAGTTGAATGTCGCAATCACCTGCTTTGGCTGGACGGATGTCGTCCTGATGGATGAACCTACTAGCGATATGGACCCGGTGACAAGGTCCATTGTCTACCAGGCCATTGATGACCTTATTGCGGAGCAAAGGGCGATCGTACTTACTTCACATTCGATATCGGAAATCGATCATATCTGCCATCGGATAGCGGTTATGAAAGACGGACAGATGATTATGTGCAGCCGGCCCGAGAGCCTGAAGATTCAGTACGGTGGATATTACAGCGTCGCGGTCTTCTGCGAGCCGGACGAGGTTGCCGAACTCGAAAAGGTTGGTCCTGATCTTCCGCCGCTCCTCATTGTGGATTGTTCTTCAATTATCTTTGCTTTCAGAAAATACGCGAAACATTCCCGACCTGCAAAGATGTCCAGCCGTACACCCACTCCATCAAGTTTGTCCTGAAGATTCACCGAAATAGCGTAGAGGTAATATCCCTACAACACAAAATTAACTCCTTAATACAATTATCGTTCATATATCCCATCCTGCAGAATGGCAACTCAATAACATCCGCCTCGGAAGCCGATTCAAAAACCAATCCAACACTCGCCGAACTCTTCCAAGGCATGAACAGCCTAACAACCGAAAATCCTTCCATTCGCTACACAATAAATCGCTGCCGCCTGGACACTGTTTTCGAGAAGATCCTCGACAGCAGCGAATGCATGGGCGGCTATGTGCACAACGGCTACGTGGAAACGGAAACTGTAACGTGATACTTAGGTCCTGTCGGGCATGATCATACAAAAAATGTGATAACAATGAAACATACAAGTGCTTAGGTTAAGTTGTATTCTCTCGCTGTATCTATATTTCTGTGTACCTATCTAAATTTTTTGTTGTTTTTGATTTTTAAATTGTTAAGCATGTGTGTGCTGTATTTTGGATGTTGGGAATGTATTTTATTTTAGGTGCCAACGTTTGTTTGTTTATATCCATAGCAGGGCCATGGACCGCAAATGATGAAGTGAAACTTGTTTCATAAGTTGGGGGTGAACAAAGAACACTTATCTGTTAAGTACTGTAATTTGTATCTATGTGAATAATGTAATTTTTGTTTCTCTTTCTTTTTATTGTATGTTTGTAAATTTTTGAAAAAAAAAAAAAAAATAAAAAATGAAAACGGAAAATGTAAATTATTCTCAAGGGAGGTGTTTTTCTTATTGCATTTTCCGATGAATCGCATGAGGTCCACATATGCATCAAAGATAAGAACGGTAGCACGCTCTCTTGTTTGGGTTATAAAACTGTACAGTCAGTCTTATGTTGTGAGGTTGTGACGTATCTGCGCATATTTAGTGAAATTTGCAATTGTGGCGGAATCTTTAATACCGGACAGTGTCACGCTTGTTTTTCTTTTTGACTATTTATTCTTGGTGCATACGAGTAGAAAAAATGAGAACTTCCAAATATGTGGTAATCATGGACTTATTACATACCTATGGACTGCTAGTAGCCAACATTAGCGCTAGCCCCCTTGGGTCAGAGCGGAATAAATATGAAGGAAATAAAAAGAAGCAGAAATGAAGTATTTTTTTTTACCTCTTTTAACTTTTTTTAAAATACACTGAAGACTGAAAAAGCTTAGTACACATTTCGTCTTATAAGTATCTAAAACAAGGAGGTAAGTTCATTCAATAGCCCCCCTGTCCTATATTTGAAAAATTCGAAGCGAGGGTTTTCCCAACATTTTCTTCCGTAAAAACCTTCTTCTGACAATTACGAGCAACTAAACAAAAACTTGAGCCAAATCGGGCCAGCCGTTCTCAATTGATGAATTACTATTCATTTTTCGCACCATTTTTATATATAAAGATTTTTGCGAAATGCATTACGAAATGGATTTCGAGTGCTAGTGCAAAAATGCATTTTTTTGCTGCCAACTCAATACACACAAAAACCAATAAAATTCAGATTTCAAGTTCGATTTGCCGGCAGACATCTGATATCTCAGATCGAAATCTGAAAAGCCATATCGAAAACTACATTATATTGCTCTTTTCTATGAGTTGCAAATTTCTTTATCTGAAGGTCTTATCGCTCTTTCAAAAATGAATATAGCTATGTACGCGAAACGTGCGTGCTAAAAATCGAGAATGCGACAGCAATATCAGCGAAGGTGAATCTTCCGAATGTTAATCACTGTTGGTTTTTATTGCCTTAACTTTGATAGGGTGCCCAGTGACGTCACACAGAAAAAACCGTTTCGCCATTCCGGTGCAGCAGCTAAGATTGGTGTATGAAATTTTTCTCCATTTTGGCATAACTAAAGTTGTTTCCATCGAAAAAGAAACCAACAAAGCAGGTGGTTTGTAATTTGTTCGCTGCGAGTTCATCTGAAAATCTGAGCGGTATTCATGTCAAAAGGCTGAAATCGTGAGCCGTTCGCAGTAGATTTATGTATCTTTAGGCGGATTAGTGGTCACTGTATTGGACTATTAAGCGAGGAGTCTAAGGTTCGGTTCCCGAAAAATAACCCAAATTGCATCTTGTTTTTTTTTTCACTGCCTCACCTTTCGGGAACGTCTGACAAACACAAGAAGAGTATAACTGTCATGAAAGGGCTTCTCAATTGACTCGGCATAAAATTGTAGAATGTACAAAATATCCCTTCCATTCGTCCCAAAAATCAACAACGAATGGTTGTGAGAAGCGCCAACTATTTATTTATTTAATAGATTTATCTAGGAGAAAGCATTCATCCAGTGATTTTCTAGAAACGTGTAGGACTGACTAAACTTTATTTCGTTAGCAGAATATAGGGGGAAAGCGGGAGACTTGAACCACTTTTTGTTAGATCGTTAATAAAAATTTGTTTATCAATCACAGCCATCTGTTAAATATATTTTTTTATAGCTACATTTATCTATTTTAAGAACTTATAATAAACGCAAGAAATTTTTGGCAAATGCCAAATGTTTGAAAACAGATTTTCGGTTCAAGTCTCCCGCACCACCGGGAGACTTGAACACCCCTTCGGGGAGAGTTTAACATACTCAAATCCTACGAGAAAAACAATAAAACGAATAATTTATCCACTTCCAATTTTTATTGTTTTACTGGTTTAGGTACTTCAGTTTCTTAGCATATATAAAGTAAAAAAAGGTAAAAAAAACTAAACTTCAGAAACATAACGAAAATAAATCAATAACTTAAATAACCTATTACAAGGTTTATTTCTTTGAGTTTTTTTGATTAAATTATATTTATTATTATTAAAATTAAATACAAGGCTTTAAAACGCTTACATAACATTTAATCAGAGCAAATGGAGATTTGAGCCACTGATCAACTCTCCCTTCAGAAACTGTCTCAAGTCTCCCGTTCACATTTTTTAACAAATTTATATTCATAATTTTTGTTATATACAAACTAGAATGGTATCATACTAATATTTACAATGTAGAATATCGATATTGTTAGGTAACATCAAATTGATTTATTTACCGCTTTACAGATCAATTTTATAGAGGAAAAAGAAAAAAAAAATATTTTTTACTATTGGCAGTTGGCACTGTAAAACACCTTTTCTCTTCCACCAACCAGAGACAGCTGATGATTTAGAATTCTTTTTGTGTGCAATTAGCTCGTCACTGTCTGCATCGCATACACTTACACTTGTTGGATTTCAATGGAATTTGAGCAAATAATTGAGAGTGTCTCAAGTCTCCCATATGTTCAAGTCTCCCGCTTTCCCCCTACGACAAAATGACATAATTAAGGCTAGGAGCGCACATGCGATTTCAATCGCACGACTGCTTAGTCGCAAAAAATGTAACACACACATTTCAATGTGAATGCGCGCACTCAACATCTACAAATCGCAGCGTTTATTATCCCGCGAATTGTTCCATTTTTAGAGCGACGCGATTATCGCCATAATAAATAACCCATATCAACTTAAAGCAATATAAACACACTTGCGATTTAAATCGTTGCGATTAAAAAATCTTTGTCGCAACAAGATGTGGGTATGCACGCACTTGCGATTTTCTATCGCATCATAATTTAGTCGCAAAATATGAGATCCATTGTTTTATACATGAATGCATACATATGCAACTAAATAACCGCAGCGATTAAAAAAACGTAGCAAAATCCATTTTCAGAAACGATTTTTTTGACGTAGCGATTATTTGGTCGCATATGTGTGTGTTGACATTAAAAGCGGTATGTTCTATTTTTTGCGAGTAAATAATTGTGCGACAGAAGACCACAAGTGCGTGCATGGTAATTTTGTTTTGCGACTACGATTTTTCTGTCGGTGTGACAAGAAATCGCATGTGCGCTCCTAGCCTTAGACGGTGGATATAACAGTGAACTCGGAGCAGAAAGAAGCAAAGAAACACTTTTAAAAACTGTCTCCATTCAGAGAAGTTCGTATCTAAAAACGCCCAAGTATCTGGCAGCCTCACATCTGTGTAGAAATTTTACATTTTCCTCGCAATACATCTACGAAAATACCGGTAGAAAAAAGGGAACAACTTAAAGCGATTAGAATTTTTAAAGTACCTACCTCTTGACAACTAATTAAACGAAATAAATCTACGTAGGCCGAAACCTACCGATTTGATCTTTATCAATCAAATTTGTGTCACGTGAACGATAAGAAGTAGCACTGCGTGAAAGTTGTAATTCCCCATCGGAATGGAAGAATCGCTGCAGATTCGCTTAAGCCCACGCGGAAGAACTAAATGCAAACATTTTTCCATTTTCCAATTTATAATTTCCATACCTACATATTTATGATCTTATGGGACATACCTACAGTAGGAACTCTTTTATGAGTTGAATTGAAGGTTAAAAACGGTTATTAGAAGAAAAAGTCCAACGAAAAGCCAACTAAATATTTATATATTTCAATTGTTGCTACAATTTCTGCAAATTTCCATTTTATGTAATAAGCAGATATAACATTTTATCAGCCTGATCAGACTTTTTGTTTTCTCTAAGATGTGACGTAAGTGCATTCCTTAAATAATTATTGTCGGTATTTATTTGCCAATTATACCACTGATATGTATCCGCTTTATTGAACCGTATATATTATGGAGGGCTTTTTAAATTATTTAGCTTTATAAACGAGTTCGTGTTTGAAAAAAATACAAATTTGCTTATCAGAATGATCTTAGCTAATTGAGTTCACGTGTTCTTAGTTTTATAAACCCAGCAATCACAATACCGATATAATTTTCACCTTATCCACCGATAACAATCGAGTCGAGAATGTATAAATACAGCAAGTGTGATATAGTGCAAAATGTCGGGTTTTGTGCGGATTAGAATCGTATCTCTTAAATTTTATGTTGAGGACAGAAATTTGACTATCAGCGAAATAAAAGTTCATAACAACAATAAGCCAGCCGTTAAATTTAATACACGTACTTGACGAAAATGGACAATTGAATTTTGATTGAATGCAATCCGACGAATCGACTTGTAATTTAATAGCAGAAAGATAAATCGCAGCTTAGATTTAAAACTATTTACTGCGATTGCATGACATAAGTGATCGCGTTGATAAATATACGTGTTATTAATATAAATTATGAAACAGAAATGGAATTATTTATTTATTTATTTGTCGTTTGGAAAAATTGCGTATTTGTTTCCAGTAATTTAGCACTGTGGGCGCAGTGGCTGAGTAATTAAAGTGCTGAGCGAGTGATCTCAGAATCGATCCCCAGAAAACCACTTTTTTTTCTACCACCTTACGCAAAAATGTCTGACAAACATCCGAGAGTATGACTTTCGTGAAAGAGCTTCTTCTCAATTCAACTCTGCATACAATTGTAGATCCCTTTCATGCTTCTTAAAATAAAAAACAAAGAAGCTAAGCTTTGGGTGGTTTTATACACTAACCTGCTGCTGCAGACTTTTTTTTTAATTCTCCACTTTTTTTATACTTTTGATTAAAAAGATCCTAACTGCTTCTTTCATTTTTGAATTGCTAATGGCTGCGTTCAAAAATCAGTATTGTATAAGATAAACCTCGATTTGAACCTGGCAATTCGTATATCGTTTGCTTTATGTTCCCGGAGGAAGATTTCGATAGCCGACAAGTTCAAGCGGTACATGTTTTCAGTGACAATACCATAATAGAATAGTTGTCTACGATTCGCGGAAGAACAAAATGCGAACGCGTTCGTCGAGTCGCTGCGTTCTTGCTAGTTCTTCACCTATATGATTATCTTATACATCTGAAATATTGTGCGCTATTTGACCGGATAAACTTTTTTATTAACTAAGTCATAGTCTGAGTGGTTGCCCGCATCTAAATGACAAATATCATTAGTAAAGTTGCAACGCATTTATAGACAAGCATCGTCGATATTACAACTGTTGGGTATTTATAATGGCACTGACATTTTTTAACTTTCTCCATTATGTAGAGTAAGTTCGGGTAATGTGGAGTATGCGGGTAATGTGGACCACTGCCATATCTCCTTCTCGGTTAAGAGTAGGGGAACATATCTGATACTAAACGTAAGTTAACATATGCACAGAACCAATTCCTATCCAATATTGTTCTCTTAAGTTTTCGTTTTTGAACAATACGGTATTTGTCGTTTTGTAGTGAGGTCGTTAATTATTTGGACGGTGAATAAATCTTGTAAAATGTAATGAATTTTAGATGCATTCTGTTGAGTATTTTATTATTCTGAGATTTTTTTTTGTGCTATTTTAGGATTTTAGACGAGTTTCGCAGTTCTGTTTCATATTTATTTTTAATTTTTTTTTCCTTGAAAACACTACCATTTCGGCAAATGTGGAGTACGCAGGAACGCATGAAGTAGAGTAGTACTCCACATTAGCCGCCTGTTTTGTGGAGGTCTCATTGTTATGTTAATATCAATTTTCGTTTGCATAATTGAAGTTAATGTTTATTATTTATTAATAATACAATTGTATAAAGTTGTTAAAAAGTATCTTCGTCTTGATCCATTTATTTCTAGTAGTGCGAAGTAGTACACCACAATACCCGCATAGATGGGTCCACATTACCCGACACTTTTGAAAATTACCAATTTTGAAACTTTTCTACACTTTTGCAAATATCTCGTTTGTTTATGAAAAATTAAGCTCTTAGCAAAGTAAGTGTTGACAACAATGTTCCAATGAATAATTACAATGGCCCCTCTTAACAAAATAAGTTTCAATTTCAGAAATATTTCAAGAAACAATAAGGGTAGTCCACATTACCCGAACTTACTCGAAAGATATTGTTTTCGTACAAAATATCGAACTCGAGATATTAATCAATTCTGATATGACGATGATAGAGGAACTCAAAAAAGGGGGTCCCAAAATTCTGTCCGGTCTGTCCGTCCGTCCTTAAGTTGGTGAGGTAACCATGACTGCGTACCCAGTTTTTTTGGCTAAAAATTCGAACAACGGTAACTTTGAAATTTCGACATATCTCGAAAACGGTCTATACGATTGTAGCAAAAATTATTTTCTAAGGTAATGTGGTCATATAATAGCAAACTCAGGTTTTCTCTATATTAGGTATCGTACAATGGATTTTTGAAAAAAAAAAGTATTTTTTTTTTTAATTTAGTTTACCGAAAAACGGCGATAACGATTTCGACCAAAATGCAAACTTAGAGTCAAAACTATTGTGTCCTCAATTTTCGATTAGCTGAAGACTCTGAAAGTCAGTCAGACTCGCACTAAACGAGAAAGTTTCGTGCGACTCAGTCGTGCACTTTATTTATTTATGAACACCAATCTTTAATTTTTTTTACTTTCAATGTTGTCAGTGTGAAGTTGGTTGCGCTCAGATTTTTCTCTTTTTCAATAGGCATCCAATTCAATCGGAGCTATAAAAGAAAATCACAATTTCTAACTTGATTTAAGCAGCTTCGAGCGTATTTCAAAATTGCGTTGTTCACATTTTGAAACGTCTAGTTAATTCAGTCTGACAGCGTATTTGTCATTATTTTTATTAGATTTGATTGATGACGTAGCCTATGTCGAAGTCGACCAGCAAATATCAGTCATTTTTCCGTATTTCCTAATTCTGCATCCATCGCGGTGAACTAAATCTAGTACGACTTTTCTGGCAAAATGCAACAACCAAATTCGTCCAAGACTTTGTGGTAAATATCAGATCGCAACTCGCTTGAAACGCTAAAATTCCGTAAAATACAGATGAGAGTTGTCTCAAGGCAAAGGCATCTCACGTCAAGTGTCTCCAACCACAAACATTCTACTGTTTTTGTACAAACTCTCCACTCACACTATGTATATGAAAACATATTTTTCGAAAATGAAACTGCCAGTTAATGCGTCATTTACAATGTTGATAACGTTGATTCACAACGTCTTACTTATTGTCCCATTTCCATCCGTTATTTATCTAACTCTCAGCTTTATCTGCCTAAAAGTCATACTACTCGTACAAATGTTGATCTAATGAACAACTGATGAAAATGTGTGTTTCTGTCATAACTTTCATTACACCCTTATCTGCCGTCGGTCGCACAGTAACGTTCAAAGTTTCTCAATGAAATTATCTAAAAATTTCAAGTGCACTCGCGAGATACTCGACCGAACTCGATCTAAATAAATGGAAACAGTTTACAATATAATCCCCACACCCACATGATCCTCTTCAAACGGATCACTTCAAAATCAGGTATCACCCTGAAATCCGGCCAAAGTACCTAACTTCTTATTTAGCAGTTCTTAGAACTACTACGAATCATAGTCCATTTGTGCTACCAACAGGAAACTATGCCAGTAAGTTTATAAACTCTAATCCCCTATGTCCAATCACAGGGGAAAACCTTAAGCCTAGGCGAGACGACACATTGGACTCACAGAGCCTTTCTGGAAAGGCCCATCATGTGTTGACGCCCTTGCATCTATGTGCTTGCTTTTATTACGTCTCTTTGATAAATTTGTTCAGATATCGTTGCGCGGTTGATAAGATTTTAACTGCTTTCGTACCCTGATAACAAAAACACTGGTAAAACAAAAGCATACATTGGTGAACGCGATACTATCAAATTCGACAGAGATATATTTCATTTCTTCATCCTTCACGATCGTCCCGTAATCGGTTCGAGATAACAATACAATCAAATATGTTACACCCTATCGACGAGACGACCTTAGGTATCCGGCCAGTCTTCGTGTATTGGAAATCTCACGGTTTGACGAGTTTAGTCGGTGCAAGCAACTTGACAGGCGAGGGCCTATTTGTGATTTAAATTGGTCTGCTGTATCGCTGTAACGACGGTGTAGATCGGACCGGGTCTGAAATAATGTGGAAGAAGTTTTTTTGAACTGAGAAAAATAAGTTTTAACGTTTGGTTCAATTTTCGGTGAAATTAAGTATTAGCGGACCACAGCCATGGCAGAGGACAGCGAGAAGACACGAGAAAACGGTGATTAGTTGTTCCCTTTTGAATGTATTGTCGCTAAAATTACTTAGAAAAATTTGAGAAAAGTAGAAACCCCAGCAAACTGATGGCGATGAACAGTATTTTTGTGCAAGAACTAAGTGTGGTGTACTAAATTTTAATGTTGGCATGTTTTTGTTTGCTAAAACTATTAGAAGTTGGTGATTTACATTGTACAAAATAAATGTCACCAAAGTGTCAATTACACGATGACGAATACAAATAAAAAAACCTTTTTTCGGTTTGTGTATAGTCCAGCTTTAAAAGAAATGTATTTTAGAAAAAGTTTTGTAGACTACTTTCATCTTAAGGGGTGATGTTACAAATAGAAGTACAAAGCTTGATTTAGATGGTGTCAAATCATGAGTAAGAAAATTTCTTTATGTTCTTCATAAAGAATGAAGTTATTTCTATATTCAAGAGCAATCTCATGATTTTGTTATATTTATCCTAGTTGCAATTTATCCCATGACAAAAAAGTAACAAAGGATTAGCTTCCGCAAAATTAATTTTTTCCCTTGAAATGTTCTCATATTTGTACAACATTTATGACGGACTTTTTCATTTACCATAAAAAAAATTTCATATGTTATAGCAAATTGTACAACCTTTTTGTCTAAAACAAACATTTTCTTATAAGAGTAATTTCCCAAGGTCTGTGTGGAAATAGACAGCGGTATAAGAATTTGTTGTTTTCCAAATATTAAGCTATTTGTACACGTCTGAGAAATGTGAATTGTTTCCAAGTTGTAAAAAACCTTCTCCTAACCTTCTAGTTGCATTTTGACCTAGTTGTCAAACATTTTCCAGAACAACCCTAAGGCGTAGTTTAACTAAAGTGTTCGTAAGGTTTCAAAAATTAGATTTACAATTGGAACATATTAGGAAATGGCACAGACGAGATTTTGCAAGGTCTTACAAAATTTAAGTGTCACGATAGCTCCAACTTATCAGCTAAATATTTCGATCATCTATCCGATGTAAGTTATGATTCCTGAAGACCTCAACTTCAACATTAATTGGCTACGATATTGTAATAGAACACTAAAACAGCCAAGTCAGAAAAAATTGTTAAAAACTTCGTCACTTGCAGCAACTTATAGAAGAGGCCAATGTGACGTGTATGCCGAATTCATTTCAGGGAACACATTTGGTCAACTTCTTGTAGATAATTTTGAGACAACCAGCATCGTCAATGATACATTGACTGGATAAATAGTTTACCAATGATCTAGTACTCATCTGAAATTTTATCTTTGGGACTTCTTTACGACGGTTGTCAATTATCTTCTCCTGTTTCCTGTAAATTAAAAAAAAAATTATATTCAAACCTGTTTAAAGAGTAGCTTTCGTCGCCGAGAAAGGTGGCAGTATTTAATCAAATAATAAAAAATACTGCTCACTGTTTTATCAGATTCATTTATTAGTTCCTGTCAGACAATTTATTTGTAAGCCATTTATTCTTTATTATTATTGGCGATTTATTGTCCAGAAGCTTGTGAGTTGCGTCGACACGGGTTCGAATAATGTTTAATGCTGAGGATTATAGGCACAATCGGCCTATTTTTATACGAGTGTACAAAGCACAAATATGGAAAAAATAAAGTCAACAATAAGATGAAATAATATCTTCCAAAGCGGAAAATTCATTTAGTGCTTTCTGGTAATTTTACTTTACTTCTGGATAGTACCCCTCACTCTAATCGTATGAAATCTGAGGTCAGATTCTGTAAGACGAAACGAACAAACGTTTCCGTGCGCACGAATGATTTGCCCTATGTTACATAATAAAATTTCTTCGTGCACACGAAAACGTTTTAACGTTTCGTCTTAAAAAATCGAACCAATGTGCTACGTGTGGCAGTATGGCACTTAGAAAGAATTAAACTAGTGTTCTTAACAACTGCCAGCTAAAATAGATGTGTACTCCGAGCGAACTCTTGTTTACCTACCACAAAAGCTGCTCTCTAAATTGCTTTATCAAATCTTCCACATTCGTTTTGTCAAAACTTTGATTAATTGGCTTTTGACGCATTTAACAATAGAAAGAAAAATGTGACGTTTTGAAAGACACTGTATTCCAGTGAAAGTTTTCTGTCAACAAATTTGACAATGTTTATATAGATAACTAGACACTGGGGACATTCAAGTATCTAGTTAAGTATAAGTCTGTCAGTTGGGTGATTTGATTTGATTTCTGTCTTACTTTTGATTGGCCTAGATCGGTCACATGAACAGCTTTTTCAGTTAACATTTATGTAGGAGTAGGAGACGAACTTAGTCAAGAAATTCCTGACTGAGTTGACAGTTCGCATAGGTGGCTGACGTAGAAACAATTATACTATGCATACTATGTCAAAAGGCAAGGGTGCTGGTTTTGTGTCAAAAACAATTTCAATAGGTCTGTTCCCTTACTTTCTGGTTAAATTTCGGCAATATGTCACATTTCTCGCATTGCGAGGGAATTCGCTCACCGAAATGAAATATAACCAAAAAGGAAAGGAACGCGTTGAACAACAAATTTAAAAAATGTGAATTTATTTTAGGCGGGAATATTTAAATAACAGTAGAACAAAGCACAAATTTTTATTTAAGACCAAGATTTGTATGGCTTTTATTGCAGAAACTAAAAACTTCAATTCATTTGCTACTTACATCTATTTTAATCAAACTATATATGAAAACATATAAAAAGTCAGTTACAAATAAGCATTTGAGCGATTTGGAATTTCATGAGCTAATATTTGCAGGTTTTTTATGAAGGGTAAATATTTTGTTCTCTCTTTTTGGCTCTCTTCTGCCCAACTTTTGCGTAAGGGGACGAATTTTTACTAAATTCGGGTAATGTGTTTGAATGCCTTATCGTAAGGGAACAGACCTAATATAAAGTGTTTGGGAAAATCAATTTTGACAGCGAATAATACAAATTAAACAAATGTCATTAAAAAGTATGATAAAATGTTAAAATGTCATTAAAGAGTATGCTAAGTATAGGAGAACGAGGAGAATGTAAAAAAATTACTGAGTTCGTGTGAAAAGCTTTTATTTGCAATTCGCATCACTAAATGCTGTTTTTTTTTATATATATTTCTATATAAATGTATACTGGGTATAAGTCAAATAACAAATAGTGAACTGTATTTTATTAAAAACAAACAAAATGTGCGAAATTTGCAGTCTGTCCTCCAAAAACCTGCCAAGTTTTCCCAGTTTACCTTTATTTTGCTCTCGTAAAATCGAAAAATCTTATTTGGCAGATGTTTAACATAAATTAAAAAAAATTGTGCAATTTTTTTTATTGAGGAACAAACGCAAGTAGTGAAATTTACTGCTTCGCTCTACTTTTATAAAAATCCAACGAGCACAGGTAGATCTAGATTCTCATACAGATTGTCAATCTTTGTTTATCATCCGTGTATACACTCATACTCAATGACATACGCTTTTTGTAGTTATTTATAGCAAACAAATAAAATTCTTGTCTGTCTGGAGGGGAAATGAGAGTGCAATAAATTACTGTGTGCGAAAATAGCTTATTTGGGGAACAAACATTTATTGCTATTTATTTAGTGGCATGTCAACAATAACCACTTGACATAACAGAATGAATAAAATGAAAGACTCACTATATATTATGCATAATGGTTATCCAGTCATTAGAATTGTTCTGCCGAAATTCATCCTTTTCTTGACGGCTCGTGCGGTTCATTGATAAATTTGTAATTTTTCTACCTCAATACCAGTCGAATAATTGTGTTTGCCAAATCAATTAGACAACTAAGTAAGACCACAAAACAAAACCTATCAAACTATAGGCTGCACAGACGACCGATAAGCAAAGTGGAGTGTGTACTTCTCTTTCACAATTAACACTCCTATCAGCGTATATAAAGTTCGCATTTTTATTGCAGGATTACGTTTATGAACATGTTGTTTATAAATCGCAGATTATAATCGTTTTTACGGAGCGATAATCGGAACCAATAATCGATTACATTCGTGTACGTAAGAGACGATAAGGTGGAGTAACACGATAACCGTGCGATGTCGGGCTTTACGATAGAAGGCGGAATTTACAGCCCATGAACAATTAATTCATTCGCTGAAATACATATTATGTAGTTTTAGAAGAACCTTATCTTGACGTATATTAAACGAGCTTGACTCATGGTAGGTTACACGCTCGCACGGAAACGGATTAAGATAAGTAGGTGTAAAGTGAGTGCAACGATGATGCAGGTAACCGATTTTTTCTTTTAGGCAGGTAGGACATAGAAAGTGATAAGTGATGTTTTCCTGACGATGAGTGCGGTAATTTCAAGACGGTTTTTCTGGCAAGGCTTCAATTAGGATTTTAGCGGAAATTACCAACTTGAGTTAATTTATAGAGCCAATATTAGGTGGAAACAGTTTTGAACTGAGCTCCTTGCAGGATATAATTTTATGCTGTATACAGGTAGGTACACGTTAGAAATAAAGGCTTCTTGCTTCGGCTTCAATATAAGGTAGACCGTGAAGCGTACTGGTAAAAACTTACATAACGAGGCTTGACAATTCGCAGAGATGATCGAAACAAAAGCTGCCATAGCATACCTACCCTTATTAGATGTTGATACTGGGTCTCCTACTGAGGGTATACTTTTGGGCCCATATTTGTTTACATGAGACAAAAACTTAAGACCTGGTCGAACCTTTGCATTATACAGAAGGAGGATTTGCTTTCGGCTAAAGTTTGTTGACGCCTTATCCAATTCCTTCAATAGATCTGCACTTTTTTTGCATATTACTCTCCTCTGAAACGCCAAATGCGGGACGGTACAAACATGAACTATGCCTTAAGACAGAATCTATTTGGCAAGAAATACACTTTTTTGAGATCTCTAGACAGATCTACCCAATTGTAATACTTTTGCGATTGAATGCCAAAAAGATCACGATTAAAAGAGGATCCATACAAAAAAAAAAATATCAGTATACGGTATTGGTCATTCTGGTCTTAGGTACCTACACCTCTGGACAAGTTTAGTACTCAGTGAGCCAATAGTAATCTTGTAGTAGGCGAATAATAACTGATATTCGGCTTTCAAGAAAAAAAAAAAAACAGTTATCCTATCCAACATGCATTTACATCAAAAAGTCGCTTTCTTAGAGATTTGCTTTTCGAACTGGCAGCACTTTTATTGGAGCCAACCAACTTGACAGCTGACAGCTGATTTGAATAGACTTTAGATACTAAGCTGAGCGGCGGGTCTCAGCTTTGATCCCCGCAAAAACACAATTTAATTGTGAAGGTTCTTCCACTGAGGCACCTTTTGGGAACTTCTGACATACATACGACTTTACTTAACTTACTTAACGGGCTCCCGACCCGTGGAGAGTCTTTGCCTGAGACACTGCAGCCTTCCATCCTCTACGATCCCGGGCACGCTGCTCGCAGTTGTCCAGACCAAGGGCTCTGGCATTCGCCATGGCTTGGTCTATGAAACGGAGGTTCGGTCTTCCTTGTCTTATCGAACCTGGGGTCTGGGATTCGAAGATCATCTTAGCTGGAGCATTATTGTCCATTTGCTCGATGTGGCCGAACCAATGTAGTCGACGTATTTTGGCTTTTTGGACTATATCCACATCTTGATACAGCTCATCATTCGCTCTCCTCGCACACAGGACCAAAAATCCGCCGACAAATTTTTCTTTCGAAGGAACCCAGTATCAGCTCTCGCTTCCTGCTTATCGTCCAGCACTAGGCACCGTAAAGCAGAACTGGCAGGATAAGGGTTTCGAAAAGCATACATTTCGTCCCTCGAGTTAGGAGCTTTGAGCCCAATTGTTTTGCCAAACCGAAATAGCAGCGGTTTCCTGGAGTAATTCTCCACTGGATCTCCGCACTAGGATGTCATTCGTGAAGTTCATGTTTACTCCGAGGGAGATGAACTCCTTAACTACATCGAAAGTGTTGCTATCAATTAATAGTGACGTTTTTTCCTAGGCGGTGGACAGATGTTTGTTTGTTTGTTGATAGCATGTACGTAGTCTTGTACTTATTTACCTCAAGACCAACAGATTTCGCCTGTTTTTCAATCGCCGTGAAAGCTTCTATCACGAAGCGCTGTGACCGACCGATGATGTCAATATCGTCCGCATACCACAGCAGGTGAACGGACCTCTTGACACGTGTCCTGCGCAATATCTGTTCCAGATTGAAGAAGTCGCATAATAGCGCGTCCCCTTGCGGAAATCCAAACATGTAAACAAAAACAAATACGATAAGCAAATGTCAAAAGTCGATGAGGCCAAGTTCTTGAAATTAATTTTTTTGTGTTGTGGTACACTTGAATTTTGCAGTAAATCTAGAAATAGAGTCATGTTGCATGTTGCAGTGCTGCGGTGAGTGCAAAATTAACGATTGCCTATATCATAAATAAACAATTGTATTTTTACCTTGCATTTGTATTTTATTCAGTCAACCAAACCACTCCAAAGTACATTCAATTCAATCCACGCTATATTCGAAGGTCGTGGCCTACGTGTCCCTAAAAAAATGCAATCAATCTCCCGAGTGAATGCACTCCTTCCCACGAACTGTACAGTTTGGACATCGTTTGTACCTACTGCCGCTCCTCATAGCAACGAGATAAAATTTTTTCCAAATATCTTTTAAATAAATTCATATTTTATCTATTTTTTTGGGTCACATTCACCCTTCTTAATGGAAATGTCTGGTTTTGAACAAAAATGCCAAAGGAAATCGGGAACAGTCAAAAAATTTAATTTGTGCATTAGAAAGACACCATGGCATCGGGATTGTATGTATTTTTAACTTGGTTTCACCAAAGTGTGCGATAACAATTAACAATTCCCCATATTTGATTGTTGTATCAGAATTATTCGTTTTATCGTTTCTTTCTTTCTCTCTGTGGGTTTAACTATGTTTTTTTTTTGTTTATGGTACGTGGAAGTATGTATATCTGCAGATGAACTGTTTAGATTACCTTAATTTAAAACTGACGCGTGACATATTGACCATAAAACTGTTGCTGTATATGTGGTAGAGCGCAGCTCTATCGATTACAATCGAGCAAAAATGTCAACGACTTTAATTTAAGGTTATTGCAACATCACAAGTATTGTTGTAGTTTTCCATGTCTTGCTATAACTTTTCGAAATCGCATCAAACTTAGTGAAAAGGTACTAGATCAGGTAGATAGAAATGGCCTTCACTGTTTAGCTGCACACGAGGTCTGGGATAAGTAAATGATAGATATACTTATTGCACCCACGTACTAGTACGTTTTGAATAGCATAAGCGTTTGTGCAGCTATTACTGTCACGCACTTTTTCAGATTGTTTTTAATGATTGTGTTTTTTTATTTTTGCAGATGATAAAATCGGCAGCGATAAGACAAACGGCAGCAGTAACTTGCAATTAGTGAAACCTACACTGGACACTAAGGATCTTAAAGAATATGAAAAAGATGACACAATCAGCGATCCCGATACTCTCGAGGGACAAGTTACGGTGAGTTGGGAAATTATTGAATTTTTGCACAATTTTTGGGAATTTTTTTCATAAACAATTATTAGCACAATTATCAGAAACACGGCTTAAGATATTTGCTAAAGTCTTGGTACCTAAAACTCTAACAGTACGATTACACAATTACACATGTAATTTTTTCGAGGCAAATTTTGACATGCCAACGTCAAAATTCGGGTATTCGGTTGTGACTCGTGTGTATTTCGTGAGTGTGTTAGAATTTTCTTTTAGTTTTCGGGGAACTCTGAAATTATAAAATTCAGCTTTTTTAGTGTAAATTAAACTCTAAACTTTATTGACATAAAAAGGCACGTCCAGTAAATACAAAATATGAATGTAATAGATTAGTTAATAGAGAAGTGACTTTAAAAATGGTTTAGAAAGAAGAAAAATAAATTGATAATAAAGGTATTCACTATAATTTGATGCAGTTCGTAAGTTCATTAATTTCTGCGGAGCTTTAAGTGAACACCCCTCTCGGAAATGTCAATGCGTAATTCGCTGCAAATAACGATAAAGCAATAGAATAACTATCCATTTATTTAAACTTTTACCCTCATTCCAGCAACTTTGAAAACATGAAAAGCAATTCACACAACCGCTTGTCACAGTCGATTGAATGAAAAATACAAAAATTGTCACAGTTTGACATTTGTAAATTTGCGTAACCTTCTGCAGTCGTTTTCCGAGCCTAATTGGTCGCAGAAAATTATGAGGCCTGCGTTAACTATTCTCCATACAAAATCTGACGGTTTATTTACAAGGTGGTAAATTTCTGCAGTTTACGCAGTTTATAAGGGTTTTACACGTTTAAGTGAATACTCTTAAATAAGAGATTTTCTTAACAGAGTGTGCGCTGTGACAGCCCACGTAAAGAGACGCCTGACAGGCGATCACACGTAGTGACGAATTTAGGACAAATGTAAGATAATGATCTTCCAAGAGTCTTGAGCTCAAAATATGTCGGACCAAATGCTTTCAGATCTATGGGGACCGCATTTATGATTCTACTTTGTGCTTAATTGTTGCTTCTATCTCGCAAAAGTCGCCTTTAAAGACGGGCTTTATTTCACAATTTGTAAGGTTATGTGCAGCTATGCAGAAGCACTACCATTTGGTCCTGGGACTTTCATCGCTTAAGAACTGTCAATCTTCAGCTTCTCGTCGCTGATAACGTCAGGAAGGTCTGATTTTTGATCAAGAAGTGGCCTAAGTAGCGTACATATCTGTGACCAGGAATTGGCGAACAGCCAGAAAAGTTAGTATCTATGCCTCAACGGATTGTTCGTTGCCCTTTCAGAATCCGCCCGTGATCTATTTCGACTACTTAGCTCACACTATTTAAAAGAGGTTTTTGAAATGACTTCTTATAACCTAGTAATAGTTGAAACAGACGTATTCTAAGGCCCATTTTATTCACTCGAAGTTAAACACAACTCGGGGAGTTTTCCATATAAAAATGGGCCTATAAGTGGTCCCACATCGAGATATGAGAAGTGCATTCCTTACCTCGTCTTTCAACACGGGCAAGCTCCTTTTTATATGTCTGTCAGTCCAAGGGTAGCCCGGTTTATTTGGAAGACGTTTCTACTTTGCACAGATTTTTGAAATTTGTACAAACTTTACTATAGACTTCTTCTTAATCTTAAGTTCAGCGTATAGGTAGAGAAGAAGTAACTCCACCTTTCGTTTTCGAACAAACCCGTCTGGGTATTTTAGTAGAGAAACGGGATTATGCTTATTTCACTTTACAGTTATGGAAGACCAACTGTGGTCTTCGTGAGCGATTTTAAAATTTAATTGTGGTTGGAAAACGGCGGTAATTTCAGGCTTAACAGTCATTGATTTTGGACTCTAATACACATTTCTAGGTTAGTACTAATAATACAATCAAATACGGACTCAGCTCGTTGGTTGATGTCGCAACTCCTCCTAACATCATCATCCGAATTAAAACCACACAACCAAGAACCACACTCCAAAACGGCGTAATACGTCGTCTTTTCTGCTCTTGTGATAGTGGTTGTCAAGCAAACTAGCTGCGTGGGTTTTCATGTCGTAGAGGAAGCTCTACTCTATTCTATCCACAATCTAGTACTTTATCTGTTTGGTTGGTTACTGGATCGTACTGCGGTGGGAGGAAGTACAGTTTATTTTATTGATTTTTTTTAGTGGGAATTTTGATCTTGCCAGTATCTAGAACTTAAAGTCAAAACCGTTCTGTCATATGAAGTTGTCGTATTCTAACCAGGGATGGAAAAAAAAAAAATATCTCAAAGGCTTTCGAGTTGAGGATGTATTTGGTAAGCGGATGCTAGTTTAGAGTCATGAGGACCAATCTGTATTACTTCAAACGTCATGTCTAACCAGTACCAGTACTTTGGAAACGATCACACAGTTGATGCACTAGACCAGAGGTGCCCAAACTTATTTTTCTTATAGACCAGTTTCAAAATTAACCTGGTTTCGGTGGACCCCCTGCTGCTACATTTTTACAATATTCCCAAAACTCGTCAAAAAATGTGAAGATTAGATTAGCCAACGTAGACCCCATAGTAAGGGGGTAAAGATTCGGGCAATTTCCTCATTGATTAAAAAAAACCGTGGAGCATTGATGAAACGACATACTTGGTACGACGATTGAGCAAATTTATGGAAATCCCAAGGTTTATCCATCAATACACAGTTGAAGCAGTGATTGCCAAACTTTTCGGACTGATTTGCCCACGAAGCGACAATTATGAAAATGTTTGTTCATGCCGTTGTTAGAAAAACCCACACGATATTTGACGACATTGAATTTGAAAGATTTTTCTTCAAATTCAATCTTTCTTCGCCCTTTTCGCTTATTTGGAATGTCCATTGATCTGGAATGACTGAGTTGTTGATCTAATATGGTAAAGCGTGACTTGTGTTTGTGTTTTGAATGAGATTTGAGGCCGTCTTCGTTTTCCTTGACAAAGACCATACTAAAGGTTTTACTTTGGGTCCATTTTTTATCATTTGTGACTCTGTCTCAAAAATATTACTCTGATTAATGGCTCACATTACATGACTATAAGCTCTCCCTTAAAAGGCTACATTTTCCGCCCATAAAAATCGTCGTGAAGATCAACGTCGTCTATAATTTTTGAAGATATAGGAACAATAACAACGTTGGCCCAGAAGGTGTCTTTTGAATGAGTGGTTGGGAAATCTTTTTTTTTCAATTCATTCATTTTTGATGCAGATCTCATTCGATTCGATTTAGCTTAATCCAATTGTGTTTGTAATCTCTGGTGTAAACTAGCCCAGTAACACATTATTTCTTTTTTGTTCAAGCTTCAAGCTTATCGTATCTTTGTTCCATCAAGTTAGCCAGCAACACACTACATTCGAAAACACTAGAAATAGCTGAGCGATTTATTGTCCATAGCACTAAACACTAAACACTTGAAAAAAGAAATATTTACAGCCACCGACCTTATCGCACTTCAAAGGCGATTAACGATAGTCACATACGGGTACGAGTATACCTACCACTAAGCTAATACGCAAAATCCTCGGATATCGCATAGGTATAGATAGGAATTAATTGAACTTTTTTCGATTAATTACGACGCAGCGGATGAACATTGATTTCAACTATTGATAAATAAAAAATTGAATGTAGGACAAGTATTTGATGGCTTTGGCGTTGAGTGTTTGCACACGCTTTGTGAAAATGAGCTTGTTTGTTAAACTGTGTTTCTCTTTTTGATTTCAGAAAATCCCGTATCCAAAATCCGTTGGCTTCATCATCAGTAATGAGTTTTGCGAGCGATTCAACTACTATGGAATGCGAAGTAAGTAGAAAATGACAGCTTGGTTAGCGCCACTCAATATTGCAAATACTTTTAAATACGAGTATATATAGGCCCGTTCGTGTACTTTCAGCATAGAAAAATGAAAAATGTCTAATCTCTAAAATCGAGAGAGAAGTCTCTCACTTTCAAGAGAAGTACCTGAACGGTTTTCTTACAAAAAGTTTAAGAAATGTCATTTTTACATTATCGTAAAATGCAGCATCTACAAAATAAATAATTGGAATTTAATTTCTTACAAGGCTACCTATTAAATTTTCCATTTGAATGCGCTGATATGCTCTAGGAGAACATTCAGTTATAACTTGTTCCTCTGACGTCGTTGAAGACGAAAATAAATAGTTTTAGTTGTAAAACCTTTGAGGTGTCACGTAGTTGGCAGCTTTCATTTTTCAGTAAGTCGAAATTTGGCGAGTAGAAAATTACGAAAAAATTAAAAGAGGGGAAATGGATTTCTCTCTCATTTTTTTCCAAATTTTCTCAGTACGTAGTAAATTATTTTACTTTTGCAAAAAAGTACCCGAACGAACCTTATATAATACCCCAGCATTAATAAAAAAAAATATGTCCAAGAAGTTTAGGTAGTAGACGTCACTTAAAAATACGAAAAGGTGACCTAACTGCTGAGTAAGTAGTTGATAAGTTTTACGCAGCGTTTAATAATACTAGCGATAAATTGTCATAAAAAAAATATAAAGAAGCCTCATGAACATGTACCTTATATGACCGGATATAATATGACAAGTCGTATCAAAGTGTCAAACCATAGTTTAAGCGAACAATTTGCCAAATATCGGTGGACGCCGATGGAGTCGTAGAGTGCTAAAATGGAACACGCTCAGCTGTCACATTCACATTTCCAGTTGTAGTTGGCAGCTCCAAAAGAATATAGAATCGCGAGTATTTATAGACTTTGACGAATTGGAGAAAGCTAAAAATACTTTTGTGTGAGAGAGCGGAGGAAATTGTTCGTGCCTAACCTGAAAAGTTGTCACACATGGTGACGATATTTGCTCAATCTCCAGGTGGGGCATACAGAGACAGCCAAGCTTCTTTTTTCGGTCTCTATTTAGTTATAACAACTGTTGGCAATGCTGACAATGTACAATTCAACAAGAGTTCAGTAGTTCATTTTCACATTGTCCTTGGTCTTTCAATCCGCCGAACCTAAGAACTTGATTCAAAGTACTGCTTCTCGATGAACCACTGGCTTAGCTCGGAGACCAAAAATGCATAATGACATCTCGCTCTGACCTTCCGCATAGCTATGTCAATATTACCCCCGCATGCAAGTACATAATTAAAGGCCTTTTGAAAGATCGTTTCTTCTATATCGACCGAAAAGTTTTAGACCATTCGTTTGTGAATGATGTCAAAGAAGTCGCACGACAGTGTGTCGACTGTCGCCTTGTCTAAACCTGCTATTGACAACAAAGGTCTCCATGAATTCAATAGCATTCTCTTTCGGGATTCTACTCAATCACGGCTTATAGGTCGCCTCTAAAGATTTTGCCATGGGCGAACCCGAAATCGTTGGAAAGATTCTGCGTACCAACTTCTTGGATTTGTCCCACGATC
The DNA here is from genome assembly GCA_949126925.1 of Cheilosia vernalis. Lineage (NCBI taxonomy): Eukaryota > Metazoa > Arthropoda > Insecta > Diptera > Syrphidae > Cheilosia > Cheilosia vernalis. Next base: position 60,068,908 of record OX421360.1, on the reverse strand, counting down.
TGTCAAAGCATGAAAATATGATCCATGGTTTTCCTACCGAGCATACGACTGCACTGGAAGGGGCCGATCAGTTTTTAGACTTAGGCCCATTTTATTCACTCGAAGTTGAACACGACTCGGGGAGTTTTCCATATAAAAATCCCCAAAATGGGCCTTAGTCGTTTATACAATTTGGCAGACAGGTTTGGATCTTGTATGCGATGCGTCTAAATTGGTCTCCCTTTTTATGAATTGAGAAAATTGTGCTGAGATTATAATCCTCTTACCGCACATCTATACCAAGTTTTCTTCGGCTGTTCTGTTAAACTCTTCTAGTAAACTTTCAGGCCAAGCAGCGTGATATTGCTGTATTTGCTCCTTTAAGAGCAAGCTGGTGGACGGAAAAATTCCTCGTCCTTATCCGCATGCTCAATGATCAAATCTCACTTGGTTAGAGCGGAATTCGGTTTTAATCAGGCTAAATTATCTTATCTTATGCCCAAAAGGACTTATGCAACTCAACATGATGTCCTTCCGCCTCCGCGACATATAGTTTTAACCCCTCATGTCCTCCTCTCTTCTTTTCAGCAATTTTGGTTCTCTACCTCAATCGAGAACTGGGCTACGACACCGACACCTCAACCGTCATCTTCCACATCTTCACCATGTCTGTGTATTTCCTGTGCATCGTTGGAGCCATTCTGGCCGACAGTTGGCTGGGCAAGTTCAAAACCATCATGTACCTGTCAATGGTTTACGTGTGCGGCTCTCTACTGGTCACCTTTGGAGCTATCGAACCATGGAATCTACCTGCAATAACATTTACTATGCTCGGTCTGGCACTGATAGCGTTGGGTTCTGGAGGCATAAAGCCCTGTGTCGCTGCCTTCGGCGGTGATCAGTTCAAAATGCCCGAGCAGATTAAACAGGCGGCTACATTCTTCTCATTCTTCTACTTCGCTATCAACGCTGGTTCGCTTATCTCGACAACGGTTACTCCAATTTTGCGTGAGGATGTCCACTGCTTCGGACAGAATCAGTGCTACCCACTGGCATTTGGTGTACCTGCAATTCTAATGATTATCTCAATTGGTAAGCTTTGGCGCCCTTCTTCGGAACGTAGCTCACTTGTTACTCTTCGCAGTTATATTTGTTCTCGGCCGCCCATTGTACAAGATCAGGCCTCCAGCCGGAAACATGATCGTCTTAGTCTGTAAGACTATTGGAGTAAGTTGTGCTGAGAACTTTTACCGAGATTCACCGACACAAATGTGTTTCCCTTTCAGAACGGCATCTCGACTTACTTCAAGGAGAAGAAGACCAATCCTCGAGAGCACTGGTTGGATCATGCGGACAAGAAATACGACAAGCAGTTGATTGCCGATGTCAAAGTGCTGTTGCGTGTCTTGCTGCTGTACGTGCCGTTGCCGGTGTTCTGGGCTCTGTTCGATCAACAAGGCTCTAGGTGGACTTTCCAGGCTACCCGAATGGACGGCGACTTGGGCGGCTTCAATGTCAAGCCGGATCAGATGCAAACGTTTAACCCCCTCTTGATCTTGATCTTTATTCCCCTGTACGATGTGGCTTTCTATCCGCTGCTCAGCTTGGTTTACATAAGGCGGCCATTGCAAAAGCTAACTGCCGGCGGTATATTGGCTGGAATTGCGTTCATTATATCTGCCCTTGTTGAACTGAAATTGGAGGTGAGTTGTGATAGACCGATGTACCAGATGTCCCTATAGTGACTTTTCCTTTTAGACCACGTATCCCGTGCTGCCATCCCACGGGCAGACACAACTGCGCATCTTTAACGGAATACCGAACTGTGACTTCACTTTTACGACGCCAAATCTGCCCGGCCATGCCAATTTCATTGTGAAGTCCATGCAACAGTTCGAAGACAAGTACGTCTCTGTGCCGACTGGAGTTCTCAACGTGAATTACGAAGTCAACTCCCCGGAAGGTAACTCTCGATGGCGATCCGTAACAAAGTCGACCGTAGTAACCGTGTGTTTGCATTTAAGGTTGTCCCGTCTTCACCGATGGCCAGTGGAAGCTCACCGACAATACCGCCCAAAGTATTTTCATTAGCTCCAGCGGAATCTTACCCTATATCGATGAAGTGGATAAACCCGACCGAGGTAACCCCATAGCCCGAAACTTGGCTAGTGTCAGCGGCGTGAAAACAATAATCTGGGCGGATAAAAAGGGCGAAGTCTACAAGAACACCACGAATTTTTATGCTCTGGAGGAGTTCCGATCTGGAGATTACACTATTACTGTCGACGGCGTCGAAACTTACCAGACCACCCTCAAGGCCGGCGGCGTTTATACTTTGGTAATAGGAGAGGTCTCCAGTGGAGTGTACCGGGCGCAGATTTTCGAAATAGCTGAACCCAATTCCGTGAGCATACTGTTCTTGATTCCGCAGTATGTCGTTATGACCCTTGCAGAGGTTATGTTCTCGGTCACTGGCCTCGAATTTACCTACTCGCAGGCCCCAGTTTCCATGAAGTCCGTACTGCAGGCTTGCTGGTGTCTTACGGTTGCCTTTGGCAACGTCATTGTCGTCATTATTGCCGAGCTGAAACTGTTTGATTCGCAGGCCGATGAGTTCTTCCTATTCGCCGGTCTCATGTTCGTTGATATGATTGTATTTATGTTCCTTGCGTACAGGTACAAGCCCAATGACCCCAACTCCGTTCGCGCGATAAGCGAAACGGACACGGAGGAAACTAAGCCCAGCTCACTGGAGCTAAACCAGAATGTCTCGGAAGATGAGGGTGGTCCTGGCGGCGATGACTTTCCAAAGCCGCAGGCGCTAGAATTTCCCAAGCCAGACGAAGACGTGAATAAGATCGAGCACGCAAAACTGGAAGAGAGTGTGACCAAGGAGGAAAAGAAACCCGAACCTGAACCGGCAAAGAAGGAGGAAGAGCCAAAACCTGCCGTTCCCGAGGAAGGTCAAAAGCCTGCTGTGGAAAGCGCCGTCGTCGCCGAAAAACCTGCCACCTCAAGCGATAGCAAATAGAGTTTTAGTTTTTGTTAAAGTTAGAATGTAAGCGGAGTTCTGTCCAAGATGTTGTAGATTCACATTGCACATTTACATGTTGTAATTGCATTGCGTGTCCTAAGCCTATTTGTATGTAAGCGTGTTCGAGAGTGCTCGAGCAGTTTTGTACTGACATTAAAATATTGAAAAATTTTGAGATGTGTTCTTCGTTCTTGTTTGTGTTTGTCTCGTTAAGAGAGGAGAGGGTGTCGAGAAGTAAATTGAAGGAACAGGGTTCTAGAGTTCGGGCTTTCGTCTATACCAAGTTTGTAGCAGAAGGTCATAACTAAAAATGGAATACGTTTCTAGCAGTAGCGTAGTGCAATGTGGGGCAGCGCAGCACAACGCAGTAGACGCAATCAAAAATGGAACGCGTTTCAAAAATGCAACACGTTTCTGCATCAAAAAAACGAAACACAGAAAATCAAAACGCTAAGTAACGCATAATCAAAGTTTGAATTCATTTCGAAATCAGAAAAACACAACACAACGCTATGCGCAACACAACGCAACGAATGCAATGGATAATCTAAGTGAGAACTCGTTTTTCTATTTAAGTAACTAATTTTAATTTTTTAATTTTTTAAATGCCAAATTAGGTTCGGTTAGGTAAGAAACGGGTATGAGATAGTATGGTACCACAACGAAGAACAAAAACCTAAACATCTTCCCTTGAAAAACAATGAATCTACTTACAGGAGCCATTTAAAATTTATGCAGTCTTTGTCCTTTAGTTGTTGGGAGAAGTTCCTGCCCAGGAACTTTCTTCCCCTGCGAGATATTGCTTCGCATTCACACAGTATGTGTGTGATATTTTCCTCGGCCTGTAAGTCCTCGCAGAATCTGCAACTGTCCGTGTCTGTCAGTCTAAGTCTTTTCACATGTTTTCTTAGAAGGCAGTGCCCTGACAGGACTCCCACCAGTATTCTGAGTTGTTCCCTACCTAGTTTAATAATTTCTCTTGCTGTTAGGTTGTGGCCAAAGTGGATACTTTATGCCCGGTGATATTTGACCACCTTAGATCGGACTTTGTTTCTGTTTGACTAACTGGCTCACAGATAGGAACAAAATCCCGGATGTTGTCGACTTCCTCTTAACTCAGAATATCTCCTTAAATACTACCCAAGTTAAGGAAGGTCCAGATCTTGACCCAGATCACTCATCTGTGCTGATTACACTTGGTAATAAAATTATTATAAAGAAACACGGATATTTAATAGATGAAAGCATCGAACTATCCAGCAGAGAGGAATGGAAAGACGGACTTGTGCCTAATGCGCAATCCATAGCCGTTTTTACAGACGGTTCTAAAATGGAAACCGGAGTGGGGTCAGGCGTCTTCTCCGAGTCGTTGGGTATCTCTAAATCGATACGCCTCCCCGACCACAGCAGTGTCTTCCAAGCAGAGGTCCTGGCAGTGACAACGGCAGCCCGTGAGTCTGCGATAAGGGCAATACCACCTGAAGGTATTACCTTCTTTATCGACAGCCAGGCAGCTATAAAAGCATTAACTGCAACAGATATAAAATCAAAGCTTGTGAAATGCTGTCGCGAAGAACTCAATGTTCTTGGCACTCAGCATAAGGTATTGCTCTGCTGGGTTCCGGGGCATGTAGGTATCCCAGGCAACGAGAAAGTGGACGAATTAGCTAGACTAGGTTCAGCGGCTGTATTAGAACAAGCCGATCCCTCTGTGAATATCCCGCCTTGCTCACTCAAGCTTGAAGCAGGGAGAAAAGCCACAAGAGAGGCGAACGCTAGATGAACTACACTAGAAACTTGCCATACAACAAGAATGCTATGGCCAAGCTTCAATGAAACAAGAACCGAGAGTCTAATACGAAAGGATAGGAAATCCCTCTCCATCCTCGTAGGAATCATAACGGGGCACAACACTCTGCGGTATCATATGAAGAAACTACGCTTGACGGAGGAAGAACTCTGAGAGGCTGCGGCGATGAGGAAGCTCTTGAGGACACAACCCACTTCCTGTGCCACTGCCCAAGCCTCCAACACAATAGGCACAGATTCCTAGGGAGACACTTCTTCCACGACATAGACGAGCTATCTAGCACACCAGTAGACAAGATAATGAGCTTCATCAAATCCACAGGATGGTTTGTATCCAACGGCACAGTGAGTAATTGACCTCAAATATGTATAGATAGGGTTTACATGGGTAAGGGACAACCTTTTCCCCCAATGGGCATCACAATGGGTCAGCATTGACCTGAGTGTGGCACGGAGTACTCCACACCAACCCGCCTACCTAACCTAACCTATCCACAATAATTACTACAATAGAGGAACTAGAAAGTGAAATATATTCCTTCACCCTGGACATACAAAAGGCTGCATGGGCTGCAACGGTTGAATTAAATAATATAACAGGGCCTCTTTTAATATATATTTACTTTATACGCGCAAATAAGACACAAGTCACTTCGATGACAATTTTATTCATACGTCCGCCTTATTTCACTGATTTACTTCGACTGAGACTGACCCTTCATCTATTTATCTATATGAATTGAGTGCAACGCAATTTGATCTTATAACGGGTGAAATTCTGAAAAAAAAAGCCTAAAAAAGGTATGAAAAAAATTGCACAGATATTTAACTATTACTAAACTACTACTAACTTTACCCTAATAAATGCGTTGTTCAGACTAAGGTATGTCCCACGTATGTGGAAAGTGGAAGGTCGCTGAAGTTATTATGGTACTTAAGCCGGGCAAATTGCCCAGTGTAGTAACGTTATATCGGCCGATATCTTTGCTGCCAATCCTGTCTAATTTTTTCGCAAAAAAAAAAAACTTCGAAAACGACTCTATCCGATTCTAGAAGAGAAGACACTGATCCCAAACCATCAGTTTGGATTCTGAAATAAATATTCAGCTATAGATCAGGTCCACAGAATAACAGATGTAGTAGAAACGGCTTTAGAGGAAAAACAAATATGCTCTGCCATTTTCCTTGATGTAACACAGGCTTTTGGTAAAGTATGGCTAGTTTCCGTAAGCTACAAAAACATCTTACAAAGCAGTTCTGAAATACTAAAGTAGTATAAATAATGTAACGATTATATAGAACTAAGCAAGAAGGTGAGTAGGTACATACTCCACATTGAAATACATCAAAGTTGGAGTACCGCAAGATAGTGTCTTGGGACCCGTACTGTTCATCCTATACACGAACGACTTACCAAAGGACAAAACTACTGTTGCCGCCTTAAGGGAACAGGCCTATTTATTTACACGACGATGCGTTTCCAGTTTTAAGCCTAGTATGCAGCTGTTTCGGAACGAAAAATCCCATAAAATATGTGACACAACCGAATCATGAATACAAAATTTCGCTCTCCTTTTTGTTTTGCCGTAAGCTGCTGCTGTGAAATGATTGCACAAATTGGGTAATTGTAGTAGATTGCTTGGTGCAATTCGCCACTCTCTTATCGCACACGTTTATTTTCCGGAACATTAATTGCTTTCGAAAATTTGACATTTGTACGGCGGTGCTGCCAGCATTTGTAAGAGGTACGTAGCCAAAAATAGCCAAACTCAAATATGAAGATTACAAATGCGCTTTTTCTTATAATTCATATGCACACTTATTCTGATTAGGTAAATTGTTTTTAAAAACGACAATAGTCCTGTTTTTTTTTTAGTTTCTAACTCAGCAAAGCAAAGTAGGTAATGAAGGATTTTCCGACGGATTTCAGTGACACGGAGAACAGTTTTTTTCCATTTAGGGACCATTTACACATCGCTTTCGTTTCATTTGAAAAAGCCCTCAAAATAAATAAACTTGTTGCTCTGAAACTTTCCCTCAAAACAACATAGGTAATTTGAATTGAAATTCTTTTCAAATTCACAAAATGCGAACAAATTGTCAAACTATTTCAGCGCTCAAAGGCTGAAAAGTAATAAATGCCGCCAACGTCCAGGGAAAGTGCGTTATCTGTAAATTTTCAAATTCTCTGCCTAACTAATTGTGCTTCAACATTCTAGGCTTGCCACTTATTCCTAGAGACAACATCAAGATATTTGTCCGAAAATCTAAGAAACAACAAACTGAAACGGAAGTCCCTTTGAAATCATCCGAATGTAGTTTTGCGCATGTATGATTGAAACAGAATTACATATTCGATGCTTTACCACCCGCCGACCTTCCAGCGCTCGAATTTCCAGTACCAAATACTCCTTCCAGCGCTCGAATTTCCAGTACCAAATGCTCCTTAACATTTTTATTAATAATTCATAATTTTTCAATTAATAACATAGTGACATGTAATCTAATGTCAAACTGCGGTGATACAACATCCTCGTAACACAGCGATAAGCTGCGTTTCTTTCTTATTTCCGACTACAACACGCGCACACACATATACTCGTAGTATGCACTGCAATTTGTGAGACAGCTTTCATTCTTATCAACCACTATAAGATTCCATTTGAGTTTCCGTGTGCGGTGGCAGTGACTGCCCCGTATTGAAGTTCACGGCTCACGGGCGTCACACGGGGCGGTGATTCAACATGAATATAGACGGGACTCCATCTTCCATCATCATCTTGATCATCTCTAGGAATGTTTCGCGCGTCTTTATTGCACTTGGCCGGCCGGCCGAGACAATGAACTTCAACGAATCGGCGAACAATGCAACGCTTCCGTTGTATGTCGTCGAGTAGATGCAATTTATTCGTTTAAACTCGAATTCAATAGGAATATATTTTTTTATATATTTTTCCTACGGCCGCTACTATTTTTATTTTGCGATATTTTACTTTTTGCATGTACTTTCGAAAAAGCTCTGCGACGCCTTGAGAAAGTGATCAATTTAATGCGACAACGCAATTAATTATTTTTTACGGACCTTCTTTCCCGAGAATCATATAAATGTATACTCGTGTCGTATCTATATAATTGAAAGGGTAAATGAAGCTTGAGATTCAATAAGGATTGATTGAATAGGCCGTAGTGATGAACTCGATGAAATTTAAATGGCGTCTTTAAGGGAAAATCGGTTTTTTTCCAGATCGCATGGCACGATGTCTCTTGCTGTCAAATCTTGTGATCTGAAAAATAAGCCATTATCCTATTCTTAAGTGCACGTGTAAATTATGAGTTATGAATGAATCAACTCACGAAATGCCTCATGATTTTCAAGTTACCGTTCTAGTTCTAGAAATAATCCCCTAGTGCTACTTTTGCTTTGTAAAGCAGGAGGATTTTTTTAAGTAGGCACTTACATCTTTACTTTATGCCTTGAGGACGCTGTAACAATGACTTCCAAAAAGGTACAGAGATTCATTGGTCATCAATTTTTATTTTTATTAGTCGCTCATGCATTTTTCCCTAAAAAATCCACTCAGCTGTGTCTATCCCTTGCAAGCAAATCCAAAAATCTCCGCTTAAAGACTTCATTTAAATCATCATGTACCTACGTCCTACAGTGCTTATTTCCTCAAAATGTTTCATATGAGTACATAGTTCCATTCTCAGATTATAGGCACACTCTTCAATAAGGAGAAAAAATACAAGCCTGTTTTTATCAGCTTTAAGTGTAACTGTTTTTTAGCAAGTTCACATTACGAGACTTTCCGCTAAAAAAGTGCAACAAAAGCAAATACATTTAAGTTGTTCCTATAAGCAAATAAACTCCCAGAATTATTTTAGACCCGGACTCCCTAAGGCCGCAAAGGCTACCAATGAATAATATAATAATAATATAATATATATAATTCTCCGTAGTATTTATACAAAAAATGAACACAATTTTCCTGCTGCTTGGTGAAATTTTAGTTTTTGTGAAGATTTCCTTAGAAAAGGAAAGGAGAAAACCCGCCTTTAAGATGTATATGTAAAGATCGACAATGTTACAAAAGTTCGCTTAGTAAAGTTACTAAATGCAATCTTATTATTTCAAATAAAAAAATAGTTTTATTAAATAAAACGAACAACCCGACTCTGTCGTTGTGAGCCTTCACAAGTCATAAGCTCTTGTGAGGTTTGTTGTAATTCGATAACTTCTTTCGAACTCACAAAAAATTCACCTCAGCATGGTGACTTTAAAATTGGCGAATTCGTATACAGTTAGTAAAAAAACATAATATAAAATTTGTTTGGGCAAAATCGAGAACCAGGACCATCAAATGCAATAACGATGTGTCATTTGTGAGCCGCTATGACTGGTTTCGAATTTTGTAACCTGCCCCATAGGAGATAACAAATTATATAGTTTTTGTGAGCCTCACAAGTTCTGAGTAGGCTGGCAGAATATGGAAACCTCACAAAATCAAAATCACCTCACCTTATCAGGGTTTTGTGACATGTAAAATATCAGTGAGTTTTTCCAGAATCGGGCTGTAAATTAAGCAAGCTAATCCAAATTTTAAGTGCTTTATCTTCAAACATTATCATTTTTTATAGAAATGCATAGTTTAAAGCTACAGCCATATATAACGCAGTTTTTGAAGTAAAAAGAGAAACACTTTCAAAACGATTTAATGAAATTCACGGTACTTTAGTTAAAGAAGCCCGATAACAGCTTGACTTTTGGGTCCATTTCCTTAGACAAATTTTCAAAAGACACTGACGCTCGCCGTCAGGGTAATATGCTCGCTTCTAAATTGATAGCAAGCTCAGTTTTTCTCTAAATTATCGTACAGAGGAATTTTGAAAAAAAAAAAAATATATATTTATATACATATATTTCGAAAATGTTGTTTTACGTAGTTTTATATAACGGATACATTTTAACAAAAATTAATTATTGATTAGTAAAATATTATGTTTGCAAGATTATCGCGTCCCTAATTTTCCATTCGAATCACCGAAAGCATTACTTTTTAAAACTTCATATAGGTATATATCGAAAACCCCATTTTCGATTTGGATAAAACTTATAAAAATAGGTAATACTTACCTAAATACTTACCTAAGCAATATATTATGTACCTACTCAGTTTTAAACGACATATTTGAGCAGTATTTTTGGTATAAGCTTACAAATTTTTGTTACTTTTTCATCTGCATAATTTTCGAAAAAAAAAAGATTTTGCCAACACATTTTAAATAAAATATAGAGCCGTATAGCAATTTTTTAAAAATGCATGTGGTGGAGATAAATTCTTACTGCTTTTGTAGAGATCTATGGGGAATTAATTTTAATTGCAATAAAGTTGTTGCAATTAAAAACTGGTACGGTAAACAGTTCCACAGTGCACCAATTTGCGTTTGACTTAGTACTTCTTAAACTATTGCTTTAATCTTTAAACGGTTTGAAAGTACTAACTTTATTAGCTTTGTATTCAACCACATGCAGCTTTAGAAGGACCATAGAAAGACGTGAATTTTGAGTTTTTTGAAACTCACCTTAATTGCTTCCCTTTGTACTAGGTGCTGGAGTAGTTCTCAGTGAACCTATAGTGTTTATTTAATATTTCATATGAAAAATAAAGAAGAGCAATAAATTGATAAAAACATATTTTTATTTGAAATTAACATTAAATTAAAAAAAGTCAGCAATACAAAAACATAAGTAATAAAAACAACGAAAAGTAATAACAACAATGAAAAATAGCAAAACATTAACAAAAACGACTTTCAATATCAGTAATATCACAAAATTTATAATTTAATTTATCCTTAACTCAAAAAATTCTTAAAAGAGAGCGTCATCGAGACAGCAAGATATTACCAATCGACTGTTAATCTTAAGAATTTTTACTCAACAAAGAATCGGAAAGGCGGTCAGTCACCTTACAATTAACAGCTGATTTAAAATTTGTTGACCTATTTGGCATAAATGCGTGCATTTGTTTTGACTTTTTGGTAGCAACAGGCTAGAAAATAAAATTGAATGTTCTCCTCAAGACTCTTTTCGAAAGTGCCGACGAAATTCTTCCTCACTGTAGCAAGGAGTAATAATAATAATAACCATGTAATTCTTAATGCAGCTTCGCTTTTTCGTCTTCTCGAATGCTTGTAGTTTAATCAGTCAAGCTCTTCCACATACTCGGATTCATCAAGAAGAAGTTCGACTAATTTCAGATCACGTTCATCGCTAGGTATACTTAGATGATATAACTAATTTTCTTAGTAAATTAGCAAAGTCATCGAGTTTATCAGACATTTTAACGACTTTTTGTACCACTTTTTTGAATATTTAAATTATGCATCTGTCATTTTGCATTACTACAAAAGCATTCCCCAACTTTTTCCTAAGTGTGTTTCTCTGTGAGAGAATTTATCCCCACCTCTTCCATTTTGACAATCTTTTCCATTTTTACTACAAAAGTAAAGGAACAGACCTTTTATTTCCGCTGATTTCTCTTGAAAATCTAACAGCTTTGCAAAAATCGTGTTAAATTTGACTTCAGCTGTTAATTTCATTATTAATACTCGTAGCTCAAAAATCAAAAAGAAAGCAAAATTGGGCTTTAAAATAGTTATACTTGATTTTAGTGTTCGGTAAGGTCTAATGTTGATGGCTCTAAGATGGACCGTGGAACAGGTGCTGGAATTTTCTCTGAAGAGTTAAATATACACCACTCAATCAGACTACCTGATTACAGTAGTGTCTTTCAAGCGGAGGTTCTGGCAATCGCCGAAGCTGCCCATATGGTGTCAATGTCAGCAATACCAAATAATGATATTACTATATTCATCGACAGCCAGGCGGCTATAAAAGCAGTATCTGCTATCGAAATAAAATCGAAGCTAGTTCACCGCTGCCGTGAAGAGCTTAAGGTTCTCTGCTCGCAGCACACCACGCGTCTCTGCTGGGTCCCTGGACACAGTGACAAAACCGGCAATGAGATGGCTGATGAACTGGCAAGAAATGGTTCTGGCTATGGACCAAGATCGGGCGATTAATTCAATCAAACCACCACTCTGTAACCTCAGAGAGAGGGTAGAAAATAAGACCCGAATGAAAGCCAACAACAGGTGGAAAGAATTAACCACTTGCGAAATAACCCGGAAGCTATGGCCGGAATATAATCCAAGTCGGACTATCAAGCTTATGCGGTTTGACAGAATGTCGATGTATAAACTGGTAGGAGCCCTAACGGGTCACAACTTCCTAAGATACCACACAGTGAAATTGAAACTCAAGAATGACGATATATGCAGGGTTTGCGGCGACGAGGAGGTACACGAGGACACACCTCACTTCCTCTGTCAATGCCCAAGTCTCTGTCACTTGAGGAATAGAACACTTGGAAGATACTACTTCCATGACATACATGAACTTTCAGATATATCTTTATCTAATCTTTACAGGTTCATAAATGCATCAGGATGGCTGGAAAAGGTCGAGTAACCAAGAGGGAATGACTCTAAAGCCAACAACATCGGCTAACCCCCCAATAAGGGCATCACAATGGGTCCAAATGGACCTAAGTGGGGTGCGGCAGGACTCGTTCTGACGGACCCACCCATAAACCTAACCTAACCTATGGTCTAATGTTTTCTTACACTTAGTTTTCTAAGTTTTTACCTTCTTCGCACTTATGTAAATTGGGTTAGTTAAGGTTGGAACTAGTTTTCATAAAAACGCACTTTGTAAGCTATGATAAGAAACACCTATTTTTGCCATGTTACCTAAAGAAAATTACATTTTCATTACGCCTTAAATTATATCTCCTTTCTACCTACAGGGGAGCCCAAAAGGATTCGTGGTCTTACCCCTAGGACTGTCATGTCATCTAGAATCTGAATCAAAATGTACTTTCAATCAAGGTGCACCGGGTTCCACGACAAATATCCCACATAAACCATTTATTTTTTAAAATTAATTTCAGGCAAATGTGTCAATCGTTTACCTTCTCTGATGACACCAAATCAACTCACACGGATCGTTCTATATAGTTAGTTAATAGGAATACTTGCACGTATTATGCCTCATAATAGATAATATGGTTGAATTAGTCCATTTAGGCCCGTTTGCTTTTACTACTCATAGCGATTTAGGTTCCACTTAAAATCTTATGTGACTGTTTATTACATAGAAAAGGTAGCTCTTAAAGTTAAATACTTAAATCGCAAGCGGTCCTGAATTACTCATCAGATTATTAAAATCGGGTGTTCTATGCATAATTAGGTATTATAAAAAAAATATTCCAATTCTGAGAACGCTTTGAAAAGTATTTCTAATCGTCGATATTAATTTTTTTTTTAATTTGTATGCGGAAGTGTTCCGCAACCGACATTGGTTTCGAATGCACGATAATTTAAAACTAGTGTTGGCTGACTTGTTTGATTATCACTTTATCTATAGCTGGAAAAATTCTATTACTTATGATCGGCATCCAATGAAAAAGTCAGTAATTCAGCTGCAACAGATTTGAAAATTCCACCAAAAATAAGCTCCACATCGAAATGTAATCTCTTTACAAGTTCAATGAAACATTAAACTGTTTTTGCTTTTGCTCAGTGTACGATTACTAAAAGCCTCACATGTCTCTCATCGCAGATAGTGGTAATTAAACGGTTATTTACTATTATTCTTCGCGACCACTGTCAACACACGAATGACTGTGGGGCTTTAAGTTCCATAGGGAAATAAATAAATTCCATTGTATTAATACGTTCCACAAACCATACCTACTCAATTGAGTCGACCCTCTCTCCAAAGCTCAGATGTCAGTAGTAAGTACATTCGAATGAGTGAGCAAAATATTGGTCGGTGGGGTTTTCCATTCTATAAACCACATCAAGCCCAGCTTCTGTATATCACTGTTGACTGTCGGGCGATCCGTACGCGTTCTGTAAGCCTGTGTCGTTTCTGTCATTGCGTGCCTACAATCTGTCTGCAGTGTTTTTTTTTTGTTGTTTACTGTCGGTTACCTAATTGCAGAGTTATTAATCCGGTGTCCTTGAACGGTGTGCATAATTGCGCTCATGCCAAAAGCGTATAGTTCCATTGTTATTCGAGTTTCCGCGTCGGAATGCTAAATACGGTCTGAGAGTCTTTCGAATTTGAATACACTGATAGAGTTAAGCAAGTCACGTAAAATGGTTAGCAGTACGCTGAAGATAACTGAGAAACCGGTAAGGAACTTGTAGGTTTTTGAGAGAGTTGCTGTTTTGTATTTTTTTTTTTTTTTTTTGTGTGTCTTAGGAAAAGTAACAGTTAATCATCATACTAGCGATGCAAGTGCTGTTTGTGAAAGCGAAGAACGGTCTCTTGTGCGAAATGTTTTTCTGATTGATGTGGCTTATCTACAATTGAGTTTTTTTTTTCTCCGATTTTCATAGCTCACTCAATGGCATCTTTTGTCACGTGACATAAGAATTTTGTTTCTTTTTTTTCTTTTTCTTTTTTTTGTAAAGTTCATTGTTTTCAAAAAGTGTGAAACAGATAATTGAAGACAATGCGTCTTCATCTGAATCGCATCGAAGGTGCTTCAAATATTTTTGTACGAGCAGAACGTGACTGTCATACAGACAAACCGCAATCGAGGCAGTGACCGCTAAAATGGGTTTTGCATTCAGAGAGCGCAGTTTGGAGATGTTAATTTCGTTCGGTGATTTACCTTCGATTAAAATATCGTTTTGTTGTCTTTGCCATAAAACAAATAACGAGCACTTTGGTCATTCTCGTCATGTTGGGAGTTTAAACAAATAACTGATGGGCGCGTCAATTTCAGGTTAAACGACACGCTGCAAAGTATACTCATTAGTTAAGCAGATGTTTGTTATTGTGAAGCTTATTAACCTACCACTGGCTATAATGTGTTTTATTTTTTTATTACCGTTCGACTGAATTTTAATCTACCTTTCGCCATTTTGTTGAACTTTTTAAATGTCTCCACATATGTAGGAAGCAACTACGGAGTAGATTTACAGAATGCAATCGCGAAAAGTGTTATTCAAGTTCTTGGCAGAAAATTAGCATAATGTTTAGTGTCCAGGCTAAATTGTCCGAACTCACAATGGCGAAATTTTCCATACAAAATTGCACATTGTGACCTACAAAATACAAAGGTGGATGTTAAAAATGATTATTAGTAGGGCCCTATATGTATAATACACGTTATGAGGTCATATTTAAAATAATTTCTCTTCCCAAGATAAAAACGCCGTCACACCTTGGGGAGAAATCGAAACTCTTAATATTGTTTCAAAATTAACGGTAGATTGCAATATAATGTGCATATGTATTAGCAAAAAATGTGGAGAGGGAAGTGGCAAATGGATTTTTGCTGTTAAAAATGTTGACATAGATTTTTTTTGTAATTGTTTTTACTGTCGAACTCTTTGGTAATTTCTATGGACTTGGACTTTCGATATTGAGATGTACATCCACTCTAACTACTTAATAACATCTTGTACATGATGATACCAGCCTTGCTGACAAGCCTACTGTAATACAATTATTCATTGCTGTGAAATGTACTTTGTAAAGACTTTCACTATAGTAATGGCGCAGGATTTGAGACTCAGTAATTCGTATTATTCAGGTAACTTTCCATACAATAGACCTTCAGAACACAAGCAAAGTCAAAATTACGGGTTTCAAATCTTCATTCAGTTCATTCTCCCCAGATGTAATAAAAACTGACGATATTCAAAAATAAAGTACAAAATCCTTCTTGTTCATCAAAAGTTCAGTTGGTTGTTTTTATTGTTATTTGCGTAAAAATCTTAGAATCCATGAAAGATAAAAGAAACGAAGTTTTTCGTTGTTGAAAATGCATTTTTATTGGCAGTGCGGTTTTGAGTTTCACAAAAATATACCATGTGCGAACACAGATAAGGATTTGGTGGTGATTTTTGAGAAGAAAGGCTTTTTTTAGCATTTCTTGAGAAAAACTATGTACGGGAAATTATTAGGAACGCTACCTTTATATTCCAAATATGCATTTTGATTAAAATCGTTAGAGCGATTTTTATAAAACTACGCAGAGAAAATAGTAACAAATATTGGAATTTCCTAATTCGAAGAATATTTGTGTTCAACAATTAGGTAAACTGAAAACTGACAGCTTTGGGATGCAAGCATTACTTAGTTTTTAAAGTGCTATCCAAGTCGAAGATCGGTCGAGATATGAGCAGTTTCTAAAGTTTTTTGTTTCTTGTGATTCTAATTGAAAATTAAGGAAGCAATAATTTTCAAAACATACATTTTACTCTAAGTATGCATTTTAGTCCAAATCGCTAATGGCGTTTTCAGTTAAAATAAAGAAAATCCAATTTTCAAGAATTTTTTTTTTCAAAAATCCACTGTAAATATAGAGAAAAAGTTGGTTTTTAGGTTAGAAATTACAATACCAAGCCTTAGGAATAATTTTTGTTCCAATCGAATATGGGCCGTTTTTTGAGATAACTCCAAATTTCAAAAGTTTTTTTTTTAGCGATGACCTCAGCTACTCGTACTTGAGCTCAAATGTAAATTTTGGTTCAAATCGTTAAAAATGTTTTCGAACAAATCAGACTGTTATAAACATTTTATATGGGAAGAATTAATGGTAATTTAATTTTTAATTAATTTTTACTAATTCTTGGATTTTCTTATTCGCTAGATAAAAACGGTCTTATTCAAACTTACTTTCTCTCAGCGAGCTATCTAAATTTATCAATATTCTTACAATTATTGCCTTTCGGCCTTAAATTTATCTACAATCTATGATTTGTTTTGTTTGTTAACTTTCAAGAAACTTTAGAAAACTTGAATTCTTTATTATTTGTTGCTTAGAACTACTTAAACTTAACTGAGCTACTTAACCTAAATTGCCCTTTAATCAGGGTGGTGAGCAATCTCATCGATCGGTCACCATCCTGATTGCGTCCATTGACCGCCTGACTGCCGCCAACAAGGGTTTACCGACGCTTATGGGCTCTCTCGAGTTAGCACTAACATGTTGGCTAGCCCAGTCCCTCCTAATCCTAAGGACCCCCTACTCTAACCTAAGCCTACTAACTTAATATCTAGCTTAAAAATATGGAGGATGCTATGTAAGTAGCGCACCGAACCGGGAGAGCGTACCAACCCTCATCTCTTCATCAAGCCACCAAAATTCGGTGAACTGCTTTACGATATCGACCTTGTCCCGTTCCGCAATTGCTTTGCGTTGAGCATTGGCGGCGTACCTCGTGCCGCGGTAGCTGTGGTACAATACCGCCACACCATCTTTTGTTTGGACTAACCCTTTCATGTCTACATGATGAAATGCCTCAGGCGGGATAAAGCCAGACTGAAGCGCACCCTCGTGGTACATTAAATTGGGATAGTAATCCCCTGAGAGTTATTATTACTGGCCATCGCCCTTGCAACGTGCCTCCGAATCACCTTAATAAAGAAATTGTCACTTCTATTCAGTCGAGCTCCATTGTTAGGATCTTGTTGGGATAGTATTTTATGTCCTCAGATTGGGGAATTCTAAACAGCCCAGACATGTCTCTCAGAGAGGCATTTTCTCTCAAGCACCTGAATCTTTTCCATATAGAACGTCGCTATATTGAACCACATGGGACAGCCATAAGCGATGATAGGCTTTATAAGCGCCACGTAGCAAATGACCTTCACCCTGGAGTTTAACCCGCCCTGTCAATCTCCATTCAATCAATTTGGCATGCACCAAAAAAACTCTCAACCAAAATCTATGTCAAGGCCGACTTGAGCGTCAAATCCTCCAGATAGTGCACATGTCCCTTGCTCGTTCCGTCATCCATCTCGATCTTCGTGATATCAATGTGTAGTAAATTGCGATCCAATCTCAGCAGTAATTACCCGCAAATCAATGACAATTAACCAACGCCACGCACACATACTTAACTTGACCCAATTTCGCCTGCCTCAGGTCCAATAAAATCATCGCTAACGCCAAACAATAAAAACAGGAACCACACTCGCTAGGGTCATCACAGATCGCAGTGAATTTCATTGAACGATTTTTTCCGGTACTTCCAAAAATTCATATTTTATGGCGTGGTCAATGGTCACGCTGCCAGTTCAGATGGATGGTTGTGTCACTTTTGGAACTCGCATACTAATTTGTTTAGACGACAGAGTCCGATGTGAATGAATGTTGACCATCAAGTTGATTTCGGCGCCAAACTAGATCTAAGCGTCACTTGCAACAGGTGTGAGCTTAACTGTTGCTCATAAATTTCAAACATTAGTTCCGAGTGTACCGCCTCTATCGATACACGCTTAGTTGAACTTTACCAACGGACAACGGTGGTGTAGTCCATTTTTTTATAGTCTATTATCTTTCCGAGGAAACAAAAAAAAAATGGTAAGCCCACTCTTACAGACCGTGAAAGACTTTCATTTCAACCGCAGTGTATTATGTTGGCTTAATTCGGTGATGTTATTTTTTATTGTTTAATTAAGCCCAAAAGTGCACTCGAAGCGATGTCAGTTACTCTGTAACTGTTTTCGTGCAAACGTGGACAATAATTATTTTGTTTATTGTTGGTGCGTTAGGTAATGAAGTGAAATGAAAGTGTGGACTCGGGAAGATTCCGACCATTGGCCAAGTGACAGTTGTTGCACTGTTTTTTATTAAATAAAATAATTACAACACAAGACAGTAGGTGTACGTAGGGCAACTTGAATTGAATAAGATCTACCTAGCAACGAGCTTGAGGTTGAGGGACAGGTTTTCTCCAAGTAATTCTTTTGTTTATAGCTAATGGCGTTCTGTCGTGACTGACGATCGCTATTGAGTCCGAGTTATCGGGTGGGAGAATTTTAAATATTCCTTGTGCTTCGTGAAAGGTTGATAATGTTATGCTAATGTTTCCACCGGAGATTATCTGCGAGATGTAGAAAAAATTGCGTAAATCCCGCATAAATCTCGGGATTTATCATACAAAAGTTAATCTCCTAAAAAGGAGATCAAGAATTGATCTCCTAAGCTGACCAGATTTACATGTTGAGCCCGGTTCGTGAACACACTCTCCACAGCTCGAAATGTCAAAAATTTGACATTGTGTCGTAAAAAAAAAACATATCCGAATTTCTTTCTGTAATAAAGCATCTTCTCCTAGAAATGCAACAATCAAACCTTTAATTTTATTTTGTAGAATTAAATTATAGGTAAGCTAGTAATATTTAAATATTTCCGAAACTCATGTTTTATCAATTTAAGCTTTTAATTTTTTTTTCCTATTTTAACAATTTTTGTTTGTTTGATTTGGCAGTAGTTGACAACAGTTGGTGAAACATCAAATTAAGCTTCTTTTTCTTTGGTGGAAACACCTCAGGATTTATTTGTTATCACTTGCCCTACATCTCGGGATTAGTGTCCGGTAGAAACGTAACACCATTTTCACCCAAACAAAAGATGTGTATCGAGGTCTATTTTGAGCAGTTGTCACCGTGACAACTTTCCAACTTTCTAACTTTCTACTTGTGTAAATAAAGGGGAACATTCGAGATCCTTGCACCCAAAATGTTCGTTTGCCAACACGCCTCTGCTTGATTAATATTTCATGTTCAAAAGAGGGATTACAAAGAATTGTTGTTTTCGTGCCTGAAGCTATTAAACACGAAACCCCTTTAAAGATTTGTACCCGATGATATTAGGGTAATTGATCATTTCGTTACGAAGATCTTTATCAACCAAATTGCTCTCAAATTCGCTCGGTAGATTTAAAGATTTTAAGTGTTTGCAAAATACGAAACAAAACAAACAAAACAAAATGAGTAATCATTTCAGTATGTAGGGTGACATGGTCGTAGATGCACCAGTGGTGCACCACGCACCATAGCTCCATCTGCCTAACTGACAGATGTAATTGTGTCTACCTCACTCAAAAGTATTCGTTTTTTCCGGCAACGATAGTAGATTTTAGTCTGGTAGTGGCTTTCTTTGTGCGCGGACGTGTGCGAATTTTTTTTTACAATTTCAGTAAAAAACGAAAAAAAAAGGGTAAGTTAATTTTTTTATTTCTTCAGTGGAAGTGACTTTTTTCTTTATTTAGCTTTAATAAAATGATTGTTTAACCTTTTATTTTTGGTTTATAATAAAGAGTTTATAACCTTGATGCGTTGTCTGCAGATTATTTAAATTTTAACCTAAAATTCCGTAGTAGTGCACAATGCACCACCAAGATCCTTCTGTATCGGGGCCAACGAAGCGGCAACAGTCGTTATACAATTTCTCAGAATCTGTATATAAATTAAATATTCGTTAAGTAATTAATTTTAAGTTATTTATTTTGTTTATGTTTAAATACCTATTTTATTTTTGTTATTTTTGTTTTATTGTTAACTTATTTTTATGTTGATGTGAAGATGAAGTCATTAGTATTTATTTTTATTTATATGTTCTTCAAAGTTGCAATGAACTGTTTTTTTGTCTAATAAAACTATGTTTATCTATTGAAATATTTGTTTTAATTTTTAAAATAATAGGTGGTGCATTATACACATACAGCTGGTGCATTTAGTACCTACCATGGTGCACCATGCACCATTTCTCATTTTTTGAACAATTCATTTTAACTTAAAATGTTCACATGCTATCAACAAATTTACTCTATACATATTTCCATAACAAATTCATAAAATGTATGTCAAAATACCAAACAAAAAAAACTTATTTTAAAAATGTTATGGTCGTTTGAAAAAAGGGTGGTGCATTTACGACCACGTCACCCTACCTTCACTCAAGCTTCACAAATTTTAACTGATTCAAAACCCACGTACACGACAGTTATCAAAATGAAACGCATGTGTTGGTAATCAATTAGCATTGAGCTACTTTTCGCACTAACTGTGGAAAACAAAAATTCAGTCCGTTTCGTTTTTCTGTCGAAATCAATACTCCTCGCCTGAAGAGTCTTATGAACCTCAATATGATCTTCTAAAATGTTCCACAAAGATCGATCAATAAGTGTCTAAATCACTTGATCACCATGCAACTAATCTGTAAACTTGACAGACAGTTGTGCTCGATGAGCAAGTCAGTGCACACCTTGGTAAGCGCATCATGTCAAGCTGTGGGCTCCTCGCTCACCTTCGCCAACCCACAGTCCCACACTGACACTATACACTGTTTGCATTCTCAGTCACCCCTTTTAAATTCATGTGCGATTATCAACAGTCAGTCACTCTTGCCCCGATCAATTAAAAGTCCAAATGTACTCACGCAAAACAAAAACTAATTTATTATGCAAATCTGAACCTAACCTGTTAAATGGGGACAGTTACTTGCATGTCGAGTAATTTTTCTACAACTTTATTTCACAAGCACCTCAGGCTGGCTACGTACTCTTGCGTTGTGGAACATACTTCAAGTTTGAGTTAAATTTTCGACAAGAATTTTTTATAGAAATAAACAAACCCACCCATGTGCGAACTGCACACCTTGCCACTAACTGGTAGTTTATCTAATAAGCGCACAGGTGTACGCAGTTTTTTTGCTCGTTTTTTCTAGCAGAACTTTTAAGTCGATAACCGTCCTTGACCTAGATCCAAGTTAGTCAGCTGGTGGGTTTGTCAGTGGAAACTGTATGTAATGAACATTTTTAGATTCGACTCTACATTTGAGTACTAAATGGCGACATTTTCGAAACAATTTCGCAATTGTAGGCTTCCGTAAATTTTAAGTCGAGACCAAATTTTGTTAGTATAGGTACTACGGCGCAAAAAGTTTTATTGAAAACCGCTGTATATTTCTGTTTATGTGTGTTTGTATTGCGGAACTATTGGAACGTGGAAGTTGTGCTGAGCTATGAGAATTACACTAGATGATGAACAGAAATGGTAAACAATGCAGAAAACCGGTTCGGTATGAACAAATAAACGCTTAGCAGTTGTATTCGTTTAAGCTAAAAAAAGCATAAATGTATGCGTAAAATATTGAAAATGAGCCTTCTTTGGTATTTCACGACGATTAGCTTTGGGAGGTGTATATTACTCACTTAAACTTTTGTAAAGGTGTTAGGAGTCTGCGCTGTGTGGGGACAGGGCTTTGGTTAATAATTTTACATCGACTATTTTGTGTGTAGTTCGTGTGATGAATCCGTTAATACAATGGGTGGAGAAGTTTCATAGCTTCTTTATTTAAACAAGTTGTAGGTAAATATTTGTGGACTTAACTGGTCTGAAAATGTTCTTTTATTGACAGCGCGATTTATGCTTCTGAAATAGGTAGAATGCCTTATACATCAACATCAACCAACATACAGCCGAAGCTAATACAGACACCACCCAAGGGTTATGAACAGTGTTGCCACTAAAATAAAAGCGATTTTTATTTTTTTAAATTTGGTAAAAAGTTAATAATAATTTTTGATCCTAAGTCCGGTAAAAAATTGAATAGAATAATTTTTTTTTTAAATAGAAAACAAAAATTAACTGATATAAATGTAGTTTCTATCTTTTTCCGAACTTAAGCCTAGTATGCTGCTCGCGCTAAATTAAGCCCCCATACAAAAATGTCTCCAAAGATAAAATTAAGCAAAGCAGCTAAGCCAAGCAGTACCTACCTACGCAGTTCAAGCTAAATTTGTAAGCCACTGTACGAAAACTCTACAGAATTTAAGCAAGCGTATTAATGCAAAATTCATTTTCGCACAGCTAAATTTTGACAGATCAGAGAACAAAATTTCAAACGAAAGCAACAAAATTTCAAAAACAGTACTAGTTACCTAATGCAGAATGTTTAGTTCAACACAAAGAAATTCGTTATTGTTAATTTAATTTCTTTTAGAATTTAGAAATTTCTTTACAAAGTGACTAAACAGAGCAAGTCAATCAGCTGTGCCAACATAGTTCTTTTTTACGGAACTTGCACTGTCAAAATTAAGCAAACATTAAGCGAATTGTTGGAGAGAAACATTGGAGAGGCGTTTAGTTTTAACTTTCCTGAAACAGGCTTAATAACTAATGAAATATATTTGACAAAACAAACGCAATATACATAGTGACAAACACCAAACTTTAAAGCTTAGTACGCTGCTCAAGCTAAGTTTTCGTTCCCACACACAAAATTATATCCACAATTTAGCAGAGCTACATAAGTTTAAGCGCAAACATTTAGCTGTTTGAGCTAAAAAATCAAACCTTTGTTTCAGAATGTACATCGTGTATCTGTCAAAATTTAGCGTGGCCATTTAATGGGGCGGCACATTTTCTCAATCTAATCCTCAATCTTGACAGATCGTTGTGTTCTGTGGTTTTGTTGCGTTTTTGTATTGCGGAGAACGGTAGAAGTATGTAAGAATGAACTTTTTTAATAAATTCCTCGACGAGGAGTATACCCATAATCTTTCTAAATGGTTTAAATTAGAGAGAGGAATTTTTAAAGCAAATTGTTTTCAAAAATTTTGGGGCACTCTATATGTCAAAATTTAGCTAGGACCTTAGCTGATCCGAATCAGATCACGAAAATAAAACAATACGGATCATAGACAAATCTTATTTTCGAGTTGTGGCAACAGTTTCTTTCAAAACACGATCATACCACTGGCCATATTGCAAACATTCTGTACAACGTGATGTCACAATATGATGTCAATTGACATGACATTTCAGTTGCTTGCTGGGGGTGTTACCATATGAATCAAATTAATAATTTTTATTTTTGAAGGAGAGAGTTTTTTAAAATCTTATAATAAATAATATTTCGGTTTTTCTTGGCATAATAAGGTGTATCTGGACAAAGGAAATATTTATTTAAATATTTATGAAATGTTCTCGATTTGCTTCGGAAACATTTCATAAACATTTGTCAAACATTTCTGTTTTTACCGATGTGGACGCCGAATAAGTATTTATTAAATGTTTATGAAATTCACATCCAAAGTCTCGAAAACAACAACACCGCTTCCGTATAATTGTGCGTTTTATTTTGAAAAGGAAACTCGGCGAAAACAGTTGCAGTTACAATTTTCTGAATTATTTTGTGATAAAAAAAAAATATGTCTCCCAATTTATTGGATGTGAAAAATTGCTAATTGATTTTTTGCGCTATGAAGGGTGTTGAATTTTTTTGTGACTGTGTGGCAAACAACATTCAAGAATGAAACAAACAACGCCAAACAGCGCTGCGAGCAATAGTAGAAATCAGTTTTAGAGCATGGTTCATAATCTCGATGAGAAGCAGAATCATATGCTATTGTTGTAAATGCGTGTAAATCGATGGCTGATAATAAAAAAGGGCTTGTGTTGTCGAGCAGGTTTTTTTTAAGTTACTTGACATTTGTCAATACGAATTTCTATGTAACAATACTAGCGCACCAAATCGTGGCCACTCTGTAAAAATATAGGTATTAGGCTAAGCAACGGGAATTCGTCCGAAGTTGGAGTCGCAGTTTTGTCTCTGCTTCCCTCGTTTACCTCCACAGATCTCTATTGAGGTTTATAACCTTCTTAAAATTGTTCTAAGAGGACGAAATCTCAATTTCTTCTATCATTCATCGCCCTCGTCCTTTTGTCCAACGCAACTCCTCATCAAACCAGACATGTCATGGAGATGTCCGTTGATATCCAACTCAGCAGTTGCGGCTTTTCTATTGGCTTCCTAACGTCAAAGACATTTTTGCTCTCTGGTATTTTATGCACCGAACTTCTCAATGAGGGGTATGCGAACGGCAATTTTTTTAGTGGTTTGTTGCGATTGTATTCGTTGAACGTCAAATCCCTTCAAACTATTTATCAAGAGGTGCGGCATATTATGACTTTATGTTGGCTACTCAATTGGCTGCTCAGAATGGCACATCGATCGCAAGATCATCAATTTGGTTGACGGTCCGAGGATCTGCCTGAGTCCGTTTGCAGACTTTCTGTTGTGTAGGCAATGCTTTTAGAATCTAGGTACTACCGAAGGTGCTCCTCTCTTATAGCTGCTTATTTGATTTTACTCCCACTTTTCGTTATCGTTCATCGTGAGGGTCTTCTTATGAGTAGGGTCAACTATTTTCATTCCTATATGCATGCGTAGTCAAAGAAGAGACCCACAACACTGCTGTTCAAACATAACCTAAAAGAGCCACCCAACCACAAACTTGAACCACATCTCCAAAACGTGTGTCCCGCTGTCCTCCTTTGTCTATCGGCGGCCCTTCAAATTATATTCTCGGTCATTCCATTCTGATGCAATAACGTTTCACTTTGGACGGTCCATTTAAAGCTCCTATAAACGCATCCATAAAAAGTGACGACCGGTGCAGCGGGTATTTCTTATAGAAAGGCTCAAAGTGAATACCAGCCAAAGAATTCGCAGTACTAATCAATACCACATGTGTACAAGTACGGTACATGGTACATGCGTTTAAGCAACAGTTTCACTCTTTGACCATATTTACAGTTTGAAAGGCCGCCTCCCCGCGCACGACCTCAATCGAATCGATTATGGAATTCGCCATTCGCTCGAGGTAATTCGTGTTATTTACCGCCATAAGAGATTTTGTCCAACAACCTGAGCGAACCGCTCTTGTAGGTTGTAGTACCAACCAAAATCAACAAGTGGTGGTCCGCACTGTTACTGGTATCGATTGATCGGCTACTTGCTATTTCGCTTTTCAGCGAAATCAGTTTCTTGTCAATCATGCGCCAAGCCAGGCCATTTGCGGTTGAGTTGCGTAAATGTTGAAATTGTATCTTCGAGCAGTATACGGATTCTAAAAATGGTCTTGCTTCTCTTTTCTCCTTGCAGCAGGGCGCCGCCAAGTACCCAAAGTCGGTTGGATTCATAATCGGGAATGAGTTCTGCGAGAGGTTCAACTACTATGGCATGCGCAGTAAGTCGCAATTGAAAGTGTGTGAATGTCAGCTTTTAGATAACTTTTGTGTCTCTCTTTGTTGCAGCAATTCTAGTGTTGTACCTAACGGACAAGCTGAACTACAAAGAGGACCAGGCGACGGTGTTGTTTCATGTTTTCACCAGCTTGGTGTATATATTCCCCCTGATTGGAGCAGTCCTGGCCGACAGTTGGCTGGGCAGGTTCAAGACGATATGGTATCTGTCGGTGGTGTACACGATAGGAGCCGTGGTTATAGCTCTGGGGGCGGTGCCGCTACTCAATTTGCCAGTCACGTAAGTATGGAGTTATCCTCCCCTTTAGAGGGTCAAGTGGGATGACTTCCACAGTTTTTAACCAATCCACCCCGCAATTTGGAGCCTAAACCAACCTTTGCACATTTCTTTTCAGGGAAGTCACGGTGATCGGGCTGCTGCTTATAGCCACCGGCACTGGAGGCATAAAGCCGTGCGTTTCAGCTTTTGGCGGCGATCAGTTCAAGATCCCCGAGCAGGCTAAGCAGTTGGCCATGTTCTTCTCGCTGTTCTACTTCGCCATTAATGCTGGGTCGCTCATTTCGACGACAATCACACCGATCCTTCGTGCCGATGTCCACTGTTTCGGTGACAAGGACTGCTTCTCGCTGGCATTTAGTGTGCCTGCGGTGTTGATGGTTCTCTCGCTGATCATATTCATAGCGGGCAAGCGCATGTACGTGATCAAACCCCCCGCCGGAAACATGATTCTCGGTGTGTCACAGTGCATCACAGAGGCCATTAGACGACGCATCAAAGAAGGCAAGAGGAGCCCTAAGATCCACTGGCTGGACTACGCCGAGGGCAAGTGCAGTCGCCGGTTGATCGAAGACACCAAGGCACTGCTGAAGATCCTCGTCCTCTACCTGCCACTGCCTGTGTTCTGGGCCCTATTCGATCAGCAAGGCTCTCGCTGGACCTTCCAGGCTACCAGAATGATAGGTGAAATCGGCGGATTCACCATCAAGCCCGATCAAATGCAGGTCGTGAATCCGTTTCTGATTCTGGGATTCATTCCGCTGTTCAACTACGTCGTGTACCCTATGCTGACGAAGGTCGGCATCAAGAGGCCACTGCAGAAGCTTACTTTGGGCGGTTTGTTGGCAGCCACTGCTTTTCTTCTGTCCGCGTTCGTGGAACTGAAACTGGAGTCGATGGATCCAAGGGTGCCGACATCGCACGAGGCGCAGCTTCGGATCTACAATGGAGTCAACTGCACCTATGACTTTGAAACATTCGTTCCGGTCAAGGGAAAGCTCTCCCTAAAACCCTTTGGAGTGCTGGAGGAAAAGGATCTTACAGTATCCAACGCAATGACCTACAACTACACAGCTTCGTCGAACGATTCGATTAGGTGTCCGAAATTGGCTGGCGACTTCTCCTTGGTGCCGGGAAAGTCCATGAGCTACTTCATTGCCTCGAATGAGGTGTTCGAGTTCGAGGATAGCCCAGGTAAGCCCAAGTCCGGTGACTCGGCCCTGAGAGTTCTACTGAATGTGCCTGCTGGTGAAAAGCTCCTACTCAAGGGTCCCGATTCCTCCGTCTCTGTCGGGAGAAATCAAACGAACCTCCTTCACATAGTTCCCGGAGCCAGTTCGCTCCGAGCTGACGACAAAGAGGTCACCTCGGTTGAACTGGATATTGGAGGCGTGAAAGTCCTAGTGGTGGAGGGAAGCCAGTCGAAGGGCTACGTAAGTAGAGTCGGCGAAGGCCTTAGCGGTGTGATAACTCTATTCCATTTCAGACTGCCACAACGCATGTGCTCGTGGAACCCAATTCGGTGCACATCATGTGGCAGCTGCCACAATACATCGTGATGACTGCCGCTGAAGTGATGTTCTCCGTGACAGGGCTTGAGTTCTCATTCACGCAAGCCCCGGCGAGCATGAAATCTGTCCTGCAAGCCTGCTGGCTACTGACCGTAGCCATTGGCAATATCCTGGTTGTTATAATTGCCAAACTTAAGTTCTTCGATTCTCAGGTAAGACGAAGTGTATTCCCTTTTACTCAAACGTTCACATTGTACCCCTTTCAGTCCGAGGAGTTCATTCTGTTCGCCGCCCTCATGGTCGCCGATATGCTCATCTTCATCGTGCTGGCAATGCGGTTCAAGTACGTTGACCACACAGACGATTCCGATGATGAGCCCGAAGAAGGTGCAACCGTGAAGCGTGCCAACCAAATTGAGTCTCAATTGAGCCGCAAAGAGGATGGCCACTCCAACCACGCCTACGAGGCAGAGAAGTGAGCAGATTGTTGCTGCCGGGACCGCCGTTACTTAAAGGAATCTTTGCCAAGGAACTTGTTCTCATTTTTTTTTTTCTGTTAGTTTTAGCTTTTGCGATACATTTGTAATTTATTCTTTTCGCATTTGGAAATGATTTTTCGAAATCATCCTGCATGTATAGATTGAAGCACATTCCATGTACATACTTGTAGACATAATGAAATATTATAGAATTTTACCTCTTAATTTAAATGTCCAATTGTCGATTTTGTTGGTAACCGTATATTTAAGGATTATTTTATGTGAGCATTTGATATTGAGACCGCAGCAAAGCAGCTGCGGGTTGCTTTAGTCAAATAAAAATTAGACTTACCTACTGTAGTTGCTCATGGAGCCTTTGAGTCTGATAAGGATTACAGAATTTGCCGCCATTAGATGTGGAAGGGAGGTTTTAAAGACACAAAGTAGACCGTCGAAAGCTGTACTGAAGTTTGATGACTTATTTAAGACGAATAGCATCCTTGACCTTGACTTATAAATAAAGTAACTAAATGAAAGCCTATCAAACAAATTTAGGCATCTAGAACACTACTCCTGTATCTATTGTAAAAAGATAAGAAGTTCTATCAAATACATCCGCCAATGAAAGTATATGCTAATGGCGCTCTTAGTCCAGACATCATCCAAACTCGACAGATTTAGATCAACAAAATGGCCCAATGCCCGCTAGACGTCTAGCACAAAATATCCCAGATGAAGGAACGCCCGCGATAGAAAGTATGACATATGACACTATTTGTCGCATAATTATTTCCACGCTACAATAAATTTTAAAAACAATATTTGAATTGGTGTTTTACCTACCTTATTACCAATTTTATCACAATTGGACTAGCTAGGCTTCGTATTTATCTTTTTGTAAACGTTTGAATATTTTCCTTCTCATCTAGCGGGCAAGGAAACGCGAACAATGAAATGTAAGTAGACATACATTTATATTACCAGAAACCCGGATATTTGACCCAAGAATCGGGGTCCTAATGACACGATTCGCGAGATATTGTCCCAAAATGGTATAAAAAAAACATAACCAAAATATCAACTAATAAGTTAGTAAAACTCTTGCACAATTTCAGACTGACTCGGGGGAAGTGAAATTTGTTGTTGTACTTTACTTCGCCCGGGGAGTTGACTCGATCCACACTCCATTCACATCCGCGATAAATATAATTATCAAATCCGCCGGAAACAACATTGCCGATTCGCAACACTACCTTATCATTTTCGAACTTTCTTATCGATGCTGTCAGTTTTTGACTCAGAATCAGGTATGTGGACGCTAAATATCCTGGTTCGAGTCACGACTCACTTGTTTGGGGATTAGTGGTTCAAATCATTACCTATGCGATAATGGCGACAAAAATTCCTGCAATAAATCTGGCGATTTTTTGGTCTAATTTTTCGCAATATCCGACTCTCTTTTCATTGCCCCCACCATCTTCTCAAATTGTGCACGAGTTGTTGTTCTTTTTCTGCATAAAAATGAAAAATATATTCAAAAACTTAAATGTGTATGAATTAATTATGAATTTCCATTTTTGTTTACGTTGGCGTCCGCAATGACTTTGGTGCGGATTTAAAACGTTAAAAGTTATATAGAGTTCGGATGGGCTGCGTATTTCATAATACCAAAAAAATCAAACAGCGTTACCGACATTCATGCTCATTTTTACGGCGGATTCTATAATAGCAAAAAGTACAAAAAAATTGGCGGAAGCCATCCGCATACCATTCATCGGATTCTGTAATCGGGGTGAATATTTGGTATTACCTACTGTCAGTTTAGGGTTGGAATCTTAACTTTTTCAAACGCCCAAGTGGAAAAACCAACAAATAAAAATTTAAAAAAAATCCCGATTAAGCCCGTATAACACAACATTTTTTTTTGCATTTTTCAGACTTTTAAAATGAACCTAGATCAGTACGAAAAATTACTACAAAAATTCACGATAGGAGTGAGTGAAGGGATGTCAAAGAAAAAATTAATTGAAAATGTATTCAAATCACATTTTTAAGCTGCTGGCATTAGGTATAATATATGTTGGATTCCAAAACGGTTGCCTTTTGAGCTTAGTTTTGTTTGTACAAAATGGCTTTAGGGCCCCACATGTATTCTGCATTGTGCACTTTTTCAATTATAAAATATACGTAGTGATCCTACCAAATGAATTTCGACATTTTTTGGTCGTCTAAGTTTTTGAAAATAAATTCGTTTGAAAATTTGTGATTGCCTTACAAACAATTGCTACCCCTTTCTAAATACACATTTTGTCTCTTTTTACACGAAGCTGACATTTCAATATGATTTAGTGTGATAAAAATGAGAAAAAAATTTGAGAAAAATCTACTGTCATACGGGCTTTACCATAAGTTTTAAAAAATTCACCAGGAAAAACGTGAATTTTGTGGTGAATCGGACCTTGCCAGAACTACATTACCGACATATGCGAGTGGCAGCGCGCGCTGCACAAATCCCCTGAACTAAGCAATCATTTTCTTCCGTGTTTTTGCAAATTTTGCAAGAATCTTGGGACTTTTTACATACCACCGGTGTACCATGAGTTAAAATTTCTAATTTCTTGGTCAAAATTATTTTTACACGTATACGATTTTTAAACCTTTGTCATGCATTTTTGGTGCAAGCTATGTCCCACGTCTAAGCCTTTTAAGTCAAATAGCTAACCATTTTCACTGATGCCTCAAACACAGAGGGCCTTACCAATAATCATTTTTAACCTTCACACTAAATATTTCTTAGGTCACAATATGCAATTTTGTATGGAAAATTTCGCCATTGTGAGTTCGAAAAACTTAGCCTGGACACTAAAAATGATTATTGGTATGGCGGAGAGCCTGCAACGAGTGATGCAACGCTGTGTGTAATTTGTTTTCCAATTATGTTCCGCGGTACTAATAAGTAATAATCATTTTAGGTGTTCAGGCTAAATTTTTCGAACTCACAATGGCGAAGTTTTCCATACAAAATTTCATATTGTGACCTAGGATTGTTAGTAAGGCCCGTTGTGTATAAGTGACGTCCTATAGTGGTAGAATTTCTACCACTTGGCGAACTCTATTTATAGTAGTTAGTTGTTAAATATAGTAAAGCCTTCAGTTGATAATTTTTTTTATCTATTTTGGAGCACTGAATAAATCCAATATAAGTATGTGAATAGGATTTCGACGTTTGCATTGTGTGACTTTATATTAGTGGTTAACTTAATCATTTGTTGCTCAAGTTATAAGTTGGCCGACAATGTATAGTAGTAGCCTTAGGCCCTAGTTATAGGTAGTCATACGTAGAATGTAACAGAAAAAGTTGGAACAGTATGAAAATGATTTTTTTTTTCCCCTACGAAAACAATTATACAACAAATCAAAATGATTGGATACCATAAACCAAATTCCTAAACGTACAGAAATGAAATATTTCAGTTGAATGATCTGTGCCTTGAT
Source organism: Cheilosia vernalis (assembly GCA_949126925.1). Taxonomy (NCBI): domain Eukaryota; kingdom Metazoa; phylum Arthropoda; class Insecta; order Diptera; family Syrphidae; genus Cheilosia; species Cheilosia vernalis. The sequence continues at coordinate 60,037,395 of OX421360.1, read as the reverse complement.
TTTGTGCGTTTTTTTCCGCAATGTCACTAGGGGACGTTCCGAATCGGATTTCAATGTTTGAGTGAGCCGCGCGCTGTGACCAAAGTTACCGTCGTGAGATAATTTGGCACTTTTTCTACTACTCTAAAATAGCTACTTAGAGCTGGCATCAAATAACCAAATTGTACTACAAACCTGCAAAAAACTACTACATATTGGCTAAGAAAAATTAAAGGCGGTCGGAATTACCAGACCCCTTTCATTGAAATGTCATTTCGGAATGGAATCTTGAGACGAAACAATCGGCGAGGTATCCGTCGGAACTGAAAATTGTCCGATTTTATACGACTCGGAGGATTTTTGCTGCGAGGTATTAATCGGAATAACTGTTCGGAGAATTGTTACAAATGTCATCCACTCCAGTGAGCGTTGTAGTGCGATCAAGTTCGTTTTTGAGTGACATTTTTGACAGCTTCCTACGATTTTTTTCCGATATCCTCCGACAACAATCTGTCGCGGAATTTATATACGATTTGCAGTGAAATGTTAGCAATAAAAAGAAAAAACAATTTAGCAACACATTTTTTTTTTTAATTTAAATTTTTGTTTTTTCAGTGCAAAATCCAGCAAAAAAAAGCACAAAGCATTACGAGCATAGACATACTATAGGCTTGTTTTTTTGAGCTTCAAACTCAGCAAAGCAAAGTAACGTAGGAAAATGTGCATTTAAACGATTCCCAGCAGCTTTCTGAACAGTAGGTTTTATCAAAAAAGGTGGCAGTGTGGGCCTGTTCAGTAGGTAGCATGATACAACATGATTGGGCACATCACAAGAAGTAACTTTTTTCAGTCAAAGAAATACATTTTTTTGCATAAAATTTTCCAATGGATATTGATCCTTCCTCATATTTTGGGGTTTAAAAAATATAAAAATATATATCTCAAAAGATTAATACACTAATATCTTACGATTACAAGTTTAATAAGGTATATTTGTCTAAAACAATATTTGCATCTTACATAAAAAATAATTTATTGCATATTTTAATAAAAGCTCTTATATTTATTTGTTATTTTGAAAATTAGTTCACTTATGCATTTCTTTATGAATTTCCACCAATCACAACCAACGAATAGTATGTACTGTAAATAGAGAAACTTTGTGAACAGATTCATATTATACAAGGAGGGCAACAAAACTGTTCTCCCCCTGGTGTTCAGAAGTATACATTTACTCCCAAGTGAATCTTGCTGGGAATGAATACCTAGTGTGAGTCGTCGAAGTGTCAAGTAGAGCGTAGTTGTTGTAATTGCGTGCTGTAAATCCTACTTTACTTTGCTTTGCTGAGAACGAAGCTCAAAAAAACAGGGCTTATATATGGACTGCTAGTGAAATGTCATTTTCATATACTTCTGCGAGAAAATATGTTCCAAAACAGCACAGGCTCCACAGTTTGCTAGCGGATTAGCAAAGAAGCATAGCCGCCGTCAAATTTAAATTTCCATAGTAACGTAAACAAAAAAGCTACATTTTTTCAAAAAAAAGTATGTTTCCATAGAAACATGTAAACAAAAGAGCGACATCTTGTGCGAAGAGACTCATTTCCATAGTAAAATGTAAACAAAAGAGCGTCATCTATTCGAAAGATGCAAAGCTACAAAGAGTGCTTTTCCATTAGTATTAAGGAATGTTTATTATTTTGAAAAAGAAAACGAAAATAACAATTTATTTACTTATTAACCCATAAACTGACAACAAAAATGCCTACAGGTATCTTCCATGTATCGTTCAATCAAACTAATATCGTGGGAGTGGAAAATTAGTGCTTTTTCTGTCCCAATAGAAAACGACATAAGCGAGATTCATACCTACTTACACTAACACCAAAACCAACCAGAACATTTTTCAAATTTTAAAGTGTGTTATTAATCACGTATTTAGAAGACAATTCTGCGAAAAATAGAGAAAAATTTACATTTGACCGCTGCAATGGATATCAACATAAATTGAGTGGATTTCTATTAGCGTAAATTACAATTTAAGAACAGCAGACTTTTAAAACACGCATTACCACAAATGCGAGGAAAGAAAAATCTCGTTTTATGTTCCATTGGGCACGAAAAATCTGAAATCTGAGAGCAAAATCCGAAAATCCCAATGGAAAACGACATAAATTAGGTCGTTTCAAGTTTACTTTATTTTCCGCTAGCAAACTGTGGCGCGTCAGTATTTTTGGAACATGCGTGAAGTTGGCTACTAGCAGTCCATATATAATAAGTCAATGATTACGAGGATCTGAAGTCAATGCGTCATAGCATTTCAATTTTTTTTTCCGAAAACGGATACCTCGAATGTTATTTGAGGTTCCGACAGAGTATGTACTGCCGATAATTTTTCGTTCCGTCGGATTCCTCGCTGGGCCGAAAGTTTTGCAATTTATGCAATTATCAGCAAAGAAATTAAAAACTTCAATTTTACTGCGAACACTTCGTTTTTAACATGTGTACTTTAAAAGAAATGCCCAATGAATCCTTACGAGTTATTTATATAGGTAAAGAAACAGTTTTGTTTGACTGACGGATCATTTTGCGGGTGTCAAAATACCTGGATCAATAAAGCGAGGTTTATATGAACTTACAACCCGATTCACAACTTGTGAGGCTCACAATCGAACTTGTAATCTCATATGGAGCCGGTTACAAAATTCAAAACCAGTTATAACGGCTCACAAGTGACAATCGTTATTGCATTTGAAGGTCCTATTTCCCTATTTCCACACACTTTATGACCTGAACAATAAACATGCTGGGCCTTACCAATAATCATTTTTAACCTTCACACTAAATATTTCCTAGGTCACAATATGCAATTTTGTATGGAAAATTTCGCCATTGTGAGTTCGAAAAACTTAGCCTGGACACTAAAAATGATTATTGGTATCGCGGGCTATATTTATAACCATTTCGGGAAAAATACACATTTGTATAAAATAAAATGAGGGACTTTGATTCGTGACAAATGTCGTTAATAATTTGTATCCTTCAGTTCTAAAACATTCCTGTGTTCATATTTCACGTATTTTGCCCAAAAAAAATTTATTTCAAATATTTTTAATAACTTCGTGTACGTGTTTGGTCTTTTGTGCAAAATTTTGTGCCAATTTGAAAGTGACCATGCTGAGGTGAATTTTTTGTGAGTTTTGTTGTGATGATTATCGAGGAAAACGGAAAAAGTTATCGAATCACAACAAACCTCACAAGAGCTTGTGACAACGGCAGAATCTGGCTGTAAAACTAATCACAATAGAAAAAAAACAACTGGTCAAGGACATACAAAATTTTTCATCATAATACACCAATTATTCCAATTTTGGAAACAGATTAATATTTGAAAAAAAAATTGTTTTCATATTCTTTTCTCGATCGTCACCTACGAGTATATACATTTCCAAAGCTGAAAGGAAAGCAACTTCCCATGGCAAAAATACCTCTCCTCCGAAATCAAACACAAAACAAACTATTTTTTATTATCTGTAAAAGAATCTTTTATTTATTTAAAATGTGTCTCTTATATATTTTGAATATGTTATAATATTTCTTTTGTAAAATCATTATAAACCGTACTCAACTGCAGCGCCGTTCGACAGCATCGCTTGTTTCTTAAAAAAATATTTAAATCTAAAAGCAAAATACATAGAATGAATAAAAATACATAAAATTAGTAAAAAATAAAATATTTCGCCTTAACATGTATAAAATTTTGTTCCTTACTGATTTTTTATGTACAACCATAAAAAATGCTCGTCATCGCAAATAAATCTTATAAATAGAATTAGTAATTAAAAATATTTAGCAAAAAATATATATTGTAACTTATTTATCACAATATAATTTTCCATATATATATACTTACCTCCTACTATGCACAGACACACACCACTTGTTTGCAAATGGGCGGTACGATTATGAAAATATATCTCGCAAAAATAAAATGTCCTTAAGTTGTAAACATTAAAATAGAAAACAAAATATATTTTATATAATTTGCACTTAGAGTGAGAGAGACCAATATGTGGAAGGGCGGGAACTGCTCGGACGATCGAGTTTGTTGTTGTCCTATCTTCTGCTGTTCAACATCTGCAGATAGTACTCGCAGTTGGTGCAGTAAATCGCGGGTGCGATTACGTGACGCTTCCGGCAGAGATTGCATTCGACCGCCTTGGCGGAGGCCTTCACGATTGCATTGTTGTAGACGCGGGTCGGAATGACGGTAACGGATGAGCCGCCAATTTGTTGGACACTCTCTGGTGTGGGTATGCCGTTTTGTTGCTGTGCAGATAGGTCCGCCTCGCCCTTTGTGCCGGGCTCGAAGCTGACCTTCTTCTGGGACAGCTGTTTTAGTGGGGCGGGAGGCTGAAAATAGGGAGAGGAGGTGGGAGGTTGTGTGTTATTGTTACCAGGGTAGGCGCCATGAGGCATCGGTACCCTCTGGTATGGCGACGGCCCGTTCGGGTGGTGTCTTTCGTCTGGCAGTGGGTGGTAGCCATTTTGTGCGACCATGTGATAGCCGTTCATCATTTGTTGTTGCTGCTGTTGCTTTTGTGCTGCCATCTGTAGGGAGACCAAGTAGCTCTGGTTCAAGTTCGGCACTTGAACGCGATTGCTGGCGGCAGCGTTTGCGGTGGGGTAAGCCTGCTGCTCGGTAATGGGAGCCCGCGATCCAACGATGCCATTTACGTTGGCGTCCATTTGTCCATTGTTGCCACTAAGCATCTGCATGTGTTGCATGTTGGCAACACTTGCGATGCCGCTCATACTGGTTCGCGGTGGAACCAAGCCGTTTGCGTTGGTAAGTGGGCTAGTGTTGAGGTGGGGGTTGGATTGGTTGTTGTTAGTATTGGCACTTCCGTTCATCTGTCCTGGTACATTTTGCATGCGGAAAATGTCCTGCATTGGAGTGTAAACCTGGGAACGCATATGTGTGGCGGCGGTGTTAGTATTGGGGTTGGGTTGGCTTGGTGGTGGCAATTGTTGCTGCTGTTGCTGATGGAACTGCGGGCTGTTGTTGCCGGGATAGGCCATTTCATGTCGCATATTGTCCATTTGGGGACTGTGTTGCTGTCGCATTTGGATGTAGCGCTGCATATCCTGGGGCATGCTGCGACGCGGATCCATGATCGAGGGCGTTGGGCTCGGCTGTTGGCAGACATTACGGGGGATGGCTTCGCTCTGCAGCCGCAGCATGTTTTGTTGCTGTTGCTGGATCAGCTGGGCGGTCACCTTGTCATTGGGGTTCTGAGCTGTTCGTAGAACCCGCTCTAGGATCGGATTCGGGATGAAGCTGTCATCTTCCTCCTCGTCTGCGGTGGCGACGAGAATCACTTGGTCGCAGAAGGAGACGCTCTTCTTCTTCACTCGCTTGACGCCATTTTGCGAGTTATTCAGCGTCTGCTGAACAACCGCATTCAACATCTCGACCTCCCGGATTTCCTCGGCGATCTGGCTCTGGGCGATCTCATACTTCGGCTTCGGTAGGATCTGGTGTGGCGGCACCCTTGGACGAGGGCAATCGACCTCATCGACGCCACCATTTGGTCCGGGGAGACCATTCATTTGTGTGCGAATCTGCGGCTTGCTGCTGAGAAGCTCCTGCGAGGGGTAGGAGCGCATCTGCGATGCTTGTTCGGGCGCCTGCAACTTGGTCTGTTCAAAGCGATTGGCTAGGTCGCGCACGCTATTCGGCGAACCTACGGCGGCATCGGGCTTCTTGTTCCTCAGATCGCTTTGCTTCATCTGGAGCTCCCGCAGCCAGTTGTCGCTGTCGTTGGTGATGGGGGAGTTCTGATCCTTTCGCATCTTCATCAGGTGTTGGCGTTGCTGCAGCTGAGCGAGGATGCTGGTGGTGCCCTCAAGGGTTTCCAGATTCCGGATCTTGTTCGCCTCTAGGGCCTGGATCTGATTGATTTGCTGGTTCAGCGGCTCCATGTCGATCTCTGGCGGCGGGGGTGGGAAATCCTCGCTGGCCTGCCTTGAGTGGCAAGCTGATGCCGGTGGGCTTGGGTACGGAGGAAGATCCAGGGTCGGATCCATCATGCGGCAGTCTACTTCATCCACTCCTCCGTCCATGTAGCCGTACGAGTCGCTCTTCACCGGGCTCTGCTCCGAGTGCACCTGTGCACAGGTGGTGATGATGGTCTGGCAGGAGTCCTCACTCATGCTCGAGATGTTGGACAAATTTGCCTCGTGGAATGGCTGCAGCACCGCATCTTGCTGTGTCAGAGCTGAGCTGGTTCTCAGCGGTGGTGGTGGGGCAACCTTGGCTACCACAGTCAGCTGACGCCCACTGCCGTGGAAGCTCTTCCTCATGAGCTTACTCCGCTCCAGGTTCGGGTTGGCATTGTTTGCCTCGCGGAAGTCAAAGTGGCCTTCGGATATGTACCCACTCATGCTGTTTTTGTTCAGGCCCACTGTGCTGTCATCCGCGGATGCCATGGGAGCTACAGGCTTTTCCTTCTGTTGCTGTTCTTCGGCTGCATTCGCCTCGGTAAGGTCGGGCATGGAGCGGTTCTTCCTTCTGATCAGGCCTCCCATCAGCAGTTTCCTCCTGATTTTGTGCTGTTTCTTGCCGCTCTTGTCCTTCTCCTTCTTCTCGTCCTTGTCCTCCTTGTGCTTCTTCAGGGTGTCCTTTGCATTGACGAGCAGTGTCTCCGCGACTGAAAACTCCCTGCTGATCTTGTTTCTGTCCTCACTGCGGCTGCGTTTGTCCTTCTCCTTGTTGCGGCTGAAGATGCTGCGGCTCTCACGCTCCGGCTTAGCTGGCGGATCAAATTCAATCGCATTCTCATCGGCAAGCAGAGCAGCCTTGAGCGGAGTCTTCTTCTTCGGCAAGGTGGCGTAGATTTCGATGTTCTTGTTGGCTGCCTTCTCCAAAGTCTTGTCCTTGCTGTTCTGACGTACATGCTTTACGCTGCCGCCACTCATGATATTCTTGATCAACTCTGGGGGGTAGTTCATCTCCAAGTCCTGACCCTTCTCCACCAGAATTCTCCGGTGAAGGCTTCGAGCCCTCATGATGCACGTGTTGTGCTTCATTCTGGCGAAAGTCATCGTGTGCGGATTGCTGTAGGGAGCGTCCATAGCTGCGCGAGCCCGGCCAGCTGCAGCGTTGCACAAGACAAGAGCTGTCTCCAAGTCGTGCGACTCCTCGACAATTCTCGACTTTTCCAGGAGCTGATCAGCTTCCTGGCAGAGTTTCTCACAGTCCCCGGTTAGAACAATGGACTCGGGTATCTTGGCCAACTGGGGGTTGTGATGCTTTGGCGGATACGAGTCCGTCGAGGACAGTGAGAACGAATCGTAACCCGGGTCGTAGGGCATGCCGGCCTGTCTGGTCGGGCTCTGAGGCACAGCTGCCGGTCCTCCCCGCTTGCCCACCATATACAGATACGGGTTGTCCAGAGTGGTAGACGATGCCGAACTGGCACTGTTGCGGTCACCACTCCAGTTCCCAGAGTCTCGTCGCCTCGGTTGATTCAAGTGATCGGGGATGGTCAGTCCATCGCTGGGCGGGGATCCATTGGCCACTTGGCCGGACTCGGCACTCAGGCTGCGATGCAGGTTCAAGTGGTGCTTCCGAGCGAGCTGCGAGTTGAGTGTGTTTTCGATCGGTTTGCGGTTCAAAAAGCCGCCTTCCTTGTCCTCCATGGGTGAGCCGCCATTCTGAAAGATTTTGTCCTGAATAACGCTCAGGTTCTGGTACTGAGCATTCAGCACGTTCTCGACTGCCTTGCGGCTGATGTACGCGTCGGTTTCATCCGAAGGGAAGATCTTGCTCTGGATGACGCTCAGGTTCTGGTAGTCGTTGGGCGACCGTATTGGGGTTGGAGTTATGGCACGACGGGTGTTGCCCATTATGGGCTTCTCAGGACTGGGAGTGATGGCCCGACGGGCAGTGGATTGAACCAGTTCCTGTATATACTGTGGCGGCATCTGTGGCCCAGCCGGTGGCTGCGGAACTGCATACAGCAGCAGAAGTGGCTGATACCGTCCACGACTGCACTTGTCCACTACTCCTTCCCAATTGGGACCGACCTGTGATACACGAACAGTGGTTAGTTGGGAAAGGTAACTCAAAAAGGGTGTTGCCGAACTTACCTCCTTGACATTAGCATCGTCAAAGTACACCCAAACCTTCAACTTGGTGTGGAAGAAGAACGTCGTATAGTGCTTGCCGTAGTAGGACACAATGCCGACCAGCTCATGCTGCACAGTCTGTGCCCAGCGCTGATCAGACACCTGATGGAAGACATCGGACAAACGCAGCGATGTACCAATCGCCTTCAGCACTGCATGGACCTGATCTGCGGCAGGTCTTTCCGAGTCCCAAACAATTCCGATCGACACAACATCTGGCCGATTGAGCAGAGCGCGACAGATACCTATCTTGGCACCGCAGGAATTCTGCAAAACACAAAACACAAAGAAACGTTATTTTCAAGGTTGCACAAAACAAGCACACACACTCTCGCAGGTAGGGCAGCCGATGTTGCTTCAAAGCAGCTGCTGACCTGCTATAATCAATCGATCATGAGATAGATCCGATAGGACAGCTTCCTATGTTCGTTTCGACGCTGACCGATATTGACAGGTCATTTGATCAAACGGCATATGGCCGGACAGTGTGCATGTGTGCTTGTGGAGTAGTGTCGTGTCTACAGGTTTGCATAACCGCACTTTCGATTGATTAATGAAGTCGGAATGCGTGTTGCGGGATGTGGATTGGCCAACACCGCACCATTGTGAAATGTAAGTCATTACTCACCGGACAGTCGCGTATGTCTCCCATGTTGCCCGCCGAACGGAGTAGTTGGCCGAAAGTCAACTGTTGATGGTTTTGAATGGCCAAACTGTTTTGTGATGTTAGAGCTGATGCTGACACGTAATGGACCATCTGCAAGAAAAAGATAAATGGTTTAGATTGGCTTTTACTTATCAGGTTGAAGTTTTGTGGTTGCAGTCCGCACTGACGTTTGCGGACCGTGAAACTCTTTGGAAAATGGAATATTGTTTGGGGAAGTGGAGAGGGGAAGGTGATGATGATGATCTATCATCGGTTGACACTCGTCCATAAGTCACGTACCCATGGGCTCATTATTTCTAGGGGAAGTCTCATCAATTAATAAAACAATCGCGTCACGTCGAGGTATTTTTATTTTCATACGATTACCTGCGCTCTGTGGGTATATCAATCTGTGAAAGGTAATTGAAATCGTGTACGACGAATGATTACTTCTGCTTGATTATCAGTTGACTACATACGATTATGTATGAGGTAGCCGTTGTCCATCAGTCATCGTCTAATAGAGCTGTGCAATGAAGTATGGCTGTCTCCCCTTCCGGATGTTTTGAGTCTATCATCAAGTGGAAAATGGAAGCTTCCTCTAGGTAGAGCGGACACTTAACTTTTCAGATCGGTGAACTCATTTTGTTCCAAGCAAGAACACTTTTCGTAAAGTTCCGTCAAATTTCTTTCAGCTTGAAACAATTGTCACTCTCTAGGTCTAACTTCTCTCAACGATTCTTTTTGAATGAGTTTATTAATTTTATCACGATTACCAATCGGGAGCCTACAACTTTATGTCGAGTCCAATCGGCTGATCTGAGAAGCTCTTTCATGACAGTTTACTCTGGCGTTCGTTTGTGTTTCTCCGGAGATCTAACCTGATACCCCCTCGCTCGGTAGTCTACCATACAACCACTGAGACACTGCGCAACAGAAGTAGCATTTCTAAAACCAACTGAAGAAGATTCTGTGGCCAAGTGTGCCATTGGAAATCGTCGACTTCCCCTAACTAAACGTCTCTATCGATCGCAAAATGATGCCTGCATTTCTATTCTCACTTTTCTACTTAGAATTTTCACTTTCAACTTAAATATTTATACACCTGGTTCTGCCTTTATTTATATTTTTGAAAATTTAAGCAATTTCTTTCTATTCTGATCTGATCAATATTCACAATATGCGCCTGAAAAAATGTTCGCAAAATCTTCTACCGACACTTTGAACTAAGAAAAGACACACAGGCTGTTTTAGTGTGACACTAAAATATAAATACTTTCACTTTTCAATGTCAGCGAACTTTTGAATTATTAATTTTTCATCTTGTTGTATGGATCAGGAAATTCTTTTCATTCAGCAAATAAGATATTAAACTAGTTCATTGGTATAACTTTCTGTTTTCTTTTTTAATTAAAAATTCGAAATAGATTTAGTTAATCGAAAGTGATGCCAAAGTGAATTTAATTTGGATTTCTCGCAGAGAATAAAAATAGTTTGTATTCAATTTATTAATGAAAAATTGAATATAAATATAGGTAGTCCGTAAGTTCACAAAGCCGTCAAGCCTTAATTATCTCAACATTGTTATCAGACTTTGTTGTTGCCACTTGCCCGAAGTTGCTGACATTGAAAGAAATCAACTGTTGTTTAACAAACTTCCACTTGTCCTCATCAACAGTAACAAGTAGCCATGTTTTTAATGGTATTTTGGTAGTGAATTCATTAATCATCTGAATAGATTATAGTACAAGTACAATTGTCAAACATTTGGGACTAGGTCGTACATATTTTTCAGCTCATGTCAAACTGACTCGACTTAGAAGAAATGTCATAATCACTTATTTATTCGTCTGTTAATGGACTTCAGTCACTCTCGAAGTGAATCCTTCTTTAGTGAGAAGTAATTTAGAAGTAACAAATGCTCCAAGTCGTACTCCATTTTCTGAGTTCGTCGAGTTTTTGGGGGGCACTAACACTTAAATAAATTTTAACCGTCTAACAAAAATGAAAAGTTAATTATAACGAACAAATCAATTATTATCGTTTAATTATTGTGTGGAACATGTGGCCATTCATAAATATAAAACAGGAAAATTTTAGCTCGAAACATCAAACGTTTTACCCGATCGACGCTACTGTCATATCTCTGCAGATGATAAGAAAAAATGTTCATTGCCTTTTGCACGCCCTAAAACCGTCTAAAATTGGTCTGGTGGTTTTAAAAAAATGCCCCAGCTGTTGATTCATTCTTATTTTTCTGCCTCCTACGTAGAAATGACAAACTATAATGTCTAACAAATATTTTGAACCATATACCAACTTTTACATGAATATTTATTATATTTGTGAATGAAGCGCTATTTCAAAAACTGTTGTAGTTCACGAAAATCAATATCTAATGTAAAGAGTAACGCGGAAAACTGATTTGATCAAACCGGTTTTTAAAACGTTGGTGTCAATAGTGAGCAACTCAAAAAAGTTCTGTCCCATCGACGCTTTAAAGTGTTCTGTCAATTTACAATGGAAACGTTTGGGTTTTTAGTTCTGACAAAATTTTTCTTTTTTTGGTTGATCTACAAACTGATTCGATGGATGTAGACCAGATGCCTAGCCGACCAATCTAGTGAAGAAAATCCTGCTTGAATATTCAGTTGACATTTCGATTTTCATCCAGGTGCCCGCCGCTCCAAATGTGTGTTGTTATTTTAATTAACAAATAAATGGATAGCATTTGACAGTGAAAACAGGGAAACATTGCACTACTTAAGCCCGTATGACACCACATTTTGCTCACAATTTTTGGTCATTTTTTAAATCATGTTCAAGTCAGCTTCGTGTAAAAGAGACAAAATGTGTATTAACGAAAAGGGTAGCAACTGTTTGCAAAGCAACCACAAATTTTCAAACGAATTTATAACCATTAATGTTGCAATGTCAACAAAATTCAATACATTTTCAATGCATTTTTTTTTTTGACACATCCACATTAATTAGGTTGGTGTGTTACGCACTCACTCCTGCCGGGAATTTTCGAAGTAGTTTTTCGTACTGCTCTAGTCACATTTTAAGTCTGAAAAATGCAGAAAAAAATGTAGTGTCATACGGGCTTTAACAATATTAACTTTTGGTTACACAACTCAGTCGGACAAGTTAAGTTTAGGTATGCAGTAGTCCAGACGAATGTAGTTGACGTTCTACATTAATAATCCACCCGAACTTGCGTTGAGTTTTCGCCAGCAGGTTTGTTGTCACTAAACCGCCCGCCATCTATTTTTCATGTACAGCAACTTGACAAGGAAAATGTTTGAAAATGTTGTCAAAGTTTCACACAAAATGTCTTTATATTTCACTTCAATATAACCGCGTTCACAAATTTGTTCTTCTTCTGACAAAATCACAATCCAGTTAGAAAAGCAGTTTTGTGTTGCAACTCAAAAAAGTATTGTCCATATGTGGAAAAACAAAAGATGTCACTCGATAGTTAATCATAATAATAGGTCTGTTCCCTTACGATAATGCATTCGAACACATTAGCCAAATTTAGTCAAACTTCGTTCCCTTACACAAAAGTTGGGCAAAATAGAGCCAAAAAGAGAGAACAAAACATTTCCCCTCCATAAAAAACCTGCAAATATTAGCCCATGAAATTTATTTGGGCTAGTTGGTTATTGCTGACAGATGGTTGTCAAATTGTTCAAATGCTTATTTGTAACTGACTTTTTAATTGATTTCATGTATAGTTTTTGCTTGTATAGCATTAAAATAGATGTTAGAAGCAAACAAATTGAACTCCCTAATTTCTGCAATAAAAGCCATTAAAATCTTGGTCTTAAATATAAATTTGTGCTTTGTTCTACTGTTATTTGAATATTCCCGGCTAGAATAATTTCACATTTTTCAAACTAGTGGCTCAGCGCGTTCCTTTTCTTTTTGGTTATATTTCATTTCGGTGAGCGAATTCTCTCGCAGTGAGAGAAATGTGACATATTACCAAAATTGAACCAGAAAGCAAGGGAACAGACCTAATATAAACTCTACTAATGGGCCATGGGGATTGTGACGGAAAAAAAAATGGCGGCCTTTGCTCTTTTTTAAAGTAATTCTTTAAGAAAAGTATTAAAAGCTTTTAGTGAATTGCCAAAACGCATTCCTAGCACGGAAGTCTGACTGAAAGGGACAGCACTATACCTAACACGCAACAATAAGTGACACGGATTTTGATCGGCCATCTTTTTGCGTGGAATTATGGGAAAGTTCTAGGGTTTATATTTTTATAGCAATAGCTAAGGAAATTTCGCTTTCCGACAAAATGGCTTCCGGAAAGAATGTCCGTTCATCGGACAAATATTTATTTGTTTCGTATAATTGATTATTGAATTGTTATGGTTAAATTTACTGAAACTAGTTACCACTCTCATTTGACGGGTTTTAAATTGAAGGTTTTCAAGTGATTGCAGAAATGCTGGCCGCCCGAACTTGTGATTATTTCCGGTTTATATATCTGAAATTGGGCGTAGTTTTTTTGTTGTTATTTTTACCTCACTCATACTATTCTCACATATTTTCTGTTTTCTGCTGGAAGCGTCAAGTAATAAATGCACGCAATTTGAAATCACTTCATTGTGTTCAATAAACTAATGATTTTTTCTTGCAGTAACGTCCCAACTATCAATGTGCCTGACTTGTGTTCTCTTCTTGACGGCGGGCAAACGGATCTCTCTGTCCCATCTCGTGCAAAAATGCGTGTGCCTGATGGTGTAAATCCAGCATTATTGACACTGGATCAAAAACGCGAGATACGGAACTGACGAATAAGGTGACTGTCTGCGCTAAGTATCAAATATATTCTCAACAGATGTCATACCAGTTCAGGTCACTAGGGCTTACGGGGTAAATGAGGTTTAGGGAGACCATTACGGAATGCTTTTAGTTTCGTTTATCAACTATGGAAGTGTCATGTGCATTTCTAAAAATATCAGTTATCCGCCATTCCCACAATAAAACACAGACGAAAATTTCCTCCATTAAATAAATCCAAAAATGGAGACAAACAATCTTGGATGATCAAAAAATGCCGAAATCCATTGAAACCCATCACAACTTCCCATCCATATCTGTTCAAAAAGCCATTCTCCACTAATGGATCAATTTCCAAATTCAATCAACAGCCGGGACCGGAAAGCACTATATAAATCGTGTATAATCAGCGGCGCAAATAAGTACTTAACGTCGACGCCAACACTAGGCCATAATCTAAACAGTTGTTGGACCAACTTCTATCAATTTAGATCCAAGATTTGACCTGTCATTATCATTACGTCAAACAGGCAACCTACAAAATGTTATGACCATTTGTTGACAGATCGCCCATTGATGGGGTTGGATTTTAACTCGGAAAACCTCTTCGTAAATCAACACCTCTGCACGTGCAGCATTCTTCTAGTCGCTGGTGTTGTGTTTCGCATGGGTGGTGAAGCGTTACCCACGCCAGACGACGGCAACAGATTAGCGTATGATACCATGGAAACGGAAGAGAAAATTAGTTTGACATAAGTAGCTCGAGATATCTACTAAAAGGTGGTCTAATTTCTTGGCTCGTGTTTCTGAATGGAGCGCTGTAGTACGACGACGACGATGCGACCATATTGGGAGATGCGAAGCAAATCAACTATTCCACTGAGCGGGTCTCGGATTTGTGTGGTTTCTTTTATCGCCGGTCACGCAGGTGGACTTGCAAATTGAGCCCGCCGCTTGTAAGCATTCTACATGCGTGCGGGGAAGAAGTTGATTCTTGGCACACATTGTGTAGGCGCAGTGAGTCACCTGGAGTGGAGGTTATCAAGGTTCTGGGGTAACTCGAACTCGGAAGTGTAGGTGAACCAGACTGTGGATCTGTCATAAGGATGTGGGGGGGAAAGAAGAAGACGTCACTTACCTGGGTAAACGGCAGCTGTTCCGAATTGGCGCCACACTTGCAAACGCTCTGCTCAATGACACGCATGGCGAAGCGACGGTGTGCGATGCACGCCTGCGACTCACAGGAATCTCCATCGTCTGGTGATATATGAGAATGTACGCGATGTAACAGTAGCTCAAAGCACTCAGCTGCATCTCCAAGGCAGCCAAGTGGAAATCTTCTTCCGGCCAGTGGACCACTCGCCAGAGCACGTCGCAGTGGTTCCGGGCACAAAGCCGGCTCCGAGCTCGTCTGCAGCTGTTGGAAGAGTTCCTGCGGAGGGGACAAAAAATTAATTCGTTTAAATAATGCACCTTAAAAAATATATGTTTTTTTTTGTTCAAAATTTATTAAAAAGAATCACTCACAATGACTGCATTTATGCAGCGATCACGATCGGCAATGTTTTCACTGCTCAATCCGTGCAGTTGATCGGCTGTTGATGGAATTTGCGTTACCGTCGCAATACCGGAGGTAATTTTTGCCGTAGTCTTACGCGTAAGCGTTGACGATTTATTACCATCATTTTGATCGATGAATTTCTTTGGACTAATGCGTGGCAGTGTACCACCGCCACCAATATTACTGACAGCAGATGATGGAGTTTGATTGAATTTCGCGTGCTTGGTGGACTGCTCTTTGATGGCTTTCTGAACGGGAGCGGTGGCTGCAGCTGTGCCAACTATATTAGTTGGCTCTTTCCGTTTGTAGCGAAATTTTATCATTTTTGTACGTGGGCTTTCTTAAATTGTAATGGCAGCTGCAGGAGAGAAGTTTGGATGTTGTGGGTGATTTATGTGAATCTTGGGGTTTGTCGTTCTGGAATTTGTGCTGGGCGCTTCGTTCGACTTTGGTGTACATACGGTGGGTTGGGGGGTTTTTTGTTTTTTTTTCATAAATAGGATCGGTTGGAAAAAGGGTAAATGTGGTTGAAAGTTGTGATCAACTTGAACTTGCAGTCGATGGTTTTCTAAATACAGCCGGCACTAGCTATTGTTCGTTTTATAAGTTCTTTTGGAAGTTCATATAATCGGTTCTGAAAACTGCTACAAGTTGCGAGAGGTATATTGCAGTCAACATTAATCATTTCAACGAACGATTGTACTGAAACGGTTTGCGATGATCGACAAAACTGCGTGATCACGACCATAACCATCAACCACTTTAATCGACCTCTCCATCATAAGCGCCGCTATGTGCTGTTCTTTTTCTGGTGAAACCATCTTCAAACTAACTTTGCGCAACTACTTACAGTTGAGACATTAATAGCTGAAAGATTTATTGGTAGCTCTGCTCAGTTTGATATACGCCGCACGTGTTTCGACGAAAGCAATATTCAAGCCCGTTTATTTATTTTCCGTCATTACTCAAAAACACACCCGCTAACCTTGAAGCGCACGAGATCTATATGCTATTCTCTCTCTCTATCGATTATCACAAACACCATCAGGCACCACACTCGGATTCATTGCAAAGTAATCGTGTCCATTAAAGTCCTATTAATGGCTGCTTAATGGATACTAATTTTCGTTTAACAATCACTTTAGAATGATGTCAGAATATGGCGGCCCGCAAAAGCGTCACTACATGTCCCAATGTGTGCACACATCTGTGGGCAGCTCTCTTGTCTTTTATATTTGCGTTGAAACAAAAAAATTAAAACTTACAAAGGAAACAGAGCAAAAAAAGAATGGTAACTGAAGCACACAGTGGTAATGTGAGTCATGACCCAAGCTCACGATGCGATGGCAAAAACAAAAGGAAAACACCATCTCAGGAACACAGGAAACGTCGCTTTTTTTTTTGTTTATGCAGTGACAGTTTGGCTCTGCGCCTCGATGACTTTCTTAAGGGGAGCGACTAACCGCCATCAGAGTGCCAAGAGGAACAATGATGGCTTGCAATTAATTGCCACTAGGACAAGCATGGACAGAAAAAATATGCCAAAAAGGGGTGACCAAAGTCTAATTACTACCATTAGGGGATGGTGCAGATACTTTTTGCCGTGTCGCCTGGCATGTGGCATCCAAAATCCCAAAGCAGGTGGCTAAACATCGATTACCCATTCTCTCGAGGCGTTTATTCTTTGCCACAGCGAAAATGTAGCACACATGTTGTGCTGAGAGAAGCACTCTGCACACGACCATGGTCCATATAATTTATGCAGGTACCAGTTTTGGCATCACGCCCCAAACCGGCGAGTGTTTCAGTGTGAGTTTGCATTCAACTTGATTCTGCATCGCATTTAAACAGAATTCATACATGTAAATTGTTTTTGACGGCTTAAACTGGTTTCGTTGTAGAGATCTAAAGATCGATTTGAGTTAGATACCGAAAATGAAAGCCAAAAAAAAAGAACAGAAAAAAATGCAAACGCGAAGTACCTCAGCAGCTTGACCTTAGGGGAACTGATTACTAAGCCACTCGGGCTTCGAGAAGTATCAGATAGCGAGAAGTTGTTTGTCGTTAACCGATACTTGGAAGGAAATTAGACCGCAGCTAAGAAATGGAAAACAATTACACTCTTAACCTTTGAATGTGGAAATGGGTTGGGTTCGACATGGGGTACCTCAAGGTTCTGTATTTGGTTTGGTTTGAGTTTTTATTTTAAAGGGGAGGCTAAAATTATGGTCAACAAATTGGTGGACAAGAATATACATAGTGAGTAGTATGACAACAAAAAAGTTTGTCAAACTATTTTTGTTGAAGGCGTCGGAATGATTGAGAGCAGTTTGCTGGGGCAGTCTTCTTGTTTTTCCCCTTTGTGCAGTGTGAGAAGTATTCTAAGATTGTGCCTTAATTTAGTCTACACTTTTGTCATTTTTAAGGTTCCGTACCCAAAGGGAAAAAACGTAACCTTATTAGTTTCGCTCGGATGTCTCTCCGTCTGTCTGTCTGTCTGTCTGTCTGTCTGTCTGTCTGTCTGTCTGTCTGTCCGAACCCACTAAGCCAATTTTGTTACCAGGTCTATCTCAAGAACCGATTGACATAGGAGGCTAAAATTTGCACACAACATCCGCTATAACCTCTAGTTAAACGACAAATACCAATGGAAGGAATACATCAATTGGTTTTGGATTAATTAGTAATCTGGTGAAAAAAATATTTTCATTCGCCCAAAAAACGGTTTATTTTTTGATTCACAAAAAAATACATAAATCCTTTTTTGTAGATCATGTTCTTATCTATATATGTGCTGAATACTGTTTTGCCGAAAAGTTAATAGTTTACAAGATATTTTCAAAAAAGGTAATTTTACCATGTAAAATACGTTGCTCTCATAAGTTTTAATCTCTACTACGCAGTTGTGCACAATTGACCCCATCAAAGACAGAAGACCACCAGGGTTCCCGCTTGCTAATTTCGTTGGGGAGTATAATACATTTTTTTGGGGAGTACAGAACAAAATAAAAGTAATATATTTTTAGTCAATAGTTTTCAATTGGGACAGGTCGCATACAGAATTCAAAATTGGCGTGGGTTGGGTACTAGGTAATAATTAGAAAATGAGATTCATGTGCGAGTAATTTTTGAGAGTAAAAATATTAAGTAATTAAATTAAACTAAATTGTGATGAATTCATGAAGAGGGGAAAGATTGAATGATATAGATTTCAAATAATATCTGATGTGTTGGACTTTAGCCAAATACGGAACCTTCGGTGCGCGAGTGACACTCGCACTTGGCCGGTTTTTTACATTTGCCTATGGTTGGTTTAGATAGAAACTATAAAGAAGGTTCTTGCACACGACAGAATTTTCTAGATTTTAGACGATTGCTTATAGTTCCCAGATTTGTTTCCGCGTTTTCAACATTACTCATTTGCTTGGTCTGAAACCGACCAAAGATTGTCTTGGTCCTACAAAGATGATGGGTGAAATATTTCTCTCCCTAAAATTATATAAATCAAACACAAATTTATCTTTTTTTGCTGAGAGTGTAGCCCCCAGACTATTGTAATGACAGTATTTGTTGAGGGTCCATTTGAGACTCAAAACGACCGGTAACTAAGCTGTTACCGATGTTACTGACAAGATCGACAATTATCAAGCCAAACAGGATCTCCTTTCCATTATGACGCAGGTACCTGGGTTCATAATTTTGAAACACAATACTGCCGCAAGCAATTTTTACATTCCATTCTCCGGTGAAAAGAAGAAAAGTTAAAAAACGCACCCACACCCTCAACTCTAAATGGGATCCCTCAGGGATATTACTCCTTACTCCAACAATACACCACGATCGTATTTTCACTTGCTACGTCCGCTTTTCTCCCAGAATCATAGAACTGCCACAATGTTCTACCACCGAACCGCTTCTTGTTTACTTGAATAATAACTCATCATCAAGTGACGATCATCAATCAATTACCACTCGATACTCACGAAATTGTTAAAGAGGAGAAAAATCCACTTTCGAATGATTGATGATGAGCCATTGCCTAGCAGCACTTAGAACTGTGTAGGATACCAACCCAATTTAGCCGCAAAAATCTCTGACAGCCTGTGCCGACTGAAATCTGTGGTTGACTTTTACTTTTTGTTATATTCCTCTTTTTGGTACAGGTTACTAAACACCAAAGGAAAGTGTTTCGATAAACAAACGTTTGGCATTTTCTGTTTCCCTTCTTGTACTTAACACATTCCGCCACCTAAAATCGAAGTTGGACTTTCTCTTTTGTTTTTTGTTTTTTTTTGTTAAGACAGATTAAAAACTTGTTCAACGAAGCATATTTTCTGTTGTTTAAAAAATTTGTTTATTCAAATTTGTTTATTGGCCAAACTTACAGTCGATGCTAAAGTGGGCCTCAAATGTCTCAACTGTGAAAAATTTCATTCGGAAGTCGATGTTGCTCTATTTCTATTTTTTCGCGAACAATAATTTAATTTAATGAATGGTTTGAATGCCAATTTAAGAGGAGATTAGTAGAGTCTCTTGGGAAGTTGGATAATTGAGGTCGCTCTTAGTAACCGAGAACTGTGATTGTTTTAGTGAGAAACACTTAGCCTGGTTCGCTTTGGCTAATAGTATGTTTGGCAAAATGTTTAATTCAATGGCAAATAGTGTCATGTGTATTTATTGCGTAGGAGTGGGTGATAAATATTTCCTGATTAATGACACACCAGCACTTGAGTGAAGTGCAGTTCTGAAGTCAACTCTTTTGTTTTCTGCAAAAATGGGGCGACACGTTTTTATGGGAATATTCATTGAAGTGGTCATTGAATCTAAATGGGCGGACAAGAGTTCATTACATAGTTACAATAAAAAAAATGGAGGGGGCAGCACAAATAAGTTATCAAGAAAACTAAACGGATTCGGTTTGTGCTTAACCTTTCGGATGATTGTCCCCTTAAAGACACACAGAGTCAAGTCGCAGTCGGACTGGGTTGATTGCTAACTTGTTTCGGATCAAATTGTTTGGCTAGCCTTGAGCTGTATACAGTTAAAATTTGTCTTTAAATGTTTAACTTCCGTAAGGCGAATTTACATTAAATACTTGAATTTGGTGGTCGTACAATTTATCTGAAAACTTCTTTCCGTTGTTGGGTTGGAACTAAAATGCCGTACAGTATATTTGTGTTTTTAGAAAATAGAATCTGACCCAAAGTCAGACGGAAATTGGTCATTTAAATAACAAGGCGATCTTGTATAATTAATAAATTAAATTAATATTTGAATATGTGGATAGTTTTTTTTAACTAACTTTGAATAAAGAAATTGCTTTCGAAAAGCGATCGCATTCGATCTTCACTGTAACGATCAGCAGATCGTTGATCTTTGATCTTCCTTTCCATGGGCTTATATTTAGTTTTCAATAAGCTACTCTGAATGTGCTTGTCATTCAGAGTTGGATCCTTTACTTTTACCTAAACAGTTTGCGATCGCATCATATGTGGATACTTGGATTCTTCAAGATCGCGCTAAGATCCAAAAGAGGACGTAGGCAAATTGTTTTTTAAAACGTCAACAATTCAATAGGCAGTTTGAGTGTTTTCAGCGTTCTATTTATAAAAAAAAACACGATAGATTTAAGTCATATCTTGCGATCTTTATTCATATATCATATTGATCATGTCAACCCTATCGCATTTTTGACTATAGTCCGCATAGCATTGATTTAGTGAAGTGTCTACCAACGCAATAAGAATTAATGTTCGTGTTAACTCAAGGAAGTTAAATCAACTGTCGATTATAAAACTGATCGTGAAATGCAGTGATCACCTCTTAGCAAGAGAAATATCATTCAGGACCATACAGAGAAAAATGTACTCGACTGCCGTCAGAAGCTATTGTGTCAATCAACGGTTTGACAAGATCAGTTCGTTGTGTAAGATCAGCGGTTTGTATCTTGGTTCCTTGTGTAAGATCAGCGGTTTGTAAATTCTCAGCAACTATAATCTATATTTCCGAAGATCAGTTAAATTTCTAGGTAAAGCGTCTGCGTCAAAGTATTGCTTGGAACTGATTCATCTTGTCAAATTGATCTGGTTCAACAGTTGAACGATTGCATATCTGCCAATATTTACCAGCGAAAAATGCGTATATTTTAGACGGCAATCCATTAAGAAGATCAAAAGATCTTGCTATTGAAGTATTCCCACACCAGTCAATAAAGCAATCAACAAGCTAAAAATCCGACTGAAAATGTTCACAAGCGATCTATGTTTGTGGTAAATGCTCACAGCTGCCTATTTGTGTCATATCTATAAGATAGATCTGTGGAAATATATATTTAAGACTGGGCGATCAGTGATCTTGCCAATTAAAACAAATCATTGATTAGTAAAAGTACAAAAATTGGCTCAAGACATTGCCAAATGATCGACAAATTTCGCTGATCTTTTCGAACCGGTTAAGTGACTGTAACTCTGGAGATCATTACCAATATCAATAAATATCGGCATAGAATTAAATTGGCAATTTATTAAAAGTTCAATGATCTTGCCAGGGAAATGTTAAAGGTTATTTGATCGGTGAAATAAAATCAAAAACGCTTTTAATACTCTCAAAATGACACATAAAGTTTATTAACTAATTAACTGATCTTGCAAAAAGGAAGACAGTTTTATGGAGTTAACGACCGGTCTGAGGGTTTTTTTTTTTTTTTTTGATTGGGAAAGGTAGAGCTTTAACAATTTAACAAAGCCAAGAGATGCTTGCAGAAATAGAGACAGTGAAGCTTTAGACTAGACTGCATTTGCAAAACTATTGTTCCTTAATAATTCCAGTATGGTTGTATCTGCAAAAACCTACAGTTTTATGTATCTTTATACTAATTTTAAAAATGTTGCTCCAAGGGAGTCTTAGTTTATCCGAAAACGTATATGATGAATTGTTTACTACACCAGCCTACACTTTTCAAAGAAGAAAAAATGCGAACTTCGATTAAAACCGACATCAATATCGATATTGAAAAGTTCACTACTTTCTGATGAAATGGTTGTTCGTTGTATAAAAAATTATATATGAACAGAAGCTGTGTAAAGAACAAATGCGCTTGTCTACCCAAAACTGGCAGCTTCAGAAAACTGTTTGGTGGGCCTAGAAGAACCGCACAAAGTCGGCTCTTTAGTACACCAATCTTCAACAGTAACCTCCACATAAGGTGCGAGTTGTAAAATCCTAAAACAAAAACACGGAAGTGTAAACAACTGCCAGTGCCCAGGTGCAACTTGAACCTATGACATTCTACATCGGTTTACTACTCACCCAACTCAAAGTACTTTATAAACTTGAAAAGAAAAATAAATTGCGCCCCAAGATAGCCAAAGAGTATATAAACAATAGACCACCAGCCAAGAGTAATAAAAACAAAAACAACTTCACCCAAAAACATTCAGAAAACAATAGAATTGACCAAAAACATCTGACGTGTGTCCATAAAAGTGTTGCCATGATCGACTACAGAGAAAAACAGTTAAACAAAATACAATTCAATTGCAAAAATAAATAATTTGTAATGCGATTCCACGTATCTATAGCTACAAGTTTCCAAAATGATTAATAGCAAATTCTTTTGAATAAGAAAAGTAAATAGCTGCCATTAAAAGCACGAAATACCACTTGCAGACCTTGAGATATCGGTTGAATCGATACACAAGATACGGACACGTGATGTGGAATAAGTGCCGCGCAACGTCAACTAATATTTAGCTAAATGCTAGCCTTGAATCAGCGACCAGTTCACAAGAGAATACGAGAAGGGCACAGAAGTGAATACGAAAATGTATAATCAAAAGTAAAAAAAAACACCCATCAATTATTTACATTGTTTTCCCATTTCCAAAATCGACGAGGTGACATGAAAGAGATGCCAGAAGATGGCCAATAAAGAAGGGAAAATAAATCTCAGATAACACACCTGTATAGAGGTTGTTTTGTGTTTTTTTTTTTTCTTTTTCAATTCATCTTCTTAGGAGATTCGGTCCCCTAAGGGACACAAACGTAAAACCCCTCAATCATCACAGATGAATAGAAGACTGCCCGCTGCGGTGGATTCTTAAATTCTCAGATTATCAGATACTCAGATACTCTGAGATTCATCTCAACCTGAACTTAATGACGTTGCTGTCCTTTCTGGAGCAATATCGATTCAAATCTTTTGTCGAATTCAAGGAACGCAACACTCGTCGCATTAAAAATGCACGTCATGCCCGCGCAACGAGAGGAACATAAATTTATGCTTAGAACAGCGCATTGTTTAAGGAAATTTTAAATTCTATGGATAAATTAATATTCAGCAAGCAACACGCTAAACGGAGTTTTTTTTTCCTTCGATTTATACAAAAATTTGCATAAAACCCCAGTTTGCTGGTGCGCTCTTTTGTTTTGTTGCTCTACACAAGAAATACGATCGTCTCTGATTGAGGCTCTGTGCATGGAATATTATTCTGCTTTGTCCCTACCTTATAAACGGGAGTTTAAGACTCTCATAGAACCTAGTGTATAGTGCTGCGAATGCAAAATAAGAAAAGGTGTGGGAGAATGCAGATGCAGATTATGTTTCACAGAACGAGACAAAAAAAAAATTTAATTGAAGTAAAATCTGATTCCAGTTTTTCAAACCAGCACACGTATGTATATCCAAAGAGTTGATGCTGATGTGATGCTAGCTGATGGCGATAGTGATCGTATGTATATCCAGTAATGAAGCGCGCAGCACACAATTTCCACACGACCGACGTTGAATTGGACACTTACGATATCTCTTTTTGGAATTAAGTCGAAAAATAAAAACAAACAATTCACTTCATCACTAGAATCGGTTTTGGCAAATGTATTCCTTGTTTCTTTGCGTTTTTTTTTCTGCGCACTATAAACACACACTATAGGGTAATTGTTTGAACAAACTGTTACTTTTGGTCCGCACTACATGTGAAAATCGTTGTAAACCGCACGAAGCGCTCGAAAAGACTGACTCTGGCTTGACGGTGTATTTCCCTCCACCTGAGTACACAAACACAGTACACACTACACACACCTGAGGTTTTACTCGTACCTGTGCCTGCCTACACAGTGTAGGTATATTATTATTGGTGGTTGTAGAGGTACGCTGAAGCATGGGCAACCCACAAGTATCTTTGGGAACAGGTTTTGAGGTTTCCTCGGACCATGGTGTTAGTGGTAGCTGCGGCGACAAACAAGTTTTTTTTTTTGTATCGTGGATTGCTGGCAACAATTTCCATTTCAAAGAAAGATGAACTAATTCAGATAGTGTGTGTGTATGGCTGAGGATAATACAAGTATTCCCCCATAGGGGTCTTGGCGTCTTCGGGCTTGAGGATAGGGTTTCTTTTTTTTTGCAGGGGAAATCGCATACAAATGGTGGTTAGAGCTTGGTGGATCTGTGCCAAAAGACTCTTTGTTCTGCGACAACTCCTTGGATGAATTTTGTTTGATTCTCTTTGTTGCGGCCCAAGATCGAAGTCACAGTTGGGACTTGGGAGATTGAAAGGTTTGCGCATAGCAGAAATGAAAGTTGAACAAACAGCTTCCGGAAATCTCTCCCTTCATCTAGGCAGCTATTCTGTTGTGTGGCATCGATTGGAGGGGGTCTTATGACTCCTCACTTTTATGATGGTCTCATGTTGGGCAGCACACGCTCTTGTGTGAAATCGAAAAACGAACGAATCCATTATGTACGGGAAGATATTTTCGTGGAAGAAAAAGACTTACCGCGAGCTGTACCTATCTCTTGGTTTACAACTTCGATGAGTCAAAATTTGAAGTGAGTCATGGAGTGCCAATGAACAGACTTGAGAAAGGTATGTCGGCGACCGACGTATCATAATGGATTATGTCAATGGATGGTTTTTACTTTATGGAGGACCTTGGTGTAGGTTTCCTGAGAATCATGATTTGAGAAATCAATTATACAAGAGATTTGACCAACATACCATCGCGGCGAAGGACAAATTTGATTGGAAGTGAGTGTCACAATTGTTCCAACCTGTGTTTGACCAAGAATGGATAAGGAGTACCAACTGCGCTGGGGATTTTGGGGACACCTATTGGTACACGTTCTTGAAGCATACAATGGGAGTTATTGAATTTCTAATTGTGTTTTAAAAGCTCTTCTCTTAGAATTTATAAATGTAATTTATATTACAAACAGTAGGTACTTGTTTTATATAGAAATTATTTTATGATGTGATTACTTTTTGAGGTTAACTCGGCTCGGATCTCGTTCCTTGTCAGTGTGGAAAACAGATTTTTCGCAATTGAAGCAGTTTCTTCTGGGAAAATGTCGCTGTTAATATAATAAAATGCATTCGACACAAAAAAAGCAGACCCAAACGAAAGCTTGTGAGAAGCTATGCTCACCCCTGTTGCGCAAATTATTTCTCTATTTGTTTGCATTCGAAAAATCTCTTTGATAACAAAATATGTGTAACATCTCATTGTTTACAAAAACCCCACTTAAACATCAAACATTCAACAGATAGGTACATCCATCAGACATCAAAATCACAAAAAGATGACATCTGTTGCATGTACACACTTATCGTTCATGACTGAAAATGCAATCTCCGTTATTGCCCAACAAACTGTGTATACCTTGTCAAGTGCTAATAAATCCTAATTAAATAAAATAAAATAAGCGCGTGCGCTGTAAACATGAATAAATGCGAACCTGTTTGGTGAATTCAAATAAGAACTTATCAACCAAACAAGTTGGTTACTTACGAGTGGTACAACCCTTTTGCAGGAAGTTCCCCCTTTTCGGTGTCGTACCTTTCACATGAGTAAGGTTTCCAAGAACGATAGCGCTCCATGCGTACCCATTTTCACTTTTAGAGTGCATTGTCTTTGTTTATTTACATGGAGACGGTTTTTTTTTTATTTTAGTTTTTACAGGGTACACTCTGACTTTGCTTTGATTACTCGTTCAAACACTAAACTGGGACAGAAAGATAAAAAGCGTTTGTCGTCTATCTCGCTTCATTTCGACTTATGGTCGGGTTATCACTTTTGTTTTTCCAACAAATTAACATATCCCATGTACACCCTCATGACGTGTGACTTCTAACATACAACTGTGAAGAAGACGCATCTTTGCTGTCCCAGATTAAGGGCAAAAGATAAGTGACTCTTGTTGAATGAAAATATCCACCAAATCCTTGAGTTGTATGAACGAATTTATTGTTTTGTGAGTTGTGACTTTGGGGTGTCGTAAAGTTTATTAAACCGTCGCGTCGCTTCAAAGTCGTTTCGAATGACCAACACCAGCGAGGACATTTAATTTTAATTATGACAGACATTAAGCACGACAAAACTCGAGAAATAACAACAAAATTGCAGAGATGCCTCCGCAGGTGCATTTAAAATCGCGTAAAGGTCATATCGTAGGGTAATAATTGTAATTGGATTGGTACCATGAATGAGTCTTTTATGATTGGAATAACAATTTGAGAGTAGATTGCAGACTTCCGATATGGGCACGAGGCAATCGCGTAGACGGACGATCGTTATGGGACATTAGCTGACACCATTAATGTGCCCTTCGGTGTATAATTAGGCCCAATAGGAATTGGTTGAGTTGCGAAAGGGGTAGGCGTCTGATTGTGAAATGTGCGTTGATCTATTGTTCGTGTATAGTTGCAGGGAAAAGTCGAAGTAGTGACTTAATTACGGAGTACCTCCTGTCAATGCCGTATGTAATCAAGGATAACTTCCTGACAGGGTAAAAGCTGAAAAGTCTTTCTGGAGAATTGGTCATTAAAAAATATTTGCTAAGTTATAAATAGATAGTTGGCGCAACAGGTTCTTAAGGACCATGGGTCTAGCTTTTCACAACCATTCGTTTTGTGTGAGTTTTTAATTTTTGGAACGAATGGAAAGGGATCTACAATTTTATGCCGATTCCAAACGGCCGATTGAGAAGCTCTTTCAAGACAGTTATACTCTCGGATGTTTGTCAGACGTTCGCGAGAGGTGGCGCAGTGAAAAAAAAACCGAGTTGGAATTTGGGTTTTTGCGGGATTCGAACCTGGGACCCCTCGCTTAGTAGTCCAACACACTAACCACTAAGCCACTGAGCTAAGCTAATCTGAGGCAAAAACTATAAAATGTCCATCATTGCACATATAAAAAAAAACACATAAAACTCTACACTTTTCGAATTCAGAGAACGAAAAATATGCAAGTGAGTTACGAAAACTCGTTATTAAAGTTAAATTTTTCAATCCCTAAACACTAGAGTAATGTTTGAAATTTGCAATATCTCAACACTGGTGCATCATAGAAAAAATATTACAACGAATATGTAAAGAGAGTAAAATTCTGCATATTTTATGTCTTATTAATTTTTGTCATCCGTCAAATATTTTCGGCGTGACAGAGCTGTCACATATCGGAATTTTTTAAAGTTACCCGATTTGTATTTCTTTTTATTGCAATATGTTGTTTTTTTTGTACTTTACGCAAAAATGTTTGAAAATTGTGTTAAGGCAAATCATTGGTGATGTGTTTTTCTTAATTTTAGCATGATCCTTTTTTTGTTGTGGCTTGTTAGGTACCCATAGAGCCCCTTCAAGGCCCTCCAGCCTCTAATCTAATCTAATCTAGGTACCTATACAATTGAAACGGCGACCAGATTTAATTAAAGCTAGGAGTTATGTTGCTCAAAAATCAACTAATATAGTGTTTGGTGTTTTTTTAAGCAAATTCGAGCACGAAAAGTCTAGTTTTCGACTTCAGATGGTACAGTGTATCGTAAGTCTTGAACAGCTTTACCAAATAAGTCTTCAACAGTTCTTTCAAAATATGCAAATTAACTTTGCAAATCGGCTCTGCGATGGAGAAGCTATGACAACACTTATTTTATTCCAAAAGTGTGTAGTTAATTTTTGGCTTGGCAAGTTTGTTTCTTAACTAATTGTAACACATTAAGTGAGAAGAAACTGTGTACATCTGTTTTTCAGTTAAGTGAGTGTGAGGGTGCCTTCTTTCATTATTTTTATATAGATTTGCAAAATAATTACCTGGCCTTTAAGGATAATGGTGGGCTACGGGAAAGAAGAGCAGGCAAGTCCTTCCGTCTGTAATAGTTAGCGTGGATTCGTAGAATATACTGTGGCAGGCTTATAGCAAATAAATAGTTTTATTTAGTTCTTTCCGCTTTGATTTATGACCGAAGCTTCCTCAAATAAAGAACACAACAACTACCTTTATAACCAATCACCACACCCAACACATGTGGACCACATTTACTCGCACCTATCTTTTGAAAAAAGAAAAACCCCAAGTTTCCCTTATACAGGAAACAAAAAAACACATTTTCAATGTACAAGTTTAAGGACACCGTTTTGCGCATTTCAGTAAATCCAACAACTTACTTCCCATTCGAACGTGTGTTTTCCCAAAGACACCTCAATTAACGAATGCAATTTGTAAGAACAATAAGAAATCCCGCTCCAAGGCACACATGTTGAACGTGAGAACTCCAGCGCGTTTACGAAACAAGGTGCCATTCACAAATCATCCTCAAAATGAAAATCTCTCACACCTAAACATCCACTCGAAACTGTTTGTATCCTTAAAATTGGAAAAATTCCCACAGACCATACAAATCCCCTCCGCACAAATTTCGTTACCTCGATCTTTTGTGTGATGCCTATTGCTCGATTGTAATGTAACATTTACAAAAAGAACTGCACAAGAACTCTGACATTTGGAAAAATGCACAGCGCACATCTTCAAATACCTCGCAGATTACTGCATCTTCGTGGGGTTTTGGTTTATGAAAAAAAAAAAGTAGTGAATCCCCTTGAGATGGTAGTCACTTTGTAAGTTCGAGTGTGTTTACCAATGCACACAAGTGCTATTCGCACTCACGTTTTCGATTGGAAGCGAAATTTATCATCGACTCAACTATTTATTCACAAGGTGTATGGATATTCACCTGTCAGTGTTGCAAAGAGGGTTAAAAGTGTTTGGCTGCCTGCTGCTGCTGACCTTGCGATGAATATCTCACTTAAATATGCGTATAACCGGCACTAATTGAATACTTTACGGTCTCGGGCTACTTACTATTCGAGGAGGTAATTCCAGGAAGCAACCTATTATTCGCCATACGGTGCAGGAAGTAGACACATTCCTCGCAAGTCGTAAAGATAACACCAGAATCGGAGGGAAGGACATGTCGTAAATACTGGACTTTCGCAGGCTTAGTCATTCCATTTATTCCCACATTTCGAAAAAGGATCATCAGATGATGTCGAAAATCCGAAAGCCTAACACTCGCCCCTCGAATCGATCGACTGGCAAACAAATCAAGACCAACAATAGACTCATAATCGAAGGTACTCCCCTTACCAAATACAATCAACACAGACAGAGGATGGTGCATCGCAATCCGTGTAATCCGCAGCCAATGATGGGGTGAACCCAAGGAGATGGATTTCCTTCGCGGTTCGTTGATTCTACTCGCAGGCGCAGTGCGTGGGAGAATGCCACGTATATATCAATTATAATCGTTCTCATTCGTATAATTCTTTTAATTTTTTTTAATCAAACTTAAAGGGGGAATGACATTATGGACAAACAAACACAGTCACACACACTCACGCACAGGTAAATGCAACCACAGAAAAATCGGTGCCCGTCATTGTGGTGCGCTTATGTTGCACCACTATAGGGGGAGCGGACAACAACGATGGAACATGGAACCTTTCGGAAAAACTTCTTGAGAGTGAGAAAAAAAAGTACAGTCGTCACTTTTCCTAGGTTTTTCCTATTCTTCTTTGTGTTTTGTGTTTGTATAGAAACTGTAATATGATGCTGTTAGTATTATGGGTCAATGTACATTCGATACAGATGCGCGAGTCTGTTTCTGTTGGTCATATGAAAATGGAAAGAACGTATTGACGAGAAGATTATTCTGTCACAAGTTGTGATCCGTAGCTCTTGTCGTTTAATTTTGCAGATGGGCCTTCATTAGTGGTAATGATGGAGCAGTGTAGGGTGGTGAAAGGAGGCTCGTTGCACTAGTGATTTTGCTCCTACAACCGCAACCTCAGAAGACTGCCTGGAGAAAGGTCTAAGTCATGAACAGATGCAAGAAATTTGTCTGTATTTATGCGATGCTAATAAAATGATCGTTTTTATATTCACGAACAAAGTTTAATAGTCGCACAAATGTTCAAATGGGTTGGCAACCAAGCTATAAACACAGCAGATTCTTCAACCGCATTTTGACAAACAATCACTACCTTTATGAGATATTTTTCGATTGGCCCTGAATGGAAAATAAATGGATAAAGTTGAGCAAAAATGGTCAAAATTATTACAAACAGGCTTCAAAATTAAAATATTAAAAATAGGACGCCGAAGGAAAAATGGGAAATGAATTTAGTGCAATATTAAGTTCGTTCGGGTACTTTTTTGCGAACTTAAAATTATTAAAAATTTACTAATAAACTCTGCAAATGCGACCACGTACTGAGAAAATTTGGAAAAAATGAGAGAGAAATCCATTTCCCCTCTTTTATTTTTTCGTAATTTTCTACACGCCGAATTTCGACTTACTGAAAAATTAAATAAAGTGCACGACTGGGTCGCGAGTCTGACTGACTTTCAGAGTCTTCAGCAAATCGAAAAATGAGGACACAATAGTTTTGAAAACATCCATTTGACTCTAAGTTTGCATTTTGGTCAAAACCGTTATCGCCGTTTTCCGGTAAACTGAAAATAAAGTGCACGACTGGGTCGAACGAAACTTTCTCGAAACTTTTTCAAAAATCCATTGTAATAGATAGATAGATAGATAATATAGATAAAAACTGAGTTTGCTATTGATGTTTTAAATGACCACATTACCTTAGAAATTAATATTTGTTACATTTGTATAGACCGTTTTCGAGATACCTATGTCGAAATTTCTAAAGTACCGTTGTTCGAATTTTTAGCCAAAAACTGGGTACCCAGTCATGGTAGCCTCACCTACTTAAGTTTAAATATCAATTTTGGTTGAAATCGTTAGAGCCCTTTTCGATCAAATCAAACTGGTAGGTACGAAAATTTTGTATGGGAAGTACCATTAATATTGAGGTTACCTTGCAAAAAAAACACCTATAGAACTGTAAGCCCAAAAACTCCAAATCCGAGGTTTGAGCGTAATCCGGGTAGCCGGTTAGGCTTTAGGCCTGTGGAAGGACGGACAGACCGGACAGAATTTTGCGACCTACTTTTTTGAGTTCCTCTATCATCGTAATATCAGAATTAATAAATATCTCGAAATTTTGTACGGAAACAATATCTTTCTCTTACTTCATAATGGAGAAAGTTGAAAATTAAAACTGACAACTAAGGGACAGCTCAGAAGTTTAACAAGTAAAACTCTATTTATTTACGCCTTCAACGATGTCGGAGGAATAAGTTGTAATTGCACGTTCTCCTAGAATATATCAGCGCATTCAAAATGGTTGGTTTAATAGGTATTTAGCTTATAAGAAATTCAATACCAACTTATTTTGTAGATGCTGAATTTAAAGAGAACCTGTTCAAATGTCAAAATGACATTTCTCAATTTTTTTGTAAGAAAACCGGTAGTTCTCTTTAAATTGAGAGATTTCTCCCTCGGTTCTTGAGATTTGACGTTTTTCATTTTTTTACCCGACTGGTCTATGCTGAAAGTAGGAAAATTAAAAATGTCAACTTTCAAAAATCGAGAGGGAAATCTCTCAAGAATATTGTGATCACAAATTTTACAGAAATTTTAAATATTTCGAACCAAAAACTTTTCGATATTGATTCAAATGTTTATGAAGTAGACCTTAGACCGTTAACGTCGAACAAAACCGTCAATACTTGGAGGAAAACTTTTAAAACCCTCAACTAAGCAACGGTGAGTTGCAATTATTTGAGTTTGAATAACTGAAATCGGTGTGTATGGAAAGTGCAAAACCCACTGACTATTCGATTTTGTTACCTAATAAAATGGTATAGTAACCTTAAATTTATTTTTAGAACTATCTAAGATTGTGACATCTGTCGGCTGTCACAAAAATTACTCAGGTTGTTGTATTTTTTTCGAAACCAACCAAACAAGGAAAAACAGCATAAGCCATTTTTAGAAGCGCAGGATAAAGAAAGATTTGCCTGCATATGGGGGATGACGACCTATGCGTTGTTTTCCTGATCCATAACACAGTAACCGTAATAGATATTTGAATGAAAGGAATATGACATAATAGCGCAGGGTACGCTGCATTCGATAGTAACATTAACTCAATTTTGACATAAGTCGACTTATGCTGTATTTCCTTGTTGCCACAGTTTTGTAATAATTCCAATGATCGGGCGATATCCGTTAACGAGAAAAACGTCAAGGAATTTTCCATTTCTATGTTTCGTATGTATGTAAGATCGATCCAATCTCGTTTATGAAGGTTCTGACTTGGCACCAGAATTGGGCTTGTAACTCTATGTTACAAAAAAGTGTTACTCGTAAAATAAAAACACCGAAAGGTGGCCCATTTCCCCTCCATAATTCAAAAGCAACTGATGGTAATTGGAAATTGCATTGTGAAAGTGAGAAAAGATGTCAATCAATCAATTGATATTTAGCACTTGCCGTTCCGTAGTCATTTTGAACCGCCCAATTCTGTACACCTTCAAAAGTACCTACCATTTGCGATCGGCAGTAAATGCGTGTAGTTTAAAATAGCTGCGAATCCAACTGAAGTTTTTG
The DNA here is from genome assembly GCA_949126925.1 of Cheilosia vernalis. Taxonomy (NCBI): domain Eukaryota; kingdom Metazoa; phylum Arthropoda; class Insecta; order Diptera; family Syrphidae; genus Cheilosia; species Cheilosia vernalis. The sequence continues at coordinate 60,004,428 of OX421360.1, read as the reverse complement.
TTACCGAATATGTTGTTCTCGTAAACCACAAACTATAATAAATGACTCGATAAAAGTTACCCAACAGAAGATATCAAGTTCCGCCCCCAATTTCAGCGAAAGCCCAAACGTGCAACTAGAGGACACCATCTTATTGACATCATAAAATTAAAAGTATTAAAAAGCTCAAAAGTGTAACCTCCGTTTCTCGTTTTGTAGTTTTGTGCGGGATCGCAGCAGTAATGAACAATATTTGGTGGCACCTTAAACACTTTTTATCAGCGACCCAACTGTGTAAAACCACATCAGAGACGTCCCTGTTAAGAATTTAATTTTTGAAAATTTGGGTCTAAGGAGGTAGGATTTTCACTTTCATTCTATTTTAATTCGATTTTACAAGACGTTGGTTCAAGATTCAAGTCTCACTTAGGTATATTTGAGTTCCAAAATTAAGCTGCAAGAAAATATAAGTTCTTAGCTTGTTTTGCAATAACCTTTACGAGCTACGAATGTGTTTAGTTTCTTTGAAGGGCTGGCGACGACTTAAACAAAGTGCGGCAACTAACAAAATTGGGCTTTAAAATTGAGCATATAAATTCTATTTCTATAAGACCGATTGAGTGTAGGTTAACCAAGGATACCTACGATCGCTTAATAATTAGTTAAAGGTTAAAGATTGGGAAAAAGTTTTTTTTAATGGTTTTAAGCTGAAATGTTCTTATTTTTAACGATGTAAATTTTCGGCAGGTTGTTGAAGAGTTCAGCCTTTTCCGCCATTTAAAAACAAAAGTATTCCTTACACGCAAATTAAAAACATACAATATTCTATTGAAATAAACGATAAATAGCGCCAACGCAGCCATGAATAACATTGTTAGTAAAAGACACTTAAAAAATGTGTTCTCCGTATTGTAAGTGATAACCAAATTTAGGAAAAATATTTTCTCCAGTGGTTGAATTACCGCATCGGTGATCGAAAAACACGTGACTGAATTTGTTATTGCTTTGCTTGTAAAATCCAAAAAATTCAGACACGTATGGCTCGTTCACGGATGCGGTAATTCAGCCCCAGGTTTTTCTGTTGCAAAAATATCTTAAAATAATATCGGTTGTGTTATTTTAGGCGTAATCGTGGAACATATCAAGTCTTACCATTACCTACTGTAAGCAGGACATTTTTGGTGTTTGATTTGCTATCCAGATCGATTTTATAAGCCAAACGTACTTCCATAAATATTTCTATTTTTTATATCGAAGCATTTACTATTGTACACTCGAAGGTACTAGCGAAGATCTATCCATCAAGCCATGATCACTTTGCACATTTATTACATTGCCGACTGCCCCCAAAAGCAGTCCCTAAATTTCTTGTGAGTGATCATTACAAAAATATTCCATTGCATACTTTTCAACAGCAATAGATTCCACATCAAGTGCGTTCCACTTACCTTCAAAGCGCAGAATATACAATCTTGGCCGCTGCAGACATGTTGGTTCAACTGCCGGAACGATCGTCTGAAAGCGTCCAAGTGCCATAGAACCTAAAACGACAAAACAACAAAACGGTTAAAGAGAAATCCAAATAAAGTCAAGTATACTGGTGTGAGTGTTAAATGAGAAACATGAAATATAGGTTGGCTATTGAGAGTTGGTGTGGTGCGGTGGTATCGGACAACGCCTTTGCTCTGAGAGTTGAGTTAAATGAAAGACGGAAAACCAGTTTCTGATGCTTTGTATCCGCAGCAAACACAATGAACCCCAAAGATTGTATCCAAGTATCCGCTGCAAAGGTATCTCGACATTACTATACAGACTGTACTACTGGAACTTGCAATGAATTTTGTGTTGTTGGCCAAAAGCCCAAGACGGGGTCTTGCCATGGATTTGAGCTGGGGAAATGTGCCTTCAGTTGGCAAAGTAGTTTCTTTCCTCTGGCTGGTCTTTTTTAACAGCACATTACCCCTGCACACTCCCCATCACCAGGCGTATGTACATATTTCCTTTCTATTTATACCTCGTATATGGTGAGTTGGATTTCTTATGTGCTATCGGTATATGAAGAACTTAAGACACACAGCGAGTTGTGTTCGGGTCAAGCTATACGATTTTTGTCAGAGACTCGAAGTGCCTGGCTCTCGTGGATATAGTAGTTGTTGGCGTTGGTTTTGAATTTTATGCTGTTGATGTTGTTTCTTCTGAGTTGCTTTGTTGTAGCAGATTTAGGTTTTAAATAGATTTGAAAGTTTCGTTTCTTCGTTGGTTAGATACGAGCGTGTGCATAGGGCTCGGCGGTTGGTTTTGTTTGTACAAAGTACAACCAGCGGTATACATAGAGGTACATAAGTTGCTGCGCTGGATGGATGGCTGACAAAAAAGCGTTTCTTTCAGATTCGGGTGTTAAAATGGAGATTGGCGCATGAAATTAGATAAGATTTACGCTGTTGCCAGGTTTCGCGGCACATTGCATGCAGCGTTAGAAGTGTACATGTACAACAACTGAGCGACTGCGAAAAACAAAAGAGTTGAGCAACGAACTGGTTTTTTTAACACTTCCTCTGCAGACGTTTGGTAAATGAGAATATTTTGATGAAAACCAATTGTAATTGTTATCTTAATTGGCTCATTTAGTTGGCAATTTTAACGGAGAATTTCGCCTTGAAACCCTGATTTATTTCAGTGGTATCTTCAATGCAAAAGAACGTTGTAATTGGCACGTAGATCTTTTGTGATATTCTTCGAAATGGTAAACCAGGATAAACACTGAGTCTTTCTTCGGAACCAACCTGAGGTCATCCGATGAAGCTTGTTTTATTCCCACTTCTGGTGGCGTACAACATTTCCCATTCTAATCATGTGTAGAACTAGTCCACTTGTATACATGTACATAGAGCACGAGAGAGTCTATTATGCGTTATTCGTAGCTTGACCAATTGACCATATAGTCGGGCGTTTTGCTACCATTACAGCTAGTGGCAGTTAATTGTGGTAACAAGTTAGCGAAATTATGTAGCCATGCTCTCCATACGCCACACCTCGTAAAAGTGGTTCTTGTGTATTAGGTCTATGTGATTTCACGCTTAAATAGTTAAGAAGGTCTTAAGTGGAGAATTACTTCCTTAATGAATATGGCTTTTCCGAGAACGATTAGCCGATGGAATGTCGGCGGCGGTTTTCGCTTTTCTTCTCAGGAAATACGAGTGAGTCAGTCAGAAATGTGTTGGATGATTAAAACTCCAAAATAATATCGTCTTTCATTGACCATGTGCCGGAGGTAATTCAAGCCACGCGCACACGTGGAGATATCAGATTGTCACATATGTGACGGAGATAGATGGGTGCGGGGTAACCTTTTACCTATTTTGGGTCATTCATCATGTGGAATGAGACAAAGGAGACGAGGTTTTTTTTTCATCTCTCGATTTTGAAACACTAAACTGGGGTGATGCTGGGAAACTTGATACACACTAACCGCAGAATTTAATTTCAATTAGCTGTGGTATGGGGCTTGTTCGGTACAAAAAAGCCGATCGATTAATTTTTTTTAGGGTATTGGTTTAGAAACGGGCACATAGACGGTTGTAGGTGATAGGCTATCAATTTGGATGTCATTCTTGTATACTGTGCATGTGCAAGCAGGGATATTGTTTTGAGGTATACCCAACAAATTTCTGTACTTTTATTTTTAGCGAAAAAAACCTGCCAGTAACAGCCAATTCATGTTAAAAAGTTATAAAAAACCTCAAGGGTTCTTAGCCGGGGAGTTTTTGGAAGCAAGCAAGGATCATCAGCAGAGTTATTCTTGCTGCACCCGTTTGTAGAGCGACCGACAAGTAGGAACGTGGAGACAAATGCCAGTCTCCCCAAAAAGGGTACCTAGTCTTTTAGAGTTCGAAAACTTTGGAAGAATTCGCGGACATATTTGCGCATGCTCCAGTCATACTTAGAGTTGTGTTAGCGCAAGAAAAAGGACCATCTGGAAAATACATTTAATGCCGACCAAGCTGGTTTTCACTGATATCATTCTGTGTCGATGGTATCAACACACTGCCGATTATTATTGAACAGTCCTTCAAATGCCGATCAAACTTCCATCAGGTAATGTCTATACAACATTTAAACTAAAGGTGTTCGAAACCTTAAAGTCACCAAGAGATATTAATACTTCAAGGAGCACAATATTAATTAAAGACGATAGCTACTTTTTCCTTCCGAGAAGTTTATGTCGCAGGACAGTGGTAAGAGTTTTTGAATGTAAATAAATTAATAAAATAGTAAAACTATGTATAGTTATAAGCAAAGAGGAAAACATGCGAAGCTATACAATTATTAATGTATGCGTACCATGCCGTGCAGTCAATACGATTTTTTTTACGCAGGTAAATATTAATCAGTTTGCTGTCAATAAAGATTTTCTCCACAGTTGACGTGCGAGTTATAATCAGCTGTCACATGAAGTGGGATAAATATTAGGAAAATTTTTATCGATGTAATTTTAACCACACTTTCATTCATGCTGGCATGTTTCCATTTTCTTGAATAAATAATAATTAACAACGTACAAACTATTTACACAAATTGCTTTGAATAACAAGCAGAACTGACGTCTGTCAAATTTTTCTAAGCTATGAGATTTTTTGAGAAGTTCCGAAGAATTCAAATCTATCCGAATATCTCTATCGACATTAACCATTTTCCCTTGATCGGTAATGTATAATATCCCAGACGGAGCAACACTCGCTAGAGCTCTGCTAGTCGAATAAAAATTATATTTGGTTACTTTTACATTTCTTTTCACATCAAAACTACACGAATTTTCACTGAACGGCTTGATTAATTACAATTTTTATCGACCACTTAATTTATTTGACCAAATTTGTGTACAATTATATTGCATAACCAGTTTTTTTTTTTTTTGTTTTTTTTTTTTGACTTTTGATAAATTGAGAAATTTCCTCAAGGGAAATTTAATACTCTAATCACTTCTCCTAGATTTTAAGTGCAAATTTTAAAGTGTAATATGCTTTTTTTAAATAGAGAATATTGCCTTCCTATTAATCATTCTTAACCTTCATCATATATATTTTTTAAGTCACAATATCCAATTTTATATGAAAAATTTCGAAATTGTGAGTTCGAACAATTTAGCGTGGAATTCAAAAATTATTTTTAGTATCGCGGATAGTCGTTAGGCGGTCAATTCAATTAAACTCAAGATTGGCTTAAGTTTTTGTCAACAGGGGAATGAATTTCTAAATTTTGTTTATATATTAACGAAACTGTATTTAATTGGCATTCATTTTTGTTTTGCTTTATACAGTTCACGATGGATATAAGAAACCTCTAACAAACAAGAAAACTTTTTCTTATACATATCGGGGGTTTTCTTATATGGAGACTTATACAAGAAATAAACTCAAAGCTGTTTCTATATGCGTTTTTTATAAGGGAAGTGTTCTTTTACGAGTTTTTTCTATGTAGTGGACTGTTATTTAAATTTAAAATTAGAGAACTGCCTGTGGGAAAAAATGACAAAGCCTCGAACGCAACTGATTTTTGACTTGCTAAAACAATTTTATAAATTCTCAATAGTTACGCAAAAACGCCGTTTACACAGATGTTTGTTTAAACCCAAGTATTAATAAATACAAAAAAAACTTTGTCCTGGTTAAAAACGTTTCAAAATATATTTAACTTCTGGGGACTTTTTTGTGTTATTTTATGTTAACCGATTCAATGAAACCAGAATGTGTTTTCAAGTTTTTATATGAAAAAAGAGATTGTGTTTAGAAACCTTGGAGAACTCGCTTAGTCAGACAGACACTGTTATGTATTACCCGCCACTAGCCACTATGTGCCTAAGGGAACCGTCACTGCAATTAAATGCCCACTTGTAAATAGGTGACTTTGACCGATATACGACTCATCGCAATTGCACTTTGCACTATTAATTTTGAGTGTTTCTATTAAACGATACCGGTCTTTCTTTTGACAAGGCCTATGTTCGATTTTCAAACAAAACTACTGTATAACTGTCCTCTGGAATGACTAAGGTTTCAGCTGTAAATTTACTATTTGGCTTGTGAAACAGAAATACAAACGAATTTAGCATTTACTCAAATGAAATATTTTCTACAAAATTATCTTAAAATTCCCAAAAAAATTAATGCAACAAAACTAAAAATTAAAATCGCATCTAGTCCACAAACGAGTCATCTCCAAACAGTACACTTACCAAATAAAATACCTTAATCAATGGAACTTTAAACGACTTAAAATTTTGCCAAGGGGCGGGTTTTCAGAGAAAATGGGTCGTGCATATTATATTTAAAGAAAATGTCGACAAGTGTGTGCAAGCTTGCACCAAGAAAATGTAGGTTAATGACATCCTTGGACGAGTTGGACCGAAGCTAGGCGTTGTTCGTAGATGAGTTGTACATGTACCCGCTGACCATGGATGGGTTGCACGAAATCTCTTTCTAACCGACTACGAAATCTGTATACGAGTATGTTGGCAACTAGACATTTAAATAAAATAATTTCAACTCTACGTAGAAACGTGTTTGCAATTTTAAATTAATGTGTTTATTCCCGACAAAATAAATGATTTCCGACTTAGATACCTAATCTTCTTTCGTAGACTGGGTGTAGGGTGTTCTGAATAAATTTATGTAAATTTAAGAAATGCTGAAAAAGATTTTAAAAAATGTTGTTGGTCATTTTCATAAGCTCCAGCGAGACTAAGCCACTGGCCAAACGGGTTTTCTATAGTTAATCTATTTCCAACCCCATAAAACTAATCAATAATCATAACTTACACCCATTATACATATAGGAACACTTCCAAAAGCAAACCCGATTGTGTCCAGATCCAGATAGCTATGAACATTTAACTTGCAAATATTTGCTTAGATGTCACGTGCCTCACGTTGATTTGATGTTCTGCCTCTCAAGTCGTGTGCTAATTCAATATACCACCATTAACACCAATCAAACACCGAAAATACCCGACAACCATTGACAGGCAAATATTTGCATAGACACTATCAAAATCGGTAAATTAAATAAAGAAACAACCACTCAACAGATGTACGCACACTGGTACCTGTGGGTTGTTCTATTTGTGCCGTGTGTGTCTTACAAATGTGTCTTACATGTGCGACTGCATCGAAAAGAGAAATAAAGACGTGGGTCCGTGTCACTCACGCACCATTTCTCTATCACTGTCGCCTATATGCGACGACAGATATAGCTTCTGTCTGTCGAAATGGTCACCGGAAGGTAAATGACCACCGAAATTGTCGGCTTTTTGATTAATCAAACATATTTGGTAATATTTCCTATATTTCCAATACGAGATGATTGTCGTAGGTGGTGGAACCAGATCCAGAGCACCGGATGGACGACGACGCGTGGTGGTAGTTGAGTTCGGATGTACGCGCCCACGTACATCGCCCATTGAAATGGGTTGCGTGACATTTACCTCATTCCGTGGATTTCGCTGTGGGAATGGGAATGGGAATCCTTTGGGAATTGCTTATGAAAAATACGTTATTTGTGGTCTACAAAACATCTGGCTTGAAAGTGAGGGATGTCCCATCAACAATTGCGGTCGGCGAAGATGCCGTTCAAAGGGCAACCGCATCACAGCAAATTTAAAGATTCCCTGACTGCGGTGGCTTTTTAAACTGTCATTTTATGTGCTAAGTCTGACAAAGCCATATACTTTGGATGTCAAGGACTGGCTTCTCAATCAGCAGACGAACATTGTGACATAATAAAAACAAACATAAAACTCAAGGTAAAGCCAGACGTTGTATTTATGAATGAACATTTAAGCCGCCACTTCCGCGATCTATCTCGACGCAAAAACTCCCATCGCACTATAAAATTTGATTAGCACCCTCTATCGTAAACCACAACCCGTCCCTGCCATATGCTGCCAAAGATATTAGCGCACCTGTAAGCACATGGGAAAGGGTCTTCGTTTTCAGTTTCATTTTCTTCTTCGCATGAATGAATGAGTTATTCTAATTAATTAATAAAAATCAGTTCTCACGATTTCTGACAAAAAAAAAAAACGAAAAGAAAAACTGAAGAAGGCGAAACAGCAACATCTGTTACTACGTCAGGTAGGTGTGAGCGCTGGAAGCTATAAAATTGACTTACAGATCTGTTTTAGGCCTAAACCTGTCACCGCTGGTCATTAACATTGGCAATTAGTACTCACGCGGAGAGTTGCTGTAAAATTAATTACACATCCATCTACAAGTGTGCGTTCGCCTTACATTATCCCAACTTACACATAAATACTCGTACACTGCCCGGGTGTATGTGCTTGTGCATGGATTAGAATTAAATTCCACGATGATTGGTGGTCTGGTGGTGGACGAGTTAATTTATTACCACTCGTCTGGTGATATGGTGTGCGCAAAAAAAAAGAGCAACAACGCCGAGTTTCCCATTCTAGTTAACCCTTTTGGATGTGCGTCATCATGGTACCCAAGTTAAGTAGTTTCCGTAGGAAGTTCCCAGACCGATGCATGTGTGTTTACATACGGAAGTTACTCAGGTGTGACTTGGACCTATTGGAGCGTACTATCTTCTCACACATGAGACATGATTCGTCTGCTTTTCTCCCGTAATTTACATTCAATGAGAAGATGCGTTGCAGCGGTGATGGTGACAAACTTGAGTGGCTCCAAACAGATGTGCTTACGACTAGTTTTAAACCGATGTGTGGTTTCGGACAACAATGGTCGCGGTGCTAATTATTGATTTCTGTGTAAGGTGGTCAGTTTCACATGGCATGGTTTGGAAAAACTTTCACAGAGCCAAGAGAGGCTTTTCGAATGTGGTTTTAAAGTGTTTTTCCTTGGGATTACTATTGAGTTGTCTCTTAATAATAATATTTTTACATACATGCTTATTACAAGAATTCATTGTTGAATTGACTTGTCTCTTCGATGGGAAGATATTTTATCGTCAGTTTTATTGAACATATAGCTCAGCAAGAAGTTTTGTCGGATACCGGTATCAGTGTCATGAACACATCCTTACTACAAACACGTTAAAATAAATTATTCATTTAATACATAGCGCTAAAAAAAACTGAGTAGCTGCCACCCACCTCCAGTGACTTCTTTTTGGGATAAATACCTACGCGAACTATTTTTTAAATCATTTAGATCTTCACAGGGTGGTATTCCTAGAAAAAGTGTTGGAAAACTGATCTGTCCGTATTTTTTAAACGAGTCATTACAAAAAAACTTCAAGCTGTTTCTGAGAATCACAATGAAAGCGTTTAAATTACATTTCTGCGACACAATAAAGAGGGTTCTACGGTTCGGAAAAAACATAAACTGTAACTGCGAGGTCTTTCTTAAAACAATTTGTCATGAGAAAGCTTCTCAAGTAAAAGTGTAGCTCGCCAAAAAAGAAAAACAACTTACACAAACAAATAGTTGTGGGAAGATAGGCGTAATCGGCTTTTCACTCCGAGCCGAAAACCGGGTTTTCACGAAAACTGTCGAAAAGTTCTACGAAAACAGAAGTTTTCCCATACATATTTCAGTTTTCAAAATGAGTCGTTTAAAGTCGTTTTCCACGAAAACGATTTCCAATCGTTGGGTTGTTGAAACAAACACACCTTTAGCAATGTTCAGCAAACTCAGCAAAATGGCTGACCGAACAAATATCACAACTCAAAACTTACAATCATTTCCAAAACTAAAAACACGGTTCTGGGCTTGGTGTGAAAAGTTTGCTACGCAAAGCAGTTATTAATATTATACTAGAAATCAGTGATGCCAGTTTAAGAGATATATATTTTTTTAATGATTTTTGAGCTCTATAATGTACAAGACTTTTTAACTCAAATTAATCAAATATCAAGATTTCTGATTTTCTAAATCTAGCAAATTAAAACGACTTTTTCTATCGAAGAAAAACGTGTAGAATGTAAATCGAACAGAGCCCGTGCATAACTTCCGTTTTGGAAACGTTTCCATCAGCTCTAAAGTAAGGAAATTATTTGACGAAAAAACTGATGTAGATAATCGGCCCTAGCGAGGTATCCGTCGGAACGGAAAATTCTCCGAAGCGCATACTCTGTCGGAACAGCAAATCGCATTCGAGGTATCCGTTCTCGGAAAATATAATTGAAATGCGATGACGCATTGACTTCACATCCTCGTAATGTTTGGTGCTTGGTTTTTCGCTAGATTTTGCACTGGAAACACAAATTTAGTCAATAAATACAAACAAATTCGTTGCTATATTGTTTATTATTAATTTATTTAACACTTTACCGCAAATCGTGAATAAATTCCGCGACTCATTGTACTCGGAGGATATCGTAAACGAATTCCGCAACCAATTTCTCTCGGAGGATATCGGAGCCTAGCTGTCAAAAATTAAACAATAAAATGTACTTCATCGCACTTCAACGTAATTCGCCGATATGCGTTGCAAAATGTCGGAACAATTCTCCGAACAGTTGTTCCGAAGAATACTTCGCAGCAAAAATCCTCCGAATCGTATAAAATCGGAGAATTTTCCGTTCCGACGGATACCTCGCTAGGGCTGAATATGTTTTTGGGAAAATGTTTTAGGAGTAAAAACAGCGGACAGGAAATTCGCATATTCAATCCTAGAAGATTTAATTTTCTATATTTTATCGCTTTCACGTTCTTCTGCAAATGTTGAAATAATATTTTCAGCTGTAAGTTTAAATAAAACAAAAAATCGCCATCGTTTGATAAATGAAACAGTTAAAATTTAAATCTTTACAAGGGATTTTTTGGGCTTTAATGAAGTGCACTATTTGATCTTGATAAGCAATGGAATTCCAAGTCATAAATAAATGTGTTCCAAATTCCAAAAAGCAATAACATTCATATTTTAAGTCTTGTACGGAACGTATAACAAACGAGGTTACCACCAAATTGTATGTGCCTTGGAGGACCAATTTTCAGAGAACTATTAATTCCTATGTCTTCTTAATCAGTCAACGAAAAGCTATAATGTTGCTCCATTCAGCCATTTGCTATGTTTCAAAGATCCGTATGGATAGAGAGAATATTTTTGTCCCTCAATTCAAAGCCACATACAAAAGAGAAACTTTCGAATTTTGTACATTTACACATTTGTTGACTGTCGTTGAAATCACAGTCACATCAGGCCAGCTGGAAGCTTTATAGTTCCTATAAAAATTTGCAAAACCAAGCTCCCAACGGGCACGGATATAGGAAATAAGTTTGTAAAGTTTAGTAAGTGCGGTGGCATACCAGATGGTTCCACCAACATTTAGAGGCTTTACGCGGTTATTATAGAAATATGTGGAAGCTGCAAAACTACTTGAATGGACTTGCTAAGATCCAATTCCTATTAATCAAAGTTACCACCAATTTAAAAGCGTTTTGGCTTTTTGAAAACGCCCCCAAAAAGTGGGCGTGTCATAAAAATATAAGCTAGGCAAGAACGTGTTTTGCGAAAGACATTACCTTCGACAAATTGATATTTTTAAAATGTGGGCGTGTCAGCAGGCGCATTCAAAAGGTCTATGGGCTTCAATTTAACTCATTTCATGTCAGTATTTTTTGTAAGCTTCTAAAAGCACGTCAATCTATTGTACAACAAGGGCCGGGAGCATATAGCTCTATAGGGATTTTACTACTCTCATTACGGATTGAAGTTTAGCATGCAACAAACCCTAGATACCCGTCAAATGTAAGGTTCTTTCAATGCGCCTCTGTAACCACCCCTGTTTATGTGTTCCTGTTTTTAGAAAGATGGTCTCCACTTGATTGTTTTCGCAAAACAGTCTTGTGTTGTCATAATAAGACTGCAATTCAACTGGTGGTACCGTATTCCGACACAGCTTGAGTCGAAATTCGCCAAGAACTATGCGGCTTAATTCGTAGGGACTTTGTTTCAAATTGAATTGAATGGCTATCTTTTGCAGGAATAAAACAAAGAAACCCAACTTAAGTCCCTGCGTCTTCTGAAATTCTTAATCTCCGACCACAGACAAATCCCAAACCCAAACGATGCAATGTACCTGCAAATTACCTGCCTACCACTTGTCCACCAATTTAGGTCTTCTCTCTGGAAAAGAGAAATTGGCACCTGAATACAAATTCGAAGCGAAAACCTGTCACCAGAATTGTTAATTACCTACTTCGCAGCGATATAGCCAGCAGCAGCACCTCCACCAACAATAACAGTACCTACACCGGCTGCGGCGGAGGGGTCTCCCTCTGTACGTGTTCTAATGCAATAAACCATCGGTCACATACGCTTGCCTCTCTATGTACAAGCTACAAGCTACGAGCCATGAAAATCTTGCAAACGCAGTAATTTGCTTGTAAGTTGATTGTTCTTGTTGTTTGTCAAATTTGTACACTCTATGTGATAAATTGTGCGACTGCTTCTATTCACGAGCGGGAAACATCAAAGAGTCGACTACACTTACCTTGCAGGTCTGGAAGAACGCACCAACATTATTTGAGGTTGGGAACTTGTTATCGCCAACCGGTGATAGTGTGCTATCCATCTTTCGGTTTGATTAATCCAATTTGGGTAGACGGAGAGTGTCAATTAAAAAAAATAAAGTCGGCGCAAAATTTAGTGCCAGCCGATTTCGCGCATGATTGCGAACTTTTGAATTAAAGAATGAGGGTAGCTCTCGAGTAACCCCTCGATACAGGTCACAGGTGCTTCTTCGATGAAACAAAAAAATAAATTTGCACAAGCTAAACAGATCCACCTGTCGTGGCACACACAGTCAATTGTTAGGAATCGTCTGCTTCTTTTTTACGACTTCACTTTAGTAGGTAACTCTGTTCAATGTTCATCCCCTGAAGGGGTTTGTTTTTTTGTTTTTTTTTTAGCTCAGACACCATTTATGTCCCCTACACCCTCATGCAAGTATTTCTGCACCAAATTTGGTTTAAAAAAAAACGTCAACACACAATTTATCTAGTCGCGCTTATGGCAACATCTTGCAACTGACGTCACCATTTTGTTACACAGTTCACAGTTCAACAAAGTCACACTAGAGTGCAGCACTTGAGCACCAAAGCATTCCAATCTAATTGTTAAATAGTCAAATGTTAACCATCAGCACTTTCGGGTCACTGCACTTTGTTAACAGATCTATTGGCAATATTTCGGAATATTTGTTTATATTTTCAATTTGCCATTGAAAATGAAACACATATTTCTGATAACACCGCACTAATAACACACCTCCGTCTTTGAATTGAGCAAAACTAACACTGGCTTAAGTCTCTCTGGTCGGTTTTCTTTAGGTTTCCTTCAAGACAATGTTCGAAAACACATACTGTTGGAGTTTTTTTTAGAGGAAATTAAATTTCCCTTTACCTGTTTAAATGCAGGTAACACAGGTGAGGTGTGAGACTTAACTTAAAAAGAGTTTTAAATTCAAGAGACTGACTCTCTTCGTTGCAAAGCGCTTCTTGGAACTTGCATTTGAAGAGATGTATACATTGTGATAGTAAAAATTCGGTTGACGATAGTTAAATTTATGGAAATAACAGCGTGTGCCTACTCGAATGGAACTAACTGACTGTTGGTGGGAAAAAAGGGGTTCCCTTGTTTGTTGGTTTTTCGGTTTTGCATTTTGGGACGTGTCAGGTTGATTAATGGCCCCAAGACGACAACGGCATGAAGTGACCGTAGGTTCATTGGAAAAGGCTATGAATTTGGGAACAATCGCCGGTCGTAAGAGTGACAACAATGCACCCGCACATTGGGTTTAGTTTTTGGGAATTACTAAGAAAACCATTGGGAAATGCAGTGAGCTTTGTAAAAAAGCGGAGATGGTTGTCCGAAAAAGGGGTTCCATTTGGGATTTTCGGATAGTAATCTATGTGTGAAGCTTAAGACTTTTTCCAAGCTAGTTCTATAATATCAGTTGTTCTGACGAAACAGGGAATTCCGTATAGTTAGAGTTCGGAAGGAAATGCCATTCAACTCAATATGCCTATTAAATCTAAAATAACAGTCGTAGATTTCCAAAGAAAGATTGAGGTGTCGCTATGCGCTTTAGAGATGCATTTTCAAATGCTGTAAAGCTTTAAATCGGAGATTTGTAAAATTATTTAAAAAACTAGTCACTATAGCGCCGCTAAATGAACGCTTGACTGAAAATAAGGGCGTAACGAATATTGAAACGCCCCCAAACTCAATTTAAACCTTGGTTGATCCATGCGACAGCGGTGTTCAATGGCGTATCATTTTTCCTTGTGCTTCTACTTCAAAAAAGGATATATATCTTGGCCGACATGAGAAGTTTTATAGCGTATAACGCATATGGAAACCCACTAATCTCAATCGATGGTTTGCTGCTCTTTTACGAATCAGGGGCTTAATTTTTAGCTACTATTTTTTTTTTCCAAAATGACAACTTGCAATACCACGAAATGAAAAGTCTCAAAGCGTAACGAATATTGAAATACGCTGAACACATTACACCGCTTTGCTTCGCCAAAAATGCTAAAATAGTCCTCCCTGACATAAAGGGCTTGGGAGCGTAACGTTTATTGAAACACATTCTTAAGCTCTGCTTGAGGTGCAGAGGGTTAAAAATATTAATTAAATTTTTAATTCTAGTGCTATTTTATTTAACAAATGATATAAAAAGACTTTTAGAGTAACTTAGACCTTGCATTTTGATGAACTTAAGAATGAGTAATAGTGCTTCAGATGGCCTACTTTTTGCATTTTTCAATCTCCAATGTTTTGATAAAACTTTTCCTAATTACGTATATTTTTTTAAAGTTTGTAGGGTCAAATGTAATTCCTTAAAAGTCTTTAGTAGAAATATGCGGTCATTCTCGTTAACCTTTCGTTTCATTCAGACCTTTTGGAGGAAGTTTTTACGTCTGTTAAGTTTATAGAGTGAGTTTTTGATTTAGGAAAATTCCATCAAGCTTAGTTGTTGTCAACGCTTTCAATATAGAGTGGGCAGAAGTGCCAAATTTGTTTGGTTCTATTCCATGCATGTATACCCAAACAAATAGGCAGCTACATTTTCTGGAAATATAACAATAAAACTTAATTTTTGAGACGACTTTCGTCGAAACGATAGACCTCTAAAACTAGCAACTATGCAAAAGGTACTAGTTTAACATCTTCATCTAGTTCATTCTTTACAAATGTACTGAAAACTTTTGATAATAAGAAAAAACGGCCTGAACATAACCTATTTTATTCACAAAAGTTTCAAAAATGATCGTCTTCTTACGTGATCGGCCGCTTGACCTTCCCAATTGGGTACAAATTTGACAAACAAAAAAGTAACCGTCGAGTAATATACCTATAGTTACCTTTGATTAGTGGCATTCAGTCCGTTTTATCTTAATAAATAAAAATAAAACAATTAATTGACGCAACAGTCCTGTATAGGGACTCCAGGCCTTCGTTTTGTAGGATTTTTTCATTTTTGGGACGAATGGAAGTGATCTATTTATCTGGCATCGACCCTTATATTGAAGTCGAGTCGGAATTTGGTTATTGCCAAGGTCGTTTGAAAACTACCTTCCAAGCGAATGTTTTACTTGGATACTGTCATTTGAAAATTAATTTCATTTGAGATGAAATACAAAATACAAATCTGTTTACTCTCAAAAATTATTTTGTAAATTGTCGAGTTTGAAAAGTCATAGCTCCCTTTTTTTGGACTTATTATTATTTTTCAAGTCTATCGCCAATGCTTATTAAAATTGCAGGAATATTGCAACCCATCACAGCAAAGCAGTCTTATGCTACTCTTTCTAGAATGTAAAAAAAAAAATCCACACATCCCTAAAGTATGCAATAAACAAGAGCCGAACATCAGTAAGCATTTGGTGTTTATCATTTGTAACTTCGTCCCATTTCGAGGAAGATGGAACATTTCTTCTACCAGTTTGATCTAATTTCTTCCGTTTACATTTTTAAACCACCGAAAAGTATGCAACAAAATTATATTCGCGCCGTAAAATTCCCCGTTCGCTATGAAACTCTTTTATTTTCCCAAGAGAACTATCTGTATCTACCAAAAGAGACAACCATCTGCTCTTTCAGTGGTCTATCTTCGAAAGGTAAATTTCTCTCAAAAGATCACCGATGAGCGAGATTCGGAGAATTTTCGTTTTCGAACTTATCATACTGACGTTCGTGTTGGTGTTGGGCTCTGAGATCGACAATCACCATTAGAAATAAAGAAAAATACGTTTTCTACGTTTTTTCTCTAAGGTTCGCCTTAGGATCGGTTTAATCCTTTGTTCGTTGAGGAGTACAAAATAATGAAAACAAAAAACTGCTAGTCACGTACCAACTCCTGGCTTTGACAAAAACGCACACGCGCGCATTACGTGCATTGGACAATTAAATCCGTGCCGTCGAAGGTTTCACTTGGTATGGGGGTTTTGCCATAAAATGGCGGCCACTCCACAACTAGTTTTCTAGAGACAAACATACCAGTTTACCCGTTTGAGAGGCGCGCAGTTGGTCCATGGCTTTGCCATGGATGCTGTCGTGTTCTGCGATTTACGATATCTCGGCTCTGCCTCCAAGGATATGCTCTTTTTTCTGGTTAAATCTATTTTTGTCTTTTTGTTTTGATGGAGATGTTCGCGTCTTAAAAGCGCGCTAAGAACTTGTTTGCATCTTCCAATGAAATGCGCACTTAACTCTGTAGAATGAAAAAAAAAATAGAAATATGCAAAACAACACGATTGCATGGTGGCACAAAAATTTCGCAAACTCCCACTCATCCATATATCGAAATCAAAAGTCAATCTCATCTCCGGTGGAGGAAACAACTCACCATAACCAAGTTGACCCTGGCATTTTTAACAGACAGCATTATCCAATTTTGCGAAGCATCTTCATCTGCGGAATGCCTTTGCAACATCTTGGGGGCATTATCGCTCCGCCACTCGTACAAATACCACTCCGCAGCAAAGACAATCGGCTGAGATTTTCCTCTCGTGTGGTTCTTGTGCGGGCTAAGGCTAAGACGATTGTGCTTTTGCGCGGAAACCAGTTCCAATTTGTATACAACAGAGAGTTGAGTGCGGGTATCTCTGTTGTAACTGTTTAGAGGGAGAGGTGTAGATATTTATACTGGCCTTATGGACATTTTGCTGTCGATTTGATTATGTGTACTTAATTTGAAATACATAATGCGTCGCTGTGGCCGAGTGGATTGGAATGCATGAGTTGAAGTTTCAATGCTTCTGCAGTACACGTTAATTTCGTTTTTTTTTTAATAATAAATTGCCTAGTACAATGCGCTGCTGGCGGCGGCGTGTGAGTTGACTTGTTGTTCATAACGTTTATAGGCATTTATACACTTTTTTGGTGGTTAGGCATGGAGCAGGTGAAATCGCGATGGAAAATTAGCCGTTATTGTGTGGTAGGCTGCAGAGGATATTGAATTAACCTAAATAGTAAAATTGGCAGCTAAGGTCTGACGAGGTATAATGAGAAATGTCCATTTCCGTCTAGACCGACACGGTAAATCGTCGATCGAATTTCGCTTTTATTACTTAAATGTGCCACTGAGAGGGAGAGGAAGAGGGAGCGCGAGAGACTTCTGTTTGATGATTGATCAAGTACGTGTAATGAACGTCAGTTTGTAGGTTAATTGTTCCAAAACGATGGAGATGTAAAAGTTATCATTACCCATGGCGGCCAAATGAAAGACATGAAAGTGAGAATAGGAAAGCCCACAAATTTGGTAAAGGTGCATTGAGATCGATGTGTTTTTCACATCAAAATGGAGAATGGTTGGTAGAGATAATTGATTTGAGTTCAACCTTTTGGGCACAGGGTTTTTAAATTTTGTCAAAAGCGTGAATATTGTTAATTTCTTCGGCATCGAGCGGTGGAAAAGGTGACGCAATAGGTCCGTATAGCCAGCACGAGCACCGTAGGCTTAACTTCTTCCAACCAATCGTTTTGTGTGAATTTTTGTTTTTGGGGCGAGTGAGAGCTAAAATTGTATACCTACCGATTTCGAACGACTGAACGACATTCATACTGTAGAAAAAATTCCAAGACGACATTTGTTTTCTTCTGCGGAAGATGGGCAGCAGTCAGCTACTGCGCCAACTCCCTACCTGCAGGTGTAGTACCAACTATGCTTTTAAAAGCAACTAAAATGTTTCGAATGATTTTTTTGTCGGTCTTCATGCTCTTAAATGATTAACAGGCTTCAGGACATGTACCAAAAAGTTTATGAGGGAACCTGCTACTTCCTAACAGACCCCTTTAGGCAAAAAGAAATCAAGGCCCTGGTACGTATCAGACCACCAAAGCATTGCAAGTTGCAACTAAGTCGCAAACTTGTCAAAGCGAAGCCAAGACAAAATTTAATGTCGAGTGGGAAAAGATTTGTCATTCTAAAGGTGGAGTGTACCATTTGCCCTTGCACACATCCACTGAACAAAGTACACAGACCAAAAGCGGTCTCTACATCTCAGTAGAGTAGAGTCGACTGCCATATCCACAATCGATTTGAAGACTCTCCCTAAGACGGGCGCCTGAAGACACAGCACCTGTCCGCCCTTTACCTATATCACTAGTTCCAAGCTCACATCTCGGACCAAAACAAATGAAATTCCGCTGACTCATCGTGTTCCTTCGATTAGAAATGTCTGGCGAGTAATCCACGCATTAGCCCTTTTAATCACTTAAGAATTTAAATGCCCGAAAAGAATTTAATCGCCCAGAGTGGGAGAACCAAAACAAAACGGAACGCATTCCATGATTATTAACAAATATCCATCGGGAGTTAGAGTCTTCCATTAACCCTCCTCCCCGTCATTAAAAATCAGAAACGTCTTCTAGCCGTCCGTCATCTGTACCCAAAAGCTAAGCCATCGAGAGAGAAAAAAATTAAGAAATGTTAATAAATTCATCTTCTGCCGCGATCGTGTCTCATGCGTGGTAGTGGCTTGTATATGCAACAGCCACGCACAGCTAATGATCCCAAATGGGTATTTCCAATTTAACCAATTGATCGTGGCCGATACCGAAGAGAAGGCGATTGCTGTCTCTAATGGTTGTGCCTCAACCTTACGCCGCTTGTCATCGGAATTAGTTTCCTGAGCCTTCATAAGCCGGTCATTGAAAACGTTTTACTGTGGTAGCCCATGTAATCTACACACATTCATCAGCAGAAATAGAAACAGTCGGTGTGGCTGGACCAGTGTCCAGGACAGAGTCTCCAACAAACAATTGGTACGTGCTGTGTAAATAAACTCATTAACTTCCAACAAGTGAGGGGGATGTTGTTGGTGCGCGACGGGAGGAAAGTACCACACAAACAAAAACCAAGAGTATTCTTCTTTTTTGTTGTAAAACCAGAAAATGATGCTGCTGCACTCGTGCTACATCAGCACTGCCGAAGCTGGTGCTGTTGCAATCGAGGCTGTTAATCAGTTCTCTGCACAAGCACAATGAACTTCAGTGCAACATAAAAGATACAAAAAAAAAACAACCAAACAACCACTGACGCTGTGTGTATAAAAATTCGTGCCGCCGCAGTTTGCATTAACAGAGAGGATGGAGCGAGGACCCCTTTTTAGCTCGTGCCTCTCGAAAGTGGTCCGTCTAAATAAAACCGAAAACGAAAACACCAAAAACATCGTGCTCAACAAAAACATAAAGAAAAACAAAATAAATAAAACAAAACTCGCAACCAGCTGGACACAAGCATCAATTATTGCAGAATACAAGCCAACAACAACCATACACGAAGTAGACGCAGAAAAAGTGAAGCAGCATAAGAAGAGACGTAATGGCGATACGTTTGGACCGGTTACCACAAGAGATGCTTCTTTTACCTTTCGACGAGGTTGAGGTTGGGGATGATGTTGCGAGATTGCTTGCAGATTGCTGTCAAAGGATTCTTCATTGCTGTCAGTAAATGTATACAATTGTACGGCTGTAGAAGGAGGTATCGGCCACCAAAAATAGCCCAGAAAAATAAACGCTGTTGATGGAATAGTGCACAAAACAAAAAGCGATTATATGAATAGAAAACGTGGCGGGAATAATCATGATCACGAGCGTGCGTTTCGCGCGCATCTGTTGATCCTTAGATGGTAATGGCTTGAAATAGACTGGTTGATGCTTTTATGGCGGGTAAATGGGGCTTTTGCGCGCGCTATTTTCCTATACCTATTGTTGGAGAACAGTATGTTTTACACGGTTTGGAGTTAGTTGCGGCTCATGAACAAGTAAGTTCGCTGTTGGACTCTTTTGTATTTTAAATCGATTTAATTTTGTTTGAATTGTGCTGACTTTGGAGAGGTTGCTTACATTCATCTGTTTGATTGCGGAAATTTCGAGAGATTATAGAACTTCATTCCAGTTACCAGTGAAATAGCTATAAGTCGAAGGTCAGCACTGGCAAGAGCCGCCACATTGGAAAATTAAGAACTTTTTCATGGGATCAAATTCATTCAACTATTCTCGGAACTAATAAAAGGGAGGGTCTAGAGCACAGCGACCTTGTGGTCTATCGTGCCCTTCTCCGAACTAGGTCGAGCTTATCCTGTCCTAGAACGCAAATGAAGTCTTTCCCACAAAAGTATTTTCTTTGTAAATTTGTCGATCCAATTTGTGTTGACGGCCTTTGGAGGAGCAGATTGAACAATCTAGTATACGAGCTGAGGCACTCATTCCGTAAACAATAGACCTGGAAAACTATCAACTAAACCAAGTGCAAAAATTACGTCTAGACGATTATTGTCATACGTAATCTGCGGCTCCTGTACAGCGACACCCATTTGTACAAAAATTTGTTCGCCTTAGAAGGCTAGCATATGTAGGGCGAATGAACACAAATTCTAGAGTCCTCAAGACTAGCTCGGAAAGACACCGCAGAAGAGGAAGACCTTCTACTCTTTGGCGCGTACAAGTACAAGGGGACATCTTGGAGTGCACAACTGGTAGCAGTTAGCTAAGTCCCGGACTATCTTGAGAGTATCTTTATTTAAGGCCTTACGAACTTTACCCCGTTCTGTAGAGAAGTCTAATTCGAACTTTATCTGTCGCATCGCTAAATTAGAAGACGGACAAATCATCCAAAATATCTTCAGCATACGTAGCGTATCTCACTGACCGTCTGTGGTCCTCGGTGGGTTTTAAATCGTGTTGTGTGATTTTTGTTGTGTGATATGTGTTGTGTGATTTTTTTTGTGTGATAAGTGTTGTGTGCATTAAAGCTAGTTTCTCATAATGTTAAGCATCAACATAAATGCTAAATTTTCAGCGACGTTTGAGAAACTAGCTCCCTGCAAACGCACACCTCCCTCAGTGCGCAATTCTTTTGTTGAGAAGCAACAGTCTGTCAGTAGAAGAGCACCAGCTCACAGAACTTATAAAAGCGAATAAAGGCAGCGCTTATGGACTGTGATGATAATGCGGTACATCATCTTTTGGGCAGGTTGGACATGAACCAGAGTTGAGTCTGCCGATTTATTTCTGTACTATGCAATACACTGCCTTAACTTTTTCAGGTGCAGAAAACTGCTGGAAAGAAGTGTTAAGCTTAGCAGGCAAATTGGAGAGCGTCCAACTTAAAGCCCTACTCGGATCTCGGAAATGGCTCACGGAAGAAGTAAACATTTTTCAAGTGTTCAGTTTCATGAATGGCGAAGACTTGGGCATTGACAAAGAAAGGGTTGTGTGTCCTAGTTGTACCTCTTCGTCTAAGTTCGATATCGATATTTCTGAAATATAATTTCACTGTACTGTACTGTAAATTGTGCGGTGGCTAGCCTTTGTAAAATTTTTAAAACGAAATAAATTGTATTGTACCTATTGTCAAATTTCACTGTATGGTTTCTTAAAAAGAGAGAAACGCACTCTAAAAGTGATGGTCAACCAAACGGCATAAGCTCGTTTGCCCGACTTTTATCGTAGTCTGACTAAAGCTTCCGCGATATTTCGCCGATTGCTAATTTCTTCCAAATGTTGTTGGCTCTCTTTCTGAGATTTCGCAGTGGTAGGTGGAGCTACTTCCTGAACCACCATTTTCTGTCCAGTTCGTCAACAATTTAATTGTCGTTTTTTCCCTAGTAAGACATAAGCTTAGTCAGACACTTATCCTGCAGCGCAAATGTGTGTTTAACAATGGTGGGCCACAATCTCTTGTCCTCTTTCAATCTCTTGTCGGCAAGGATCACAAAAACTGACTAATCAAATGGGGACCGTAAAATTGTCTAACGAACCCCGACATCAAACCACACATACCTGTACTGCACAAAGAAACAGCAGAAAAAACAACCAGCCCAAATTAAAGAACCTTTCAACAACAAGTACCCGTGGATAAATTAAAACCCTATCTGCACCGCAAATCAATGACGAAGCGGTCTACAAAATTACCAATAATTGCTCAAGATACGGTCCCCCTCTATATAATTTGATCGACTTCTCCTTCTAAGGTAGTCGACACAACATCCAATTATCCTCGCAAACAACACCGCCAGTGTCTCTCTAGTGCAATACTGGAAATAATTGCGGCGGACATACCCGCACCGCAAGACCGGTGCGCGCACATGTAATTTGATAAATACATTCAGAGCATACTTGTGCACAATTCAATTTGAATTTGCTAACCCAGGAGTGCACTCTACCGAAAAATACCCCACGAAATATGTGGTAAGAAAAACAAAAGAGTCCCACTGCGAACTGGAGTTGACACGACTCAACTCTCGCGGTGGACAAAATCGAAACAATTACCATTTCCTCACAGATAAGACCATTCCATCACAGGAAGAAGCAATTATCCTGTTAAGGATATGCGTGAGCGATGGGCACGTATTAAATATGCAGCGCAGACGTGTGTTTAACACTTGACGGGCCACAATCATTTTCCCATCTCATATATGCTTGCAGAGCAACAAAAAAGATACCATTCGCAGAGTATCTATCTCGTTATAGTGAAAAGCCGAGGAAAGAGATAAATATTTTACCGCAATTCAACACCAGTTTCCATGTCACTCTTTGTGTACACACTATGTTCCATCGCCGTCTTTTACTTCTGTCTTCTGTCACAGAGGCCGTTGACATCTCCCACCGTGTCTATAGTTTGGATTGGATACTGGGTGCGAGATACTATTCACATTCACAGCCCGAAAAAAAAAAAATACAAAGTACCGCTCCAACTCAGAGCTGTGTGAGACTTGGTGATTGTTGTCGTTTCTTTTCCAGTCGCGGTTTATTACCGCTCTAATGAATTTGGATGGATCGAGGTAATTTCATGGCAACTAATGACAGGAATTGGTAATGTTTCGAAATGATGCTGCCGTCGCCTAAATCGTATCAATTACTTAACCCTTGAGTGGAAGGTATAGGTTCATAATTGGCTTGGGAAATGGGAATCACCGGATGAAAGCAGCCTCGCACACACATCCTTCCGGTTCTGTGCGCACAATCAATCGGATATTGGATAGACACAGGATATACTCAACTTCCACTTCGTCGTCGTCATTATCCATTATTCTTGCACTCGTTACATTTTATGACCAAGTACCTACGACAACAATTAACCTCTGTTTATCGCTTGAAAGTATCGCTTGAAAGTATCGCCAAGAAAATTACCGTCAAATGGCCACTAATTCATTTTTATGAACTCGAGTTGGACGATTTCTTTTTGTTTTCTACCTGGATGAGGGCAATCACTATGGAGAGGTCGAAATGCCAAGAACACCATCAGAGTGTTTTGCCTATGTCTATCTATCGTGTTGTTTTTTTTTTTTTTCTTGTGCTCAATGGCGACGACAAGACAGCCATTGGAGATTAGCACGTGCTGAACCTTCGACTCCCAGCGTCCACGACGTAGGTCTTCCTACGTATATATAGTGGAACACAGCTGGATCGTGGTCTGAAAATCTCTCAAACGTTTATTTATAAATTTTGACTTTGGAACGAGAGTGTGTGCTGGTCGCTCTTTACATCTATTTCGCGTTGTCTTTGGTGCATGTCATTAATCACCATATATATGTCTGGCATGTGGCCAGTCTTGCCTGCAGAAGCGATTGCATTGCCCGTTGGTTGGGCAACGATTTGACTTAGAAATTATTTAAGGGACCACTGTCCTTAATTTACACAGTTTTCATAGGATGCCACCAATGGATTTGGATGGTTTAACACTTCCAAAGACGCAGATAATGAACATGATCGATGATACTCCTGTCGTGTTTATTGGGGCGCCTTGCTAATAAACAATTAATTAACCTCTAATGCGGGGAATTTCTCTCCCCTGGGTATCCACCTTCGCGGTGATTAATTCTATGGCCGGGTATTCTAAACTAAACAATGTGGGCCCTAGAATATTGATTTTTGATTGTGCACATCGCAAGAGAAAACCTCAACCAACTGTGTTGGACAACCCGTCCTGTTTTTCACTTTTCAAGTCAGCCGGCAAGTTGTTACCACATCCGCGAGGAATGTAATGATTTGATTGATTGATTCGCTCGAGGAAATTCGCAAGCCAGCAGTGGATGTACACACTTGACGTTTTCGGGGATACAATATATTGGCATGCAGCATTTTGGCGATAGAAAGTACAAAGGCGTGGCAGTCGTTGATAATTACATTAGTTGTCGGGAAGTGGATGGTTGGACTTAGTCGGAGTTGGAACTTAAAAGAAATCAACTCTTTGTGATGGCCGCCCATGATCAGAAGTGGTAATATGACTTTCCTTGAGTCGTACGTATATAGTATTCGTATCGAAATTGAGGCCTGAATAATGACAAAAAGAGGGAGAAAACAGCTGACTTAAGCACCACAAGCTGTGGATTGAAAGGGGCTGCAGTTTGTCTGAGCTGTCATGGTAACTCTTATGTGCTGGACAATATATTTCTCGTTTCACGTGCTGTTATTGCTTGCATCATTGACTTACGAAACTTGTCATAACACAAACAGGATCAGAGCGAGCATAGTTCGCAATCTACGGCCCTCCTATGACACCTCAAAAAATAAAACCAACTTACCCGCCAAGTGGTCTACAAATGCAACCCAAGGTGTTTGACCCACGAAGTCGCCCCCTCCCACTACCAGCTACATTCATTGCCCCATTGTAGTCGTAAGAGTGCTCCAAGAAAGTGAGCTTTCATTTAAAAAGACATCAAACGCCAACAACTCCCGGCAGACATAAAACCATCACTTCCATGAATAGAGCCTTGCCAACCTATTGGGCAATCACTCGAACGCTTAAACGTTTGTGTAAAGCTCGACGGCCGGCTGTTAAGTCATAATCACTTCGCGCTATGCATGGAGTCACTACGATCTCACACACACCACTCGTAATGACCACAAACTCGGGCCCCGCCGAATTTTACATGCAACAAAACAAGACCATCGCACGATTTCGCATGGAATTACCCCAAACATAAACGAATAAGAACGAACTCTATCAAGGGCGATAAAAAGCTGTTGAATTTTATTGCCTCGCCACGCACGAAGAGACACTTACATTGGGACTGTGTGTCCTTTGGGGGCGCATGTGAGAAAGTGAAATCACTGCGCGCAACAAAGTCTACGATACAAAACGAAAGAGTTTAGTCACGAACTGTGTTTCGCTCTTCTCTTCAATTAACCAGTCTAGACGCGGAGCGGCGACATCCCAGACCTTCACCAATCCAACTAGGTATATTAAGATTTCTGTTTAAAAATTAATTACACCACCCGATGCAGTGGATTGCGATTTTCCCAGGAAAATCTGCGAACCGTGCAACGGAAGACTATTGCGGAGTCTACGACCTTATGCGATCAAAGTCGATGGGAAAAGTGTGAAAAAATTGATTTGCAACCGGCCGACAGCCGATAAATAATATTCTAGACCACCGCTGCCCGGTCTATGGGTGTGGGAAGATCTGCACAGAATTGATATGATGATCCCCGGCGATGAGAATCAAGATGACACCTGTGGATGTACTTGTGGTTCTTCCAATTTAAAGTCGACTCCCCTTCGACCAGCCCGTTCACGCAGCGGTTGCTGTGCAATTGCACTTGCACCGAAGGTGAGACTGAGACGATACAAGAGTTCATTTTGTACGGCAACATGAATATTACCATGCTTCACGATTGAGCAGTTCCACATGGGGTTTGACTGTGGCCTGCCCTACTACTGCCACCAGCGAGCTTATCGTGTGAACTAATCTCGATCTGGTTTTTGTTCTGCTGCAGCTATGAGATTATTATTACATACTACTTACTTCTATTACGAGCAGAGGGGAGATATCAAATTATATCATCTTCTGTGTGTGGATTTCCCATCGTAAATGTTGTGTGCATTGTGTATGCAATACACAGAGACAGAGAGAGAGCGCAGCCTTAAATAGGTGTCTTCCTTCCGTTCGACAAAGCCGACGATGGCTGCGCGGCGAGCCGTTAAAGGAAATTTATGCATTTTCGTGGATCATGCTGGAAGCGTGGGTAGGATGTGTCTCTTCGTGTTACACGTATATCTGTTTGTCTATGACCCTGAGGTAAATGGGAATTTTTAATTTCCTTTTTATTGCGCTGACGATTTAATTAAAATTTTGTCGTTGCCATCATACGGTGGTGGAGGATCATCATCATCATCATCATCATCATAGGGATGGAGCATTTGAATTGACGGGTTCAGTGGTTTCTGACGTTCGAGTGTGGGCTTTTGGTTTAGGTACATTTGGACTCGGCAATAAATTGATGCTTGTCACAGCAGTCGGATAGGTGAAGCCCACACTTTCCTGCGGTATAGTGTGGTCCTCCCTGACAACTGCAAGGCATTGTTCCGAAATATCCATCGAAAGTGGCATGAATGGCGCGGGTCTTCTACCCCGAGAGAAGTGTGTACAGAAAGATAATCAGCTTTGAAAATGTAGGAGACCTCCAAAGTGGCAACATATAGTCAATATAAGGTCGGAGCTATGAAATGACGTCCAAGCAATTATTTCGAGTTAGCGAATCATTTCAGTGGTGTTTTTATATACAGAACATTCTCACAAATGACACTTGGAAAATGACTGACGGTTTTACATCGTAAATTGTCGCGGAGTACCATTTGGAACACACCTACTCCGGCGCACCTTAGTTGTAGCTATTCAACAGGCCTAATGCGAGTACAACCGCTACACATTTGCCACATTTCAATTCCCTATTTCTGACGGAAATCACTGAGTATATAGGAAAAAACAAATCCCCAATCAGTTAAGAGGGACTTGCCATACTCAACTCTATCAACATCTTCACCATACCGCTTATTAGCACCTATAAAACACACTTAGCTTGTGATGGTAATACAATAGCCCAAAGTGCCGCAATACAAATAGTAGTCTTCGGAATTAATGGAATTTATTTCGTTTTAATCGGCTTACAAAGAAGATGGCTTCCACTCCAAAGAACAATACATAATCGACAACTATAAGCGAGGTGGGGACTAACATACGCGTTATTCTGCGTCAGCCAGAACATAAATTACATACCCATTGCATTGGCTTCGGAAAAATATGAGAAGATGCTGGGTTCGCTCCTTTTTTTCGTTCGACCCTTCATCACATAAATTGGGATTTTTTTTTTGGGCTTGGCCGACGTCAAAACCCGTTTCACATTCAGATAGTATTCACGCAAAATTTATCGATGCTTCGCTGGAATTCCGAACGTGTGTGGGAGAGAGTTGATATTCATTTTGTCTGAAATTAACAAAAAAAAAAACTAACTCCTTTCAAGTGCGATGACTTGGAACTAATTCTGCAATGAAGCAACCCAAATGAGTCAACAAAGCCCAGAGATTGGTTGTGTTTTTTACTTTTTTGCAAATGATTTTCCAAAAACGACTAGTAGCTTAAAACAAAATTAATCTGCATCTGCTGATCGTAGATCGCTAATCACCGCATGCGAATTTAAACCCTAAAATAAAGATCTGACCATGAACTTCTGGCAGACGGTAAATCAATTGGTTGTAGCACGTGCTAAAAGGGGTAAAAGAAATAACGAAAAATTGTTTAAACGAAATTCGTGTGATGGCACCTGCTGTAGAGCTGTTTTATCCACCTTTAAAATATAGGTTTGTCTTGTTCTTAATTCAACCGGTGAGCAGAGAAGAGTTAGACACACGGACATGACGAAGGAATATTGCTTAACGATGCCACGAAATGCAACCCTTTTCAGTAGGATGATAGACAATGGTGAGGGTTGCAGGTGTATTTTGTTTCGAATTATATTGTGATCTGTTATTGGTTGTTGGAGTGTGTGTAAAAATAAAAAATAAAAAAAAACAAATAAAGGAAACACCAACCGAAGGTAAAAGAAAGCCCAGTTCGCCGTTGAACTCTTTTGTTTTTTCATGAGCTATGTGGAAAATTATTGAGGACAAATTAGTCTTATGAACGAATGCATACAGAACTATTAAGAGGGCTTAATTTTTAATATATCTACGTTGACATTTCACTTGTATGTCGTCCTGAGGACGGCGACGCAAGTATAGCAAGAATCATTTCTATAATTTGTGGTGTTTGTTGGAGCAGATAATGTACGCCTCACAATTTCTGGCGCAAATCTGTATAAAAATGGTGTCAAAATGTATAATAGGTAATTCATCAATTGAGAGCGGCTAGGCCGATTTGGCTCAAATTTTTTTTCAGTTGTTTGTTATTGCCAGGAAAAGGGTTCTTACGAAAGAAAATTTTGGATAAACCTTCCGGAAAATTCGGGAAATTGGAAAAAAAATAATTTTTTGACGGAATTTTATGTGAAATTGTTCGGGAATGGCTTTACTTATTTAAAAAAAATAGAAAAACTCGGAAAATTCCGGAAAAACCCGAAAAATTAGATTTTTTTTGACGAAATTTTGCAATTTATATACAGCTTTGGAGAAAGTTGTTGAAGGATTTACGAGGTGATTCGAGACGATTCGGTGGGGCTATGATATTGCTCTCCGGAGATTTTCGTCAAACGCTCCCTTAATGCGTGCCTGAAATCGTCGCCTTTGTGGTGTCATATCAAGAAGTTGAAATCGACCACGAACATGAGAGCCGCATTGCAGAACGACCAATCGGCTGCTGAATTCTCGAGACAACTGCTGGCGCTTGACAATAACCAAATTCTTTTTGATGTTTGGACTGGATTGATATGGTTCCCGTCAAATTTTTGCGAGTTCACATCGTCGAAGGAGGAACTCATCACCATAGTGTCCCCGACATTGCACAAAATTACAAAGATATCGATTGGATTAGTGCACGGGCATTACCTTACCAGCAGCGAGAAATAAGGACGTGCATCGATAGCTTGTGTTTCATTATTTCATTATTCAAAGTCAAATCGCTGGAGAACTGCATTCCTACAAATCCGTTGACAGTGTGACCGACGAGGATGAAGACCCCAACTATCCGACGGAATTTTTTAACTATAGACTTTGCGTTCCCACTTACAGTCTTCGAACCAAATAAGACTACTGGGAGTAGAAATTCTGACGGCTGGCGGTAAGAAAAAGGTTTCGACCATTCAGTGTTATTTTTGACAGAACAACAATTTTCTTTACAAACACTTTGAGTGATACCTACTATTGCTGTCGTCACTTAATCACTTTTTATGGTATCGACCCAACTTCACCATATTTGTTGAGATCGGCTTTCAACTGCACCAAAGATAAGGTTTTGTTCCACTATTCCGATAATCCATCACCATCACCAGCCTCAGTAAATTGGTTGATTGAACAGTTGAATGCTGGCAGTCGTTTGGGTTAATTTTTTGAAACACCATAAGAAGATTAGGATCGCACTAAGAATGGTACAAGGTCTATGCGTGAAACACAATATTTGTCTGTCCATGGATTGGGTCAAATTTCCACTATCTCTTACGTTCTACTGCGCAGCAGTTGTTTGTTTTGTTTTTACTTTAACGAAAGACCTGCCACAACAGAGACTACTTTGAGGTTTGGATAGATGTCAAATCGGATTACGGCCCGAATGTTGAAGCTGTCATTTGACGTCAAATACGGGTTCAGCGCAGTCACAACCACCAGGAGGTGTTCAATGTCCATTTCGTTTTAAAAAATATCAAGTTGCTTTTAACAGAAAATAATACAAATAGTAAAGCTAGAGGGAGAGGACTGCTGGTAGCTTGTTCTGAAAGAATTACATTTTTGTTATTTTATTTTATTTTTCCTCCAGAAAATATAGGTTGTCTAAATAGCTACACTGAAAAAAAGAAGAGTAGATTACCCACAAAGAATCGGGATGCACTCTCATGTAAAAACAAGGTCAGTCATTTCAGACGATCTTCGCCAAGACGATAGACCTCCAAGTCTAGCAAATGAGTGCAAAAATTACAAGTTTGAAAGCTTGATCCAATTCATTTTCCATGAAAGCTTAGGATGGTCAACAAAATGCGGCCAAAATATAACTTATAATGGTCAACACAATTTCAAAAACGATATCGTCCAGATTATTATAGTTACAAGAAATCTGCCTAATTGGAAGTTAATCAGATAGTACAAAAAATGGAGTCTGAGCATTTATAAAAATTAGACTAGAAGTGTTTTTTGACACCTTTTCTAATATTCGGCAAGGTTTAAAGCGGTGTAATGTTCGTTGTTCTAGAAAATGTTACCACTTTATGGGTTATAGATAGCGCGTTCAACTCCCTCATATTATCAGGCAAACTCAACGAACTTCACCAGCTTTCAAAGAAAACGTTTTTATAAACAGGAAAAGAACAATGTTTTTAACAAGCAAGACTAGAATTTGGAACACTTTTGGTAGCATCAAATTTTCTGCTTAGCTTAGTCTGCATCAGACAAGTACCTGCAGACAGGTAATTTATGTGGAGGTCCCTTTTTTTAAGTTTGTGCCTCTTTTTTAATGTCTTCAACGACAATGCTGCACCAGAATAAATGAGGTACTCAATGTTAGGCTTCTCCTCAAAGTAGCTGTCCTTGCTTTAGTATTTCAGTCACGTTAAATTCATTTTCCAAAATGGTCGCTCCATTTAATTTAAGATCAACGATCTTCGAACTCTTTAAACCTTAGGTATGGTCGTAGAAGTGAAGATTTAGGTTTTGAAGGTTAAGAAACGCTACGATTATACGGATTATACTTCAATGCTTCGACTTGCAGAAAGATGGGCTAGGATTCAGAGCTTTAAAAGAGTTCCCAGTACAACTCCATTGAAGTTTTTCAAGCTGTACGTGAAGCTTTTAATAGTGATTTGGAGGAAGTTCTGTTTGCCTCTATTGGCTTCCTACCGGTAGCTAGAAGTACATTTTGCTAGACTGACAATCTTTAGGAGCAGAACTAAGCCAAATTTATTGCAACCTGGCGACTGATGACAGGTTTCAAGGTTTAGTTCCTAATAGGTGGCCGATCAAAAATGTCTAACGTCGATAATATAGTGCACATAGGGGCGGAGCCAATTGACAAAAGGCTAAACTGACCATTTCGCTTTAGGTATGACTCTTTGGTAAAGCGGGAAAGGCGTCTTACCTTATGTCGCCTTCCCAAGCCGTCATAAGGCCAAATTGGTTTGAGAAATACCATATATATTTTTCTTTAACTTCCATATAATAGCTACTTTTAAGACCAAAGGTCTTTGTTGTTAAGAATTCAAGATTTACCTTTCGCCTTAGCAAGTTCTCGTAAAAATTCCTCCTATTAGTGAAATAAGTATGAAAGGCCCCCCCAAATGATGGTAAGCAATAGCAACTAAACAAGTCAGCTGCAAATCACCTTCGAAATAGAGAAATCTGCTGGTGTTTTTATCTATCTGCAACTGTTTGCTTTCCCAGGCCAAACGCATCAATCATCCTTCTTACCATGCCATGGCTAATGAGCAGTTGCACTTTCTGCAACTGCCCCTAATACACTTTCGACAAGGGCTACCACAGCACAAATTAATTATTTACCAGCCGAGAACACAACATCGAGAAACATGGAAAAATAAGAACAATTGGATCTCATGTCAAAAGATTCATGCCGAGACCCATTGACTCGATCTCCTCCCGGCTAGAACTACTTATGTCGCAGACAATGAAACATGCAGACTAATTGAGCTTCTCACAATTGAACATGAGCTCCACACCACACCACATCCCATAAGACGCGAAGAAAAGAGAGCGCACCCAACATTTCCATCGCATGTCGAACAACTAGGCGGCGATGACGCCATTTAATGAGCCCTCCTTGTTGCATCCATATGCATATGGAAGTCCATTTCCCATGAAAAAATGAATAAACACTCGCGTGTAATGAATACAATTCCGCGGCCGCCTGCATTCGTTTTCTAGTCACATGTGCTGCGGCTGTGGGGAGAGTTCTAGTTTGCCGATCAGCTGCAGCCAGCTTGTGATCCGAAAAACCCATCCCAGAATGAGGTCACACTACTTCTAAATCTTAGACTAAGACTCACCTGAACTGCACAATTGAGAAAGCAATTATTCTGGCCCGGTCCATTGAGCAGACCCTTCGACGTGGGCTCCAGGGTCGGCGACAAGATCGCTGGTGCACTCAACAGTTGCACTATGCGTTTGTGTTCATTGTTGTTGAAGTACTGCTGCTGATTGACTGGCGGCGAGCTGCACATGCCGCCCGGGCTGCGATAGAGTGTCACAGCACTCATTGGCGAAGCCATTTCGACGATCGGTAAATGGCTCTTGGTCCGTTTTAACTTGTTTGCCGCATACCTGCAATGAGAAGAAAAAATGCACTTAAATCAAAAATCGCCTATCAGATGATTGCGAGTTCTGCTCTGGATTTGCCAGGAAACCGGATTCGTCTGCGAGCGCAACCCACTCGAAGGAATTTTTATGCGATTTGCTCTAGATCGAAATTAATTACAAACAACCGCAGTGAAACCTTTTTCCAGATGCGAAACTCGAGATACGAGGAGTGCACCTGCTTCGGTTTTGGTACCGGTTGGCGATTGGGATGGGATGGGATCTGATGGGTACCGCGAGTGAATATGTTAGCGTCAGTGAAATTTGTTTCCATCTTTCCATCCATGGACTGGGATCCTCGGATGAAGCGTGGGTTGTTAATAAACGGCGAGTAGGAGGCAGTAGCTGATGCAAAACAATGGATTAGATGGCTTTGGCCAGACAAGGAGTTAAGTAGTCAATTGGATGTCAAAGGCACATGAAAAAGTAATTTGACACAACATTTGAAAACAAATGACCAGTTCTCCATCATTATACTTAAGTCAGCAAGTGGTACTGCTCTAGGAGTGTGTCATTGTCTTGAATCCTTAAGCGTTTTAGTCATGACCATGTCCCACCCATCTCATCACATCAAAATAGGCAATGGTGTTCTACGTTACAAAATAAATATTTGTCCCATTGCATAAAAGTTGCAGAAAATTTCGAACCCTTTCGCGAGTGAGTCAAACATTAATTATTGAACGCACATTTAAAAAACAAGGTTCAGAAAAATCTAACTGAAAGAGAAGTCTGTTGGAAATGCTTACAGAATAAGGTGAATATTGAACTACTACTAAGAACCATAAATATGAATTTGAAGTCGTCGAATGGCTCGTTAAAATAATTATGATTTTACTAAGTATCAAACGCAAATTAGGGGAGAGTGGGGCTAGAATTAACATTTTCGACTAAATTTGATGCTGCTCCAACAATTTTGCAAATAGTTTAGATAAATCTATTTGAAAACATACAGCAATCAGAGCTGAGAAATATAAGTACCCAAAAATTCCAATAAAGTCGGTTCAGAAGAAGTCAAAATGTTGCATTTTTTAAAAAAGAGGATTTACAATTTACCCTGCCTCGAGGTAAGTTGAAACAATGATTAAAAAAACTTTTTTCATCGGATTTTAGCAAAATTTATTAAAAATTATTGAGAAGAATTATTAAAACGCAGAATATTTTCAATTGTATTTAATTATAATTCATAACCTTATTACACGACGGTTCAAGAGAAAGAGAAAAGTTTTTACAGGTTACCTAATATAGAAACGTGGTACAAAAAATATTTTCGGTGAAGACGTCAAAGTGACAACTGCCTGTCAACATTTATGGCGTGCGGGTTGCCAACTATCATCGATCTTCAACACGCCCTCTCAAGCCTCACGTCATAAGTTTATCATCTTCACGCGTCCTAAGACCCATACCTGCTATACATCCTTCGTGTGTTCTCCGAGGTAGAGACTTCGTCAGCACATCAGCAACCATTCGTTCCGTCGGCACATGCTCCAGTACAAACAGTTTAGAGGCAATCGATTCACGGACAAAATGATGCTTAATGTCGATATGTTTCGTGCGAGCATGGAAAACTGGATCACTCGCTAAACATTGAGCTCCTCGATTGTCAATAAAAATAATTATATCAGCCCAATCACGTAACTCGAGCTCATATAACATACTACGCAAGTATATAGCCTCCTTCGCCGCCTCCGCTAAACTTACATATTCCGCTTCAGTTGAAGACAGCGCAACAGTTCGCTGCTTCTGTGATTTCCATGAAATTGCAGCGCCACCAAGTAGGAATACATACCCTGTGTAAGAATGACGATCAACAGTACAGCCACCCCAGTCAGCATCCGTATATCCAACAAGCGGCTCATCTGTCTTCTTATACCGCAATCCAATCTGTGCGCTTCCAGCTAGATACCTCAAGACTCGTTTCGCAGCAAGCCAGTGCATTTTATTTGGCTTAGTTGTAAATTGTGCTAACCTTGAGACAGTATTTGCAATATCCGGACGTGTTGCCACCGACAAATACATAAGGGCACCAATTAATTCACGATATGGATAGTTTTCCTGTGACTCACTACTACAACCATCATCGAAACGCACATTCACTTCTGAAGGTGTTGACACTGCATTACATTTATCCATCCCATAGTGTTTGAGGAGTCCCATTATATACCCAGTCTGCGAAAGCTCGATTTTCCTTTCACCTTGATTTATTTCCAATCCAAGACAATACTTAGCAGGGCCTATGTCCTTTAGCTCGAATTCTTCTAGCAAATTGTCACGCAGATTTGTGATTTGGTTTTTCTTGTTAGATGCAACCAATATATCATCAACGTAAACTAAAACAAGCATCAAATTATCTCCACAGCTTTTATAAAATAGACACGGCTCATTCTTTGTAGGATTTAAACCACAGCTTAAAAGCTTTTCACTGAGTTTAATGTACCATTGTCGTCCGGATTGACGTAGTCCATAGAGAGCCTTATGCAACTTGCATGTGTTACCGCCATTACGTATATTCCTCAGCATATTTCCTGCCTGATGTCCAAACTTCGAATGTTCACCTTGCTTAGTAATGATCCTCTCCAGCATCTCATTCAACATCTCAGGAATTCTCATAAATATTTCTTCATCTAATACTCCGTTTAAATACGCCGTCACCACATCAAACTGCCACACCTTCAATCCAAACTGAACTGCCAGAGCCAAAAATAACCGCAGCGTTTCAAGCCTCGCCACTGGTGCGAAAGTCTGGTGGTAATTGACACCAATTTTTTGGCTATATCCTTTGGCAACTATCCGGGCTTTGCGTCTTTCAACCTTTCCATCAGGGCTGTGCTTATTTGTAAGCACCCAGCGACATCCAACAACGTTCGAACGAGACTCTTTCTTAACAATCTGCCAAGTTTCGTTCTTAATAAGGCTCATCACCTCTGCCTCCATTGCGTCCTTCCACTCTTCACATTCATCGCTCAATAAGGCGTCTTTCGTGCTGATTTCTGCCACACCCGCGAAAACTTCATCCTCCAACTCAGAATCACCGTCATCGACTGGAGACGGGGACTCATTCTCTCTACATTGTGCTGTAGTAGAACGTGTAGTGCGGAACAGCTTTCTCGGTCGCCCTCTGCTACCCGTCCGCAACAACTTAGGTCTTCCAGCAGTTCGTCTGAGTTCCTCTTCGGGTTTCCTTCTTACCGCCTGCATCTTTGGTTGATCTTCGGGAACAACATTAGCCTTCAATGAAGGGGGCGAAAACTCAACCGTCCTCCGCTCGCTCTCCTCGTCCTCTGCCATCTCATCTGTTTGTAGCAACTGATCCAGCACCTGCATATTTTGTGTAGGGTGCCGCTGCATATCCTCAAAAAACTTGACATCACGGGCATGAACGATTTTGTGTTTACTTGGCATCCATATTCTATATCCCTTCCTATCTCGAGGATATCCAACAAATATTCCTTCAACAGATCTCTGTGCAAACTTGTCTTTGTTAGGATCCTTGTCCAAAACAAGCACCTTGGAACCAAATGTTTTTAAGTAATTCACTTTTAATAACTTTCCAGTCCACTTCTCATACGGAATCTTACCGGCTAAACTGCTCGTAGGGCACCGATTGCGAATATGACACGCGGTAGCAACAGCTTCAGACCAAAACGAAGCATTCAAACCAGATTGCAATAACAAACACCTTGCCATGTCCAAAAGAGTTCGGTTCATGCGCTCCGCAACTCCGTTTTGTTGTGGAGTATGAGGAATCGTTAGCCTCCTCTCTATTCCTTGATCGGCTAGATATTTGTCGAACTCTAAATTACAATACTCGCGTCCGTTGTCCGACTGCAAATATTTAATTTTCATCCCAGTTTGCCTTTCTACAAGATTCTGGTAGAGTTTAAACGCATCGAATACTCCGCTCTTCTGTCTCAGGAAATACACTTCGGACCATCTTGAACTGTCATCTATAAAGGTCACAAAATATTTCGCACGTCCCGATGATTCCGTCCTAAATGGACCTACAACGTCAGAGTGCACAATTTTTAATACCTCTAAACAAGGCACTCTACATTTGGAGAAAGGTAAAGCAGTCATTTTTCCTTTCAAGCAAATCTCGCAACGCGATAATTGATCAGCGTCATTCATATCCACCGCAGGTACAACACCGATTTGAACCAGCTTTAAGAAATCTTTGCTGTTCAAATGACCCAATCTTTCATGCCACTTCAACAGTTCGGAGCACTCAGATCGGACAACCGCCTCAGCACAATCAGCAGTATTTTCACGAATATAATAAAGTTCCCCTATGCGATCTGCAACTACGGACACATTTCCATGATCATCACGAATGTAGGCGTCATTCTTACGAAACGTCACTTCATGGCCTCTATTCGTAATTTTTGCCACTGAGATGAGGTTCGTTCGTAAGTCAGGTACATACAACGTATCCTTAAATTCGATTTTTCGTTGACCACAATCACTGGCTATTGACACGTGAACAACGCCTTTTCCTTCCACCTTAGCTGACGCATTACTTGCCAAGTTCAATTTCGTCTTCGGAGAGCTTACCATCGATTTGAAGAGACATTCATCGCCACACAAATGTGCTGTACAACCACTGTCAAGAATCCATGCCCTATTAGTCAAACGCTTTTTCGCACAGTATGCATTATTTGCATCCGCGGTAATCAAGTGAGAAACCGCGCAATACGACTCATCGACACTGTTTGCTGAGTGCCTTGGCTTTCGTCTGACATCAGACTTCCTTGTCGGGCATACGTTTGCTTTATGACCGAAAATACCACACTTAAAACATTTGATTTCTGAAGCTCTTGGTGTCGTTTTTGTTTTGTCTCTCATAGACCGCGCATATGTACTGCTCCCAGCAGCCATGGCTATAACTGCACTTCCAGTTGCTTGCTGTCGCGCTTCACTCTCTTCAATTATCTTGATTTTCAGTACTTCGGCGTTTGGTAACTCATCACGCGACTCAATAGCACATCGAAAATTTTCGTATGAAGAGGGAAGGCTGTACAACAACATAATTGCAAGCAAATCTCCATTTATTTGCACTTTCATGCTCTCAAGCTTATCGACGGCATCGAAGAACTTCGCCATGTGATCTTTAACGTCACCGCCATCGTCCAACTTTTGGAGCATTAGTTGTTTCAGCAATGTCGCCTTCCTTGCCGGTCCCTTTGAAGCGTAAATAGACTCGAGCTTAAGCCACACTTCTCGTGATGTATCACATCCGCGAATCTGTTTTAATTCAGAGGGATGAATTGATAAAACCAAATCCGCTTTGGCCTTTCGGTCTTGTTTCAACCATGCAACTTTCAGAGCATCGTCTGTCGCAGGCATCAAACACGAACCATTCACATAATCCCACAAGTCATTTTTGGTGAGAAGTGCCTCAACTTGCATGCTCCATGTGTCGTAGTTCTCTTTGGACAGCAACTCCATGCGCGAGGAACTTGACGAGCTCGAAGCCATCGCAAACCAATTCTTTATATCGCCACAAGGTTTTTGCTCACAATTCACCATACGATTTATTTAAACTACGTTGATGTGCGCAGTGGAACTCCCTGGGCCCATAACCTATTGAGAAGAATTATTAAAACGCAGAATATTTTCAATTGTATTTAATTATAATTCATAACCTTATTACACGACGGTTCAAGAGAAAGAGAAAAGTTTTTACAGGTTACCTAATATAGAAACGTGGTACAAAAAATATTTTCGGTGAAGACGTCAAAGTGACAACTGCCTGTCAACATTTATGGCGTGCGGGTTGCCAACTATCATCGATCTTCAACAAAAATAACCCCGCGAAAAAAATAATTCTCCAAAAGATGAACGCATAGTTACAAAAAAAAACAGCCGGGCAGTGTATTTCTTCAGTGGGAAAAGCAATACCTCACAGAGTTCGGCTAAAACTGACGATGAGTCAAAAACTTAAGATGCCTGTACCCAGAAATTGAGCAAAAGTGCAAAAAATAACATTTTGCTTCCCTGACTGATAAATTATTACTAGATCGATTGAATGGAAACTGAATGCATTTGAAAGAACGCATTTGTTGAACGCAAATCTACATACGGTCTGAGGTTGATATGTCACAGAGAATTGAACTTTCTTGCCCACATCTATAGAATCATAAACAGATCTAACTCTTAACTCGGATTATAATCAATCGCTGGGACATAGAATTCTCAATATTCATCCGATAATAAGTTATTTTATTATCTTTGTAACACCTCTCTTTAAACACGGCAGCCAAGTTTGGTGGCATTATCCACTTCCATACTTCAAAAAGATAGGAGCAGTTTCACGAAAGTTTATTCAGTTTGCCGTTCGGGGTCTTTGTTGGATTCAGCATTTACTAACTGATGAAAATCTTAATCTAAGCCCCCATAACGTCAGTTCAGTTATTTTCTTTTGTCTCCGACCCTAAATATCTTAAAATAATCTAACGAAAGTGAATTTAGAATTTTTTTTAAAGACTTATTTTGTAAGCAAAAATAGTCCAAAGATATTAGAGCAAATAATTTCCATAAGAAAAAATAGCCTTGGAGGATCGATCGATTATTTAACAGCATTTGAAAATCACACACAAAATCACGCAACCTTCTCTTCAGCCTTGTATTTAACTTTTTGTCTAGCGAAAAACTCTTAATTTTGAATGTAAATATATCTCTAGAGACAAATCGA
This sequence comes from Cheilosia vernalis, assembly GCA_949126925.1. NCBI lineage: Eukaryota > Metazoa > Arthropoda > Insecta > Diptera > Syrphidae > Cheilosia > Cheilosia vernalis. The sequence continues at coordinate 59,965,042 of OX421360.1, read as the reverse complement.
TCTTTTTTGATATACCTAAGTAATGAGTTTTTCAAAACGCTTCATGTTTCTACTTCAAAAAAATAGAAAAAAGTTTTAGTTTTTTTCTAGAACGGAAAAAATATAGAATGGACAAAATTTCGAAAAGGAATTTCATAAATCTCGAATGGGACAAAATCTAGAAAGTACTAAAATCTCGAATGCCTAACTTTCGAAATTAAAACAGCTTTCAAAATGTTTACTCCGAAGATAATGAAAAAAGTCAAAAATGAGTACTGTAACTTTTTTATTGAAATTAATTAGTATTTAACAAATATTTATAGCAAAACACATTATTTCGAAATTTAATATAGCGATTCAACAGAAAATTAATTTTGGATATTTTATGTGATTATGTGTGAATGTTCAAACACAAACAAACTCATACTTTTTTTATAAGTACCTACATATTATCTATAATAGATAGCAATTTGATTCCTGAAGTATTCACAAGCTCAAATTTTGGGCGATTCCATTTCAATAAAAATCCCATAAAACGTACGTTGAAAATATATAAATAGTGTCGGAGTTAATTAAGGCGGTTTTTTGACAATCGCACGTCAATAAGGTTTTAGCTGACTTGCATGTACAGTGAGTCAAATTGTTCTTCCATACACATGCAACTCGAATAGTTTTCCCTTAAAAATAAATATTGATTAACATTTTTCGAGATTTTTCTTATCTAAATTTTATCTGGTCGATTTTTGTTTTTTGAGATCCTAGTTTTTAGATTTTTGTTACCCAAGCTTGCCACATTGGTCATTTGTGACCAAATTTGGTCATTACTTTTTCTCTTGGTCTCATTGTAATTGTTTTGTTTCATTTGCTTTTTTTTTACCAAAAATATAATATGTGATCTGTGTACATGAAGAATTTGTTGAAATAAATAAGATGAATCGATTGTTCTGTGTTGACAAATATTTCGGACTTAAATTCTTACCTACCATCGGTAATTTTTATTTAAAATTTAGACACAAACTTTATTTTCAAGTGGCAATCGTGTGTACACTGTACTCACTGATTATGGTATACATATAAATAATATGTTTTCCTAACGTCTTTAACTTGTATGAAGAAAGTCATCGGTTCCGGTTTCCACATGTGAGAGGTCTCGCACGGATACGCTAGTAGATATAGTATATTCATGTCGGAACTTTTCGAATTCATTTCAAAGAATATAAATTAAATAAATTTCGTATTACACGTATTTAGAAGTTTACGTTTTTTGCAATAGATTACAATTTTTGTATGCAGAATAATATTCATTATTTTTCATGTATACAATAGCGCATTAAATGAAAATTGACGATCCCAAAAACGTTTCCTGACCATTCGAAAAATACACAAGTAATTGTTGAAGTTTTCACTTCTGTTCTGTTATGTTTTTTTTTTCGATAATTTTTCCTTGTACATTATTGTTTTTTGTAACATGTTTTTCTAGGAATCTGGGTAGACCCAGTTGTTTGTAATAGTTCCTTAAACATCTAAGCACTAACCTAATCTGTAAATATTACAAGCAACAATTTCAACAAATTTGCGTAAGGGCTGTGAAAATTTCTAGAAGATGACTTCAAAATACAACATGCGGGGGTATTTTGCGTTTTCTTTATTTGGCGCACTTTTGCTTTCGGAAAACCAAACTTACATGTAAGAGTTTCAAATTCAAAATTCGTACAAAAACCTTTTAGCAAAATAAAGACAAAAAGTTGCGATTTTTTTTAAATAGTGAAATCTTGGGGTTTTCGAGATTTATCTGGGTTGAAATACATTTATCACGGATGGCGGCCACTGTCGTTCATGCGATAATACTAAATGCTATTGCCAACACACTTTGTTTCCCGTTACAATCTCTCGCTGCCGAGTCGTTTCTCCAAAAGACTGACAGCTTCTGAAAATAACTTATGGGTTTTGAGCGTTTCTACTTAGCCATTCCCATGGACGTCAGCGAGACAACAACAGTTTGTCAAAAACTAACTTCGAAAATCCTTCGGCTTCATGTTTCATATATCATGCAATATTTTAAATCTTAAGAATATTTACTACATTTAGTTGGCCATCCAACAGGAAAAACAATTCCAACAATAAAGATAGAAGATGATCACTTTCGAACCTCTAATTTCCTTGCAACCTGCCTACGGACCTACATAAGCGGCCTCCCAGTTTCACCACACAAACACGACCAGCCTTAATTTATTTTCATACATTTCTTGGTCATAACACTACTCAACATAAAGTCATTCCTCCGGGGCCCCTACTCTTAACAAATGTATTCCACTTAAGGAGATGGTCACAAGAAAACAAAACTCAAATTGCATAGCAGCAAGCTCCTTCCACAGGTCCAAGCACAAAATTTATCATTCAATTTGCGTCATCAATTTATTATTCAATCGATGCCTTGGCTAATGCACATTCGCGGGTCAATTGCTTCATACAATTGAGGAAAAAAAAATATCCACGCATGGGATAGACATAGGAAAACACCCAAGTGCGTGTGCACATCGAGTGATAAGCATAACAATTTGCATGGGTCATTGGCTGGCATAAGTTGCAGCAAAAGGGCGCCGACTCTACTTTAGATGGCAATCGATACGAAAATGAACGTGAACTTACGGTCTGATTTCTCAGAAATTGTCCTTCATTCACAATCATTAAAAACACACAAGTGCCCAACATATCTACTCACTATTTCAATGACTGTTATGAGTGCGCGAGCAACTGCTACAGGAATGCGATCAATTGTACACTCTAACGCTGTGCACCTGCGACTCACTAAGTGGCCCTGAACAATTGCCGCAAATCAATTTGATTGGAATTTCATTTGATGCGAAAGGTGGGGAGTATCACTGATTAGATGCAGCAGTGGCTGTGATTATTTCCAAGCACTTGGGATGACTCTGTCGCATCGCAGTTGACATGGAAAAAGTTTGTAGAAAAAAAAAAAAAAAAAAAAAAACACAAAACAACTTTAGAACTTAAGGTGCGGGAGCACGGTGTCTCGTCTATGACAGTGTTAGTTGTTAGATGACCATGGACACTTGCGCTGGTGTTTATAACTGACGAGGAATGTCGCCTTTGTGTTGCTTTTTCATTGATCCAAAGCCTAGAGATGGCTATAGCTATAGGCTTTTAATGGTTCTGCTTGAAGAAAAAACTTTCGTGACGAATAATAAATGACGTACAAGACTGAAGTGGAGGACATGTTGGTTGAGCTCATATCGGAATGACTAATGTCGATACATCGCCTTTTTAATGCACCTCATAACTTAGGCGCAGGCTGTCCTTTGGAATTTTTAAAACAAAGTGAAAGGAGGTATAGCGACCCTTTTATTACTAATCCGTAAACGGCGTCTTGAAAAAACGTATAAACTGGCTTCGAATTCCAAAGAAAAACTCGCATGTTGCCCAAATTCTCTCCGCGGTAATCGGCTTTCTATAAATACGCTTTTTCTATTTATAGCCCCGTGAGGTAATCACGGATCCTTCACAAAAGAAAGAAACACGCACAGAATTCGCCTCTGGAATTTGATCTTAAATACCCTCTACAGGCGTAAATAATCCTGACAGATTTCTTTTCAATGTTGTCCTCCATCCAACTCAAACTCAACGTCCATCTACATCGCTCCGAATCGTTTTTCTTTTCTTTTCACATAGGACGACGTCAGATTCTCGCGCTCGCACAAAGGTTCAATTGATGAACATCGCTGTTGAAGTTCTGCCGTACACGGTATCTATACAGCGATATGTACGATGTACGTACAAGGGCATTGTTCTCATGTGGGTCATAATTTATTAGTTTAACAACAACTGTCCAAGTGGAATCACTTTTTAATGTCGTCGGTCGTTTGGTTTTTCTTATCCATTATTAGTTCGCCGATGGCGCAGCGCGTGGATGCTTTTTGATCTTTCGCAGAACACAGCGCTACTGGTTGGCAATGGGAGGTGAGTTGAAAAGAAGGGAAAACTACTTTGAGATCTGTGACAGGATTATTTATGCCCAAGGATGGTGCGGTGGTCAGATGGCACTCACCATTACAAAATGCGACAAAACCTACTCAGATGTCGCCCAAACATATGCTGATGGCTCTGATGCTTTATCTATTCCGTTTTCCAATTATGACTGATGTAACCAAAATGATCGACCGCGACGCCAGCGTGGGTGTTAAGTGTTTTAATCACGGAAATTTGTGGCTGCGGTCATTTAGTACTATCTCATCAAACGCCCTCGCTTTCGATGTCCTCCTCCGTATAGTGAGCGATAAATAAAAACAAACATACGGTAAACGGCACACAAAACATAGAAACAAAGTTGAAAGCGTCAGACTGTATTGAATGCAACGGACAAGTCACAACATCATGCAGTTGTGGTGGGGAACGCCAATCCCCTCAATTGGGTGTTTATGGATTTGTGTCTTTCGAGGGTGATTCTGGTGTTTTTTTTTTTTTTTTTTTTTTTTTCAAACAGCCAACAACTTCAGTCAAGTGATGACAAATTGAATTGAAAAAATATGGGGCCGTTTGAATGGATCACGGTTCACTGATCTTTGGGTGTAAAGCTTTTCCAAATCAATTATGTGATCGCGTTGCGTGATCGTTTTTTGACGGCAGGAGGAGGTTTTTTTTAATTATCAAAATCGGTGGGATGTGCATTTATTTGAGGAATGTCGCGTCAAGTGTGTGTTGTTATCAGTGACCGTTCAAGTGGAAAGGAGGTTTTTGTTTAAATGTTTTATTTTGGATGTGCGTTGTAAGTTTTGTGGGGGGATGCGAGTCGATTCGCTGCATACGCTGCTGATGTGCGATCATTATGTGAGTTCGATAACAGTTCTCACTGGCATCTGAGGTTGGACGAGATTTTCACAGAGTATCCAAAAATAGTTCACCACGCCTTTGGCTGATTAATACAGTAATTTTTATACTTTAGACCACGAATCGCTTATCTTATGGACCCAGTTATCTTTTCGTTGTTTGTTCCAACACATCAGAATGGCAACATTTAAAGAATTGCAAACTTTCAGTTATCGAACGCCTTCTTCTCTCCAACGAGTTAGTGACACTTCTTTCCTACACGGCATTCACACCGCAATAATAAACGAATCTTAAGAGTCTACCACTATACGATTCAGTGAGCTTAAGCTAATGTCAAATATCGTTGTTAGTCAACTTAAGTTCTTTCAAATGCATAAATTATGCTACTAATCCCATTTCGGGTAAAACATTTGCGCCGATTTCAATACAAGCACTCATTGGTTTAAGCTAGATCACTCTCATCCAATTTTATGATGAGCTTTGCTTTCAGCTAGTGTCAAATGAAGACAAGATTCAGTGTCAAATAAGTGACATTTGCATTGGCCTTGCTCGAGCGTGCCATCTAGCGGCAGTTATGAAACAAAAATAAGCTTCCCAAATGTGTTTAGTGGGTACTTGAACCAATGCATATTATTTGTTTTTAGCTGATGAATCACTAGCACCGCCACTTGTACAGTGTACACCAGCAGAATCACTAAGTCAGAACAAAAAATTGTATTGCCAACAATTTTCGTTGGTTAAAATAACCCCAAATATCAAAATTCTTGATTTAAGAATTTTATTGTTGTATGCACTGAACAGGGAAATACCAAGAAAAGGTAGATTTAGGTTTAGGTGACATTCCACAGCGAGTGCAGTCAAACTTAGGCCAAACTAGATCCATTGAAATACCACAAACATTGTTGAAGAAGTATTTTCCTAGAAGAAGTTTTCTGCGGGTAGAGAGATGAGGAAATACCTTCTAGATACCTAGATTGCTTAAAAATGCAAACGAAATCCTCAGCAGCTATTGACATCATTTGAGGACACATAAATCGCAGATAAATATCAAAGAAGCTGAAGGTAAGAAGAGTTCTTTTAAATGTTTGTTGTTTATACACATTTTTTAACGTTAAACAAAGAAACGATTTATTCAATTTTTTCCCAAACTTTTTATGTCAAACCAATACTCGTTTTGTAATTTTTGCCTGGTAGCCTTGATGCCGCTGTTTAAAATTATTCGACACTTTATTCCTCTGATCCTTAAATTAATAATTACAATTTTGCACTCCACTTGCAATGCTAGTATTATTGCCTACTCCTCCTTAATCGCTCTTTATTTTCCACCTTCAACAGAGTGTTGACAATGCAGCTCGTTCACTTCTTCCGTGTACCGATCATCGGCAAGATCGATCTAACTTATATCAGCTAACTCAACCAATCTATTAAATAAAGCAAATTGAATAAATCCAAATTTTAAATCTTTCATTTTCTCTTGATTTTTGTGGTCCTTCGAGCCGGATAGGGCTATAATTTTGAAAATCAAATCACCAGACTCTTTTTGGTGACATATTTCAAGACCAGCAATTTTTTCGAAAATATGGTCCCTTTTTCTATGAAAATAGCAGAGTGGACTAAAGACGTTTAAATAAAACTATTTTACAATATGTATAGCCATATATTTGGACCCCAAATTAAATTAAAAAAAATAATTGACTTGACACTATAGTCACTTCATTTTTTCCTTAAGTTGTAAGACTGTCTCAGAATTTCAGAATTTCTCTGATGGAGAAAGTTCCTTAAAAAACCTTGATATATGTACTTTGTACTTATATATTTTCTATTTCCAAGCAGCTTTATCACCCTGAAAACTGAATTCCTCTACACTGAAGTACGCATAAGTGACATAAGCTGTAGGAGTAAGCGCTGTAGGTTTGGCAGGTCACAAGACTCCAATCCTCACATTTCAGTACTACCACGCGAACGCTTGTAGTTCTCCAAATAACTGGCAAATTACTAGCTTTTACAACACAAGTCATTGGCACAAATGCATTCTTCCCATGGGTATATGCATGCACATGCACGCGCGCCGTTAGCATGGTACAACGTTTCACGATCGTTATCATCATCATTGTCATTATCGCGGAAGCCCAGAGGTGTAGCTAAACAAATAAAATTGTACCTTAAACTGAACTCGTTGCCTGATTCACTAAGGCAAAAAAAGCCCACAACACAAGATCACTACGTGAATGAATGGCGTGGCGCACAGAAAAGTGTTACGGTAGCCTTAGACAAAAACTGAAATAACAGCCATTAGCGCGAACCAGAAAATCGAGCGCGGAATGCTGTTGATCTCCATCTGTGCTCGAAGAGATGAATCGAGCTGCCATCCGAAGAGGTGCCATTGCGGATAGATACCTGTTGGCTGTCATCCGAGCGAGTAAGCAATTAATGATCAAACTGCATCGCATCGGGTGGGGGGGGGGGGGTGGAGGTACTTAGCTCAAAAAAAAAAAATCTTAACAGCACAAAACCGAACAAATTATGTAGGTATTTCACGTGCGGCGAAAGCGTCATCTATGAGCGTCGCGTCTGCCGGTTTTTCAAGTTTCGGGCGTGATTTCAAGCCCGAAATGAGGACAAGTGCAGTGCGCACTCCAACAATGGATGTGAGATCGATCTTTTGGCGATCTACATGGCTGCTCGCGTAAAACTGACTTTGACCTTAGTAAGGAGCTCCAAATGAAAGGGAAATTCACTGTGAATGGAGTGAATTTGTTTTTGAGCCTACACCCCGAGGAGCACATTTAAACTATCGATAGATCGTCAGTGTTGATCAACATTCTTTTGTAATTCAAACATTTAATTTAACTTTTTGGGCTGGGCCTCTATTATAATACAAATTGTTCGCTTTGTATTTAGATTCAACAGAAACTGGTTCATACTGATCTAGTTTCTCATGATCACCCATTTTCTTTCGATGGGCATTGTGATTTATTTTTATTTTATTTGCAACCGACAGAGTATTTGAAACGAAATAAAAACAAAATATTGGTCCAAGTTAGGCTCTATGCTTTGTCTGAAACCTACAAAAATTGGTTGATTAGCTTTAAAGGGAAGCGTGTACAAATCCAGACGGAGAATTTACAAGATTTTGGTATTGTTTGTAAAAGTTGGAGAGGCTCTGAAGAAGTGCAGCTTGAGTAGGAATATTTCTTTTTAATTCATATCTAAATCTAAATCTAAAGAGCTCCTCAATTAGCCGTTTGAAATCGGCATCAAATTGCAGATCCATTCCGTTCGTTCCAAAAAATTAAATCTCACACAAAACAAAAGGTTGTGAGAAGCTAGGCGTAGGGTCCCTTCAGGTCTGTTGCGCCAACTATATGTATATATACCAATGTATAACGAAAAATGAAACGCAGTATCGTCGGAGCATTTTAACTTGCACAAAGCAAGAGGTTAAAATTGAAACACGTTGAACTTACTTCAATGTTGGCTTGCTGTAGAAAAAAATGGGCACTTAAACGCGTTTCACTTTTCGTTACGGTTTTATTTTCGAGAAATAAAATATAACCCTAGAGCGATTTTGGATCCTTAACTTAAAAAATTTGTATAGCATTCAAACTATGTTTCTTATCGTGCCACAAGATCATATTGAGATGGCAGCATTTGTCGAACTAAAAAGACACACACAAAATGTCATCTCGATGTTTGGACTTGTGTCGCTTTTTCTTTCTTCTTCGTTTGACAGCAGTTCGGATGGGCCGTATTTTTCCCCATGGAAAATGAAGATCACGTTTTAGATCTCATTGACATTCTTTTGTTTTTAGCGTAATATAATCTTAACTAATAATACAAAAACGGAAAATAGTTACACAGTCTTTTATGTGTGTTTTTTTTTTTTAAATTACCCTTAGCCTGCATAAAATCGCAGGTGGGTTGGCATGCAGTTTTCAAAACTGATCCCCATAAAAGGGGTATAGCTTTCAGAAACTCCAGGAACTCTTCTTAATTATCGATTTAAAACAGCCGAAAGACTGCGTCCTCTAAAAGACTTAAATACGTTTCACAATGACCTTTTGCTAACCGGATCAAGTCAATACCCCTTCAAAACTGATTTCCTTAAATACTTCATCTTGTTGTCTTATAAAAATATAATCATCAATTAGTCACAGACCCAATCGACTTCACGACTTATTGATGCGCAAACGTATCCCAACTGATCGACGGTTAATCAAACCAAATAGTACGACAACAAGAAAGCCTCATCAACAATATTTATAAATAGCACTCATTGTGTATGCTGTGTGAAAGAGTTCATTAGCCTACGAATCTGGCATTGCCAATCAAAATGAATCCACCTCCCAGCTGGCCCAGTCTAGTCCCATTAATTATACAGAAGCTCATGTCAATTAGTGTGCGCAACTAACCACTCAATAATATTTATAATGATTGGCGGCCAGTTTCGGGCATAAATTAAATTCGCGATACTTTTACCGAGAAAGCTTGCCGGCAAGTTTTTAAGCCCAATCCCTTTGCTAGGTCGGTCCTCAATTGAATTAAATCGAAATCACTTCCCACGATGCCTGCACGTTACCCGACAAAAAGCTGAAGACTCCATTAATTTTTTAATCACCACAAGCATAATGGCCGTGGCTGATTGGAATTTTTTTTTTTTTTTTTGGCTTTTTTGCGCAGATTTCTTTTGCCGCCTTTAATTAGGCTTCCCTTCGCAATTATTTTCAGCCAAAAGCATAATTAGCCATGTCAACATGGGCGATGGCAACAACAGACAAAAAATCACTTTTTGCCAAACCGAAACTGGATGTAATCGAAACCTTCACTTCGAGGTACAGAAAGGACCCTCAAGTGCGAGGTCGCTAGTCGTAAAATTGAGATACTTGTGTGAACGACATTTTTTCTTCGTCTGCGTTGAGAGGTATACTAAGTTTTATAGAAAATCACCTTCGATGCGAGAGTGTCGTCCAATTTAACTGCGGCAGTTAGGAAAACTACGAGGGAAAGTTGTTCAGTTCGATACGAACATTCCACGTCTTAGTTTGATTTTCTTGAAGCAAAATGAAAAATGAAGCTGAGAAGCATGAGATGACAACTCGTGATCTTGTTGTCATCACGAACATCAAGTTGCAGCATGTTGAATGTTTGAAGATTTTTTTCTGTTTTTATGTTTTCTATATCATTTCGTAGCGCCGTCAAAAATGACAGTCGTATGACGAGTAGATGAAGTGTCCCTGATATGGAGGAAGTACTTTTTTGGTTTTTACTGCAATGTAATGATTTTAAGACATTCTTTGGAAGGTGATGGGTGGATCATTTGATTACACGAATTAAAGAAAAGAGCGAACAATATTTGAATAAGAAATTAATGAGGTATAAGATCCGGAAGGCCCAACTTTGAATGAGCCCTTTACAGAGATCGGAATTGATTTCAATGAGGTTCTATAACTATAGTTGGACAAGAATAAAATTTTAAATAAGGAGTTAGCAGAGGATGACATATAGGAACCTAGGTAAATTTTCTCTGTATTTTTTGTACAAACAAAATGGGTGTTCTGTATACAGTGGCAGTGGAAAAAATGTTAGGATGTGATTTTTTTCGGGGGATCAAACCTTAGCTCAGTAGTTCTGGTGAGGTACTGGGCAAAAGGAGCGCATTAAAAATTTGAACCCACTTTTCTTTCCCTCTTTTCTAATATACAGGTTAAAAGTTTGTGGGACATATTTCATTTGGTTTCAAGAAAACACCACAACAAATGCTCCATGACCAACATACTGACAACCCAGTAACAAGCAGTGGAGATCGCTAGCGGGCCAAGATGACAGTATATCAATTGGACAAACAATTGTATTAGAATGACGTTGGAGAATGGGGTTTTGTTCTTAGAAATCATGCGCTCGTTGAAAGAGGTAGAAATAGCCTTATAATCACGGTAGCCACTTGAAAATAAAGTTTGTGTCCAAAATTGGAAATAAAACTGACCAACTGAAGCTAAAAATGACCAAAATAATTTAACAATCTACGGCATGCATTATGATTCAGAGGAGAAAAAAATGCTTTTTTTGTTTTTAAAAACTTAAAGAATATTAAAATAATAAAAAAAAATTGGCTTTAAAAAAATAGTTTTTTCATATAATAATCGATATAATATTTCAGAGAATGCAAGCAATATATTGACATTATTTCAAAAAACGCATAGTAACTTGAACTTGCACATGGATAACTGGGAAACAAATTCAAACATTTTACTTGCAAATATTTAATATTGCAAACAAAAAAATAATATCTCAATATTATAGCCACCAACAATAGAAATTAAATGTTTTTTTTTATTTTTTGTCATTTCCTGACGATGCGCGCGTTGGAACGTAGAACTTGACAGCGAAAATATGTTGGCTTTTGTAAAAAAGAAGAAACCAAATTCACTCTACAAAGTGTCACTCAATAACGGTTTCTTTCACTCTGGAAAATTTAAATTTCTTAACACAGAACAATCACTTCATCTTAATTATTTAAACATATTCTTCATGTACTCAGATGACATATTATTTTTGTGAAATATATATTTGTGACCAAGAGAAAAAGTTATGACTAGATTTGGTCATAAATGACCAATGTGGCAGCCGTGCTTATAATACGATCCACAGTGCGGGCAATTTTTTTTTTTGTAGGTTCGTTTTTCCTAAGGTTGGACTATTTTATTTCTGCTGGCTACTAGAGATATTGCAAAATTTAAATTGCCTAATGTGGGTGCAAACACAAGTTAGGAAGTCAGAGAAAGATTGTGTAGAGATTGCGTACTGAATATATATGTTTTAAAAAAGATGGCGTCACATGGCTCATAAATGACGAATAAATTGAGTTGTTATCAAAATTTACAGTCGGCAGCTTCGTTTTGTTTGAGTTTTTAATTTTTGCGACCATTGAAATATCTATGACCAAAGCCAATAAGTTAAAGACACCACCAGCAATAACAAAGAACCCGAAACTGCCGGCGTGTTCCTCGATTTATGCAAAAAGACAAGCCATTGGATTCTATGCATTCAGGAGTTTTTATTGAGAGCACTTGAATGATGCCATGCTTATATAACTCAATGAATTTAGATTCTTAAGTTGGCAACACTTTTTTCAGAGGCAACCTATTTGAAAGCTGACAGATCATTTTCGATAACAATTCTATCGATTATAGACCTAATCTGCTCGAAAGAGTAGTACCAATTTAGAAACCTAGTAAATTTTTTTTTTAGAGATTTGTAACTTAAATTGGCACCACTCTTTTTTGAAAACTTTTGCCCACTTTTGCCATTTGATAATGACACTACATCTGATATTTTACCATGAGTATAGGTATATAAATTAACGATACATGGCGCGTTAGCTGCTTGAAAAACTGAACTCTTAGGTAGCGCTTTATTTGGCTGAACAGCGCCATCTATAGTAGGTCGAAATCATTGTTAAGAATAAAATGGCATAAAATGTTCTTTCTGATAAAGCACAAACCATGGTCATTGCCGCGATCTATTATTGGATTTTAAGGTTCTGTAGGTCAAAACCAAACAAGACGCACCTTTTAACATTATAAACATCAAACAAAAATGCTTTTTAATAAAAACAAAAACCAAATCAGTCGCTTCTAAAATGAAAACTATCTCGTACGTCCCCAAGTTTTACTTTGATGACTTCTGTAAAATGTGACCATAACAAGTCAACACAAAATAATAAGAAGCCCACACAAAAACAGTGAAACACTTGTTGTAGTTGACAACAAGCGGCACATTACAAAGCCCCACCATATACGATATACCACTTGCCACAACTTTTGATTTCCCAGAATTGTCTCGTCAACTTCGACCAAATTCACAGGTAAGAAACTGTTCGAAAACATACTCAGCCAATCATTAGAAAATGTGTTGCCCCTAGCGCATGACAGAAACGTCCCTCAAACGTCTATTTTAAAATGACGGTCAATCAAACAATGCACCGCGAGGGCACAACAACAAATAATCGAATCTGTAATCCGCTGCAGTATATTTGTCAATTTCTTTCTTTTTTTTTCCAATATTCCACTCGTGGCATGAATTCTTAATGAGAAAAAAAAAGTAATCAAATCCTTCATTTAAGTTATAAGGGAATTTTTAATTTTCTATGCATTGTAAACAATATTGTCTATCTGTCATTATTCGCCCATCAACCAGACTGTCTGTCTGAATAGCAATGAACTGGTCGCAAACTCGCTTCAGCATATTTTATAACTCAACATACACAATAGAAAATTTATGTATTTCTCAGATAGGAATCAAAAGAAATCTACATAAATACGTAGATACACAAATGCACAGTAGTATTTGTAGGAAGGAGGTATTATACGTATACTTTGATTGGAATACCTACGAGATTGAAATAAAATACAAACAAAATTATTCAAAAGACTGATAGAGTAGGGCGCACTGTCTATAGAAAACAGATCCACTCAAGTCAGATGATTAACATTTTAATTTTCCAGTTGGTTGGCCAGAGTAAAGTAGTTTTGGGTCTTAAAAATAAAATCAAAACCAATTCAGAGATTTTACCGATTTCGATTCATCAATAACGAGTCGATCGGATTTTTTTGGTGCGTCATTTCGTGTTTCACATTTAACTGTTTTTTTTTTTTTTTTAAATGACTTCATTTTTATGTTTCTCAAATTGATCAGAGTATCCACACATAGTTCCATTTATTTGGTAAAACTGATCTGGACATGAGAAATATATCGAATTTGAAAGTAGGTCCCATTTTCCAAATCACTTCCGCAATTTTTTCGAAAATCTGTTTCACATTCAAACATAGATGAGGACTGTTACCTACTATTAAGAAAATCGTCCACACGCCGCCGACTCGTACTCCAACGACCCCTACGCGCCCCACCGATTTTCCAATCTTCAAGCGGAGCACTTTAAATTGGCCTAATTACTGCACTCGCAATCGGTCCACTTTGCGTCTTCCGTTTTCCACAGTCTCGTAGGTAGGTACATATTGGAACTGGTACTGGTTCTGTGAAGTGGATAAAATTCGCGTGCGTACGAAAGTATGAAATGATGCGTGTCCCACACGGTAGCATTCGTCATTTTTTTTCTGGATACCAATTTGAGAGGAATTTTAATTGCAACCTCACCAATTGAGGCTGGAGATTCACACGGGCCGATTCCCATGTGATCTCAGCAATTTGCAATGATAAGTACTGCACATGCAAGCGTAGGTTGGGCTTGATATCCCAAGGTGTGGTTCTAACAAAACAGGTGGATTACAATGTTATCGATGTTTATTGAGTGTTTGTATATCGATAACAGTAATGCGTGGTGCAAATATCAAATTCCTGCAGTGAATGTGAGTGGACACTTTTATGGCGAGACTTGCCGTGATATGCTTTGATTTTTTCGCAAACGATAAGGGAATATTTGTGTACATAGGCGGAAAATATTGAGTCACCGGAGTCGTGGCTCAGTTGATGTGGAAAATTGCCTTTAAAATTAAAAAATTACCGCACCTGTTTCAAGTTTATATTGGTTATTTACCTTATAATGAGATAGATGGCTATAAAACATACATAAACATTATATTGTTACGATTCAAAATAAAACTTAAATTTTATTGCGCAAAACTGATAACAATTCCTTTATTCAATCGAATTCTTCGTCGTACATCCACGTTTCCCATTGAACATTTTTCGTAGTGTTTTTGACAGGTGTCAGTTTGACAGGCGGAATTTAATCGAGACTTCAGATGGCAGCAAAAATCGTTACAATATGCATTCATATAAATATGTTGGTTGGCTTCCTTTATTAATAAAAATCGTTTGGAGATTGGACAGCTGTCCGGCGTCACATTTGACAACCATTTAGTAAACCTTTGTGGCCCTCACTGGTCCGTTGTTGTACCTACTCTTTTTTTAAACTGATTTTAATAATGGCCGTCTTTTAACCTCACAAGTGCTTGATCTCTAGCGTATATATCTCTGAATTGTAGCGAGAAACATAAATATTAACCCGAAAAAACTCAGTTTAAACTCACAGAAGCAGGTAGATTAGGAAAATTAAAAAACTCTGAGCCAATTTCAAACACATCTGATCTGGGATACCTATACCTAGCTATTGCGAATGGAAACGTAGTGTGGTTTTAACTATCTATTATTCTCCCAGGTTACAACTATTTAGTAGTAGGTAGTCTGCCAAATTCTTGCACATTTTTTGGAAAAGTTTTTGACACTTAATAGGCTTTTGACACCAAGCCCAAAACCGCGTTTTCGCCAAAACACACGAAAACTTCATCGAAAATAGAAGTTTTCCCATACATATTTCAGTTTTCAAAACGAGCCGTTTGCAATCGTTCTCCACGAAAACGACTTCCAAGTTCCAATCGCTGGGTTGTTGGAACAAACACACCTTCTGCAATATTCAGCAAAATGGCTGACCGAACAAATGTCACAACTTAAAATCATTTTCATTAATTGATGGGCTAATATTGTTTTTAAATGCACTAAATTCATTTTGTTTGTTAATTAGATCGATCGAAATTAGAAACCAAAAAAGTTTACACCGAACGACTAGTCACTAGTGTCAGCTGATTGAAATGTCAAACGAAAACGAGTTGGTGGTCAGTGTGAATGCTTCGACGAGTTTTCGAGGAAAACACGGCTTTGGGCTTGGTGTGAAAATCCTGTATCATTATTATTTTTGTATTGGAAATGACAGTACAAAAGCACAAACCACAAGTTGTGGTATTGCGCAAGGTTATATTTTTCTTTTTTTTTAGTTAAAAAATGGATGCGGGTAATAGAAAAGATCTGAATGTCAATATGTTTCATATGGAGACGCACCTAAGTGATAAATTTTAAAAATACTTTGTTTACCGTAGCAGCAGATCTGCTCATCATAACATTCGTTATTTGTTTAAAACAAAAATAATGCTTCGCCTTTGCCAGCTATTGGTGTACAAATGGAGTGATTGTGCAATCTTAAATTTGGGATTAAATGTTACCTTGTGCGTGAAAAGATTTTTTTGCCACTTGAAAGATAATGCATTACCTTGAGCATTTCTAGTCCTCTAACGTCTAACAGACTAAAATTATTTATCGAATTCAGTGGCATTTTGCAAACATTTTTTAATGACCCCCTCTAACAATGAGTTGTTGTTTGAGCTGATCATTAATCGGTATTTTGAGCCCAAAAGACTACGCAAACAACATAAATCAATAGAAAAACAGTTTGTGAAGATCGACTACAGATACACTGTGCGCTGAAGTGTCATCATCGTCAGCCATGGCTCCTATAAAATATGAGACAGTTCGTTATGTTTCAAGGGCTCAACACAAACAGTGCTTGGCAGTAATTCCACAATGGCTTAGTTGCTCCAAGCCCTTCGAAAAGTACCTATATTTAACTACTCACACATCGTAATGTGTTTATTATTACTCGCGCCATTCCAATTAAGTCATTTAAGAAATGTTTGGCACTTACATTGTCCCTGAACAAAAAAGCGAAAAGTTGCATAAATTTGCTTAGCAAGACAAAGGAATTTTTGTTGAACATTTGAACGTGGGTTTTTTCATTAGAGCCTACATATACTTCCACTTTCCATTGTCTAATTGCGAACGTCTGATGTGCTTGTCATAAGAGCCACCATTTTGCACTTTCATTTTGTTCATATTTTCACCACAACAATGGCCCAACTTCATGGCGGCCACCACACAAAAAAGAAGTAGGCATTCCACTAAAACAACTCACTTTCAAATTAATTGTTTTCTATGCGTATGGTGTGCAGCGATATAGCCAAGTATATGATGCTTGGCATTTTACTGTCACAAGGTAGTTAAACAGAGATTATCTCTCGAGCTGTGAGTAACAAAAGCCAACCCCCAACGGCGCGTTCATAAATCATAAAAATTCCAAAACAACACCATGGGCTTGCCTGAGACGACAACGACATCCATTCGACATCGACACTCCCGCGTACGATTTTGTGCGTGCAAAATATAATATTCAGATTCACGTATCGAATTGCTTTCCACGTGTTGGCTGTTTTTTTTTTTATTATTTGTTTATTACTCAATTCAGTGTGGATAGCTTTTGTTAATGTATTCATACAGAATATCGGAATTTACAGGTTCCTACATCCACCTACATTGATGAGCGTAGATTTGGTATGAATTTTGTAGAAGTTGGAAAACAGCGGACTATAGCTTCGCGGTTTATTGACTCGTTTGCGCAAAATTAATGCTAACTATTGGTGTTAAATTATTATGAAGGTGTCTTAAGGAATTTTAAGTGTAGAGATGTATATTATTTAAATGGCGTGTTGTGTTTTAATTAAGTTGTCGGTTTGCTAGCAACAAATTGTTTTCATTGATTAAGTTGATAGCCGCGAAGTTTGCTTTTGGCTTTTTAGGCTGTGCTGAACAGGGTGTGCGAACTTTTTCACAATACTTTGACATATTCGTCATATATTTAATTAGTTTTTATTTGAAACTTGAAAACTTGGAAACTCTACAAAATCCTATGCACTTCTTTGCGTAATTTAAAAAAATATATTATTTGAAACATTTACGGGTATTTATATGCATACAATGTTTCACAACTTCAATTTCTTTTAATAAGACTTATGTACTTAAAAAGTTCACAATTTTATATATGGCATTTCGCCATCAAAAAATTTATCATCTTTTTATTTTCGATAAAACTTTTGACAGGTATATACAAAACAACAATCCGCTGTACAGCAGAATAATTCGTTCGACCTAGATCATAAGATCAGACATGTCAGAGATACGGCCCGAGGACCGTGAAAGACATTTCAATTGTTGTCACAATGCGCATAGTGTATGTTTCTAGTCAAGTTTCTGGATCATCAAAATAATATTTTGATTTCTGACGTATCTATTAAAAAATAGATAAAACTTGGTAGCATCAAAATCCGTGTTGGCCAAAGTATAACAGCTTCCAAAACCTTGTACCAATCATTGGCCAACATTTTAGAACCGAAAAGATAGAACATGGTGGCATCAAAATCCTTGTTGGCCAAAGTATAACAACTTCCAAAACCTTGTACCAATCATTGGCCTACATTTTAGAACCGAAAAGACAACTGTCAACCAAGGGAAAATCTTTTAAAATGGTATGAAATTCCAAGTCTGTACTCGCACCATCTTTAAAGTCGTCTACGACTGCGGTACCGTATGAAAGGGTGATGCTGTGCAAATCCATGACAATTTACATCATCCCTAGCCACCTCGTTTGCCTATATGTGGAATGATGATGGCGAAATTATACTTCTCTACCAAAGTTGGAAAGAACACCATGCCGCTTAATGTAAAAAAGGTTTAAGGCTATATGATGGGCTAAGAAGCTAACTAGCATCTTCATTTTTGAAGCCATCACGACCCAACATAAGAGGTACAATTTTTCGAAATTCCACTTTCATCCTTTTAAAGTTCAGCGCAGAAACGGAACTGTCAAAGAAAATGCTTGTGCTCACAGACATCAGAGACCTCTTTCTGCTTCTTTTTTATTTTGAGATCATAATTAGAGTGCACTCTTTGAACTCGGAATAAATTAACTGGGCAGTTTGAGTGAAAGTTTAAGTACAGGCGTTTTATGAAGATGGGAAAACGAAAACGTCAAGGAAATAGCTTTCGCTTTATTGATTTCGGCCAAATAGAATATTTCATCTCGTTTTCGAAGTTACATGAAGCAAAACGTTCGTTTAAACGAAAACGATTGAACGTTTTCATCTTACAGTATCCCATCCCAGGTTATTTGGACAGTTGACCGTTATATGAATGCTAATCAGGGATGATCAAAAGAATGCCTAAAAAATAATTTTTTCACCAAATTACTAATTACTCTAAGACCAGTCGATGTACCACTACCATCGGTATTTATCGTTTAACGAGAGGTTATGCCGGATGCTGTGTGCAAATTTCAGACTTCTACGTCAATTAGTTTCTGAAATAGACCTAGGTACAAAATTATCTATCTATATCTATCTGGTCTAGTGGGTTCGGACAGACGGACAAAAGAGAACCTTGAAAAGAGTAGTTTTGGTCGGAAAAAAAAAATGCAGAAAACTAACAAGTAGTCGGTTCAGAGCCCCAGAGCTACCTGATGTCGGTATTGACAAGCTGATTTATTATTCCGACAAGACTGCAGATTTTTTAGTGGCGCCATCTGTTTCGGATACACCAATGTGCATAACCTTGTATGATTTGCCTCGATGTATATGGAGCTGAGGTAATTGAGGTTTATTTTTAAACTAAACAATAAGCTCCTGGGAAATAGAGTACCGGCCCTACGACACTGGATTTTTTTACAGGTTTGCATCAAAATTTAACAAGGAGGTGCACTATAAATCTCTTTCTATAGAGTAGATAGTTTGCAGAACTAGTAGTGACGAGGATGACGTAATTTTCAATAGATCCTTTTAGCTACCATGTGGCCATCCTTTCAACTTGTTAATATAGAGCTTTCTTAGGTCTCGGCTGTAACGTTAAATCTCAGGAGCGACCTTCCACGCAGCTATATAGAAGCCTATTGCAAGACAAAGCAGACCACCCGGGATCAATTATTTGAGTGTCGGATAGGTTCCTACTACGATGTTCCTCTAAAGATTTGGTACTTCGACCCATATTCCACAATCGCCTGAAATTTGTACAGACTCATCAACTATCGATCGATTAAAAGATTTCCATGATCTTCTATAAGCAGTGTTTAAGTGGTTGACTATTTTTGTTTAGTTCATTGTAGGTCAGGCCTTAATAATTTGAGTAAAACCGGTCGCAATTGCACTCAAACCAAGTTCCAGGCTATCTAGGTTAGGTTAGGTTAGGTTGAGTGGGGTTGTGAGTTCATCACAAAAGGCACCATAGTGGGCCCATCGCCATCCCCAGGGAACCGTTACGGTTAAAAACCTAAACCAAATCCCCAAACAATCAATTTCCCTGCATAATTTTATAATGGTCCCAATATTGTTTGAGGAACCAACCTCATCTAAGTGATTAAAGAAGTACCTGCTTGTAGGTCCTCACAATACCTGCATACATCCGAGCTAGCTAGTCCTATAGTCTCATGACATACTTCCTTAGAAGGCAATGTCCAGAGAGTATTCCTACCGTTAACCTTAGTTTGGTTCTACTGAAGTTGATTAGTTCTTCAGACTTTCTCCAGTTTAAAATGGGCCACAGTGCCTTTGAGACCCTGTGACCTTCTAGCTGTGACCATCTTGTGGCTAATAAATGGGAAGTTTTTTTCAAAAACAACCCTTCTAGCCACGGCCATTGGTGGTCTTATGCCCTCAATCATGGTGTTAGGTGGGAGCTCCACTCCTTCCTTGGTCAGAGCGTCGGCCTTTGCATTACCTTCAATATTGCAATGCCCAGGTACCCAACATAATCTGACACGGTTCTGCGAACATAATGCCTTGAGCATTGTACGGCAATTCCTTACTAGTTCAGATTTAGTGGTATGTGACTCTAGCGCTTTAAGCGCAGCCTGACTATCAATGTATTTGGCAATATTCTTATTGGATATCAATCTCATCTCAAGTACCTCCGCAGCTTTGAGTACTGCCAGAATCTCCGCCTGGAACACACTGCATGTGTCCGGAAGTCTCAGGGCCAGATGTAAGTCCAGTTCATTGGAGAATACACCAGACCCTGTGCCCTCACTGGTTTTGGAGCCGTCAGTATATATCGAGGTCTCATTTACCCTCGACACCAAGTTGCTATACCAATCCTCTCTGTCAGGGTACAACACATCATACGGTGTGTCAAAATCTAGTGTACCAAGACCTTCATCTGCCTTTTCCGGTATTTCGGAGAATGATTCCTTCAAAATACTGCTATGTCCTATCCTACTGTTCTTAAAGATCACAATATTAGTGAGCCGTAGCGCACTATTTCCTGCAATTGATTTTATTTGTAAGTCCAGTGGCAAAAGATTCATAAACGCCTCCAGTGCAGCCGTTGGTGTGGTACGTAAAGCACCCGTAACGGCAATGCAGGCTGTTCTTTGTACCCTGGTCAACATATCCCATACTTCTTGTTTGTGGCTTTCCACCAGACAAGAGCCCCATATTTAATTATGGGTCTTACTACCATTTTGTATAGCCAATATAACATCGACGGCTTCATGCCCCATTTCTTTCCTGCTGTTCTCCTGCATATGAAGAGAGCATTGTAAGCCTTGCGGACTCTTTCCTGTCCAGGCTATCTAACGACAATCGGAATTCTTCGACTCCAGTGATGCTCATAATAAGAAGTAACCTCCAAAAAATAAACGTAAAGTTTTTTGGGTTTCAGCCTCAATGTGGTCTACTAAGCTCAAAATAAATACTAAAACATTGTAAAAAATAAAGCTTTGAAGAAGATTTCGTGATCATTCGTAGCTCACCGACAGATTGATGTGTCGACCATCGAACGGATGTACGACCGGATAAAGCACGAAATAGGTAAATTGCATAAGCAGTGCTTCCCAAGTCAACCCAAAAAAAAACAAAAGTATCAAGGACCATTCTTTCAAGAAGTAAGTGTTTTGGGTTCTTCCTTTCGATTTTATAGTTTCAATGGGATCCGCAAGGGTCACGATGAGTTTACCATGGTGTTTAGTGTTGCATAAGAGCCCTCATACATATGTACCTATAGCCAAATTTCCACTGATAAAAGTTCTCCGTTTTCAAAAAAAAAGAAACATTTAAAAAACCACACAAGCTGCTCGCATGTAGTAGGAATCATTATCCCACACGACTGTCTGATGTCTCTCTACAACTAAATATGACAATTCACGCATCGTTTCCAAAACACAATCCGTCAATCTTCCGGCAGTTCCACATATCACGCATAATTTCCGCAGTGCAGCAGCGATCGTCAATCACAGTGCTAACTTGCCACCCCAAAGTTCAAGTATTCGAATGCACTGTGCACACCCAGCCATCGAGTAAACATATCGAATCCACAAATCTATGCCTCCAACTTGGCTTTTGCATTACAAAACGCAAACACTCCTGGCACGAGTTCGGCCGATTCCCCCGAAACGCGTTGCACACATGTTCTCTGTTGCTTCACATAATTATGCCACACTTCGTATAATCGAACATTCAGGCCGATATACTCGTACACTCGAAACGCAAACAACACTAGGTATAAAAGTATCTAAAGCGAACCAAGTGAGGGAAAAAAAACTGTTCATCAAGTGGAGCACGTGTTCTCGGGGATTTACTCAACATATCCGAACTATTCACTTGCAGCAGCATTTATTTTTAGGACGCGCGTCAGAAAACATGAAATCGGTAAAATTGTAAAATTGTAAAATTATCGGTTTTTTGTCGAAATTATCCCTATTTTCGGATGCGATCGGGAAGTTTTGGATTTTTCTTTCTACAGTCACTTTCACTGACCCTCGGAAGGGTGAACGAGCGATGAACGGAGTGACCTCGGCGAGGAAGAAAGTATTCTCTGCGGCCAATTAACCTCTGAAACCTACTACCACGGTGTGTGTTCTGTTGGGTTTTAAATGCGCGTCCCAGATTTACCACGAACAAGGTTACAAGATCACTGAAGATAGCAGCCTGTGCGGGCTCTCATTGCGCACTTGACGTTTATTTTTTCCGTACTCCCAGTGCTGATGGATTGGCAGAATAATTATGATAACATTTTTCTTCCTATAATGCAGATCTCCCTGGGGAGATACCGAGTATCATAGGTTCGGTATCTTCAGCTACCTGTCGTGGAAAATTCTTCAAATTCCACAAAAATGCTCGGCACTGACTGATAGCCACTTACGTGCCGCGTGAAGTGGTCTAATATTTTACGTTTCTCCGAATCAAAGGAACAAAGAGTGTTTTTACTTAGAGTCCCTATTTTATGGCCATCCGGCAGTGGTAGAAGAATTTCTGTTGTTTAGGCAATTGATTGGGACCCTCACATTTGTGTGTATCTCTTATCTGTGTATCTAACGTCGATTTATTTCGAAAGGTAGGCTAATTGAGCAATTATCTTGGGTTCAGTGTAAATATTTGATATCTTTCAAGGTAGAAGAAATCCGACTTGAAGCACTCTCCACATGTATGCTTTAGTTGTTTCCTTGTGTCGGAGTCTTGTTTAACGTTTGCTTTGTCGCGCGAAACGCGTGCAACTATTAAGCAGACGGAATTGGCGTACGTTACGTGTTGGGTTGGATGTCTCGGCGCTTAACTGGGTGTATGTTTAGACCTAATGTCACGTATAGGGCATGCTTGGCTGACGCTTCAAAGTCACGAACATTGCTCACTTTCGGTATTAACTGGAACTTCGTACCTCGTCGTGGAGGTGTCGCAAATCTTTTTCGCACATACGCACAGTTGGGCTATGGAATTTTATTAATTTTTTCCTTTTTGTGCGACCTCGGGCTGGGTATGGGTACTGGGTGTGTGCGTGTAGTTTTACGATTCTCTCACACACGCGAACCTTTTGTGGGCTCGGGGCATCTTTAACACCTTTTGTGCGCAATGAAGAGTGCTTTGTGTCGCCTCCCTACGGTCGACGTGTAGGTGTACCTTTGGGTTTCTAGGAAATTTGTTTCTTAAATATTTGATAGCCATGTCGTACGCATCATATGAGTATTCACGCTTCTTTTATGAGATTTTTCATAATTTACAATTTTAGTGAAATAAGATCGATCGTAAAAAAATATATTTCAATGGAATTTGACTATGGCGCGGATACACCTCCTTACATGGCATGAAATAAGAAATTGTTTGTACTGTTGGGGAAGGCATTCACGAGGCAGCCGATATTTAATAGGTTTATTGAGTTGATTCGGTTTTATGGGCTTTGTAACACTTGGTTGAGTAGTTGGGCCTGAATATTAAATTAATGAGTGGTAAAAGAAAATTCGATTTTGGATAGGTTTCACTAAAAACCAAAGGAGATCGGAGGGGTCGATGTGTGGTGGATAATATTCAGAGGTACGTGTTTATGACTATATTAAAGCCGGGGTATGGTTTCTGAACCATAAGACGTCGGAGTTTCGGAAATACTTCACAGAAACCGTGTATGATCTCTTACTCAAAAGAACAGTCAAAGAAAATCCCGGCAATTAACCGGCGACAGAGAAGAAGACAATGAGAAGCAAAGCGGGTATTGGGATTGATATTCACCCGAAAGGAGGTGGAGATATTTCGACTCTTGAATGTATTTAGCTTTCGAACATTTTGCAAATGTTGCAAAATAATTTATATTAATACTAGCGAACCCACTGCAGGGCCATCTGCCGGGCTCATTTGTAAATCTAAACCATCCAGGGCTCCACCCAAACGCATACCAAAAAATTCATTCAAATCGGTCCAGCTGGTTAGGAGGAGTTCAGTGACATACACACGCACAGTAGAATTATATATATTAAGAAGAGAAGAAGATAAGATAAACCGGGATCAAATTACTTTTAAATCATTTTTTGGCGAAACAAACGAAAAAAAAAATTATGAATATGACACTTGCTAGAGATCGCCAACAAAGGGATCGCGAACTTTTGGGTTCGACGTAGCTTATCGAGCTTCGATGGGTATTTACTTGTGTAGATTTTGTGGATATAGAAAAAATAGGTGCACCGTAATTTTGGGATAAATCACGAAACCTGAAATCTAAAAACCCAAAAAAGGAAACAAATGTCTTACCACTTTATAAAAGCTTCGTTGGGGCGCATTTTTATTAAAAATGATTTTTCCTTGAGTTCAAATATCGGGAAGGCAATTTTAATTATTATCGACTCTCTCATATCCGCGAAAGGAATATATTGTTATTGAGAACAAGTAAAAGGAACACACACAAAAAAGAAATATTAAAGTATACTACAAAACATAAAAAGAAATATTAAACTACAGAGCCACGAGTCTCAGTAGTCTAACTTGAGTACTGAGCTCCTCAAAGGGAGGTCGTATATGGCTGAGCAATCCATCGTTAATTGATGCTGCCTCAAACTATAAAGGTGGCAAATAAATTCCATAAGTGAACTAAAAAAAAGGTAGCGCAGTGGAAAAAAACAGGCTACACCAGTACACCTACGATACATTGAGCGAAGTTTAGTGAGATTTTTTTCGGACTATTAAAGTTGCTGACAAAAGCGGTTGCGGATGACCACTCTCTCATACACCGGGCTATTGGATATTGAACTTTTGCAGACTTAGCTCGTAGCTACAGCTCCGCCATCTAGTGCAAGTGTCTACTCAGAGGTTTAACTGAAAACTAATGACTGCCTTCTCCCATATACCTATGAAACTGAAACCCTAATCCGTCAATGAAACCCCAAAACGCCACATAATTAGCTGCCAAAACACAAAACCAACTCAAGTCGTTTGACTTTGGCAGCCACTTAAGTAAATGATAAACATTTTCTGTTTGTTCCATTGTCTCAGTTTACGTGTGTTGAAAAAAACAAACAAAAAACAGCAATCCGATGACACATTCGTTTGCCACTTTCGACACACATGTGTTGCATAATGTAGAAAATTGGACGTGGACATACCTATATTCCTGCGCCAACCCTGAGTTACCCTTAATTGTTTACTCTGGTAACGGTTTCATATTTCAACGAAACAAATCGATTTTGTCAACAATAACAATACCTATACCTACAGTCGGCGATTTACGACGAAAGCATACTTGAAATCTGATCCATCAGCATTCCAGGAATCCATGTCGTACACACACACACGGTGTGTCAAAAGATTGGCACAAAGTGCAACATAAAGTACTACGTATATTGTATTTAGCAATGCGTAGGTATCTACCTCTTAATTTCATCAGCCGGCTACACAACGTTCAACAATTGCTCGCAGCAATTACATATCTTTTACCCTCTCACGGGGTAAACCAAACGACAAGACAAAAAATAAAACCTCAACCATGTACGCTTGCGCAAACGAGGGCATGGAACGCAATTCGCGGTCTTCGAAGAAAGCCGCTGCTATATGATGTTCATCATTCCCTCTCGGCGTCTGTAATTCCCCCTCGTCATTATGCCAAAAACAATAATTCTGCTGACAGCAAAAACGACTACCGACTACAAAGGTTGGTTCCGATTCGAATGTTGGACTCACCTATGAACAATTCAAGCGAAAATCAAGAACAATGCTCAATCGTCTGGTTGCTTTTTTTTGGCTCAAGCGTTAATCCTTTTGTTGTTAAGTCAGCTTTGGAAATGGCGTAATCCGTTTTTCGTGGTAGGTATCTAGATTTAAATTTGGACACCAAACAGCACTAGTAGATACTCGTCAATATTTTTTTTACATATATACTGTATCTACACCCACTTTTTCTACTGATAACACGTTGTATCTTCTGTTTTACACAAGATCACACCGAACAAAAACTGCGCATCCAACAAATTCTAATAGGATCTAATAGGATCGTAGAAACAAAGTCGCGCTTTCTCTTTGCGGTTATTTTTTTTTTGTATTTTTTTTCCCCAAAATAACCTCGATTTATGCTCAATCAAGTGGTTTGTCGTCGTCGATCGTCGATCGTCTTTCGCAATCCGATCGAATCGATAGTAGAGTTCGGTAGAAAGTCTGACGTTGCGTGTCAATTGGGCACACACAACCAAGACAAAAAGAGAAAAAATCTATGAAACTCCGATGTAAACATTCACAAAATAAGTATCTTCAACTATCTATGAGCGTTTTTCGCCAATCCGTCCGATAATAGTTTCGGTTTCGTTCGATAATAGACCCGGCTACGTCAAGAAATTACATCTGTGCGATCACTTGCTTACGTTACAGCAAACTGTCGTTCAAAACATCAACAGGCAAGCGTCAAACTCAATATACTATGCGCTTGCTATGTTTCTGTTTATCTGCTGGAAAGAAGAAAAAGAAACACTACGAAGTGGAAGCAGCGAATGAGGTAAAACGAAACGATCGTTGTCGTTGTCGTTGCCGTCGTTGGTGCGTTCGAAGGCAAAGTGTTGGAGGCAGCGTTGCCGATTGTCCCATTTCGGAGCCAAATGGCCTCTTTTTGAGACTCAGGACCCTTGGAGCCCACTTTTTGAAATATTATCAAAAAGGCCCCTTTTTCACTTTGGGTAAGATTTTATTCTTTATTGATCGAAAAAGAATGCAAACAAATGAAAGAAGTGCTTCGCGATGAATAAATTTGACTTTTGTCAAAAATAAATGTCTTTGTTGATCTGTTTTATTTTTTTTTATTAGTATTTTATGTGGTGGCCCCTTGTTTACGGATCGGGCACCTTTTTAGTCCCCTTTTTCGAAATTTTTCAGCTGCAACACTGGTTGGAAGCCCTGGCTCTTGTATGAGGTTCGTACAGGTGCACTATTCGGCTGTACTTTGTCCATATTAACAATCCAAGAAGATAAAGTACTTAGTTGCTCGTTGGTTTGTGTCGTGGATTAAAAACAGACTTGTTTCCGGTTGTCGATGTATTAATCCGTGCCGTCTAAACCAAATAGACCGAAAAGCATCAGCGGGAGAAGTTTTGCGTTGTCAAACTCTAGCAAGTTAGCTCCATTTTAACCTTGGACGTGCGTTGGTAAATATTTAGTTCTGTTTACAAAGGGTGGTCCAACCATAATGCACGATGTTAATTGTGAGTCACACCTTAACGCCAAGTTTTTTTGTTGCCCAACTTAATTTGACATTTCTTTGATTCAGTGTTTGACAAATTCAACCATGGAGAGGTACACAATTGAGCAGTGCGTTTGAATTGTTCAAGCTTCTTACAAAAATGGGCGTTCAAATCAAAACGTATTTCGTGCACTTCGTGATTTTTTTGGTCAGCATAATCGACTACTAAGCGAGGGGTTCAGGTTCGAATCCCGCAAAAAAAAAACCCAATTTCCAACTCAGGGTTTTTTTCACTGCGCCACCTCTCGCGAACGTCTGACAAACATCCGAGAGTATAACTGTCATGAAAGAGCTTCTCAATTAGCCGTTTGGAATCGGCATAAAATTGTAGATCCCTTCCATTCGTTCCAAAAATGAAAACTCACACAAAACGAATGGTTGCGAGAAGCTAGGCCTAGGGTCCCTACGGACCTGTTGCGCCAAAAATTATATTATTATTATTATATAATCGACAAAATGTGTTAACAATCGGAAGAACAGTGCGCAAAATTTCAGCAAACCGGGTCTGCAGGAAATGTAAAAACAAGAGTTCATGCTCGCCAATTTCGTTTTTCGATTGGCTTCTTCCACCCATGGTTACCGTGAATGGTGTTCGCTTTCGCGAGATGGTAACGGTCATCTTGTGGCCAGAAATTGAGAAAATGGATTTTGACGATGTGTGCTTCCAACAGGATGGTGCCACTTGCCACACAGCCAACAAAACAGTGGCTCTTTCGCTAGAATTTCAATAGCCGTGTTACCTCACGTCGCGGCGATGTCAATTGGCCGCCACGATCATGTGATTTGACCCCGTTGGACTTCTTTCTTTGGGGATATTTAAAAGTAAAAGTGTACCCCAATAAGCCAATAACAATTGCAAAGCTAAAGGATGAGATTATTCGGCACATTAACGAAATTGAACCTCAATTATGTCTCAGAGTCATTGAATATATGGACCATCGGATAAGGGTATGCCATCGAAGCCGTGTCGAGCATTTGCCCGATATTTTGTTTCACTCATAATTGCTATAGATCCTTCTTTCATAATAAACAGTTTTAAGATAATTCTCTGAAACTTTTTGTTTTATTTACAATTAACATCGTGCGTTTTCTTTGGACCACCCTTTTATTTCATTTTGACAGAGCCATATGGCATAGCTAAAGCGATAACATTCAGACTCACCTTTTAAAGTTTTTTAACAAAACTGAAAACTACTGCTGGCAATCTCTTAAACGGCGAAAAACGAATATTTCGCTGTCATTCTGTGTGGCTTATTTCAAGACCGCTGTACAAGATAGCATGACTCCATGTCGATAGAACTACTTAAGGCAGTTGCCAAACCAGATGGACAACAGTAGGAAGACCTTTCCGCTTCCGCATAAGGACAAGGGAACCTCAAACATCATGGAGTAAGCAACTGGGGACCTTGGACTACTCTGGACTATTTTCTATAATTTTTATAACTACTATGACGATTTCTGCAAACCAGTTCAAGAGTATTTGGAGTAAGTTCCTTTTTCATCAGTCGTCTTTCCGAGGCTGCTGTATTCTTTGTCAAACTATAGAAAGATGAATCTTGGTTCGCCGTATTGAAACATTATTTGCATGAGATATTTAATAGAAGGGAAGGAACATCTGTTCCTTATCTTATCCAAACGGCTGAATTAAAAGTCATTCGCATGTCAGTAGCACCAATAATGTTTGTCAAACGTTCCCGACAGCGAAAACGCTTTCGATGCTTGATTTTTTTGTGCAATTGAGCAAAGAACCTTTTGCTTATTAGCCTAGGTACGAACCACTGAGCTACTGCTGTCACAGTGAAATCTTTTACTTAGAGATTCAGTTCCTGAAGAGACTGATTTATAGGGAACATCAGTTGTTCCACATGAGTGGTCCACCTTTGGTAAGTAAGAGGCTTGTATTAGACTGAAAACTCCACACCTTTAAGATGCAACAATCACCTTGAATGAATACCCACAGCAAATCCAACAAGTGCAGCTGACAGCATAAAAATCATTGAAAAAGAAACGCCAAGCAGAACACTGAAAAAGAAACTCAAAGAAAACAGAAGAAGGCAACACAAAAGAAATCTAAAGCAGCACGGAAAGCACAACAAAACGAAACCCTAGAAAACACAACACAAACACAGACTTCTCTGCAAGATCAGCAAAATCAACACAGAACACACCGACACCATTGCTGGCCAAGTATCCAAAATCAAAGCCAATCCACTAACCACTATGCAGGCATTTGCATTTGACTTGGCGGCAGTTAGCAGTTGGCACATCAGCAACAGAGCCTGGGTAAAACTTGTGGAGACTACCACTACAGATGGAGTGTGGACATTCAGCGCTCGATCCACGGCGAGAAACTCCTAGAGATACACGGAAGTATACTCAACGCACACAATCGCTCGTCGCTCCGCAATAGTTTCCCCTGCGTTCGAATCTCAATAATATTTTCACAATTTCCATGCACACCGTTCGCAGAGCAAGCACTTGATACGTTGTTTTGTGTGGGTGCTACTTGTTGCGCGCGTGTGTACGCTGGTAAACAACTGGCGGCCATACTTGTTTCCAAAAACCAAAACCACTCCAACTCTATGCTGCTGTTGTTGTTGTTGGGCTTCGTGTAGCGTTAGCGTTTGTTTTGCTGCTGCCAAAAACCACTTCCAATTCAGATTCATGGTCAGAGCTGGTCAAAGCTGGTTACAGAGGTGCTTTGCCGGGGGTGAGCCGTAAGCACTTCAACAGCGCATTTGATGAGCGCAATCTCATTTTTGGTGTCACCGTTGTGGAGTTCTAACATTTCAAGTCAATAAAATCCAAGGATTCATGTTTCAATAACGCAGCGGATTTATCGAGTTTCTTTGGATTTTCTTTTTTACGACAATCAGCAGTTTTGTGTGCGGCACAAAAACACCAGACGCCAGACGGGTATTACCAGTTGGTGGTGTGGTTGGGTTTGATGATTTGAATAATTCGGTTGGATGCGATGTTTTCTGGCCGGGAGTTCGTCGCAAATTATCACTTGTATACTTCTAGGGAGGCGCGGTGGGGAAGCAACACTTGTGGGGTATTTTTCTGAAGCATAATTATGGTTATTACCCTACTCCTTCAGTTGGCAGTGGGTACCCAATGAGGAGTTTTGAGAAATGAACGCGGAAGAGAAAAGATCGAAGCTCTTTAGCCGTGGATTACAGACGAGATCGAGACTACCAGCAAGCTGTTATAAATAAAGTTAAGAAATATCTGTTAATGGGAAATGATCGTTAATAACTTTGAATGGAATTGCAAAAGAGGCTGAGAGCGTGTCGTAAATAGAGCGACTGTTGGGATAGTGTACGGATGTCAGTTTTAGGATGAAAGATTGGAGTTGGGATAATGAGGCGTTGGGCATAAATTCTTATACAGTGATTGTGGCGGGGTGATGTTCATTTCTTCGACTTGTTGTTTTGTATATTTACGGGGATTGATCTTTAAGTTAGCTTAGGATCTATAAGCCTTGATGCACAGTTCTATAGTGGCAGTAGCTTTAAGAAGCGTCCTATTTTTAACTTTATCCATTACGTAGTGAAATGAGGGGAACGTTTCACTCAAATTCAACACTTGGCAAGTGAAAGTGAAGATTCACCAATCGGCAACGTTGTTCTGAGATCGTATTTATCGTAAAAGTGACGATTTCCGAAGGTTAATACGACGCTCGGATTTTTGTTCTCTTTGCCCCCATTTCTACGATTTCGTAAATATTTTTATTTTTCCGATGTTATACATACAAATACTATGGGTAAACCACTCGAAAAATACAATGAAATTTTCGATTTTTTTGAAAATTTTGCCCATTCCATATCCGTTTTTTTTCCCACTTGTTTCCCTATTTCAATTCATTGAAAGACGCATTTTTGATATAATAAAAATTTGTTTTATTTTATTAAGCCATCTTTTTTAAAGGAAACACAAAAATAAAAAAAACAATTATCTAATATAATAATATTCAAAATATTCAAAGTGTTTCATTTTCGAACTAAATCGCTTAGATTCTATAAACGCGGTGATGTTTTTATGTTCGGGAGATATTTGAAAGTTAACTACACGAGTTTTATTTATAAATTATGCAAAATAATAAACATGGATGGATTTCCCTGTTTCCCCAAGTAGAGGACAAACGTACCTAAATGGAGTTTCTGTTTTTGACCTACCTGGAAATATTTTAAATTTTGACTGGAATCTGATTGTGTAAGCCCCAAATGGTTGGCATTATTTTAAGATCCATATTCAATATTGTTGAAAAAAGAAGTGGGTTGTATATGCTAAAAATAAGTTTTGCATACCTATATTACAAAAATATAGCGTAGATATGTGAAAATACATAGATTGTAATAATTTGTGTAGTATTTTTTGAGAAATATCTAATTAAAAAACTGACGTCTTCGAATTTTTTGTGAAAACCAAGAATACTTATGTTATCTTCAGTATGTATTTGGGTCAACATAGTTAGAGTTGTAAGATTATTATGGTCATTTATAACTTAACAGCAAACTCAGTTTTTCTGTATATTGTAGTACAATGGATTTTTTAAAAAAAAACAATATTCTTGAAAATTTGGTTTTCTTTAGTTTACAAAAAAACGGCACCAACGATTTTGACAAAAATGCATACTTAGTGTAAACTGGATGTTTTCAAAATTATTGCGTCCTTAATTTGCAACTCGAGTCAACGGAAACTCAAATTTTAGAAACTTCTCATATCTCAACAAACCCCATTTTCGAG
Source organism: Cheilosia vernalis (assembly GCA_949126925.1). Classification (NCBI taxonomy): domain Eukaryota; kingdom Metazoa; phylum Arthropoda; class Insecta; order Diptera; family Syrphidae; genus Cheilosia; species Cheilosia vernalis. The sequence continues at coordinate 59,932,825 of OX421360.1, read as the reverse complement.
TTGGATAAAACTTAAAAAACCAAGTGATGCATACATCCGAAACAATATTTTTTAGTACTCAATTTTCAGATAAATCGTGCAGCGATAGTAGGAATTTTTCAAACTAATGTTGAAAAATTTATTACTACATATTTTGACTGCATAATATCACAAAAACCGCTCGATTTTGACCAAAAAACATAGGTATTTGGGGTCATAAAGATCCCATACTGATGAGGTTTTTCTTCAAAAATTCCAATAAGTCTTTGTTTTAATTATTTCTCAAAAATTACGATTCAAATCCCGATCTGTATTCGTATGTTTTTTTTATAAATTTTATTCAAGAAACTTTTTTTAGTACTTTTCATTTTCTTTTTAACCATATTGAACAACTAAACATTCGTCTTGGAATGATTTCAAGCACTTTTGGAACTTTACACAATCAAAAACTCCTATTTCATTTCTGCCCCACACACGTGTGAATCGGTATTATTCAGTTTATAACGGCAGATCAGTAGATCAGCAAAACAGAAACTCCTGTTCCGTCGGTCCTTGCATTCAAAAATATTGTAAATTGTCGAGGCGTACAAAAAAGTATAATAGGGCGCTTATAACTCTTCAACCAGAACTTGCGAAAATTGCATCTTACCGAGAGCTTAAACTTAGAAAACAAACATTCTTATTTGATGTGAATGAATAAGCTTGAAGTCAAAGATTTTTAGCACTATCTGCCTATTCTTAAATTGTATGAAGGGTTGCTTCTGAACTTTTTACCTAGCCACCAATTGATTCAACCAAACTTTTGATAAACGAGAAAGTTTCGTCCACTTTATTCATACTGGACAGATACTCGTATTATCACGAAATCGTTAATGCAGCGGGCCCGCCCTTCGTTCTCTCCAGGTCATAATACGAGAAGGTGAATTTTAGGCTTACTAACAGAGGTAAAAAATTTGCTATTGCAGCGGTTACCGCCAATGGTAAACTCTACGTATTTGAGGCCTTCCTTAGTCGATTGTCATTCATTTAATATTTAAAGGTTCTCCACTAAATTGATCTTGTAAATCGTAGGAGAGTTGTGTCGTATTTAACTATGAAAAATAGCGTCACTTCGAACTAATTAGTCATTTGTGCACTGCTTTCAACTCCCTGAACCAAATGAGTGTGCAAATAACTCTTGTAGGTAATATTTCTCACCACCAAGTATTTGCAAAGATATTTTCCAGTCTTGCAGAAATCCTCTGTCAATAGAACTACACGTTTTCCTCTCAAGTGAGAATCACTTGTAGTTTTATTTTCCAGCGTAGGAGGTAGAGTTACATCATCACCCAGGAAGACGCTTCCACACCGCATGGTCTTTATCTTCAGCATGTCGCGCAGACTGGTCTTCTTTTGCATAATGCAACTCAAAACCATCTCCGACCTCCCGGTTCGATTGTTTTGTGGAATTTCATTGCACAGCATCCATCCATCCATCTGAGCGGCAGCTTTCTCATCTCAACTACGAGACGACTGCGAAATGCACAACTTCTTGAGTCTAACCACAAAATGTTGTGTTCTGGCTGACGGATATCATGTTCCATAGCTCTAGTGACGTTTTGTGCTGTCGCTTCGGAGATAATTCTTAGTCGCAGAACGAATGACTGTTGGGGATCTTAAATCTGAGGAAGTTTGTACTCTGGGATAAAAACTGATGATGGAAGATTGTAATAGTAGGAAGACGAATCAATGTATGCAACCATTTGATGTGTGAAAGCCCATCTTTTAGATTATACGAACTTATTTGCATTTTTTATGGGAGCACCAGTTCACCGGCCATATCTCACGACGATTTAGTAAATGACCGCCTAACAAATTACACAGCTTACCTACACATTCGTCTTCAATTATGACGTTTGGGCTAGTAAATTACCAACTCTGTTCAAAACTCTGCCTATAATTAGACTGCCTTCACAATATACTCGTACCAAGCCGCACTATTTGTCTTTAAATGTGTTAACTGCCAAGCCCTTTCTTTCTTATGGCCTGGCCCTACTTTCCAGTTGTTGATAGTCTCATCTAAATATTAGAACAATAAATTAAGCACTGTAGGTAAAAGTTTCTCGAATCGAGAAAAACTTCTTTGGGGTGTCAACTTGAGAGAATGAACGAACATAATTGGATAATTTATTCAAATCCCTCCCAGCTATACGGTGCTTTGGCTAAGAACTAATAAATCGCTACCCACCATCTACACGTAGAGGCGGGGACAAAATCCATCTGTCAAAAGTCAGAGTCAGCCTAAAGTGTGTTTGTAAATTTAAATTTATAATTTTAAATGCCGGATAAATATTTATTTGTTAATAATTATTGAAACCTGGAGGCCACCTCACACCCAAATTTGACAGTCGCTTCGGTTTGACTTCTTGACAGCACTGACATTAAGTCCATCCTAGATAAACAAACAATTGTTAAGACAAAAGAAATGCCCAAAAGAAGTGTGAACCTGTCAAAAGCTTGGAGGCACATTTTGAATAGTCTACGAAAATACCCTAACCCTTATGTCTAGATCAACATGATCTGTCTTTATGCGAAGCCCACACTGTAGTGTAGACCACAGAAGTTCTCTACACACTTTTTGCGGTTCGCCCTTAACTTGATAAGAAGATTGTTTTCTTTACGAGTGTAATCAACACCACTTATTGATTCATCTTCAGCGGTAGCACACACGTTAATCGCATTTAAATGCAACTACATTCGCGACTCTGGCTGCTTCGCACTGAACGCCTATGATTCATTGGAGCTGTCTGTTCTATGCCGGGCCAGCATTTATGACGACTAGATTGTATATCTGCGGCTACCTTTCTGGACTAGTATTTCAAGCAATTAGATAGGGTTTTTCTACTCCATCTGACAGATATGAATGGCAGCGAGAGGCGCATGATTACAGATTCTAATAAATTAAAAAATGCAACAAGTAACCGTGTGGATATAGGCTCCGATGGATGTATACGTACCTGGATATGATGAAGTTTCGAACATAAAACATTTTTTCTAATTACAAGGCACAACATGTCTGTGTAGAATAACACATAGCGAATGCAATTAATTTTGATTCAATGCAGGTAGAGGGTGTGGGCAATTTGCGGTTCCACTTTGTCAAACAAATTTATAGTTTTGAGTGATTTATTTAGGGTGAAACAAAAATACTAACTAGATGGATGGGATGGTGGTTATTGAATGCATCATCGGAGCAATGCTCAAATGATACAATTTATAAGAACTTACCATTTTGAAAGCAGTTTTTAGTAGAGTTTTGGAACATGTTTGATGGCATTATAAGAGCGGCTTTTGCGTAGATTTTTGTGTAGGATTGTCAAGAGTTTGCTGAGCATATTTTCGATTGTGAGCAGTCATTTGAAGAAATGTTTTCATTACACGATTTTTGACGCACTTTTTGAACACATTTTTGACGCGGTTAATCAGCGATTTGTATGATGATTGTTATGACCATTTTTGACCCTGTTTTTGTACGTATTCTTCATATTAGTTGCTGTTGTTATTTTTTAATTTTTCGGCAAATTTTCAATCGGTAACTTCGTGAGTCTTGGACGAGCTGTGAAGGTCGATGTCAAATTTTGTAGTCAGAGAACCTAAAAAGTTTCGCATTATCGATCAACTTACCAGCATCAAATCTTACCGAAAGGGCAAAATTTTCCTAAAAGTACGATATTTCGGAGACGATTGACCAATCCATCTAAAACAACGCTTGTTGGTTTTTACAGCTTTTCGATTTGTTATCAACCTCTTATTTTGAAACGTTTTTAGGTAACTAATTTTATTTAGATATTTTACCAGATTCCTTTGACTTTTGCTCTTTTTAAGGTTCCGTACCCAAAGGGAAAAAACGTAACCTTATTAGTTTCGCTCGGATGTCTCTCCGTCTGTCTGTCTGTCTGTCTGTCTGTCTGTCTGTCTGTCCGAACCCACTAAGCCAATTTTGTTACCAGGTCTATCTCAAGAACCGATTGACATAGGAGGCTAAAGTTTACACACAACATCCGGTATAACCTCTAGTTAAACGACAAATACCAATGGAAGGAATACATCGATTGGTTTTGGATTAATTATAAATCTGGTGAAAAAAATATTTTCATTTGCCCAAAAAACGGTTTATTTCTTGATTCACAAAAAAATACATAAATTCCTTTTTTGTAGATCATGTTCTTATCTATATATATGTATGCTGAATACTGTTTTGCCGAAAAGTTAATAGTTTACAAGATATTTTCAAAAAAGATAATTTTACCATGTAAAATACGTTGCTCTCATTTATGTTCTAATCTACTACGCAGTTGTGCACAATTGACCCCATCAAAGACACCAGGGCTGTCGCTTCATAATTTCGTTGGGGAGTATAATACATTTTTTGGGGAGTACAGAACAAAATAAAAGTAATATATTTTTAGTCAATAGTTTTTCAATTGTGACAGGTCGCATACAGAATGGAAAATTGGCGTGGGTTGGGTACTAGGTAATAATTAGAAAATGAGATTCATCTGCGAGTAATTTTTGAGAGTAAAAATATTAAGTAATTAAATTAAACTAAATTGTGATGAATTCATGAAGAGGGGAAAGATTGAATGATACAGATTTCAAATAATATCTGATGTGTTGGACTTTAGCCAAATACGGAACCTTCGGTGCGCGAGTGACACTCGCACTTGGCCGGTTTTTTTTTATCAATTTTGTAGTCGATATAACAAATAAATAAATAGTTGGTGCAAAAGGTCCGTAGGGACCCTGGGCTTAGCTTCGTACAACCATTCGTGTTGTGTGAGCTTTTCATTTCTGGGACAAATGGAAGAGGGATCGTATTCGATTACATACGTTTCTCAGTTTTTGCAATAAGTAATTGTTGACTCGATGATAAGGCGTTTGGTTGGAGTGCAGTTTCTAATCTGCATTTTTATTAAGTTAAGTAAATTTTACTCAACATTTTACCACGTAATTATTGGGCAATTTTAAGTTGTTTTTGATCGATCTTCTAACTTGCTGGTTCGTTTCTCATGCTATTTTTGATTTCTTTTTGCAGCTGTTAAGATTTCCTACAGGTTTTTTATGTGTTTTTAAGTAATTGTTAAAGACTTTTTTCAGTGCACTAGTCGAAGCACGTTGGGTAAAGACAAATTTTGGACGACATTTTTCAGGCGATATTTGACGATAACTACGTCTTCTTTTACGGGCGTTTTTTGAAAGGTTTCTGTTAAATTGTCGTACCTACTTTAATACTAATATATAAATAATATATATATATATGTGTAAATATATAGATTTCGAGAAGTACTCGAATCATACCACCATCGACGGGTCTCTTTTTGTCTCTCTAGGACTATAAATCTTACCCAGATAGACTCTCTGGATTTCTCCAGATTTCTTCCCTGGGTTCGATTCCTAGTGTTAGCGATAGCATTTGCTTATGTGAGATCTGTTTCATTGGCAGGGTCTCATCCGAATGATGTCCCAATATCCTCTTTCTTCAGCCAGCCAACGCCGGACATTGACACAGGATATGTGCAGCTGTCTCAGTATTAAGTATTATTAGTTTTCAACGGTGCCGTGACATAAGGCCATTTATTTCGAAATATGGCGTTATGACACTTTCACAAGGCGATATAAGGCCATATTCGAACAGGTGACGTTAAATAAAGCCAAACGAAATAATGCCAATTTCATAATACAATGGTAGCAACTCGCGTGCGCCTAATTTTAAGTATTCGATGCCTATTGGAGATCCACGACGTTTTGCTAAATATTATCTATGGTAAAATTAAATCCCATCTTCGACAGCACAATTTCAAAAAGTGGACTTAGGTATGTCCCACCGAAGTGGGACGTAAGATCATAATGGACTTATGCCTCGTGGACTTATGTCCCTGCGCTAAACGAAATAATGCCAAATTGGTGATGTTTCGTTTTCAGTAGCTAAATAAATTACAAATTTGGTTTAATTTCGCTTTTAAAAAGTGTAACTTCCAACAGTTGGTCTTATTTCACTCCGACAAAGCGCAATAACGCCAACAAAATTTGAGTAATAAGACCAACCTTGCACCCACCCAGGGCCCGATCTAGGGGTGGGCAAGCCGGGCAATTGCCCGGAGCGGCGAATTTTAGGGGCGGCAAAATTATTCTTTTAATTCAATTTTATTTCGAATTAAATGAAGTTTGAAACTTCTTTTCATCTAAAATGTGGATTACGTTTGTTTTATTTGCTATTGTTATGACTCTTTTCTTTTGATTCAACAACAAATCGAGCAACGAAATTGCAACGGAATTGTTGCCGGCATTATTACCATTGCAATTTCGTTGCTTGATTGACTGATTATCGGCGACAACTTGTCGCTACTTTGCTACTACATGTATTTATGTAGGTATATTTGAGTAGTTATAGCTATGATAATTTTTTGAGAGCAAGAGAGTGTTTTTTGTTCGCATGCATAAGCTTTGGCTATCAGTGATGTACCAACTGCAACTACGCGCGGCGTATAGCTAAAAACGAAGCGCTGCGACATCGATACACGTACACTATAGAGCAGTGCTTATCAAACGCGCCAACGTGACCACCCAACCAGTGTTGCCGAAACCAACACAAAAATAACCAAAGAACAACAAAGACAGTAAAACAAAAAGTGCAACGAAAAATTAAACATAATAGATATGAAAAATTAAATTTAATGTTCCTTATAATGTTTTCTTATATTAATCCTAAATGCCGTTCTGTCTGTCGGTTCAGACCTAAGGACTGTCTGCTCTCAGGCGCAGAGATCCTTGGGCCTTATCGATGATTGGTGCGCAAAAAATGGGGTTTCAGTGAATAGTCTTAAAACTACGATTGTTCTCTTCACGAGAAGTAGGAATGTCACTTGTCTGACTCAGCTTGTGCTAAAAGGCGTCACAACGACGATCTCCGATGAAGTCAAATAATTGAAAGTAATCCTCGATAGAAAGTTTCTTTGGGCCAAGCATGTTGAATCGAAAACCGATAAAGCGCTTACAACTTTCTGGCAGTACAAAAGGCGCTTTTGGCAAGACATCCTAAAAGGTTCCTTTGGATCTATACGGCATCTCGCATATGCATCGGTTGTATGTTGGAACAGCCTCTCGCGGAAACGTGTTGCCCCTTTTGCGAAACTTCAAAGAACGGTCTGTCTTGGATGCATATAGGGGCGTTCCCTAGCACTCCGGACTCTGCTCTAGATGCTATGATGAACCTACCCTCTTGATATTTGTATCATGGGGTGTACGCTGAAAACCATCTCTCGATTAAAGAGAGGTGGTTTTTGGTACCACACGCATTTTTGAAGAACTTGTGCGAGAATTATCCTTTGACCCCTGTCTTATGGATATGCCGTCTGACACAATGACACCAGAAATCCTACTGCGACAAAGCTACCAAGTCAACTTTCCTCAGGCAATGGAATGGCTTCCGTGACAAACAGGTGGAGGCCTAGAAGTATATGCGTTTGCAGCGATAGCCAAGTTGCATTAAAAGCACTGTGAAATTTGTGTTTATGTTTGTTCGCATTGAAAAGGGCGTCAAATTATATTTTGCCCAGGGCGGCATAGATGTTGGATCGGGCCCTGCACCCACCCCATAACTCAATAGTAAATGCAAGCAGAAGGGTTGCATACACATACACATTTCATATAGTTTGAAAGCGCAATAACATCAATTTGGCGTTATGTACCATAGTTTTTTGAAAAATGGCCCTATGTCGCAAAAAATTATGGCCTTATGACGCTTTAGCAAAGCGACAAATGAATATTTCGAATAATGGATATTTGTGTACCTACCTATACAGGTTTTTGGAACAGTTCTACGCCACGTTTTTGAAGTTTGTTTGTGATAGTTTAAGTGTCGGTTCTATATATTTCTGTAATTTTTAGACACATTCAATGTAATCTAATGTTTTCGAGTTATTTTTTCTTTAAATCATTTTTAAACAAGTTTGCTATACATTTAAATATGTTTCTAAGGAAAATTTTTAGTGAGGAATTGTAAGGATTTTTATATGCACGTACTATTGGTGGGGCTATGATATTGCTTTCCGGAGATTTTCGTCAAACGCTACCCGTCATCCCGAAATCTACTCCTGCCGATGAACTTAATGCGTGCCTGAAATCGTCGCCTATGTGGCATGTCAAGAAGTTGAAATCGACCACGAATATGACAGTCGCATTATTTAAAGTCAAATCGCTGGAGAACGCAAACCAATAGTTGGAAGTCTGTGGAATTAATTTCGAATTTCCCTGTTTTTGAACGGTCCAGCTGTTGCCTGTTCGCGTCTTGGCATCGTTGTCGGTTTTTGCGCCGGAAAACAAATCGAAAAACATTGTTTATCATATCGCTCTCTATACTGATTAGGATTACGATTCTATTCAAATAAATCACATTGAAGTTTGAACTATCCGTGTCTTATTATCTCTCTGGCGTTTATCTGAAGGCGTTAAATTGGGCGAGACGAAGTTCGCTGGGTCCGCTTTTTTTTTTATAAAATAGCACGGAGATAATAATTAACGCTTAATACTTCATCATTACTCTGATCAATAAATAAATAGGTATTTATAGAAAGACAGTATCTGCAGTTGCACTTCCTCATTCTCATAGACGCAGTCGCCTTAAGTTACATTTCCTACTTCCAATACGAGTCATCAAATAAATACCCTCATCACCAGGGCTCGGATTTTTATGCGGTAAAAAACCCAAAATATGCGCATAAAATATGCACATAAAATGAGAAAATATGCACTTAAAAAGTAAAAATATGCTTCGAAAAATAATAAAAAAAGACGTTGGGCCTTACCAATAATCATTTTTAACCTTCACACTAAATATTTCCTAGGTCACAATATGCAATTTTGTATGGAAAATTTCGCTATTGTGAGTTCGAAAAACTTGGCCTGGACACTAAAAATGATTATTGGTATAGCCGGTTGAAAATTAAAAAAAATACAGCATTTTATTTACCAACAATAACGAAAAAACTTAAAAATGGAAAAAAAAAATTAAATATTACATACTGGCTGATCTCGCCCGGCTTTGCCCGCGCCTTCTCCTCCCCCCTCCTCCGTGACCACACAGCCCAAATTGAATATGCCTTTTTAACGTAAACCATAAAGTTTTTTTTTTGTAAATTTTCAAAAAGAAAACTCTGTCTATTGAATCCAAAAAAAAATGTATTCCGTGGAGGTTCGAACTAAATGTTTTAAGTAAACATTTTAATTTTTACAAATATGAACTAAAAATATGCATTTATCTTATAAATATGTCCAATAAACCAAAAAAATTATTTTTATGCATTTATAGAAATATATGCAAAAATATTCTCTAACAATTAAATGCCATTTTTAAGGAAATCTACTGATTCGAAAAACTGTATCATTCATTTGCTTCTACCTTTATCCAAAAAAAATATGTATTAACATAGAAATCCTAGCCCTGCTCATCACATATAGACACTCTGCAATATGTAGGTAGTAGGTACTCGTACTCGTACTTATCTCTTTCATTCACAAGTGTGATTCGCAATTCCACTTACTATTCGTTCCATAAATCATTTGATCAATCATCCGAAAGGACATCCAGAATACCGCAAATCTCTTTTAAAATTCTAATACAATCACCAGCTGCAGCCTACATAATATTAATCAGCAAAAACTACAAAGGTAATCACTTCATCCGGTGATTCAATTATTTTCCAGTTGAAATCAATTGCGGTGCTGTATCCATTTCACGTATACACAGAGCTATTACCTTTTTTAATTGCATTCGTTGCAACGATCCTCTCTCTTGTCCGTATGGTTCTGTATAGCTGCGCTCCGCGTGCTCTATCAAACAGCGATTGGCCGACAAGGGACTCGTGCAACAAAGGTGTGACAGATACGTGTCACTTTTAGTATTTGTTTTATTGTTATCCAATAGTTTTGATTCTTGTTTCTTGGTTATTAGATTACTGTGGTGCGCAGATCAAAAGCTTTGAAGAAAATGGGCGTGAAAGAGATATACATGTACAAATCTTTCTGTTAGGTACTGTGTGTAAACATCTAAACATGTTCGGCTCGTTTCGGAGCACGTCCACAAAATAAATCCATATGTAACCAGCCAAAGAGAGGCAGAGCAGAACCATGAATACAAAAATCGGTTAAGAATAGTCTTATTGTTTTTTCTGTATCTCGTGAGTTCAATTTGTTTTACTACGTATTTTCTAATCAATTGTCCCGCAGCGCACCCTAACAATTAGCTTTGATCCATGGTTTGCGTCATCGAATTTTCTTTTGTGGGAAATAAATCTGACGTAATCCATCAGTGTAATCTGTTTGAGTTCAATCGACTTTGGCAATCGTCTTCAGACAGAATCATCTTGTAATTAAATTATTGGTCGTAGGTCTAGATGACCTAGGCTGCAAGGGGTGTCTAGCCAGTAAAGTGGCCCGTATGAACGATTTATCCGGTAAACTTCACTCCAAATGAAATACGATTCGACATGGGGCTTAGTAATAATTATTTTTAGCCTTACAATGAAAATCTCGCCATTGTGAGGTCGAAAAATGTTGACACTAAAAATGATTATTAGTATCACGGAGCTGCATATGTTGGCAACTGTAACATTGGAAAATGAACTGTTTAGCAGCGTCTCGAGCAGCGTCGACTTCAATGAAAATGGCCACACGGAAGTGACGCTTTTGAATCTCAGCAACTACTATTTCCGTCAAACTTAATGTAGCCAGTACAACTACTGTGAGCAAATGCATCTAGCATTTCCGCTTGGTTTCCGTGTTGTTCCGTCAAATTAACGAAACTAATTCCATGTGGTTGGTGTACGGAATTAGTGTCGTCTAATTTGATATGTAGGTGGCAGCAGTGATAGTTTACTTGTGGCGATTGTCGTCGTTGATGAATAATAACACGACAATTCCACAATAAAAATATAAAAACTTTATTAAAAAATGAATTAGTATTTGAGAGCTGAATTTGTTGCTTCTTGCAAAAACGAGCGAGAAAAAAGAATGGCGTAGTTTTCTGAATGCGTTCGTTATTATTTAAAATCCCTCAGATGATTGCAGCGACATCTTGATGTCGGTACTTGCATGTTGCCACATAACTCCCTCCTTAGTGACGAAGGCACGAACTGTCAAACGTAACTTTTTTTTTTTTGTTGTCATATGTTTTTAATTTGTTTTGACTTTCATCAATGTTGGGATGATTCGGATCCGTGTCCAAATGTGCGGGTTTAAGTCTGTCGACAGATATGTTTAATGTTCGTCCATCTGCGAGGATCGTAAATAGCCGGTCTGTAATCCTGTTGATGATTTGATATGGTCCAGTGTATGGTTGCTCAAGAGGTTTCTTGACAGAATCGCAGCGAAGGAATACATGCGTACATTTGTAGAGGTCTGGGAGAATAAATATCTTCTTTTTGATGTGATGTGCTGTTGGTGTTGGTCGAAATTGTCGAATCATTTCGCGGTGCTTCTCGACGAATATCTGTGGATTACTTGGAAGATTTTCATTCAGGAAAAACTCACCGGGAATGCGAATACTGGAACCATAAAGCATTTCAGCTGCTGATGCTTTGATGTCTTCCTTGTATGATGTTCTTAATCCAAGTAGCACAGTTGGAAGTGATTCCGTCCATTTGTTTGGTAGGTGGCACATAAGAGCTGCTTTAAGTGGCCTGTGCCAACGTTCGATGATTCCATTCGATGCAGGATGGTATGGTGAAGTTCTTATTTTGTTGGTTCCACACATGTTGGTGAGAGCGGTAAACAGCGCTGACTCGAATTGGGTTCCCTGGTCAGTTGTTAGGGATCTGGGCGAACCAAAGCGTGCTATCCAATGTGTGTAGAACGCCGTTGCTACCGTATCTGCTTGCATGTCTTTCAGAGGAATGGCTTCTGGCCACCTGGTGTATCGATCAATCATAGTAAGGCAGTATCTGTAGCCTTCACATAATGGAAGTACTATGAGATCGATATGTACGTGTTGAAAGCGGTTATCCGGTACATGAATTGCATCAGGCTGTAGGTGATTGTGCCTGTGAATCTTCGAACGTTGACATGGTGTGCACGTGCGGCACCACTGCAATACATCCTTTCTTATATTGGGCCATACATACTTTTGGCAAAGCTGTTGACTTGTTGTTCTTCCGCTGGGATGCGAAAGGCCATGGACGGAATCGAAAGCTCTTCTGCGAAGAAGTTGTGGTATGTAAGGTCTGATCAGGTTAGTTGAAACATCGCAATAAATTTTGCAGTCTGGTTCTACGGCAAGTTGTTGTAATTTTAGTGATGTTTTGCCAGTTAAAATTGCTTGAAGTTCGATGTCTTGTTGTTGCAGTTTTTGAAGTTCCCGATGGTCTATCTTGCAAGGCATTGTAAGTGCATATACACGAGATAGAGCGTCTGCCACTGAATTTTGTTCGCCGCATAAATACACTATATTTGTTGTGTATTGGGATATGAAATCTAACTGGCGTAATCGTCTTTGCGATGCCTTTTCCGATTTTTGCTGGAAAGCGTAGATTAGGGGCTTGTGGTCAGTTTGAATCATGAAATGGCGACCATCGAGAAGATGTTTGAAGAATTTCACTGCAAGATACATCGCCAATAATTCTCGATCATACGTGCAATATCGGCTCTGTGCTGATGAAAGTTTGCAGGAGAAAAGTCCGATTGGTTGGAGCCTGTTGTCTTTAAACTGTTCAAGTTTTGCTCCCACTGCCAAATCAGAAGCATCGGTTGTCAAAATTAATTTTGCTTCGGGATCGATGTGATTCAGCATGGTTGCTTTACCTATGCTTTCTTTGCACTGCATGAATGCATCCTCAGTCTCTGTTGTCCATGGTATTTGACGTTTGTCGTTTTTCTTTGAGTTCTTGAGAAATCCGTTTAAAGCTGTTTGGTTATGAGCGCAGTTAGGAATATAGCGACGGTAATAATTTACAATTCCTAGAAAGCGCCGGAGTTCCATTATCTTTGTTGGTTTTGGGTATTGTTGAATAGCTTGTATCCTGTCTTGTGGTGGTTTGCTTCCAAAACTATTAATGGTGTGGCCTAAGTAGGTAACTTCAGATTTTCCAAAGACGCACTTGCTGGTGTTGATAGAAAGTCTGTGTTCTTTCAGACGATTTAGAACTTTGCGAATGTGTTCACGGTGCTGCTGTTCTGACTCTGAAAAAATCAATATGTCATCTATGTAGCAGAACACGAATTCTAAACCACGAAGAACAGTATCCATGTGCCTTTGGAAAGTCTGTGTGGCGTTTTTAAGGCCAAATGGCATGACGACAAACTCATACAGGCCGAAGGGAGTTCTCACTGCAGTTTTCTTTATGTCTTCAGGTGCCATAGGTATTTGATAGTAAGCTTTCTCCAAGTCAAGGATGGTGAAAATGCTTTTGTTGTTGAGACACTCTGTAAAATCCATGTGAGGAATTGGGTACCGATCTGGTTGAGTTTGAGCATTGAGACGCCTGTAGTCTCCGCAAGATCGCCACCCTCCAGTCTTTTTTTTTACAAGGTGGAGAGGACTCGCCCATGGACTACTGGAACTCCGACAGATGCCTTTTTCCACCAAATTTCTGAACTCTTCTTTGGCCTGTTTCAGCTTTTCACCTGCGAGTCGGCGATAACGTTCGACAGTCGGTTGACCGGTGGTAATAATGTGGTGCTGTACAACCTCGGTTTTCGATTGTGTGTGGAGCTTGGTGGTAGAGTCCATGAATTCATTGAGGATGTCACTGTATGCTTGTCGTCCGTCAACAGTGGATAACCCACAAACATCTGTCGGATATAATCTGCCTGGTGTCGTGAGCGTTGTAGTTGCATCTATTAGGCGTTTTGATTTCAGGTCGAGGATCAATCCGTGATGAGCAAGTAGATCAGCTCCGATAATTGCTGTCTTAACATCAGCTATAATGAAAGACCATTTGATTACGCGTCGTAGACCGAGATTGAGGGTAAGTACTTTTTCGCCGTAAGTGTGGATTGCAGAGTTGTTTGCTGCATAAAGGGTCATATGCCCTGGCGATAATTTGCTATTGGGTGGACGAGGCAGGACAGAGATTGAAGATCCGGAATCAATTAGGAATTTTTGATGTTTGTCTCTGTCGAAGACATGGAGGCGGTATTCGGTGTTTGCACGATCGCTGTTGTCTACCGCCTGAGATGACAACAGCGATTTTAGTTTAACTTTTGGTAGCTGCAAGGCTTGGAACATTTAATTGCATTCTCGCCAAATCGTTCGTGGAAGTAGCAAACTTTTGGTTGTGTGTGTGGTGTTGAAGGTCGAGTCGAAGAGCCTGCTCGCGGCCTAGAAACAGATCGACGTCTATTGGATTTATTGTTGCCTGTTTTTAGTTCTTGAACCAATTTGGTCAAGTTAGAGAGGGTTGATTCTATAGTACTTAGGCGGCTGCGAAAATCGTTCGAAAATTCTTCTCCGCGAGTGTCCGCTGAGCAAATGGCTGGATTAGACGTGTTGTCGATAATTCTGTCTGCTATTTCAGCTAACGCGTTGAGAGGAATTCCGAGATTGGCGGACAAAATTCCTCGAACATGGCTCGGCATGCGGTTCATCCAGATGGTTGTGAGCATTTCGTCAGCTACATTTTCACCCGCCAAATTGCGCATTTCTCTAAGAAGACTAGTAGGTCGCCTATCTCCTAACTCTAGTCCAGTCATGAGTTTATTAATTTGTCGCTCTTTAGATTCAGTGAACCTGGAAATTAGTTGTTGTTTAAAAGTAGCATACTTATCTTTTTCCGGTGGCGACTGGACTAGATCGGATACTTCGTTGAGAATCTCGGGATCTAAAGTTGCGATGATCACGTTGAATCTATTTTTGTCTGAGATGATCCGGTGATTATGGAACTGAGCTTCTACTTGGACAAACCACAGCGACGGATTTATCTTCCAGAATGAAGGAATTCTGACATTTTTTAGTGCTGCGATCTCCTGTACATCGATGTCTCTAGGCGTTTCGTGTGTGAAACTTGATGTGTTGGGCATTTCTTCTCGTGCCGGTTGTTGGGCGGAGCCCGAAGCAGCGGCTGGCAGCATCACAACCAGATGAGAAAATTGGGATTAACAAAGGTGCGCAGTTGATGTGTTTTAGTTTGTGTTCCCTATCACGTCGGGGTCACCAGTTGTGGCGATTGTCGTCGTTGATGAATAATAACACGACAATTCCACAATAAAAATATAAAAACTTTATTAAAAAATGAATTAGTATTTGAGAGCTGAATTTGTTGCTTCTTGCAAAAACGAGCGAGAAAAAAGAATGGCGTAGTTTTCTGAATGCGTTCGTTATTATTTAAAATCCCTCAGATGATTGCAGCGACATCTTGATGTCGGTACTTGCATGTTGCCACATACTTCAAACAGAATGTCGTTATGTAGTTTGTTATGACTGCAAAAAGTAGTTCGACCTGACTTATAAAATAAGTGTACAAAAGTGTACCTTATACAAGAGTCGGTGAAAAGATTAGCGATATAATTAAATTGTTTATTAAAACAAAACCACCCCCCTATTGCGCACAAACAAATTTCATATTTTGTTATGGACTTTCAGACCAGTTGTCCCATTCTTGAATCTCTCCGTAGATTGGAAGTCCAGGACTGACGGTGCCCTGTACTTGTCGTGCGGCCAGCAATTTATATCTGGTACCAAGTTCACCCAAAGCAACGCCGCATTTTAAAAGCTTTTGGGCAGCCTTAAGTGCTTTTTGTGTTGGAAGTTCATCTGCAAGTTTGAAGTTGTATAATAATATTCTGTAGTTTGTAAACTGTAAGTCAACTTACTCGTGAAATCACCAATGAATGCAATTCCGGTTCCATTACGATTGTAGCCATAAGTATGGGCGCCGATTTTATGCCATCCGCATCCTTCGTACACATTTCCATCATTGCCAATCAGGAAGCTGCAATAAAAAAGAAATGGGACACATTTTTTTAATTGTAATTGAATTGTGAATTTATGTTTCCAAAAACGTCTATTTTGTAGTGGCGGAACTATGGCAAAGCAATGCGTTTCGCTGAATTTACCAAGATGATCCAGATGACGTTTGCAATCAATCTATTTTCGCGTTGCTAACGGCCATATTATTCACTCCGGGTGTAAATCAATTTTGAGGTTATTTTATACCCGAAAATTAATCCGAATTTTAACCTGTGTCCATATGGTTGACTGAAAAATATGCATTTAACCCGCTGGATTAAAGATGGATTTAACATTTGACATTTGTTCTTTGTTGTCTGTCACTCGGATATTTGATTTGATTTTTAGTGTGCCGAGTTTCGTTTTTTTTTTTATGGTTTGTAAATGTAAACAAACTTAAAATGAAAGGTCGCGACGACAATGACAACGACAACAGCAGCAGTGATTTCGGAAATGAGTGACTGCGTACCTACGTATTAATTTTGACGTAAGTATATCTGCTACACAAATTTTTTTGTACAATATTAGCCGTGTTTTTTTTTAGCTTCGATCTCAGCAAAGCAAAGTAAAGTAGAATTTTCAGCACGCTAATTACAACAAATAAGTATACTTGACACTTTGAGACTCGAAATAGTTATTGTAATTGCGTGCTGAAAATCCTACTTTACTTTGCTTTGCTGAGATCGAAGCTCAAAAAAACACGGCTATTGTGCAAACAAAAAGAAAAAAAAAAACAAAAAATAGAATGAACGAATATTAACGCAAGATGGAGTGAACCGATAAAATCGTTTACATCGGATTCATTGACATTTTCAACTGAAACCTATATGGTATACACTACACGCCAGTCAATTGAAGGTGAGTTTGTAGGTTTCTTACAATAATAAGGATTATTTTCAACATTTTTAACCGATGAGAGCTCTCATAAATTGAGATAAAGCACATGCATTAGAGGAAAATATTTTAACAAATTTGATTGGATATTGATTTTGGCTTTATTTCAATTTTGGTTTTCAAAAAATTGCTTATCGTCTCACCAAATGAACCGATAAACAACAAAAAATAACCATGAATTCGGTCAATCACTGAATTGACAAATAAACTGGACGATTTGTTGCAAATCTATGGCTTGGTGACCGATGTGAAAAAAACACTCAAGAAACACTCATTGGTTATCACTGACTTGTTAACCTTAATCTGTGGTAACCTAACCAAGGATTTAACCAGCCCCAAGAGAAAAAACGATTAACTTATTTTTATGATTTATAACGGCCATATTATTCACTCCCTTTAATCCGGGTTAAAGTTTACATCCGGATTTAAGTGAGTTTAACCCAAAAAATAAACCCAAGTCCATAATATTCAGTCGTTAAACCCGAACATTAACCCAGTTTTTTAAACTTGACAGCGTTTAATCCGATTGAATTTAAACCGCAATCCGGAGACCAGTTTAAGTACTTTAACCCGGATTAAAACTCAATATCATAATATTCACTGTTTTGGTTTAGGTTACACTTTTGACATTTCTTTGCTCGCAGGAGGCAAGAAATAAAAAAGTGAAATAAAATAAAATAAATGGCAACATGCTTTTTTGTTGGTCACGCGTATTCACAAACGGGGGCTGAAATTACAAAAAAAAAATATGTAAACAAATGGGTTTTGGGGGGATAGACGTACGAAAGATATCCATTCCATCTCTTTTAATCATTCATCTCTGTCTTTCTCCTTTTGTTTACATAAAGTTAAAAGGAAATGAAAAAACAACTACTATTGACACAAACCAAATCAAAAAAAAATCTAATAAAATATGACAAAAAACAAATGCCAAATGAGAATTTTGACACTACGCAAGTTTAAAACGGATTAAAAACGGTTTAAACTGTTTTAAATCCGCATTTAAATCCATCTTTAATCCAGCGGGTTTAATGGATGTTTTTCAGTGAATAATATGGACATAGGTTTAAATTGTCGGGTTTAATAAATGCGGATTAATAGTCGGGTGTAAAATTAGATTAAACTTGCGTTACACCCGGAGTGAATAATATGGCCGTAAATGTAGTTTAAATTAAATCGGATTAAACGCTGTCAAGTTTAAAAAAGTTGTTTATGTTTGGGTTTAATGAATGAATATAATGGACTTGGGTTTAATTTTTGAGTGTAGCCTTTCACACCAATGGGATGAACTATTTTAGGAGGTTGGCAGCACTTGTCGGCTAAAACCGAGGTCAATTGAACTGCCCATTTATGTCAGTATTCGAAAACCTGATTTTATAAAAGAGTGCAGAGCTGTCCAAATAGTAGGCCCGTTTTTTTAAACTTCGATCTCAGCAAAGCAAAGTATTATAGGATTTTCAGCACACAATTAGGTACAACAACTACGCTCTACATGCCACTTCGAGGACTCACAGAGTTTGATCTAATTGCGTGCTGAATCCTACTTTACTTTTCTCTGCTGAGATCGAAGCTCAAAAAACACACCTATCGGTTTTAAAATAACTGATCGCCCCTCGCATGACTTTTTTTTTTTAATTGGTTCCCATTTTTGTAAACAATGGAGGACACTTGTTTGATGTCTATAGGTATGTCAATAATAGCTGAACATAAATTGGAGCCCATAGTTACCACGGATCGATCGTGTGCTGGCAGTCAGTGCTTTGGTTTTTTGAAATATGTGTATAGTAAACTAATTTGCGCACCCATCTATTACGATTCTCTCAAGAATTGTTACAGCATTGGGACAGCATCTTCTGTTCGATGGGCATTGGAACAAAATCACGAGCTTAGTAGCTCCAAGTCAACACGATCCCACAGAAAACTAGCATAAACACATATTGCAATAATTATAGCGTGCCTAACGCACTTCGAATTTCTAAATTAGAATTGTAATCAGCTAATGACTGGTGGAATAATTAGCATCTTTCAATCGATCGTTTTCTCTATCTGGCGATCTTTTATAAATGTAAACACCGCCGGCTGTTTATCAGTTTTGTGGCAAAACTATTCCAAATCGCGTTACGATGCAGCCAGGGAGCATGACCCCACTTTGTATCAACCCAATATCTGACTCCCTCTCTTTCATATACAACGCCGCACTTACTTGTATCCAATGTCATCGTATCCAATGCTTTGGTGATAGCTTTGAACGTTTTGCAGGATAGTTGCGCACTTTGCGAAGGTATCACACATCTGAGTCACTGTATGGTGAACGATCACATATTGTACAGGAATCGTTTGATAGTCGACGGAAGTAGCTGCTAATCCACCCCATTGACGTTTCGTCTTAATTGTTGGACAATCTGCAAGAAAGAGATATCCCAATAAACTATAGCTTCCTTCGCAGTTTCGATATTATGGCCAACAACCTTTGTTTTTTCCACTCTCAACACAAACAATCACCACGAGTACAAGAATTGCTAAGCTGATCTTCATGATTGTGCGCACCGAACGTCTTACCGATGGTCGATACTAACTAAAACTGACAAGGTCTCAGTATAAACAATTAGATGAACACCCCAACCTTGCTTCATATATTTATTCGGCTTGCCTTGGCTGAAGGTGGGGGACTTTTCACAACTGTCATCCCAAATGCGAGAACGAA
The DNA here is from genome assembly GCA_949126925.1 of Cheilosia vernalis. Classification (NCBI taxonomy): domain Eukaryota; kingdom Metazoa; phylum Arthropoda; class Insecta; order Diptera; family Syrphidae; genus Cheilosia; species Cheilosia vernalis. Next base: position 59,913,272 of record OX421360.1, on the reverse strand, counting down.
TTGAGTTCTTGTTAATTGGTTGGAAGTCAGACTTGTTTTTTGGCAGCATCTGCATGAGACATAGGGGTTAGGGGATCCCCTAAAGTGGTATTGTTATCTTTTTCACTGCTTCTATTTTATTCTCTGACAGAGTGATAGGTACGTCATGCCATGCGGTAAAAAAGCTTGTTAGCTTTTTTTAACAATTCCGCAGTAATTTTGTTGCCAACTCTTGTTCGTTGTTATTTTATTTATTATTAATGATGAATTTTCTTTGGAAATAGTAAATATACAGCCGTATTTATTAGGTTCCTTTAGTTAAACATTGCGTAAGGATTTACGCCGCCTCGCCATTAACGTCATTTTTCTACGAATACCAACTGCCAGCTCATGACTCAGCAACAAATTCTTGACTAGATTTGTCAGCCATAAGCGTCAATTGAAAAAAAAAATGTTCATGTTACCAAGAAAATCCTGCCTGCATACCTACTCAGTTGACATTATTTCTTACTGTCAAAACTCGAAATAAACCGCGAGAATCGTTAGTCCAGAAAAATCAAGTTGACGTTTTACAAGAACTAGGTACCCGAATTTTTTCGGAGGGTAAGGGTTTTACTTTTTTTCATCTCTCTCTCTTATCTAACTAACAAGAGTTTGACAGAATTCGGAGAATTTTGACTAAATTATTCAAATGCAATATCGAATGGAAATACGCCTTATATTATATTTGTAAAACTGATTATGGCAACAAATTGAGTGCAAAAGAGAATTTTGTGGCATATACGCCGCAAAGTTTGCGAACATACACATATAGTATGCGAGAGACTTAAAATATCGAATTTTTGATATAAGGCCTGTTTTTTGAGCTTCGATCTCAGCAAAGCAAAGTGAAGTACGATTTTCAGCACGCAATTACAGCAACTACGTTCTTCTTCTACTTGACACTTCGAGACTCGCAATAATTGTTGTAATTGCGTGCTGAAAATCCTACTTTACTTTGCTTTGCTGAGATCGAAGTTAAAAAAAACACGCCTATAGTCTGTTCGTAGCTTTATCGCTGGTTCACTCAATTATTGTCGAAGACCGCCTGAGGTTTTAAAACCGGAATAAATAAAAACAAAACCAACAAAATTGTCCACCGTGATTGACTGGGGGCAGTAGGTACGTACATCCGTTTTCATGCAACTGAATACCATACCTACTGTGAAAAATGATCCATAAAACTGTGTTTGACTGTCCTCTTAAAGTTTAAAGATTACACTCGAATAAAGATTTCGCAAGACAGAACAAAATTAATCTTGACCCCAGTCTTATCTGCTCAAGTTCCACATACAGATAAGTACAGCACTGATCGATATTTAAACACCGCTGATCGTACAAATCGCGCTCGCATAGCTTTAAATAAGTCTACCTCGTCAACTTACTTGTATGCAATGTCATCAAATCCACTACTCTTCTGATAGCTTTGAATATTTTGCAGGATGGTTGCACACTCCATGAAAGTAGCGCAGCTCTGACTCACAGTATGATGGACGATCACGTATTGCACGGGAATCGTTTGATAATCCACTGAAGAAGCTGCCGACCCACCCCATTGACTTTTTGTCTTAATCGTGGGACAGTCTGCAAAAAGACGAACACCAATAAAATGACTCTTAGCTGGCGAGTTATTGTGTAAACACACCTTTGTTTCTTCTACATTCAACACTGACTAGTACCGCGAGTACAACAACTGCAATAGCGATCTGCATGACGGCACGCATTGAACTGACAAAGCCTCAGTTAAGAAATTCTATAGCCATTAATCAATAGTCCGGATCTCCGGAATGGTTTCAGTCCTATCTGTTTTTGCACAGCTTTCGTATTAGCGGCGGGTTTTTCCACAAATTTATGTGAACAAGCGAACAGATGATTGTTTTATTGATAACTTTGGTTGGTTTGACTTATTTTTGTTTTGTCTGATTGGGGAAATCCCTGCAGTTATCTGTAGGTACCTATACTAGCTAATTTAAATCTTTCTCGGACGTCATCTGAAAAAGTAAGCATCCATTCTTAAATACAAACTGAATGCACCCAGTCTCGACTTCTGTCAAACCGCTTGATTTTTAATCATTTTTAAATTAACTGCCGGACAGGAGCGAGACTGCGGTAGGAAACCATTTTTCTTTTTGTAATATCTTATGAATTTTAAATCATTTTCAGATAATACGATCTTCAAACGTTAATTAAAATTAACTGCTTAGGTTCGAATGTTTTGTCCGGTCCATTCAGGGAATATACAAATACAGTTTCTTTCAAAGAAGGAGGTTGTTTTTAGAACTGATTGCGTTGTTTTTTCGTGTATTTTTATACAACATAAAATTTGCTATTGTGACCTACAATCGATTTGATTCACAAATAGGATGACAGAATGTATGAATGTGGGTATAGTTAAATTTAATAGGTAATCAGTTTTAGTGCTTAGATTCAACTTAAGAAACTCTAAAAGCAGTCTATTGTGACTTGGTTATTATTATGAACAACAACTTCATGCTTTGAACACCCGAAGCGTAAACGTAGTTGTAAATTAATCTGGCTCATGGTGATGTTTGGACTATTTTAGTAGTTTACTACTTAACATTTTAGGAAGTATTTTAAAATTATGCCAAAATTCGGTAAGCGATTTTGGGCTTGTCACACCAAGCCCAAGACCGGGCTTTCGCTAAAACACTCGAAAACTTTATCGAAAGCAGAAGCTTTCCCATACATATTTCAGTTCTCAACACGAGTCGTTTAAAGTCGTTTTCCACGAATGTCACAATTCAAAACTTAAAATAATTTCCTACAATTAATTGATGGGCGAATATTATCTTGAAATGCACTAAATTCATTGGGCCTTACCAATAATCATTTTTAACCTTCACACTAAATATTTCCTAGGTCACAATATGCAGTTTTGTATGGAAAATTTCGCTATTGTGAGTTCGAAAAACTTAGTCTGGACACTAAAAATGATTATTGGTATTGCGGATTTTGTTTGAATTAATCGAAATTTGTAACCAAAATAGTTTGCACCGAAGTTTAACGACTAGTGTCTCACAGGTGATTGAAACGTCAAACGAAAACGAGTTGGTGGTCGGCGTGAATGCATTGATGAGTTTTCGTTGAAAACGCGCTTTTTGGCTTGGTGTGAAATACCTATTATTTACGGAAAATGTTAAGAACTTGCGTTCAGAAAATACCTGTTTTTAAGTAGGTAGTCGGTATTCGGTAGTAGATATTCGTTATTCGGTAACCGGTTTTCAGTATTCGGAATTCGATATTGGTATTTTGTAGGTAGTATGTGTTCGTTATTCGGTAGTCAGTCGTCGGTTTTTAATAGGCTATCGGTGTTCGTTGTTCAGTATTCGTTATTCTTTAGTTAGTAGTTAGTATAGTCCGTTATCGGTGTTCGGTAGTAGGTATTCGTTTTTCGTTAGCCGACAGTCAGTACCTATTCGGTAATAGTTATCCGGTATTTCGAAGTTGGCCTTCAGTATTCGTTATTCCGTATTCGCTATTTAGTAGTCAGTATTCTGTATATATCATATCCGAGGCAGCGTTGTCCCAATCCAGAAATGAAAATTTACTCGACAACGAAGTCGCAAAACAAGGGGCACGTTCGGATACCTAGTTTATGTAAAACGTCAACTAGATTTGTCAACTTGAAATTTTTTTTGGTATTCTCGCGAACTGAAACACATCTAGTCAGACAGCTGTCAGACTTAAGGCCCATTCACAAGAGCGCGAACTGCGAATAGGCGAACTGCGAACAAATCAATTTATCTGTGTTTGTGAATTGAAAATTGCTATTTGTTTTACCACAAAAGCATTACCTCTATTCAATTAATATAGCACCTAATCTAAAAAACCCGAGACTTGAAATTTACAATTACAGCAATTGCCCCGCGAATTAAAAACTCTTGCAAACTGTCACACTTTATTCACAATCCACATAAAACAGTCGCGATCCACAAACCTGCGAATGAAAAATTCGTTCGAACTTAACCTTCAACAATACAAATGATTCGCGGGTACCTGCGACTAAAAAAAGTTTTCATGTGAATGAAGTGTCAGAATCTACGAATATTTGCCAGTTCGTGGTTCGCAATTCGCTGTCATGTGAATGGTCCTTTAGAAGCCTTAGAAATGACACTTTTTTCTCTCTGACCGGCCCTTTTTCGACTCTTCAGAACTCTGATGCGGCCACTCCGTGACCACTCTGGGCCAATAAAAACTGAAACACATCTAGTCAGACAGCTGTCAGACTTACTGAACTATTGTATTTTTTTTTTTTTTAAGAAATTACATAAAGCTCCCCTCGTTGTTTCATTTAACCAAAGTGGCTCAAACTTGTGTGAAATGGCTCGGAAAATGGCTTAACTTAAAAATTACTTCGGAAAAACGCTGATCAGAGGCTATCATTTGATTAAATGGGAAAGTTATGTCGTTTTCCATTGGTTTCACTCGGGGATCCACTCATTCTGTAGTCCAATGGAACAAGAAAATTGCTTCTGATTGAATCCACAAGAGCTGTCAGCTGACTTGTATAAAATACACAAACTACACTTGTGTGTGACTTCAAATCGAGAAGCGAAAAAAAAAGTTTGTTGAGCTAAGAATTTTGAGATTTTTTAAAAATTGTAAGCAAAAAGTTCTTGCTTGAACAATTATTTCTCATAAAAATAACTCGTTTTTAAGTTTTCAAGAATCAAATATTCAGATTAAAAATAATATGCTTCCCATAACTATTTTCTAAAAATATTGCCAACAATATATTTTTTAAATCGAAATTTTTGACATTTGGGTCCATTTTAACTAACGAAAATTGTTGGCATTAGAATTTTTTTTTTCTGAGTGTGTGCTATTCAATATCTCTGTACGCTCTGCATAATATTGACTAATTAACCTCCGAAACACTTCTCTCTCAGAAGAAGACTTACATTTTTATTACGTTAGTATTACATTTACATTTCATCGTCAAAAATTACTTCTATTGATTGGAAAAGAAAATACTTCTCTCGGGCTGCAAGACCCGCTCTTACTAGCTAAACAAGTTGTTTTCTTTTTCAAATTATATTACACAAACTCTTCAAAGTCGAACTCGATGTCTAAGATTGCTGCTCCACGACACCGTTGTTGGCATCCAGGTTAACATTGGCCAGTGGCTGATGAGATTGCAGCTGTGACTGCAGGTCGTCCAACTTTTCAGCCGACAGCCCCGCACCTATCGACGATCTCGGTCAAGCCACTATATCACTTCCAGTGCTGTAGCCAAAGTAGTTCAAGTTGAACTCATCATTGAATAGAACCTCTTCTTCTACCTGTGACATTTGGATACCCAGTTCAATTGGGTCGATTTCAGTCACATAGAAGTCGTTGCGCAGCCCGCTCTCGTGCACGGACACGTCCTTTTGAATGGGGTTCAGATAGTCTTCTGCAGGCAAATAAAACAGAAATTGAATAAGAACTTTCGACTGGGTTACTCCGAATCCTTACCCGAGTCCAACAAACTATCGTGATAGGTGCTTATGATTGAGTTGACCGCCTGTACCTCGACCTCTCGGTGAATTCCGTTCAAAATTTGACCCGCCGTCTTGCGCAAATCTTCGTCAGAGATGAGGTCATTGAATGGCAGCTCATGTGCCACGGACACTGTGGTGCCCAGTCGATCGCAGGTGGATGGCGAACAGCTTGTCGAACACTGGTCTGGCGACATGGCGGCTTGCATTTCTTGAGTTATCGTGGCAACGGCCATTGCTGCTTCATCATACACGTGTAGACTTTGATCACGACTGTTGGGCGACGATGATGCATTCCTCTCCCGATGCATGGATTCCATTTTGAAAAACAGATCCAGGCGTTGTTTTTTCTGCGATAAATAAAAATCACTCCAATAAATGGGATTGGGTTGGGAGTTTGTGGGTATACTTACATGCTCCCAGGCTAAAATATTTTCCTCCGAGTCGCCACTGGATATTGTCCACAGATGACCAGCACCTTGTGGCGCCTTGACGCCTTTTCTAAAGTGTGGATTGATTGACAGGTTATGTCGGACGGAATTCTTCCATCGGTCATCGTTGGACTTGTAGAATGGAAAGCGGTCTCTGTAAAAAGAAATACAAACATTTTTTAAAGCTTTGAGTTTTTCTAAATTGTAGGTACATGCTTCGTCATGGGTCACGATAAGAGGAAATATAAAATTTGCTGACTAAAGTGGTCTAATTATATTTTCAAACCTGTCCCATGCCCGAAAATATATATCGTGTCTGATTAACCTCATCTATCTATTTCGGACTGCCAAGTTTTTTTTTCAAAAAGCGAAACTTTTTCCATTACACCCTTCGCCATTTTACTATCTTGTTCAAGGCAACACCCACCACATGCCTACCACCAATCGTCCGACTCCATTAGAGGACAACGCAAAAGCCTGCGCAGTCCCGCATTCTCGCACAAACTCACCTACCCTCGACGGGGGCCGCGTTTGAATGAGAAAAAAAAAATGTCGGAAAATGAAAGAAAATTTAATGACCTTTCCGCAGGACTACGAGATCATGTATTTTAGCACCCAACCCCCAAGGATACATAGCCGTACACATTTTGCCGCTATAGACCCGTTGTCGACATGGCGTGCTTTTAATTACAAGTGTGGAAATGCAAAATATACATTAAAACCTCTGTGGAAATACAGACAAGGATATACATCGTTTCCTACGTCACGACTTCGTCTCCTTTAATAGACCGGGAGTTGTCAATCGTGCTTCATGCCACTTCAATATTATTTCCATCGAAATGAGGGGTGTCACGAGCGGAAGGAATATCATTTCTCATTTTTGTGCCCTCCCGTGCGCCGGGTCTATCATCCTTCAATTGTGTTGTGATATTTTGAGTATTTTTCGTTTGGCATAAGAAAAATAGATTCAATCCACGATTTGTCCTGGCTATCCGTTTATCTATAGGCATATCTACGCTATTCATTATCCTTCGAAGGGTGGCAATGGTTGGTTGGTCGGATAGATATCCGACTGACGACGATGGTGGGCTATGAGCAGCAGAAACCTGGAAAGGCCCGGAAAGGGGGTGGTTTCATTTCGTTGTCCATCCCTCGTTCGAGTTCCATGAAACTTTTGTAAAGAGTTTGTGAATGGCCAAGCGAAGGATTTCGTGCCAGTCGGTTCCGTGGCACCAGACCAAGTGAGTTCATAAATTATATATTTTATGTACATCAGTGATGTTGTTGGTGTGTATGTGTGTGTCTGTCAGATTGTATGGCAGAAACGAATCAGCGGCAAGAGTCATCCGTGCCATAATTTGGCCCCACGGAAGGTTTGCGGGACCGACAAAAAAAAACAGAAACTTTGAAAGTCAATTTAACCTGGTTCACTATCTCTGTCGAGTTGGCTTGTGGCGGCACACCCGGACGGGGGACAGGCGAAATATATTTATGAACATTTTTCCTTTAGCTTTTTTCAACTTGTCATACGGTATAGGCATTACTATTATTATTATTTTTTTTTGTTGCTCTCCTCTTCGGGGGAATAAACTTGGCGGAAACTTTCATAATTGGAATTCTAAATATGACCAATAGTAGTTGTATAGATGGGTATAGGCTGGGCGGATGTGGGCGGATGTGGACTGTGCGGAGTTGACAGTTGTATTTCTATATGGGTGTACTGCGTTTATGTTTGGGGAACAGAATGCAATTTATAAGTGGTAGGAATGACAGTCTGATTGGAACATCATTTTTATTTTACAATGACGTGTATTGGCATTGACTGCGAGTAGTGGGAATTTCAGCGGAGAATGTTCAACTCAATGAGGAAATAGGTGATATCGTTTGGAGACTACCTATAATCGAAAATATTTTAGCTTGTTATCTCTTAAATGTGGATCTTTTCAACTTTATGAATTTTAGCATTTAGTCGACAGACTGCTCCACTTATAAAACTGTAACGTGTCATTGCGCACATTCAAGAATCTAGTTATCTTAAGTCGACTAGATTGATCTGAACTAGATGTAACTTTTCCTACGTCAGCCACATATATGCAAACTGTCAACTTAGTACTCAGTCACGTATTTCTTGACTAGATTCGTCGACTACCTTCCCATAATCGTCAACTGAAACAGATGCTCATATGACCGATTTCAGCCAATCGAAACCGAAATACATTTAGTCAGACAGCGACAGGTGTCAGACTTACTAAACTAGACACTTGAACGTCCCCATTACCAAAAGTCATACTTTTTATGTCATTTGAAACATTTCTATTATTTTTTAGTCTGCCATATTGCTCTTTAAATTTTTGGAATGTGTACTACAGCATTAAGCGTGATTAATTTATTTGTTATGTGTCCTAAAAAAAATAATGAGTGTGAGAAGCTAAGCCAATAAAGTCCCATGTGGACTTGATGCAAAAACTATTTATTTATTCTCACTCCAATTCGCAAAAAGCCTTACTAATAATAATTTTTAATCTTCGAACTAAATATTTCCTTGGTCGCAATATGCAATTTTGTACGGAAAATTTCGCCATTGTGAGTTAGAAAATTCTTGCCTGGACAAATTAGTACAGCGGAAAGAAAAATATAATATACATAGTTTGACAGGCGAATCTAGTCGACTGAAGGATGGTCATGTTTAAACATTTAGAATGTCTGGCAAGTATTTATCTGGGCCATTTTGACATCTTATTTAAGGTCGTTTTCCATTGGGGTTTTCGGATTTCGCTCTCAGATTTCAGGTTTTTCGTGCCCAATGGAACATAAAACGAGATTTTTCTTTCTTTGAATTTGTGGTAGTGCGTGTTTTAAAAGTCAGCTGTTCTTTAATTGTATAAATGTTGATATCCATTGCTGCAGCCAAATGTAAATTTTTCTCTAATTTTCACAGACTTGTCTTCTAAATACGTAATTTATAACACAGTTTAAAGTTTGAGAAAAGACAAATGTTTTGGTGTTAGTCTAAGTAGGTGTGGATGAAATCTGACAGCAGAAAAACGGCTCTGAATCTGAATCTTTTTCTGTCCCAATGGAAAACGACATAAGTAATACAAATTATTGGACCTGTCAACATGCTGATCAAAGGCCACGGTAGTGTCCAGCCAAGTTATCTAGTAAAGGTACTACACCCTTTTTACAGGAACAAACTCAGGCTGTTTTCGACTCCTATATAACTCTAATTAATCAAAACACTTGATTTCTTAAGTTTTCAAAATCCTTATATATCATAATAAAATTATTTAAAATAAAAACTGACCAAGTAGGCCTAAAAACTTGTTTTTTAATCCATGTTTACATTTCAACCTCATAACTTTTTGTGTCTAACTAGGTGTACATTTTCATTTTTATATTTTGTTGTAGTAATGGACTACGGATTTTTTAATTTCAGCAATAATTTATTAATTTCGTTGAATTATTAATTTCTATGGTAAGTCTTATTTACTGAAACTAACTTTATATTATTGCGGTAAGGATGACACGTTTGAGGTCAGTAATGGAAAAGCTTTTAGTTGATTGCAAAAATACTGTTCGCAGAACCTTTGCTTGCTTCTATTTTATTTAACTAGAATTATGATATGTTTGTCGATGACACATCTGCTATCTCATTTTAACACCATTTGTAATATTATTGGGTACGTTCAAGTACCTATCTAGTTTAGTAAGTCTGTCTTGACATCGAATAGATGAACATTTGAATCAATTGACGTTTATAGCCTTCTCTTTTCGAAAGAGAAGTTTTCCCATACATATTTAAAAACGAGTCGTTTTCCATGAAAACACCACAAAAACGACTTTCAAACGCACAAACACACCTTTTGCAATATTCAGCAAATTCAGCAGAATAGCTGACCCAACAAATGTCAGAACTTACAACTTACAATCATTTTCCACTATAATTGATGAGCTAATATTATTTTGAATTTCACTAAATTCATTTTGTTGTCAATTAATGCCTTCGAAAACCAAAAAAATTTGTTTAACGACTAGTGTCTCAGAGCTGATTGAAACGTCAAACATTTTGAATTAATTGACGTTTATGGAGGTATAGCCGACGAATCTTGTCAATAAATTCGTGACTGAATACTAAGTCGACAGTTCGCATATGTGGCTGACGTAGGATAAGTGACGTTTCCGGCGAATTTGGATTTTGCGTACACGTTAAATCTAGTCCTGAATAATGTAGTCTACTTAAGACAACTTGATTTTTGTATATGTAGGATGTAGGTTCAGTGTTTCAGTTTGTATTGTCCTCAATTGTTTGATAATTTGTATTTCTTGGCGCAGGGTCATAAGTCCACAGGCCAAAAGTCCACAATGGACTTTTGACCCACTTAGGTGGGTTATAAATCCACAAATCAATTGTGGACTTATAACCCACCCAGGTGAGTCAAAAGTTCACACAAAATTCTTGTGAATTTTTGACTCTCTGATTGTGGACTTATGGCTCACGGATGAAGAAGGTGAAGAAGAGGACAACGAGCTTGAAAGCGAAGCTAAAAATTTTAGTAATGACCTCCAGAACCCACAAGACACACTTTTCCAGCATTGCAATCATTTTAAGATTGCGCTTTCAAACTATGAATTCTGTATGGGGGGGCATGCTGCCCCCCTGCAACCCCCCTGCTTAGGTTTACTGATGGATTACGGGGTGGGTGCAAGGTTCTTATTATTACTCAAATTTTGTTGGCGTTATTGCACTTTGTGGGAGTGAAATAAGACCAACTGTTGGAAGTTATCCTTATTACACTATTTAAGAGCGAAATAAGGTACATTTTTAGAAGTTGGTCTTATTTCACGGCATCTATCAAACATTCCCATACTTTTTGAGTTGTTAAAACAACTCTTTTTGTCATATGGATAATTGTGGACTTATGGCCTACTTCCATTTTAAAATTGTGAACCTATGGCCCAAATTATTGTGAACTTTTGGCTCATCTGGGTGGGTTATAAGTCCACAATTGATTTGTGTCAAAAGTCCATTGTGGACTTTTGGCCTGTGGACTTATGACCCTGCGCCGTATTTCTTTGGTCAGGGAAATTGTGTAGCCGTATTTTATTCTAAAACACGCTGCTTAAGAAGAAACAAGTGAAGCTAGATATGGCTTTAGATTTGAATGAAATTCAAAAACAATAAAGCACGGGTTGTTAGTGGATCCATGTCTAAACAAGCGTAACGGCTTGATTTGGGAAACCCATTTAAAGCTAGCTATGTTTTATGGCATAATGCATAAATGCACAAAAAAATAATTACCTAACGGAAATAGAAAACTGGAATCTGCCGCGAAAAAAAAATAAATAGGAACGGCAGGTATATACTTTATCAGGTTTCAAGTTCTTTGTAAACGCAGCGCAAGAAAAACGCCAGTGCGACCAACACTGCGGCACACAAAAGGCATTTATGAGGGCAGTTTGATAAGTCAGTTTCTTTTTGAATTTTTTGCTAAGTAACTGTAATTTTTTATTTTACTATCGTCAACTGCCTAAAAGAGGTCGTTACGCCAGAAATTCGCGATAATATCCATAGAATGATATTGGACGATATATAGGAGAATCGTGAGGTGGCTGAGTCATCAGGCATATTTAGAGAATTTTGAGAAAACCTATTATTCGGAGGGAATAAAAAAAATGGAAAAACGCTGGGTAAAGCGTATCGAGCTAAAAGGAGATTATGTTGAAAAATAAAAAAACTTTTTGGCCAAAAAAAAATATGTATTATCCAAAAGGTCACTGACTTATCAAACAGCCCTCGTAATTCATTCAAATCGAAGTCGTGTGGCCGAATATGGATGAAGAAAAATGCGTGCCTAAAAATCAAAGAGAGCTATTGGCTCTGTGTGGCACCTCTGCTCTTTAAAACCTACTGCTTTGCCTACATATACGACAGACGAATGTCATTACAATTTCAGCGCTTACATTTATCTTGCAACTTTAACAATAATTAAAGTAGTCACTAGCAGTCTTTAGTGTCTTTGAAAATCATACAGAACAGTCGATAGTTTACGATTTAAAGGGGGCACACTATGAATTGCCTGCCGTTAGTCAAATTACTACCTAAATTTGCATTCACAGTGCCTCATTGAAGTACGACGAAACTAAGAACCCCGTTCTAAAACCAAATATGATGAAATATCAAACTTCGCAGTGGCCCCTAAAACCTCAGCCATCATTTCAATTCGATTACATATATATATATACTTATATGAACCAAGGAGGGCGGCATTTGAGCAAAGCACAGCAATAGAATAGACAGCATTGCGTGCAAGGTGTAAGTTTTCGGCAACGAACGACCTGTTCTCTCTGCAACCAATAAAAGAACCCGGTGTAATACTTGCCAAAGTGGAATGAGTTGGGAAAACCATTCACAAATATGCATGAACATATATTTCATCCCCTACACATAGACCCTTCCGTTGCGCGTACCGTTTACAAATTGCCCATAAAATGTGTTTACCGTTTTCAGCATTAATTGTTCATCATCAATTTTTCTCGACTCTGCTATACAGGTACATTCGCCACGTGACGACCTCCACGGTCGCATATACACCTTTTACACGGTTCACTGGTGTCGCTTACAAGTCGGCAGTTAAGTATATGGGGGTTTGTAGTCTTGGCCGGACCTGCCCACCCTTTACCAAGTTAATCGATTTAGATACCTTCGTTCCGGTCAACGGTTTCATTGGGTGCGAGGATCATGCTTGATCGGTGGTGAAATTTCAACAGCTGATCTGGACAGCACCGCATTCCACACCACTACGTGTACTCTGAAGATGAGCCTTTCGAAAAATATGCCATAGCGTGCCGGTCCGCACCAGGCACAAATGGCTGACTTCTTTAATGTGTCTTGCGTTTTCTCCCAAGCGAATTTCCCTAAAACAAAACCTTATGTTTAACTGGGGGGAAAGTCATAAACATTTTGTAAGTAACTTCGTTCATCCCCTAAATCCTTTACAAAGTTACGTATTTGACTTTGGTTAATTTGCAGCTTAATAACTGGGAACACTGGTGGTTAACTGGTAAACAAATATCAACATGTATGCACATTTTCGCTACGGAAACTCACTTTGCTCCCAACTTCGCAAGACTTGTTGAGATTATTTGCACAAAAATTGTTTTGTAAACACCCTGCACACACACCCCCCAAACGGCTGCACAATTGATACACACAAACATTTGGTCTAATGCAAAAGAGGGGCCGTCGCAGAGTATGAAAAGCGCAATGAGTTGAAAAGCAAACTTGAAAAAGTATTTAAAATTCTTACGATATGTAGATGGAATACTTACGATATCCATTGATAAATTCCAGAGACAGTTAGTTCGCCCTTGTCCTCAAGGGCGTACTCAATAAGCTCGGTGTATGTGAACGGTGGCTTCTTTGGCCTGAAAAAATAAACAAATGTGGAAAGTTTTATATATTGCTGGATGCTGGTTAATGTTTAAGATTTTCAGTTTTCTGTAGCAAACATTTAAAATCTTACGAATGTCTGCATAAACATAATAAATATGAAGCCCGCGGTATAGAAGTATGCTGTGTATGAGATGCACGTCGTGTATTTAATCTGTCACTTTATAATTTTAGATATTAGTCCTGGCCTAGATGTTAGCCTTAAGTTATGAAATTTGTCATAACATTTAGGTTTTCTTAAAATCGTGCAATTTTTCTTTTATCTTAATAACTTATTGCTCATCACTCTTAGAAAATGCCCCTCAATTCCTTATTTGACAAGTGACATCTTCAATAAGGTCAAAGTAAGTAAATACAGCTCATTTTAACTCATATTTAAATGTGAAAAGCAGCAAACAAGAAATATCCACAACTTCCGGTTTTGCTCAAACTCCAAAGAAGTGGGGGCTTCATTGGTAGCGTTCATATATCTAGTTTGGTTAGTCTGACAGCTGGCTGACTTCTTGTGTATCAGTTTGGATTGGCCTTGATCGGTTACATGAGCAGCTATTCCAGCTGACGTTTATGGGGGGAAAAACGAAAAATCTAGTTAAGATCTTGACTGAGTACCAAGTTGACAATATCTGGCTGAGGTAGCAAAAGTAGCGTTACCGACAAGTCTAGTCTTTGCGTTCAAGGTACATCTAGTCCAAACCCGAGACCGATTTAAACTCGGTTTTTGAATGTGCCGAATGTGATAGTTTGACCTAGCATCATTGCTTTTGGCATTTTCATATAAAGGAATATGTAGTTCGCATTTAAAGCGAAACAATTTAGTAAAAGAAACAGCAATAGACGTCGAAAAAAAAACCCAACTGAGTGAAATAAAAGCGTTCAGCACAAATCGAAAATGTCAAATCTCAAAAATTAAGAAAGGGATGCCTTAATCTTTAAAAAAAATGTATTGGTTTATTCGCGCACGCGGTTCAAATCGAACGCAATCGATATAAGTAAAAGTCTATACACGTTCTCATCAAAAATGACAGAAAAAGAGAAAATTAGCAAAATAACGAGTAACGAGTAGTTCTTCTCTTGGCTCAGAGAATTTCAACGGACAAGTACTGATAAATATGTCAAATGCAAAAAGTTGACAAGAAACAAATTCAAAATCTGTTTTAAATTTCAATTGGAAAAAAAATAAAAAATCTGTGAAAATAAAAAAAAAATCGATGCTGGTCATGTTCTCCTAGAATATTTCATATGTTGCAAAAAGGTATGTTAAATATTTGTTTGTGACATGGATTAGATGTTAAAGATGAAAGTGGCTCAAAGTAGCCTCAAGTCTATTCACGTACTTTTTGGTATTTTTTCAGGTCTTTGAGAGAGTATCGCTTCATTTTTTATGTTTGACAGTGTTTGGCTCGGGAAAGTACGCGAATAGACCTTGTTTTCTTACACAAAAATGAAAAAAATATGCAGGTTTGTAACATGGCAGAAAACGTCAGTAAAAAACGAAGACTTTTCGATTGTACTTCTTCAGATTCGCTCTCAGATCTCAGATTTCGTGTGTCTAATCCAACATAAAAACGTCAATTGTTCTTTTTTGTCTTGATGAGATTCGAGTATGTGTAGCGTATGACACTTTTCAAAGCGTTTTCCATTCACTGGTTAAATTTTATGTGCTTTAAAACATTCGAAATTCGTGTCCCGATTGATTTCTTAATATTTATACATAAACAATTTACCAAAATGAAAATAGAATAGAATGCAATGCCCTTCTTCGCAGTAGAAAAACTTCACAAAAACGTGAGAAAAATTCATCAGTTGGCAAACTCAAACGCACTTGTATTGGTAAATCTGAAGCAAATCTGAGAAAAAATCCAGATTCGCTCTCCAGAAACCAGAAGTGCTCTGAAATCTGAATTAGATTCCCTGTTTTATTTGCACCAAACGAACATAAAAAAAGCTTTGAGAGTGCCCAACTGTCACATTAATGTCGTTTTCCATTTGGGATTTTTAGATTTTGCTCTCAGATTTCAGATATTTCGTTCCCAATGAAACATAAAACGCAATTTTTCTTTCTTTGCGTTTGTGGTGCTGGTGGTTCTTGTTTTAAAAGTCATCTATTCTTAAATTGTAATTCGTGTTTATAAAATCCATGCAATTTATGTTCATATAGATTGCAGCGGAAAATGTAAATTTTTCTCTACTTTTCACAGGCTTGCGTCTCTGAAAACGTAAAATAATAAATAGCATACTTTAAAGTTTGACAAATGACAAATGTTTTCGTATTAGTGTAAGTAGGTGTGAATGACGCTCAGAAATCGAGATTCGCAAAATTCTTCTGACTCTGAAAAAAGTGTTGTTTTTTTTTCGGCCAATGGAAGATGAAATCTGACATCAAGCTGATTTCAAGAGCAGAAAAACCGCTCTGAATCTGAAAATTAGTAGTTTTTCTGTCCCAATCGAAAACGACGTAAGATGCAATCGCTGTTATAACTTTGGAAACTTAAGCATTCGTTAGTTCCCTTCAATTAAAAAGCGGCTGTATTAAACCTAAAATGATAGCTGTATCGCTTAAAAGCGAGTTATTTTGAAAAGACTAAAGCTACTATTAGACGATATGATGAATCAGCATACGTATGCTGAAAAATGTGCCCCAATCACAACATATCGTCTAACAGCGATGACAGAAATTTCGCTATTAGACGAAATGTTGTGATTGGGACACATTTTTCAGCATACGTATGCTGATTCAGCATATATCGTCTAATAGTAGCTTAACAAATTTCATCACTCATCACCTACAAATTGATATTGGGGCTGGGCATGAGTTACAAAGGATGGAAAAGGTACAAATTGCGAAATGAAAAAAATGCATCACATGCTAAAAATATTACCAGTCATCGATACCAATTTTTTATATCTTTTTGAAGAAAATCTTCATCTTTTTGAAGTTGAAAATCAGTAAACATAGATATTAAACCATGTTTAAAGTAAAAGTGAAAAGTAGTCAAGTGAGTTTTATTCCACCCCTGTACGTGTACATATGAGCTAAACGTCTATAGCGATCAATTGAGCACTCCCAATCCAAATGGCATTTTTATTTGTTGCAAAATATGATGATAAGATTCAAAGAGAAATTATTTATTTATATCAGGTATCCTTTGAACGGTTTGAAGAAATTGTTACAGGTCCATTTGGTATAAATAATATTATAATGGCGGTTGTTTTAAATCCGTTGACAGTGCTTCCGCGGGCGATGAAAGTAAATTCGATCGGTAGGATGAGTCTGTTCAGGGAAAATCACAACGTTAAACTTTGGAGTGGATTCATTTGGAGAAATCGGCTTCTTAAAACCTACACACCGTAAGGCACATAGAACTTTGCTTTGGCTTGAAAGGATTTCAATGCAAAGTTATAGGAATTCTGCTCAAGATGACATACCCGACAAGATGACATACTTGCAATTACTCTCTAACCATAAGCGCCACTGTTTTGCCTGACACGTCTAGACGTGTAGTTTAACGATGTTGTTTACCCCCATAGTAATGCAGCTGCCAGTTTACAACGTGCTTTCATTGTGATCGGAAATAAGGATTTTGTGCGTGAAATTTTTTTTTTGTATTAAGTGTTTGCTCCAGAATTTCTGATAAGTTAAGTATTGTGTTGTGTCTGAAGTGTTTTGTGGCTACAGTTATTGGTATATTTAGTGATTTCTGTGCGATATTTTCGTCTGTTCGGAAAATGTTAGTGCCAACAATCTGCTTAATATTTTCGATTAAATCGGGCAAGATGACATAGTACCCGACTGTCCAAGATGACACGGTATGTCATTTTACCCACAAGGGAGTGGGGTGCATTTACTGCAATGAGCTCTACAGTAGATCACGTCCTGGGGAGCACTGGCTTGCCTGCCAGGCGTGCACAAAGTGGTGCCACGCATTATGTGCCGGTGTGGAGCATACCGTTAAGCAGTTCATATGTGAACTCTGCAAGGACGATTTTTAAGAGGTATGTCATCTTACACTAATGGCATATGTCATCTTATACCTAACTATGTCATCTTAAACTCTCTTTTCAGCTTTATTACAAAATTAATTTAAAAATACTATTTATTGTTTTATTGAATTCTTTTTAATATTGTTTTGTTACCAATGAACAAATTAACTGTGTTCACATTGTTTTCATCCCTATGATTGCTAGATATTTTTATTTATCACATTTAAGAAAAAGTATGTCATCTTGAGCACAATTCCCCTACCTAACCGTGATCAGCCAGTAAATGAATTCCTTCCAGATATACTTAAGGTTCTAGAAAAAGAGGTAAACTGGGTGATTTTCTTTGTGGTCTTTCACTTTGAAATCTCCCTAAAAATGTTTGGGAAGGTTTGAAAAATAAAATGAATGTCTATAGTAAGGTTTAAATAAAATGTATAAATGGTGCTTGAGTAGGCTTGTATTTGAACGTATGCCACGCTTTTCTATCATTGTTTTTAAGATTATTTGGGGAATTCATATCCCTACACGAAATGTACAAGATGTGTGTAACTAAAGAATTTCAATCAATAAATAACTTGGTTCAATAAAAGACCACAAAGAGGAAACACACGTTTTAAAAAAAAAAAAATTCTCTCAAAGGGGACCCAGTCAAATCTGTCACAATCAAATAAATTTCCCTATATAATCCGTACCTATATTTATCAATTATTGTAACTCCAAATGATTGATACAATCCAAAAAACATTTATCTGTGGTTAGGAAACTTAAAAATTCTACTCACATTCTCGGAGAGTTTTCGACCACAATATTTTCCCCGACAATCATTTCGTTTCCATCCAATTCCGACGTCACTTCCATCACGAGCTCCTCGAACTTCTTTCCCGTCTTTGATTGCACTTTCGTTGGTGGTTTCGACACCGTATCTGCACTGCTCTTAACTATTTGGGCAGCCTGAACCTGATTGACCTCTGGCGAAAGGTGCGGCAATTCATCCAGTTTGAAATTAAACAGCCACGAAAGGTTCTTGTCCTCGAAATCTGATTCCGGATCGGAATTGAACGGCCCACTGGTGGAGAGACCTCCACCGTCTGAGGTCCGACGGGAGCTGGAACTAGAACTCTGTTTCTGAATAGTAAAAATGGGCAAATTCTGGTGCTGCTGCTGTGGATGTTGAAGGTCGAGCTGTGCCATTTGAATATTGTTATTTGCAACGTCCTGCTGATGAGTCTCGTGTGTAATAACAGCTAATCCGGAATTGTACCGATGGTCCAACTCGAGCAAATCCGCATTCTGCCAATTGCCGTCAAACTGATCGTTCGCGAAGTTCGACTGAACTGGCACCAAATTGTTGTCGTAACTGAAGAGATCGTTGATGAAGGCATTGGTGCTCAGATTGAAGTGGATATCGTTGCAGTTCTGCTCTTGTGGCTGTTGAGTCTGCTGGGACTCCTCTGTAGGAGTAGCCTGAAAATTGTTATTTGTTGGAGAGAATTCTTGCAAATGTCTCTTCTTTGCCTGGATGTAGCCGTTGCCGTTATTGATTTGGTCGTCGGGGCCAAGTTTGCGTTTCAAATAAAAACTTTCACATTGCTGTTGCGAATCCATAATGTCGTTCAACTGCTCTGGATTCATTTGAGTATTGACAATCATTTCTTTATTTTTCGAAAAGAAACGTCCACTCTGATTGGAATTGAAAATCAATGTTTTCTAGAATTTTTTTTCTTTTAATTTACTGGGAAACACTTTACACGGACTTCCGATTTTTCTCTAAGCACGTTATTACCTCGATAGTTGGCTAAGAACTAAACTTAAACTATACAGTTCTACATAATATCCTGCAATGGACTTAACTGAGTAGCCTATGAAAGGTTGTGAATATATTGAAAGGATATCCATTAGCAAAGGAGTTCAACGCAGGATATTCCCCTGCGCAGTCATGCAAACAAAAACTATACAGGAAAAAAACAGTTTTCCATTAATTCCAGTTCGGTTATGCTCGCGGATGACGTCGCGACGTGGATTCAATTGTTTTGGTTGGCTGAATTCATCTATAATTGACCTTTTCTCATGCACGAGGAGGAGTATATGGTCTCTCGATTACTGCCAATGGAATGTATATGGAAATGAATACACACAACTGTTAGTGGGCCTAAGATGTTTAAGAAACAGGTGCGCAGTTTCAAGTATACATATTCGTGCTCAATATGATTTTAGGCATCGGTTTCCTTGGGACATTTTTATCCAAAAAAGACGGCGGATGTTTTTTTCTCTTGTTTTATGTGTCAAAAAATATAAATTTTGCCGGTCTGATTCTGTACGGCGAAAAGAACAAACGTTTTCGTACACACGAATGATTTGGCCTATTTACACAAACAAATTTCTTCATGAACAAAAAAACGTTTGAACAGAATCTGACCCCAGTTTTTCATACGGAAGGAGATTGAATCAAATCTGAGGAAAAAAATACACTGAAATGTGTTTCTTCCCGCCTGTTTCCGGTTTCTTAATGGAACCCATTTCCGTTTTGGAACACTTATTTAAAAATGTGCCGTATTATAGCAAGGATACGCACCTCTCAATTATAGTTCCCTAGCTTACAAGAGAGGGCATCGTGAATGCATAATTTCAAAATCCGTGAAGTGTACCATCCACTGGCAATCGAGAGGCAGTTTTACTTTCGCATGTAAATGACGTCCAATAGAAAATATTGCCAATATCAATCAAGTTGACATATTTATTAATTGGTATATTAATCGTCTGAGATCGTCTCCACAAATCTACAAGTCTGCAAAAGACTTTGCTACATACATAACCTCTTCGACCTTTCTCCTAAACTAAAGGTAAGATTAAACTGTATGCCAAGTGGTCATAAAATGCCAATATCTGACAGTTCTCCTGTCAAAATATGGTCATACAGTGTAATGGGCATATCTCATATGCTCTAATGACCTGAATGCCACACATGACCAGGGTGATTTTGACAGATAAAAATGCCCAAATAGCATAATATAGTGTAATGGGACAATAAACACGAATGGCAGCACAAACCATTATGCCCATATGCACTTTCTTGAAATTTCGCTGTGGCATTGCTGGCATTTTTGATGCAACAAGTATGTAGGTACCTATTATTTTGTTGTCATCGGTGTTTGATGAGTTCGTAGGATTGGGATTTGTTTTCATTTTCTTTCTCTTTTTTTTGTGGATTATTAAATCTATCATTCGTCTTGTTGGTCTTATGTTCTTGTCCCTAATTGTGGTTGTGTAAATACTTTTTTCCTGAGTTGTGAAGTTTTGTATGTGTAAAAATTGTTTGCTTGCTTGTTTTGTGTTACTCAATAAATTTCCAACTTCAACTTTTTTGATTTGTTTTTCTCTACAGTATTACCCTTCTACAACATCGGGTAATAAATAACAGATATCTTAAATGACCATCGAGGCAAATATGACCATATTATAGATAATTTTTGTCTATAGTCTAATATAGAGTTTTGATAATTGTGGCATTTTGTTAATTTGACAGCTAATCTGGTCATTTGCCTTTTGGCATTTATATGCTTAATTGGCATTCTATCTTAGCTTTTATAGTAGGTATTAAATAACCGTAAATAACCGTAAAATATCTAGTAGGTAAAGGACCATTCACATGAGCGCGAACTGCGAATAGGCGAACTGCGAACAAATCAATTTATCTGTATTTATGAATTGAAAATTGCTATTTGTTTTACCACAAAAGCATTATATTCAATTAATATAACACCTTATATAAAAAAAACCGAGACTTGATTGATTAAAATAACGAAATTTACAATTAAAGCAATTCTCCCGCGAATTGAAAATTCTTGCCGCGAACTGTCACACTTTATTCACAATCCACATAAAACAGTCGCGATCCACAAGCCTGCGAATGAAAAATTCGCTCGAACTTAACCTTCAACAATACAAATGATTCGCGGGTACATGCGACTAAAAAAAGTTTTCATGTGAATGAAGTGTCAGAATCTACGAATATTCGCCAGTTCGTGGTTCGCAATTCGCTCTTATGTGAATGGTCCTTAAATGATTTGTCCTTACAAATAAGTTTCATTCACCACAAAAATATAAGATACATACACAATATTTTCGGAAGTTTGTAGTTACATACTGGTTACAGACTTAAGCCTAGTATGCTGCTCGCACTTAAATTAAACCCCCATACACCCATACAAAAATGTCTCCAAAGATAAAATTAAGCTAAAGCCTAGTATGCTGCTCGCGCTTAAATTAAGCTCCCATACAAAAATGTCTCCAAAGATAAAATTAAGCAAAGCAGTTAAGCCAAGCAGTACGCAGTTCAAGCTAAATTTCTGAGCCGCTGTACGAACACTCTCTACAGAATTTAAGCAAGCGTATTAATGCAAAATACATTTTTCCACAGCTAAATTTTGACAGATCAGAGAAAATATCGGCATTCGCAACAAAATTTCAAACGAAACAGTACCAATGGAGAATGGTTAGTTCAACACAAAGAAATTCGTTTTTGTTAATTTAATTTCTTTTAAAATGTAGAAATTTCTTAAGAAAGTACCAAGTGACGAAACAGAGCAAGTCAATCAGCTGTGCCAACACATTACTTTTTTTAACGGAACTTACACTGTCAAAATTAGGCGAACATTAAGCGAAGTGGTGGAGAGAAACATTGGAGAGGCGCTTAATTTTAGCTTTCCTGGAGCAGCATACTAGGCTTTAATTGAATTTATTTATTTAAAAAAAACAAATCGGCAGCCCAAAATATCAAATGTCATTCTATTGGCATACATTAATAAAACGAAATTTTCTAGTGAAACACACCTATTCCACATCATTTTATTGTGGTATTCGTTTGGGCTTCGTCAGATTTGCCCTCAGATTTCAGATTTCGTGTGCCTAATCGAACATAAAAACGTCACTTGCTCTTTTTTGTGTTGATATTTGTGTGATTTGAATATGTGTAGTCTTCGACACTTTTCTAAGCGATTTCCATTCACTGGTTAAATTTTGTATTAAAACATTAGAAATATCCGTCCCGATTGATTTCTAAATATTTATACATAAATAATTTACAAAAATAGATACACCCGATGCAATTCTTTTCTTTGCAGGAGAAAAAATTCACTACAATGTAATCAAACTCCAACAGTTGTCAAACTCAAACGCACTTGTATTGGTAAATCTGAGAAAATATCTAGATTCGCAAAAGTGCTCTGAAATCTGAAAAAGATTGCTTTTTCCTGTACCAAACGAACATAAAAATTGCTCTGAGAGCAAAAAAAGTGCTCTGAGAGCGCCCAATCGATTACCACATATGTAAACCCAGTGAGACTTTTCAAACTGTCAAATCATATCCGTTTGGCGGTAATATAATTTTATCAAGCATTACAAATATTTGTTTATCTTTTGCAGTTTGTTAAATGATGTCTCAAAAAACTATCACGTAAGCATTTCAAATAAATATGTCTGGGATTATCCAAAGTTAACATTTCCCCTATCAGATCGTTCTTTAAGAAAACGCCTGCCAAAGTAGAGAAACCCCCTGCAATATCTGATGATGATGAAGAAATTGGAAGGTAAAAAATAAAATTCTTATACTAACTTTCAGATGATTCTATCGTTCCGAATACTTGCACGGTGTATTCACCGTGTGAACAATACTATCCTAATACCAGGAGAACGAATCAACTTTGTAAAACTCTCTTCCGTAAATTTTTCCAGTAAGAATCATGTGAAGAAGTTTAAGCGCCGCCGAATCTCTAGTAGTGATGAAAGTTCCAACGAGGGGTGAGTTGTAACTGTAAGTTAGGGTACATCTGATAATTTTGATAAAAGCGTTCCAGCAAAGAAGATAGCAGTGGCACCAACGTCCCCAGAAATAGTGTCTCCTCCGGTAAAGACAGAGAAGAAACCAAGCCCCAAATCGGTCAAGAAGACGCCGGTTGCGGAGAAAAAAACCAAAAAACCAAGTCCCACTTCAAAGGCGAAGAAGGAGAAGATAAACGACGATGCCAAGAAGACGGAGGAACCAAAACAGGAGACTCCTCAGAAACAGGTCATAAAGCGGGAAACGTCCCCTGAGTGTAAAAGTGAGAAAAAG
Organism: Cheilosia vernalis; assembly: GCA_949126925.1. NCBI lineage: Eukaryota > Metazoa > Arthropoda > Insecta > Diptera > Syrphidae > Cheilosia > Cheilosia vernalis. Next base: position 59,889,782 of record OX421360.1, on the reverse strand, counting down.
GTGGAAGAGTCTCCAGAGAAAGTGGTTAAAAAAGAACTGAAACTACAAACCGCTGGTCAGGGACAAAAGGGAGCTGACTTTGATCCGTCTAAGCGGAACTACCATCCCATTGATGATGCGTTCTGGAAACGTGGCGAAAAGTAAGTTCATACTCATGAGAGAGCTTCGATCTTTATTCGACAAATTCTCTTAGGACACCCTATTTGGCGCTAGCTCGAACGTTTCAACTGATCGAGGAGATCAGTGGACGTCTTAGGATGATCGAAGTGCTAAGCAATTTCTTCCGATCGGTTATAGTTCTCAGTCCAAATGACCTCTTACCGTGCGTCTATCTGTGCCTTAACCAGCTGGCTCCGGCATATGAAGGTTTGAAACAACTTACAAGCACTTTTGAGTATTGCAAACGCTATCACCTCTCATTTAGGCTTCGAACTAGGCGTTGCCGAGACATCGTTGATGAAGGTAATCTGCCAAACAACAGGCCGAAGCATGGCACAGATCAAAACTCAAGTTCAGTCTACCGGCGACATGGGAATCGTTGCCGAACAGTCAAGGAGCAACCAACGAATGATGTTTCAACCAGCTCCACTGACGGTCGTTGGCGTCTTCCACAAATTAAAGGAGATCGCCAAGATGTCTGGTCATGCTTCGATGAACAGAAAGGTGGACACAATCCAATCGCTGTTCGTTGCCTGTCGTCACTCAGAGGCGCGTTTCTTCATCCGTTCGCTGCTTGGAAAGCTCAGAATTGGTTTGGCCGAGCAGTCACTCCTTCAAGCCTTGGCGTTGGCCTGCACAAATACACCACCAAATCAGAAGGATTATCCTCCGAAGATCCTCAAAGCTGCCAAGAAGCTCAGCGAGAGTGCCTTCAAATCGCAAGTAGACGAAAATACACTCATCCTGAAGACAACCTATTGGTGAGTGTTGCTCTAATGGTCTGAACAGAATAACTCTCCTAATTCATTGCAGTCAGTGCCCGAACTACAACAAGATCATCCCAGTACTCCTGGAGCATGGGCTAGGCGAACTGCTTGATCACTGTCCGATGCAGCCAGGTACCCCACTCAAACCTATGTTGGCACATCCAACTAAGGGCGTCCATGAGGTGTTGGAACGATTCGAGGGTATCAAGTTCACCTGCGAATGGAAATATGACGGAGAGCGCGCCCAGATACATCGCGATGAGAAGGGCGTCATCAGCATCTACAGTAGGAATCAGGAGAACAACACCTCGAAGTACCCTGATCTCATCGCCCGTATCGATGACATCAAGGGCGAGAATGTTGACTCGTACATCATTGACAGCGAAGTGGTCGCTTGGGATGTTGAACGGAAACAGATTCTTCCCTTCCAAGTGTTGAGCACTCGAAAGCGCAAGGATGCAGATGAGGCGGAGATCAAAGTGCAAGTCTGCGTGTACATGTTCGATCTACTATACCTCAATGGCAAGCCGTTGGTCACGGAGAACTTCCTGGAACGACGACAATTGCTCAAGAAGACCTTCAATGAGATTCAGGGACAGTGGCAATTCGCAACTAGTTTGGACACTAGTGATATCGATGAGGTACAGTCGTTCCTCGAGGAATCCATCAAAGGTAAGGCGAATGGTTGAAGTATAGATCGGTCTTTTGGCATCTATTGCGCACGATGTTTCCCAATCTGACCGTCATCCGTTATTTTACTTCTTAAAGGAAATTGCGAAGGGCTCATGGTGAAAACTCTGGAAAAGGAGGCAACCTACGAAATAGCAAAGCGCTCCCGCAACTGGTTGAAGTTGAAGAAGGACTATCTCGCAGGAGTGGGCGACTCCCTGGATCTGGTGGTCATAGGAGGGTACATCGGCAAAGGCAAGCGCACGGGCACATATGGAGGTTTCCTATTGGCGTGTTACGATGCCGACAACGAGGAGTACCAGAGTATCTGCAAAATTGGAACAGGTAAGAGGAAAAGTCGGAACGCTGCCGACATATAATTATATAGCACACGAACCCCCTTTTAGGTTTCAGCGACGAGGACCTCCAAACGCATACAGAATTTCTCAAGCAACACCTGCTCAAGGGACCCAAGTCCTACTATCGCTACGACAGCTCGCATGAGCCCGACGAGTGGTTCGACGCGGTTCAACTCTGGGAAATCAAATGCGCCGACCTATCGCTTTCCCCTGCTCACAAGGCTGCCATCGGAATTGTCGATCCCGAAAAGGGTATCTCGCTGCGTTTCCCGCGTTTCATTCGAATACGTGATGACAAATCACCCGAAGACGCTACCTCTGCGTCACAAGTCGCAGACATGTACTCTAGTCAAGACCAAATCAAAAACCAGAAGCACGCGCCTAAGGACCCAGAAGATGATTTTTACTGAAATCTTGTTTTATTTGTTTGTTGAAGGTGAACAGCGTGAGTTTATAATAAAAACAGTACACAAGCTAAGTCTCTGTTGTTTGCCGTCGGTTTTTGTTGCGTTCGTACTCGGGCAGTGTGGTCCAGATGAATCCACCCGGCTTCGTGTCGAAGTCCATTGAGTCGGGCAGCGGAAATGGTGTCGTCTTGTCGTGGTAGTAGTTGCTCGGGGCGTGCATCACAAACTGCAGGCATGACAGTTTCCTCGATTGATCCTCATCGGGGCCTTTTAACAAAGAATGTCATTCACTCCTCTTCACTTCTGAATAAGTACTTACCAATTAAATAAGTGCTAGCATCAAATCCATCGTTTGGATGTGGACTGACCTCTGTGGGAATTAGCCATGTGAGGAAGGCAGATTTCTCACAATACGTGTCCACTAGCAGTCCACGTATCTGTGCGTAGTACACATTATCATCGGCGTCCATCAAAGATACTATATCGCCCACTTGGAGGTAGGAACCCTTGAAAAACAAGTATTCTACTGTGTGGGTTGATGCCTGCTCGATTGGAGTTTTATACGGCGTCTTCTTGAACATGTTCCTTCGATTGCGTCCTTTCGGGAGGTTTTTTGATTGACCAGCGGCGCCAGCTTTGGTTTTAAACCTTGTTGCGCGGGTGCTCTTACGGAGTTTCTTTTCGTCGTTGCCATTGTTGTTGCCATTGGAGTTCTCACCAACATCAGCATCTGGTTCGATTTTTATGTTGCTGCAGTTAAGATCATAGCACTCCTGGCACAAATGACCGAGATCTGTGCTGCGCCACATTGGGCTTTCCGTTTTCTCGCACTGAATACATTTTGGATGGGGTTTTGGTGGCATGTTTGTGGAGCTGTGTTTGTTTTTTTTTTTCTCTGCAAGTTGAAAGTGTCCTTAACAATATACAAATGTTTATGCAGAACCGCAATTCAATAATTTGTTTGTCGCTCTAGGTATAAATAAATAAAAAAGGTAAATGTCAAAGGGTGTCGCTGTGTTTACACGGCACTTGTTTTCCTCGCTTGAGTGATGCCAGGTTTCGTTGCATAAATTGTTGTTTGTCCAAATTACATTAGGCGTTTTTCTTTTTTAGTTCAGAGCACAACCTGAACTGTTATACAAAAAGTTCGTGTTTCTTTTTTAGCTCAGACACTTCAGAGCTCGAATTTGTGTTTCTTTTTTCGCTCAGAGCATGATCAGAGCGCGCTCTATGAGCTCAGAATAAATTGACTGAGCATCCTGGGTAAAAAGCTGAGTACACATGTACATGAACACTTCCAGTCACATTTGAAGGACAAAAAAAAAACAGGAAAAACAAAACATATTCTGAACGCTCTGAGCACGCATGGTTCAGAGCGCGCTCATAATGCTCGAACTCTGTTCAGTGCTCAGCTCTGAACTAAAAACGAAAAACGCCTATTAAAGACGTTGGTTTAGCTGACGGTAGGTATTCAAAATTATTTGGAGTGCATTGGCAGCCCAGATTGCTGGATTATTCTCCAATATCAAATAATTTCTTCCCAAAATGATAAATATTTTTATGCTCAATTAAGCAAATTACGACCAACAGCCGAAAAAAAATTGTTTGTTTCACGTATCATCTTGTTTTTCATATCTAGATTTTTTCTCAGACTTACCAATATTAGTGCGTTTGGTGGAGTTTGTTCAAATTTTTGTAATTTTTTTCTCCAGCAAAGAAAGGCATTTCATCGGGTGAATATATTTTTTCTAATTATTTATGTATAAATATTTAGAAATCAATGGGATGGAAATCGCAGAAAAGTTTCGCAGACTACACATATTCAAATCGCATGAATATCAACGCAAAAAAGAGCAAGTGACGTTTTTATGTTCGATTGATTAGGCACACGAAATCTGAAATCTGAAAGCAAATCCTGAAGAAGCATGCAAGCAAAATAAGTAAGGAAAATTATGCCCGCCGTTATAATTAGGTTTATATTGCACCCAAATGATCTATATATTGATTTCCACAGTTTACTACAGTTGGATCTCGTATTATTGTTGTAAACCGTGAAAATCACTGATGAACGTTTATTATTAATTAATCCAGTTGAAAGTCTGCTATAATTTTTGAGTCTTATGTCGTTTTCGATTTGGCTTTTCAGATTTTGATCTGAGATTTCAGATTTCTGCTGCCAAATCGAACATAAAATCTGAATTATATTGGTATGTGTGTGTATTGAGTTGGCGGTAAAATAAAACATTTTTGCACTTGCACTCGAAATCCATTTCAATTGATTTTCACACATTTATAGTACTGCATTTCGAAATAATTTAATATAAAAACTCGATCCCATATGCGTAAAATAAATAATTCAGTTAAAAAAGCAACCCTTCCAACGATAAACAATTCGTAACCGCCGCTTGTGTCATAAACATTGGTGTTAGTGAAAGTATGTGTAAAATCTGAAGAAAAATTGAGATTTCTCAAAAGTGATCTGAGATCAAAAAAAAGATTGATTTTTGTGGCAAATGGAACATGAAAAGCAATCTCGATCAAAAAAAAAATTGATCTTTTGCCAAATCGAAAACGACATTATATATTTTTATAAAACACTAATTTTTAGAATCAAATAATACCTTATGCCTCTGGACGCATCCACTCATCGAAAGCAAACTCTGCAAGGCATGCCCAACAAGTGTCAAACCAGTCTGCGCTGAATAAATAATTAAAGCGCTGAATGCACTTTCACAACAAGAAGAAAAAATCAACAAGAGTGAAAATCGTGTGCGAGAAATGAAAAACACACATCGTATCCCAAATAGATAAGCGATAAAGAATTTTATTTGCCTTCATAGAAATCGAGTGTTCATAATCAAAACTATAAACTTTATACAATTCGTTCTAAAAGTATATTCTTTCTTGCAATTCGGTTTAGTTATTTCGTGAAAGTTCGTCAAACGCAATACCCAATCACGGCCGAGCGAAACCATAAAATCCAAAAATATTTACACGCATTCAGTTCCAAGTTCCAACACGAAAAAACGCGAGAGGAAAGCAAAGAAAAAAAAACCAAACTGGAAGAGATTTTAAATCAAAACAGAACGAACTCGAGTGTTCAGTGTTGTAAAAATAAATTAAGACATAGTTGTGAAATTCGAAGGAAGCACCCAGCGTCAGTGAAGTGAGTTTATTTTCGACGCATCCAAAATGCTTCTTAAATGTACGTCCAATCTGGCACGCAGTAGCAAGGCAGGCGAGGTTCCTACCAAGGGGGCTGGCAGTGGTAATGGCCCCTCGGGCAGTAACTCCAGTTCCAGCAATATCAATTCAAACTCCAACAGTGGAACAAGTTCATCAACAATAGTGGCCCGTGGAACAGGTTTGTCTTAACAATTAATTGCTTAAATAGTCTACTTCTACTATGCAATACGAGTCGTATTGTGTGTGGTTTATATTTCAGTTGTTTTGGTGTTGATATGGCGGTCTGAGCAAAGTTCAACCCATAAACGCTATTCTCAAGTTATAGGTATATGAATGTGAAGCACATTGTGCAGTCATCGTCATAGGGTTTTTCTCTTCTAATTAAAGTAATTTCTGTAATTAATTTGTTGCTGTAATTCCCCGTCTTCGGTTCCATATGTTGTTGTTTTCATTTCAATCGTGTTCACCTTCCATTGTGTGAACGAAGATGATGACTCGCATGTTTGCTTTCGACTTGCAGCACGGGCACTGGAAACTGCAATGGGATTGGAATTGTCGGTTGTTGTTGTCTTGTTGTCGTCGTCGTCGGCCGATTGAACGCAGTCAGCCTCTGTAGAATTCACGTGACAAGTTACCGCGTCTGGGTTGCAATTAAATGATTGTATCATCAGGTAAAAGAGGAAAAAGCACAACTGGGAGGAGAGGCGTGCAGTTTCAGGAAATGACCCAGAAGTACTTTTCCACACCATCTCGTGCAGTTCACACATGCAGCAGTTTATGTTCGATTCAGTTCGATTCCATGACGTATGTAAAAATTGCAGCTCACGCCAATGGTTTGTGATCAAAATATTGACACACAGCCATCAATATGCAATGAGAAACATTTCGAAATGAATGTATGCTGCATCTGGGAGTGATCGCATAGTTTTATCTGCAAATAGGTCAGGTTTTTAATTTTGTAACAAATGTCGCGCTAATTTGGAATGCATTACGTTTAATGTTTAATCAATGACGGTTGGGCTTATCAGTTTATGACCGCTGGTGCTATATAACCGCGGTTGACGAACTCGCATAGGTTCGCTTTCGATTTCTGCTTTATTAGCTTGAGCAATTGGAAAAAATATAGCCAATGGATAGAGGGTGTGAATAGTAGGTCACAAATCTAGAATTTAGTCGACTAACGCAATAGACGCTTACGTGCGTCGATGCAAGATAAATATGGCTTTCTTTGGAATCCGATTAAATTTGTTTTTCAATGTGCACATTGGAAAAACTCTTTGTAAGCAAGACTTCGTCTGCAAAGTCAATCAGATAAGAAGATCTTGAACCTCACTTGAATTCACGTTTTGTCGCGCGATGAGCTAATACATCAATAAAGTCCGTGATATAATCGTGACTAGAATTTAAGATCTTTTCCGACAAACTGGGTGAAACCAATAAAGTCACTTGTTGGAATTCCAATACCGGAGGTAGATCAGGAAACGCATCAGTCTGACGTCCATTGATATTGACTGGTATAAGAGAGAGAAATAGTGTCACTGTGACTCCCACCCACAACACTTTCTCAATACAAGCTGTGTTCAAGAACTGAGTTATACAGAAGTCCTCTTTGATTCCATTTCTTAATCTGTCTTGACTCGTGCCAAGGTTAAGATTACTGCTGAGTCGAAGACAGTGATAGGTGCCATGGCTAATTCAGTCTTTGAATTTGTCTCTCTGCTGCGGGAGTGAACTGAAGGATCCTTTAATGCGTCCATTTGATAATTGGAAATTCCTTGTTACCGTGGTACCTTCAGAACATTAGAACGTAGCAGAGCGGTTAAGTGGTTTTCTGACGTAGAACTTGAGAGTATTACTTTTCGTTGCCCAAGAGCAGAGGCAGTATATCAGAACTATAAGCCCAGCACGAAGCAAAGCAAAGGGTCTGAACGATATAGGATTTTTTTTTTTTAATGATAAAATTGTAGATGTAATTTATTTATTTATTTTTATTTATTTAAATTAATTTAATCGCTGCACATTGAGAATAAATTCTTATAATAGTACAGGTAGAATATATATGTATATATTTTGAAAATTTAATGAATTAATGATAACAAAAAATATGATCTGGAGTTTTGTTTAAGATGCTCACAGTTAACTGAAAATTACAAATTCAACAAAATATAAATTAAAATTAAATTAAAAGAGAACTATCCAGCGATAAATAGGAAAAAACGGCAGGTAAAAACTTACTATGTTCGATTTTTTTCTTAAAGAAAGGGGGAGATGATTCCAAAGGCTAACAGTGTAAATGAAAAACTGACGACGCGTTGACAGACAGGTGAACGTACAAGGTCTTAGGGAAATACCTCACCCTGACTGTGAAAACGTTAATTTGTCAAACAAGTAATTTGGAATTTTTCTTTTTATGATTTTTACAAGAAAGGCAATGCATTTGAAACGAAGGAAACACTGTAAGTTGCATCCGAGAATTTGTCGCAAGTATCTGGAAATGTGATCAAACCTGCGGAGGCCAAAGACAAACCTGGTAACGGAATTAAAAGCTAATTCAGTTTGCATAGCGAGGCAGAGTCTAAATCGGCAAAAATTTCACAGCCATAGCTTAGAATAGGTACAATTAATGCTTTTACCAGCCTTGTCTTAACCTCTACAGGTAAGAAGTACCCACTGGTGGAAAGGCCCTGCAGCGAACCATATATTTTGGCAACTACGCTTTTTATGTGGTCACTCCAAGACAGTGTGCTGTTAAATATTATTCCTAGGTTTTTGATCTTCGACACCATTTCAACTTGGGATCCATTTAATAAAATAGGTGGAAAATCTACAAAATCTGGTTGGTGCCTTAGAATTGGTAAGCACTTTGTTTTAGCAGGATTTAACAGCAGATGGTTTTGGTTTGACCACTCAACAACTGATCCCAGGTCCTCGTTCATTTTTACCACGGCATCTTCAACAAGGCCTATTGGAAAGTCAAGATAGAGTTGGACATCGTCAGCATAAATGTGAAAGTTGCAATATTTAATGTCAGAGGGTAGGTCATTTATAAATAAAGAAAAAAGTAGAGGACCAAGAATAGATCCTTGCGGTACACCCCTTCTTAAAGGTAAAAAGGAGGAAAGATTATTATTGTATGCAACGGCCTGAACTCGATTATTTAAATAAGAAGAAACCATTTTAGTTGCACTATTAGAGAAATTGAAAAGATTAGATAATTTTTGACATAGAAAAATCCAATAGTGTAACCAAGGTTGATCTGTCATTATCTATGGCTTGGCGAATGTCATCTGAGACCTTCAACAAGGCCGTTATGCAGCTGGTATTCTTTTCCGGGTTTGTAGTTGGTAAATCAGGCAGTGTTTTCCATTTTTCTGAATTTGGTAGTGGATCCGCAACAAATCTTGCTGTGTTCTTGCCTTCGGTTCATCTTAATTTGCTGTATGTCAGAATATTTCGCGTTGAAGGCGTCATCAATTTTTATTTTTTTTATTTTTTTTAATTTATTTATATATTTGCAGGTTTGCATTTTAAGATACAATATCTTATAAACTAATACAAACTTCTGTTTTAGAACAATTTTAAGCTACTTACAAAAAGAAAAAAATTCAAATACGTTTTATTGAGCTTAACAAATAGTTTTAAAAAATCATTTCTCTATATTCTTAATTAACATTTCATTAATATAAAAAGAAATTGAAAGAAAACAAACATTTTTATACATATTTTCATTAACTACATTATATTAATTTAGATAAACAAATATTCTGCTCTGGTTCAACACAACGTACGAGTATAAAACAAGGGAAACAAAACACAACAAAACCCCATTATTTAATGGAACGATAAATGTGTCGCTAGTGTTTTTTTAAAACACTCGATATCCCTTATTCGCTTAATATTACGCGGTAGAGAGTTCCATAACCGAGTGACATTTACAAAAAACTGACGTTCAGAGGTTAAGCAAGAGAATCGAAATTGTGTTAGTTGCTGTGATCTACTTGATGAGGACAGTTGCAATCTGTTGAAGAGGTAGCAGCGTTGATGTGACTGCATTATCCTGAATAATAAAATCAAAGTCCGATATCGGATAAGATTGTCAAATGAAAGGTTGTATATGGATTTTGCGAAACGTGATATTCTGTCATATCTTTTCAGACCGTATATTATATATCTAGCAATATTATTGTATGCTACATTAAGTTTTCTCCTACTATTGGAGTCACAATTGCCATATATTTCACATCCATATGTCAATATAGGAATTGCGAGTGTTTTAGCAAGCATTAGTCTGGTTTTCTGTGGAGTGTAATATTGCGCTGTCCACAAAGTACGGAGGACTCCATAAACCTTCCCCACGACTGAATTAATGCTCCAAGTAAGATTCCGGTTAAACACCATTCCTAAGTTCTTTGCAGTCTCAACATATTCCAGTGCAGCACCGTCGAGCGTCGAGAATGATTGCTGGAAAGTATGAAGGATCTAAAGGCTTTTTGGAAATAATAAGACATTTAGACTTATTTGGGTTTAAATAGAGACCATTACATTGAGCGTAAGATAAAATTTTTCCTAAGTCCTCAATTAGTCTAAGAGGGCAACTTTTGTACATTTGGACATCATCTGCGTACATTTGGATAGAGGTTTCATTTACAGTTAGAGGAAATTCATTTACGTATAGGGAAAATAGAAGCGGACCAAGAACTGAGCCTTGTGGAACGCCTCTAGAGGTAGGAAGGAAGTTGAAAATAGTTCCATTTACCATGACAGCTTGCTTTCTGCCAATTAGGTATGAATTCATCAATTTTGTGGCGGAATTCGAGAAGTTGAACAGCTTTTTAGAAAGATTCTCATGGTCAACTGTGTCAAAAGCTTTGGAAAAGTCCAACATTACTAAAACTGTTCCATTTCCAGCATCTAAGGGTCCTCTTATGTCTTCAATAACATTACAACTGTGCTGTTTCCTAAAACCGGATTGCCTCGGTGACAACATATTAGTTCTTTGTAGAAAACAATTGATCTGCTTCTGAACAATTTTTTCAAATACCTTTGATAAAAATGGTAGTATTGAAATGGGCCTGAAGTCATTACTACTAGGACTTTTTGCTACAGGTATTACCTTTGCTATTTTCCACTGATCAGGAAAGACACCTGTAGTCCGAATTGTGTTAAAAATGTGCGTTATATAAGGCAACAAAATTGGCAGAATGGCCGTGATGAACTTTGGGTGTATGCCATCTAATCCAACAGCTTTTGACTTTACGGTTAAAAAACTCTCCAGAACATCTGTGCTCTCTACTCTAGAGAAGCTAAAACTATTGAGCAGTTCAAGAGCATGCTTCAGTTTATCGTATTTTTGACGCTCTCCCGAGGTAATCCATCGGATGTAGCGATCGACTGCTCATGTGAGTAAAGCGTAATTTACTTAATCAAAACTATGGCACATTGCAATCAGTGTTTTGACGCGATTTTAATTTGTTCTGATTTTTATCTATCTCAATAAGCTACTTTACAGCCAGTACAGTGTTTCGCTCAACACACCAAACTATCGTATGCCAAAACAAGTTTTGTTGAAATACAAACAACGAATACTCAACTCGGAGCCACGAGAAGGAAGCCAAACTTGAATGTCCGCTTCCAGAACTACCCACCAGAATCACCCGCGACATAGGGACCAACAGTAGATACAACAATTTGTTGCTTGCTGCTGCGTTCGGATTAAGGTCAGTTCTTGTGAGCTCCCTCTCTCTGCGTCTGCTTTAAAACGAACGAACATTTACGCTTGCTTAATTTACATGCTTACACAACGCTATCGAGAATCTGTCGAATACAAAGTCCGAAAACTATCCACAGACACACCTAAGTTTACAGAGCGAACAAATTGAATTGAAGTGCCCTACACAAGCTACAATGACTGGGCGGCCAGTGAGTGGCACGCAGAACGCGCACGCACACTACTCACAGTTATGAGAAAGCTGATTGACTACGGCTATAGTCTTATCGTTTGTTTTCAAATTGCTCGCAGACAAACTCGATCGGGCTGCAGCATTTTTGTGCTCATCGCGATTGTTGGTATTTTTGAAATTGTTTTTCGGCTGTATGGCAACTTAATATGAACTATATTTTCAAACTCTAATTCGCACTAACGCTGGAACTTTGTTATTTAAATTTTTGTGCACAAAGATAGAATGAACATCACGTGTTTGAACACTCCGACTGCGGCCTGGCTATTTATATTTACTTGGCTTCCCAAAAATTCGGACAACAACAAATTAAAATAAATGTTAAGTATGTAAACAAACACACGTACACGCACGCACACTAAGCAATATTAGTATGGCGGATCTAATTTTTTTGTAAACAAGTGATCAAAGTCGTCGATACGGCTGTGTGTTACGTGTGCTGCATTGTTTTGATCATGGCGGAGGTATGTTTAGAAACGAATTCGGAAGTAGAATAATTCTTTCGGTGGCCTTGTTTGAATGATTGTCAACAGGGAAACATTTGTATGGGACTATTTTGTTAAATTCTTCCGACGGAGAACGAGATGATGAGGAATCGTTAAAAAATGGGCGCGGTACTCGTTATTCGGGCCGTTGTGGACCAGATTGGCGGGGTCTAGTTTTTATTTCCAGCTATTGTTTTGCAGTGTCAACTGTCAGCTGACACTAGTAAGTGGCGAATTAAGTGAAGTCTTAGTCAGATGGTTAGTGGCTATAAAATCGGGTCGCAAAATTTGTAATTAGTTCAAATGATAAACTACAACAAGTAATACGCACAAATCGTTCTGCAACTTGCCCGAAAATTACTGTAAACGATATATCACATAAACGGCCCAAGTTATTTGTCAGGAAACGAATAACAGAGCAGCGAATGACAAGTCACATGACATACATTTTCTAATCAGTATTCAACGTACTTAACAACAGCTGTCTGCGATTGGAGGGACCTACAAATTTTATCTCGAATTTAAACAGTTGTTGTGCTGTTGTTCAGATGGTGGCTCGAAGCATCTGTAAGTTATTATTTGTGTGCTTTGTCATTATACCTTTTGATGTAGCCCGCTCTTGCCGTCTGACTAAATTCACCACCACTAATTGAATAAATTGATAAGAAATACGTACGTGTGCCATTTTGCATGCACGAGTTCACGAACATGCCGAATGTACCGGCCAAACTAGAACTTTTTTTGTTATCTTAACAGCTTTGATCAATTTAGCCACCTATACTAACAAGTAGCCGCAAATATAACTTCGTCTTGACCTCCTCAATCGTGACAAGCTGTGGTAGGCACGTGCAGGAACTTACAGTGGTGTTGATAAGTGAAGCAATTGCGCCAAAATGATTGCGTGCAATCTGTAGTTTGTGAGCTAACTCACTTGTGGCATGGGAGGTTAAACATTTTTTTACTCGTCCAACAGTTTAGACTTAGGGCGGTATTCATCGACCAATATTAAACTAAGAGCTTCGTAAACCTATTCACCAATGGTTATTAGTGCATATTTACAAGCGCTCATAAGACTTGAGAGTGGTCCCGACCACTCCTGTCTTAAGTTGAGAGCAGTAATAACTTCGAAATTCGAAATTCAGCTATCACTTGTTTACAAAATGGAAGGGAAGGAAAGGAAAATAATTAGTATTGTGCTTAAATACGCCAGCATAATAAATTGCAAAAAAACTGACTGCATCAGCACCGTGGAAAAAAAAGAAGTGCTGGGAGCAATTATTAACGGATGAGTTTAATGCTTCCAGCACTTCGTTAAAAAGAAGTTCAAAGCAATTAAAAGCATACTTCCAATGCTGGACGAAGTGTCGGGAAGATCGCTCATATTCGCACAATAAATTGAATAGAAGAATACAATATGTTAGTCTAATTTAAATTAAACGAATTGATTTTGACAATTAACATTTTCGAATAACAGTTCAGAAACTCATTGTAGAACGCGTTTGGACATTCTAATTTTATTTTTTCGCATATTCGAAATAGCATAGATACAAACCTAAGAGTGCTTGGTGAATACATCAAATAAACTTGCTGTTATGAGCCTCATAAACTAATAATCCATTTAAGAGCGCTTGATAAATACCGCCCTTAGAGGGATATATTTTTCCAGACAGCATTTTGCAGACCTAAGTCAACCCTGTCTTTGCTAGAGCTTTCTTTTGGAAAAAAAAATAACCCATTGCCATCAATTTCATTTAAAAAAAAAAAAAAAACAGACTTTCCATAAAAAGAATACCTACAATCATTTGTAAAGTCGATAATAGTCTTATCAGCTATCACCTACCTAATGACTGTTTCGTACACCCGACGTCTGAAACTGGGCAACGTTTAAACAGCGCTTGTTTCTGATAACTGATAACCCAAGTCAATATCATGACAAAGCATGCTTGTACAGCTATTTCTAACGCCACTGTGGGTATACAACATGTTTGTGTTTAGAAGAGCAATGCAATCAAAGATTCAAGTCGATGATAGAAGTTCGCATAGTCAATTGCTAGTGGAGTACACATTGGTCAGGATGTGTTCCCAGTCTGTGTGTTGTTTTTATGCTCGAATGCTGCGTTGATCATTTCAACCTTGTATCGGAGCGGCAAACAAAAAAACAACAACAGACCACTTAAGCAAATAACCACGCGAATCTCACATTTCACACCAACCAAACTTTATCATGCATAGAGCCACCATATTACGATCATTAGCCGACGACTGATTTTGTTTATGTCAAAGAGTATAGGTATACGACAGAGATGTGGATAAATAAGTTTTGCGCCGACGACACGCCCCTTCGCATGTGTTAATTGAATCAAGTGGATGGCGCACTGAATCTGAACTTTTCACCAAATTGTTTACACGTACAGATGGAAGAAATTCCGAAATTCAATGGACGGGCGAACATTTTTCACTGATCGGTTGTGCGGAACTGCAAATACTGTATCCAGATACAGATCTTGGACAGTAAAAATTATGATGACAATCGAACAATGGGATTCGCCAAACATTTGCACGCCAGGCTAATTTGTGTCTCACGATTATTTATCGTTCGTCAGATGAAAGGTTGGCTTGGTTTAACTTTAGACAGTTGGAGATGATGCAATGGAATTTGGTTGTCGCAATTGGCAGGTGGATCTTTCTGGAAGGTATTCGGCCATTTGAATTTCTTATTAATATTTATTTTTTTTAAATAGAAATTAAATTTTGCTGAGTTTTGTAGGATTGTTTAATGCTGATGACGGAGGTCTGTCAAAGTAGAGAAACAACAAAAGAAAGCGGTAACATCGACTACACCACACCAGACTTACAATTTGATAGAAACTTTCGGGTCTCCATTCCTACTAGACTATTCTCGGAAAAGGGAGCATACCTGGATGTGGAATCGATCCATTTCTTCACAGATGGCTCGAAAACTGTGGACGGTGTTGGTGGCGGTGTCTTCGCCGACAGACTAAATCTTAGTCTTCCCTTCCGTCTTCCTGATCACTGTAGCGTTTTTTAGGCGGAAATAATGGCGATAAAACAAGTCTTATCTTGGCTGAAAGAATATTTAGATAACTGCTAAAGATATTCGTATCTTCTCGGATAGTCAAGATGCAATCAAGTGCCTGAAATCAGTCTCTACTAATTCTTTAACAGCCCAAGACTGTCGTTCATCTCTCAGAGAGATGGCGGAGCAGTTCAGTATTCACCTCTGTTGGGTGCCGGGGCATAGGGACATCACAGGTAAACACGGAACTGCACTACCTATATATTTCCAATTAAGGATTCCTTAGGTATCCCAATCGCTACTTGTAAACTCACAACATACCTGGATGCTATCGAAAGATCAAATCTTAGGTGGACAACCGGCTCGACATGCCAAGCGACAAAACAGATCTGGCCCACAACAGAGATCTGGCCAAATCTGGATCCAAAACTTTCTAGGCATCTGATCTCCCTCGATAGGAAGCATATCAGTGCCACAACAGGTGTCAACACAGAACACTGTTTCATAGGCAGGCATGCAAAAAGTGTTGGCGTATTTACCAAATATTTTTGCTGAAGCTGTTTTAACGACGAGGAGGCTGAAGAGACTATTCTCCATCTTATCTGTACTTGTCCGGCTTTCTCACAAAGACGAAAACTCCATTTGGGAGTAATCTAAACGATCTAAAAAACACAGACATTCGAAATCTCCTACGCTTCATCAGAAGATGCAATTGGTTCAGCGAGTAGGAAGAATTAAATACATAGGTTCATGTGGTATCACAAGGGACATTGTAATGGTCTAAGGCCCATTTTATTCATTATTTTTATATGGAAAACTCCCCGAGCTGTGTTCAACTTCGAATGAATAAAATGGGCCTAAGTGTGCCGGCTACCCGACAGCCACTTCAACCTTACCTAACCTATGGGGTAACAATTGCGATTCTAATTATTATTATATATATATAGTTGGCACAACAGGTCCATAGGGACCCTAGCTTCTCACAACCATTCGTTTTGTGTGAGGTTTCATTTTTGGAACGAACGGAAGGGGTCTACAATTTTATGCCGGTTCCAAACGGCCGATTGAGAAGCTCTTTCAAGACAATTATACTCTCGGATGTTTGTCAGACGTTCGCGAGAGGTGGCGCAGTGAAAAAACCCTGAATTGGAATTTGAGTTTTTGCGGGATTCGAATCGAACCTGGGACCCTTCACTTAGTAGTCCAACACTCTAACCAATGGCATGCTTATAATTATATAGTATTGACCCGAATTCGTGCTTTTGGGTGAAATATTTATAGTTATGTAGGTACATGTAGGCTTGTCCCATTTGCCAGATGGATTGGTTGTGGATGAGTTCTACCCTATACCGTAGCAGTCGGGTGTATTTCGTGCATGTAAAGGTTGTTTTTTTTTAGATGCATAGAACTTTAAGTTGGCAACACTATTTTAACTGGCGGCCATTTAGTCAGCTGTCAAGTGATTTATTTTTAGTTTGGTTTGGCATTACAACATGAATAGACTGACGCCTGAATTGAACAACGCTTCCAAACTGTACAAATTTATATTGAAAATCATGGTTCTGTTCGAAAAACGTCTCGCGCACTACGTCAATTTTCATAAGCGAAATTTGTTTGTTTACTTTTGGTTGAATGGATGATACGTCAATAAACAAAACTGCCGTTTTTGGACTTTGGAGTGATGATAATCCTCAAGTGTATGTTGAGACACCGTTGCATCCACAAAAACTGACTGTTTGGTGTGCTTTATGCGGGTTGGTGAAATAATTGGTCCGTACTTCTTTAAAAACTATGCTGGCCAGAACGTTACAGTCAACGGTGACCGCTATAGAGCCATGATTACTGACATTTTCGTTAATCAATCGTTCAAACCGCATGATGTGCAGGAGCTGTGGTTTCAACAAGACGGCGCAACATGTCACACAGCTCGTGCCGACAAAAGTCTTCGAAAATTGGACCTCCAGATTAGAGATTGGTCAGGGCCAGCCGTGGCGGTCATGTGCCCGAAGTCATATTTAAATTATAATGCCAGAAGAGTATCTTTCGAATAAAGTAAATTTCGTGTCAATTTCAAAAAATGCTTTATACCATTTCATAGTTCTATACCTCTAACAAAAAAGAAAAACCCTTTAATTACGCCGGAGACCACCCCATATCACATACGTCTTTGGACTTGGCACCCACTGGTTCGCAGTACATGCATTTATTGGACAACCACTCATTGTGTACTAGATTTGTCTCCTCGCATTCGATCTATCTGATGCATGTTATTTTGAAATGCAATAATATTTGCCCCACAACGATCAGTAATAATCACGTCCTCTTCAATTCAACTTAAAATAATCAGACAATCCTAATTAATTGTGAATCTCCCTCGCTCTCTGTTCTAGCACACTCTTATCGATTTTGTTTGCACCATATAATTTATTTTTATTTATATTTGCCACCATCATCATCATCATCATCATCAATCCAACTCGTGATTCGAGACGCGCTGTAAAATTGTAAACATTCTTATCGCAAATGCATTATTGTCTTTGTCTCGAGCAAGTATTATAAGTTATAGCTGCAGCTACCAAGTTCAGAGACATCTGTCCAGGAGATGAATATTCCTTTTATGATTTTAAGATGCTACTGATTTATATTTTGAATGCAACTCTCGGACATATTTAAGGTGAACTTGCATTTACAGATCAGAACCGTAACAAACAGACAAAGATCGCTTCTTGTTGTTGTTCGCTCTATCATGTGTAAACAACGTAAGGTCATTCACTTGATAGATAAGAAATCTTAAGTGAGCTCTCTGCTCTGATTTAACTGAAAAAAAAAAAAGAACAAAAAATCGAATGCGTTCATCTGATGTCAGTAGTTGAGCTGACACGTTTGTTTAAATACAGAAACTGATCGAGAACATAACAATAACAAGAATACGTCTACATTTGCAACTTGTTGTTGTTATGCATAGCGCTGGCCTATTTGATAGTTGAAGTCTTTTATTTAACGCAAAGTTCAATGCAAGTTGTTCGAATAATGTTGATCCCACAAAGTGCACATGAGTCGATTGCAAGGCCACTCGATCGCTTTTGACAGGTCCCAATCGACTCCGCGTATTAAAGACCTCTTTTAAAATTTGCACCTGGGTTTCGTTTAGATCTGTTTGGAGACAATGACCTTTCCGTTTGTCTTTCTTCCAATATTCGTATTTTGATCTAATTAAAACCGCTTGATCTCAAACTAGGATTTTGACAACGTTTACCTTAAAAGCCACATAGATCAAGGTATCTTTCCCGTCTTGAGCTTCTGCGTTTTTTTTTTTTTTGCCAAAAATGTCAACACGAACCGTAACTGCACAAATCATCTCTAGGCCTTGATGCCGTATGTACATCTACATCTAATATTCATTTCAATACAATATAATATGTAGATCAAACTTGGAACCAACAAAATCCAAAAAAAAAAATCGTGTCATTTCAATTAGCTAAAAAATACTGTATACTCTGTGATGCTGTCTTTTTTTTTCTAAATTCTTTAAGCACGTTCCTCGTATACGTTTTTTGTCCGAGAATTCGTTAATAAATGAAAAAGGTCGGAATGAAATTTTTTATATAAACAAACAGAAGGTGTCAACAAATGTTCGACCAAATTTATTTATTGACTTTTGTGCTTTAAATTTATTTCGTATTTCGCGTTCGGCGCATTAAATCGTTGATATTCATGATCAAATAATTAGAACAGTGCGAAATTCGAACTGTGTGTTGCGAGATTTATTCGCACTGAAAGTGTCGGTAGGTACTCGTATTTTCAAATCGATATTACTTAAGCAAATACCACCCGTGAGATGCAAAGGTTACGTGAGTTCAAAAAGGAACTTGATTGGACGGACAATTCGTTAAATGATTTTGAAAAATTTCCCATACTTGGCAGACTTATTTTAGAGTTAAAGAGAAATTTGACTGACAGTAGGAGATTCCTTGTTTGCAGACAGACAATGTACGTCCAAATAACTGTCCTGTTCACATTTTCGTGTTGGGCGAGAATATAAACGATTTGTCTATTAGCATAAGTATGTCATGCCGTCTATATGGATGGAGTAGCGCTTTAGTTGTTGAAGGATGTTTGAGAAGGTCGTTTACTGATGTCTGTTTCGGTCTAATGGCAAATTGATAATTACACCAGGTGATAGGGATTTAAATTCGAGACAAGCTGCGCAACCAATTTTATGTTCAATGGCCTTCAAATGTTTTAACATTTGCACGTTAACCGATTTTGATCGGCATTCTAGAGAAGCTGCCGCTTTTCATGAAGGATTTGCATTGCCCAAATTTGAATCTTATTTGATATACAGAGGAATATGTTTTACTTTGATGGCAGGATTTACTGAAAATAATAACATTTTTCGGTGTTTCTCGCAAAAAATTTCTGAAATCTTCACTGTCTCTTCTTAATCGCTCATACTCTTATAGTCATAGAAAATTTGTTTTGTACACAGTCCGACAAATGATTTGTATTGCTCGAGTATCATAGCCTTTTCACACAGAGCCGAAAAACTGGTTTCCGCGAAAACTTGAAAACTTCTACGAAAACAGAATTTTCCCATTCATATTTCAGTTTTCAAAACGAGTCGTTCAAAATCGTTTTCCACGAAAACACCACTAAAACGACTTCCAATCGTTAGGTTGTTGAAACAAACACAACTTTTAAAATATTCAGCAAAATGGCTGTCCGAACAAATGTCACAACACACAACTTAAAATCATTTTCCACAATTAATAACGGGTGATTTTTTAAGAGGTTTAGAACTTTAAAAAAAAAAAAAACACAAAAAATTCGAAAAAATGAATGAAATATTTATTTGAATCGATAGTTTGAATCTTGCAATTTAATGTTTAAAGATAATTTCATGCAAATGTTGACCGCGGCTGCGTCTCAGGTAGCCCATCCGCTGAGTCCAATTTTGGCATACTCTTTCACACATATCGGCCGGTATCTCACGAATGAATGCATGGATGTTGGCTTCCAGTGCGTCAATCGAAGCGGGCTTGTCCCTATACACATTAGCCTTGACATACCCCCACAAAAAATAATCTAATGGTGTCAAATCGCACGATCTAGGCGGCCAATTGACCGGCCCGAAACGTGAACTTAACTGTTCACCAAACTCGCCTCGCAATTGCGCCATTGTTTCGCGTGCTGTGGTGCATGTGGCACCGTCTTGTTGAAACCACATACCATGCAAGTCAAGAACTTCCATTTCGGGCAAAAAAAAGTTTGTTATCATCGCTCGGTAGCGTTCACCATTGACAGTTACGCTGCCCAATAATGCCGCCGGCCCATAAACCGCACCAAACAGTGGCTTTTTCGGGATGCATTGGTAGCTGTTGCAATGCTTCTGGCTGATCTTCACTCCAAATGCGGCAATTTTGCTTATTTACGTACCCATTCAACCAAAAATGAGCCTCATCGCTGAACACCATTTTTCGATAAAAAAGCGAAAATGAACATTTCGAACCGAGCACGAATTTTGATAGTAAAATTCAATAATTTGCAAGCGTTGTTCATTTGTAAGACGATCCATGGTTAAATTGCAAACCAAACTGAAGCTGTTTGACAGTGACACAAGGTACTAAACACACGTCAGCTGTCAAAACCAGTGTTGCCAAAACCAAACCAGCTAAAAAATCACCCGTTAGATGGGCTAATATTGTTTTTAACCGCACTAAATTCATTTTGTTGTTAATTAATGCTATAACGGATAAAAATGGGTATGGGTCAGTGTCGTTAAGTTTTCCGTCACTTGCAAAAGAACAATGACAGTCTCGTTGGATCTTATGTTAAAGATATGACAACTGAAAAAGAGAATTTTTATTGACAAGAATAGTTATTTGTTTGACTATTAATTAAGACTAGGACTGCAAAACAAGAGGAAAAGGCTTTTTTTTTAAAACGTCAGGTATCTATTTCTTAAAAATTGTACCTACTACAAATTTATTTGTCACAAAGCAGTTAACAGTCAGAGCTAAGTACTTGAATGTTGTTGTCCTTCAAACACCTAGCTAATTTAACGAAGAACTATGACAATTATAGATTGATTTCGGCTATAAAGCTTTTAAGGCTGTAATGGCTTTCTACTGAGTACGTACACTGCAATTTACAATGCGACTACAGGAGCGTTTGTATTGTTCAACCATATTGGCTCTGTTCGTTAAGTTGTGAAAGAGTTGTTAACTGTCACAAAATGTCCTGCCTTCTAGTCACATACGGCCAGAACTGACAGCTTAAGTAATTGACAATAATGGCCGCGATCCACTGCCCGCTAGATGTCTACCACAAAATATCCCATTTGAAGGAACGCTCGCGCTAGAACGATAGCGCCAGCGGCAAACTGACATAAGTCACTATTTTTCCGCTTGCTTTTTATTTATTTATAATTCCATCTGAAATGATTTGACAACCTAGCGTGAGACATATACAACATCACGCCCCACATGCATACACAACAAAATTCAACTTAATCAATTCAATAGAATATATCTTTTGATCAATTTAATATTTTTTAGTAAACACTGTTGCACTTAAGAACAGTATGAAATGCGTATGTGCTACATTATATTTAAATGGCGGCAACAAAAGAATTCGATTAGATTTCATCAAATCTTTGGCAAATCTCTGTGCTCGATTTTCATTGATTAACATTTATATCAGCAAACGCTCATTCAATTGAATTTCGAGAAAAATTTATTGAGTGGTATTTGTTTCTTGTCTAGTTACCCCTTTTTGTTTATACAAATACATATATAGCCTGGTCACTCCTTGTCACCAATCTACATAATTGATCTCACAACTCATATATGCAGTAAACTCTGTTCGAAGACTGCGGAGATAACCTCTGTTGCCTTGTGCGCTAATATTATTTGTAAGTGGTCAAACAATATAATCAATTTAATTAGCATTCATTATGGACTGATTCGAGTGCTCGAATGCAAAGGGAGGGAATCTCATATATACGAATCACTCTTTGGCCAATTATCGCAATGTATAGGTATGTGAAAGCCCGCATGCATGTTATTTTCCAACTATGTATTTATTCATGATTTTTTTTTTTGTTGTGTTCTTCGACTCGGCAATACTTGAAATTTGTTCACAGGCGTCTAATTAATTATCACTATGCTCGGTTGTTGACAGCCAAGTTGAGTGGAGTTCGTTTGTTCATATTTGCTCACCAAACAGGCCAATAGTGAATAAATGTACATTCTGTTCTCAACTGCGAAATTGCTGAGAGATGCGTGTTTTGGTAAATTGTATGTTTAAATATTTTGTCTGATATGTCGAACTCACGTGACAGTTATCAATCACAATTCTGTAGGCCAACGAAACATGGTTGGCACAGTGTGGAATTCCATTCGCTTACGTGTGCTTGAACTAACGTAATACTTTGCATTGCGTAAGTTTCATCGTTAACTCTAAGCTTCTAAAGAGTAACTTAGAAAGCAATAGGGTCCCTTTTATCTCTTCATTTCGAGTCGGTAACAAAAATACATCAATTCGGCTGTTAAGCAAACGTGACGCAAATCAAGCTTTCCGTTGCTAACCGAGCAACTATCTTGGCAAAAATTTATTTGACTTAATTACATTTTTGATAATACAACAACTACTTTTCGAAGCAGATTCATAAATTTGTATTTTTGTCTTTTCATGACAGAAGTAATAAAACGGTTTATGTACATTAGATAAAATAGGTTAACATGTCTGGAGTACAAAAATGTCACCTGGAATTCGCAAATACAACTCCAACTTTGGAATAAATTTCTACTTTCAGGGAACTTAATTCGAACTCAATGCACATAGGACCATTGTTTACCTGAACTGTTTTCAAACTAAACCGTACTATCTACTTACACTGATGGCAATCAATTGCAAACTTGTCATTTCTGACATTTGAATGATCGTACAAGATGACGCATATTTTTGCACATCGCTGTGGCTTGTTATTGACAGATTGCTGTCGAGTCATATGCAGAGGTATTTATTGCCATAAAGTGTCAGGTAGAACATGCTTTTTTACGAGCACGTAGGTACCATGTGAGTCACAGTCACTGTTGAGTTTCCAATCACCACATATTCGAAATTAAGTTGCAAATATGCTCTACGTTGATATTAACAAAATCTCTGTCCGTTCCGGATGTGACAATGTTCAAATTTCTATTTTCATCTCCATCACGTTGGAGCTTCAAAAAATATTCTTATCAAACACCCACGTCAAATCAAATTTAATTAAGAGAGTATAATAAATCCTTAACCATGTTTTTGATGTTTTCGTTCCTTCCCATTATAAACAATGCCATTCAAGGCCGCAACAAAAAAATAAACCAAAAATTGGTGTAGGTACATCTAAAAAAAAATTATTTTTAACCCATTTTGACAGCGAATCACAGAGTTGCATGAGGCAGTTTCTCAATTTCTGCTTCTATTTTGAGTTACATTTTTTTATCTTACCGGTTTATTTTTAGAATTGATCGGTCTTTCTACTTGCTCTCAAATTTTAGACAACACAAAATGAAGAAATAAAAATCCATAATAAAACTGCACCTCAACCATCCCTGTGCCGAGTGATACATACCTCCAGCATTTAAAAGAAAACGCAAAATAAAAATCAAAACAACTCGATTGTAAAAGTTTTTGTTTTTCTTTTTATTTATTCGAGACTCGAATTGTCGCTTTTATTGCGTCGGTACGACGGCGAATTTTCGGTACATTGGTTTCACACTCAGTCAGAACTTCAATTGCAACTGGAAGTGGGTTGTTTGTCTTTCATGGGGCCATAGATATTAATCGTGCAGCTTTGGCGCTTATAATAATGTGTTTGTGGTCGGTGAAAACGAAAAGTCAACGAACGAGCTTATAAACGAACAGATAATGGCGCAAATTTATTTGGAGAGCGCAGCGGTGAGAAATGTAAACAAGCTAATAATCATTGCGATAGCCTTCGTTTCTCGTCGTAATCGCACATACAGGGATGTCGAGAAGTGGAACAGAGATGGTTTGTATTTACCTTTGAATTTGCGAGTACCTACCTAAACTAAACCGTGGAAGCGACCATAGGTGTGGGTGTTATTATATATGTTAAATGTATCTGAAAAAGCGAAAAACAAACAGTTATTCGGTAGCTTATGACGAAAGTTCGTATGACCTTGTTATTTGGCGTAAACAAATAGTTGCTTATCGATGTTATCGTTGCCAATGACCGATTGTACACTAGAAAGAAGTGCAAATCACAACAAAATTTAAAAATTTGCGATTTTTCGGTGTAACTTTGATCAAGATGACGTTCTGTCAACTGAATGACAAGTAAGATGCTCTTCTTATCGATAACATGTCTGGGGTGTGTTCAAATTTAGAGTTTTACTAGGTTTAAAACGGGATAAGGATGGTATAAGCATTAAGGGTCCCCCAAGGACGAGCAACACAACACATTAGGAAAGAACAAATTTCCGAAATTCACTGTATGCTTGACAATTGAAACAAAACAGTCTTGCTTTCCTTGAATTGATCAATGAAAGCGAACGAGAGTGAGCTTTAACTTTACCAGCAAAATATATATCACAAAAGTTGGCGCCTGTTTTCTTTGTACAACTCTTTGTTCAAGATTATTGCTGAATTAACTCTCTAATCACACAAGAACGTTTTGGATTTTGTACGGCAATACATAGTGAGAATATCTCACTCAATAAAACAATCTCCAATCGTTTGTATTCCTATCGTTCTTTGTTATCGTAAATTTGTTTTGGGGTTTAAGGTGGCTCACGTTAATTTTTTTAAAAATATTTTTTACATTTCGGTTTGAAAGGTTCCGATCTTTTGCAATGTTTTGCACGCTTCGGCATGAGTTTCGCTTTTGACATTGGCACCATTTCGTTGAATTGACATACGTCATACGAACACGTCTTTTAGAATGGATACAATAAAATTGTTATGACATGTACGACGTTTATTCGAACAAAACTATGCATAAAAGATCTATAATTTTTTTGTAGGTGTTTCCATTTAACAAAAAGGCATTGATTTTGACATTTCTATCGACATCTTGTCAGTGGAATTATGGTACAACTTTTTTAATTCACAGGAAAATGGTACTCATACGCAGATTTGAGGAAAAAGCTGGACAATTATAAGGAATTTTTGTCAAAATAAACAATTTGAAAAGTAATTTCATAGCAGAAGGATGACAGATTTTATGAATGGAAAGTAATGTCGTTTTCTTCAGAATCGGAACAGTTTCTCTGCTCTCGAAATCAGCTGGCTGTCAAATTTCATGTTCCATTGGCCGCAAAAAAATCTTCACACCGACTTACACCAACACCAAAACATTTGTCATTTGTAAAACTTTAAAGTGTTTTATTTTTATGCTTTTAGAGACGTCAAGTTTGTTAAAAATAGAGAAAACTTTACATTTGGCTGCTGCAATGGATATTAACATAAACTGAACAGATTTTTAAAAACACAAATTACAATTTAAGAACAGCTGACTTTTAAAACACACACCATCACAAATGTAAAGAAAGAAAGGTCGTGTTTTGTGTTAAATTGGACACGAAAAATCTGAAAGTCCCAGTGGAAAACGACATAAGTCATAGGTACATAACTAATTCCTCTGACTTAAGATGAGTGACAAGGCTCACTTGGTGAAAGCTTTCTTTGCCAAGAAAACTCAGTTAACCACTTTTATTTAACGCCCATCTGCAATTATCTCGAGGTGTTGTTAAAGCGTTATCTATAGGTTAAACAGCTTCGATGTTAAAAATCCACACATCTCAAAATGGCGACCCATTGTGACACTCCACAGCAAACGTAAAAGAATAAAATGCTGCTCATCAATGCGTATTTTTGTGATCTCCCTTTATGCAATTCTTTTTCGACTCAAGCTCAGAACAAATGGAAAATTAATGCATGCAATATATTATCTGTCATAAACTTTGCTACAGCTGTAATTCGAAATGAATGACAAATTACAGGGAACAGCGACTTGTAGTGGCCATTCCTAAAAGAAACTCCGTGCGATCGAAATGGTTAAGAAGAAATCTGAGGAAAAATAACAATTAACTCGCTAATTTATTGCCAAACTGCACGAAAGAGTGAAAGAAATCTGAAAAGCCATTGAACCAGTATCCAAAACCAGTTAAGGAACACCCGAAAAGAGAGATCTCTTGATATTGTACCATTCTGCTCAAAGCTGGTGGTGAATTTATTGAATTGTGTTTACATTTTCTTTTTAATTCACGGTGAGAGCATTACGCGTGTAGGTTTAGGGTGTGCTCAGGGCCCAGGCAATTCATGTATGAGTAAGAGTGGTTTGGTACCAGTTCCGTATAATCATAATAATAAATAAGGCAACTCCTTTTTTTAGATGAAAAAGAAATCATTTTGATCGGCGGAGTGTAGAACAAGAGTGTTATTTGACCAAGAGCCCACTACACTCTTTATAAAAATCATCTTTCAATAGTAACCTAAAGCATACATCAACAGGCAGAAGTGAGTTTGCAAGCTACCATTGCAAATCGCGATATTGTTTTTATTCTGTTTCAAAATATGCGGTGTAACTTGCAATCTTCACGATTAATTATATATTTATTTAAGTAAATTGTTGAGGTTTAACTTTTAAGGCACCTTACAAAATGGACCGAGACCGAGTATACCTTTGGCGATCCTCTGAACTACCTTTGGATATGAGAGCATTCACAATCCGTAAGTTTTTATTCCTAATCTATAGTTATGACAGCACATCCCGCTACACATATTTCGAATTTAATAATAACCAAATTGAGGACTTTTTTTTTATTATTCTAATCATGACATTGTTCAGCGTATACACATTTGGAAGGCTAATTACGTTTTCTCTGAATAGCGCACATAGTACCTACTACTTGCAGTATCATACAGACAAGTTAAGAAGCAACCACGACTGACTTTGAGAAAAAATTCCACTCAGGTACCTACTTTAAAGTGATAAGGTGACAAACAAACAAGATAAATGTCAACAATGGAACCAATTGTCTTCATTGCTTGACCCAGAAAGAAAAATCAGGTTGAACTCTCACAAAGCAAACTAGAACAGCACATTTTGTGCAGGTAGCTTTTCTGCAAGGGGCCAACAAAATCCGATAAATTATTCCTGTTTTCCTCCCCTCAGTGTAAACAAACATGATTGGCGGTGAAAAAAACGTTTATAGAATCAACTAATGCCATCATACGGTGTTTTTAAATCTTTTCTCACATCCGTTTTGAAACATGTCTGACGAAGAAATTGTCACCAATTGAATTCGCACAGCAAAACTGAGGAAACGAAAACGAAAAGAAAACAATAACAAATACAGAAATGACATCCCTGGGCTCGCTCCATCTCACTCGCATTCACCGGGCGCATAAATCACTTGTTGCCGTCTTCCTTATCGCTCTGCATGCCAATATCTGTCAATTGATCTTTGCTAAGCTGATTATTATTATACTGTTATCGCCATGATCGGGGCTCGGGGGACCCGGACCAGTGCCGAATCACATATCTGCTCCTGCAGCGTGAATGCAAGTGCCTGTCCATTTCTATTCATTGACTACTTCGCGAGTAGCGACTTCGCATGCTGTATCTCTGCCTGATGCTTCTCTGTGTGTGTATATTATTTTAGTTTATCATTATCTGTGGAAGCTGTCTTGTCATCACATGACAGCAGTAGAAAAAGCAGCCCACATCGTCAATAGTTGTGTTGGTACTGTGAATGCGAGAACAAGTGTTTTGGCGAGAAAATGTGTATTGTTATTGTTCAGCGGTCGCGGTATTTCTATCTTGAGCAAGTGCTAAAAAATCTTTTATCTCTCTCCCCGTACTGTGTTTATTTAATTTAATCATCTAATTCAACACAAAACTGCCAATAGAAGCCAGAGGTTCTATAGTATAGTGTTTTTCGCATGCGATTGTGAGTGTGGTGAGAATTAAAAATACAAAATCAAAAGCGTTCTCAATTGTTTGTGCGGGCAAGCAGCAAGCACAGCACAGACCACACACCACACCGACACCACAGACAGAGTTACACGCTCTGATAGAAAAAGCTCTTCCCCAAAAAATTCAGTTCATCGATCTCAGCCTCAGCGATCGGAAGGAAAGAGGACACTCGCCGAATAATATCGCCTGCGCGGATTTTTTTGTAATTTTTATTTGCGCCTTATAAAAGAGTGTGGGTGTATCTTTTTGGGGTTTGGTCTTTCACACACAAAGATTACCAAATCAAAAACAACAAAAATTCGCTCTAATAAATATCATCCCTTATCAAATTTTACATTTAATGGATAATAGGCGGTTCAGTCGTCAACAAAATCGGTTTAAAGAGCTCGATCGGCAAAGTCAAATCGCTATTTACGCTAAACTTGCAACCGCCATCAAGCGGCGATCGCTTGAGCTCCATCTAAGAAGTTTCAACAAATTTTGCAGCTCGTTTTGTATAGCAAATGAAATAGACCTTAAATTTGTGCGCAAAAAACAATTAAGCAGAAATTAAAAAAAAATCTAAAAAAATAAAAATTGTGATTTTCCCTGGTGATTAACGTGCAACTTACAAAGTGAACTAGTTTTTCCCTTTTTTCTTTGTCTTTTCTTAAAAGTTCCTTACGACTAACAAGTGATCTACTAAATAATTACTAAACCAAAAATTATATATCTAGTGCATATAGCCCACACGCTTCTAGTGAATGTACATGTGATTTATCGTAAGAGGGTATAGTAAAATAAATTTTCGAATTTGTTCGCTTTAACAAAAGTCCAAATGTATTTCGGGTTGAAAAGAAATAACGAAACAAATCAGTGCACCGAAATATAACCACAAAAGTATCTCTCGGTCTCTTTTTCGGTGAAATATTTATACAAAAATAACAGCGAAATAAATAAATGAATTGACATCGTAATTGTTGCTCCTGCACCTCATTTGCAGTGTTATTTGCATTCCCCTTGAATGCTTTTTATAAAAGTTGATATAGTATTTGTATAGGTTTGTGTGCGTTAAAAGATTTATAAAAATGAGGTTTGCCTGCAACCAATATAATTGTTACGAATCCGCGTATCGGGTGCCGTCGAAACATCACAATGCATCCTATCAGCATCACAAAACGAATTTCGGTAAGATATTGGAAACATTGAATGCATATGCGAAGGGGGAACCAAAAATTATGTTGGCTTTCGCTTTTTGGTTTAGTAGGTAGTTTATTTGAATTTTTGGAGTGGAGAGTGATTTATTTTGTGGGAGGTTTAGTTTAGTAGTTTTATCTCGCCAGTTCTGAAAATTGTACACACGTATTTTCATAATTATTGTGCTTACAGATCCTACTCAAGTTTTGTCAGTAAAGCTGTGATTACACTGGTTCGCTGTTCGAAACAGCGACAACCCTTTCAAATTTGTGCTAGGAGGAAATATTTTATTTACCAATTTTGTCAATCGGTAAAATTAAAATTGATTTCGGCAATTTTTCTTTAATACACTTTTCTGTTAAGACTGGTAGACAAATTTAATGGTCGAGTGCATAAACCGCGCTAAGTTTGACTAGAGCTTAGATTGGCAGCTGACAGTTTGTCATTCAACGCCAAGATGTCTAAACATGTGCAGGTATTTCCAGATATTTCAAAACTCAAGACATACTTCGTGTTTTTGATAAAATTAAAATCATTACTTAAAATAACACGGAAAAATTCAATTTAATATATTTTTTATACGGTGGTTAGTTTTTTGATGAAACTTCTCTTAAACTCGTGTTTTTTATTCACGTTTTGTCTGTAAAAGAATTTACATATTGGAGTGTTTAAATATTCCCGCAATATTCTATTTTTTTTTATATATTACTGACCGATTGCGATTATTTTAAAACAAATGTAAACAATAGTGACAATCGAGTTTTGTTGTTAACCTAATCTGAAATGAATTTGTCAGATAAAATTAAAGCAAATCAACTTAATATTTTATAGAAACTTTTAATATTAACTGTCAGTCACTAAAAAAAAAAATGGAGCAATCGTTCCACTGAAATGATTCATGCGTTTTTTTTTTAGAGGTACCTATAAAACTTTGAAAGGGAATAAAACAAAGAAGATTTGTTTAAATTGACATCTACTTTACTTTATTCGAAAGATAATCTTCTGGCATTATAATTTAAATATGATTTCTGACATATGACTGCCACGGCTGGCTCGGACGTATAGTCTAAGTCCAATTTTCGATGACTTTATCCAACATTTGTGGCCGTATCGGCAATAACGCGGCGAATGTTGTCCTCCAAGTGATCAATCGTTTCGGGCTTATCGGCGTAGACTGGCGACTTCACATATCCCCACAGAAAACAGTCAAGAGGCGTTAAATCGCACGATCTTGGACGTCAAATCACGGGTCCGCAACGTAAAACTATGCGGTTACCAAACATTTCCTTCAATAAATCAATTGTGGCAAGAGCTGTGTAACATGTTGCACCGTCTTGTTGAAACCACAGCTCCTGCACATCATGGTTTGAACGATTGATGAACGAAAAAGTCAGTAATCATGGCTCTATAGCGGTCACCATTGACTGTAACGTTCTGGCCAGCATCGTTTTTAAAGAATTACGGACCAATTATTCCACCAACCCGCATAAAGCACGCCAAACAGTCAGTTTTTGTGGATGTAACGGTGCCTCAACATACACTTGAGGATTATCATCACTCCAAAGTCCTAGTACGGCAGTTTTGTTTATTGATGTATACATTCAGCTAAAAGTGAGCCTCATCCCTAAACAAAATTCGTTTATGAAAGTTGACGCGCAATACGTATTTCGAACAGAACCATGAGTTTCAAAATAAATTTGCACAATTTGGAAGCGTTGTTCAGACGTCAGTCTATTCATGTTGAAATGCCAAACCAAAAACTAAAAATAAATTATTTGACAGCTGACAAAATGGCCGCCAGTTAAAATAGTGTTGCCAACTTAAAGTTCTCTTAAAAAACACCCTTTATTATATTGGACTATTCCAAGGAAAACCTTTCTTTAATGGATTTCAATTCGTAAAATGTTTCTTGTAACCGATTAGCTTTGGTGTTTGTTCTTTTTTCTGCATTTAATAATAATTCTGACAGCTTTAATGTGTATCAGTTGTCTTTTTCGTTTTATGCACTTTTCTGACAGCTATAACTAGTGCCTAAATCCATGCATTTAAATCAAACTTGACAGAGATGCCTGGCAGAAGCCAGTTTGCTCGGAAACACCTTGCTGAGGCGATTTATGCCAGGCCATACGTAAAACGAAACCCCAAAAATTCTTTTGCTCTTTTAGACAACTTAATCCCAATGGTTGAACTCAATCTTCTGTACAAAAAAATGTTTCCGATATACTTCTCAGTCAATTCCACAACAAAAAACAAGATTATTCCACTGAAATATTTAATTTCTTTACTGTTCCATCTGTCAGAAATTTTTTTCTGATGGAATCCAGTCAGGGATGGTTGATTTGTTGTAATTGTTTTCGTAGGGAACATTTTTTCTGACAGAATTTTCGTTATGACCGCCTAAACGTACAAAAAACTCATTTTCACATTGTTCCAACTTTTTCGGTTGCATTTTACGTATATGTACAAGTACATATAACTAGGGCCTTAACCCTCATATCTATATCCAATGTATGCATTATTCGAGGCGATCTAGGAGTTTTAGCTTATGGCTCTAAATTTACGGAACTCGCTTAGATTTATATTAGAATTGACCGGTTTAAAAAAATCCTCAAAACAATACGAAAACTAATTGAATTATATGTCATACTAATTTCTTTAGAATATACCTTCAAAATATCTTTTAAAATAAATTTCCTATATTAAACGGTGATAAAGTGGGTCGACAGTTTTTTATTGGGAAGCTTCGAAATATCTAAAAAATAATATTTTTCAATGAAAACTACATATTAACAAAGATATTTCTTTCTATTTCTTGCAGGTATGTGTGCAGTAAATGATTCGAATTTAATGTCATCCAAAATTGGTAAGAATTTTTTAATATACCTACCTATGAAGCAGAAAATGCAAGTCACAAAATTCCCACCGTAAACTAATGCTCGTTAGAAACATTTTTAATTGCTCTTTAAGGGATTGAAGATTTGCCAAACTTAAGGCGGAATTTTAATAGATTTGGGAACAACTCTAGTTTAAGTCGAACTGCAAATACATTGACACCCGTATTAATAAAAAACCCGCATCTACTCTCCAACTCGTTTTTTTTTTTTTTTTTTTTTTTTTGGCATTTTGACGGGAAGCGTGTTTTTTGAAGAGTTATTACCTCGCTAACAGACCTCCTACCGTTAGTTATTTATGTGGAAGCTACGAAGCGTTAGTTATCTTCCAAAAATGTTTATTAGCCATTTGAGTTTAACGAATGTGTTTGCCTATAGTTAGGCCTTACATGTATTTACGCAACAATTATTAATACGGCTGTGATTGTATATCGTAACCGGCACGATTGGTTCATTTAAAGCGTTTCAATGAGCTTGAGTGAACTTAAGTTATCTTTTGACACGATTTTAAGCAAGCTAAATCCTGCGCTTTAAGTTGGAATCATACCATAGAGTTTGACTAAACTTAGATAGATTTTTGTACATTTTCGACAGTTGCTTACACTGGCTTCACCCCCTGGTGAGCGTTTCGATTAACTGGTCTTAAACGACTAATAATATTGTATTACAACTTGTTCCTATGAAAGCTTTTTTTATAAAACCGTCAAACAAACTGCATTCACGCAAAAGAATGAACCAAAATATTTTTATCGTGGTATTAGAGCTAGACGTTTGTGCGGCGGCCATAGTTTTATTTGTTTCGCTTTATGCCAGTTATCAAAAATGACACCACCGCAAAGATTACTGTGTCGCACGTGTGTACTTTGTTTATGTTCTCAATAAAGTTTGTAACTATGATAAATGAAAATCACTATCTATTGTATGAGTATATTGTATAATCGCTCAGTACCATAAATGTTTTTATTTCAAATTAAACTTTGCTCTCAATTTTTTATTCCATCGCTATCCAAGTCTCACGCAATAGTCGGATGTTATTTCTACAGTTTCTGACACCTCGAAAACTAGACCCAAATCTTGTCAATAACGTCATAAACATTTAACTCTTCTGTGCTAATTATACCGTCCCTATCGTATACCTACATTTATTTAGCATACATTTATATAAACTCACAAATCCAAAGATTATTAAATTCATTTAGAGCAATTATCCGTCTTCCAACGAAACTTGAAACTGTCGAAAAGTAATTTTATTTATTTTTCCCATCCCCTACCAGTTTACCAACACATTAAGTGTTTTTTGTATCTTGTATTCCTTTGTGAAACACACGATTATCTGTGCGAATTTCTCCAATAAAACACGATAATCTGTGGTAATTATACATAAACAGTAAACACCCGCAACATTGGCCGGCTTTAATGGCCACGTACCGACAACGGGTAGATTGCGATGGCCACCAAAATGAATTAATATCGATTAGCAACGCGAACAAATACCACAATATATATGTTTTTATTTCAATTAATTACTTTGAAGTCGAAATGGGGAATCCTTTCAAGTGTGAAGTATTTTCTTCTTATTCCCGTCAGTCCGTGACTATTTGCAGCATCAATTTCTTGGGATTACGTTGGTCCTCAATTAATTGATGAACTGTTGCAAAAAGAACGTCTGTTTTTTTTTATATATTTTTTTTCTTATTCCAAGTGCGTACTTCAACAAGTCAGTGGGATGTTATCAATCTTCCTGTCTCGGGCAATGTATTCAATTTAGGATACTCGGATTTGGTGGGGGGGTGATAAATATGTTTTTGTTGTGCAATGTTTATCGCCATGCTGTAACAACACAGATGACACAAGTGGAAGTAAGAAGACTGATGTATTAATATTTTTATTAAGCCCGTCAGATTCAGAGTTCAATCACCTCATTTTTATGTACATTGCTCCTTATCACCCGAAGCTAGGTAGACATTGATTGCTTTAACTCAAACAAAATTTCAAAATCGAAGCATTTACTGTTTCGTATGAATACTGATTGGAGTTAACACCAACTTTTGACATGTTGGAAAAGCGGCGGGACTTACCTTTTCCTCAGATCGGCATGAAACGTAGCAATTGCTACAAAAATCCAAGTCTCCTATTTTACTGACTCAGACCTCTTGCTACGTATTTTGAGCGCACGTTTTTCCCATAAACTGATCTAAGCATTATAAATCTTCCAATTTACTAACAATTCGAAGAGTGGAGACAGATGAGTCTTTGTTATGGTACTTCGTCATTTTAGTCTGCACATTTGACAGCTAAACATTTTTCATTTGGCTATACGAAATAACAAAACTTACTTGTTTTAAATTCCGCTGCCAACATTCTAGACACAGTGATTAAAAAAATGCCTTAAGCTCGTAGCTATAGCTTACTAAGTCGACAAAAGTACGGAGATTAAGTCCTTTCAGCAAGCGGTAATGGCCACCTTAAGGTAGAATCTCACTCGCTATGACCTCATACCTCATAGTCACTTCGTCAGTGAACATAAATTACACGTGTAAACCTCGGTTGGTATTTTCTATATTGATGAAAGTTGGTAAAGTCTTCAATTGCCTCCAATTCCGGTCGTTCCAGCGGTGAAACTCACACCAACCAACTACATTTAATAGAATTTTACTTTCAATAAAATAATCCAAAATACCCAAAAATCATAAAATGGACACCAAAATACCGAAATTAGTTCACTGTTCAAGTCGCTAGTTAAGGTAAATTCATGTTCGTTTTATCAGTAAATAAATTTATTAATGTGAAGCAAATTCAACTGGTGCTAACGCTGTTCTGTACTGCCAAAAAAAAATTGTTATTATTGCCAAAGTGTAAACTGTATAACTGTGGTCTGACAGTTGGATACAGTCCAATTCGAAACATTGGTATCACATATAAAAAAATCACAATTCAGATATAATTAAAATGTGAATTGCCACTAAATCGATATATATTTTAGGCTATACAATAAAACGAACAATAATTACTCAGACATGATAATTCGTCCATAAAAAGCATGTTCTTTTGTGTTTCCTTGCTGTTTGATAAATGAAGGAAATTTTTCGCAAATAAGATTATAAACTTTATTGGAGATTATTCACGATTTCCATTTACAAAAATTTCAACTTTACGTACAAAATTATTTTGATCATATAAAGTCGTAAATGCAATACAAATTTTATTCTGATCTCAGATTTAAAGCGATATAAGGAAACCAATGTTATTGTGACCTTTGTCATATGTTATTTTGAGCTTCGGGCGATTGTGTTCAGTTAGGTTATTGATTCTTTTGAAAATACTCTACACACTTCCCCATTTGCATTTACCATTGGCACATTTTGACAACAGGGTAGTTCACAACGTTTAATAGCAAACATAATTACTGTCTTGGCATTTCATCTATTGTAAGATAACCAATTATATTCTCGACTTAAAGTTGACGGAAGCTGACAATTTTGCTAAAATTAGTATGGCGATAACTTCTTAAATTAGAAGTGACAAAATAAAATTGTATATTAGTAATTTCCATTGGTTATATTTAAACTGCATTTACACCATCGCGCATTTTTGCATGAAACGGGACAGAGAGGTGCAAGAATGAGATCCTAAAGTGTCATGGATATTCTACCCATAATTATAAATACATATAAAACGGAAATAGACACGGGTTCCGCTCACCAACATTTCTGCAACTGCTTGAAAACATATCTATTTCTGATTTGAAACACGTGAAATGAGAGTGGTAATCAGTTTCAGTAAATTAAACCAGCCATGTTTTGTTATGTAAACCACGTTTTAATGTTTAATCTAACTTTATTTCTCCAATTGAACTATCTTGCTTCAACGTTCATTTACAAGTGATCCGTTGTTCCCTCAGTAGAGTTCCAAAGGCAACTGTATCTTATATGTTAGTACTTATATATTAGTATATAGCAATGGCTGTTGGAACTATACTTGTTAGATTAGCTTTATACAACACCTCCCTTTACAATTTTCGAAATAAAGTTATAGATACTCTTCGATACAATTTCAAGTTTAAAATATTATACTTGTCTATATAATTGTTTGAATATGTAACGTAATCAGTCAGTTAGACGAAAAAATAAATAATTGTCGGTTCATCAAAACCGGAAGCCATATTGTTTTATAGGAAAGCGGAGTTTCTTTAGCCATCGCTATAAAAATATCAACATGCGGAGCTTTCCTATAATTCCTATCACGTAAACAAGATGGCCGACCTAAATACGTGTCACGTTTTTTTGCGTGGTAATGCTGTCCCTTTCAGTCACACGGCTACTTGGTATTTAGCATCCCTTCAATTTTCCGTGATAGGAATGAGTGACCGTGTAAATGCAGCATTAGGTGCACTTAACAGTTGCAAAATTAGAGGCATTTGATGTTCATGAACGCGTTGCGACAATTGATCAAATACATTGCTGTCATTTTGACACAACATGATGATAATCATATAGAAAATATTTCATAGTTGTAGTCCTCGGAATTATAATGACGATCAAATCAAGGACTTGTCAGTTTAACTGCTTAACACATTTTGTTTGTTCCTTGGAAGAGACTGTCAAAATGACATTGGTGGGGATAAATTCGTTAAGATATCTGAATTCGATGAATTTGCTAATTTATTAACAATGTTATTTCATTTAATAATAATAATAATAGTTGGCGCATCAGGTCTGTAGGGACCCTGGGCCTAGCTTCTCGCAACCATTCGTTTTATCTACAATTTTACGCCGAGTCCACACGGCTAATTGAGAAGCTTTTTCAAGACAGTTATACTCTCGGATGTTTGTCAGACGTTCGCGAGAGTGTTATTTCATTTATCTAATGATAAAAGTGATTCGGAATTAATCGAGCTTCTTTTTGGTGAATCCGAACATTCGGAAAGAAGAAAAAGCGACACTGCAATAAAAATTGTATAGAGGTGTTTGTCCCTTTTTAAAGCTAGGAAGATTTTCGTCGCCACTTTCGAAAAGAAACTAAAGGTGAAATCAATCAAAACATATACCAAATTAGACAACAAATTTCAAATCATCTGTCAATATTCCGGTGACAGCTTTACCAATTCTTACCCCAAGAAATTTGTTGAGTAAAATATCGTAAGATTCTCAGTGGAGGGGTATAATATCTGGCACTCTCGTTGACGCTCTCTTTACGAATTTTTCGAGTTAAGGAACGGCATTAAGTCAAAATTCGTAAAAAAAAAGAACGGACCTATAGAGTAAAAGTATCCAATATATTAAATTGTGACAGCCAGCTGAACTGATTTGTGTCATTTAATTGAAAAATCCAAAACAGTTGTACAAAGGCTCCAGTTTCATGAATGTTTCTATTCTCAGACATATTGATGGGACTTAACGGGGCTTGACAGTCTGAACCTGGGAAATAGTAAAGCTTCAACAAAGGAAAACCAATCCAACATGCCAACATAACAACATAAATCTGAATTGAAAATCTGTTGTTCTAGGGTAGTCCCTTTGAAAAATTTTGCAACTTTTTATTTCTCAAGTGACAGCCGACCTTAAGAAGAACTATATACTACATTATTTATATTGTGCATTCTGTAATGCTTGTTACATCAAATTAACCTAACATATGAGTGTATTATTGCTTAGGAACAAAATATTCCACTTGATGTATATATTAGAGTTAGTTACATAATAACTCGTATAATTTTGATTTTAAGAATTCAGCTTGAGAACAAAATGAGATAAATACTTTGTTTATCATATATGAACCTTGTATAATAGAACAATAAACAATTAGTATTTGCTATAAATGATTTATAAGGGTATGCGATGTACCACTTACGAACAACTTGTGACGCACGAAATAGAAGCAAACAAGTTGAACTAACATCCACTAAACGTATGTCGACAAAATAAAACAAATTTAAGGTTAATTTTTGTTTTTTTAGGGCTCGAATTTATTTTCATGTTTCGCTGAATGCTATCTTTTGTGTTGACATTTTTGTATTTTTGTTTAGAATGATACAGGATACTGTCATTTGAATGCAAAACAATTTGTTTTCTGTATTTGCACAAATTTCTTCAATTCAACTTTACGGTATTCGAAACACAGTAAGAATTTCAGTCATTAAAAATGTGGGTGGATGAGTTCAGAGCAATAATTTCAAAATGTCTTCACTTCTTCTTTCGTGTTAAAAATTTAAATTGCAGTTTTTTCAATCGACCTCCCCTCGTCGAGCCTTTAACATCCAGAATGTTGTCCACTTTGTCATTTGCATGCAAACCGGAATCAGTGTACTCAACTCATTTAGCATTAAAAAGCGCGACAACTGACAACAGAAAATTCGGTAAGATCCAATAACTTTTCGAAAAAGCTTTCAACCAAAATAGTTGGAAAACACGTGCGTGAAAAGCACAAGACCCTTAACAATTAAAGTCGTGACACAGATAGCTACAGCAGCGCTGAACTTTTCAAGACGTCTAAAACATGAATTTCTTTCCGAGACAAACGTCAACAATTTGTTTCGGAAATTCCAAATCTAAATTTGATTCGTTTCTGCTTCTTTTTTGAATGAAATCTCACGGTATAAGATTCGTTTATATCTTATCACTTCGGTAGACGTCATCATTGCAAACAAATCGCAGTGTTAACTGTTGATAAGATCTGTCGTTTATCTGTGTCTGGAAAATGGACTAACCACATAAGCACACTCCAGATGTAAAAACGAGGACAAGT
This sequence comes from Cheilosia vernalis, assembly GCA_949126925.1. Lineage (NCBI taxonomy): Eukaryota > Metazoa > Arthropoda > Insecta > Diptera > Syrphidae > Cheilosia > Cheilosia vernalis. Next base: position 59,850,957 of record OX421360.1, on the reverse strand, counting down.
CAACGAAACTGAATCATCAACTGCGAGTAGAATTATTTATGGCAAAAGCGAATGCGCTCATATCGTTAAACGATTACGAGATAACAGACAGACCACACGCCTAACACGCGCTTATCACTTCGCCCCCGCTGAGGTTTGACTTATACCCGAATGGGATTTTCTTTTGCAAAACTGTGGCGGCTGTGTCCGTGTATTGCAGTTTTGCTTCCAGTAAGATAAAACCCTTCCTAAATGAGTTAGCTTCAATCAATGTGTGCGTGTGTTTGTGTCGAGGAGGCGTGGCGTATTAGCGAATGAAACTCAAATTCACACATAGGTACATGATAATTATATTAGCTTATGACTAAGCCATTGGCCGATTAAGATGCAGTTAGCGACTGCAGTTCTTATTTGCTGCCACCTAGGTACCTCCACCGTACAGGAAATATCACCTCGATGAATTAAAAAACCAACACAAAACTGAGAAAAACATTTCGTAGAACTTTTTCCCATTTAATATCAATCGATTGTCCATTAACAAAGTGTCTAGGGTGATGCTTATAAGCGTTGGAAAACAGCAATTAGTTTTAAATGCTTATTTGGAATTCAATTAAATAAATAAATGTTATGGTCACAATATAGCTACGTGCGTCAACTCTTTCTTTTTGTAATAGATTTTCAAAGTTGTTCTTAGGGACCAGTGACACATGGCTTATGTAATCGACTGTAGTATGTATTGCTTATTTTCGACTGACAGTTCAGCGCATGAAAATAGAGATATACAAACGAAGATCTACACTTTTTGAAGATGTTGGTTTTCCTCCCACATTATATATGCTTTTGCAGCCTTTGATATTTTTTTTTGTTTTAAGTAATTCAGGCGAAACCATTTAGAGCCGCTGAAGTATACCTACATGTCTTTACAAGAGCTGTCAAAACACACAAATAGTTGTTTTGCAAAAATAGATCACTAAATGAAATATCATAAAATTCTTCCTCATTGGGAACATTCAAAAATCTAGTTTGATCTGGACTAGATTTAACTTGAACGCAAAAACTAGATTGGTCGGGAACGTCACTTATCCTAAGCCAGCCACATATGCGAACTGTCAACTTAGTACTGAGTTACGAATATCTTGACGAATTTTCGTCGGCTACTTCTTCATAGACGTCAACTGAAACAGCTTTTAATCTGACCGATCGATCTAAGCCGATCAAAACAGAGATACTTCAAGTTAGCCAGCTGTCACACTTACTAAACTAATTAGATACCATGTTTTCGTCGAAAACTCGTCCATGCGTTCACACCGACCACCAAATAGTTTTCGTTTGACGTTTCAAGCAGCTGTGAGACACTAGTCGTTAAACTTCGGTGCAAACTTTTTTGATTACAAATTTCGATCGCATTAATTAACAAACAAAATGAATTTAGTGCATTTCAAAATGTGACATTTGTTGGGTCAGCCATTTTGCTGAATTTGCTGAATATTGCAAAAGGTGTGTTTGTTTCAACAACTCCACGATTGGAATTCCTTTTCGTGGAAAAATAGGGCAAACGACTTGTTTTGAGAACTCAAATATGTATGGGGATACTTCTGTTTTCGTAGAAGTTCTCGAGTTTTCGAGTGTTTTCGCTAAAACCCCGTTTTCGGCTTAATGTAAATAGGCTATAAGGGTATTTGTCAACATCTCCTTTGATTTTTGCGGAAGAGTTTAATTTTTAAAACTATAGGTACCAATTGTGATCTACAATAAAGTTTAGTTTAAGTCGATATTAGAAATTGTTATTTATTAGTAAGGAAATTATGAACACATCTCAAATAAACATTTTTTTATATCTTATCAATTATGTCGTATTCGATTGGGCTTCTTCAGATTCGCTCTCAGATTTCAGATTTCGTGTGGCTAATCGAACGTAAAAACGCCACTTGCTCTTTTTTGTGTTGACATTCGTGCGATTCCAATATGTATAGCCTTCCACACTTTAAACAGGTTAAACTTTATATTAAAACATTCGAAATTTCACGTCCCGAGTTTAAGTATTTATACATAAATAATTTACAAAAATAGATTCACCCATTCTTTGCTGGTGAAAAAATTCACGAAAACCTAAACAAACTCCACCAGTTGTCAAACTTACACGTAGGTACTTGAGAAAAAATCTAGATTCACAAAAGTGCTCTGAAATCTGAAAACTATTGTTTGGTATAAAACGCACATAAAAAAGAGATCTACGAACAAAAAGCACCCAATCGGATACCAAATTAGTGTCACAAAAATCAAGTCGGTAGTTAACGAAGTTGGGTGCAGTTGGCGCTCAGCGGGTGCGTTTACTAGGTATTTCGTAAAAAATATTAATAATTGAAACTTTTCAGAAAAATCTGCACGCACATGTTAAAATAAATAATCAAAACTTAACATATTTGTTGGCGGCTAATACCAGTACTCAGCTTGATTGTATAGACAGCCCCAGCGACCTGTTGACGAGTCTTATCAGCTCGAAAGCGAGTAAATCATTTTACGACTTATTATCTTGTTTACGTATCACTTTTACGTATCACTTGCGTATATAACCGGAATATATTTCGTCGAATAGCTATTGCAATTTGTGTGAGAAGAATTGGAAAAAGTGCTTCACTTAAGAATGTTATCATTCGAAACGTCTCAGTCGGTTTATTACCTACCCCACGCGCGAGGCGCACATTAAATACGCGAAAACTATTTCATCAACAAAACAATACATATATACTTCATCGGGACCACAGCTTGTCGTTTGTAGCATCGCTATCTCGGCGTGTGTACATAGGAAGCATGCAAACTATTTTTAGCTCTTAATGCTATACAAATATACTCATTTGCAGCGAAACATCATGACATTTAAAATGATATTCCTGCGTCACAGATGTAGGAATACGCTACGCTACAACACAATGTTTATTTACGAATTTGTAGTAATATATTTTTGGTTTTCTCGGAATGAGCGTGTGAGCAGAGTAATATCATTTAAATTTATCCAAAAACTTTGGTTTTTAAGAAACATTTGAATTTACATTGTCAACAGTTGGTTGTTGACGTAGTTTGTGCGGGATCTATGCGATAGCTTTTGGGGAGAACGAATTCACACGGAATACATATTTATGTCCAAATAATTTTATAAATTATTCCCATTCCTTCCCTTCTAATCGTATATTGTATAAGAAGCGAGCTTGATACTTATAGAGAAAACAGCTGACTCCCGCCAGCCTCTTCCCCAACACTACTGCGATTCGTAAGTAGTAACGTTCCGAAGACAGAACGTGAACGAGTTTTAAATGTCTTCGCCGAGATCATTGTTGGAATCGCGTCATCCGTGAACGAGCAATACGTGACGGGATTCGTTTTTTGTAAAATAGACTTAACTCCGTCAACTTACGACTCTTCCACGAATGTTGCAATCTGGCCCCAGATACCAACCAACCCACATCACCGACTTATAAGCCAATGTTCCGAACGATGGAACTTAAATTAAGAATTCGGTATAATTTACCAGCCTTGCTGTTTAGTACTTTCCTTTAACATCCTTACAAACGGTCACAGTCCACCCCTCAAGGGTCACCTTCGTCTTTTTGTATTGTCAACCATTCTGTAGCAAATTGCTTTATATTGATATTCGATCAATCATACATACACCCGTTCATCAATTATTACTATCGTATGTAAATGCTCTGCTGAAATAAAGCACGAAACCCCAACAACTCCTGACCTACAACAGTCCAAGTGTAAATCAAAAAACCTATTGCGCTCGTCGCTCAACTTTCCCTTTTTAATTGAGACCGACATCTCAAGAACGCAATATTGCTGTCATCAACTAGGGTGCATTAGCCCCGTAACGATTGTTTTGATTTCCTTTAATGCGAGCAATCATCTGCTTGATAACGAACATGTGAAATGCACCCCGTTGCATTGTTATAATTGAGATAAAACATATGGAGTTTCCATGGGACCACAGCTACGGCGAACGTCGACGACGACAACAAAAGAAATCCATCTCCAAATGAAGCTTTATTGTTAGCAATTTACACACACTCTTATCAGCCTTCTCGTTCTACAGCATTGAGCGCTGGCTCGTTTAGATACTTTACGCAATGTAGACACACAATTAGTATGGAATTGCCCTGAATTGAATAACAATTGAGTGCACACTTTACAAAATGATGATGATGATGATGATGAATGCAATGCTTATAGACAATTTGTTTCTTTTGCAGGGATGCGAATGACCATGGCCACAGCATCAACGATGACACCAAGAGTACACAGAAAAGGTTTCCGGATACCATCGAAGCGGCACCCCGGTAAAGCGTTACCCGGCAAATTGCATTCAATATCCAGAGTAAGTGCTGACCTAAATTAAACAGCCGCGCTGAATTGATTTATGTATTTTGTTCGTATTTTCAGATCGGTCCGGGCAAGATACCACCGGGTAAACGAATACCACAAAGACCACAGCCCCCGCCGTGTGATAATTCAAATGACAGTGGTTTTGGCTTTGATCAGCATGTCGAAGTACAGAACAACAGTCAACATATGATCAGGACAATGCCAGCGTCAAGGTAAGGAGGGGTTCTTCACAACAAAGTGTATATACAAATTTTATATTATGCGACTCAGGTCTGTTAAGAGCACCTTGGTATAACACACTGTACGTTGTTGCTTTTTATAACAGCTTGATGTTTTTTTTTTTTTTTTTCTAAATTAATTTTCATTCATTCATCGTTACAATGCACAGCAGTAATAAATATTCGGGTTGTGTAGTTTTGTCTCTGCTGCTTTCTGTCGTTCTTGTTGCTTCATTCCATTTCTAACCTCTATTAAGTAGATTGGCTTCCAAATCACAGGACGCCTATCTCAAGGGGAGATCTACGGAAACGGCTCTCCACGAGGTAGTGCGGACAATTGAAAAATCCTTCCACTATAAAGAATACACCCTAGGCTCCTTTCTAGACATAGAGGGAGCTCTTGACAACGTACACACTGAAGCAATTCTGGATTGAGATGGGCATAGAGGAATTTATTAGTCAATGGGTAGTCTCTATGCTTAGAACATGAACCAGTCAGACAACATTAGGCAACAGGCACTTAAACAGATCTGCCCATAGAGGAACGCCACAGGGCGGCGTCTTATCTCCCCTACTTTGGGTAATGGTTATAAACAAAATTCTTTCACAACTTGACAGGGAACGGGTCAAAGTTGTCGCGTATGCGGATGATGTGGCGATACTAGTGTCAGAGAATTAGCCAAATTATGGGGCCGCTCTAAAAAAAGGTAAACACCTAGGCTGCAACCTGCGTCCTTGGCGAGGAAAACTAAACTGATGCTGTTCACTACCAAAATAAAGTATAAAAAAATACTTGATTTTATGGTTCACTCGTATGTAAAGGATATAACCTTACAAAACTAAAAAGACTGCAATGAACAGCCAGTATAGGCACCACGGGCGTATATTCCACCTCTTGACCTACACATCAAAGATACCGCAGACTCAAGGAGTCTGGGTGCTGGAATGCAAGGCCGTATGGCCACAGCAACATCATGGACTCGTTACCGAACGGCATGGTCACGTTTCCAACCGACTACATCAAACCACACCGTTTCAGTGTCACACTTCTCTGGGTACCAGGGCATAGTGACATAATAGGTAACGAGCGTGCAGATGAGATGGCCAGGCGGGGGTCAGTTCTGCACAGCTCACTCACGGCAAGGTTCAACGTTCCACTAGGAGTGGTCAAAGGACAAATTCATTCACATTTCCTACAGAAAGCCAATCTCCAATGGGAGGGGTTGACCAAGATATGGCTCACATACGATCAACAGAATAGAACAGGAAACCTGCTAAATAGAACCCGCCCAGATATCGCCAGAATCACGGCAATAATCACGACGCATTGGCCAATTGGAGACCATGCGGCCAAACTTGGGATCCCACATAACACTCACTGCCGCAGCTGCGGGAATACACAGGAGAAAGAAATTCTCTTCCATTTTCTCTGCAAATGTCCGGCACTAGCAAGAGCCAGATTGCGCACACTGAACCAACCTTTTTTTCGACAACCTAGGCGACATTTCGGGTTGAGGGATATTAGACATAATCAGTTTCCTCACACCCTTAACAAACATCACAAACTAGGTAACACGAGTCTTGGTAACAAAAAGGCACAACACAGTGCTACTTTGGTTCAAAGCTGGACCGCCACTTCTATCTACCTACCTAGATTGCTTCCTTGTATCGTTAAGTCTTCTCTTGTTCATTAGCATGGACTTCAGAAAATTGTTCCCTTATTTGCTGTAGGTTTTGAAACCTGAGGGTGCCCAATTTAGTCATTGATTTTGAATTGCCTCTTCAAATCTATAATTCCAGTCAAGAGCGACAACACTAAAGTAAAGCATAACTTCAGTTGCCCCGCATAAGTGAAGGCAGTTCCTTTTCGTTTTCCGAGTGTATTTTTTATGAGACATATTCTGACATCAGTAGAGTAGAAACTTCGAACTAACTGAAGACAGACGCAGCCATAGCTACAAAACTTCGCCCAATCATTAAAACTGACTGATATAGAAGATCTTTAGATTTTCTTAAGCAAAATCTATGCAAGTACCTAGCTACCTACCCCCTGGGGCACAGAATGCTTAAGACATTATCTCAGAAGGCCAAGATCAACATATTGTACGACAGTCAAATGTCACTAAAAGCTCTTAATTCACTCGAATTCAACTTCACACTCGTCTAGAACGGTCTGAACTCTATCGAGTAGTTTGCTGTCCAACTCGTGAGGGACTTAAAGACAACGAATAGGCCCAGAACATCTATATGCCATGCCAACTTGCGAGGTAGAGGTGAACTCTTGCGAGCGTATGTGTCAGTCCAAAAAGCCAATAAGAAAACACCTTTTAATTGCTCTCGATGAGCAAAAGTTATGCAACCATATTAACTGATCTCATGACCTTTCACTGCTCTCTTAACTATAATTTTCAAGAAATCGGTAGAAGTTTTATTGATTTATATAGAATTTGACTAAAAAAGCAAGAACAGAGGAGCACATTCTAATGTAAATTTCCGGCGTTCAACACTTCAACGGATGCTTGTTCCAGCCTCAAGCCACTAAAAGCTTATTTTGCGATGAACTCATGGTACCATTGTGACCTTGACTCAACCCATGCTCAATTCAGTCACTAGTAAAGTGATTTCAAGGGAGTACAAAAGACGTACCCAAAAAACTCTCATGATGCAGTGAGATTTTCAAACAACTTTCCCCTGTATAACACCAAATAAAAAGATTGTATAAAAGGTCGCATTTTTCAATACAATAAAAATAAGTAAATAATTCACGGAACATGGTTTGTAGGGACCCTATAGCTTCTCACAAGCATTCGGGAAGGGAACTGCAATTTAAGTCGGATCCAAACAGCTAATTGAGAAGCTCTTTCATGACAGTTATATACTCTCCGGATGTTTGTCAGACTTTCGCTAGAAGTGGCACAATGGAAAAAAAAAAACCTTGAGAAGGAACTAAGTCACTCCACCCAGCGATTTTAGCCTGGCCTTCAATTCTGCAAGGTGGTTCGGAGCCCATTTCATCTACTTACTACTTACTACCACACTTTTGTTAGAACAATACCGAAAAATACAACTAGACATCAGACTCTCCTTACGTGATAAATATCTTGCCCGACAGCAAACCGATACCCTGATGAGGTTAGGTATCCAATCGGCTAAATTTGCACCAATCGAACGATATGAATACGGGATCTAATGAACAGAGAGATAGCCAGCTTTTCTACACAATGTTTAACGAGTGTTTTTGTGTCACTCCTGACTGTAACCTTTATATTCGTTTACATGTGTTAGTCACGTTTAGCCAAATGTCAAAAGAATAAAATATTCATTTTGTACTCGGGTAATCTACTTTTTGGAAAAAGGCTTTCAAGTAGCTAATCTTTGATTTAAATGAGGGGATGTCCAAAATGGCAATCTTACAATCAATTTTGTCAGTAGTCAGGAAAAATCTTTTCAAATTAAGCGCATCCTATTTTCTTAATATTTGAGGTTATGCCCTCGAAATGCCAATGACCGCCAAACACTATCTACCCTTGTTTTCGTGATATGTAGCCACTACGACTTGCACCACCAAACTCTTATAAACAAGCTACGTAAACGGTTGTTAAACTCTTACGACATCCATAATCTTCTTTGAACTTTAGAAAGCCCTTAAATTACAGACCGACCTGCTTAGTAACCATTTTCTTAAAAACTACTGGCTTTACAATTATTGGTTTGCTTTGTCTAGTCTCAGCCGCATGTGCAAGGTTTGCCAATTGAAGTAGCAATCTCTAAATTGATGGTTAAAAGTCAATTGAACCATTTATAGCACTTAATCCCTTCAAGGAAATCCAACCTGCAAAAACACAACTGTTCTTATTCATCACTTAATGGCAATCAATATACATTTCACCTGCTATCACCGTTATGCTTTATCCTGTCACATAATTAAGGTTAATCCATCATTATTTTACACTTTTATGACACAAAATCCGTTCACACAAGTGCATGCCTCCGGCTCGATTATTGGTTACGAAAACAATCGTTCAACTCCATATCGGTGCAAGTTTTGCATTTGTTTCTATTTTTACTGTCACCTTACCGTACTGACGACGATCGGCGTTATGAGTTTGAACTTCTACGCGTAGGCTGTTAGCTGTCCAAATATCACTTTTCACCCGTTACCAATGCGCGAATACTTTTTTTCACACGTTACCATCGAAGTGGCAGACATTTTTAAATCCACAGTCCACAAAATTAGTGCCGTGTGAACTATCCCCATAAAGAAGTTAGCCAGTTATTCCAACCAAGCCAATCGAACCATTAAGACATATCGAGTGGTAGCTCACACAGGTGCATTTTTTTTATTCTCGCTCCTATCGAAAGTACGTTAATTAGATTGATATCTTGAGAACCTATATAACCTAAACGAGCTGTATGCGCAAAATTTTTTTAGCTGTTGTTATGGGTCAATAAAACTTGGAAATAGTCTCTTTCTGACGATCTGACTCCCTTTTTCATGACATCCACTTGAGTTGAACTTACTTAATCTGATTGTTGTTCCAAAAATAATAATGAATTATTCGCCTAATCGAGCAGGCGGACTTCTTATGTCTGTACATAAGCACGAGCAAATAATTAGCTTTTTAAATAAAATAAAGAACAAATAAAAATATTCACTACAATTTATCATGTTCGAGCTTTTGATTGCCAACTTTTGACTTACTGACAGTTGTCAGTGTCCCTTACAGCCATTCGAAATCGCGCTGGCACTTAAGACAGTCTTGAAATAAATAATCTCGCTAGAGAGGAGAAAAACTGTAGACAGTCCGTCAGATCAGTTCGTCTATATAGGTCATGGTGAAAGAGCACATACAAAATGCAAAACGGAGATTGGTGTTGTCAGCAAAATGCAATATTAAATCATCTTATCTCGCTGCTCGCTCTGGGCGAACATCTAAATCGAGTGCATAGTTGTGGAAGGTGATGCTTTAAACGGTTTCTGCTGATAATCTTGATTTTTTCCAATTTATTTATAAATAGTGTTTTTGTGATTTTCTCTAAATTAAGTGTAATAGGTTATTACTTGTTATATTGTTCAACGATTCGTTTACCGCATCAGTTGTAGTGAAATGCTTTGCAAACTGCAGTATTTGAATCGTCCTTACTGGCAATACTTTTGGATGACGTTGTGGTAGCAGTAAATAATTTCATTTCGGATATAGCGATGTTCCTTAAAATATATACAAAGACCTCTTGTACTTACGGATAGACGATTGCGTCAGATTTGCCACCGACTTTATATTTTTGCGCACGAGTGACCTCTAGTCATGTCATCGGCATTTATGCTATTCAAACCAATATCGAACAGAGTTCAAATTGAAGCTTTCTGTCATTTTTGTCGAATGTAAAAACTCGAAGGAAAATCGTAGTTATACGCGCTTGCATTGAAAGTATATGGACCGATCGTTCACTTTTGGTATCAGCTCAAGTCCACATTATCTTTTATTGAGAATTTACTCACTTGATCTTACTGTAGAAAGATTAGGAACAATTTGTGATGAAAAGCGGCAATCAGTGTTCACTGTTCACCCAAACGAATTCGTATCGAAATCGCACATACAACTTCCGTGCAATCGTATTTTTAATTCGCTCTTGAGATTTGTTGAGTTCCGTCACAAAACGTGTGAGCTTTGTGTTCAGTATGCTAAGCTACTAATCGAAGGTCCCAGGTTCAGGCCCGGGCAATCACAAAGGCCCAGGGTCCCTACAGACCTGTTGCGCCAACTATTTATTTTTTTAATTGCCGTGCCGCATTGTTGTGTAGTTTTCTTTCGCAAGTGACGTTTAAGTTGAGACAGTGTCTCAGTGGATATTTTGCCGGACTACTGAGCGAGGTGTTTGCTAATAACACGAGGGGTCTCCTATTCAACCATGGGCCTTTCTTATATTTTAATGTATTCTTTCCACTGTGTCACCTCTCGCAAATGGTCAAAAGTATAACTGTCCTGATAAAGCTTCTTAACTCAACCTTTTAAACAGGAGTAGTCCATTTTGCCCAAAAGTATAAACCCACAAAACGAGAGGTTGAAGGATGCTACTCCTGGATTTAACGCGTTGCGCCACCTATTTATTTTATTTATTTATTTGTGTATTATATTATAGTTTAACTAATTGTCTTTTTTTCACAGCAAAAGTGAATGATTACAGAAATTGTTTCGGATCTTTAAAATAGCCTCCTACCGAAATGGCCGCTTTTCAGCATTATAATTTGACTTTCTGTTTCTCAGTCTTCGGCTCCACTTCTTAGTTTCAGTCGTTCCCCTTATAAATTCGAAATTCGTTTTCAAGCCCCTTAAATTAACAACTAAGTCATTTCTCTTATCAAAGGATACCAACATAATTTCCTTCTGTGCTCCGGCGACAAATCGTTTTTCAAAATGTTGACTTATTAATTTTAGTGTGTCTCTAGTCTGCACTCTGTTTCTCCACAGCAAAGATAAATGGTCGCTAATTTTTTAAAGAAAAATTTTCCATTCGTTCCAAGAATGAAACCTCACACAAAATGAATGGCTGTGAGAAGCTAGGCCTAAGGTCCCTACGGACCTGTTCCGCCAACTATATATTATATATATAAATGAGTGAAGACTTTTCATCGGCCCATTTATATGAAGTTAAGAATTTAGCGTACGAACAGGATACTGCTTTGCTAAACAGGCTAAATTTTATCTTTGTAGACATTTTTGTATGGGAGATAAAATTTAGCGTGAGCAGGATACTAGGCTTTAATATGCAGATGATCCGAAACGAAATTTTCCGGTGGTCGCCAAAAGGACAACGAAACGTCTGCGAAAAGGCAGCGGAAAATAATTTGTGGAGGTTTCCATCAGCTGCTACACAAGTAGCAGTGTTACCATCACTGTTAATTTATCTCCGAATTGCATACTCGAACTTTTCGCTGGCTCCTTAAAATTTTCATTTGGTAATTGTCCTAATTTAGAATATTTGTTTTAAAGTTTCGTGGTTTTTTGGCTCCTTAGGTATTTATAAAAAAAAGAATACATAGGTACCTACTTCAATAACAAGCGTATCCTTTTCGCATGACGGAACCGTAAACATTTTCTTTTGCTTTTTTTGACCACTTAAACTTGATGGCTGAACTCATTCTTGGTCTTCAAATGTTGCTTTTGAATTATAAAGTTAGTTTATCAAAACAAAATTGGCAAATTAGCTTTAAAGAAATTTTTCCATGAACAATTTTTTCCGATCAACTTCTAAGTTAATTCCACAAAAAAAAAAATAAACAAATTATTCCACTGAAATATTTAATTTCTTTACTGTTCCATCTGTCTGAATTTGTGCTATGACCGCCTATTTTTCATTAATCGTCGTCCTTAAACAATTCAATAAGTCTGCCAATGAGTTTAGGTATTTTTGGCGCCAACATTTTTCAACTTGCCTCCATACCTCTTATAAATCTGGCAACACTGGAGTACAAATGTCAAATTTTCGCAAGCAAATAATGTCCCGGACAATAAACGTGTGCGGAAAGAGAGTGGTGAATTGTACCAAGCAATCTACTACAACTAGCCACTTTTCCGCCATCATTTCGCAGCATCTGCGTACCAGCTGCGTATACTGCAAAGCGAAATTTTTCGTTCATGATTTCGTTGTGTCACTTTTGTATGGGATTTTCCGTTTCGGGTCATCTGCGTACTGAGCTTTAAGCGTAGTATGCAGATGATCCGAAACGAAATTTTCCGGTGGTCTCCAAAAGGACAACGAAACGTCTGCGAAATGGCAGCGGAAAATAATTTGTGGAGGGTTCCATCAGCTGCTACACAAGTAGCAGTGTTACCATCACTGCCAATTTATCTTCGATTTGGATACTCGAACTTTTCGCTGGCTCCTTAAAATGTTCATTTGGTAATTGTCCTAATTTAGAATGTTTACTTTAAAGTTTCGTGATTTTTTGGCGAAAAAGAAATATATAGGTACTTCAATAACAAACGTATTCTTTTCGCACGACGAAACCGTAAACATTTTCTTTTGCTTTTTTTGACCACTAAAACTTGATGGCTGAACTCATTCTTGGTCTTCAAATGGCTTATGAATTCTAAAGTAAGTTTATCAAAAAAAAAAAAAAATTGGCAAATTATCTTTAAATTTTCTAAAAAAAAGATTTTAGAAATTTTTCCGTATGAACAACTTTGTTCGATCAACTTCTTAGTTAATTCCACAAACAAAATAAACAATCATTCCACGAAAATATTTCATTTCTTTACTGTTCCATCTGTCTGAATTTGTGCTATGACCGCCTATTTTTCATTTATCGTCGTCCTTAAACAATTTAATAAGCCTGCCAATGAGTTTAGGCATTTTTGGCGCCAAAATCTTCCAACACGCTTATAAAATCTGGCAACACTGGAGTACAAATGTCAAATTTTCGCAAGCAAATAATGTCCCGGACAATAAACGTGTGCGAAAAGAGAGTGGTGAATTGTACCAAGCAATCTACTACAACTAACCACTTTTCCGCCATCATTTCGCAGCATCTGCGTACCAGCTGCGTACTGCAAAACGAAAAGGAGAGCGAAATTTTTCGTTCATGATTTCGTTGTGTCACTTTTGTATGGGATTTTCCGTTTCGGGTCATCTGCGTACTGAGCTTTAATTGGGAAATGTGACGAAACAACAAATTGGATAATTCACGTATTTTTTATCACATCCAGGTACAATTAACTTGAGTCATCAAATTCGTATGATATTCATTATAATACTAAACCCGGTCGCAAGTTAAAATGCTCTCATATCACCTCTATTCAATTAACTACTAACGAAAGCGTGAGAATCTAGTGATTTTGCTGTTAAAAAAACAAGAACCAAATTGTCATCTCATAGCATAATCTACTGATAACATTTTTTTTAACTAACAAACTTTGAGCATGCGGCTTAAAACATGCAATGTAATATGTTTCGTTGATCCTTTCCAATAATTGTAAAAAAATCTTCAAAGAAATGCGAATAATGCTTCTTCAGTTGTGGCATCGATTGCTGCACGAACAAAATTCCACTTCCTTTTAACTATCAGAATGTAAGAGGTTTGCGCTCAAAAGCCAGTGCGAAGAACAGCAAATCTCATATGCTTTTCACACCAAGCCCAAAACCGTATATTCCTCGAAAACTCTTCGATTCATTCACACCGACCAGCAACTAGTTTTCGTTTGACGTTTCAATCAGCTGTGAGACACTAGGCGTTCAACTTTGGTGCAAACTTTTGTGGTTACAAATTTCGATCGCATTAATTAACAAACAAAATCAATTTAGTGCACTTAAAAACAATATTAGCCCATAAATTAATTGTGGTAAATGAAAATTGTGAGTTGTGATATTCGTTCGGTCAGCCATTTTGCTGGATATTGCAAAAGGTGTGTTTGTTCCAACAACCCAACGATTGGAAGTCGTTTTCGTGGTGTTTTCGTGGAAAACGAGTTCAAACGACTTGTTTGAAATATGTATGGGAAAACTTCTGTTTTCGATGAAGTTTTCGTGTGTTTTGGCGAAAACCCGGTTTTGGGCTCGGTGTGAAAAGCATATCATGCTCTCCCATTCGATATGTATGTATACTCTGACTGAAATTAACCTAATTCCCAGCCAAATAAGTCAAATAACATGCCACTTGATCTGCCAAATGCTTTGAATCCAATGGGGCATATTCATATAGTTATAATATAAACCTGGGTCTAACTAAACTCGAGTCTAAAGTTAACCCACAGGAAAAACACAACTGCTATTCATAAAGAATTTGGCAGCTCTGTTTAATTAGACCCGAGTCTAACGTGTATTCTACTACAAATCTATTACATAAATACTTTGTGACAAAGAAATTATAAAAAGAGCAAGAGAACAAAACTGGTAGAAAGCAGAAAAAAAAATATTTGAATATATGATTTCATCAAAAAAAAAGCCGCAGGGTTAGATATTCAAATAAATATGAAAGCTGCTGGATATAACAGAATCCCGAAGCTAAAAGACCAGTGGCATCGGATGAAGAACTCAGCACGGAAAAATGTAAGCAGAGTAACACAAAGAACAACTGGAAATGTGTAGTTGTTATAATGGAACCAAATATCACATCATTATTTGTGAAATTCATAAATTTTCTTTTCGTTCAATTGGTTTTGACGTTTAATGGAGTTAAAAACAACTTAAACATACGTTCTGTCGTGTTTAATGTTAGACTCGAGTTTTTCGTTTAGACATGGGTTTAAATTGTCTATGAATTACATAAACTCCGGTTTAGCTTAGTTATAACATAGAAATAGCTTATCAAAGATCTATGAATATGCCCCAATGACTTTTATGATTATACTCGTACAAAAAGGAAAATCATATGTTTTTTTTCGTGAGAGTTGTGACTTGTAACACTTAAAAATGATGCACTTGTTACGGAGACATTATTTTTCTCTCAAATGTTCTCCAATAAAAAGTAAAATGAATAGTACACATTTGTAAAAAAAAACTATAAGCTGGGACTGTCCGGGGTGCCAGGTTCAAACCACGGTAAAATACAAGAAACTTCTGAAGAACATTTCAGAGTAAAATTGGTCTAAGAAAGCTCTATAAACCAGACATTCGAATTCGAATTAGAACAGGGGTGGAATCGGCTAAGTTGATAGTTGACAATCAAAATCAAAGCTTTAGGTCCACGTAAATTGACAATCGCTTTTTTGCGATCAATTTCATGTGACAGCTGTTTAGGTGTCGCTTTCATACATTTGTAACATTTTCATAGGTATGCTCGGCTTCGACTCCAAATAAATTAAATACTTTTGTGAAAAAAGAATATGTTTGTTTTGGGACTGTTTGATTTACCAAACAAAACAAAGAAGAGTTGATAATCAAAAACTACAATCAATAAAGCGACAATCAACTATCACCTTAGCCGATTCCAGCCCAGGTTTTACATGGCTCAATTCCGAGGTTCTCGCAACCATATTTTGTTACTGCACTGACAGAAAACATTCAACATTAAAGAAGCAGCATGTCATTGGGAAACAAAATTACTTATCTATGGCTTGTTTCTATTGCAAGTTGAACACTCGGTAAAGTGATTTTCAAAATGACAAAAAACAGTTGCATCTCAGGTAATGTCCCTACCATCTGATCCCCAAATCGCGCCTCCACTTTAGCTAACTTTCTATTGTAGCAGGAGCGAGTCGTCGACTATTATAGAAGTTGTTCATCAGCAAATGTTATTGTACATAACAAGTCCACATGCAATAGATTTCTATTCTACTTCCCCTCGCTTATATTATCTTTGTTTGAACCATTTCCAATGACAACTCCTTACCTTCCTCATTAAACAGCGCTCATGCAGCAACAAAATAACTAACCAACAAAAATCCTTTTCATTGAATTAAAATCAAAACCAAACAAAATCTTTACACTAGATCAACACGAAACGATGCAGAACAGCACGATGAAATCGGCACCGACGACTCGGCAGATGATACATACACGTCAACACCGAATCACTCCATTCAGAATCGGGTCCAATACCGAGCCAAACGGAAAAAGATCGAAAGTGTTGTTGAACTAGATAACGACGATGCCTGCAGTGAAGATGCGTTCATAAGTAGAATTGCCTCGGCAACAGCAACGAATAATTCCCTAGTCAACAGTCCAACAATAGTGCCATCAGTGACAACAAAGTAAGGATAACTCATGTA
This sequence comes from Cheilosia vernalis, assembly GCA_949126925.1. Classification (NCBI taxonomy): domain Eukaryota; kingdom Metazoa; phylum Arthropoda; class Insecta; order Diptera; family Syrphidae; genus Cheilosia; species Cheilosia vernalis. The sequence goes on along the minus strand of OX421360.1, from coordinate 59,834,672 downwards.
TATTTGAATGTTTTCTTTTTTTTGTTTTTTTTTTGAATTAGTTCTGTTTTAAATCGTAGACCACTGAGTGCGCTTTTTTAATCGTTGCTTTGTACACTCTGCTTCTGTTTTTATGAACAAAATCAATAAATTCATTTCACATACTCATTACTAACTCATTCAACTTGGCTTTGAAACAACAATACAACTCAAGTGCGCTTTCTGCATGAAATTACTATACAATTCGTTGGTTGCATTCATTTAGTAATCACGTTTTTGGTCTTTTCTTTGCAGATACATTTCGAATGGAGTAAGGACAGCTTCTCGAGTTGGACACAAGCGTCAGCCAGCAGCATCACTGAATAATGTAGCCACGTCCTCGAATGGTAGAGTGCAGCTAGAGATTGTATCGCAGCCGGAACAACAGCACAGGGCTAGGTATGTTTATTTGCATTCGGCATTCGGCGAATGTAAATCGAGTCAAATTTGAAAGGTAAATGTTAAAGTGTACTTTTTGCTGGTTAGGTATCAAACAGAAGGCAGCCGGGGTGCTGTCAAGGACCGCAGTGGAAATGGATTTCCCATCGTTCGTCTGGTTGGTTATAATAAGCCCGCCCTAATGCAAGTATTCATTGGCACAGATATTGGCCGTGTTGCACCGCATATGTTCTATCAGGCGTGTAAAGTTGCTGGAAAGAACTCAACGCAGTGCAATGAAAAGAAAGTCGAGGGCACAATGATAATTGAGATTGATTTCAAGCCGGAATCGGATATGACGGTCACGTGTGATTGCGTAGGAATCTTGAAGGTGAGTGTCGCGCTAAGGGCATCAAAGCGACTCGGTCGCAACTGTGCCTTTTGTATATATACTGTACGTGACAGTAAATTATTCGCTTAATCGTCGTTGTGAAAGTGTAATCCACAGACCCCTTTATTTAATTGAAAACATCTTTCTTTAAGGAACGCAATGTCGACGTTGAGCACCGGTTTCCCGATCATTTGGCTCAGAAAAGTAAAAAGAAGTCCACCCGCTGCCGAATGGTGTTTCGCACACAGTTAACCTATGACGATGGCACAATGGAAACACTTCAAGTGTGTTCAAATCCAATTATCTGCAGTAAGTAGTCGTGCGCATGTTGAGGATATCTAAAACAAGTGATGAATGTAATTTTACTTATAGCCCAACCACCGGGTGTTCCGGAAATCTGTAAAAAATCACTGAACTCTTGCCCAGTCGATGGTGGTCTGGAACTGTTTATTATCGGAAAAAACTTCCTCAAAGACACTCGTGTCTTATTTCAAGAAACTCTCGAAGATCTGCACTCGTCGAATGAAATGGTACCCTTGCGCGCCTTATGGGAGGATTCAGTTTCTCCAGATAAGGAATACCTACAGCAGGTAAAAACTCTAAAAAAAAAAAGGTCATCCGATGGGTAGACCAGCTAAGACCAGAATAAGTTTGCTTACCGGTTGGATGGGAGTGATAATGCGTTCACTTGTTTAGTGGAATGTAACTCATGTTCATGTTCATGTCCATACACAGTATTGTCTGCAACTGTGATTTACCAGTTTACTAATGAATTCTTCGTTGCCATTTTCAGACTCACCTCATTTGCACCGTACCACCGTACATCAACCAGAACCTCCACAAACCAATCACAGTACAGCTGTCGATTATTTCCAGTGGAAAGAAGAGCGAGTCGCACACGTTCACCTACACACCGAAGGGAACCTACACCACGCTATCAGCAGCCACAACGTTAAGTACATTGCATGGTTCAATGTCAGGACAAGGTATTTATTCATTCAAGTTCGAAATTCGTTCAAATTCCAGAGCCGTGTGCTCACACACACTGGTCTGCTAGAGTTTGAACTCGAGTTTCAGTTTAGATTAGGGTGTCGACTGTCGACAGCTAAAAAATATAATATTTCACGCTGCCCAAGCAACTTGCGATATTTTCTTTTTGCAACATACTCTTTCGGAATATAACTTTTCATACAAATCAGAAATTTGTTCTCAATTCAAAATTACGAATATCGCAAGCTTCGCCAAATACTTTCCAGAATTCGATATCAGTTCAGGTTTCCTCAAAACCGGAATTAAAATCTTTATTCCACAAGCATTCCATTAGAGAAACAACAATTTCAACAATTTCGATCGAAACAATTCAGTTTAAGGTCTCCTTTTCCAATCAACGACGAGATGTAGATGACTACAAGATCAACAACGATACCGGCCCAAAAGTAATCTGGACAACTCTGTGGTGTGAGCGTTTTCTATAATATCTTCAAGTTGACTGTTTTATGTTGTAATTTCAATAATTCATTTCGCGTTTACTTACTTTACAAAATTCTTAAAGAACATTTTTTTTTTATATCAATTCAATTCAGTTCGGTTCATATTCATGCGTTTTTGTTTTATGTTTTTTTATACTCTCATGTGTGTGTGGGGAAAAACTGTGTGAATGGTGGACAGAGTTTTCCGGATTATCCTTTTGTGCTGTTCTACTGCAATACTTCCTTTAAAAACTTCTCTGTGCATTTTCAAAAAGAAAAGAACAATCAACATAAATCCGAAATGGATGTGAATACATTTTTAACTAGACAACATATGAATTTAGCAATATTTTGTGATTAGGAGAGTTTCAAAATCGTACAAGCTACTAATAGCAAGCGTGTTGGCTTGGAAGATAAAAAAAAAAAGAAAAATATATTGATACTATCGCCCTCTATAGAGAGAAGAAAGAAATGCTTTTTGTTTTTAGATTGTTTTTTTTTTTCGTTTGCTAATCAAAGGTTGAGGGTTTTTGTTTTTCAAAACGCTAATCACAAAATGTTATTTTTTTCGTTTATTTTTCCTTCTCTTAGCACTTTAGGTTGCGTGTAAGAAATAAAATTGAAAAGAAAATGGATTTGCATATCCCATCTATCACAATTTCACGTGTGCATTTAATTAATGGACGCAGGGAGGCTCCAGAGGACAGCGCAACGTTAGCAACACTTCTTCAGTGCATCTGTACATTAGGGTACTGGTTATAAACAAAAAAAAAAAAAAAAAAAACACAAACTTATTGCATTGCATTACATTTTATCGGTAGATTTGATTACATATTTGGATGTCAAAGATGTTTGTTGTGTAAATTCGGTCTGAAAATCAGTGTTCGCTTATGTTTTTGTTTTATTGTAAACTTTTCGTTGACTAGATCGCCTTTAATGGAACAAACATTGAGTTGGTGGATATGAATTATGTAGGGATACACAGGGAATGAGTTGTAACTATAATGCTCATTAAAATGTCTGCTATTGGGTTGGCTATCGATGGAGCGCATTTCGTTCTTTCAAACTTACATAGTACCATTGTATATAAATCTAATAGTACTCTCATCAGAGGAAATCGACACTAGCGCCTCTATAGAGCAAGGGCCCGATTACTTTATTTTCCTATCATTGACGGCAACCATAGTTTTGCACTCACCACAGACACCAATTGCTGTCACTGAGAATAGAAAAATGCAAGAGAGAACCAAACGAAATAGTAAACAGAATGAAACCACCCCTACAAATGGCAGGATTTGTTATTAGATCTAAAAAAAGAGAAGAAAACTGCAGCACTTCTGTTCGCATGAATGTACCTGCTGCGTATACTCGTATAGTTGTGTGTGTACGCATAAAGTGCAACACAATTTTCTGGATTGTGCGAACAAATAGATAATATGAGATAATTTGTGTATCATCTCATCTCGTTTGCATGCGCAAACTCTTTTTTTTCTTCTTTCGATCTTTGCTTGTTGGTGATATTTTTTTGATGTATGTTTTCTATGGATGTTTGTGTGCAACAGAGCTCGTTGCCTAAAAAATTCCTAACTTTAACAATTTTTGGGTTATCTGATTATTAGGGTAATTGGACGAAAATATAAATTTTTCGGATGTTTTATGTAGGTATGCCAATAAAAGGATTTCCACGCCCTTTCCGCTGGAAACTAAATTGTACTTGCAATACTAAATATATAGTGTGGGCATAGGCAAGAATTGATTTAAAAGCATTACGGAAGCAAAGTTACCACAAGTGTTTTGCTTTTTATTTTAAAGTAAAGCTATTATTTTACAATTAGAAGTTTCTTATAAGTTTCGCATATTTGAAAAATTGAATGTGTTTTAAAGAGTAAAATAACGTATGCGCTACAATTAGAAAAGACTAAGTGGTGTGCTTGTTTTAATTAAAATACAATTTTATTTCAATTACATTCGTTACATAAGTGCTTCTGGATCTGTTGGGTCCGTAAGTATATACATATATAGTTACTTAATTTATACCTTATTTATAGGTGCATAGTGCGTAATTATTATAGATATTTTAGCTCAATTATTATTATTTTAAAGTGCATACGCCCTAAGTTTTAAATAAAAATGCCTGTTAGAAGGAAAAAAATACAGACATTTACGTAGGTATATTATGTATTAACTATTTTAATGTCTATTCTGGGACAAACCATTCAAAGAAAATATCGTACCGAAGTTTCAGATAAAAACATATTTTTTTCCTTTATTTTTTTTAAATCCAATTAAATACCTATAGTCCTGTACCGAAAAATAATATTTATGGTGCTGTTAAGTTTTTTTTATATGCACTCCTTTTTGTTCCAAACCGGAAGGACAGTATGGTGCAATTTTATTAATCTTTTACTGAGAAACATAATTTCCCTTTTACGTTGACGGTTTTTGTGAAAACTGTAAGATTGCAGCAAAATTAGGTTTTTGCGCTGTATTTTTCTCGGAATAGGTTAGGTATACGTAGGCATATAGGTAGATCACAGAATAAGATCATAAAATACTTCCGGCTTAGTACGTACATACATAATAACTTGTAAGGCTGTGTGTCAATTGAAATAATTTAGGTATCCTTGGATAATTATTAGCTTCCGATTGGGTTGAGCGTTTATCACCATAGGGTCAGGACAAACTATTTTATATAATTACATATATGAGATTAAATATGAACATATTATCAGAAGCCTTTTCTATTAATGCAAAAACTATGTCCTCGTACATAATGTAGTTACAAAATCAGAAGAATAATCTAAGTCCATTACATATCCAACTTTCAACAAACGGGTCTATGCAGCAAAAACCCAAAGCTTATTTCAAAGAAATAATGAAATGTAGCAACGTTTCGGAAAAATACCAATAACCATTTCGGCGAGAAATATAGAAAATTGAAAGATACACATCATATCTCATCAGAATGGATCTACATTGAGCTAAGTGTAACAGGTACATATTTCTCTTGTCTTGCCAACGTACAGCTACAGCCAACCATTAACCAACACAATCATGATCATATCTCATAAACCTCACGGGTGGGACGAACGATTCTGCTCCCAGTGCAGTCACATCACATATCACATACCCACAAAGGAATCCAAAACAAGTAGGCACG